>JAKTUV010000002.1:0-1286128 GCA_030556875.1 Zygoascus biomembranicola
AGAACACAGCTCATAGGGTTACAACTTTTTCTATCCGTCCCGATACATCCTGTCCTACCCCATTCTTTTGAAAATCTTGCCACCTTTTACGGCGGTAGTAACGCCCGTAGTAACAGTCTTAAGCCTTCTTTTGTAGATATTACCACTTTTCGGGGTGATGGTGCTGGTGGAGGTAGTGGAGGTAGTAGAAGTAGTTGAGGTAGTAGAGGTAGTAGTTGCCGGAACAGCTGAGCTAACAGCAGCAGTCGAGCTGACCTCAGCTGTCGAGCTAACCTCAGCTGTCGAGCTAGCCTCAGCTGTCGAGCTAGCCAGAGCAGTCGTGGTGACTGGAACGGAAGAGGTGGCCGCACACGTTGACGGAATAACACATCCCAAAGCAGCACTGATCAAATCATTATAAGTATCCGGAAGATACGTCGAGGCGCATCCAAGACAATCGTAGAGGTTCTGGTCAGCGCCCGAGAATAGCGCGCAGACGCATGCTGCATCAGTGGTGCATGCTTCAAGAGCAGTCTCTGCAGCGTCGCAGTAGTCAGTGCAAGAATCACTATCGAGAGCAGCAGTGGGCTGACAAGGTAAGCCTACTGTAACGAGAAAGCTAGCGGTAGGTAAGCTGGCGCTGGTTGTTTGGCCTTTTACACTGGAAAAAACCGAGAAAGCGAGGGCCAAAACTGTTAGAGATTTCATCTTCGCTAAAATACTTCAGATTCGTACTTCGGGCCCTAGGCGTACTTGGCCTTGTTTTTATGCTTTGACCTAGCCGTCCTTTCTCTGCAGATGGCCGCAGTAGGGCTCGTTCACTAGATAATGAAATATGACCTAATTAGGTTAGGCGAGTGAAATTCTTCATCATGCAGGATCGTATAGTGCCGAGCTTACAGAGGGAAAAAGCAAATATAACCGAATTCGTTGGCACTTGGAAACTTATAGTTGCTGTAAGGCGCAGGAATTTACCCTTACTTTGTTCTTTTGTCTAAAAAAGAAATCATATGCACACTGCCCTACAACAAAGCACAAGCTTCATATTATTCGATCATTCTCCAATTAGGAAATTAGAACGAGGGGAACTTGATTGTCGTAGATGTAGATTATATTGATCTCATCATGTGTTACTGCCCAGATGCAGAATTTAAAGTATATTTGCTAACGACCGCTCAGCTACCGGCAGCAGCCTTTATGTCCTCAACAACAATGGAGGAAGTTTATTCAAGGTTGATCTCCTCGAAGCTAGTCGGTTGCCGAAATCGGCCGGACTCTGCTAGATGCGTCTCAGGTTTTCACTGAATATGGCAATTTGACTGATAGAGATATAATTGCAACCCTCGATCGGCTATGCTTGCTGATAGCTTGTGCGCTAGAAAAGGGTCTTGTAATTTAATCTCACACGCGCACATTGGTTTTGGTGTGGATTGAGGAGCTTCTAAAGAATTGTGTGGTCGGCAGCGCTAGTCATTGAGTTTACTACAGATGGCTAAAAAAAGAAAAATGGCTACTTTTTACTTCCAGCCAACGGCCCATCCCGATTGGCATATATTGCAATATTCCCGGGGATGTCGGAGAGTAGTGCAGTAGCGGCCTATCTCAACGGGCTTCCTTACTATTTTTCACACTACATGAAAGCCACTGGGACCCAATATGGCAAACACCATTCAGGAATTGACCCCGTGAACACAGCACGCTACGGGCCACCGAGGGATACAGCTGTTGAGCGGGATTGGTTGTTGTTCTAAGAGGGGATTTGAAGACATTTTACTAAACTATAAAAGGCTTCCTGTAATGATTTTACTTTAAAACAAAGGACAGAGTCGTATCATTTATCTATATAAAAAATTTGCCTGATGATAGCGGATGATTTTAAGTTTCCGATTAAACAAAAAGAATTTCCAAAGTGCTTGTGGAGGTGAGTTCCATACTCCCGGGTAATGGTGACCATAATAAAAGTTAATCTATTGTTAGGATACTAGATGGATTCCAAGTGGGCACAAAGATCTCCGCCCTCAAAAATAGCTTTAGGACTCGGTCAATATATCCCTTTTGGGTACTGCAAATAATGTTTGACTCAACCGCTTCGTGCTCAATGTAAACTGGCCAAATGGGATGAGTGCAACTGAGATATTATCAATACCGATTATTTCGTGCAACTAAGGTATTATTAATTCCGATTATTTCATATTCAACATTTCATTACAGAAGCAAAACAACTAAATTTAGTGAAAAGCAGATTTAAGCCTTCTCGTTACTCTCACTCTCATTCAAATAGCTCCCGACCTGGTCCACCTCAACCTTTCCCTCAGCATCAGCTTCCTTTTCATGACGCTCTCGTCGTACTGAGCTGTTTCCGTACAGGCGTTCGAAAATCAGACCCAAAAATCCTCCCAAAATGAATACACCCCAGAAAGTAGCGTTCAACTGGTAACCTACAGGATAATGAGGAGCATTTCCTGAAGGATACACAACCAAAGGCATCCATGCGTTGAAAACATAAGCAATGCAATTCAGAGCACCAAGATAGATGTATCTCTTCTCAGCATCATGGGCACACAATTCATTTACCCAGGTAAACAAAAGAGCTCCGGCACCAACTGGAATGAATACCATATACCAGCCGACAAACTGCGTAGTCAAACTTGTAGGGTGAGTTGAGAGGATGATAGCACCAATCATACCTCCAGTTCCTCCGATAGCTATAGACAGCCATCGCTTACCAGTAGCATCAGCTATAATGGCAAGAATAAGGGCAGACACAAATTCCAATGCAAAACCACCGGAAGGAATAACGTTAACCTTGGCAGTAGAGTACAAGTCCAAAGATTTCGCCCAAACTGACATATATCCGGACAAATCGACACCAACAACGAAACAAATATAAGGAATAATGAAAACCCAGAAAGGCCAGTCGAATACAATTCTCTTTACCTTTGCCTTGGTCCACTTGGTGTCAGCAGCAGCCTTTCCAGCCTTTCTAACTCGGGTGACAGCAATCTCCCTCTCAACGGGGGTAAGATAGAATGCTCGAGTGTTTGCAGGGGAGTCAGGAATGAGGAAGAAACCGGGTACAGCAATAATGAAACCGATAATGAAATCGAAGATGAACATCCATCTCCATCCGGCTCGACCAAGATGACCATCAAGTCCATTGTAGATACCGGCTTGCAAAAATCCAGAAAACATCTGGGCGATAGCACTACATTGCTGATAGATAACCGATCGCTTACCGAGTTCTCTCTGTGTGTACCAATCACCCAGCAACGTCATCATACCAGGATAAGCAGCAGCTTCGCAAAATCCAATAACGAATCTGATACCGAAGAGAGCACGAGTATCTTCAATGAATGCTAGGCCAAGGACAAAGAAACTCCATACGACTTCCAGGGCAGGCAGGTAGATAGAAGGTCGGACATACATCAAGATGAACTGACCAGGCATAGTTCCGATAACATAACCAATAATTCGATAGGTGTTCATCAAGTTCAAATCCTGTCCTGCCATGTCAAGATCCTCCTTCATACCAGAAACGTAGGCGTTGCTGACGTTTGTGCTATCGAGGTACATGACAAAGTAGTAAAAACATGCCCAGGCGAAAAAGATGGTATCCAACTTGAACACCAGTCTCTGCTCATCTTTGGAGGCGTAGTCGAAATTATCCCATACTAAACCGAGAGCCTTCTTGGCCAGAGATTTTTTCTGAGGCACTTCTTGCTCTTCAAAAGCTGACGACGAAACGTCGGCGATTTCTTCTCGGGCCATCTCTGATCTTATGTGTAGAAAGAACAGGGCCTAATAAGAATCTCTTAGAATGTGGGGCAAGAGAAAGATATATATATTTCTTATCTCAAGTGCTCCAAAATTTTTTGATAAGCTTCTTATCTCTTAGGTCTAAATGTAGGCCTACAAGGGTGAGAGAAGTTTATGGGCGACCAAAAAAAGTTCAGATGAGGTTGTTGATAGATTTGCCGAAATAGATCTGGGCAACAGCTGAAAAAACGTTTTGCACACAACCTTAAAAGATCTGCTTTGCTGATCGAAATAAATTATGGAAAGTTAAATGCTTTTCAAAGATAGATATACCTTCCTTTCGCCATTGTACCATATCATTCAGTATTGCGATTTCTCAAGTGCTCATCTGAGATATTTTCACTCCTCCATGGTAGATCCGACATTTCGACCTGATTTTATAACTACTTTAGGAAATTTCGGTCCATCGGTGACTGATGCGGCTATTTTTATTACGCAATGCGGTAAGTTAGGTCGGACACTGTACCCGACAGCTGCCTGCAACAAACACCCAAAATGGAAAGTAACGGTCGGGTACATTCATCAGGCACAGGATTGCGACATAGCAGCTGATAAGAACCCGCTGAATACGCATATATTGCCTAAGCTGATTCATTGCATATATTATTAATCTGGAAAAAGTTTCGATAAGATCCGAAATCCTTTAAAATCCTTCGTACGGTACCGACGGAGATCGCCAAACTATAACTGAACTCTCCTCGCATAAACCGTTTATACATAAACACAGAATGACGAAATCATCGGGAATTCAGATCTCAATAGGTTAGTAGATATTGTTTGCGCATCTTTGAGATGATTCAGGTTGTAGTGTTCTAACGTCTTTTTAGACCGTGGTGGAACTTTCACCGATGTCTGGGCCAGTGTGCCGGAAAAAGGCGAGATAGTACTGAAACTTCTATCAGTTGATCCGGATAACTATCCTGATGCTCCAACTGAAGGTATTCGAAGGATACTAGAAATAGCTACCAATTCAAGTATTCCCGTGGGTCAGAAACTCGATGGCAGTCAGATCGAGTGGATTAGAATGGGCACTACAGTGGCTACCAACGCTCTACTGGAGAGAAAGGGCGAAAAATTCGCATATGTTACTACCAAAGATTATCAAGATCTGTTAGAAATTGGAACTCAGGCCCGTCCTGAACTTTTCAATCTGAATATTGCAAAACCCGAAGTTCTCTATACCGAGGTGGTTCAGGTTGAAGAGCGAATTGTCCTGGAGGACTTCAGCGAAAATCCCGATCCGAAGATTGTGGATCTCTCATCCGACCCCACTCTTCGCCAAACTGTTTCTGGCACTCCAGTAAGAATACTGGTTCCTCTCAATGAGGAGAAGCTGACGGAAAGCTTACAGGATCTTCTCAACCGAGGAATATCAAACATTGCCGTTTGCCTGCTCCACTCATATTTGTATCCCGACCACGAAAACAGGATCCGAGAAATTGCCCTGGAGCTGGGATTTAAATATGTCTCACTGTCATCTGAGATATCACCTTCGATAAGAGCTTTGGCACGAGGCAATTCGGCCAGTGTCGAGGCTTACTTAACTCCTCATGTCCAGAAATACGTGGATCAGTTCCTTGAATCGTTTTCTGTTCAACCCGAAGTTGAGTTCATGCAAAGCGATGGAGGCTTAGTCCATGCTAAATCATTCACTGGTCTGAAAGCAATCTTATCCGGCCCTGCAGGTGGTGTTGTTGGACTTTCCAAGACAAGCTTCGAGGAGCAGCCCATTATCGGCTTTGACATGGGCGGAACATCGACTGACGTGTGCAGATTTGACGGCGAGTTTGACGTCCAATACGAAAACAATGTGGCAGGAATCGAGATCAATTCCCCTCAGCTTAATATTCATACCGTCGCATCTGGCGGTGGCAGTATCCTCACATGGAGAAATGGCCTGTTTTACTCAGGCCCTGAATCCGCTGGTGCCCATCCTGGTCCTGCTTGCTACAGGAAAGGGGGCCCACTGACGGTCACTGATGCCAACTTATTCCTAGGAAGATTGGTAGTTAGTGAGTTCCCCAAGATTTTTGGTCCAAACGCAAACGAAGCTCTGGATACCGAAGTAGTAACTGCTAAATTCGAGGAATTGACCAAGACTGTTAACCTCGACAGTGGAGTAAATTACACCCCTACACAGGTTGCTTTGGGCTTCATTCGAGTAGCGAATGAGACAATGGCCAGAAGTATTCGAGCTGTTACAGAGGCACGAGGTTATGCCGCTAAGTCTCATATACTGGCATCGTTTGGAGGTGCCGGTGGCCAGCATGCTGCGGCCATTGCAAACTTTCTAGGTATCTCACGAATTTGTATTCCAAGATACTCGTCGATTTTATCTGCATACGGAATGGCTCTGGCGGAAAATAGTTCCGAAGTAAAGAGGCCTTTTGGCAGGATTTATTCGGCTGAAACTTTGGATGGAGCTATCAAGCTAGGTAATTCATTGGTTCCATCCTTGAATACGAATGGTGCCGACGTCATCACAACTCTGTCTCTTGGTATGCGATATACCGGTACTAACACCATATTAAATATCACGGCGACCGCGGATAGTGATTTCCTCGCAACATTTGAGGAGCAGCATCAAAGAGAATTCAGTTTCCTCATTCCTGGACGAGACGTCGTTATCGAGTATGTCAGACTGAGATCAACCAGAAAAGGCAGCAACTCATCTGAAGTGCTCATATCGAAAGAAATCAAGGAGCTTGAGAAGCGAGTACCTGAGAAGCATTTCAGTGAGCAAACTATTCACTTTGACGAAGGAACTTTCAAGTCAAAGGTGTATCAACTGGAAAACTGTGCTCCCGGTGATGTAATTCGTGGCCCCGCTCTTATTATTGATGCTACCCAAACCGTATTGGTGAGTCCTGACAGTCAGGCTACTATCCTCTCAGAACACATTATCATTGATGTCGTGCGAGACAATCAAATAACTTCTGTGAAAGAGCAGGTGACCACAGTCGACCCCGTACTCTTGACCGTCTTTGGACACAGATTCATGAGCATTGCTGAGCAGATGGGACGAACGCTTCAGAGAACCAGTGTCAGCAACAGTATTAAAGAGAGACTGGATTTCTCATGTGCGATTTTTGGTCCCGATGGAGGACTGGTTGCTAATGCTCCTCATATCCCTGTGCATTTGGGCTCTATGCAATATGCAATCCAATACCAACACAATCTCTGGAAAGGTAAGCTTAAGCGTGGAGACGTCTTGATGAGCAATCACCCCGAGGCTGGTGGTACTCATTTGCCAGATATCACAGTCATCACTCCTGTTTTCCACGAAGATGAGATAGTTTTCTATGTCGCTTCAAGAGGCCATCACCAGGACATTGGAGGCGTAGGAATTACAGCAATGATGCCCAATTCTAAAGAGCTGTGGCAGGAAGGCGTCTCCTGCAAAAGCATGAAGATCGTCAGTGGAGGAATCTTTGAGGAAGAGGCTATCAGATCACTGTTCCAAGAACCCGCCAAATACCCTGGTAGCAGTGCTAGTAGGAGGATAGATGATAATATTTCTGACTTGCAGGCCCAAATTTCCGCAAATCAGAGAGGTATTTCATTAGTCGAGGCCCTTTTCGAAGAATATGGCAAGGCAATGGTTCAGTTTTACATGTCTGCCATTAGATCCAATGCCGAACAGGTCATTAGAGCCTTTGTCAAAGAGCAGTACAAGGAACATGAAGGAAAAGAGCTTCATGCCATTGACTATTTTGACGATGGTACACCAGTGGAGGTAAGAATCAAGTTTGATCCTAGCAACGGGGAAATTGACTTTGATTTTACCGGCACAGGAGAACAGGTATACGGCTGCATGAATACCCCAGAAGCAATCACTTACTCCTGCGTTATTTATGTTCTCCGGTGCCTTGTGAATCTGGACATACCTTTAAATCAAGGCTGTCTCACTCCTTGCCGAATCACCATCCCTAGAGGAACAATATTGAACCCGGACGGCGAGGTCGCCATCTGCGGATCTACCATTGCTGCTCAGAGAATTACAGATGTTATTCTCAAGGCTTTTGGAACCTGCGCAGCCTCGCAAGGTTGTGCTAACAGTTTCGGCTGGGGTAGCGGTGGAAAAGATCCCATCACTGGGGAGGTCACGAAGGGCTTCACTTACGGAGAAGCCTTAGGAGGTGGTTCAGGTGCTGGGCCCACATGGAATGGTGCCAGTGCTGTAAATGTCCATGCCACTAATACTCGTACTACAGATGTTGAGGTAATCGAGCAGAGGTCCCCAGTAATTGTTACTGGATGGCGTCTGAGGAAAGGCTCCGGAGGCGCAGGCAAATTCTACGGTGGTGATGGAATAATCAGAGAAATCGAGGCTCTGATGCCACTGAGAGTGTCCATTCTGTCTGAGAGACGAGTGTTTGCTCCCTATGGAATGGCCGGTGGCCAACCGGGAGCCAAAGGTAAAAACCTGTGGTACAAGAAGCTTTCTGATGGTTCATTTGAAATCATCAGATTGAACTCTAAAGAGATCATCAGCGTTAATACTGGAGATAGAGTTCGAGTTATGTCTCCTGGAGGTGGAGGATACGGCAGTAACTAGAGCCCAACGTATAATTCTGTGCACCCTTGCGTTACCGCGGTCTCTATCTAGCAAATAATATTAATGGATTGGCTTTTTCAAAGTTAAGGAAATATTATGAATCTGTAATAGTTGTATGTTCACCTTTACGTAGGCCGGAGGTCCGTGTCGGAGGATCCCAGGGAGACAATCAGTCTCATTAACACCGGTAGACCAAGACTACTACGCAAAAAATCATCTACATGCCCACAATGGATTTATCTCCTTCCGCCCAGACTAGCTTCAATGTCCACTGCTTCACCTTCCAGAGCTCGCTGCTACTGTCCTTTTCAACCTTCACATGGTAGAAAGATCCAGCCAACAGCCGCTCCGATCCAGGGACGACACCCTGTCCAGGACGGTAGTGCTGAGCAACTGCATTTGCAGTTACAGTAGCGGTATTTGCTCCATCTTTCACCTCTATGCGGAGATTGCTGAGAATGTGTGTTGTATCCAGGGCTCCAATCGGCTTAAACAGCTTTTCATAGATATCATCGGTGCCATTTAACGTATAACCGTTGACAACGGTGAAGCTTGAATCCGGTCCCTCGACGAAGGACGATTTGAACAATTCCAGGTCGTTGGTATCCAGGCCGGCGATGCAGCGATACAGAGCATCTGCAATGGCTTCGCGAGTGGTTAGAGAAGTGAGCTGAATTGGAATAGTCATTAGATCGAACATCGAGTATTGAACGCTTAGCGTGGATCGGGGATATTTATGTACTAGACAGCCTAATTCCGTAACCATTTTAACTCCAGGGGTATGTTTTACGGACGCCTAAACTATCTGCTTCAACAGAGTTAACTCCGAGTTATTCTTAAGTCCGTTGAGACATTTTAGGCACTAAGAATGGAGAATAGAACGTTGTTGCCTATCTCTCGGAATTCTTCCATGATCACTGAAAATATCGGGTGATGCCCATCCCGAGCCGAGACGAGAGAAAAGAGGTTCAATGCTGAATTGTAGGAAGCTGAGGCCGTACTATATATACTCAAAACCTTATCAACAATTAATAAAACCCTTAACCTTACAGAATAATAATACTAATAAATATAACAAAATAGACCAAAAAAACTAACCTCCTCCACCACAGCCTCCTCCTCCTCCGCATCCTCCACCTCCTCCACCACTGCCCCCACCATCTCCTCCACTTCCACCACCTCCTCCACAACCTCCGCCTCCACATCCACTTGTTCCACCTCCACATCCTGCAGCCGTAGACCCTCCAGATCCTCCTCCTCCACCGCAGCCTCCGCTCTTCCCCGTGTATCCACAGGCTCCATAGCACATTCCTTGAAGTCCTCCTCCACAGACTGCCAAGGGCAGATTAACACAAGCTCCGCATTTGGAGGAGGAATTGGGGTCGCTATTGCCCTCACTATCACAGTATGGATAGTATGAAAGCATCGGTGGATAGTAATATAGTGCATATGGATACACACCAGTCTCCCAATCACTCTTTGGCTTGAACTGCGGTCCATCTTGTCGCTTACCAGAATAAGCAGGCAGATATACTGCGTTGTGACCCGATACGTGCGAGCCATACCTCATGTCCTCCACGAATTCAACCTTATTAGTTTCCTTCTCGCCGGAGATTCTCTGCTTAGCCTTGTTCATCCTACACTTGTAGCTCACTCCATCACTCTTGCTGTGTAGCATATTGACGTAGCAATAATGGCATATACACTGAGAATACAGTTCTCCATAGGTTCTGAAGTAGGCTTTGGCGGTATCAGCGAATGAGGCGTCCAGCTTTACCTGTTCGACTTTGTCATCGTGATCTACAAATTGCTTGCTCACCATCAAGGTGTAGAAGTAGTAATTCTTTGCAGACAGCTGGTGAGTATGCCAGGCTAAGTCGATATCCAACGTAGGGACTCGCATTTTCCCGCTGATGCCTCGGACTTTGGCAAAGTTTGGCCGAGGCAGGCTATCAATCAGCTCCAAAAACCGGCCATATCTCTTGATAGACCAGTTCATGAGCGTGGAAACCTCAGGATAAGTGAGCCATCTGAACCCAAACATCTTGTCGGTGAAAGAGCCCTGACGTATCACGGCCTGCGCGAGGGATAGAGAAAAGGGCCCAGAATTGAAATTGTCCAAATAGCTACACAACACTCTGTTGATAGCCATCCGTCTCAATCTCACAGACACTTTGAAGTACATGTCCCTGCTATTCCTGTTATTTCGCTTGATCCTGCTAGAGACATTTTCATATGCGGCTTCTTGTGCGACACGCAGCGCAGTTATCACCTTGTATCTCAGGGCCTCCTCGGTCACAATATGCTCATACGAGGCCTGGATCTCCTTACCTGCTTGCTGGAAATACTGATTGATATTTGCCAATGGAGAGCAAGGTACACCGTCATGTTGGAGGTATGTTCCGAGAAGTGGGACTCCTCCGCGACCCCTAGTCATGAGAATATCATAGACCAGTCGGGCAACAGCCAAATCCGCAGCAGAATTATTAGTGAAACAGGCTGGACATACTACCAAAAGCTTAGTAGGATTGACCAGACAGTTGATCCTGAACTCATAATATTGGCTGCGCATTTCTTCCCTAGTTTCCCAGTAACTGGTTTGAAATTCGATAGGACAGGAGATTGCCATCTTAATTGTAGAAAAACAGTTTCGGCACATCCTCTCTGCCTCATTTATGTCTGAGAGATTGTCCCAGGGGATTCCCGTTTCACTCATCCATTTGGATCGATGCTCTGAGGACACTTCATAACGCAAATCAGAGGTAATAAAATTGTCCAAGGCGTCCAATGGAAACTTCATGCTCCACAGCCTCCTATTGCAAGATCGGAGACAGTCTGTCAGATAGTTTCTCGGGTTCAATAGAAATGCATGCCAGATCATGAGAATATCAACAGGGGGGAGTACCAAATCGGTTATCGGTAAGGTATTATTACCAAACCAATTGCCGGCATTGGCTCCAGGTTCGCCATACTTGGTGGTCAAATAAGACCACCATTTAGCGAAGCGTTCCTGTGCACGAGTACAGTAGACCAACCAATGGTAATCACCATACTTCTGTCCTGGAGCAAGTCCAATTGGCCTACCAGTATCAGGACAAGTAGTCACCTCGGTAATGCCAAACAAAGATTCAGTAGATTTGAGTCTGATATACTCTTCATGCTGAGCAAAAGCAGACAATAGTTTAAGGTGAGCAATTAGCTCAATTTCGGAAGGGAGACTAGAAGAGCTTGTTTTAGACCTAGACAGATTAACCATCTTGGTGTTTGATATGTTTAAATTATAGGGAACTCAGGAGATCAAAGGTACCTTTATATATCTGGAGTAAAACAGCGGGTACCAAATCAAAGCGGGTACAAATCAATGACCAATTAACCACACCACAATGATTCACGTCCAAGTTGCTATTCATTCAATTCAGAAGCCTTCGATAGCCTTCATATTGACACCCTAATGGAACTTCATGGCGAGCGGGAGCGACTCCTTCCCCGTTGCTTATGCCCATGCTTGATTGGGGGGACACTGCTTGATTACATCCTTAATATCCTGGGCACTAATATTATCGGGGTCACCTGCACCAGATCAGAGAATTCCGCACAAACAGATAAAGTTTTGTGCTCGATACGCCGGCGGTACACCCGTCGGCACACTAGGGAAATCCACCCCAGGGATCAAAAGAGTCATGTCGGCGGAGCCTATCGCGAGTTTGGAGGTCGGTAAGTCTTGCCCCAGCTGCTGGCCCACCTCATATGTCAGCCGGACAGTGACGTCACACAGCACAATGGTAGGTCATCCAAAGCCCGATATCATCGATAACCGTGTGGACTGATTCTCGGGCTGCCCCGCAACTCAATTTACCAAGGAACAGTTCGTTTTCGACGATGGTGATATCACATTTCGGCAGTTTACTGGTGCTTGGCTATTGTTCAAGCTCATCGCGGAAGTACGGCTAAAACGTACTGTGCCCAAACCACGCCCGGCAGTGAGCTTATCAGCATCAACCAAACCAACTGCCATAGATATCCACCATAATGGCCATTAACGGCTTTATTCCGCCAGATAATATCCGATAGACCGATAAACCGATGGCCTTCGCCGTCTGTTTCCCAATCCTGAGTGGGGGCTGTACTCGATCAAGGGTGGTATCCGTCCGCTAGCTCTTGCCGTTATGTTTACCCCACAAAACTCCGCCAAACCATCAGCTTAATTCAGTTGTAAAAACCATTATTCTATTATAAAGCAAAATCACACACTTACCTACCTATCAAAAGAAAAAAACTGAACTGTACATCATACGTCATCCTCCTTGACTTCTGTCATATTCTTGTCGCAGCTCTCCACATCTAGCGAACTCCCTTCCAAAATCTCCTCGGCTAGAAACCGCTGTTCGTACACTTGAGCGTGCTTCTCATCCCACTGCTCTGCGCAGCCAGGGATGGGCTTGATCCAGCACAACCCCCAGTACATCAGGTAGGACACAATAAATCCTCCGAAGAAATTCACATTGTAAACGTAGGTTGCTCCTATAGGGACTGTTTGGCCGACTTGTCCGGCAAATCCCACAACATTGATGAGAATTCCTGCTATATACGCAGCATAGGCCCTCCAGGAAATGCCGTAAAAGTACCTGTAGGTCGATCCGACTTCGTCAGTATATAGATCGTCAACTAATAATCTTCCCTTTCTCACTGAATAATAATCTGCTGCCATGACGCCGGCAATGGAAGACAAAAATACCGTATAGGCAGACAGATAAGTCGTGAACTTATTTGAAGTCTCCAGTAGTTTCCAAGGGCACATGGCAAAACCGATAGCAGCACAGAACAAACTTCCTCTTCGAATATTGATATATCTGGGAAACAGGGCTGACAAGTCTGTTCCTGCAGAGATGGAGTTGGCTGCGATATTCACACCGATCTGGGCCAATGCAAACACCAGAGCGATAAAGAATACACCTGCCCTGGTACCAGACTTATCTGAATCTAGAAATTTTGCCAAAACCTCAAGAGGTTGCCACAGTGTCTCGCCATACAGCAGTGTCGATGAAGATGAGACGATAATGCCAATAAAAGCGGTAATAGCGAATGAAGTGGGAATAACAATAAGCTGAGAGACCACTGCTGCTCGAGGACTGGTCGCAAATCTAGTGAAATCAGGATCATTGACAATCAGGGGAGCAAAATTGGCGATGCAGTTCATGATCGACTGGATAACAGCCCATGCTAGAGTAGACCCGTGCAAAGTGCTCTTCTGGTGAATAATAGGACCAATTCCACCCGATTTCTTACAGGTCCAAATCAGGAAACCAAATCCTGCAAATGGAACTAAGATGCTCTTCACTGTGAACAAGTGCCGGATCTGATGCACAGGGAACCAGCAGCACACCGCCTGTGCAAGGCAAAACAAGAAATAGCACATGAAGGCATAGGTAGTTGTTCCGGAGGAAGCAATACCGTTATGCATATTGGGAGCCTGGGGCCAGATCGCTTGGATCATAATCTGAACACATTCACCACCAAGCCACGATTGCACTCCATACCAAATGATAGCCATTCCTGATCGGTTGATCACTGGCCACATGGAGCCCCAGATGCCAAAAGAAGATCGAGCAATAACTGGAAAGGGGAGATGGTATACAGCACCTATTCTTCCAATAAGCACCACAAAAACGGCCGTAGCAAGATAGCCCACCCAGAAGGTGATCCATACCTGCCACCAAGACAAACCAGCCTCGATTGCAGTACCTGCAATCATCCAGGTATTGATATTGAAGGAGTCGGCAATCCAGAAGGCGACAAAGTTCATCCAGCCCCATTTTCGTCGAGCGGGTTCGACTGGTGCAAGATCCCGATTCTGAAGGTAAAGCTGGCGATGATTGAGATTGATATCATGATCTAATTCCAGCCTTTCTAGAATAGCCTTCGCTAGAGTAGCCATTTTGAACTGCTTGCTGTTGCCTTCCAACCCTGCTCCGAGCACTCTCTTTTATATGGAAATGGCGATCAGCCTGATAAGATTGACGCATAGCTTATCTGACGGTGACATTTCTCAGTTTAGCCGAATTCGGGTGTTCCGAGTGGATAGTGCGGGTACTGGGATCCGCATCCGTTGTCGAAGGGACCAATCAAGCCGCGATACCCCACTAGATCACATGGGCTACCAGCAAAGTTATTGTCCAGTGTCAAGATAAAACTGTAGGATCAGCCTGATTAACAGGAGAGAGTATGAAATACGATCTTAGGATCTCACGCAGTGCTGGTGATGTTCACCAGAACTTTGGTGTAAGAGAGATCCGCCGATTGGAACCCGGTGACTGAAATGCACTGTACTTCACCACAAACAGGCCATATCTCGTCCTGCCGAGCCATGGTATCGGGCATTGTCTGACACTCTCCTCATCTGACCCTGCGGAAACGTGTACTCCGCTGATCATTTACCTTGCAGAATCACCGGGGCGATGACCATTCGGTAAGGTTCGTTGCGCGATACTGCGGATGCGATTATCCGCAACGGAGCCGCAGCATAGCTGGGGGGAAATCCCAGGTGAACTTCGGGGGTATATACATCTGCCAAATCCAGTTTTCGGGACATTCACCTGATGAAATACATTATTGACTGATTAGTAAAACAGAACGAAAAATCTGCAGATGCCCTTGAGGTTTAATGTTCGAATGATTCAGATGCGCTGATTTCTGGCCGAGCATTATAGTAGAGTGAACAGATGCGTAAGCTCCATGGTGCATCATGGACTATAAGAAAGCGAACCAGACAGAGAATTTTCCTATTGAACAACGCAGCGACGGCATATCTAGTACCGAGGATGCTGCTGAGGCTGGCTCCAGTGACCAGTATTTCACCCATTCACATTCTGCTTGATGCATATAAAAATGTGCCAGCCTACAGAGATAGCTACCTTTCCCCGCCCTGCGAGCTTGTTGGTGCCCTATTTCTCTCTACGCTATCAGAGACGGAGCCTAATATTTCAACTAGACTTATCGGGATCTAACCGTCTATGAGCATTTTTTTAATTTTTTTTTAGGTATTTTTCCAATTTTTTACAGATCCCTATTCGGTGTGCCTTTGAATCGGTGTTATCAAGCGATTCGGAATTGCTTTTTTCGGCTGGACGCTAACTGGTTTCGGAGTTGCGATAATACACCTACACAAACGCACCCGTGCGGAATTATCCTCCTTAGCATCCGCCATGATAGTCCTTGGAGCTTCACATGCACGAAATTACTCTAGAGGAGGCTGCAGTGAGTGTAGAAGAAGGAAGTGAGTGCATATTATAGATGAACAGCTTGAAATCAAACTAACAAGATCAGGAAAAAGTGCAATCAGCAGAAACCAGAATGTTTGTACTGCTCTTCTAAAGGGTTGACTTGTTCTTATCCTGAAATGAAAGTCATCGAATTCGAGAACAACGCCTGTCGAGTCTCAAAAGTGCGTCAGCTCTCTAGTCCAAAACAAGTGCTGGCTGACAGACCAATGAATGTCCGCTCACCAGATATCAAGGAATCAAGCTCGGAATCACCCACAGACCTTTCGCCTGGAGATCTAGAAAGCCTTACCGCCTCATTTGACAAATTTGCCCATTTCTCCAAAAGCAGCCTCATTTCGGACATGCTGGCAAAGTACACGCTGTATACAGACAAGCACTCGCTTGACCAGCTGTTCGAGACTCTAGATCGGTCAGTACCGCCACAACTTCATTTCAAGATAAGCAAGATAGATTTTGAGGAGGACTCTATTAGATTAGAGGAGGAAACACGAATCATACCTGCGTATGACTCTACTTCTGAAGTTCACGAGATAACGAAGACCCCTGACTGCTTGCTATCCGGCATCAGAGTACGCAAGTTAGATAAGAGCGGCAAGTACTCTCTTGCAGTCAACTCCGATGGGGTCATTAGGGCACTCATGGCAAAAGATCTCGAAGGACTATTTATTGGTGGGAAAGATAAACCAAGCCCAAACCGGATACTATCAAAGAAGGCAGCCGGCTGTTCCGACTGCCTGCCATTAGAGGTTTCTGAAATATCCGAACAGATAGATCTCGGAATTCGAACTGATAATCTACAGAAGACTATATTTATCCAGGCTGCTGCAGTCTCTCTTCAGAGTGGAATGAACTTTGTCAATCTTCCCGATTTCATCTCCCAGGAAACTGCACAGGCGCTCTTTATATATTTCGCCTCGATGACGCAGACCAAGAATGCGACCGACAGTGAATGGCTACATGTTTGTTTAACTCTTGTATTCAGTAATGTAACAGTACTAAAGAGTTTACTGCTATATTCTGTGTATCATTGCCGACAAAATAGGTCTGTCAGTAGTACTCACCACGCGGAAGCTTACAAGGCTGCCACAAATGAGAGCTTCATAACCAGCTTATACAACGATATTCTCCTTGATACTAAGGATAGACTAGTATATGCTTCATCAGTTTCCTGTGATCACACGCTGATGATAGGACTTCTTCTTCTTTCAGTCGAGTTGAAGAGAGGGTCTTCCAGTCAACTTTGGATCAAGATGATGAAGAGCGTGCAAAATATGATATCCCTGAGAGGAGGTATAAAAGAAGTTTCCAGCTCGTTAACTGGTCGCTGCTTGTTACAACTTTTATCATATCATGTTTTTTGCGGTATTTGCATTAGTCAGTTTGCTGGCAATGAAGGATGCATATCTTGGCCAGATTTCGATTTTCTTTTTGATATGGGAGGACCGGAATTTTATGATAATATTACTTTTTACGGGATTTTCAATTACAAATTTTGGCAGCCGATATTCCGCATTTATGGGCAAAGTATGCACATTTACAACCTTCTAGGGGTTTATGGTACTAGGGGAAAGAATGTGTTTCATGAGTTTGATGAAGAGTACGAGACAGTAAATGAAGCTGGAGTGGATAGTATGCTTTCCGCCACCAAGTCTTTGGAGGATGCTGTTAGAGCGTTGGAGAACACAGAAGCAAGAACACCGGACCAAAAATGTCTACACCAGTTTTATTGTACCGTGGCACAACTGTATATCTATCAGCTGAGTTATTCACTTGTTGCGAACTCTCCAAATGTCAAACTTCAAGTGAAAAGGGCAATTCCGCTTGCTAAAGAAATTTTTGAGATATACAAGGTGGGGCCACTACCAGTTGTTCCAGTACTCCCTCTGCTCAGTCTCGGTATATATATTATGGGACTGCGAAATAGACAATGGTATCGACAGGAGCTGACTTCCCTCGGAGAGGGGACTAATATCAAATTAATTGCAGGTCTCGTCGACATGTTGGAAAGGGTTTGGGAACTGGATGGTAATGGCAATACTTACGTTGACTGGGTGGAGATGGCGGAGAATCGTAACCAAATAATACCGTTATATATCTAGTTGAGAATATTATTAAACAGCATTCTATTTAAAGTCTACTAGCATTGCTGGCTGGGTTGGTTCTCATCACCTCAGACATTTCTGGTGGAACACCTGACATTCGCGGTGCACTTCCGTTATCAGTGCTCTCCCTAGTCTTCTCATCCCAGGACCACATATCCTTCAGTATGGGATCGAGGTTTCCTTCGATGAAATCAACGACTTTGTCACCAAGAACAGGGACAAACTTCCAGGCGTGAGCTGAACCGCAGGTAGCCATCAGCACACCTTCGACTTCAGGATGATAATCAATCAAGAAATTTGCACTCTTAGTCTGAGTCAACCAACAAACTTTTGTTCTATCAAAAGGACGTGTTGCCAGCGGAGGAAGGATCTCCGCCAGGTTGCTGCGCAGGATATCTTCAGCATCTTTGGGCATCCAATCGCTTGGGTTGGTAGCAATTGTTCGAGGGTATGAAATGGTCTGCATTTCATCGGTGTTTGGAGTAGGGTGCTCAATCTGAACCGTATTAACAAACCCAGGCGACCTTCGCAGAACTTTCATTTCTCCGGCAAAGGGAGGAAAGGTGTTGATTCCAGTAGAGAGGTTGGTGGTGATGGACATATTTTTCCATCTCTCTTCCTCTTCCTTGGTAACCTTGAACCATCCAACTTCAATACAGGTACTTTTAGAGACAGGGGCCATGTTGACCAACTTGCAGCTCCATGCACCAGCGGCAACAATAATTCTCTGCACGGAAAGGAATGCACCACTTGCAAATTTAATACCTTCTGCCCTGTTGGTACCTTCACGATAGACAATTTTGTCTACCTCTTGGAAGGTAAAGGCTATCTGACGGAATCTTTTGCACTTTTCGTAGTAGGCTTTCATAGCATTGTCCGCCTCTATGTATCCACTCTCTTTGTTTGTATAGGCCTTTTTCCATCGCGTTTCCACTCCATCAGGTAAGTTAACACCATGAATCTTTCGGAAAACGTCGTTAGGAGTGTTCTGAATTTCGACAGTCTCTTCTCCGTTGAGTTTCAGAACTTCTGCCAGCTGATCATCCCAAATCTGACCCCATTTGTCACTTTTACCATCATACACAAAAGTCATACCGACTTTGTGGAAGAAAGGAGAAATTTCGGGATCATTTTCAATAATCTCCATCGATTTCTTGGACAGTTCAGCGTATTCCTTCTTGGTATAGTCGAACCTCAAGCACCGAGTGGTATCGGTACTGGATCCATCAGGCACCGGGGGCTCAAATCTGTCAATAACATGAATCTTCAAAGCAGGATGTCGCTTTGCAAGAGCCAATGCCGTAGAGAGACCGAACACGCCGGCTCCAATAATCGCTATTTCCTCGCCTTGCTCAAACATTACTGATATTTGCGTCAGCAGGTAGGAAAGTGTAGCGTTTTTATCAGCTTGTGCCCGTGCGGTGCGGCGCACCAAGCCCTTATCGCAATGAATTTCCAAATTAGGAAGGGAATGCGACAGGTTTATAGATAGGCATTATCCCCGCTATTAGTCATTATGATGTTCGAGACCATAGAGATAGGAAAGTTTGGAATTTATGTCCGACGTTCTGCCGGGGGACACGGGATGAAGTGCCGCTATCTGCACCTCGGAGTTTACCACTATCTGCAGTCTGGAGGATATCCACTATCTGCGGTCCGGATCTTATCAAGCGTGCGCTAGCAAGAACGTATGCGCAATCTGAGATCTCTCAATATCCTCCGGCGATCTACTTTAATAAAATCATAAATATTGTGAAACAATCGTCAATTTAGTATATTATCCATAAAGATTGTGAGGCAGAGTCGTTAATTTAGTATATTAGTCTAATCTAGTAATTGGATAACTGTGATTTTTATCTAAAGTTTAGAATTCTCTTTGGTTTTAGCGTCCATCCAGAACTGGTCGCCGGAAGCCATTTTCTGTTTAGCATAGGCTCTTCCTCCATCAGGTCCCTCTCTCAGTCCATTAGGGTCTCTTTCAAAATCCTTGTTGTATCTCCATTTGAATAGCTCAGTATAAAGGTTTTCTCTGCCTTCAATTTTATCTACCAAAAATTGACCCAGAACAGGAAGCATCTTGAAAGCGTGGCCCGAGCCACCAGTGGCAACAAACAGATTTTTCTTTCCAGGAACGAAATCATAGATATAATCATTGTTGATGGTGTCAGTGTACCATAAGACCTTGGGCTCAAGCTTGATGCCAGCGTCGACCAAATCAGGGAAAAAAACCTGTAGCCAACTTCTTAGTTGAGTGACAATATGCTGGGTCAGTCCGTCAGCTGGAGGATCAGAGTTTGACGTCCAAGGAACAGACGCAATTCTTCCATCCTCCAACTTTATAGGATTGGTGTATTTCGTTTGCCGGACAATCATCTTCATGTAGCCCTCAGGTTCCATAACTGGAAACATGAACATGCCACCCATGAAATCCTTCTCCCGGGAGTGGCCTGTCTTCCAGCCGACAATGGGAAAGTTCTTGCTTCGGTATTTCTCGTACAAGTCTTTTCTGTGCTCAGGGATTTTGAAAACCACTACATTGCCAGAGGATGCTTCATTGATGCCTTCCAGCTCCTTCACTAAAGAAGTTGTCCAGGGGCCTGCAGAAACCACCACGAGATCTGCTTCATGAACCTTTCCATCCTTTGTGACTATTCCGGTAATAGACGATGCATCGTCAGCGGCAGTAGTAAATCTCTTGAATGATCCCTGAGGGTCACCGAGAATAAACTTGACACCCATAGTCTCGCACAGGTATTTGGCATACTGGCATCCTCTGGAAGCATACAGTATGCCAGAGGTAGTATCCAGAGCGCCATGAACATTCTCCATACCACGCTTTTTCAAATCCATTGCGTAATTGATCTTGTTACTGTAACCAGCAGCATTCGCCCGTTTCAAATCAGCAGGTGAATCAAGATCGTATCGTAACGCAGCAAGACCCTCTTTAGCAAAACTGTCTCTACTTTTCAGCTCTTCTTCAGAAACCCGATCGTCTAGTCGCAGCATTGCACACAGATCAAGGATTCGAAACCCTGTGTACTTTGCCAATTCTTCCGGAGGAGCAAGAGGCAGTTCCCGATCCCACTTCTGCCAGATATCAAAAGCTTGGAATGCTAGTTTCTGGTAGTGGATCTTATCAGCATACTGGGCACGAAATACTTTGTTAACGTCGGCGCTGGCAGTATCGGCTCCTTCTAGCAATGTATAGTGGTTTGCGTTAAAATCCAATCGATCAAACACAGTGATATTCTTGTAGCCGTTCTGAGCAAGATGGAGAGCGTTGCTCAAACCAAAAACACCGGCTCCAATAATAATGATTGGAGACTCCTTATTGTATTTGTTGTCCATAGCGAATAGTTGTTTAGAGCCTGTATTACTGATATGCTTGCTTCATATATAACTCACCGCGGTGGTGCTTATCGGATTCTATCCCAAAACGGGAATCGCTTGTCCTTCCTAATGGAGCACGGGTAGCCAACCCGACTACCGGGGATTTACTTTGCTGAACAGGAAATTGATGCGAAATCACCGAGAAAGTTTAGTATCTCCTACCTTATCTGTATGCCCCTCTCTTATCTGAGAGGGTTTAATATTATCGCTTTGATAGCAACAGCTGACCTTCTACTATAAAGTGGACGCCACGGGCACAAAAATCAATGCACATCACACCATAAATCAGCTGAGAAAACAATGAGCAAGGAGGTTTACGAAGTAAATACTATGGCGGATGATCCCATCAAACCGGAGATCACCGGAATTAACAAGAAAGCCGTGGATCAGGCCTTTGACTATGCGCTGGATACCATTGGTATGGAGCTTGATCCCAAGTTCGAGAAAAAGGTTCTCAGGAAAATTGATCTGTATATTCTTCCTATGATGTGTGCTCTTATGTCCTGTCAGTTGATGGACAAGAGTACCAACTCTTATGCTTCTATTATAGGTCTCCGAACCGACCTTGATATGACAACACTGGAGTATTCTTGGGTTGCCAGCGCATTCTATGTTGGTTATCTTGTATTCGAGTTCCCGGCTAATATGATTTTGCAAAGGTTCCCTTTGGCAAAAGTACTTTCTTTTGCTGCTGTTGCCTGGGGAGTTGTGATTTGCTGCCACGGTGCCTGTCAGTCATCTGTAACATTTCTTATGTGCCGTACCTTTTTGGGCATGCTTGAGGCATTCATGGATCCTGCGTATATGATCCTAACATCTCAGTGGTACCGAAGAGAGGAACAGTATGTTAGAAGTGCTATATGGCTTGGTCTACAAGGTTTCGGCACAATGCTGGGTTCAGGTATTGCTGCTGGATTTTACAAGAGCGTCGAGAATGGTGCTGAATACTCGCTGTCACCCTGGAGGTTGTTGTACATCACCACTGGTGTCATAACAATTTTTTTCGGAATTATCTCGTTTATTCATGTGCCCGATATCCCTACCAAGGCTTGGTTCCTGAATGATATAGAGAAGAAGTATGTCGTTGAGCGAGTGCGTAACAACAAAACCGGTTTTGGAAACCAGCACTTCAAAATTTCCCAGTTCAAAGAAGCTTTGACTGACGTTACAACTTACATCTTTTTCTTCTTTATGGTGGGCTATGGTATCCCCAATAGTGGTATCGGCAATTTCGGATCTATCATGCTGGAAGACCAGTTCGGGTTCGACACTTACGACGCACTGCTGATGAATATGGCTGGAAGTGGAATGGACATCATTTTCCCTCTGGTATTTGCTTTTCTGAACTTATACGTTATTCCGAGTCGGCTTCTCACTTGCTTTATTATTACCTGTACTATTTTTACTGCTCTATGTTTGCTTGCATTTGCGGATGCCAAGGCAGCCAAACTTGTAGGCTACGAACTGACCTACTTGACAACTGCTGCCTGGGCATGTATGTCTTCAGTGGTTTCTTCAAATGTTGCTGGTCACACGAAGAAAATCACTGCTAACACACTGTTCTTGATCGGATTTGCAGCCGGTAATATCATTGGCCCTCAGACTTTCTTGGGCAGAGAATCCCCGACTTACCCAACTGCTAAGAAAATCATGGTTGGAACTTATACAGTGTCTGCTATTGCGCCTTTTATTTTGTATTGGATCTACACTTTCCGAAATAAGAAGAAGGATGCCGAAGCACAGGAAAATGACGGTCTTAACACTGAGTTTGCTGACTTGTCTGACAAGACCAATCCAGAGTTTAGATATATTACATAGATTTCTGCAGCTTTATTAGAAGGAAAATATTTCGGTTGTTTTATTTGATACATTAGTAGGTATTAGTCTATCAATGCCTATCGCAAACATCTATCAGTTTCAGTTTGCTCCATACTCCTCTATAACGCTTCGGGGCTCAACATATGTGCCACAAGGAATGAATGGACAATCCAATCCGAATCCATTAGGTCCACCAATCTTCAATCCCTCTTCAGAGCCTGTCCATTTAGTGGAAGCCGCCAAAACGATAACAAGAACAGTTAACCCGTATCGGAATTCAGAGTTACCTATATTTCCACCGTTTTGCATATCAATGACGCAGATCAAATCCGGTACAATAGCAACGGTAGTTCTCTCTTTGGTATCGACATCTTCCAACTCGGCAGAGATATTCTCGTTTTTGAAAGGGATAATCATATTCAGCGGCTTGCCAGATTCTGAAACCAAATCAGATGACTGAATTACAACTTCGCCAAAGCTGTATCCGCCTTCAAGGCGTCTATCAACTCCTATGATTTTGCCTCGGAAAATTTCTCTGCCAGACTTGGAGCCGCCATTAGCGTCAATAATGAACTGGGAGACATCGTCGATGGCATTTTTTTGCCGGGCAAGATGAATAGATCTGCCGATTCTCCAGGCTTGAGAAGTGGTATTGGTTACGGCCCATTTTGCCATATCTTCAAGTGATGCAAGGCCATTAACCGTGGCAACTCTGCAGCCAATCGTTGAAAGAGTAGCCCGAAGCATGTTTTCCAAGACAACACAGCTCTCGGCGTGAGCAAAGAAACCTTCGTTACCATTACCGTCACTGAACGCAGAAGGAGCAAGGACAGCCTTATCAGGATTGTAAACACTGGGTGTAGTTTGCCACAGCGTGGGATAGGCTCGTCCCATGAGATCGGCATCGACGCATAGGAGGTTTCGAGTAGCACCCAGACGCATACTCTCAATACCGTTTCCTCCACCAATTTCAATCGATATTACAGCCTGAGGAGGCTCATTTGGGCAAACATACTTGCAGAAAAGATCATAGGCTTTCTCCTGCTCGGGCCCGTGAATCTGCTCTACACCAACCGTAGGTGAGCCTGCAGAGCCACATGTGATTATTTTGCCCTCGATCCCATGTTTTTTATTCTGTTGGACAAGCTCATTTATGTCGACCACCTTTATAACAGCGCCTTGTCGTAAATGTGATCTGATACGTAGGAAAACAGCATAAGGATTGCCTCCACCGCCAGCGCCAAGGACATAGGCCCCGAGTGCTATAAACTCCAGGTCAACCTCTGATATGATCCACTCTCTCTCATTATTAATTGTAGGCCTGTAAGATTCAATATCGACATCTCCTAGAATTGAGGTGCCATCTTCGACCTTTGAAGTATCGTCACCAGATGTAGCAGCATTTTTGAAGAACTCACCACCACCAAGATCATCGGAGTAATTCTCAGATCTAGAGACCACCTTATCATTATCCATATCTCCAATTGACTTGACAATAAGCCGAACTTTATTCATGACGTAGGGAAGAGGAATGCATTCCACTTCTGCAATGTAAATCGTTTCTCTAATGGCATTATTCGCAACCGCTGCTTCGACAGCCTTAGCACATGCAGCCTCCTTCAACTTCTCAATGGTGTCCTTCTCAGAGGTCTCAGCAATAGTATCTATCAGCGCAGATACCTTTGAAATTGCTGCTCCGATGGCATTGGCGATACCAAAGTAGTTTGGCCGAATAACCTTGGACGCACCTTCCAGATGGGTGGGGGCTAGAATGGAGCCACCGCCAACCAACAGCACTGGTATAGGATCGGGTGACGTCTTGATTCGATCCAATGCACTTTCAAGAATCTGCTTGGACTTTTGCTCAAACTTTTCGGCCAAGCTCCTGTCCAAAACTTCAGTAAGAATTGCAGGGTTTGATACAGGGACTGTCTCAATGAGAGATCTGTCGCCTGAAAACAGCGCCGCTGCCAGCTTGGCATCTGTGGCAGTTGTAACCTTACCACCGAAAGCAAGAGACTTGGTATGAATATCACTTCCAACCGAATCAGGCCCAATGGTAAGCTCGTCAACGGCTCGCACGATGGAGCCTCCACCAAAACCGATACTCTCGACTTTTGGCATAGGGAAATTCATCCTGACACCGCCAACAGTAGAGAACGTAGCTGACTGACGAGGAAAGCCATTAGCCATGAGCATACCAACATCAGTTGTGGTACCGCCAATATCCATGACAACCAATGGCTTGCCCTGAAGTTCTGGATCGTGAGAACAGAGGAATGATGCTCCTCGCATCGAGTTGGTAGCACCCGAGGAGAAAGATCGGATGGGAATCCTGGCAGCTTGATGAGCAGGAAGAACAGTACCGTCGTTTTGTGTCAGGAGCAAAGGAGCAGAGATTCCCAGAGAATCAACAGCCTTCTCAAATGAAGAGACAATCTTCTGAGCAAATGGAAGAATAGCCGCATTCAAGATGGCAGCGTTTTCTCGCTCTAGAAAACCAATGTTTGCGACTTCGTATGATTTAACAATGAAAGCTCCTTGGATTTCTTCCTGGATGATCTTAGCGACTTGCTCTTCCTGAGAATTATCCATAGGAGAGAAATTGCCAATAATAACTACACTTCTAAGACCTTTCTGTAAGATGATTTTGCATTCAGAGCGAATCTGCTCCTCATTAACCTTTTTTACCAGCCGACCATCAACTTTGAAACCTCCGTCAACTTGGGCAATATGGCCATTGAGGATGTCGGCCAGACTGGGCGGGAAATCGCAGAATGGAGGTGTTCGATCACCGTAAGGGCCCGAAAGCCGAAAAACAGCGACAGGAGTAAGACGACTTGTGTCACGCTCAATGACAGCATTGATAAAATGAGTGGTGCCAATGGTAACGCTGGCGATGTCTTCAGGTCTGACATGCTCGGCTCCTTCGAACAGTTTCCTGATAGCATCTACGATACCAACCGACACATCTGGAGTGGTCGGTGATTTATGCCATGCCAGAACACCCTGACCACTGACTTTAAGCGAAACGGGATCAAGCAGGACGGAGTCAGTGTTGGTTCCTCCGACATCTACGCCAATTAACAGTTTTCTAGGCGTATCGACAGTCATTTGTGTGGTAATTTAAATTTGCCTGGTGAAAGCAATGGCATATGAAACTTTGTTTAGACTTCCTTGTAGTATATATAATAGTGCATTACGAATAGGCTAAAGGATGCATTGTGCGCTTACAGATAGGCAGATAACGGTGGTTTTCCGAACAGCGGCCAATCACCCAGCCGAATACCCGCAATCCACTGATCGACACACCCTCTTTGCATCTACGGATACCCGCAATTGAGATAAGACTTTGCGGATAGGTCGGGGGTTAGCGCAATAGGCTTTTAATCACATTAGCCAACCTAAACTGCTATAACGTTTGAGAGATATCCGGCTCCAAAAGTCCTAATACGGACGGAGTTTTGAGAAACGGTGCCGAAATCCCCCCTAACTTTGTATATCGTTCTCTGATCCAGCAATCCATGACTTTCGCCTTCAGCTCCAAGCTGCAATAACGTTATATTTCACCCGTTTAAACCGTTTCCACTCCGACGTTTAAGTCATATCTTCCCATACGCTTTTGGCACGTATAGGCCTGCTTGGTGGGGATCTCCACCGATCTTTTAGGTGGGACAACAACGCCATTTGCATTTTCTCCCTTATCTCACCATTGAGTGATCGAGCGGGATGGAAAATAGCCAGCGGCAACTCAATATGGCCGATACCAAGCCGGTTCGGCCCCGAAATAGAAAAGGCACTTCTTGCTCGCGGTGTCGAATAAACAAACGCAAATGCGACCTGCAGGCTCCATGCGGTCAGTGCGTCAAGGCCCACAAGGAGTCTGAATGCACAGTGGGGTTGTATAGTATGTCTCCCGTTACTCGGCGCATCCCTACAGAATTCCCGGTTTCTGAGAACAACCGCCCGAACAAGAAGCGGGCAATCCAGGTTATAAGGCCGAAGAGAGTCACTCCGGTTGGGAGTCCGTATGAAAGTTCAACTACTCGTTTTGTCAAGATGACGCCGGACAGATCCGCACCACCCTTACCCTCGGCGGTTGAAATGGCTACTCCGAAGTCGATTGGATCTCCGGCAGACATCGAGCAAATGAATAACGGAAACTCTGTTCTTACTGTTCGTGAAAAAGTCTTGGCATATGGAAATCTTGATAATATCATCAAATTCACTCCTACGGTGGTGGATCAGCTGCTGCTCAACTCCATGTCGATGTTGTCAGTTGACCAGCTGCTTCAGCCTATTCCTCATGAAAGAAGGACAAATCTTCCCGAACGAGGTTTCGATACCAGAGTTCTGCTGCTGTTGAGAGGACTTCCTCCGAAACAGCAGTGTGATATGATGTGTGAGAATTTTCTAGGTATATACGGGCATGTATTCTGCGCCGTCAACCCTGGCTGGTTCGATGTAATTTATGGCCAAATGTGGTCCGATTCGATATTCGAAGTCAAACTGGGCACAATTGCTTTGGTATATGCAATGGTAGCTAGTAGTGGCCCGGAGTTGCTTCCAGAAAAGGCTGCCAGTGTCGGACTTGATTTCCGTTTGGCTCGTGAGTCCTCAAAAGAGTGGGGTCTTAATTGCAGAAGGGCCCTGGAGATTGCACGCGATACCGATAATGGTGATATCGCATGTATAGCTGCATTCAAGGTTCTGGAATCGTTCTTCCACTCGGATAAGGATCATGTCGGCCTGAACGAAGAATTGCAATTAGCTTTAGATCTTGCTCGCAGACTCAAAATCAACCTTGATGACCCTAATGAAACTGATCTACGTATCAAGGAAGTGAAAAGAAGACTGTGGTGGGGTTTGGGTGCTACTGACATGTTTCAGGCTCTATCGTTGAATAGACCTCTCTATACCACGGCAGAAGAATTCGCTTCTTCATATATCACAAACTGCAACGATGATGATATCACTCCAGATAAGATAACGGTGCGACCGATAAATGAGTGTACAAACGTTGCCACGTTTATGTTCGCTACGAAATTTTTATTTTTATGCCGGCCGCTGTTCATCGGTGGTGGTAATACGACCAGTGCTACTGTCGAAGATGCTATTCGAGTCGATCAAAACATCGTCCTGTTTATTCAAAGTCTACCTTGGTATGCTCGTCTTACTCCTGAAGGAGGACTGCCGGAGGTGCCTGAAAAGTTTGTGGATCATTATTATGTATTCCACATAATGTGGAGCTGCATTCACACCCAGAGGTTCAGAATGCACCGGAACTACTTATATCCCAGAAACGAATATTGTTATCGGGCGTGCGTAGATTCAGCTCGTGACGTACTCAAAGTGTATAAGCTGTCTCGATTGGGTGGTGATCGCTATTTGCCGCTTGATCACTGCTTGGCCATTCACTACAATGTGTTCAGCGCTGCTATTGCTCAGATGTTCTTTGTTCTGGTCGAGTACCCCGAGAATCATGAAGATATTAGCAAGGATGCCCAATTCGCACTAGATGACTTGAGACTCCTGCAGGCACGCTACCATCTTCATGGACGGCTAATTCTTGCGGCTATACCCATCTTACAGAGACTCCTCGAACTATATGGTCTTGTAAAGGGCCAGGAGCGGTCGAATGAGTTGAACATCAAAAAGAGCATCCAAAACTACAAATCCGACCTGGCGACAAATATTGCATATATTTTTGGTGGTAAGCATGCTACTGAAAAATACCTGAACCGCCTATCCATCGATTATATTGTTGATGACGCAAAACAGAAGCAAAACTCGCCCGATTTGGCAACCATGGGGCTATTCAGTGCCAAAGATTGGAATTGGATCGGTGATAGCAATCTCCTTGAACAATGGCACTTAGACGACTTGCAGTATAATTTCGACATGACAGAGGCTAGTGGTATGGTTTAGGCTAGCTATAATTGATAATGAGAACTAGATATATTTATTGCAAGAATCTTCATCTTCAGTCTGGCAGAGAATCCAAGGCTGTAGTTAAGTCTCTTTCTACAGGCAAACTAAAAAGTGTATTAAAAACCAGATATTATCCAAGGGGAGAAACTATTTTTTACCGTAGCCAAAAATGCTCCAAATCGTCTGGCTGCTACAGGCGGTGCTCTGCTACGAATTCGATAAATGCTGCAATAGTTGATCCTTCAAATTCCGGCACACCAATGTGTTTTCCCGCCAATATTCAGTCTCACTTTTATCACAATCGTTATCGTGCTGCGGAGAGCCATCTGAACTCCCAACCAATAAAGAGCAGTAGTTGCCGCTAGCTCCAATCTACCCAAACTGGTGATAAAACCCAAACCACCATCTAGTTTAGTTCCAGATAGACAACCGACATCATCTGGTCCGGTATGCGGAACCGGAAAGGCACCAGTTGCGCGCGCTGTCGAACCACGAAACGCAAGTGCGACATGCAGACGCCTTGTAGAGCATGCGTAAAAGGTAACGTGGCTGCCGAATGCAGCGGGGGATCATCGAGGCTGAGCATTCTGCGCTCTGTACCTGATATTACATCTATCCGGGATAAATATGTAAACATAGTTCCAGTACCCGGTGTTGTTGCACAAAATGAGGAGCTTTCGGATACACAGAAAAGAGAGCTGTCTCACTCCGAGTCACCGACATTTTCTGGATCTGTAAACAGTGAATCAGCCGTTTCTACTTGCTCACAGTTGAGAGATCCATCGTCAACGTCTCCATCTAAGAATAAACGGATTAAAAATGATCTTCTGGTAGAAAAGGACTTATCAGACCTCATCAAGGGCCTTCCTTCCAAAATGGAGTGTGATATGCTCGTTCAAAATTATTTGGAGGTCGAGGCTGTTCTTTACTCTACTATTCATCCTGTTTGGTTTAACGAAATATATAAAAATCTCTGGGTAAAGCTTGATTATGATCCTAGTGTTCCTGTGTTAGCGCTATTGTTTTCTATACTAGCCGTTTCTGGCGCCGACATTGCTCCGTCAAGATGTCTCGAGCTAGGCCTAGATCTCGATTTTGTGCGAAGAAACAATAGAGTATGGTATGAAAACAGTGCAAAAGCCCTTGATTTTTCTCATTCTCGAGGTGAAAATCACCTTGTCAGCATCCAAGCGTTTATAGTTCTGATACAGTTTTGGCACTCTGACAAACAGCACTCACCCATGGATTTTCAGCTTCAAGAAGCATTGACTATGGCCAGAAAACTTCACCTTGACAGAGTTGAACAGACCCTTGAAGATAATGTGATGATACGTGAGATGAAAATAAGGACTTGGTGGGCTTTGCTAAATTGTGATTGTTTCCAGGCGTTGTCACTAAACCGCCCACTTTATACCTCCGAAGAGGACACTCATTGTCCGGTGATGACACATGCCAACTGGGAAGATATTGAGGAATATTCTATCCGTGAGCGCCCTCTTGATGAATGCACATATAACTCTGGGCCATATTTTGTCTCAAATTTTCTACTTATATGTAGAGAGTTGTTCTCTCCTGACGGCATTATGTTGACTGATGTTGACCAGGTTATCACGGTCGACAAGAAGATCGTGCAATTCCTTGACTCACTTCCCTCATACTTGCTAGTAGGGGCCGATGGAAATCTTCCCGTTGTTCCCTTGGAACTTCGCTCTCATTATCCTATTATGTTCTTGGTGTTGAGCTGCATTCATACTCAGAGATTCAGGATGAACAAAAATTTCTTATACCCCAGAAGAGATTATTGCTATAAGGCATGTTCTGATTCTGCTAAAACTGTTCTATCAGTCTATATATTACTCCGCACATCTACTAAGCGACCCACAGACCCTCGGCATTGCATGATTACGCTATATAATGTATTCAGTGCTGCCATTGCAATAATGTTTTTCGTTCTGGTAGAGGATCCGGAAAACCATGAAGAAATTACCGCGGATGTTTCATTTGCGATTAGGGATCTCCGAGAATTGAAGCAACGGTTTAGGCTTAATGGGAAGCTCATCACATCTGCAATCACTATTCTGGAGCGGTTGTATGAGATGTACGAGTATACTCAAAGTGATGGCCAAACAAAGATTTCCGAAATACAGGTTACTGAAAATTACCAATCTGATTTGGCTGCCAATATTTCCTATATTTTTGGGGGTAAAAATGTCACTGAGAGGTATCTAAATCGCCTGTCAATCAATTTTTTGATCAAAGATCATTCAACGGTACCTTACGGAATCTCATCTTCGAGTTTCTTCACCTCTAAAGACTGGAACTGGATTTGGGATAATCTCCTTGAGCAAATGCCCTGCGATGACTGGCAGATGCAGTATGATGGGGTCGAACACCTGAAACCAGATGTGTAACGAATACAACATGACAGTACAACAGCAGCAAGAGAATACTGCTACTTATCTGTACAATACCTATATATTTATTTAATAACAACGCATATTAGTACTATTGATAGTTCTCCATTCCCCACTTACATAGACACAGCATGAGGGAGATAGCCCTCTTCCAGGTAAGTCAACTCCTCGTCAGTAAAGGTGACCTTCAATGCCCCGACAGCTTCTTCAATTCGCTTTTTACTGCTGAAACCCACAATTGGGCTGGTCCCTTTGAGAATTGTCCAAGCAATAGATATTTGTGCCATACTAACGCCCTTCTTCTTGGCCAGCTCCTCCACCCGCTCAATAATCTCCTTATCACTGAGGTTTTGACCAATTTTTCTGTTAGAAATCATAGGGTCTGTCTTCTGCCTCTCAGTGGCTTCTCCCGAATTGTAAGGTCTGGCAAGAATACCCCGAGCAATTGGGGACCAAGGAAACAAGCCGACGCCGGTGTCCTTACAGAAGGGAATCATCTCTCGCTCCTCTTCTCGATAAATGAGATTGTAGTAGTTTTGCATAGAGATGAACTTAGTCCAATTGTGCTTCTCAGCAATGAATTGAAGCTGGGCGAATTCGACAGCTCTCATAGATGAAGCTCCGATATAGCGGACTTTGCCGGACTTGACAACATCATGAAGAGCTTCCATGATTTCCTCCTTGTCGACCTCATGATCAAGTCGGTGGATCTGCAGAACATCAATATATGTTCCTAGACGTTCAACAGAAGCATCTACCGAATCAAAAATGGTCTTTCGAGAAAGACCTTCTGCATTGATGGAGTCATAGGTACTTTCAAACTTCCTATCGGCAAAGTGGCATTTACTCAGAATAGTAACATTGGACCTTCTAATGTTCTTTTCCTTCAAGAATTTTCCAATGAACCGTTCGCTCTGACCAAATGAGTATACGTTGGCAGTATCCCAGGTTCGAATACCCTGGTCATAGGCGAATTGCAGCAGCTCGAACACTTGCTCCTCATCGTCAATGACCCATTCCCTCCAGGCTTTGTCTCCAAAAGACATTCCACCAAGGATAACCTTGGAAACCTTCAATCCGCTTTTTCCAACTCGGTGATATTCCATTTCTGTAGCAATTGAGTAAAAATTTCTGTGCGTCTGAGGGTGTTTTGACGATAAGTTATCGAGTTAGTCAGCCTTTAAAGCGTGCCTAATAGTCGCAATTCTCCCAGCTTTATAGTGGAGAACGGGGTAGCGTGACAAACCGATTCGCAGCAAACATGATTATTCTATTTGTAATCAATTCGTAAAAGCCGACATAATTCACCCACCAAAGTTGCTCCCATTGTGATAAAAGAGATTAAAGTTAAGTCCGGGAAAAATCCCAAGATCGATCGGAGATTATCCACCGCGTTTGAAAACTAACTCCGTACAATTGCTTAAATCCTTGATTCCCCAACAAAACAAGAACTGCACGACTTTATTTTGGCAGTATGGCCTAGACAATCACACTACACCAAAAAAAACGTGCGATATCTTCAATTGAACTTCAGTTGGCTGATAACGTTGGAATCTCGGCTACTGCTGCAGCTCAATGTGGCATGGGGTGCTACTGGTACTGTTTTACCCTACCAGATGAGACGGGATGTAATAAACTAAGACGATAACAGATTAAGGCTTACCAACGACCAACATGGCTAGAAAGGTTAGAATTGTCTTGCTCACCGTTTGGTCGGTAATTATTCTACTGGCTTTCTTCGGTTTCCATGACAGTCAGAAGGATACTGGCCGTCTCGTGGAGCAGTTTATTGACAAGACATCCCTGACCGACTCGACACCTGGCGACGATGGTAAAAAGATCGTGGGCAAAATAAGCAAACAACAGGTTGATAAGGCTCTGGCGCAAAAAGAGTTAGGAAAGGCAAAGGATTTAGGTATGTATCTCGTATCATTGGCCTAGTGCTGTAATTCATCCAGGCCCAGGCGGTGATGTCGCCCGAGTATTCGATACACGGCACGTCCTCGCAACTCTGCAAGTCACGAGCACACACGGTTGACGGCAGCAGTGCAACAAGACGTATGTGGCGTGATCTTTCATGCTGTGAAACTGCGAATACTTGTCTCATACAACTGGTTACTAACTGCAGCTAATGATATTCCCGCCGCCGGCAACAAAGCCAGCAACAATGAAGCTTTGACAAACGCTCATGACGCTATTTTCGACCCCAAGAAGGAATACGAAGCCGTGCTGCAAGAAGCGCCAGGTAAGCATTTTTGCAAGAATTACGCGATACCGAAATAATTTTCATCGATGCTAACAGCCAGTTGTTATTTTTTCAAAATCATACTGGTAAGTCATTTTTGAGGAGATGCAGATTCAGGGTCTTGAGCCCACCAAGATTCAAACCCTACATTCCGATCTTGGTACGCTAACAACAATAGTCCACACTCTAAAGCAGCTAAGGAGCTCCTAATTGGAAAGTACCAGATCATTCCTTCTCCCGTCGTGGTAGAGCTTGACCTGCATCCTAACGGTGCAGAACTCCAGAAGTACATTGGTGAGCAAACCGGCAGAAAGACTGTCCCTAACATTCATATTGGCAAGATTTCCCGGGGAGGAGGAGACACCTTCAAGCTTATGGACGCCAAAGGCGATCTGATCCAGAATGTGCTTGAATGGGGTAACGGTAAGGTCACAATTGAACTTGCCCAGCCGCCTGCTGGTGGAGTTCCTGCAGATTCTCCTACTGATGGCGTAGCAGGAGGAGCAGCTATCAATGCAGCTGTGGTTGGAGGTGACGGAGCGGCTCTCGGCGGTGCTGCCGCTGCTGCTGTTGCCGCTGACTTGGTGGATAAGAACTTGTAACTGTCTATTTCTACTATTCGGACGGTAGCATTTGCATTATAGCACCATATAAGAAAATACAAAGAACACGAGTAATCCAGGATATAACCGGCCCCCATCAGTAAAAGTGAAATTTAGCCTCTATTTTCATACCTCTACAGGTAGCTATACCTCTGATATGTACTATATTTATTGATATCGAATAGGGTTTTCTGCTTTTGTGGTCTTTGCCTAGCCTCATTCTGTCTGTTTCTAGTTGCCTAGACAACTGGAGGAGACTGCAGTCGCATTTCACGAGGGTATTCGGTACTTCATCCAATATATTACTCATAGTACCATTGACTCGCAAATATGATGGTCCACAATTTTCAGAGTAAATATATTAAAGATAGTTGTCCTTGTTAATCTCTGTGCTCTCTATTTAGTCGGTGCATTTTGGATTCCCAGGCTCCATCCCTTAACAATTTCAGACGGTGTTTCGCCGACGCGCGTCGTTTTGCGTCTCTGCAGGTTAACCCGCGTACCGATTAGGAATATTAATTGACGCGTTGATCTGCATCTTAACATCTTCACCTCCTACCTTCAACAGCAGGATACTACACTTTTCTCTTATTTATTTATCATGTCCGATCTTGTAGATTCGCTCATGAGCGACGGAGCCTCTAGTCGGGGCGACCAGCGGTCTTTGGCCTACCCTTCTTCTCCAAATCTGCCTTCCTCAACGGTTGGCAGAGGCAGAGAACCCACATCGTCTAGTGCTCATCTTCCGCACAGTGATGGATTTCCTGCTCAAATGAGGAACGATTATGACGAGGATCGAGTCAATGTTACTCGTAATGCCATGAATGTCTCTGCAATTCCCAAAGTTACCGATGCTACTGGTGAAAAAGTACGAGAAGCTTTTGAAAATTTCCTCGAGACCTTCCAGGACTCTCAAGCTGGCGACGAAATGGCCAAAGGAGAGAACTACTATGTTGCACTGGTTCACGGATTGAAGAAATATGAGCTATCCACTCTCTACGTGGACTTTTCCCACCTTACTGATATCGAAGGCGGCGTGTTGGCTTCGGCTATCACTGAGCAATACTATCGTTTCCTCCCTTTTCTTCAAAAGGCTCTGAGACGGCTCATAAAGAAATACGAACCTTCGCTTCTTTATAGTCATATAGGTGGAGAATCCTATGATAATGCTTCTCAGACTGCTACATCTTCGCGGACATCCACCACAACGGCTGAATCTTCAGAGAAGGTATTCCAGATCGCATTCTATAATATGCCAATTGTCAATCGAATCAGAGATCTGCGAACAGACAAGGTTGGTACCCTGATAAGTATATCAGGAACTGTCACTCGAACTAGTGAAGTTCGGCCAGAGCTTTTCAAGGGCTCCTTTGTTTGTGATTCTTGTAAAGCTGAGGTTGACGATGTTGAACAAGGCTTCAAGTACACAGAACCGTACATGTGTCCTAATGCAAATTGCCAGAACAGGACCATGTGGAGTCTTAATCTGACCAAGAGTCAATTTGTTGATTGGCAAAAGGTCCGAATCCAAGAGAATTCTAATGAAATTCCCACTGGTTCCATGCCCAGAACTCTGGATGTCATTCTCCGAGGTGAAATTGTCGAACGAGCAAAAGCAGGTGATAAATGCATTTTCACTGGAACCGAGATAGTGGTTCCTGATGTTACTCAGCTGGGATTACCTGGTGTTAAGCCAACAGCTGTCAGGGATAGCTCTGGAGCTGGCCGTGCACTAGATGCTAACTCTGGCGTTCGAGGCTTGAAGTCTCTGGGAGTGCGTGACCTTACCTACAAACTGTCATTCTTGGCCTGTATGGTGCAGGAGGCTGGTGCAGGCCCATCATCAGTTGGAGATATCCGTGGTGATGGTTCTCAGGGCGAGGAAGAACAAGAGGAGTTTCTCAATTCCCTTACTCAGGAAGAAGTTGACGATCTTCGTGCTATGGTCCATGCAGAGCATACATATGCCAATCTTGTTTCTTCTATCGCCCCTACAGTTTGGGGTCATGAAATGATCAAGAAGGGCCTCCTACTCCAACTCATGGGCGGTGTTCACAAGCAGACTATTGAAGGAATCAATCTTAGAGGCGACATAAATCTATGCATTGTGGGCGATCCCTCTACGTCGAAGTCGCAGTTCCTCAAATACGTCTGTGGCTTTCTTCCTCGAGCTATATATACATCTGGTAAAGCCTCTTCTGCCGCTGGTTTGACTGCCGCTGTTGTGAAAGACGAAGAATCTGGCGAATATACTATAGAGGCGGGAGCACTTATGCTTGCGGATAATGGAATTTGTGCGATTGACGAGTTTGATAAGATGGATATTGGCGACCAGGTTGCTATCCATGAAGCTATGGAACAGCAGACCATTTCTATTGCCAAGGCAGGTATTCAAGCAACCCTGAATGCTCGAACATCTATACTTGCTGCTGCCAATCCTATTGGTGGGCGATATAACCGAAAGGCATCCCTCAGGCAAAATATTAATATGAGTGCTCCTATCATGTCCCGATTTGACTTGTTCTTTGTTGTACTAGATGAAGCAAATGAGAATGTCGATTCTCAGCTTGCAAGCCATATTGTGGATCTTCACATGGAACAAGACAATGCGATCAAGAGCATTTACACCACCGAACAGCTGCAGAGATATATTAGATATGCTCGAACTTTTAAGCCGGTAATGACGAAAGAGGCGAGAGAGTACCTGGTTAAGAAATATAAAGAGCTGCGAGCTGATGACGCCCAAGGTCTTGGAAGAAACTCTTACAGAATCACAGTTCGTCAACTGGAATCCTTGATTCGTCTTTCAGAAGCTATTGCACGAGCAAACTGCGTTGAAGAAATCGTTCCTTCGTTTGTCAAAGAGGCATATAGCTTACTACGACAGAGCATTGTGTATGTGGACAAAGAAGATGTCGAAGTTGATGATGACTTGGATGATCAAATTGACAGCGCAGTTCAGGAAGAAACAGGACCCAGACCTTCTGGATCCCAACTCCGTGCAGAGAAAACCAAGATTACATACGAAAAGTATACGGCTATGACAAATATCTTGGTTCGACGAGTTTCAATGGGTGATGATGAAGATGGCGTCTCGTACAGCGATTTGGCGCAGTACTATTTAGAGCAGATGGAAGACTCAATTCACTCCGAGAAAGAGTACTACGATGAACAGGAACTGGTCAACAAGGTTATTAAGCGATTGACCAAGGACAGTATTCTACTGGAGATTCATGGCCAGATCCGGGCTGACCAGGATATGGAAACCGAAGAGCCCAAGTACGTTATGCACCCTAACTGTACGCTGCTCGATACTGCGGAAGAGGCAGCGAGAGAACAGCAGGAGCTGGATGACGAAACTCTGGAAGACGCGTAGTAATTTTGATGTATAATGTATGAAATATATAAAGGTATTAATAATGACTTCAATTTGTTGTTTTGTCCAGCAGCTCTGAACTATGAAGAGGCGTAGATTTCCAAATCGGGCTGTAATCGACACAAATATTTCAATTAACAATTTACGCGTCTTCCTCCCACCTACCAACGCGTTCTCCACCCGAATCAGCAACGGCCAACATAATAAATCAATCAATCAGATTTTGGTTCTATTAGGATTGACACTTATCGGATTGATTAAATAAATTTCCGAACCGCTAATCGTATATTTGTTCAGATCATATATAAAATGTTGGAAGCTAAACTTGAGCAGGCCTCTCTATTGAAGAGAGTAAGTACCCAGATCTGAAGATCCAGCAAGATCTTTTTAGATCCACAACTTGCAGTACTCTAATGCTGATTGAGCGTAAAATATAGTACTAACTACCCGTACAGGTGATCGATGCGATCTCAGAAATGATGTCTGATTGCAACTTTGATTGCTCCGAACAAGGCATTTCGCTCCAGGCTCTTGATACCACACATGTTTCTCTTATTTCCTTGTTGTTGAGTAGTGACAGTTTCTCTGAGTATCGATCCGATCGATCTCTTACTCTTGGTGTTAACATCAAATCTCTGTCAAAGATCCTCAAGTGCGGCAACAATGATGATATTCTTACCCTTCGAGCCGAAGACAAGCCATCCTCGTTGTCTATGACTTTCGAGGATCCCAAGCAAGATAAAATTTCCTCCTTTAATCTCAAGCTCATGAATATCGATCAGGAGCACATGACCATTCCTGTCAGCGACTACGGCTGCAGTGTGACTATGCCTACCTCCGAATTCCAGCGAATCTGCAGAGATATGATTGCTATTTCCGAATCTTGTGAGTATAACAAAACACCTATGCATTAGTGGCACACCCGTGCATTAGCGATAGTAGCTCGTATCTAACCGACAGTGAAAATTGAGGTTTCCAAGGATGGTGTCCGATTCACTGCCAAGGGTGATATTGGTGATGGTTCCGTCACCATCAAGCCCTCGGAAAACCTCGACGACAAAGACTCTTCCGTTCGAGTCAACGTCTCAGAGCCCGCTTCTCTCACCTTCAACCTCAAGTATTTGATTAATATCTGCAAGGGAGGCGCTCTTTCCAACACTGTTACCCTTCACATGTCCACTAACCTTCCTCTTGAGGTCGAGTATAAGCTGCCCAATGGCTACCTTAAGTACTTCCTTGCACCCAAGATCGAGGAGGATGACGAAGGAGACGATGATGAATAAGTTTTGCACCTGAAATAAATATATATAGCGACATAATTGTATTCGTACAAAGAATAAACCGTACCTAAAAGACAATTCACCTTGCCGTTACCAATCGGGTAAGTCGAAGCCACACACAATGCGGCGCTCAACACTCAGCCGTGCATAGCGACCAAAACAAACATAAACAAACCAAATCAGACTTAACAATAGGCTGAAGAGAGCAATTGAGTCGATTCGAAAAATAACAAGCCGCTAAAGATCATTTATAGCAGTGCTCGAGTTATTTCAAAACACTGCTCACTTCCCGGCTTACCACTCGTCACGAATCTTAAGCATGCCGTTCACACTGGCGCCGACCAAGGTCGGATCCGAGGAATGGATTCGCAAAGAACAAGCTCTTGTCACCGAACTGGTTTCAAATGATTTGGAAGACTTTGCATTTGCCGCTCGGAGAGAGCTGGAATGGCTCAATGAGCATTTGGTGGAGCTGATGGACACTCAAACTGGAAACAAACGGTGAGCATGACAATAAACAACGGCCTCTGTCCGAGTGGAACGCTAATAATATAGGGATATGGCTGCTTTACTACAGACTCCCGGAAAGCTCAAGGGAATGGAGTCACCTCTCAAGTCGAAAATCAAGTCCATTAAGGCCATCCAGGAAAATATCGACGTAAGTATACCGAGTTTCAATTTGATACTAAAGACTAACTTTCAGCCAAATTCACATTCTGCTCCCTCACATCTACATGTTAAATTCAGGACGGAATCTCCTACTGAAGGGGCACCTATTCCACTTGCCAGCAAATCTCCAAATAAAGACACTCCTGCAAAGAGCCATACAAAAGGTACAGAAACCCTCCAAACCCCTCTGCCTGCAAAACATTCCGTGAAAGACGATGGTGGTGGAAACAACTCTTTTGAAGAAATCAGCAGATCAATTAGAAGATCCAACCAGCAAGAGAATCTCCATGAGTCTGTCGAACAAACTCATACTGGCACACAAATACCCCAACAAGCGACCCAGTCAACTCCCACAGTCAAAAGGATGACCTACGAAGACGAGTTTAGCGAGGAGGAAGAGATGAATACCGCATACTCGCATGCTGAACTGTCCAAGACTCCTTATTCTGCTCTCAAAAACACTCCTTCAAAATCTTCCACCTACAGGGATTCCCCGACCTCCGATTCTCCTTTTGGCTTCGCTTCTCTTCCTGCTAGAGCTCCTTTACCCAAGAAATCTTCTGCTCGCTCTACTCTGGGCTCGGCTAGCACTTCGTTGAACCATTCGGGCATGCATCCATTAGAAGACAATGACGAAAATGAGAGTAACCCTATCACCCAAGTGCAAATTGAGAGTTCCATCGCCCCGAAATCAGTGGAAGCTGCAGAAGAGGAAGTAGTCGAGTCGGCAGACCTTTCTTCTCCATTTCAGGAACTAGTATCACAACAGCCACCATCTCCGTCGCCTATTAGCTCCAAATCTATTGCAATCGAAACCACGAAACAAAGCGCGCTCGACAGTCCAGATCATTCTGATGAGACAACTACTGAAGCGACCCAAGGTTCCTTCATGGATGTTCTCCGAAGAGCAAAGAAGCTGCTCTTCGAAGTCCCGCAAAGCTCTACTTTGGCTAGTTCGACAGGAACATTGTCTCCTAAGAAGTCTCCAGAAAAGCCAACCTATAGGCCACAAAGAACGCAAGTGGGAAGGACACCGCAAAAGAACCAGCCTAGTAGTGTTATATCTAGGCTAATGGAACCAACGTTTGCAAGTTCCTCTAAGCGGGACAACCCAACTTCGATGACGTCTGGCCACAGAGAAGCAGCAAACAATCGAAGCCCTCTTGCAGAAAGAAAGCGAATGGCCCAAGGTGTACTTGGAATAACGATATCGCCTTCCAAAATGGCAGCTCAGTTGAACCCTGGAAGCCCTTTGAAGTCGGCACCCAGTTCTCCCGTCAAACTCAGCCATCAGGCAAATGAAATCCCAAAGATTGTCTTTGGCAAGAGTAGATCACCAGCTGGAAAGCAGACAGCAGGGGTCAAGCTACAAGAAGGATCTGTGGTGCCCGGATCTGAAGCGATCGTTGCTTCCAGCTCTGTGAACGCTCCAGCAAGCACTAGCCTTCTCAAACCTTTAGCAGGCAGTCCTGCGGAGAACCCCGATAAACCCGTCGAAACACGAAGAGCAAACTCCAAGCTGACATGGCAGACTCTGCAACCGAAAAAACCCAAGACAGTGCCGGCCTCTTCAGTTGCAACTGCTGCATCCAAAGCAGCGTTAGCTTCTGCTAGTGCTAGCAAAGTTCCTCAGCCGCTGAAAGTCGCTGGAGTCTCTACACCAGGGCCACGAACAAGAGCAGCTGTTTCGTCTGCTATAAAAAGTAACACGACAAGTACAGCTACATCCAAGATTGGCCCCGGAAAATCACTTGCGAGAACATCTCTTTCTGTCAAAGCGAACAACAAGGTTCAAATGGCCAAGCAGGAGCTGGAGGAGAAAATGAGGGTAGCTGCAGCGAAGAGTGTGACCGCTACTAACAGACCAATTACGTCGGTCAACTCGGTTGGAAACATATCTCGAATGAAGAGTACTCAGGATCTCAAAGCCACTGCCCAGAACGCTCGATCCACTCAGAAGGCTGCACCCAAGATGGAAGCTAAGGCCCAGATTGCACCTACGACAATATCTAATGGTAGCAAGACGATACGGCATCTACCTGGACATGATTCAGGTTCAGTACCAAGAAGATCCAAACGAGCATCTGAAACAGAGTTCGAGACTCCTTTACAGCATAAGCACAAGAGTGTAAGATTAACTAAGGCTGGAACTTCTGCAAAACCTGCGCCTCCTTCGCTGATGAAAGCTGCGATGATTGGTAACGCTAGAATGAATAATCCAGCTGTTCCATCCGTTGAGGGTGTGAAGTTCTCCAATGATAATATTCTGTTTGGCAAGGCTGGAGCATCGGCTGCTAGTGTTAAGCATCAGACACCGGTACGAGAAGTAGCAAAGCCCAATCCACTGAAGCTTAAACTGAATCTCGGGTCAATGCGAGTGCAACAGTCTACTCAGCAAATAGTACCAAGTGGTGATGATATAATATTGCCTGAAATAATGTCCGAGTCTGAGGATGATGATGAGGGTAGTATTTTGGCAGATTGGGCAAATTCACCGGAACTCAGAGAGCTTTTGGCCAAACAGCAGAAGGTCAACCCCGATTTGGTGTTCGGACCCATGCCAACGCTGCATATGGATGAGGTGTTCAAGAAAAGCACGAGATTGTCTCGCTTGCGACCGAGAAGTTCCTCAGCCAACTGGTCTGGGCAGGATCGACTCACTCAACAGGAAGTTGAAGAATATGCCGAAGACATGGGCTATAGCAAGTAGTCAATGGTCTGGACATAGTATATTTATTAATAAGTGTAATCAAGAACTTTTTACATACATTAGAGCGTTACTCCTCTCGTAACAGTTTCAATGCCTGTTCCTTATCCCATTCACCAAGCCACTTTTTCTGCTTGTTTTTAGGCACAATAAATATTCGGACAGTGTCGTCGATAAGAGGAATTTTAGGAGCATCCATGGAAAGGGTCTTCAGAATAGATGATTTTTTTCCGACTTTGGCAAGCCCGCCGCTTGCTGTTTGAAGAAAAGCATCCACATTGGCTGGAGTGTAGTTGAGGAAATGATCTGGACTCTTTTCAAACCAAGGAGCAGGGTTTTCAAAAAGCAGTTCAATATTGTCGGCAAGGACGGAATCTTCAGCCACTTTTTCAAACATATCTGATTCAAGTTCTACTGGGTAGAGAAACAGAAGAGTGAAGTAAATTGTGGAAGACGGATCCTGCTCATCTTCCAGAAAGACCTTTCCAAGCTGTGCAGAATCCTCACTAGAGTGACCGGACTGTAGACTGTACATCTGAGAAATGTGCTTAGATTTGAGGGCCATTGCCAGGTTCCGTTTCTTGTTCTGCTTTTCCTGTTCTCGTTTGGCCCTAGCTGCTGCCAACTGTTCCTGACGAGCTCTTTTTTCAGCTTCCTGCTTGGAAAGCAGTTGCAGAGATTTATTTTCGGGGTCGACCAAGATGGCATACTGTAACACAGATTTAGCTTCATCTAATCGGTCGACTGCTATATAAGCTTTCGCCGATCGGTAAAGAGCTTTTGCATTCTTAGGGTCAATCTCCAGTGCCTTTTTGCAGTCATCTATGCATCTTCTATAATTTTTGAGCTCCAGGTTGCAGGCTGCCCTATTTATATAACAAGCGACATTGATTTCATCCACTTTGCAGTCCTGATCCAGGGCTCGGCCATAGTACTGGATAGCATCTTGAAACTTTTTCAGCTTATAACAGTCATTTCCATGAGTTTTAAAGTTCAAAGCGACTTCATCTGGCTCTCCTTCGTAAGTCAAAGCTCTTAGAGCCTCCACCTGAGAGTTTCCTTCAGCATCTTCTCCGAGATCGGCTTCGTCTGTCATGAAAAAAGGTAACTCTTTGAGTGATTTGAGGATTCCTTCTGGAGAGGTATCTTCCATTTGAAGCTGAGGAGGTAGTCCAGACATCCCTGGGCCTGACACATATTGTTCAGGCTTCTGCCAGTCTGGTTCGTTCTCAGTGCTCATGACGACGATGTAGGTAGGATATTTTTTTGGAGCGGCTCAAAATTATTTAAGGGTGATATTTCAAAGCATCACAGCTGACAACAACCATACACAAAAACCTTATAAATGGTATAAATTAAGTCAATGCATTTACTAAGATCTACATTAAAATATTTTCATCATGAAATCGTCATCAGTGCTTTCTTAGCGTGGGTTCTTCCGTTCTATAGCTGCATCGAATAATGCAAGATCCAACGGAACATCATTTATCGATATGGTAGGGTTGGAATCCTCGAGAAGATCAAATGCTCTAACACTTACGTCAGAGAAAGTCTCGCTCGATCTGTCGTATACCATGAGGTTCGTTAAATACGAGTTCTGTGTGCCTTTTATAAGCGGATACTGCACTTCACCACTCTTGTGTACACCATGAGTTCCTGTCTTCTCTCCAGCTGGCATGTTGTCTTCTTTGATTACATTAATAGCGTCTTGAAGAATGCCTTGCACATTATCACTCAGTCTACCAGCACATATTTCGTTCAGCGAAGCCAAACCAGACAGAATTTTCGTCCTTGTAACAGCATCCTGGCTAGGATCTCCAGCCTGAAATCTAATCATGCTCAGTTTAATCACCAGCAATAATCCAGTTCCCATGTCATCCTGATTCAGTAAGTTCACGTCCTCCGTTGCATCTCGCATAATCGTATCTTCATTTTCGCTATCAGCACGAGATACAAGAGATTCGCACTGTACCAACAGTCTCTCCATGAAGTGAGAGAATTCTACTCCACGCCATTGAGATTTGTTAGCGGAATCAGCACAGGCGCAGGCACAGGCATCAACAATCTCCAATATCGATGGAACAATATTTACGCCGTTGACCATCACCAGAGGTGCATCTTCCGAAGTTAAGAAGAGCAACTCACTCTCACTCAGTATGCCTTGCTTGATGGAGGGATCAAGCTCCAAAAGAAGATCACCAAACACTCGAGGCTCAATATTTAGACGATTTGCCTCAGCTGCACAGTTTTTGAGAGCATGCAAAATAGAATTCACCACCTCCCCACTATGTGCCGCCCCATCTTTCTCAGTAGTGGGACTTGATTTATCCAAAGAAGCAATAATAATCTTCATTTGGATTTGGCAGAGCGTCATGTTGAAAACATTATATTGCTTGACCAGCTCAATAATCTCACTTTCCAAATTGTTGCTACTCTCCACTGGAACATTGCTACCGAGAAGATAGTCTATCAAGCAACGAAGTCTGTTGAGAGGCAGGTCCTCCCTGAGTTCCAAGACCGGATCAACTAGGGTCTTAACCAACAGCGCAGGCTCGGAACTAGCCACTGTCAACAAGAAGCCCTTCGTATGGTGAAGCCACGACCCGCAGTCCACAGCTAGCTGTTCCTCAATAGTCTTGGTGCCAAATACTATTTCCTCGTAAAGGCAGCGAAGATAAATCACTGAATTTGAACTCTGGAACAAATGACACTGAGTCTCAAAGGAAATGCCCTCAGCCACATTTAGATTCAGTGACTGATAGGGCCCTGAAGGGCATATTAGATTGTGCAGAAGTATGCTGTAGGAATGAAGTGGAACTTCGCTATCGCCAGAACTTTTCAGCTGCATAAATATATCGGCAATACGCTCAAGTGATATGCACTCGTATACTGCAGAAAATACAAGCAAGCGAGTGAAAACTACATCCTTGCCTGCAATCGCAGGAGCAACCTCATCTCGCAGCCAGGTCGTGAAAAGCTCGTCAAATATGCCGATGTCAACTTCACGTAGAAACTTGAGTCCCCCCACGAGTGAGCGAACTTTAGCGTAGTCAAAGTCAAGGCTATCGCAAGCGGCCAAAAACTGAGACGATAGAGCAGTAAAATGCTTCGGCAAATTTCTACCATCAGTCTGCTCATCAATTCCCAGAGATGACAGCACGAAATCATTGCCTTCAGATAACAAGCCTTCCGATAGGGGAGATAGCGTTGTTATATCTTGTGGGGATTGGCCGGGTTGCGGTTTCAACAGCTGCTCCAGTTTTGTCTTGAGATCCAGATCAGAACCTGTCAGCTGCCTAGAAAAGAACTGAATGAGGTCAAAAAAGTCTTTAGTTAACTTTGCCTTGTTCTGCAGCTTGTTCACTTGGGCAACAAAATACAATAACAGCTCCGTCACCTGGCCAAGAGCCCCGAATAGAGTATAGTAGTCCCGGACAGTACTGGCCATGAAGAATAAGACAGATATGTTGTGCGTCTTAGGTAAAATAACCCAGATGCACTGGTACAATGCCCGGTAGTCACCTAGAACGACCAAAATTCTCTGGATTAAGGCTATCTGAGAAAGCCCAACTTCTGTGCTTTTCTGTGCCTTCTCTTCGACAGCATGCACAATCTTTTCAGCCAGGTCAACCTTTGCAGCCTTGTTGAGATTTGAGAGAGTAACAAAATCCTCAGTCGAAAGATCTTGTTCGTTAGGCTTCCCTATGGGCTGGTCAACCTCAGAATCCTCGCTATTCTCATCAAAGAGAAAAAATAATCTTGTCATAACAATATCCATAGCGGCTTGGTCATTCTCAGCAGTTTTCTCGGAAACCAGTTCATTTCCTCCGTTATATCGCTTTAAGAGGATTTCTCGCTGAGATGCAAAGCTAGACTGTCCATACTGCTTTGGTATATTGTTGATGATTTTAATTTGGATTTCAGCATGCATCTTTAATCTGGGAACAAATAGGATGCCGAGAGAAATGAGCCTTCTAAAATAGTCACCGAGTCGGAACAAGTCAACTCGTAGCATTTCTACTACTAATGAGTAGACCCGACTCATTGAATAAATGCTCTGGTGCTTGATTGACACCAAAAAATCAATAAATGCATTGGAAATGTCGAAATCGTCCGATTGATCATTCCAAGCCTCACAAACAGCTGTTGCGATATACACAATAGTGTCACTTGATCGGCTTTCAGTTGTAGCCCACTCGAATACTGTGCGAAGAACAGCGTCTTGATTCATGCGAAGTGAAGACAACAGAGTGTTTGCAACAGCTTTGAAATCATTAGAATACTTGATACTGTCCAAGCGGCTCAGAAGCAAGGCTTTTCCTTGTCTCGCAGCTCTGGCGTTCGGGCAAGACCGAAGACACAGAGATTCGTTCCTGATCCGAATGCTCTCCAATAAAGATGATATTTTTGGAGTGTCTGAATCTAGGGCCTCTGAGAGAATAGGTTCCACCTGTCTCCAAAGTCTAGGCATGACAAAAGATGAGGGCGATACGACGAAAAGATCCTTCATTGCAGTTTCGATGGAGACCATTAGTTCTGCCAAGGTGGAATTTTCTAAGTGCCGCGATTTGACATCTGATAACTTGGAGTATCTTTCGATTAGGGCATATGCCAGCTCTTGGGAGAGAGACGAAGACTGGACAATATAAGCCCAGTATAGCTTGGTAAATACCAAAGCTGCCGCAACTAGCTCCAATCTGCATCTCTGTAAATAGCCAATGACCCATCTGAGGAAAAGACTTCGGTCAACCAGAGATTCCTGAAACAGATGACATACTAACCTGCTGATATACGAGAATTTTGCTCGTAGGGCCACTGCTTCTGGAGTATCAAGCGAAGATGGTTTCGAGCCAGACTTAGTTTGTTCCAACCAGGCTCGCTGAACTGCATCGGTAGAGGAATTGAGCGACTTCTCATAGAAATCAATCACCTCTTCGGTCCAATCTTTGATCCAGACGAGGTCTGTGGACGAGGAAGGATTGGCAACATTGCCCTTTCGTTTAAGGCCCCGGAGCTCATTAGCACCGACGCAACGAGCGAACCACACGGCTCTCGGTATTGGGATTTCTTTAGAGCAGCACTGTTCTAGAAGAGCCCTATTGCGAATACCGTGGGGGATTGTTCTAGATAGGCGGCGCAGCGGCACTTGTGGTGCTGCAAGATCTTTCAACCACGCTTCTCGCTTCTGGTCGGTCAGCGTGACCCGGGGAGGAGGCTTGAAGGTGGAATGAGTGTTGATTCGGGAAAACTTTTCCCTGGTCTGCATGGACCGGACCAGGAAATATGATAATGCAGGGGTCGAGGTCCACTGCTTGAACAGCGGGAGCATGGATGCACAAGCCGATCCAGTTTCATTTGAAACTTCTGGAGGCTGTAAAAAGCCTCGTGGAACGTACTCCACGGCTAATACATCTTCTTCTTTTGATTTATGCCAGGGGAAAAAGTCGGGATACAGTTCTAAATAGGTTAGTAGGAATAATCATTAGTCAGTGCTGTTTGTTTGCATCAATCATTTCTGGCTTGTTTGCAAACAATAATAATACGTACTTTCTCCCTTGGACGACGGGAGAGCATACACCCCCTCCGGATCGGTCAGCTGGTACCGCTGGTTGGCTAGGTCGTCCCTTATATTGCCGATACCCCCGGTTCTGGAAGGGATTGGGGAATTTCGCTGGCGAATGTTGAATCGTGAAGGTGCCTGTCGCACTGGATTCGGCCCTGGCGGATTTTGCGTAGGCCAGGACATGGCGAATAAATAGAATAAATACAGCAGCTAGGTCGCAGCAGTGCAAACTGGGTTTCCTATGAATATAGTCCACGCTTCTTTCACTTGACTTGTACCGTGGTGTGCAGGATCACAGATGGTTTTCTATGGTTTGGATTGGGGAAAGCGGCACAATGGAGTTGGAGAGGTAGGTGAGGAAAGTCAGTCTTTGCAAATCCGCTGAACCTCCACCAGAATTGGTAGGTCGACCGACCTAACGGCTCACCCGCATCATGGAAAACGGCGCACCAGCGAGCGTAGCGCACAATATGCTATGGGAAAATATTCGGTTTACCCCCACGGTCTAAGTATTCTAGAATATATATATATGTATATACGTGAAATGAAGAACTCCTTTTCCACTGCCAGCTGGCCGGCCAGCCTGTTGTCGTTCGGTTTGGTTGGGGAGACCTGGTCCCGTGGCTTGGCTCACAGCTCAATCCGACCAACAGTGGGTGCTTATCGTTGTGGCCGACTAGTCGCAGCAGGCGCAAGTGAGTGCAGGCTGCCAAACGCAAAAAGATGCAAATGCAAATGCAAATTCAAAATCAAAATCAAAGTCAAATTCTAATTCATATACTTGGTACCCCCCCTTGTGACATGTCGCATGAATGTGAATACCCGATACCCAGATGAGGCCGAGCACATAATCATATCAGCCAGGCTCGAAATCGCAGTTTGAAATTTATCTCACCCACAGCACTGCACAACCCACACCCACTGTGCAGATCTCCACACTGGCAGTAGATTGCAAAAATATTTTTCCCTCGCTCCACTAAACTACTTGACTTGGTTTTCCTTGTTTACAAATGTAGCCCACCCAAACCTTAATCGGGCATGATAAGTGGATGAAACGTCCCATTATTGAGCCGAAATGACGCAGAGCCCCTCACGGTGCGGCGCAGTATCAAATTACCTACACTGTTCCTATCTACTGGATTGCTTGCTCAGTCTACCGGGCAGTATTTTAGTTGTAAAGTTCAAAATATACAGGGAGATTAGAAATATGCCACGTTCTTGCAAAAGGAGGATCTAGCGTTTTTCGTATTGGTGGCTGGCTACAGGACGAACTAGAACCATGCCATCACCGATCGACATTTCTAATCTTTCATACTTACTCTCTCGTCAATTGATATTATCATGTCATCATAATACTATTATATTCATTATCATTTTGTTTTGTTAATGCTAGTCCATATGAATGCTTTCTTCAATGTCTCGCGTGTTACTATCCGGGTAGAAGACGTAGTGCTGCAGGATAAAGACAGTGTCGAAGGTGACAGTGATCTATGCCGGGTGGTTAGCAAAACAGACACAACCTGTTCCTGATCCGATATATACTTACCACTGAAAGGGTTAATTTTACTGGGTTGTTCAGAATACCCCAAACGTTGTTATTTATGTAACCGTCAATAACCAGCTGAAGCAGACTCAGAATCGATCCCACAAAGTCCTGTGAATTAGTTAGTATTGCCACAAACAAGGCCGGAAGCGGCTCAGAAATCACAATTTTCAAAACCTACCAGAAGAACGCTATCGATGCTCCACCCTTTGGTGGTTCTCCTTCTCATGTTCCACAGCACCTGAGGAAGATACTTGAAGGTGCTCAGGGCCACCTTGATATTTCCCATGATATTTGCAACATCCAACATTTGGAAGTGAGCTTTGCCGTTTTTTGTCTGCACATAGGCGTACAGAGACAAGGTTAATACAGCAACTGCGCTAGTTGCCAGAAGATACTTTGTCGTTCTGGCCAGTTTCTGACCAGGAGACTTTGTATATCCACAATAGTAGAACTGGTACAAAGCGTAGGCCGACAATCCCAATCCATGGTAGCCGTAAATGCAGTCATTGAAACGCACAAGAGGGTACAGAAGTTCTCCTGCTTCTGTCAGGCTGTGTCTTTGCGTGTACTCATTTCTCACGGTGTGAGAGAAGTACAGCATGGAAATGCTGACTGAGTATGTGAGGTAGCCCAAAGCATTGAGGAATAGAAAGTCCAAAGACACTCCTTCGACACTTTTGAGCCTTTTATTCAAAATCACCGGCGGGTATGGCGACACGCTCTGCTAGATTAGTCCCCCTGATTCGTAGAAAACCCATGATTTACTTGTTTACCCACCCAAGCTATGACATAAGCCCAGCCGAAAATCCCCGAAAGAAACCCCAGAATATTCAATCCCATTTCACCCGTTTGCTGGTGCTCAGATCGCGATGGTTTGTGTTGAGATGCGCGAGATCAACGTGGAGGTATCGGTGGTTTTTCACAGCCAGGGTCAGCCGCACATGTGCTTAATTCGGCCCTGATCTCAGGATGCACCGTTGCCTGCTTGTAAGCAGAAGATATTACTAGGAATATCCAGGAATCTAAACAAAATTGTTCACTACTCCACCACTTTCTTCTGAACTCTATTTGGGCTTGTTTCCGTCGAGTTGTTCACTTCTGCTCTTCCCTCGATGCTCAGCTCAGCTCCCCCAGCTCCTCGGCTCCCCTTCTTCCTCCTACCCACCACCAACTTTGCGGAGACAAGCGCCTTTTCAACGCCCAACGTCGACATGAGCTACTCGGCGACTGTGTCGTTTTCATCGCTGCGCTCGAGTCTCTCGAATCTGCCGGAAAATGTGTCTAGTGTACTGTTCAACAGCAATATCGTAGGTATCTCACACTCCCCCGCCTACCCCGCGGCAACCCTGATCTAACATTCAGCCGGCTCAACATGTGGTGATCGAGCTTATTCCCCACGACAAGCGAGGCGCTCCTTTAAAGACCTTGTCTGGAAAGCCCAAACAGGTCTATGTTGGCTGGACAGGCTTGTCCACCACCAAACGAGATCCGCGAGGTGACAATCTTATCGAGATCGACTCGGCGTTTGGACAGGCTCTCGGTCTCGAAAACAAGCAGAAGGTTACTATTAATATCCATGCAAACTCTCCGCAAGCTACTCGGGTGTTTCTAGACCCCATAGGCATCGCAGAGTGGGAAATTGTTGAGACTCATGCCTCATATCTTGAATCATGGATGATAAATCAGGTGCGAGCCGTTGCTCCAGGTCAAGTTATCACTGTTTACCCGTCTGCTACTTCAACTGCGTCTTTGACCGTTACCGGTATAGAGCCTGCTCCTAAATCGGGCTTTGCAATCTTGTCTCCGGACTCGGAGATTGTCATCGCTCCTAAAACAAAGAAGACTCAGGCCTCTCAATCGGCAGCTCAATCTAGAAAATCGTTGTCTCACACGGGTAAAAAGAAAGAAAAGCTAGCTTCAACTGGTATTCTGCTCCGTGGCATTACTTTGTCAGGTGAAATCTCCTCTGATGAAGAGCAGAATAATCTTACCCCACAAGCGTTCAATCTTGTTGCATATGTCGATTCCCACTCAGCTTTTCCCTTGAGGGGTATCTCAACTGTCAAAGTCTCCCTGTTAGAATTTCCCTCGCAGACAACCGGCGATAAAAATGGTCATACCCCTGCTGCCAACCAAGCTGGTTCTGGGCAATCAGAGACCGAAAGTGAAGAAACGTCTAGAATTACATCTCCGACCACCCATGTAATTGCACGACTGATAGAAACCGACGACATACCCTACATACCTTCTAACCACGTCGGTATCTCGCAAGGGTTGGCGGTGGCTCTTGGCCTTGGTCCTAGTTCATTCGGTCAAATCATCCGAATCGAACCTTCACCCAGGCCCCTTGTCCGGAATATTCCAAACAAACTCATCATCCACCCTTACATTGTCCAGACTGGTTCAAAGTCTCTAAAATTGGAGGGGCAGAAGAACAAGCCTGGTGCCAAGGAAAAGGCTATCGAGATAAAAAAGTTACAGACGATCTTGAATGATCTTAAAATCACAGACGGCCCAGTAACACATAAGCAGCAGATACCTGCCTGTGACAAGACGCTTCTTCCTCTAGGTGGGCTACTCGAGTTTGACAAGGCTGAAGGATGGCTCACCGATGCTAAGAATATTGGCCTGGAAATTGGTGAAGAAATTTTACGACCTCAATCTCTGGCATGCACTAATTATCCGAACCCCCTGAGCGAAATCGCGGAAGAACAATCTGTAAGAAGGGTTGTTGGAATTAACCAGACAATTGAGGATGTCAAAGATTCTGTTAAAAATGGCGGGGGAGGAACTCTAATCTACGGTGGTCGAGGAGCAGGGAAGACTTCCGTACTCAAGGAAATATGTAATGACCTGAACGACAGCCTTATTTATACCATTTGGTTTTCTTGCGGCGTCCATACTGAGAAATCGGTTCAGTATCTGAAAGATACATTTAAGAGGCTCTTTCAGGAAGCAGCTTGGTATTCACCTAGTGTTATCATCCTGGACGACTTGGAAAAGATTCTAGGTGTAGAAGCTGAGCATGCGGCAGCAGCTTCATCAAAATCCCGTCAGCTGGCAGGAATATTCCAAACTTGCATGGAAAGTGCCCTAGAAACTCGAAATATTACTATCCTGGCTAGTGCAGCATCAAGAGAAGGTATTCATAATACCCTCATCACCAGCCATGTGTTTGAAAACATGTTTCATCTGAAGAGCCCTGATCGCGATGTCCGGGCTGCCGTACTAACAGAAGCTCTGAGTCAGGTTTCTCATACCGGTGTTGAGGTTGTGGATATTGCCGGTTCTACCGAAGGGTTTCAGCCTGGTGATTTGTGGACTTTGGTTGATAGAGCCGAACATGAAGCTGTTTTAGATGGTCTAGAGAAGTTTGAACAGACAGCCTTGACACATAAGCATTTTGATCGAGCCTTGAAAGACTTCACGCCATCTTCTTTGAGAGGAGTTAAACTACAGAAATCATCAACATCGTGGGCTGATATTGGTGGCCTCAACGAAGCAAAGAATGTCATTCTCGAAACTCTCGAATGGCCTACTAAGTATGCACCGATTTTCGCCAGTAGTCCATTGCGACTGCGTTCAGGATTGCTGCTTTACGGATATCCAGGATGCGGCAAGACGTTTTTGGCATCTGCCGTGGCAGCTCAATGTGGCCTCAACTTCATTAGTGTGAAAGGCCCTGAGATTCTGAACAAGTATATTGGAGCATCTGAGCAAAGTGTAAGAGACCTGTTTGAGCGGGCACAGGCAGCAAAACCATGTGTACTATTCTTTGACGAATTCGACTCAATTGCTCCTAAGCGAGGCCACGATAGTACTGGAGTAACAGATCGTGTGGTCAACCAAATGCTAACGCAGATGGATGGTGCGGAGGGATTGGATGGAGTTTATGTACTTGCAGCTACCTCTCGTCCAGACCTGATTGACGCTGCTCTTTTACGTCCGGGACGTCTTGACAAATCGTTGCTATGCGATATGCCTAGCACACAGGACAGGATTGAAATTCTCGAAGCGGTTCGACGCAAGATGAGCGTTTCGCCGCATATCGATCTAGAGTATCTTGCTAACCATACCAAGGGTTACTCTGGAGCTGATTTACAGGCGTTGCTGTACAATGCCCAAATGCTGGCTGTCCATGAGAAGTTGGATACTGAAGAGCAGGAGCAAGACAATACAGATGAAAGACAAGAAAAGGTGGACTTTTTCCAGCTGCAAGGCCGTTTGAGTACTAATGAAGAAATGCAAACAAAAAAGACTCTTGAAGCCATTGGAAGACGAGCGGGGGTGACCAAGGAAGATCATGTGGATTCGACACAATCATCGCCGGTGATAATCAGCGAGAAGCACATGGAACAAGCTCTCAAGGTTACTAAGCCGTCTATTTCGCAAAAGGAGAAAATGAAGCTGCAGGCAATTTATGGAGAATTCGTCAGTGGAAGAGATGGAACTCTACCGAGTGGAACAGCCAGCAACGAGATTGGCGCCCGAGCTACGTTGATGTAGATAGATGTAGTAAGCGTGAAAAGATATACGTTATTGTACAAAGAATATGACAGAATAGCAATATGACGTATATGATTTCCTGCATAGATATATTTATTATATACAGATGTATGTGTGAGCTGATTTGATCACCCAAGGTTCTCTAAAAAAACCCTATTCACAGTCGTGTGATTGGAGGTTTGTAGCGCACGATACGATAATTTGGTGCGTCCGTCCGTAATTTGGTGCGCCCGTCCGTAAATCGGGCTGTCCTCCGCATTATCTTCGTTGGAAAACCCGGGTGCCAACGCAACTAATCCGAGCCCGAACATTAACCTACATGACCAACCGTTAGCCAATGTTGTGATTATCAACGTACTCACTCCCGTCTTTGCTTGAATTGTGAAAATCGACCCGTTTTTCCCTGCTTTTCTGCGTTCACTTTATCAGCCAAGCCTCGGCCCAACCTGGTGGGTTTTTCTCGATGCCCCTGCCCCGGATTTTTTCCAGCCTTGTTTCCCCAGGTGTGCTAATATCTCCAGCCAAACGCAAATTATCTCTCCACCATCACCTCACTGAACCAAATACCATGAGCGGTGGCTGGCGTTTGACTCCACAGCTGGCTAAGCAGATCACTCACTATGCCAAATTTCCGGCCACCGGTGTGTCTCTGCGCCAAATGGTGCAGTTCGGATCCAATCCCTCGGAAGGCACCCTATTCCGAGCCAGTCAATTCATCGTTGAAGAGCTGCCGATCCGACTGGCTCATCGAGTCAAAGATCTCGAAGCTCTTCCTCAGGGACTCAGTGAAATGCCCTCTATCAAGCGTGTAAAAGACTGGTATGCCCAGTCGTTTGAGGAGCTCACCACCATTCCGTCCCCCAAACTGGAAAAGGATATCAAAGCTCTGCTTTACAAGCCTTCCAAGGAACGAAATAACCACACCAGTGGCCATCGTGATATTGCCATCAAGCCCGAACAAGGATCCAATGTTATTCATCCTACAATGGACGACTGGCAGGCCGAAGGTTTCTCGCAAGAGCAGTACTTGACCAATGCATCTCCCGGCGCCCTCAACAGCGCCAACGCCAGCAGCAACAACCACCATTCAAACCATAACCACCATGCTGCAGGCCGAAAGTACTTTGCAAATGTCGAGCCGGGAGTCCAATGGGACATGGACATTCACCAGTATAACCGAGAAGTGACTGAGAGGCTCACCAAGATCAAGAAGAGGCATGACGGCACAGTTTCGGCCGTGGCCCAGGGCGTTCTGGAATGGAAGGAAACAAGACCGAATATCAAGGTAGACTACTCCATCCAGTCGTTTCTGGACAGGTTCTACATGTCAAGAATAGGCATACGTATGCTCATTGGCCAGCACATTGCATTGAACAAGGATCGCGGTCTGCGCCCGGACTATGTTGGTATCATATGCACCCGTACTAACATGCGAGAAATCGCCCAGAGTGCCAGTGATAATGCCAGGTTTATATGCGAGGACTGGTACGGTCTTTATGAGGCCCCGCAGGTTGAAATCATTTGCAATCCTGACATCAATTTCATGTACGTTCCAGGTCATCTCAGCCATATGATCTTTGAAACCATCAAGAACTCCTTGCGAGCTGTGGTCGAAACGCACGGCCTCGATGCAGACCACTATCCTCCGGTGCGTGTGATTGTCGCAGAAGGCAAGGAGGATATTACTATCAAGATCAGCGACGAAGGAGGCGGAATTCCCCGATCTGCAGTTCCCTATGTTTGGACATATATGTATACCACAGCTACCAACACTCCTCCTCTCGATCTAGACACCTCGTCCTCCGACTTCAAGGCCCCATTAGCAGGCTATGGTTATGGTCTGCCAATTTCACGACTATACGCACGGTACTTTGGTGGGGATCTCAAGCTCATCTCTTTAGAAGGCTACGGGACCGACGTCTATCTCCACCTCAATCGACTGAGTAGCAGTAGCGAACCACTGCCACCATAGTCTAGTCATACATAGATACATAGCATGAAAAATAGCGTATTTATACTCCTGAGCTACCTATATGTGTTATTGAGAGGACTAAAATCATACTGCTCAACCACAGTACAGCACAAACTAACTCCCTGGGGGGCCCTTCCTTCTACTGCTCGCGGCACGCCTGCCGCACAAAAAACTAAAAATGCTGAAAGTGTGATATACTGTATCAAATAGGTCGGTGGGGGGTGTGAGTGGCTGATTAATTTCGTAGTGGGGGGTGTTCATTATCAAACGTCAATCAGAGTGGTCAAAAAATAACATGGGCATAATGACATGAAAGAGGGCGGGCGGGCGGGCGGTCGGTGAAATGTTTACGCCTGATTGGGGCTTTTGACCTGCGTCTTGTACTCTTTCTTGGTAACGAATACTCCTCTGAGGGCCTCATTATCCACAAACCAAGACACCTTGCCTGCGGCTCCCTCGTTGACAAGCGAGCAGGGCATGCCCTTCTCGGGCCGCTCCATAATGGTCTTTATAACCGGAGCCTTGGTAAGACCCTCGACCACAAAGGATACACGGTAAGAATGACAGATGACTGGTAAGGTGAGGGTGATTCGCCGAGGAGGAGCCTTGGGGGCATCTTCAATGGGTGCTACCCATGCCAGGTTTTCTCTAAGCAGAGCATGGTTGGGGAACAGTGAGCAGGTGTGTCCGTCCGGAGCGCATCCCAGCAGCAGCAGATCGAACATTGGGAGTTTGACGGAATCTTTCGCAGCAAAGCCCTGGATTAGAGTCTTTTCATAGGCATCCGCCGCCTCCTGGGCGTCGTCAATGAGCTTCTCATTGACATGGAACACCTTGGGCTGCCGTTCGGGTGCAATGTGAGATAGTAATTGTCGTTTAACAAGCCCATAATTTGACTCGGGGGAATCAAACGGAACAAGCCGCTCATCTGCAAAGTAAATGTCCCTGTTTATAGTTAGTTATTTGCTTCACAAAACCATTGTGACAAACCCGGGCATTATGTTGGTTTTGGTGCGTGCCGAAGCACTCCGTCACGGCAACAAGCACAATGGCTGCAACTTTGTTAACCGGACTCCACCCCAAATCAAATCTAAATGATCAGGACTTGCCAGAGACATATGCACATATACACATATGACGATGAATATAAATATATGTGTAAATATATTTTGTATCAATCAACCTACCATTTCTCCCATGCTACATCGTCTCGGGCCAACAGGCCTTCGTGAAGCACCGATATCAAACTTCCACCCGATAAACCGATTTTAAATCTCTTGGAATGGTCGTTGGGGCCCTTGCCTTGCAGTGCAGCATTTTGAGCCGCGACTACATGGTCGGCTACAGCACTGGCCACTCCTGAAAACTCGGGAAAGGCGTACACAGCAGGCACGGTGGTGGTCATGCTGAAGTGCGTGTGTGTGTTTGTTTGTTTGTTTGTTGGTTTGAATTTGAATTGGTAGGAGGGAGAAGACAAAGAGTGGGAGGCAAACAGATAACAGAGGAGAGAGGGAGAGAGAGCAGAGGGCTGCACCTACAACACTAGCAGAACAGGGCGCCGGGAGAGGCACCAACTGAGTATAATAATAATAAAAAAAAAGGCACCTAAGTATGGATCTACAGGAGAATGGAGCAACCGGAAAATACACGGCCGCAAGCACGGAAGTCAGTATTTTATTTATTGTGGATGAACCAATTATATATTTTTACCTTTGTTGTTGTACTGTAAGCCTATTCTACACCGATGACTGGCTGGCTGGCTGGCTAACTAGCAGATAGCAGGAGCCGTTCGTTCATCACCGTCGGTCAATGGCTACGCAGCTACACGTCAGCTCAGTTGGACCATTGGCAAGCCGTGTGGGGGGACCGTCTTTGTCAAATCCCGCTGTTTGCTGGCTCCAACCAACTCCGGCTTGGCCTGGTCTGGCCTGGATCGGATCTGAGTTCACCTGGGGGAAGGGGTTTCCCGGCCGACCAAGCCAAAGGCCCCTGCTTGTCCGTCCGTGCACCCCGCCGCTGCTCTGTTGTGTTGTGTTGTATCATCCCACCGATAAACATACTCATCTTGGGATTTGGGAGCAGGGCTGTGAAAGCCTTTGTGAATTGCTCTCAAGTCTGTTTGTCGACTTGCCCCAAAGGTGACGTGAATTGCGAGCTTTGCGGTTCCATCTTCCAATTCCTAACCTGTTTGATTATTTTTCCTAGTTCAACTTGGGCCGTTCTATCTTTGTCTGTTTGTTTTACTCCAGGTACTCCAGTCCCCCCCACCATACCAAACAAAGTACCTACTGCGATTGTTTGTAGCCTGGCCAAGCCAAGCCAAGCTCCAAACACTAACACGCGCCTCTGAACCAAACTGAACCCGTAACCCAATACCAAATCACATATTCTGAGCTGAACTGAGGCCATTGCTCTATTTTGCTAATGACGTGGTTTCTGTTCAAGAAACATTCCGCGAAGCATCAGCAATCGGCGTCATCCCGCCAGTCCCTCCCGCCGCTATCAATCCAGGTCAGACCCAAGCGGAAGCAACCGTCGGCTGTTCCACCGCCAGCGGTTTCCACTCTGTCATCGGTAGATGACATTGTCAGATGCGTGTCTGAGGCCAATGCCCAGTCTTCTTCTGGTTTGTCGCTGCATCCCCATCGTCTGACCGCCGTGTCTTCCGGTTCGACCACCAATTCGGAGTCCCATAACCTGGTTGTTCAGACCTGCATATGCTGTGGAACCAAACTGGAAGTGCCGGATGATGTGGCCTATTTCAAGTGCACCATATGCGATACGCTGGTAGATCTGGCTCCGCAGTCTATTCCTGCCGGTTCTTCTGCTGAAGCTCCGGAACCAATTGACTTCGAGCTCCTGGAGAGTATCGTGTCGGCTGCCGTTTCTACTGACGAGTACTCTGAGCTGGAAAAGACCCTTTCTTCTCTGTTCTCCTCCGTGCCGGCTGTTAATCGGCTCTTCTTGCTCCGTCCTGATAAGCCTCAGAAGACGTCCTATTCTCGGCCAAACTTGGACTATGCATCTCTTTCTCAATTCTATACAGTGCTCTACGAATGTGCTGGCAGTAACCGGCCCATCAAGATACTTATGCATCTCATACTCAATCTTCTCAAACACCCAAGAATGAAATTCCTGACCCCAGGCGATCTTTCTTTCCTGCTCGTTTGTCTCGAGCTTCCTACCCTCTACAAAGGATCTCTCTTCTCTTCTTCAACCTTCGTAGGTGATATCTCTGGTACAGGCAGTGCTCTTGCTGGCCCCAAGAGCACCTCTAACTTGGGAATTGAAATCATCGAGAGAACTACAGGCATGCTCATCAACTCTCCTGTCGATTGTCGCCATTACCTGCTTAATTGGCTACTCCGCTTTCCTCTCTCAAAGTTCCAACCCAAAATAGAACTTCTCAATGCATGCATCGCCCACAGATTAACCTATCACTACCAAGCTCGCTACGGGAAGAAGAGGAAGTCCAGCAGACACAAGCGAACTTCTACACAGTCAATTGTGGAAACTGGCCCTCCTGCATCACCATCTGGATCTAGGCCACCTTCGGCTGCTGCACTTCGAGGTCCGAATTATGAGAACCGAAGAAGATCTTCTCCTTCTCTCCAGGCGCTCATGCAACACTCTCCCCCTCCAGGAACTCAGAACGTCGGCAATTCCCGTCAAAAGAAGAGACGCGGCCGGCCACTGATCCAATCAGATATGTATGGGGATGATTGGAAAATCAAGGTCTTTGTTCGTCTCATGTCTATTCTGTTCAATGCAAATGCCTCTTCCAAGCATCGGCTCCCCACCTCAGCCTTCTATAATACCATGATCGACTTCACTGATATTCTTCGTGACTTTGATGATTGGCAGAAAGCATCCTTTGGCTCATTAAATGGGGGCTCTGCTAAAACCGGTCCTGTTATTCCCAAGAATAAAAAGGTACCTCAACCTCCGACCGAAAATCGCCGCAGTATTATGAACCTTTCTGGGGAAGCTTATACTGCTGCAGTTGGTGATGAGATTATTGATAGTGTCAGTTATGTGGTTGGAGGGAATAACAGAAGTGGTTTGTATTCCCAGTTCATGCTATTCACTGGCTCTGGAGGTACAATTTCGCAGTTTTTCTTCTGCCAGTATCCGTTTCTTCTTTCCATGGGATCTAAAACCGAGATTTTGGAGCATGATGCTTTGAGGCAAATGGAGATTGAGGCACAGGAAGCTTTCTTTGGATCGCTGGTGAAGAAGCGCCATATCAGTCCTTTCATGCTGATTCGAGTTCATCGAGACAGACTCTTGCAAGAGTCTTTAGAGGCATTGGAAAAGAATGAAGGAAATTTCCGAAAGGCTATTAGAGTGGAATTCATCGACGAGCCCGGTATTGACGTTGGAGGACTGAAAAAAGAGTGGTTCTTGCTTCTTATTCGTGAGCTGTTCGACCCCAAGGCAGGCTACTTCTACGAAGAAGAAGACTCCCACTACTTTTGGTTCAGCAATGATGCTTCAAAGCCAGTCAAATATTACCATTTAAGTGGTCTGGCAATCGGACTAGCACTGTACAACTCTACAATTCTGGATGTAAGCTTGCCGACAGTTATCTTCAAAAAGCTTCTCGGGTGTGCATACACTCTTGATGACTTGATTGCTCTCAAGCCGGAATACGGGAGGGGCTTGAAGAAGATGCTCGAATACCGTGGTGACGATTTTGAAGAAGTCTTCTCCCTTAACTTTGTGTTGTACACCCGAAGCTCCAAAGGCACTGTTACACCAGTCGAGCTCATTGGTGGAGGAGAATCTACCCCGGTGACTAAAGAGAACAGACAGGATTATGTTCGAAAGGTAATGAATTATTATCTAGATATCAGTATCCGACGTCAGTTTGAAGCGTTCAAGCAAGGCTTTTATATGATCGCCGGAGGAAACGCGTTGTCCCTCTTTCGTCCCGAGGAGATTGAACTGCTTGTAAGAGGAAGCCCAGAGCCGATTGATGTGGATGCCCTACGATCTGTCACGAAGTACCAACACTGGCGTCCTAAAGGTCACGATGCGGAACAAGATGATGTTATCATGTGGTTTTGGGATTTTTTCAAGAAACTGGATCAGAATAAGCAACGGAAGTTGTTGATATTCGTAACGGGATCTGACCGAATTCCTGCTACAGGGATCGCGAACATGCCGTTTAGAATTTCACGAATGGGCGGTGATTCTGAAAGGTTGCCTACTGCACATACCTGCTTCAACCAGCTTTGCCTTTATGCATATTCGACGCCTGAAAAGCTGACTAGCAAAATGATGCTGGCAATGAGCGAATCTCAAGGATTTGGAATAAAATAAATGGTGCTCCATGGGTAGAGTGGGCAAAATAAATATTTAAATATTGGCATAACTATCTAGCATAATAAAAAAGTATGAAAAACATTTGTAGTTGTGTGTTTTCATGTATTTTTTTATAAATAGTCGTTAAGTTAAAGGTTAAGCAGATTGTGTCTATTTTCGCGTGATTGTGTCTATTTTCGCGTGAGCTTCAGCTTATATGTGAAATAGGAAGCCACCAGAGCTGTAATAGCCCCCAATTGGAGAGTAAAAGCTATTGATCTACCGCCATCATTGCTTTCCTCCCCGTCATGCGGAGACAGCACAGAAAAGACGACCGCGCTCATGAGAGTTGACACGAGTTGAGGAACAGTGATGGCAACATTATGGATACCAAGATAAACACCGGACTGCTCACCAGTGGTAGCAACAGCTTCAGGCATATAAAAGTCCCTTTCAGACAGCGAGGAGCGTCTAGAAGTATGGTTAAGTGATTCTGCTGATGACATCGTGACGTGGATAGAGTCTTCAATATCAGAACCAGAGTCTTGGTCGACAGGATCAGAATCATCAAAGTGGTTTCCTGGAATATGTTCCTCAAATTCGGTAGCAGAATCAGCCTGATGAGCCAAGGCGTGAATCTCCTCTGCCAGAAGGGAGAAAGGAGCCCAGGTGACCAATGCCCAGGAGAATCCACATAGACTAACTAGGCAAGTTGCCTGCGGAACAGTGGTAGCAAAGCCCGTCAGGAATGATGCTATGGCGTACACGATATGCGAAACAAACCAGAGGTCCTCCAAGGTGTAGTTTTTTGAGGCAATCCAGAGCCTCGTTTTTTGAACCAGCAAGTTGAAAGGGTTGGATATAATATGAAATATGAAAGAGAATCTTCGGTAAAAGAAATAGACGCTCAACCAAAAGTTGTTGGAGACATTTTGTACAGCGGGAGACGATGCTCTCGTCACGGGTTTTGAGTCTTCGGGCCCCGGTCTTCTCATTATAACTGGAAGAATCAAGGAACAAATGAGGGAGACAGACGAGAACATAACTAGAGACATTGCGCCTACTCTAGCTACATCGCCAACAAGATCACCTTCCCTGGGAGGAGCATCTTTGGGCCTAGAAGCTTCATAGATTTCAGACACCCAAGTAGCAGAATAAAACAGAAAAGAGAACCACCCATACCACGCAAAAAGCTGAATAGTGAATATCAAAGATATTCTCCGAGGGAGATTTCTAACCGCCAAGCGGAGAGTAAAATACACACCGAAGACGGCACTATAGATCTGGGTAGCTAGAGATGAACCAGCTGGCGACGAAGAATTGACATTATTGAGCTGGATTCGCTCAGTAACCGAATAGGAGGTAATTGTAACCGAGGCAATGAGAGCCAGCGATGATAACACGCAGATGCTCTTTAGCTGGGTATTTCCCAAAAGGCCACCAAAGATAGAGATGAGATCCAGAGTTCCGAGAAGATAGCCAACAAGATGACCACTTGCTATCATTCTGCCAGCCCATCCATTACCATATTCCTGCTTAGAAGGAGGAAGCGTATCGACAATTATGGCGCGACAACACGCTTGTACGGTGTTGATAGCAAAGTCAGTGACAAATATAGCCAAAGTAGCCAGAATGCATGCAGTTCGATCTCCACCTCCGACAATAGCCGCCAGATCCTGCGACCAGGCCATCATACATAAGCCGATGGTTACACAAGCAGTGCCAATCACCATAAATGGACGACGTCGACCGTAGCTAGAGGTACAATTGTCAGACATGGCTCCGATAATCGGCTGCATGAGCAAGCCAGATATCGGACCTGCAGCCCATACCACTGACAGCATGGATTTGGGCATCCCCAGTGAGATGAGGAAAATGTTGACGTAGCTTTGCTCAACTCCCCAGGTGAACTGTAGCCCGGCCACCGATATGGTCAGAACCACCATCTGCACTAACTCCGACGATCCCTTGATATGGGGCTGCCCAAGCCACTGCTGCCTCGGAGAATCCGGCGAACGCAACAAGCGCGCATTAGCACTCGACGGCATGCTTTTGGGGCTGGAAATTAAGCGCACACGCTGGCAGTGAGAGAAGAGGAGTGGTAAGAAGGTGAGCTGGACGTGCTGCGGCGCAAGCCGCACCATATATGCTGCTGCTGCACCTTAAGCGGGATGGAGTAGCACTGGATTGTACGTGATCAAGAAGAGCAGGCACAGGGAGGGAGAAGAGGGGGCGCGGTGGTCAATTAGTGCGGGTTGTTTGCATACATTTGCTGTTCAGGGAGTGAAGTGAAAAAAACAAGGGATGGATGGTTATAATTGACCGATTGATCCAATAGGAAGATGCTTTTTAAGGGGCCCACTGTGATATGGACATTTTGGTGCTTATAATCCCATTTAGGCAACGATTTGCTGCCTGGAATTAATCGACACCAACCAATCTATCAGCACATGCATGCGTATCGGAGATAGAGCTAAGCCGTATCAGTTTAGCGTCACTAGCGGCGTATGGCGCACGCGACTCAGATCAGTTGGTAGCCTTTGATCTGGTGTGGTAACCGCATCTTGATCGAGTCTACCATCTGGGTCTGCTGGAACGGCCACCACCTGTTTACACCGGTGCATGTTTATGGCTTGATCCACCCCACCCTCTAAGTTACGACTTTTCCCCAGCCCCATAGGCCAAGTGGCTTTTGCCGCTCACTTCTATTTCGGGGCCGCATTCTGAGCTTAGGCCCCACCGCATATCGAGAAACTGGACCCGTTGAGTTGAGTTGCGTTGAGCCATCAGTCCAGTGCACTGTTTCCCATCTGGGCCTTCTGATGTAGCATCCAAGGACCACATGCGGGAGGGGATCAGGCAGTACCAAAGAGTAGGGCTTTTTTCCCCTTAGATTTTCATCCCTTACATATAAATAAACGCGAATGCTGTTTGCATTTTTTTTTGCTTATGTCTGCCATCTCGGAATTGCCCAGAATTGAACTCTATTTGGGCAGTTGAGCCACTCAATTCCCGCCTGCTTTAACCAGAATTCGTCCCGGAGAATGCGGGTCTTTGTTTGGGGGACCAAACTATATAAACTGGCATGAGATCCCTGAAAAATTGCTGCCAATTGAGATCTGAATATATAATGATAGGTCTGGCGGCCTAAATACTGTTTGAATTTATTATTATTTAGCTACGGTTCCGTTCGTTTCGCTTATTGATTGAGCCCTTCCTGCTGTTTGTCAAACCCTATCTGTTACCCGAGTATCTCATGAAAATAGGCTTTGACTTGGTGAGCTGGTCAGCTTTGGCCTGTTTTTTCGGCCGCTGTTGCGCTGCCAGTCCTACTCAATCCTGTTTGCTCAAATGTGCTTCGAGCTTAGCTGCTTACTCTGCCTACGGCTGCACATCTGTGGGGGATCAACAGTGCTACTGCGGAAAATCCCTCTATCTAAATCAACTGTCTGCATGCTGTGAGACATCTTGCTCCGGCACCAGTGCCTTCGCCGTGTATACCTCCTACCTCACAAGCTTATGCCAATCCCAATCGCAAACTTATATGACTGCATCTGCCACCTCTGGTGCTCTTGACACTTTTTCCACTTCTGGAAGCGGCGTCGATCCTTCAGATCTTGGCACCGTCTCTCACCCTGCTGCAGCCTCTTCCTCATTAACATCATCACAAGCCATTTCTTTAGACTCAATTCTGCCCACCATAACCGGGTATGATTCTGCTGAGTTTCTGGGATCTACCATTTATATTGATACTGGGTCTCCACCCTCGGCAGGGTTTGCAAATGTGAATACGTCCTCCTCCACTGCGGTGTCTTCCACGGCAGTTTCGTCCTCGACCGACTCTCAGTCTGATGCTGGAAAGAACATCATCCAGCTGGGCAGTACACTCTGCTTGGTCTTTGGGTCAATTGTTTTACTTTTGTAGCAGCAGTACACGGCCCAAGCAGAATAAAAACAAAAAAAATTGTTAATCTCAAGCAGACTCGCAGACTCGCAGACTCGCAGGGCTTTGCTTTGCTTGCCTGCAGGTTTGTTGAGAGCAAACTAGCAATCTACATACTAATGAATGAATAATATCCGGTGATCGACACATTTTGAATTTGAATATATATCTGCAATATTCTGGCCAAGTACTCTCGTGCAATCCCATTGGCATTTGTCCGAATCTATTTACAGAGAGATCACGTGATTTCACATATTTTGATCTCTCTCAAGAGCACCCCGCCGCTTAGCAGCGGTCTGCAACTGAGCAACTAACCGTTTGAATCCGTAGAATATACTGCAATGCCAAAAAAAAATGAAATATTACTGCTCGAACAAGCCGGAAACCGCAAGCGTAGCGTAAGTTGAATTTCATTTTCTCACGTGCCTTTCGCCCTTATCCATATACCCTCCCAGCCACAACCCAAGGCATCTCTCACCCAGTATCTATTCACAATGAAGGCTTGCCACTTGTACCAAACCGTGGCAAAGAGCCTTGGATCAGAAAGCATCACTGAAACAATGGCCAATCCCACTGATGCGCTAGCGGCCGCGGTGTATGCCTGGGCTATTGAGGCGGGCTTGAACGGATCAGACGAAGGAACTCTGAGTACCGGGTGGAACCAGGGCTCGCCAAACTTCTATGCGTTCGGGCTAGATGGGGGAAATATTGATCTCAGCATATCAAGATTGGGCAATGATTTGGTAGTCAATGCCCGAGATGTGCAACATGAAGACATTCATCCCAGCTGTACATTAAGTGTCGGGAAATATGTCGACTCGTCCTTCTTCAGCCGGCTGGATAGCGAGGACGTGCATGATATGTACAAGAGCGAGGAGATCATGGAGGGATTTGCTGAGCGCCTGAACGAGCGAATTCTGGCCAAGCTGCGTCCTCCCAGCAATTCCAAACCCCATCTACAGGAGTCAAGTAGCGGTGCGGAAAAGTCATCCGATGAAACCAAGTCGTTTGGTGCTGAGCAAGTGGTTGATCCGAGCCCAGGCTCCAGCACAGTGGACCACCGATCGCTTCTCAACCAAAACGAACCTGGAACTGATACAAGAGGCAATTCCCCTTCCAACAACCCTTCGCCAGTTCCGGTACCGCCTCTGAGTGTTCGTGGCACTGACAGTCCCAGCCGAGATACTCCACCGGGGTTCGAAGATGAGTACGAGGTTTTGCGGGGTCCAGGCGGTGGTTCGAGACGAACCCACCCATATGTCCCCATCGGAGAAGGCGATCTCTACCCACCGGAAATAGGAAGGTATCCTCGTCTGGAACCGATCATAGGCCTCGGACAGCCCAGGGGAGGCATGTACCCCGGCCCGAACGATCCACTGTTCAGAGGAGGTGCTCCAGACGAAACAAGACCCCCCAGAGGAGCTCCTAGAGGAGCTCGGTGGGACCCACTTGGACCGTCGGGTCGGTCCAATGATTTCATTTAAGGGGGTGAAATTCATATTATTTATTACTAAATATACATGTAGCAAGAAAAAGAACTCAAAAAGTTATGGTTAACCTGGTGAGGTGAATCAGCTATATATCACAATGTGTACTGCCATACCATGCCCTGGCCAAAAACCCCCGATCAGAATGTAGTCAGATCCGGCCGATCCACCTCTCCAGCCCGGTTTTCCGAACTCTTCCATCATATATTGACTGCAGCCGATTAACGTACCTGAAAGTAGCGTAAAACCTTATCAATCCTGCTCAGTCCCAATTCGTCGGCACCTAGGACGATGAAACATTGGCCCAATGGTATCTAAGCTGCTCAGGGGGTGTTTGTGCCTGGAAGTCAAAAAGATCACCCATCCGTCTATAAAGTACAATACACCGTTCCACCAACCTTTTGCCGATCCCCAGTGACACCCATGCCAGATCGAGGCAATCCGATCGCTCAGCTGACAGGCTGAGCCTTATCTTCTCTTCCCCCCGTGCTTGTGTGGTTTGGTACCAGTCACATGTTCAGGCCGTCCGACTGGTCGCCCAGGCACCGACCAAAGCCAAACTACCAGATGCGGAACATATCAACACGACTCACAAGTGTCTCACTAACTAGCGAGGGGCTCTGCTTTCGACTTTCCAACAGGGGCTTGACGCATGCAGGCCGCTTCCGTCTCGAACCAGGTGTCTTAGAATCCATTTGAGCAGCATATTTTTAATTTTCCGTTTGCTTATATATAAATCCCCCCGTCCGATCCTTTGCGGTGCCGGCTTCTCCCTTTGCCGTTTTTACTCGCAGGACAAACTTGTCGATATAAACATCATTGCATAACTGACATACTTAACTGGTGCCCAACGCCTGCCTTTGCGTTCCCACAACAAAGCTAAAAACCCGCCCGAATATAACCAGCAACCTCTCTCCTCCTCCCCCCTTTAGCCTACAGGCTGCTGTCGTGCAATGCCGGATGAAACTCCTCTTTTCATAGGCTTAAATATGCCGGGCCGTCATGGCTCGTCCGATCAAACTACTGTGGAGAACTCGCTAGCCCAGGGTTACGACATGATCACCGGCAGAATCACAAACAGGAGATACAAGAAAAAGGTCTTCTCAATGTATGCCGAGTTTGAGAATGCCAGATCCCAGACTCGAGTCTTCTCCAACGGATCGGGTTCTTCTAATGGCACGGCTATTGCTTCTTCCGAAGAATCATCCTCTGGCACTGAACATCAAGCCAGATATAGTGCCAGAGTTAATAGCAGCAACTCCACTGCATCTCGGGGCTCTACTGCCAATGGGAAATTCCCTTACAATAAGAAAATCCCAAAATTCACCGTCCCAGCTCCCGAAGTCACCGACGTTACCATTCTGCCTGGACCTCATGTCTCTAATACAATTGGTTTGGCTGCTCCCTGGATTGAACTGGACTCAAAAGACCCTCAATTGGCTTACCTCTCTTACCATGTTCTCACCCATGAACTCCAGTACGCCAATTTCTGCGGTTTGAAATACGTTGTTCTTTCCGGCCCCAAAAGGAGAACTCATATCGCTCAGTATGCTGAGTCTGTCTCACAGCTCCTCCGTCTGGTTCCTCAAATAGAACTGGTGATCCATCTTCCTTTTACCGAAGAATACGCCGTAGATGAGCACAACACCACAATGGTCCCTCCCTCAGACATCTTCAGTATATGGGAAGTGTGGAATTCTATACGCACAATGTGCAATTACCCTAGAAATCTGTCCCTGGCTCTACAAATGCCCCGATTTGTCCCTCCAGAAGCAGTCATTTCTAGGTGGTTTGCCGAATCGGTCTCAATGCTTGTTTTCACTCCAAGAACCTTTGTTGCCAATGCAAAGGGATATCCTGTTCTATCCAAGGCTACACAGCTTATCCTATTTTTATTCTTCAAAAAGTCACCCTTCCTTTTAGTTGAGGAGCCAACTGAACAGGATGCGAATGATACCACTATTACTGAGGTAGGCGATGCTACTCTCGTACTTAATGAAAAGTTGTCTGCTCAGCCCAAATTCTTCGGCGGCCAAGACTCCTTCCTCAAATACCTCCGCTATCTTCATCAGATTGCTCCCGCAAATAGCGTCATGGAGGACTACGCTTCAGGGATGGCTGACGTCCTTCAGGCTCCTCTACAGCCCCTGGCAGACGACCTCGAAAGTGCATTCTACGAAGTTTTTGAACGAGATGCGGTCAAATACTCTCAATATGAAAAAGCCATTTTCTACGCAATCCAGGATCGTCCCAACCAGGCCGAGCTTACGGTCGCTGTAGTTGGGGCCGGGCGAGGTCCTTTGATTGACTGTTGCAGAAGAGCGGCTAAAGCTGCAGGAAACCGAGCCATTCGAATATACGCAGTGGAAAAGAATCCGTCTGCATTAGTCTATTTACAGGCTCGCCTAGCAGAAGACTGGTCGTCTGGGGACAGTAAGAACTCAGTTGAACTCATATGTGAAGATATGAGGAACTGGAGGCCACCCGTCTCTTTGCGATTTGACATTATAGTCAGTGAGCTTCTGGGTTCCTTCGGTGACAATGAGCTCTCGCCAGAATGTCTTGATCGTGTCCAAAGCTACCTGACTTTTGACGGTGTAATGATCCCGCAATCATACAAATCGTTCATCATCCCCGTATTCTGCCCAAAGATATATGCATCTGCTTGGGATTTTACCCCCAAAGGAAAAGGTTCTTCTGATTCTGCCACACCTGCAGGCGCTTCTGCTGGCCAGTCAGCCCCTGGCTTTGAAGATCCTCTTTCGCATGGATTGGGACATGCCTCGTTACAGATTCCGTACATTGTCTATCTGCAGCAATCGGACCCTGTGTCTCCCGAAAGCAAAGAGGCGTGGTCTTTTGAGCATCCCAATGACCAGCATCACTATAGGAAAGCACGAGTATCCTTCTCAGTGCCTCAGCGATCAGTGATTCACGGTATTGCGGGATATTTCGAGGCTGTTCTATATAGAGACGTGGAGCTTTCTACTAAACCTGGCACTGCGGACAAGAAATCCAAAAACATGGTATCGTGGTTCCCCATATGGTTTCCAGTCGCAACCCCAATGCCTGTCTTGGATAACTCTGAAGTGGTAGTCACGTTCTGGAGACATGCTGATGAAAAGAAAATTTGGTATGAATGGAGCGTTGAAACATTTTATGACAAGCAGAGAATTGGGTCTTCGATTATCCACAACTCGGGAGGTCTCCATCATGTCATGAACCTGTAGTAGGCTAGGTGTGTTCTTCACTATGTAAAATACTGTACATACTATAATTATAATTTATTGGTAAGCTTCAGTTGTTGCTAGTTGTTAATCGACCATGTATCTATGTGATTTTACTTTCCTCTATCTTATCTTATGCATAAAGATTATCTGTAAGACTACATCAATCGTCAGATATAGGCGATATATTATTGAATCCAAATTGTCTCGGCTACTTACGGCAGAGGGTTAGTCGAATAAAAATTATTGTAATCGTATGCCGTAGTCTACAAAGAGTGTAAGAAAACTATAAAATCATCCCGACGAACCGCTAAACTGAGAAGCCTGTGATATTCGGGAGCTGATTGAAGACCGAATGTCAGATCGTCTTCGAAACAGTTCATCCATAGGAGATGAAGTCACCGAAGTTGCCATGGAATGACGTTTAGCTCCCTCTATAGTTTCGGTTGCACGATCCATCACTTTAGAGATGGATCGATTGAGCTCATCATTTTCAATGGCCTTTTCTTCTAGCGACACCTTTAGGTCCTGTAACGAAGTCTCCAAAGCGTTAATTATTCGTTTCGATCTTCTTGTTTCCTTTTCTAATATAACAACCTTGTTTTCCAACTGTTTTCGGCCAGTTTTGAATCCCATTACTTGATGTTGGAGTTCTTCGCGCTCTGTTCTCACTCGTTCCAAATCATCATGCATCTGCTCCGATGCAGTGGCATCCACATCCATCTTTATCTTGAGCTCCTCCAGTTCCGCTACTCGATCTTCTAAGCGCTTCTCCAACGTGCTGGTTCTCAACAATTCATCTCTAAATACCATGTCCTTAGCCAGCTTCTCCCTTTCGGTACTATAAGTCTTGTCCTTCCAGGTAGTGAGTTCGGACCGCAACGAAGCAAGTTGGTCAGCAAGCCCCGCGTTAGCTCGCCCGAGCTCCTGGTTGGCCAACTTGGAATTTTTCAGATCGTCATCTTTTTGTCGCATAAGCTTCATGTAGTTGTAAACTTCGTTCTTCAGACTGCGATTGTCACTCGTCAAAACTGACACCTCTGTCTGGAGAGCTAGCAGCACACTAATATCAGCATCCGTCGCTGTGCCTCGCTCCTCAAGCATCTTGGATTCCTCCTCAGACATTACGAGGGTTGTTAAGAGATTGTCATTGCCGGCACTAGTGATAATATCGTCAATGCTATCCTTAGAGTAGTCAAACCTCAGAAATTCGTCGTGGCTCACACGGGAATTAATAATTTCAGCCAAAGTAGTTGAATCGGAGATAGTGCTACTCGAACTGAAGGCAGGCGAAACTTTACTACTAGTCGGGACCACAGGCGTCGTCGGGCTCAAGCGTGCCTCATCTTCAGATGATCTCTCATCCGCAGTTTCGTATTCACTGTTTCGGCGTCCGTCGTTCAGCTTCTCTTGGAGCCTTTGTTCCAGTTGGTGCTTTTCTTGGCGTTCTCGATCCAATGCAGCTTCAAGAATTCGAATCTGCTCAAAGCGGGAGGTAGCCAGCTGCCTATCCACTTTTTCTCTCTGAAGAACCTCTTCGAGTTCGGTGATTTTGAATTTGAGTTCTTCTACCTTGTTGTTTTGAATGCGTACGAGAGCTGGGTTGACAAGACTCATAGAGGCAGCGCGAGATGCAGGCCGTTTTTGAAGACGGGACGTTGGTCGCGATGTGGGCCTAGAAGATATCCGCTGAGAAGGCAAAGGACTAGACGAAGAGTGCCTACTTACTACCGGAGCTCTTTTATTAGCTGGGGGGCTTGAGATAGAAGCAGGAAATGAACTAGTGGTCGGAGAGGTCAAGCCAGATTCAGAGATACTTCGCTCACGAGGAGAAGGCAAAGGAAAACTTGGAGGTAAAACAGAGGGCAGCTGGGTAGATTTGAGAGAGCTGGTACTACTCTTTCGAGAGATAGCTTTTTCCGATGTACGACGAGAAGCCGGCAAGGTTATTGTCGTTGTAGTAGTTGTTGATGTAGAAGAATTAGAAGGAGTTCGTGAAGAGCGAGGAGAAGATGATGATGCAGTATGAGAAGGTATGCTAGTGAGCCCAAGACCCAGATAAGAGGAAGAAGGGTTGTAGGTTGATGTGGAGTTGTAAGATGCAATGGAGTGGATGGAACCGGTCGTAGAGTACCGCTGATGCGCAGAGAATGGGCGCCTCGAGGTTAGCTGGGCGGGGGGATTGGGAGGAGGAGGGGACGAAGAAGACATTGGAGGGAACATTGAAGAAGAACCAGTACTGTCCGTAGAATCGCTCTTCTCATGATGAGAAGTAGGTGTGTTATGAAGATAGGATCTTCTTCTACCAACTGAAGGCGGTGTGAGGGCAGGGGAAGACGCCTCAGTCGGTAATGAAGTTCTTCTTGCCAAAGAACCCTTTCTAAAAACACCAGTTAAGCCATTGCTGCCGTGAGGGGTGGGAATTGACGAATGAGAAGTCTTTGCTCGAGATGAAGCGGTTGATGACGATAGCCGAGCAATGAGCTCAGAAACCCTTGTTCTACGTTTCTGGGGCTTTGGAGCAGGAGATGACGATGAATTCGAAGCCGAGCCAGAAACTGCTCTCACAGGTGTAGGGATTTTGCTAGGCCGACTGGTCTTGGAGCCCTTTAGTGGAGTGTTCTCCGGGCTGGTTTTCATGGTTTGGGCCTTATCGGGGAACACGATCTGCAGGTGGGAGACAGGCAGGTTGAGGCAATTCAGGGGAAATCCTCACGAATGAACTTGGGTTGAACTCAAGGAAGTGAGAAATACAACAGCAAAGAGCGATAGCTGTATCTCAACAGAAAAAATACAAGAAGGAAAAGCAAGATGCTGGTTGTGGTAGTGGGCGGTGGCTCTGGGAAGATTTTATCCGTTTTGGTCGGGTGGAAAACTTTATAAGCTAAAGTTTAAAGAACGGCCCTCTTTCCAGCCAAAAAAACTAAGCTGAGACAAAAGAGCAGCGCAGCCCTGAAACGGATTAACGGGGACCGCCCTGGTGTAGCACTGGGGCTTGGGAGGTGGCCCTCAGGGATAAGAGTGGGTCCGTGGGTCCCTGTTGTGGAGCACCAGATATGCGGAGGGAGGGGAGGTTGGTACTCAATAGGCAAGCACGATGAAATCCGACGCGCGTCGTTTGAGCAGTGGGTCTTGGTGCGTTCGCGGGATAAAAAGGAGAAAGCGAAGATGAAAAGGAAAAGGGGGGACCTTCAAGGGGGAAATGTGTAAAAGTCTAGCGGCCGGGGAGGTTAATGGGCGAGTGGTGATACTGTCTTGTGTACTCCGGGCAGGCTGAGACAACAAGACTCGGGTGCAAAAGGAGAGCGCGGAGTTCGGTTAAGAAAGTAAAAAAATTGCCTCAACGAACAAACGTTCCCAGTTGACAAATATTCACAAAGTCCTCAGTCCAGGCAGCTGAACTTGGGGAATGGATACGCTTGTCAATGGGCAGTAGAAAGATGGTCAGACGCTAAAATAACAATCTCACAATTTTCAGGAGTGTACAAAGTGTGGGTAAAAGCGTGGCTTATCCTCCTGCCTTGCAGTTAATGTAAACACCGTTGCATCACAGGCTTCTCCCCCCAAAAAAAACGCCAAATAACTCAATGTAGTGCGCTGCGATGCACAACAGTATCGTATTAGATAATATCGATGAGTATCAGGGTTGAATAAAAGCTGTTGTGGGTACTCTAACAGCCTGGTTTTCTGCTAGATATCACCAGATCCACTGGCCCCCCTATCGGTGCGTTGACCCGCCCCGATAGATTTATTGGGTAGATTTCCCCCTGTATGTGGGTTGAATCAGCAACGATCGGCGCTGATGTGCATTGATCGACACCCAGAACAGCAACTAAAAGATATAGAATGCCTGATTAGCGGGTAAAGACATGATGGAAATCACCTGTGTGCATCCTACTGCATTTGGGCTGCTAGTAATATTATTTCCACTCGACCTCGGATCGTTTTCGTTGGACTTTTGCTGGTGGCTTCCAGAACCCATCTGTGATGATGCCGTTAGCCAGCCACTCGCTTTAAAAATCCGAGATCTCGATCTGGGGCATCTGTGTTTTTCCCTCCCCCCTAACAAACCACTCCCATTGTCACCGCGGCAAAAACCAACTTTTTCATGTCATGTAATGCAAAGGCGTGCTCTACTCGGGTACATTCGATTTCGCTTGTAAAGTCTCAATTACAGTACAGTACAGTCCAGTACTGCCGCGTAAGATATTCGCTACCATAGTAACTATAAATTGTGTTTATCCATATATTATACTACACTTTTCCCCCGTCCCCTATGGAAATGTCTCATCTCATTTTTTTACCCCTTATTTTTCCTTCTCGAAACGCTGCTCCTCTTCCCCTAGCTACTAGAGTTCTGAACATATTCGGCAGCCTTGGCCTTCACATAGTCCTGGCTCTTAGCGTTGCCGTTCTTAGACTCATGGGTTAACCATTTCTTGAAGAAGAACTTGGCCTGTTTTTGGCTGAGTTTGACACTGGAAATAACCCGTTCAAACAGTCGAGTTAGGTACGCACTATCATTGATCTTCATCTCCTGGTCAATGTATACATTCCAAATATCAATTCGGCGCGGGTATGACGACGCAAGACCCTCAAAAAGCGTACGGCCCCGTTCAGAATCCCCCTTGCTGTATTCCATAACTGCAAATTTGCTGATCAGCTCGCGTTGGGTCTGGTGAACCGTAACTGTATTTTGTACCATCTTTAATGCTCGGTCAAGAACTTCTCGAGCCTCGTCTGCTCGTCCGTTGTTATACAACATCTGGCCATAGCTCACCCACAAAGTAGCATCCTGCCGTCCAAACTTCTTACAAGCAGTGTTGTAAACCTCCATCGCTCGGTCAAGTTTATCAGAACTAGCGTAAATTGTGGCCATCTTCACATGCATAGTCTTAGCATCCATATACTGGGCCGACTGCTTGAAAGTGTCCTCTAGAGTTTCAGGAGTACCAAAGCTATTCTCCAAATTAAGCAAAGCCACCCAAATGTTAAGTTTCTCATCTTCATATCTTAGCCCAATGCTCTTCAATGCCCGTTGGCCGATCTCTCGAGCCTTATCAACCTCAGAAAGCTGAAGCTGGAATGCCATGTAGTTCATCCACATCACCGAAGAATTGGGAGATCCCATGAGCAGTCGCTCGAAATCGCTGACACTCTGGGGTAGTTTAGTACTGAGGCTGGCAGTCTTGTCCTCGACAATCTGGGGCCCTCTCTTTCTTTTCCTTCGAGGCTTACTTTCATCATCAGAATCGGAATCAGAGTCAGAATCACCCTGCTCCTTCATCTGATCCAAAATGCTAGCTGTCCAATCGAATCCGGCTGATAGCCCACCAGACTCTTCCGGTTGACTTTCAGACTCCTCTTCAGAGTCTGATTCTTCTTCATCTCCCGATTCGTCAGCGATGTCATCTTCCTCATCCAATTCCATCTCCTCATCACTATCTTCAATATCATTATCCTGATCCATTTCTTCATCGTCGTCACTTTCACTGTAGTCATTAAAATACGAAGCTTTCATGCCAAGGTTCAGCTTTCCTTTCTCTAAGTCGACCTTCAGTACCTTGACTCGAACACGGTCACCTTCACTGAAAACTTTAGAAAGATTATGCAAAGGAATATCAGCAAGCTCCGACTTGTGACATAGACCAGTAACATTGTTGAAACCATCAAGCTTGACGAATACACCAAAATCTTGAACTCTCTTCACAAGACCATCATAGATGCCGTTGACTTCAACATCTGCAATTCCACTGGAAGCAGCCTTAGCATCCGACTCGGACAGACCTTCGACTACAGATTTCTTCAGCGAGAGCTCGACTCTTCCGTTGCTGTCGACAGACAACACACGACCAGTAACAAGCTGATTGACAATGAAATACTTCTTCCACTCCTGTAAGAAATCATCAGAAAGATTTTTTATCTGTACTCGAGCTTGGAGAGTCCTGGAAAGTGCAACAAAAACACCTCCATCAGAAACATTTCGAACAAAACCTCTAACAACATCCCCAACCTTTGGCTCACTGATGATAGGATCTTCCACAGATGTTTTCTGCTTGGTTGTTTCGGACTTTCGGAGTGTCACATATACCTTTTTGTTGCTCGTATCAACTTCAGTAACCTTTGCAAGGACCAAATCATGTGCAGCAAAGGTTTCAGGAAGATTCTCAGCATATTTGTCTGACAAGTCGGTAAGATAAGCGGCCGCGGTAAGTTCGTTGCCAAGTCTAACGAGAACCGTTTGCGGCAGAGATTTAAGAATTAATGCAGGAACGATTTCGCCTACTGCGATGTTATCCCAGGTTCTACTATTGTCAACACCTTCAACAGCGAGTCGAAGGGAGGGTTCGGTCGCTCTAACGACTGTTTCCAAAGCTGATCCAAGAGGGAAAGCTTTCTCAACAGCTTCCTCAGATGAGATCTTGGATGCATCATCAGCAAGATCAAGCAGTGAGATCCTTCCCCTCACTCCAGGAGTGATATTGACCCAAACAAAATCAGTAGTGATATTGTTGATAAATGCAGTATACTTGTCACCAACTTTAATATCGTCCAATGACAAAGGCGTCGGGACCTGATTGCCCTCCTTTTCTTTCAATATGCTAGGCTTGATACTAAGCTCAAAAACAGCATGCCCACTAGACCTATGAGAGATAGGCAAGAACTTGTGGTTTCTAACGTCGTGGAACCCAACAATCTTGGCATCCAATTCATCCCCCTTATTGAAGTGACCAAGAGGATGCGCGGCATCTTTGATGTCTGAAAACTTGTCGTAAACCTCAGAAACATCAATTCTGCCTTGCTTTCCAGAAAGGCCCACCTTCACATTCAGCTGAGTGGCTTTGACACTGGCGACGGTAACCTTAACAACCTCACCAGGAACTACTAGCGACTTACTCTTTTTTGTGTCCCTTTTCTCTCTCAAAGATAAGTAGAGTCTGTTATTATCCTTATCAACACGTGAGATAGCAGCTTCGATAGATTGGAATGGAGAAAAGCTTTTGACAGTTTTCTGGCTATCATCGCTCAATTCAGTCTTGAGAATCAAACCAGATACGCCATTGGCAAAACCAACAAAAAGACCCAGGTCCGAAATATTCGTGATAAATCCGCGTTTCTTTTCACCAATTCCGGCTTCAAGAACTTCGTCAAAGGAGGAAAGTAGTCCTCCATTGAGGGCTTCTTCTACCAAGGATTCTTTGGCGCTGACAGTAACAAGCTTCCTCTTGGCCAGCTTTTGCAAGACTACAACCTGTAGTTTGTCACCAACATTGAGCGCCTTGAATTTGTTTCTTACCTCTGCAATATCATCGGCGATATGACCCTTGGCCAGAACAGCTCGAACTGTATTGCCAAGATCTAACGTAGCACCATTCGGTGTCTTTTCAGTAACAGTACCTTCAATAACACTAGTTCCAGCAACTAAGCTGTCAAAAGAATCAATATCAGGATTTTCCACGCTAGAGGATCTACAGGAAACAATCATTCGTCGAGGAGGGCCATCAGCAGTTTTCAAAACCGTTACTCGAACAGTTTGACCAACTGTGAACAGCTTACCAGGATGGCTAAGAGTAGCCTCGCTCATTTCAGACAATGGTAAAAAGCCCGTAATTCCACCAAAGAATTCGACAATAGCACCATTTTTAAGTATCTTAACCACTGTACCAGGGATTTTTGAGCCAACTTTGACGTCTTCCCAAGATTGGAACACTAAATCGTCAGAGTTGACCAACGATTTCTTAAGAGTAAGACGTAATCCACTATCGGTGACTGATAGAACTCGGCATCTGACCGTAGTATCCAATGGATACTTGAGGTCAGGATTCTTGAGTCGTACATCTGAGATGTGAAGAGGTCCAGCAATACCCCTAAACCTAACTGCATCCTTGTTAGGACTTTTGGCGAGATCCTTCAGCTGTTGCTTCCTTTGAGCATCGCTGATAGAATTATCATCTTTGTAGTTATATAGTGTGACAAAAAAGCCCTTGTCCTTGGTGTTACCAGAGATTATACCTCGGAAAGTTTCACCAACAGGAATGTCCTGCAATCGAACAAATCTCTGATTGACTATAGCAGGAGCAAATGCCATAATATAAAGATTGTCCACAGGAGAGTAGTCAAGAACTCTGGCCTGGTGAACTGAACCGACGGGAGCAGCACTCTCAGCAGTGTCCACTCGATCGTCCGAAATTCGGGAAATATGCACAAAACCATTCTGACCGGCAACTTCAACATATACACCAAGATTAGAAATAGCCCGTGTGACTTTGGTACCATCTATAATCTGTCCTGGTCTGAAAGCTTCATCAGTATTCACAGAAAGGTTCACAACATTTTCTAGCTTAGAAAGCATAATAACAGGCTGAACTGTTTCATCGGCATTAAAGCCACGCTGCCCTTGTGAGTATATAATTCTAGAAAGGATTTTGTCACCCAGGTGTGGTTTTTCCTCGCCGTAAACGAAGCCTGCATGAAGAGAATCAATAGTACCGTCTCGAAGACCAAAAATCTTCACCATCAACCCTTCATCTTCGACTTCAGTGACCAGCGCTTCAACAAGGGTGCCTGCCACAAGAGATTCAACTGAATTGAGAGAAGTAATGGTCTTTTTCTTGCTGTTAGCAGACGCATCGGCCAGTGTCAGTGCTCGGCCAGATTTCGAGATGATCTCAAAAAGCCGTACTTGACCGGTAACGAGGTTTTCTAAAGGAATTCCAGAAGAAACAAGTTCTTTTTTAGACACAAATCCGGTCTTTTCTTTGCCCAGCTCAATAATTGCACCTCGATCTTCCACACTTTTGACATAGCCTTGAACCAACATTCCAGGAACCAGGTCTTCGATGTCGATAGACTCATTGACAGTGGATGGATCACATGTGAGAACCAGACTTTTTGACTGATCAACATCGGCCGATGTCTCGGCTGCACCTACTCGGAGCCATTGACCAGGGAAGAACTTGTAATGAGGGAGCTCAACCACTTCTTCGGGCTCTTCGCCTTCATCGTCTTCCTCTCCGCCAACCTTAGGCAGGGTTTCTGATATGAAAGGTGATATCTGAGTGATGGGTATTTCTCCAATCAAATTATTAGGAAGTGCTACTCTGAGGTGTAGGCTGTCGACTCGAATGATTTGACCGAGCACCGTAGTGCCTTTATATGACTTGACATAGTGGGAATTGACCGATTCAATGCGATTTTTTGGCTCCTTGGGCTCCTTGGAAGTCTTTTTGGACTTTTTGCCCTGCTTTGCCTTTGCAGGTTTGGAAGATTTGACCTTTTTGACGGTCTTTTCGTTGTCAAACAAATCTTTGGAAGCTTCATTGGTGGCTTGTCTGATTTCCAGCGGAGTCAGCACACTACCACCTCCTCGAGGAAAGGCGCCATCGCTTGCCTGCAGGATACTGCTAACCTGGGTTGTTTCGGAATCTCTCTTTCTTTTGGACATGCTTTGTGTGAGAATCTGCGATCCAACTTGGTTTTGATGTTGAGCCCAAAAAAAATTTGGGCACACTTAAAAAGATTTTTTTCAGATCGGCACGGCTGAGCACAGCGACGGTTTTCTTCGATAAATATGATGAAGCTACAAAATAAAGTCGACAACTGAAGCAAAACGCAATGGTTAGGAGTATAACTTGGATATTACCATTATAATTATTATTCAAATATACAATAAACTGCACTGTTACCCGTTAGCCGCCTTAAATGCAGCATTGTGTGTGCATATATACACATACTAAAAGAGTGCCCTGTCTGCCTGCTAAAGTTGCGGAGTTGTTCGCAAGTAATGCGACGGACATTCATAACCAGAAGGGTTTTTGGTAAGATACAGCTGATGGTAATCCTCGGCATCCCACCAGTTCTCGATTGGCTCGATGATAGTCACAATCTGATGATTGGGGTAGAATTTTTTCTGGATTTCCTCCTGGACGGTTTTGGCAGTGTCTGCTTGCTGTTGAGAATGGGTGAAGATAGCAGATCGGTATTGGGTTCCAGTATCAGGGCCCTGGCGATTCTTGGTGGTGGGATCGTGCATTCTGAAGAAGAAGTCTACCAAAGTAGAGTACGAGACCACCTTAGGATCAAACGAGATTTGCAGTGACTCGGCATGGCCGGTAGTGGTGGTGCACACCTCCTTGTAGGACGGCGACTTGGTATGTCCTCCAGAATAGCCAACAACAGCATCAATGAGACCCTTTCCATTGCCAAAGTGCTTTCGGTACATATGTTCTACGCCCCAGAAGCATCCGGCAGCAAACGTAGCGATTTCGTAACCAGGTCCGGTCTTGAGCGTCTTAGACACTGTACTGGCTGACATTGTGGTTTATTAGAGAAAGAGAGTTGATTAGCAATGCCGTGCGTCGGACATAAAGGAGCTCTCGGGCCCGTCTATTGCGCAATGGCTTGACTGGCCTTTTTTCCGGTGGGGGCCCCGCCACTTAGCGTTGGGAGTATCGGTGGGAGCCGCCACTTTGAACTGGGAGTTTCGGTGGGAGCTTCGGTTGATGGCCCTGGCAACGCTCAGCGGGATTTTCTGGAGAACCGGTGGGGCTCGCTCATTTCCTCCCCGCCCATCGTCGCTGCTTGCAACAGATAACCGATTTCCTGCTGTTCCGACAATGATAATTGAAGCTTTTGCTGCCTACGCTTTTGAGTCACTGTATTCCAAACTTAATTCTACCACAGCAATTCCGCTGAGCGAGTTTGAAAAAGCTGCTCGGTCGGCTTCGGAGTACCCTGATCACCCGTCTATAGAGGCAACTACCGCCTCACCGCTATTTGTCACCTGGAACATATGTGAAGGAGATGAACTCGAACTTCGTGGATGCATTGGCACATTTGAACCTCTTTTGTTGGAGAAGGGTGTCAGGGACTATGCTTTGATCGCTGCTTTACGAGATCATCGTTTCCATCCCATCACTGCCAGTCTGCTTCCAACCTTGCAATGTGCTGTAACAATTTTGTCTCAGTTTGAAGAAATAGAAAATCCCCTGGACTGGGTGGTTGGAAAGCATGGTGTTAGAGCCAAATTCGTTTCCACCAGTAGTGGCAGACAGTACTCTGCTACCTTTTTGCCAGAGGTTGCTGAGGAATATGGCTGGGATCAGGATACTACCTTGGATTATCTGGCGGATAAAGCAGGATGCAAGAGAAGCAAATGTACAGTCAAGGTAACTCGCTACCAAGGGCTCAAAGGAGCAGTGAAATATGATGAGTACATTGCGTTGAGGGAATCCTTGGCGTAGTGGATCCCCACAAATGCATTTATTTATACAGTTTCTTTTCTATATTATTATACTGAATAACGTCCATAGTGTGGGCTTATTTTTCAAATTTATTCTTGAGTTTTTCAATTGATTTTGCCCTCTGTTGTTGGCGTGCGCTATAAATCTAATCATCTCATCGCTGTAAATAGGTTTATCGCGGGATGTCATTTATTCGGCATTTCCTGCCCAATGGCGTACGGTTAACATATTTTGCTCACAGATACAACTATTAACTTTGTAAATATAAACATTAAACGGCATTGTGGTGAAGTGAAACACTGGCCCAGCCAGAGGCTAGTCGCTTCTCCCCTGCATAAGAATGAACTGCCGTGCTATAAACTTGATTGATAATCTATTATTATACAGTGAGCGAATAAATAAGGGTAAGAAAGCTGATATTATGAACTAGATTTTCAAAGTTTTTTTTTTCTGATACATTGATGCGCCCGTCCTAAGCTTTGAGGCCAGTTTGTTTGGACTTGGAGTTGTAAGCCAGTCTGCCGAGCTTGTACACCTGAAGGACATTGACATTTCGATCAATTACCGTAATGTCAGCATCTGAACCAGGTCTCAGGTTTCCCTTTCGATGAGAAATTCCTATGCTCTTGGCAGGGTTAGTGGTAACTGTCTTGAGAGCTTCTGCCAGAGAAATGTCTGCCCATTCTACTAGGTTTCTGATAGAGGTATCGAGCTCCACCGCAGAACCAGCAATTGTGGAAGTACCGTTAAGATGCAGAAGCAAGCCGTCTTTAGTAATGCTCTGTTTGCCCCAAGGATAGTCACCAGAAGGAAGGCCCATAGGGAACATGGCATCGGTGACCAGACAGCATCCAGCTGTATGCGAATGATAAGCAATATTAACTGCCGACGGGTGTACATGGATACCATCAACAATCATACCAAAAAACGGCTTTGTGTTATTCTGCTTTTGAGCAAGATCCTGCTTAGTGGCTCCCAGTAAGCCGAACAAGCCAGTATGTCGGTGATGAGGCTGGGTCATAGCATTGTAAATATGAGTGACCATGTTGGCTCCTTGGCTCAGAGCCTCACAGCCTCGTTCGTATGAGGCGACCGAGTGTCCAAGAGAAACCTGAACTCCAAGCTTCCTAAGATCGGCAATTGACTCAAGTACACCGTCCTGTTCAGCAGCGACGGTGATAATGGCAGCCCGCTTGATGTTTTCGACACCACCATACACCTGCTTGAATGACTCTATTTTCTCGGGGGCAGTAATTATAGCGTCTTGTGGGTGGCAGCCAGGCTTCTTGGGGGACAAAAAGGGACCCTCCAGGTGAATACCCAAGGAATCAGCACCAGAAGCGGTTCTTGTGGCAGATAAATTGGGCAGCACCTTTCTATATACATGAGGATATGTAGAAGGAAGAGTAGGGCAGAATCCGGTAACGCCGGTTTTGAGAAGCTGAAGCGAGACCTTGTGCAGAGCAGTCTTGAAGGCCTGGACTGAGCCGTCGCCATATTCAGCGTCGGAAAAATCGAGTCCAAAAGCACCGTTGATCTGGACATCGAGAAATCCGGGGGAAAGAATATTGCCTTGAAGGTCGACAGTTTCGTAGTCGACTTCGTGGGCGTTTACAGGAGCGGTGATGATAAGACCGGAAGCTCGGTCGACCCAAAGCTCGCTGTTAGGGTATTCTACGCCGTCCTCGACGAGCGTTGCATTTACAAATCGAATGATAGAAGCATCTTCATCTTCGTCGGGAGAAGTCATGGCGCTTAGAACACTCTCGTCTTGGTCGAGCAGGTCGGAGTAGGTGAAAGAAGTATCGAGAGAAAGAGGCATCGAACCGGGATAGTTGCAGATCGGAAGCACGGCTGTTATCTATGATGGACCTAACAGATGGCTGCTTTGGAGAGCGTGGAGAACAGAGAAGAAAGTGGAAAGGGAAAAGGCGCGAACCGGTCGATATATACGTGCGTGTGGGATCCAGTCACACTTTTGTATGAAAACTATTTTCCTTTGCCTAAATCGTGCCCTGCTATGCCCGCCAACTGTTGCATAGAGGCTGGCCACATGCCGATCAAATGTAACGGTTGAAAAATGTAACATACTCAGCAGGGTGTTCAAATGTCACCTCCCAGCAACAACCTTTGAGCCCCAGATGCAACGGCACTAGCCTCCATACCCGAGCCCGGGGCCGCCGGTTTGGTGAGGTGATATATATTGAAATTGTGTTTCAAAGTAGCTGGAGCTTCCATGTTGGCCGAATAATGATGCCAAAGAAGTCAAAACAGTCAAGTGGGTGGCATGGCACGCATGTTCGCCGAGATCCTTAACGTTGCATTGTTCTCGGCGAGTCTTCCGACGATAGCCACGCGATGGGCGATTCGATTGATGAAATCAACGGAACGTCAGCACTCAAACTGTGATATGCATGTTGGAACAGGATGCTTTTGATATTAGGACCAGTCTCAGAGAAAAAGATAGGAATGAACGGAAAAACCGGGGCTGCCTATGAGCCCTGGCGACGGGTGCGCTTGTTTTTCCGCATGTTCTAGCTGTACTTTTTCCTGCTACGCAAGGCTGCGGAAATGTTCTCCGATGCAACGCAACAACTTCTGAATCGCTGGCATATATATGTGGATATACAACCACCATGAAACATTGGTTGATGCATTTATAGACATACAAAAAGTCTGTTTATCCAGAATGCTCCGTTACAGTGAAATGTGTAGGGTCGTTTTGGGCTGTTCTCCAGCGGCATTCTCCGGTCTACCGCATATTTCTCCGCAAAATGGGCCATCGTAGTAAACCTTGTATCGATTATAAGTAGACTGACGCACTCACCGTTGAAACTTTATTGGCTCCCTGCTTTCATTTGCTATTCCCTAGTATCTGGGCCGCCCAATAAATACTATACAAATGGCATCCTCATTGCACCGCTACGCTCTGGCTTACAAGAACTAGCGCTCAGCTCTGAGATCCTCGTTTCCAGTTCTCTCCAACCCCATAGACAGAGTTCACTGCTTGCAACATCTATCAGTACGATATTGCAGTTTTACTTCATATGTAGACTTGGCCAACTTGCTAAATAGCGGGCTACTTGACTGGTGTAAGCTCTAATGGATGGCCCTGCGCCAATCCATGCATGTTTTTTTGGATCCTACGATTTTATTCCGAGCTTAGTAGGTCCAGCTTTTGTTCGGCATTTTCCACCAATGGCTGCTCGTAAATGTGCTAGGAGTTTCTCCCCGCACTGGGGGATTCGATTGCAGATCATCTCGATATCCAACTCCAATTGTCCAGAGCCAACGCAATGCTCGGTATGTCATCTGACTGAGCCGGAGCTCTGGTAATTCTCAGGTGCCAAACATGTCCCAAACACCGGTTTTCCCCACGATATTCATAAATCTCGCGGAAACTTTTCCGATGCTGAAAAGTCTCCTGGCTCTTTATAGGTAATTTGGCAGTGTCTTATCTGCTCTCCTACCAACAACACAAAATTCCAAACCAAAACCAAATCAGCCCAGCAGCTCCAACCCTCCGTATCTGTGGTCCAATCTCACCCAGCTCCGTTGCATAAAATATTTCACCCCACCCGACACAAAGCTATAGTCGGCCCCTGCGCATCTCATGGATGACCTTGTAGATGCACCACCGTCAGAGTTGACCGACCTGGTCAAAGCCACTGGTCAGATGTTCATGGTCGGTTTCGCTGGCCAGGAGGTCACCCCTCAGGTCAAAGAGCTCATAGCTAAATACCATGTGGGATCGATTATTTTATCTGTGAAGAACCTCAAGGATGCCGATTCTACTCGACGCTTGATATACGAACTCCAGCAGATTGCACATGATTCTGGCCACGAACACCCTCTGCTTATCTCCATCGATCAAGAAAACGGTATGCTCAATAACCTGCATGATGAGCAATACCTTTCGCAGTTCCCAGGAGCTATGGCTATGGTCGCTACCAGAAGTGTCAAGATGGCTAGAGACGTTGCCCAAGCGTCAGGAACCGAGCTCAAATCGCTAGGTGTAAACTGGATCTTCGGCCCGGTACTCGATGTCTTGACTAATTCTACAAATCGTCTTCTTGGCGTAAGGACTATGGGAGATGATCCCCAGGAGGTGACAAAGTACGGCTTGGCTTATATCGATGGTTACACTTCAGCCGGCATCGTCACCTGTGGAAAACACTTTCCTGGCTACGGAAATGCTAATGTTGATTCGATCCTTGGACTACCTATAGTCCCCGAAAGTATAGAACAGCTGGAAACCGCTTCGTTAATTCCATTTAGGCAGTCCATCAAGCATGGAATCGATGCGATCATGGTCGGAGGATGTGCATTACCCAAAGTCGCAGTCAACGAAATGCATGCCTGCCTGTCGGAAAAAGTAGTTAATGACCTTCTTCGGGAGGACATGGGTTTTGATGGCGTTATCCTCTCCGAATGTCTGGAGATGGATGCTCTATACGAAAATGTCGGAGTACGGCAAGGCACCGTCATGGCGGCTCTGGCTGGCTGTGATATGATCCTAGTGTGTTCGTCATTTCGTCTGCAAAAAGAGGCTATTTCGGGCATATTTGGTGCAGTTCAAGGCGGCATTATTGATGAAGACACTATTTATCAGGCAGCTCGAAGAGTATCGCTTTTAAAGCAGAAGCGTTTATCTTGGGCCGAGGCACTTCACCCCAAGACGCTAGATTTTATGAAACAACTTACAACCCAGCATGCGCATTTATCCAAGACTGCCTATGAACATTCTATCACTCTGTTGAGAGATCATGCCAAATACATCCCACTGAGCAAATCGGTCGAACCGGATGGAGATATTGCTTTGCTCACACCTCTGGTCAGTCCTATAATATCTACGAAGCATAATCCCAACATGGATCATCTTCTACTCGGAGAGACCGTGTTCCAAGATTTTGGTCGCTCAATAGCTAAGCTGTACACCGGAAAGGTCCTGCATGCATCCTATACTGCCAACGGATTAATGAGCATGCACGATAATCTGATTGAACGAGCTAAAGCAGTCATTGTTGTCACAACTGATGCCAATCGCAATATGTATCAAGTGGGGTTCACCAAACATGTTTCCATGATATGCACACAACAACGAAAGCCGCTGATAGCAGTAGCAGCCTCATCACCTTATGATTTAGCACTAGACCGTGCCATTGGCACCTATTTATGCTTGTATGAATTCACATCAGAGGCTCTAGACACTACTGCTAAGGTTCTGTTTGGCGTGCTGCCTGCCAAAGGTAGATTTCCGGGCACAGGTCTATACCAGCAGAGTAAGGACCAGTTGAACAAGCTGAAAAAGGGTAATGCGAAGAACAAGAATAATAAGAATAAATGGCTAGTCGAGACATGGCAGCCAGATCGAGACTTGAAGCGGTTGCGGACATTGTGGGAGAATTGTTTCCCCGATCGGCGCCTTGGACCGGGATTGGGCATGTTCCAAATGTTACGCAATGGAACCACTTCTCAAGACCTTATCGGAGCTAAGGATCAGACTCATTTTATTGTAAGAAATTCTTCTACCAATAATCTTTATGGTTTCTGTGCTACGTGGGTGTATGCGGAGCATGGAGTGGGATGTATTTCGGTGATTTGTGTGGACCCTTCTCGAAGAGGCATGAGTATCGGCACCAGTTTGCACGACAGGGCAATAAAGTACTTTCAGGAACGGGGGGTGCATACAGTAAGAATTGGAACTGCCATACCGTCATTTTTCCAGGGAATTCCTTTGAACAGTCAGCTATCTATTGGCCAATGGTTTCAGCAGATGGGATGGCACGTCGACGTCAAACAGGTACGAGCCATTGCCAACCGGGTTTTCAGTCCAGATCCTTCGACAATTGAAAGTGGGGAAACCGGGGGCGGATATCCTTATCACTCGCCCGATAGTGAAACAGTTGCAGAGGAAGGAGAGGGAACTGATAGCCAGATCTCGGCAGACAGCCCACTAATCCGACGTAACAGTCATTTGAGTAAAGACGGGTCAGTAATAGTAGCTTCGGGATCAGGCGAGTCGGATATTCACGCGCTATCCACGCTACTGTTGCATCCTCTGCAAGAGTGGGTTCCACCCAAGAAGCTGATTAGCGAACTGGAGATGATCGGCATCAAGTTTGACATTTGCCTGAGTGATGACAGAATGTCCGAAGTACGGGCACTTGTAAAGAAACATTATTCGCACGTGGACGGGCTGGAGGAACTGTACGAAGCAGCCCATGCTGGAGGAGATGCCAAAATCATAATAGCGTTGGACCCTGTGAAGAATGCGGCTGTAGGCAGTCTGATTCTCTTCACCCGAGGCAGTAACATATCTGTGTGCATGCCATGGATTCTGGAGTTTGGCGATGCACGAGTGGGCGGACTATGTGGACTTGTGACCGATCCGCAATATCAAGACCTGAGCCTGGTGTTCACGTTGGGTCTAGTTGGATGTGGAGTACGGCAGTTCAAGTTGCAGGGTTTTGAACGTTGTGTGATCGACGGAGTCAGTGATTACCAGGCCAACATGTACATTGAGAATGGGTTCCATGTATGGCGAAGATATGTACAGGTCAGCAACAGTATAAGTAGTTGGGATTGAGTGAGTGTGTAGTGCAGTAGTGTAGTGCAGCGCAGTGCAGTGTAAAAGTGTGTATGTAACAATAGCAGGGAGAGCAGATGAAGCAGAAAAAGATAGGAAATGTAATAACTAACGATATGATCACATAAGCGGGAGATGGATGACGACTACAGTTAGAGTTCCACCGGAATTCATACCAGCTCATCCCTGCAATTAAGCCTAATCTCAATTGAATTTCGGCTAACCGGACTCTGCGCTGCCCGTCTCCCCTCTACTCGGAGTTTTCCACGAACTCTGGTGCGGAATTTGGTGCGCTTCGCCGCACCTGCCGTGGTGGTGGTGCTGCCAAAAAGCAATGGAATGTAACAATAAGCTGCGGCTTGGCTCGCTGGCCTTGTCGTATCGGTGAGGTCCCAGCCAAGCACAAATGTGAAGGTCGTAGTAGGCGATGGGCAGGAACATAGAGGGATTAGTAGGTGGTATTGGGCGCAAATTCGTTGATATAAATGCAGCGAAGTGGCCTGGGGACATAAACGACGCAGCTGAGACTCGAATCTAACGCATTTTTTATTAGATCCAACCCATCTGCACAATCAACTACTGGCCCGGCGAACCAGCAGACTTCATTTTATATTTTATATTTTTGGTTTTCGGTTTTTTGTCGATTATTTTGGTCCGTTCGGTGCTACTGCTGCTGCTGCTGCTGCTCGCCTATAATAAGCCTTTTAATTTTAACTGCTGTCCGAATCGTCTCCATAATCTGCTTTTTTCCAACATGGATTCTACCACATCTGGTCCGGTAACGGCTCTGGCTACTGGCCTAGGTCATGCTGAGTTGGAATACCAGACTGCTGCCGGTACCACCGTTGCTTCTTCGCGGGTATCGGACATTGAGCACAACATCCAGGTCTTCTCCTCGTGTACAACGCTGCCAGTTCTCGGCACCATTGTCGATGGATTCCGTCGTCAGATCCGCAAGTCGCTGCATGATGGAAATTCCGCCAATATGCTACCTTCTTGCTTGTATCGCATGCCGTCCGGTCGTGAAGCCGGTCATTTCCTGTCGGTTGATTTGGGGGGATCTACCTTCCGAGTCTCCTTCGTGCAGCTAAACCCCCAGGAGCAGACCATCGTGTGTCAGGATGTTTACCCCGTTCTTGACGATGTCAAACAGCTGTCTGGCGAACGGTTTTTCATCTGGATGGCTGAAAAAGTCAAGCATGCAATTAACACTGCCATCGATGGCGGAGTCATCTCTGAGCAGTACAAGGTACTCAACATGGGGCTTTCCTGGTCCTTCCCCGTTACCCAGACCACTGACCCCTCTACCGGTATTATCCAGTCAATGGGCAAAGGCTACGCGGTTCAGGAAGACATTGTTGGCTGGGATCTGAAACAGGCCTTTGAGTCCCATTTCGAGAAACTTGGCTGCCGAGTCAAGGTTTCTGCCGTCCTCAACGACGGGGCGGCTTCCATGATCACTCTCGCATACCATAGTCCCGGTACTACTCACATGGGAGTCATTCTCGGCACGGGAATCAATGCTGCCGTCATGACTCCCTTTGATCTGATCGACAAACAGGCCAAACTACGAGGATTTTCTTTCCCCAAATCAGCCACATCTTGCGTTTTCAACACCGAAGCATCTATGCTTGGCTATGGCTCGGTCATTCCTGACACTATCTGGGACACCGAAGTTGATGCCTTAAACGAACTCCCCGGATTCCAGCCTCTGGAGATGCGAGTTTCTGGCCGTTATTTGGGCGAAATATCTCGAATGATCCTCAGAGATCTGCACAGTGCAGGATTCCTGGGTTCGGTTTCTCCAGGCACTGACTTCATGACTATCCCGTACAGCTTGGAGGGCCAACTGCTATCAGACTTCGAAGCATGCTTCACAAGCTCAAAGGACAGCAAGTCCAACGTGGCGGCAGCTCGAGAACTCTTTGTGAGTCAGTTTCCGCAGTATTCGGGCATTTCAGAGGAGGATACCGCTCAGATATACTCGGTGTTCAATACTGTGTCCAACCGATCGTCTGCCCTGACTGCGGCCTGTCTGGTGGCACTAGCTAGCGAGATGCTGACGCCTGAAAAAGCCAACAACTGTACAATTGCATATACCGGAACAGTTATCGAGAAGTACTCCAACTTTCTTGAACGGACCCAGGAGTTTTTGGATCTTCTCGGCGCTCCTAGAGGCATGAATCTCAAGCTGTGCGGAGGAGAGAACGGATCGATTCTGGGACCCACCATTGCCGCAGCAATGCTGGCGAACGAACAGATCTAGCACGCTGTTGTTACATTAGAGTATATATATGATACCCAAAACGCATTTCCTTACGAAACCATGTATGCATAGCATAAATACACATAATTATACAGACTAAACATGATAACTACAGACTAAACATTGGCAAGTGAAAAAAAAAGAAGCAGTTTGGGGTAATAGTATTAGGAGCTAGCTATGGAAGGCTGGCGGTCTCTAACTGGTTGAGGGGAGGCCCTCAATATATAATGTTTGAGTTGTTGGTGATAATGAATGAGTGGGTGTGCGAGTGAGTGAGTGAAACTAATGAGAGATAAAGCGGCTTGCAATCAGCCAGCTTGCCAGCAGCACGCAAACGCACAAGAGCTTCTGGCCATTTCCCCCGGTGGCTCGTGTAGGTAGCTCCTCAATGGTATGCTTTTTGGCCTCGCCATCAGAAGTAGTAGTGGGAGTAGTGGTGGGGGTGGTAGTGGTAGTCGAATCGGTGGTAGAATCGGTAGTGGTAGTAACAGCAGCGGCGGCGGGAGCAGCTGCGGCAGCAGACGCTTCCTCGACGCCTCTTTGCCTACTCACAAGATGAGGAAAGTGCAAGCAGTACTGCGGGTCTCTATGAACGTTCCACTCATGGCTCTTGGCAGCATATATCTTCTTTTCCTGGACAGAAGTGGTAATGGACCCGGCAGTATGCTCGTCAGCCACCATGAAAGACAACAAGCCGGTCAAAATGGTCGACACGGACCACGCAGGGTTCCAGGATTTGGGGTGATAGTCGCTAATAGACAAGCACAGTCGTTGATTGGGCATGAACCGGCCCGAAGGCGTGATCATTCGGATGGCTGGAGGCTTGAAAGGATAGTCGGCTGGGAACACCAGGGTGCCATGATACTCACCCCCAGTATATGCAGTGTCTGGGGGGCCAGTGATTACGTAGTGCCATTCCAGGATATTCTGCTCGCTGGGGACGGTTTCTATGAACGGGATCGGCGAGTCTTGCAGCACCTTGTACTCCTTGGTGAGCCGCTTGTGGGCTCCTCTGGTGGCCATTTGATGGGGACGCAGCGGACAAGTGAGGTGAGTGAGTGAGTTGGTGGGTTGGTGGGTTGGTTGGTCGGTGCTTGGGAGAGAAGAGTTCCGTTGCAAAACGGCAACCGCAGTGAGGTGAAATCCAAGAAACCGGTTTGGGTAGTAGTTCAACATGGCTTGGGTGGGTGGGAGTTTGAGAGCTTGGCTTCAGCACTCTGCAGTGGGTGGTTCAGTTCTTCTTCTTACCAGCAACAACACCTTGTTGTTTACATTCCCTTAGGACTTGACATTTTATTTTAATTGCTGCTGCCATGGGAGCCTGTTTGTCATGCCTCGGTGGATCGGGTGATGACGCCAGTGACGAGCATGCACCGCTGCTCAGCGACGACCACCGCATTGATCAACAGCCGGCCCCAGTGCCATCCCAGTCAGATATCGACAAAATCAAGCGGGAACAGGAGCTCAGTCAGATAGTCGATTTCACAGGTCGTAATCTCATAGATCTCATGTCGGTCCAGCGCCCAGAGGGCCATACTGGAGGCCGTTCTGCTAACGAGTACAAACAGATGATCCAGAACGCACAACCATCAATAAAAACAGACTCCTGGCCAAGAAAAAAACCAAGCACCGACAAGGACTTTGAATGGCTCAGGGAATTGGCTAAGGAAGCTAACAATGCCATTGAAGCTGAACCTCCTATCAAATCAACCGAGCCTCTGGTGGTTGATTTTGCATAGGGTTTTTTTTGTGTTGATAACCGGGGAATCGGCTAGTAAAACGAATATTTATAAAATTCTCACATATATATAGCATTATTATAATATGGCATGTACTACATAAATATGTCTAATAAACAAATGAGCAATATTCCGGTTTTAATACTATTTTCATTTCTTCATCTCTTCGTCTCTTATATTCCCTCTATCCCTATCGATATCCATAAAATCATCTCTCCTTCCCAATCTTCGTTCCTCACCACACACCAACACAATGACCGAGAAGCGCCGGGCCAAGTCGGCCAAAGACGCAGATACAAAGCGCAGGAAGCTTGAGGATGGAGTAAGTGACCGCAATACAAAGCTCTGAGGGATTGATTGATGCTAATAACGTAGAGTGTGACCAAGTTTAAGGGTGTTTTGGACGAAGTCAAAGAACTGCAGGACGGACAGGTCGCATTGCAGTTTCTCGAGCTTCCCAGCAAAAAGTTGTACGCTGATTACTATAAGGAAATAGGTAATCCTATTTCCATCAAGGAAATCGAGTCCGATCTCGATGATTACGCGACGATTGCCGATTTTGTTGGCGCGTTTACACAAATGTACGACAACGCTGTTACTTACAATGGAGCCGAGTCGGAAATCGCCCAGGACGCTAAAAAAATCAGGGACTTTGTCGAGGAGCGTCTTGGTGAACAGGACGAGGTAGAAGAGGAGCAGGAAGAGGAGCAGGACGAGCAAGATGAAGAATATGACGAAGATGCTGAGCAAGTGGAGGAAACTGGCAATGTTTTCCACGACTTCCAGGTCGAACTCAAAGCCCAGGAGCTCGGTACCATCAAAGAGCTGACCAGTTTTAAAGTCCGTGGTAGAAAGCTGGCGGAAATATTTATGGATGAGCCCAGCAGAGAGCTGTATCCCCATTACTACGAAATTGTGCAAAATGCTACCAGTTTCAACAAAGTTCTCAAGCAGCTCAATACCGATGATAAGGCCAATACTCTCGAGGGATTTGCCGAGCTGGTGCAGCTCATCTTTGACAATGCAAAACTATTCAATGAAGAGGGCTCTCAGGTGCACACTGACGCTGTGGCTTTAGAAAATGCTTTCCACACAAAGTTGGAAAAGCTCAGAGCAGCTCTCGAGGAGCCAGAGGGTTACGAGGAGTGGCTTGCTGGCGAAGGTGAGGATGATGATGATGATGATGAAGAGGGAGAAGATGAGGAAGAAGAAGATCAGTCGGAGGAGGCTATTCGAGAAGAGCGACTCAAACACATTGTGGAAGAGGAGCGAAAGCGAGCTCCTGGAAAAACTGCTGCTGATGCCCTCATCAACTCGGTGAACCTCACCTCTATGGTTCCAAGTACAAATGCCCAGCAAAGGTTCATGCAGGGTCGACTAAGCAACGGCCTAGGATCAGGCGGTCCTACAACCAACCCTACCATGTCGAATCTTTTTCAGATTGAATTCCCAGCTTCTCGAACCCATATAGTGCAGAGCTATGCTGTGGACTTGCCCACTTATCACCATACAGTTAATGTTTCGGTGGTGATGCATGAATCGCTTCACAACAGGTTCTACCATTTGAGTGTACACCACAATAGCACGCGACGAATAGTTCCGGTATCCTCGTCTACCACGAACCCCTGGAATGACATCACCAAACCTCTGACTGATCGTTTTGAGATACGCCTTCAGCCTGGCCTCAACAAGATCGAGGTGGTGCTGCAGGCTGGGCCAATTCAGCGGGGACCTGTCCGTCATGTTACGCAACAGCTTCCGGTGGATGGCCGAGAGGAAGAGAAATACATTTTGTGGGTGATGTTAGGCAAGAGCATTGCACCATAAGTTTTTGGTGGATGAATAGAAATGATCTGATGTAATTTAGTGGATAAAATGTATTATAAGCTGAAGATGAAGATGCTGCGATAGGTAATGACGGAATAGGCAAGGAAGGAGGTATTAGAATTACCAGCCCCAACCCAGATTTTCGGCTGATAACCAGCACACTGAGTTGAATTAGCTTTCAATTACTGTTGCAAGCGGCCAAGCTGTCTGCGGCCAAGGTGCTCACTATACCAAGGTTGAAGATGGTGTTTGAGGAATGAGCCGGGGTCCATCAGCATGATCCATCAACTCCCGAAGTACATAAAAGCTGCCAAAATTATCTGTTTAACTCTCTACTTCTCCCAATGGAAATATCTCATCCTCGTTATAAATTCCCAACTGGCCCCAGACTGTCTCGAGCGCTTTTGCTGAGTCGTTCGGCCGAGCACCTGAGGTTGTCCAGCAGGTCGTGGTCACCTGACCCCGGACCGACCCAACCAGCACAACGCGAAGGAGGAGAAATTTCGCTTCTACTACAACACCTTCACCACGACGAGCCATGAACGCCGGCAAAGACACCAGTCGCAGCCAGCCACGACTGCTAACGGTGAGCGAAAAGCACAAATTGGAGGAGTTTCAGGAGAGCATCAACTACTCGACGCGTTACTCAGACGACAACTATGAGTACCGACATGTAATTCTGCCCAAGCACATGCTCAAGGTCATCCCCAGAGACTACTTCAACCCAAACACTGGTACACTGCGCATTTTGCTAGAAGAAGAATGGCGCGGGCTAGGCATCACCCAGTCGCTGGGATGGGAGCACTACGAAACACATACGCCTGAACCGCATATTCTGCTGTTCAAGCGGCTCAAAAGCAAGTAGAATAGTGATAACACGAATACGGAGGAATGCATCATCTTTAGACATATATATTAGATACCTTTAGAGGCGTGGGGGGGTCTTCTCTGTCAGCGACCACCTGCCGTCCTCGTTCTCTACGACCTTGTCGTCTGTGACCAACTTGTTCAGATGCAGCCTGATCCCACGTAGCGCAGCGTCGAACTTGGCTTCCGGTAGATCAACGTACAGCCGTCGCACAATGTCTTCAGCGGTGGTTGGATGCTGTTTCTCAACCAAAAATCCCACCACCTCATCCTCACGTTGCTGGCGATGATCAATGTACTCTGTGATCTTGGCCGCACCACTTTCAATCAGCTGGCCGTGCCCGGGATAGATACGGAATCCTTCTCCACCACTTCTTGATACTCCAATGTCCTTCATCTTGCGCAGCGAAGACACGTACAAATTGAGGTCTTCGAACACCGACGTTCCCTCACCCAGCACATTGTCAGCCGAAAACATTGCATTTTCGGCATCCAACCAGAATACGTAGTGGTCCGATGCATGTCCAGGAGTGTAATGGGCAGTCAGCGTTGCTCCTTCTCCAACACTGAAAGCCTGGCCATCTGTCAGTAGCTCCAAGGGCCCTTTAATCGCATCGTTGCCATGATGAGCTCCTTTGAGAAGCCGCGGTTGACTTGACTGAATACTCCCAAGGTCCCGCACCCCTCCAATGTGATCAGGGTGCCAGTGGCTCACCAGCACCGTGGAAATCTCAATTCCTGTAGCTGCCAGATAGTTTCTGAGCAGTTCTGCATACTCTGGTTTGCCATCACCCGTGTCAAGCAAAATCCTCTTTGGTCCGCTTCCAATTAGATAGGTGTTGGTGCCCTGGAGAGTATATTTTCCGGGATTCATGCCCAACACCCGAGTCACCAGCGGAGACAGTACGGCTATGGAGGGTAGTTCTTTCAACGACATATTGCTAGGAGACTAGTACTAGATTAGACTTGGCCTAATTATTTCAGGGGTCTTTGTTATCCACTTCAACAACGCCTCAAGACAAGTGTTGAGTGTGAAAAAAAAAGATGCGGGGGAGGGGAGCTGACGAAAGGGACCGACATGTTGACGGAATGCCGGTGGGCATAAGCCCTGATGTAAGCACCAGCCGTACCACCAAAATCGAACCTCTCTCCAGCATTATTTAGTACAGCTTGCTTGCTATTGCTTGTCTTCACCATTGCTACAATATGTCTGACGATATCGAAGCAGAAGCTGATCGAAGCGATCAGGCTGCTAAGCAGCATCTCACTGAGGTTCCTGCTCAGCCAATAGCCGGCGACGAGGAAGAAGTAGTCGGTACTGCAGTTGCCAATGAATCTTCTCCTCTGCTTGGCCGCCGATCCCATCATGCTACACACAATGAATCTGAGACAGAGCGAGTGGCCGTAGTGGCGGGATTTCTAGTTCTACGAGCACTAACGTTTGTACTGGCTGCATTTTCGGTCTTCTGGCTGCTGTTACTGGTGATTGATTTATTTGTGAGCTTTCCGCTCGTCGAAACTAGAAGCTCCAACTTTGTCGAGCTTGACCTTACATTGGTAGCTCTGTCTAGCGCTGCTCTGTCCCTGTACGGCACTTCTTCGATATTAGACTACTACCTAGGCTTTTCTTCGGCCGGTTTGATATTTGTCCAGGCTCTAATTGTGCTGCTCTCCTCAACAATCAGGCATGAGCACACTTACGGGTCCGTTTTGCTGCCTTTCATCTCGTTTGGAGTGCCCTTTTTGGTGGTTCTGTTCTCCAGTATCACTCATAGGGGTGTGACTTACCATTCCAGCGAGAGAGAATCTCTAACCTTCAAAGAATGGGTGAATCTGTCAGTGTCGGTGCTTTCACGTGCTGCTCTTTGGCTGGTGACATTCCTCATAACGGTGTCTTTCATTTTCCAACTGTATGACCATTTCTCAAACCTCCCGGATGGAAGATTCGTTCCTATTGATAATGATTCGTTCAATGTGCACTTGTTCTGCACCGAACGAGGTTCGGCGGACTCATCGGGGGCCTGGGCCCCTAGTAACCCTAAGCCGTCCAACTTGACAATTATTGCTGAAGCAGGAGAGACATCAGCAGAAGAGTTTGCCTCTTGGATCTTAGATACTCCTGATATCGACCCTGAGATCAGAATATGCTATTACGATAGGCCTGGTCTGGCACACTCAGACAATGCCCCATCACCCCTTTCGGCAGGTGGGAATGCTGACTCGTTGTCTCAGGCCCTGATCACCATTCCCGGATTTGAGCAGGAGAATCTCCTTCTCATTTCTCATGGCATTGGAGGTTTGTATTCGCGAATATTTGCTGCTCGTCATGCAGGTAGAATTTCTGGTCTAATGCTGGTCGACGCTCTGCACGAATCACAGTTCGTCAAAGATGAGTCAACATGGCAGGGTTTCAAGTATTTCCTTCGTGGTCTTGTATCCCCCCTAGGATTTTATAACTGGCGGAGAATCATTCCTTTTGTCCCTCCAGCCAAACATAAACTGGCTCCCACTCCGGCCTACTTCAAGGCCAAGCTGCAAGAACAAATAACAGCCCGAACCCTCAGCAAGAACGAGATTCTGGCTGCGAGTAGTCTTCTACCGTCGTCAATTCCTCTGGTTGTTGTATCTTCTGCTCACCAGATCAAAAAAGTCGCAGATTGGTCCGAGCAGCAACGGCAGCTCACCGAGCTCACCGAGAACAACCTGGCATGGGAAATCGTCCAAGGCCCTCACAACATCTGGCAAAATGATGAGAGTAAGGATAAGCTCCATAAACTGCTGAAGGAAATCATAGACTATGCTACGTGATCCTAGCAGGAGCATAAATAATTTAAGACGACTACTAACCATCCACCCGTACTAATATCCCCATGCCATTATATATTAAATAATAAGTATGTCACTATGCAATCATATCTAGCTGCAAAGTTAGCTCACGAGACCATTTCGGATGCAGCAGTTGGTAACGTCTGGCCGTTCTCATGTTCAAGCTCGTGTTCACTAACTTCTTCTTCTTCTTCTTCTTCTTCTTCTTCCTCGCTATTTCCTTCAATGTCCACTTCTAGATCGCAAACAGACCTGCAATTAGGACACAGAAAATGAGGATATGTCTTAACAACGAGCGGTCGAATGCATTTGTAATGCCAGCCGTGGGAACAAGGAGCTACGAACAAGGCTTGACAGGGGCCAACTGGAAGCAAGCAAATTGCACATTCTTGAAGGTTTTTGTCGGAGGAGGACTTGTATGCAGTTCGTAAGCTAGACAAAGCCTGGTGGTTGAATTCACTGGCTCGCTTGTGCCAACTTTTGTTGAGTTCGACCCGGACCTTGATGCACTTGTAAAGCTCCTCAGAGCCTCCACGGAAGTCCATGCCCAGTTGGAGCATGTCTCCATCATTCAAAATATGTGAGTCGGACGGCTGGCAAGCCTGTGATAGCCGTATGTGATTGAGAAAGGTTCCGGAGGACGACTTGACATCTCGAATGTACCACTTGCTGTCCTTGACGAAGATTTCAGCATGGGATCGAGACACTACCTTGGACTTGAATACGATGGGTAAGTTTTCCGAGTTGGCCCGTTCGTCGGCCTCTCTGCGGTCGGAATAGCGGCCGATCTTGATGATGCCGCCTTCCTTAGCCTTTCGTTCAACCATGGAGATGTACTGAGCAGGCATGATAGACGAATGGTCTACAAACGGCGTGAAACGCACGGAAAACGGAAGCTCGTCGTCCTTCTTCTTTCGAGACGGACCACTAGAGGTATCAGGCACAGCGGCGGCGGGTGTCTCAACCAAATCAGCTGGTGTTGGTGCTGCCGTTGGCGCAGATGTTGCTGCTGGAGGGGTGTTGTTTGTCATGGCCGGTTCGCCAACCACAACTTCAGACGACAAAACACTGGTGGACTCTCCAGAAGGTATCTGACACTCATCCGAAGCTTCCTGTTCATCGGTATCACTCTCACCAGGACTGGAAGCGGCAGCTTCATCACAAGGCGATGCGGCAGCCTCGGTCAAAGGCGACGCAGCGGTAGTGAGAAGAGCCAGTTCTTGATCAGCATCAGGTGCAGGAGACTGAGACGACGACGATGACGACGATGATGAAGTCGTCAGTTTCTGAGGCTGTTCGTCCCGCGGAGTGGTTTGGTCTTCTTCTTCAGTAGGAGCCATATTGAGCCCGTAGCGAATAAAGGAGGAAATACTGGGCTGGATCTCAGAAGCTCGCCGCAGAGACCGCAGCTTGGACCATGCAGAGGGAGTCGACGTTGAGGACGACGACGAAGACGACGGCGGCGGCGGAGAGCTCATTATTCTTACGATTCACGATTCCTTCTTTAGTTGTGGTTCGTGCGGTGTTGGCTGGAGCAAAGCGCTGTCGAGTGACTGGCTAGTTGGCTTGTTGGAATGTCCCACCACCTCCCATACAACGCAATAACGAAGGGGGGGGAACAGAGGAGAGGAGAGACAGTACAAACAAAACAACAGTAAAGGGATAGATAGAACCACCGGCAAAGACGAGGCAGAACACAGCACCACGCCGGTATGAACACCCTGTAGGAGTCGAAATAATGGACGATACAGCTTAGATCATTAAATACCCGTATAGACAGGTATTTTGCCAACCAAAATACAGGGGTGTTTGCCAACCGACCTACCGATTTTGTGTCCAGTTTCAGCAGTACCTGCCCTAACCTTGTTTCCATATCCGGCATTTTTGTCAAACAAACCTCCGGAGTCGGAGCCTGTGTGTGTTTACGATAAGATTAAAAAATATGGGATAGATGGATATGGATTTTGGATCATAGTATTATGTAGGCTATTGCGTTTGATCTGTTTAAGACGGTTCTTGTGGCTATGTTTGTTATTGCTTGATGCCAGTGGAAGTTGCGATAACACTGCAGCATTGGCTTCATGTTCTCCCATGTTGTGATGATAAAGAATAGCGACGTAGTTATAAAATAACGCCGTAGATGTCCAAATATATATGCCACTGTGTATTTGTTGATATAAACTGCTTTCTCTGACATTTATATTTATCGATATAGACTTATAAGCTGCATTGTCTCAGATTTATATTTATATCCTCAGCTCCACTATCTTTAGTCTCCTAGACTCCTAGCTCGGTACCCTGAGTATTGTATTGGCCTGCTAACGCATGATGAGCGAAAAACCCGCGCTGCCCACTCACACTATACTACCATAACCGCTAGTTGTATGCAGCTCCTGCCGATCAAAAACCCCTGGTGTTGTCCCTTAATCGGTCAGCTCCAGCAGCTTGTCATATAGCAATGTAGTCAGAAAGTCGCTGTATTCCTCGGCAGTGATCTCGGGCTTGAAAAATTCTGCAGCAAGCAAAAACTTGGAATCTGCTGGACTGATAGCCTCAAGCCGTCGAGCTTCGTCCTCCAACAGCACTGTAGTTATCTCTTTGGTGATAACTTCCTCGGTGTCGGCAGTCACCACTGCATTTCTCACCCATTGGTAGAGCTGCGAGCGAGAAACCTCAGCCGTGGCGGCATCCTCCATGAGGTTGTCAATGGCAACACAGCCGTTTCCTCGTAGCCAGGATTCCATGTATCTCAGACCAATGGAAATGTTCTTTTTGATACCTTCGATAGTTACCTTTCCACCCTCAATGTGAGTATTGATCAGGTCAGCTCCAGTCACGGAAACGTAATCTGCTTTCAGTTCTGGCCGGTAGCGGATCTGATTGGGGGTGATCATAGCTCTATTGAAGACATCGTTGGCAATTCCAATGAGGCCTGGGTGAGCCACCCATGTACCGTCATGACCAAGATTCACTTCCCGCTCCTTGTCTTCGCGGACCTTCTGCATCGCCTTTTCATTCGCCTGGGGATCATTCTTGATGGGGATCAGAGCGGCCATTCCTCCCATGGCATGCACTCCTCGTTTGTGGCAGACTTCGATCACCCGTTTGCAGTACGCTTCCATGAACGGTGATCTCATTGACACATGGTCTCGATCAGGCAGAATGTGGTCTGGATGAGCCTTTAGAGTCTTGATGGTCGAAAATATATAATCCCATCTACCACAATTGAGACCTGCAGAGTAGTCTCGAAGCTCATAAATAATCTCTTCCATCTCAAAGGCTGCTGGTAGTGTTTCAATCAGCACAGTAGCCCTGATGGTACCGTGGGCCAGTCCAAGTTGCTCTTCAGCATAAGAAAAGACTTGAGCCCACAGCCTGGCCTCGTGATAGCTCTGTAGTTTGGGCAGGTAAAAGTATGGTCCAAAGCCTTTAGCAATCAATTGGCTGGCATTGTTGAACAAATACACTCCAAAATCAAACAGCGAGCCACTAACATCTTCTCCATCAACCTGGACATGCTTCTCAACCAAGTGCCAGCCTCGGGGTCGTACCATGATAACTGGGAGTTGACGATCATTGTAGACCACCTTGTAAGGCTTATCGTTATCGTCAAAATCAACCTGATCTCGAATCGCATCGTACAGATTGGCCTGGCCCCACACCACATTTTTCCAGGTAGGAGACATTGAATCTTCAAAGTCACTCATGTAGACCTTCACATTGGAGTTGAGAGCATGGACAATCATTTTTCGCTCAGGCGGCCCGGTGATCTCCACTCTTCGGTCTTCCAGCCCTGGGCCGAAACTCGGACCCTTCCAAGTATCATCATCTCGAATATGCTTAGTTTCCGCTGGAAAACTTAAACCTCCAAGACCCTCATCAATGGCCTTCTGCTTGGTCTCTCGGTCCTTGAGAAGAGAAATTCGAGTTTGGTTGAACTTCTTGTGCAACAACTCCACAAACGAGAGTGCATCTTTGGAGATAACGGTATGCGGAGTTGTTCCAGTGCCATAGGAATCGGCACTGTCGAGGGATTTAACAAGTTTGATGGTCATTTTGTATTTAGTTTCTCTCCCGAAACACTTGCTGGTCCGCTCTTATATATTTGTATAACGGCAAGAAAAACACGCGACCAATAGTTGGTCAATTGCGATGGCCTCCGCAAAGTCTCCGGATAAGCGGAAGGGTGCGTGCGCTGCTTGTTCGGGGCACATTGAGGTTTGGGCAGGGCCTAGTGGTGGGAGACCCGGGTATCACTGAAGAAGGCTCGGTGAAAATTTCCTTCACCATCCATCATTATTATCAGGGTAGGTGAAAAACACAGCTAAGCTGTTCGCACTCAAGGATGAATCCAGAGTATTACTCTAAACCCAGCTCGTCGATATATTTAATATGAGAAAAATGTTTGCTGCTGAGAGTGCGATATCTCAAGTAATGATAGCCATATTTGCTAACTAAAACAGAGTCTACTCGGTCCTTGTTTTGGTCGTTCGTTACCTTGTTCTGATCCAAGAGCAAATTTGCTACCGCAATCCGCAAAGTGTCTCGAATGAGGTTACGACAGGATGACGAATTTAGCGATATTTATCCAATAATTATATATATTTTTTTTCTTGTATGTACAGTTGATATGTTGTGCTTTTGCTGTGTACCCCTGGGCTGGCTATTTACGACCAGCTCCACTCTTGAAGTGCATGATATCTCCATCCTCCACTATATACTCCTTCCCTCTCTGCTGGATTTTCCCGCTAGACTTCAATGCCTGTTCATTGCCCTGCAGCTCAATGGCATCGTCCAAACAGGTAACATTGGCCAGAATAAAAGTCTTTGCCAGATCCTGATGGATCACCCCAGCTGCCTCGGGTGCAGTAGTTCCCTTGCGTATTGTCCATTCGCGAACCTCATCTTCCCCGCACGTAAAATAGCTGATCAGGCCCAATCGGTTTCGAAGTTGAGTTATGGCCGAGGGCAAGGCGCTTTGGATTTCCAGCTCGGCCATTTCGGCTGCTGCTTCTTCGGCACTCAGATTTGCTAGCCGATGCTCCAAGTTCACTGCAATAACAACCACTGGATCTCCGGGGCTGTTTTTGTCCACCCATTGCTCAATCTCTTTAACCTTATCTTGTAGAGCTTCTTCCCCAAATGCATAATCCTCCTCTCCAGCATTGACTATGTACACTGACGGCTTCGCAGTCAGCAGAGCAATGGAATTGATGATCTCCTCTTCTTCAGGGGTCCATACTCCATTTGCAACTCTATTTCCGTCTTCTAGCCACTTTAGAACTCTGCCTCCAATTTCTATTTCTTGGTGGACAGATTTCTGCTCTCCTGGAGCCAGTCCACGTTTTAGTTTCCTTTTAGTTTGATCCAAGAACGACTCGACAAATTCCATATCTTTCAACTTGAGCTCGTCGAGGATAATTTCCAGATCTCTCACAGGATTTACCGATCCTTCAATGTGAGTAATTTCGCTATCTGCAAATGCCCGGACTACCTGGAAAAGCCCGTCAACAGCACGGATATGGGACAGAAAGGCATTCCCCAGACCATCTCCATTAGCTGCTCCTCTAACTAGACCGGCAATATCAAATACAGTGAGGCTTGCAGGGACTCTAGACGCAGGTTTGTAGATCTCGCACAGCTTTTCGAATCTCGGCGAAGGAACTACGATCCTCGCTTTCTCGGGTTCTATGGTAGCGAAAGGAAAGTTTGCAGGGGTTCCGAGATCAGAGCGGGTTATCGCTTGGAAAAATGTAGATTTCCCTACATTAGCAAGTCCAACGATTCCGCCCTTTAAGTTATTACTAACTCTTCCCAGGGCAAAGAGGATTTGTGTGGACCTCATGTATGTATCGGTGGTGGTTGTGTGAAGAGATCAGATCGGATGAGATAGGAAATACATCATGAAATAAAAAAAGGCTTCACCAACAACTGAAAAAATGAAGCAAATGCAGCATATACTGATATAATAATGACCTCTCTAGATTGAATTCATATATTAGTCAATGGACAGCTCTTTATTCTAAACTACATACTCCTTTTTGGTGTCACCAGTAAGAACCTCCGCAGCTTCAAGAATCTTGACAGTCTTATCAATAACAGTACTGTCCACACCTCTTGTTTTCGGGGAAATGAACTTGACTGTCTTGAGCCATTCTCGAGCATCCTCGGCTGAATAGTCCAAATGAGCAGCAATGTGCTCTACGGCCTCGTCGTGGTGAGTATTGAAGTAGGCAATTCCTTCGTCAACTCCTTCAAGGAACGCCTCAACTTGAGCAATGTCTACTCCAGAACGAGCAGTTACCACCCAGGATGGCCAGGGGGTGTAGATCTCACCGATCTGCTTGATTTCGCCGGAATCGTAGTACTTCTTGGTAGTGAAATACTCCCACATGAAAACGTCAGTAGGCTCCTCGGAAGGCTTCTGATTCACACCATCTCGCAGATTCTCAAACTTGCCTTGAACTACGAATTCAAACGGCTCGGTCCATTCCTGCTGCTGGGCTAAAACAAAAGGCATGACGTAGGAGCCTGAGCCAATTCGACTGACTCCAATGCGGCCCCCGCGGATGTCTTCCACCTTGGTGATATCTTTTCTATCAGACCCTGTGGAAATAGCCCAGCAAAGTGGAGATTCTACATATGTTCCTACGATCTTATACCAGTCGGCACCTTTGCCAATGCCTGCTACAAATGCCTCGGTAAGTCCGATGCAGATATCAACGTTCTGCTCCTTGAGCTGCTCAATCATGAATCCAGATCCAGTAGGGAACGGTACAAACTCAATGTCATTAATCCCATGGCTTTTGTAGAAGCCTTTTTCCAGTGCAAAAAACAGCGGGGTTGAAAAGTGTTCGGGGACGTAGCCGACTTTCATGGTGGATAGTGTGAAGATTGAGGGTTTTCTCCGATATGCAACCTAAATAGTATCTATATAATCAGAGGGGATTATCGGACTTACCATCACATCACATCAGTCAGAATGCACAACAACGAGTAATTTGCAATCAGCCTGAGCATTTATCCATTTAATTAATCTCATTAAATTCGTATAAATATATTTTTAAACTGCCAACAAGGGGCAAAGCCAAAATTCGAGCCTACTGTTTGTCTCTAAGACTGCTATAATGCTCTCCAAGCCCAAAGCTATGCTTGTAATAGACCAGTTTGAGCTCGGGCTTTGTGCCCTCTTCATTAATCAGCAGGACTGGACGACCGCTGAAAAGAACTGAAATAGGGCAGTTGTACACCTTTGACAGGGCCAAAATCTCCATATCTCCTCCCCAGATCGGCGTACTCACCAGCTCCTCACAGTATGAATCGACATCTCGCAGAGTCAGCGTATTTTCATCAAACAGGAATGGACTGAAAGTATCGGGATCTGACTTGATATGTTCTGCAGCGTCCGATCGGAGCTGTTGAACCGTGCGGTCAATCCCGTGGCGGAGGGCCAGCTGATCCGATATCGAAGCAAATAAGCAATGGCCATCTGCAGCGATTTCGTATTGAACCAGTTTCTGCTTGTCGCAAAGTAACGTGATACTTTCCAGCTCGATTTTACGCAGATCAGGCAGCGAAAGAGCCTCCTCAGCAGCCTCCTCGTATGCCTTTTGTTCTTCCTCCTTTCGTTTTGCCAGTTTTTCCTTTCTTCTATTACGTTTTCCACCTCCAAACTGCTGGACTGGAGCTGGTGCTGCCTTTTTCACTTCTGGTTCACTTTGCTCTTCGAGTGCCATATCAGCCAACAGCTGTTCAGCCAAAGCAGCCTCATCGTCTTCCTCCACCTCTTGCGGAACATCCAATTCCGCAGCCTTTACCTCTCCTGAATTTCCAGACTTCAATTCTTGCAGCTCTTTTGAATGTGTCTCCTTCTGTTGTCTTTCAAGATCCTCGATCTCCTTCAGAATCTCCTTCTTCTTCTTCTTTTCGCCCTTGGTGGCCAGCTTTTTCATTCCAGTGGTTTTAGCTATCAGCTCTTTCACCTCCTTGCGGTGTCTCGCCAACATCTGTTGTTCAGATTCACCTTCAGTCATTGTAGGCGGGCTGGTTGGAGCTTAACTAGTGACGGTGCTTAATTGAAATTTCCAGCCGCGAGGCTTTCCAATTTTTCACCAACATGCTGAGGAACAACCATGCGATTTGGGCCGCTTCTCGGCTCAGAACTGCACAACTGGCCTTTCTACGCTCGAATAGCACTGCAGCCACTTCTAGCGAGCCGGATCATTTAGCTGAAATGCTCAACGAGGCTTCTCCTGCCGTTGCCAAACAGGCCAAGCCCAAGGAGCACGCTAAGTCGGGAGCCTGGAAGAAGAAAAACGGCCGTGACGAGTTCAAGAGCCTCGAAAGTGCTTTGGCCGAGCGGGATTTTACCCAGGTGACCGAGATTTTCAGATCTTATGATGCTCAAAAGGTCAAGAGACTGTCTCGATATGGCATTCCTTCGCAGCTCTTCCGGGAAGTATTTCGGCAACGAAACAAGAACGGCCTCACCATCAAGGAGACTCTAAATAAGCTGCTCGATGGAGGGGTGACGACTGGCTGGATCGTTGGAATGGGAATCATCCAGGATATTGTTAATGGATTTCCCGAGCAGGGTCTCGAAACGTGGGTCCGGTTTGTCGAAGTTCGAGGATCTCCCGAACAGGCTGTTTCCGAAATTAACAGAGAAGCCGCGATTGCTGCATTGGCTGCATATATTGTCAATTGCGCCAAAATTGAACAGCCTGTCGATGCTGCATTGGCTCTGAAGCTGGTCCCGTTTGGCAAGACGTCCCCGGGCCTATCGGCCCTTCCACTAGCTAGCGAGGTGTTCCAAATCCACGGGTCTGCCGGACTATCTAGTGAAAATCGTCGCGATATTGAGAAGGGCATGAAGGAAATTAGACTGGCTACATTGGATCCCAATAGTGTTGAATTCCTTGCAAGCTTACCCACCGACCGACCTATGGAACTAGATCAGCGATATCGTGAGGCTCAAGAAAAGTGCCATTCCACTGGCCAGACAATGAGTGAGGTAACTTATGCCAGGTTTATAAACTGCTATACCGAGAGCACCCGAATTCAGACTGCATTTGATGTCTGGAACACTATGCTGTCGGAAGGAGTTCAACCCCGAGTCGCTTCTTGGAATGCTCTGCTCAAAGCCGGAGCTCTTTCACGTGTACCTGCTGAAAAGAGAGTGCTGGTTGTGGAAGATCTTTGGGCAAAGATGCTCGCTCAAGAGAACCCCAAGGTTGAGCCTAACAGCGATAGCTTTGCCAGTTTGCTGGATATCTATTTCCGAAGTCAGGAATACGACAAGGCTCTTGCTCTTTTTGAGAAGCTTCAGGCAGGCGATTTTGGCAGCAGTGCACACGTTACTATACGAGTGTTCAATGTAGTTCTGAACGGATTTTTGACCATGGGTAAGCTTGAAGAAGCTGAGAACCTGCTCAAACAGGGTGAAAAAGATGGACTAATTCCCAATGTCATTACTTACAATACATTTATGAGGTCTTATATGGCCAAGAGGGACTTTGAGAAGGCTACCAATCTTTTGGACGAAATGGTGAGAATGAACGTAATGCCTGATGTCACAACATATACCAATGTTATTGACACAGTATTCAAGGCTGCAGAGCTATCAGGCGGCAAACAAAATCTGGAAGCTCAGATTGAAGGTCTCTTGAACGAGATGAACAAGTTTGGCCTTAAAAGCAATACGATTACTATCACCACTATCATTCGAGGCCTCATTAAGTCATATGGAGATATTGAAGCAGCCCGAATGATGTTCGACATGATGCTTAGAAAGCACATTTCTCCTAACAACCGAACCTTTTCAACTATCATTGATGGCGAGTTAACCAGTCAGCGTGGAAAGGTTGAAAATGCCGTGAACTACTTCAACATGATGCCTCGATACGGTCTGCCTCAGCCCACACCTATTGTTAACCAGCTGATTCACCACACATCTTTCGGGGGAGACCTGGATCTTGCGCTTGAATTCTTTGAAAAATTGAACAACAAAATTGGATCCGCCAACAAATTCTCTTACTACTACATTCTCGTGGGCTGTCAGAGAGCTAACAATATTGCGATTGCTTCGGAGGTCATCAACAAGTACCTTGCAAATGTCCCCGCAGATTTTGATTTTGGCGATCAGCTTCCCTGGGTTGTCAAGTCTCTGGCAGTTAAAGGTGCCGAAGTTCCCAGCGAGCTTTCGGCTCGATTGACCGAAGCAAAGGTCAAGAACTCCAAAGCAGCATAGATGAGCAGATCCAAACTCAGTATGTAAATATGCTATTTTATGCTGTAATGTAAATAAGTATATAAGCGTGTAAATAATAACCCTCTTAGTAGCTTTGGTGGTTTGTTCATATTGGACATCTCGGTGGGGCTGGGACTCTTCAACCTTCACAATGTCAGAAGCAACAGCCAGGCGTAGAAAGGCTCTAAGAGAGTTCTACAAGCTTCAACAGGCAGCGGCAGCGGCTGAAAACGATGCTGCCGAGACAACCGAAACAGGTGGTAATGAGGAACCAACTAGTCCTAGTGAAATACCTGAGGATCATGCTGAAGAATATATGAAAAAACTGATCATGACGAGCGATATAAAGACTCTCCTGCAGACAGAAAACAAACTACTCACTCAAATAAAGGGTTTGGATTCAGAGCAGAAGGCTCTTATATATAACAACTATGACAAGCTAATAATGACGAGTAATATGCTCGATAAACAGATGAACAATGCTCATGATCTCACAGTGTTGAGCCAGCTATCCAGTAGTCTAACAAAAGTATCGCATCTGATTAAGACCGCCCCTACGAGGCCTCAGGCAGGGACACAGGAAGAAATACACGACTTATACGTCGCCCGGGAGCTCCAATGGCTATTGAACGCCGAGAAACAGATTGAACACCTGGCTACTACGGACAGTCTGCCTCGCGCAAAACGCATGGCAAAAGATGCAATAGCATTAATTGACCAGTGGCAGTCGACTTTACATGCTAAGGAACTGTCTGATATACGAGAAAGCTGTCACAAGCTCATTTTGGAGTACAAGCTTGATGATATATAGAATCAGTAGCAGGGGGGAGTGTATCTAGGGTAAAGTATCTAGAAAACTATTTAATGCATTTGTTGAATATGCAAAATCATGAAAATAATTTAGGTCGTAAACGTTGAAGTGCAAGTGCGGTGGGGGTGGCAAAATTGCCTTTTTGAAGGTCAGTTCAGCTCAGCTGCTTATTGAAACAGATCAAAGATAGCAGTGGGCTGCTGGAAATCATTGTGAACAATGTTGATAAGGTACCATTTCTCGGCTATTTCGTTGAGAAGGGCTCGAGATTTGGAATCTTCAGGATAGCATCTGGCCCATTCAGTGGCCAGTCGGAATGCTTCGTCTTTCCAAGCAAGGAAAGATATTCTCTCGACAATAGTGGGCTGAATCACTTCTTTGCCTGGGTAAATGCCCCAGGTGACAGCATTGGGGCCGCCATCAGAAGGCACATTGGTGGTCAAATGCCCATGCTTATTGACATAGTAATATGTAACCTCGGGGTCGCTGTCCATGGCGTTTCGGAGCTTATCGATCTTTTCGGGAGAGACGAGAACCTCTAGATAGGCCTTTTGATATACATAACCATTCTTGGGCCCCCAACCGTGGATGGGATGCGAAGATCGCGCACCATTTACGGCGGGCTGCGAGTTGATTGTCAGATAACCGTGCTTGTTGAGTTCAAGCAGGTTTGACTTGATGTCGTCGATTTCGTTTGAAATAGGAGAGTCTGACCAGGGCAGACTCTTAATTTCGTTATTAATATACTTGGTGAACAGAAGTTCAACGTCCTGGATGGTCTCAGGAGTGCCCCAGAGTTCTCGGGATTTATTTGCAGAATGCTTCAGTAAAACACCGTAGTTTTCGAGCTCACCGTAGGCAGGAGATCGAGAATCACCCCATCTACCATTAGGGAACTCATCCCATTCTTGAGTACGAGCAATGTACGACTGCTTCCTATTTTTCCAAAAAATTGGTCGAACAGACTCTTCTTTACGACCCAGGGCAAGCGACTGCCTCCATGGAAGAGGAGGAGTAGCCTTGGCATCGACAGGAGTCAGAGGACTAAGAGGCGAAGCGTAAGGAGACTCTCGAGAAAGTAGAGTATCGAGAACCATGACAGTTGCCTTTTCCAAATTCATGGTGTAGAAGTGGAGGTGGTTAATCTTGCCAGAATCAAGCATCTTCTGGCACATATCAGCAACCAACTCAGTGCCCTTTTCACGGACAAGAGCATCATCGCCGGAAATAGGCTCCAACAGCCGCAGGAAATGCTCGGGAATGTTGATCTTACACCACTTAGCCCGTCTCATGAATGAGGCATAGGTGGAAATAGGCATGATACCAGGGATAATAGGAACATGAATGCCGGCAGCTCGACACTTGTCAACCCAGGCCAGAAAGTTGTCAACGTCGTAGAACATCTGGGTGATAATGAATGTGGCACCAGCATCGACCTTCTCCTTGAGATAAGGGATCAGAGTGTCAGAGTCCTCTTCCTCGGGATGGCCCTCGGGATATCCGGCCACTCCAATGTCAAAATAGTCACCATACTCGGCACGAATGTACTTTACAAGATCCTTGGCATAGGAGAAGCCACCCTCGACAGGTTTCCAGCCTTCTTCTTCCGAGCCAACAGGCGGATCACCTCTCAGCGCGAGGATATTCTGACAACCTGCCTTATAAGCATCCTTGAGAGCGTTCTCCACCAGGGATTTGGGCATTCCGGTGCACGTGAGATGCATGCAGGTCTCCAAGCCAATGGTAGCTTGAGCAGTGGACACCATTTCGACGGTTAAGTTGGACAGCCGACCGCCGGCGTTCCAGGTGATGTCGATGAACTGCGGGCCCAGATCATACATTCGGTCCATTCTATCGTACAGGTTCTGGACTCCCTGAGAAGTCTTGGGAACAAAGAACTCGAATGAGTACGTAGCCTGTCTGGGGGCTCCATCGTGAGCTTTTTGCAATTTTTCACTGACTTTCATGTTTTTGTGCGGTGGGAGAGGTAACTTTTGATGATGGACGACGATCTAAACGACAGCTGCACGTGCACACAGCATGTGAAAAAAAACCAGGAGACTCCTCGGTGAAGCACACAGGGGGGTGGAGTGAATAAGGGGGATCGTCTTATGAGCGGACCGATTTCAGCTGGAGTTCCATTAGGGGCTATGATGTAAAATTTTGCTTCTGCTCTCGGCCTGCCCTGAGCTTCGATTGCTTTTCGATGCCCGCCCTAGTTCTTATCCATTTTTGTGACTCTGAATGAAAAAAAAAATATCTCGGAAGCGTCCGCCGTGGTCAGCCGTGCGCCCGAAGTCGGCGCTGCGCTGACTAAGGTGAAAACCACAGCCAAAACCACCGCTACGCAGCACAGCACAGCATCCATCAATCGGGTGCAAGGGAGAATATTTATTGTGGGGCGAGCCGCGAATCAGATGCTTGCGATTGCAGCCCATCAAAACACCGTACCGCCCTTTGTGGCATACGGTGGCAGGCGTACGGAGCTATAGCAGTTTGTTGTTTGCTTCCGACCTGGGCTTGGGCTTGGGCTGGGGGTCTTGAGATCTGATCTCACTGGAAACAAAGGGCGATTTTCCGCCAGAGCAAAGAAGAGATGAGGCGATGATTTGGGGAGTTAGTCAGGAGTCCGGGGTAAATGGGGAGCTAGTGCTATTTGGTAGGAACCTAACGGTTTTTCGGTCCTGGTGGGCTGCGAGCCGTAAGGCGGGCCCACCCAGGTGCTGAACTCTAAAACAGGGTACTGCAATAGGGTTCCATCGATCATTGCTGCCAGATTGGATAACAAAGAAATCAGCAAATAAATCGAACAGTTACCAGTAGGAATATAGTGGTATATAGCGCAATTGTAGTTTGCTACAGGTAAATTTCAGGCCATTTTCTGCTCAAGTGTATGCCCACTTATGCCCATTCTGCCAAGGTCGGGTGGTCATCTGGCTGGGGCTGGGCTGGGCTTGTCTTGGCTTAGGCTGAGGCTGGGGCTAAGGTTGGTTTAAGGTGATCAGGTTCGGACACCGCCTGGGGGAGTCGGAGAAAAAATTAATCAGTCAGACAGAGTCATTTATCAGCACAATAACAGCGGGAAACAGCGTTGCGAAAACACACATGTCATAGCATACGCACAAAGGACCTCTGAGCCAATTTCCAAACCGAGCCCTCTGTCTCGGCCCGTCGGTCTTTTTAGTCGCGCACCGTGTTGCGCCGTTCAGGTTTGAGCCGATATTCTCTGCGGCTTTCTCGATCCCTCCTCCGGGCAGTCGGCATTGTTCACCAGGTTAAAGTTGAACTTGTCCCATCCACCAACCTCAAACTTTTTGTGCTAAGTTGCCGTCCTGCATACCACTTTTTTGACTGCCTGCTTGTGTATACAACTTGCGTCTGTATTTGCATTTATTTATATCAGCGATCCTTGCTGAGCACTATGCCGCCCAATCCGTCGCCTTTGTTTCCGGAGGCTGCGTTCAACGCGGCCGCTTCTCACCTGGCCGATAGCCAGGTCTCCTCATCAGGAGGAGTTTCTATTTCTATCATCCTGGCGGAACCTATTGTGTTCCTTCAGGGCTTCACAGCAGCCGAACATGCTGAACGTCCTGCCTCCATGCTTAGAGGCTCGCTGGTGGTTTCAGTTTCAAAACCCACCAAGATTAAGACCGTCACTTTGACCTTTAAGGGTGTGAGTCGCACAGAATGGCCCGAGGGAATCCCACCCAAGAAGGTCGAGACGTTTGAGTCTAAAGATTTGCATTCTCATATCTGGCCCTTCTTCAACGCTTCTTTTCCCATGGCTGAGTACTCTTCTGGTGCCCATCTTGTCAAGTACGCTGGATCCTCCCGAATCATTTCAGAAGTATCCGAGTTGCCTGGCTCTTCTCTGCCCACCACAACCGATATAGGCCCTTTACAGGATCCAGAGGAAACAGACAGAATCAATCATAGGAAAAGAATGTCGTCTTCTGCCTCGTTCCGTTCATCGTCTTCGTCGGCGGCTGTTCCGGTGTCTTTAGGACGCACTCGATCCTCCTCGATAGAGTCCTCAAAGGCCATCAAAGGATTCGCCTCCAAAATAAGACGAGCTGCTTCTCCCCAGCCAACTCATACCAACACTTCTCTTAGTGTTACAAACTCTTTCTCAGGTCTTTCTCTCGGCCCGCACCGCTCCTTCTCTAAGAAAGAAGTTCACGAGCACGACACACTATCCAAGGGCTATCGAATGTTCGAGCCTGGCGAATACATCTACAATTTTGAGCTGCCAGTGCCCCAGTCGCTTCCAGAATCCATTTCGTGCAATTTTGGTTCTGTGAAGTACACCCTTGAAGCGGTGGTGGCTCGCCCCGGTACCTTCCGATCCAACATCGCAGGAACAAAGGAGGTCCAGGTCATCCGAGCTAGCTCTGACAATAACCTGGAAGCTAGCGAGCCGATAGCAATTTCACGAGACTGGGAAGACCAGCTTCATTACGACATTGTTATAGGTGGTAAGGCCTTCCCCATTGGTACCAAAATCCCCATAGCATTCAAGTTCACGCCTCTTGCCAAAGTCCGCTGCCATCGAGTCCGAATCTACGTTAGTGAAAACTGCGAGTATTACTGCAAAAACAGAAAAGTTCATCGAATAGAACCTACGCGCAAGTTTCTGCTCAAAGAAGATGTCCCGGAGGATGGAGCACAAGGCTCTCTCTTGGGTGATTACCTAGGAACAGAGCTGAGCACCTGCACTGAAATGGAATATAATGTGGAAATTCCCCAATCATTTACGAACAGAAGAGATCATTTGCATCCCAATACCGGCTATGACAATATTAAGGTCCACCACTGGATCAAGCTTGTTTTGCGACTATCAAAGGCCAATCCTGAATCATCTGAAGGAAAGAGAAAGTTCTATGAAGTGTCCATTGACTCTCCTATCTCTCTACTCGACAATCATTGCACTAATGCCAATTTATTCTTGCCCGAGTACTTTGGTCCACGAAGGCCCTCGTTACTATCCACTCCGTCTTCTTCAATGTTTCCGATCAGAGTCAACTCCGAAAATGCTGAAATGCGACCCATTCATCTACTGCGAAAGCCTTCCGTTGCACCTCCTCCGTTTGAGGCTGACATTGCTCCTCCAGCTGCTAATGTTCCACCCCCGCCAAACTATGAAGCTGCTGTTGCATCTGGCCCTCCCGATCCCATTAGAGTGCCGGTGACACCAGATGATGCTGTAAGCATTATATCCGAGACATCTACTGGTGACTCAGTGGATATCGGAAGAGAAGCTCAGTCTTCTACGTCGGTGAACACCACTGAGACGTACTCGTCCAACTCTTCAGGAGCTTCTACTATCGGAGGTGAAGGCAGCAGCCACGGAACATATTCATCTCAGTCATCTCATGGATTCACCCCCACACATACGTCACAGGCATCTGTGAGCTCTACCGCGACGAATCCCGCATTGGTGGCCTGTTCTTTGGATGATGATGATCCGTTAAGCAGCGTACCGGCTCCAGATACCCCACGATTGCCCCAGGGAGAAGGTGTTGATGAGGCGGCAACTGAAGAAGAAGAGAATGATCCGGTAGGATTCATGAATTCTGCCTCTTCTTCAATGTCAGATGTTTCCAGCATTGAGCCTCGGCATTACAACCCGCGACCCAGCACTGTGAGCAGTGTTGATTTGGTAGATCAGGCGTCACGGCATGCGCGACGGTCATCATCTTTTGCAGAAGTCACACCGTATACATCACGAGACTCCTTTGCTCGTTTGCCTTTGCTCAAAGATGCATCTGACGCAGCATCAATCGAGGAAGGAGATTTGGGCTTGACAGCAGCTACCGATTACGACGACGCCATGTCACTGCAATCGACCCCTTCGTTGTGGATTACATAAAGCTGAAATGAATAGAATAGCACAGTATCTTTTTATTTAAATATGACCAAATAATGATTGTCGACAATAAGTAGTGATGATTTGTGTCTGAAGTACATCATGTTTGAGCACCCAGCGAGGGAACCTCCTCTGATCCCACTGGGAGTTGCCAGGTGGAGAGTTGATTTCAGCCAACACACACGTATTAAAATCAAAGATGGTAGGTGAAAGCAAACGCACCGCAGCAGGTAATCGAGGAGTGCTAACAATTAGTCTACTGTTCCTGGAGGACCTAAATCAGCCATTAGGTAAGTGATGTAGTGTACATGGCCTGTAGAGAGGCGAGTATTAACAATGTAGACGGCGAGCCAACCAAGAGCGACAGGCTCAAACCACCTCTGAACGACCTGCTTCTACCCGATCTGCAGGTGCTGGAGGAAGTTCCAATACTATGCTGAAGCTTTACACCGAGGAGGCTTCTGGATTGCGAGTTGACCCCATTGTGGTGATGGTTATCGCTCTTGGTTTCATTTTCTCGGTAGTGGCTTTGCATGTCGTTGCCAAGTTGAGTGCCAAATTTTTCTCATAGAGAGCGAAAAGTAAAAAGTAGATTAATATTATGCTTGATTTATGAATAGCCAAAGAATTTGGAGTATGGGAGTGGAGTGGTAGTTGAGAAGCGCAGTCCTTACATAGTCCTTATATGATGAATCTTGATCAACAGACCAGTTAGCCCAGTTAGCCCAGTTGGCCTGGTTGGCTCAGTTGGCCTTGTGGAATATAATACGGCCTCCTCAGCAATTTTCAGCTCTCAGCTCCAAATGAGAGCAGCTGTAGAGCACTCCTAGATATTACTACAGTTTCATTTTTGGAATGAACATCCTTCCTCGTGAATATTCCATGCATTTTCCACAGTGCTTGTCTGATGCATACTAAGAATTTCACTATACGGTGAGGAAAAACCTTACGAAAAATTCTGCTCCACAGGCCTTACAGCCCGGAACAATCACGCATGACCTTATACATAAATTATATACGTATGTAGCATATATAACCTGGCGATTTTGATTAATTTTTGAATGTGTCGTTTCAGAGATGAATGAGAACCGAACCCTTATCGGTTGGACTTGGCAACTCGCTCCAACTCGTCCTTCTTCTTAATGGCATAAGAGTTGGAAGAGCCCTTGGCAGCGTTGATAAGCTCCTCAGCAAGGCACTCAGCGATGGTCTTGACATTTCGGAAAGCAGCCTCTCGAGCACCAATGGTCAAAAGGGCAACGGCCTGGTTAACTCGTCGCAGGGGGGAAACATCGACAGCCTGTCGTCGGACAGTACCGGAGGAACCGATTCGAGTGGAGTCTTCTCGGGCACCAGTGTTGACAACAGCATCAACAAGGACCTGGAGAGGGTTCTGCTCAGTCAAGAGAGCAATGATTTCCAAAGCATGCTCGACAATTCGCACAGCCTTGAGCTTCTTACCGTTGTTTCGGCCGTTCATCATCAGCGAGTTGGTCAGTCGCTCGACGATGGGGCACTGAGCCTTTCTGAATCGCTTGGAAGCGTACTTGCCGGCAGAGTGAGAGAGGTAAACGGGCTGTCGGATGAAAATGTAGTCGGTAAGGGAGATGTCCTTGACCTCAACGTCGTCAAAAGTCCACTTGTTGAACAGCTTGATCTGGGTAGCATTGGCAACTACATCCTTGGGGAGAGTGGTGAAAGCCACAGGGACTTCTTGAGGTTGTTCGACTTCAGCCATGTTGTTCGGGTTGGTGTTGGATGGAGGTTGAAAAAAGTTGAGTCGACTAGGCGTACAAGTGCGTGGGTGAGTGGGATAGGATTTACGCTGTTGAAACGCAGTCACGAAAAACCCATTCCACCAAAAATTATCAAAAACCCAAAAAGCTAACAAATCCTGAGCTCTGGTGAGCTTGGGCAATTACAAAGCTCTACACCAAGTGATTAGTCAGCACCACCCCGCGTAACTCCCGAACGAGGGGGATCGGTGAACTGTGGGGAACAATAAGTTATATATCTTGCAAGAAGAACTTGGCTGAGACCAAGGATCGTGTGATAAATATTGTAAAAAGATGTTGCATACAAACCAGTATATCTTCCGTACCTGTTTGCGTAATCCTGCTTGGAGGGGACTGTCTACATTGCGAGTCACTAAACACGAAGCCGGCAGCAGTGGAGTAATTGTTCAGCTGGCTCTGGATCGGCCTGCTCAGCGCAATGCCATTTCTCGCCAATTGAACGACGAACTACACACGTATATAAAACAGCTTGTCAACAACGCGCCAGAAGTGGCCGATGTGCGTGCCCTGATTTTGACCTCAACCAACGAAGGGGTGTTCTGTGCTGGAGCCGATCTGAAGGAGCGCAAGACGTTCACTCCTCATGATACTGCCGAGTTCCTTTTCAAACTGAACCACACGTTGGATCTGATCTCGGAGAGGTTGGCAATCCCCACCATCGCAGCTATCCAGGGCAAAGCACTGGGGGGCGGACTAGAAATTGCACTGGCTACTGACTTTCGAGTGTTGGGCTCCAGTGCGTCGGTGGGCCTTCCTGAGACGAGGCTGGCAATCATCCCCGGAGCTGGAGGGACTCACCGATTGCCAAAGCTTGTAGGGTACTCTAAGGCTTTCGAACTGGTAGCTACTGGGGCCCCGGTATCGGCAAGTGAGGCTTTGCGAATTGGATTGGCAAACCGAGTGGGGGAAAGTGCTGACGAAGAGGCCCTCAAACTGGCTTACCAGATCTGCGATGGAGGGCCTCTGGCTATCCGAGCAGCCAAACAGGCCGTCAAGGGAGCTTCACCACAGTCTGAACGACAAGCATACACTCAAGTGGTCAATTCCAAGGATAAGTTTGAAGCACTCAACGCCTTTGCAGAAAAAAGAAAACCCGTATTCAGGGGAGAATAACTTTATGAGATTAGATCACAAAACTCTGTGGGGTAGCTGTAGTTGATAGCGGGGCAATGATGTCAGTAGTCATGCACCAGCAAAAACCAATCCTTGTTTCGGCTACAAACGTTTGCCTTAGTAATTCTCTCAATATGTGTAGTTGTTTGTAAATGTTTAAATGTTACCTGCTTATTTTAGGTGCAACTGGCTTATACTGTCTCTCTACTCCTCTTCACATACATATCTTAGACCACGGTCAATGGCCTATCAACGACCAAAATGAGCCCGAGATTGATATTTCCGATAGCTATCTCTGTAATTAAATCAAACGAAAACATGCCGCTCTCTTTCCGCTTCACATGGTCGGGGGGTCTATTGCCGTCACAGCCGGTGACCCGATCTGCGGTTGACCCATATTTCCGTTGATCCGTTTCCCCGGATTTTGTAACTCACATGCCAGTCAGCAACACCACCATTATATAAAGACTGTGAAGCACTGTGCAGTGCATCCCCCCCTCCCCCACAATTTATAATTATGCCTGTACCCGACAGCTCGGTTACCTTCAAGTACCAGGAAAAGCTGCCAAAGCTTCCTATTCCCGACTTGGAGGACACTTGTAGATCTTATCTAGAGGTGCTTGCCCCACTTCAGACCCCGCGGGAGCATCAAGAAACGGAAGATGCCGTCGAGGACTTTTTGGCCAAAGCCGGTCCCATTTTGCAGGAAAAGCTCAAGGTTTACTCTGAAGGCCGTTCTTCTTACATTGAGCAATTCTGGTATGATTCTTATTTAAGCTATGACTCCCCCGTGGTGCTCAATCTGAATCCGTTCTTTCTACTCGAGGATGACTCCACCCCTTATCTAGTCAACCAGGTCACTCGTGCTGCACAAGTAACTATGTCTTCGCTCAGATTTGTGAGAGAATTTCGTCGTGAAGCATTACCTCCTGATGTGGCCAGAAAGACCCCCCTCTGCATGTACCAGTATTCTCGTCTGTTCGGATCAGCTCGTATTCCCACCAGTACTGGGTGCGTCATGCAGAGCTACAACTCCTCCAAACACATTGTCGTGGTTTGTAGAAGTCAATTTTACTGGTTTGATGTTCTCAATGATGACAACGACTTAATTCTCACTGAGAAAGAGATTGGTCAGAACTTCCAGTCCATTATGGAGGATGCCCAGGCTACTCCCATTACCGAAGCCGCCAAAAATGCGATGGGTGTGCTTACCACGGAGAATCGGCGAATCTGGGCCAATATTCGTGATAATATTTCCAATTCTGACGATGCTGTTAACCAGGATTGCCTCAAGATCATCGATTGGGCACTGTTTGTTGTCTGCCTGGATCACGCTTCTCCCGAGTCTCTCTCTGATATGACTAGAAATATGCTATGCGGTCTTTCTACCATTGAGAAGGGTGTCCAGGTCGGTACATGCACAAATCGATGGTATGATAAGCTGCAAATCATTGTCACGAAGAACGCCAAAGTTGGAGTCAATTTTGAACATACCGGTGTAGATGGCCATACAGTTCTTAGATTTGTTGGGGACGTCTACACCGACGTTCTTTTGAGATTTGCCAAGTCTATCAATGGCAATTCACCTAGTATCTGGACCACACATTCACCGGAGCCATCGACATTGGACCGCTCCGAGCTTTGCGTTACTCCACGAAAACTCGAATGGAAAAAGAGCAGAGAGCTTAGTTTGGCAATGCGGTTCGCCGAGACCCGACTGGCTGATTTGATTAATCAAAACGAGTTTCAATGTCTGGAGTTCTCCACGTATGGTGCATCCAAGATCAAGGAAATGGGCTTCTCTCCTGATGCCTTCGTTCAGATGGGCTTCCAAGCAGCTTACTACTCACTCTACGGACGTGTAGAATGCACATACGAACCTGCCATGACCAAAGCTTTTCTGCACGGTCGAACAGAGTCGATTAGAACTGTGTCTAAAGACTCGCTTGCCTTCTGCCGTAAATTCTGTGAGGATGTTCCTGCTAGTCAGAAGATTGACTTCCTCAGACAAGCTTGTAAAACTCATTCCGCTACGACTAGCAAGTGTGCAAAAGGTCTTGGACAGGATCGTCATTTGTATGCTCTGTTTTCTATGTGGAAACGATACCTTGACGAGGACTCTACTGCTTCTGATGATGGCTCCGAGGACCCACTGGCAAAGATGCCTGCGATCTTCTCCGATCGTGGCTGGGATAAGCTCGGAAACACAATTCTTTCTACCTCTAATTGTGGCAATTCATCGCTTCGACTGTTTGGCTTTGGTCCTACTAGCCCTGATGGATATGGTCTTGGGTATATTATTCGAAACGATACCATTACCATATGTGCCTCTTCTAAATATCGTCAGACTCAGCGATTTTTGGATACTTTGAACGCCTGTTTCCAGGAGTTTCACAGTCTGTGGTTACAAGCCACTCTTGGAAAGCTAAAGACCGGCAATATGTCATTTGAGCAGCTGTTGGTTAGTAAGGATTCCACTGGAAGCAACACCCCCTCCGGCTCAAAGCCCGGCAGATCTTTGGTGAATAACACATCTCCGAATGGCTACTACTATGGTAGGTCACTTAGGTCTGGAACTGCTACGCCTGCAGGAGACGAACCACATGCTATGGGTGGTTACGGATACTTCGACGTGGGTGATTTTGAATACCGATCTCGACCGCCGTCGCCGGAACCGTATAAACGGGGTCATTCTAAGAGGGAGATTGGTAGGAAACTGAGATTGGCAGAATACTGATACTATATTATATATTTGCATAAGATTTATTTGAATAGGAATGCATGTGGGTTAACAATACATGGAGATATAATTAATATAGCCATTACATGACAAATTAGAAACTTGGCAGTGTGTCTGCAATAAAGAAACCGTTTTATTTCGATAAATCGCAGGTCGTGTTGCTCTACTATGCATTTACGCCTATTTCTCGCTGAAACATCATTGTTGATCTGACGATCACACACTCACATGTCGGAGATGCATGTTCTCGATCTACCATATTTGGCTCAAAAACCAAAAGAAAGAGAGCTGTTGGGGACTTTAGAAAAACTCAGACTTCCCAAACTGCGAAACTTTGAGGAAAATACGGTACATGATATACCTGGCCTGTTTGGATGGTTGACGAACATTGTGGGATCGGACCTTGCATGGATAGAAGATGACACAACCAAAGATGAAATCTGGCATATGGCTAGCCAGTGCCTTTCCGAGAGGTGCGGAAGAACAGCTGCTCCTACCAGGATACGTGAGATGGATGTTTTTGGGGCACCTGGTGATGAGATCATCACGGTAGACGTAATAGAGCCAGCTCTGACATCAGATTCACTGGGCCTGAAAACCTGGGGTTCGTCCTACGTTCTGGCTAATAGGATAAAAAGGACACATGAAAGGATATTTCCAGATGCACGTGATGATACTACTATCTTGGAGCTTGGCTCCGGAACTGGACTATGCGGTATTGTACTAGGTAAACTAGGCTATAAAGTGATTATCACCGATCTGCCTGAAATCGTGGAGAACGCCGAAGCCAACGTTCAATTAAATAAAGTTGGAAGTAAGGTACTAGCCACTACTTTGGATTGGATGAACCCTGAAAATTATGCATATCCCGAGGAGAAATATAGATATATCATTGTGAGCGACCCGATTTATTCTCCAGACCACCCACGCATGGTGGTTGAGGTTATTAAACATTACCGAGCCAAAAACAGTATTATATGTGTACAGCTACCTCTGAGGCCGAAATATGAGCAGGAACGACAAAACTTTTATGATTTGATGCAAAATAATGATATGTTACAGATAGATTATGAGGAGGAAGACGGAAGAGATGACTGGGGAGCATCTAAATATGCATGGAGTTTGTGGGAATATTCACCGGATTATGGCTCTCATATCCATCAATAGCAGTCGGAACCCAGGAAGGCACTTTTCCAGTAGCTGCAAGTTCTTGGCCTTTATATGGTTGGCCATGGCAGAGCTCAGATGTTATAAAGCCTTTGTCGACGGTAAAGCTGAATTGCGACGGACTAACCTCAGGAAATCCACCTGGATCAGAAATAGTATGAGTGAACAGAGGAGTTTGGCCGTATACCCAGTCCCATGTCTTGGAGTGTTCGGCCATGGTAGATATTTCTTGGGATGCCGCAGTATCACCAATATCGTCTAGGGAATCCAGGAACTTTATATCCATTTGATCCCCTTCTTCGTCATCGTCATTCTTGTGCTCATTTATAAAAGCCTGGGAGACAGTGCTAATAAAATCGGTGTGTTTGCAGTTGATATTGGCAACAGGGGATTTTACAGATGTCACACCTCTACCTTCGACAACTCCTAGGCGAGACACATCGCGATGGAGCAGAGCTCGTAGAACATCCAGTTTAGAACTTAGCAACATTGTCCCGTGATGATATGCCCTATCTCGCTCGATCTTGTAAGCTGATCCCGACACCTTTTCGTTTGTATCTGCAGTGACGATATCGTAGCGTTCATTCACCCTGAGTTCTTTTGTAGTAATTTCATTGGCATTACTTCTCCTATTCAAAGCATTGACAATAAGTCTCGCATATTTGTCTCTGGTAAAATCTTCCCGCCTGGTCATGAAGCAAAAGTTAACGTTTCCGGCATCATGCACCACGGTTCCACCACCTGATCTGCGACGCACCACGGGGATACCAAGGCTTTTCACCAGTGGAACGTTGACCTCTCGCCATGGATTTTGGTTTCTGCCTACTACAACGCAGGGATCATTGACGTAGAGATACAGGAGGGGCCATGCAGTGAACGGAGTGTGCTTAAATAAATAATGCTCAATGGCCAGATTCACGTAGGGATTTCTCAAACGAGATATAAAGATGCTCATAGATGCGAAATGTCCAGCCGTTTTCTATTTACAGTGAGTGGAAGGCTGGGCGGTTGGCTTGGCTTCGGCTTCGGCTTTCTGGGGCATGTACAAATGGAAGATGCATTTGAAATTTTCAACGTTTTGTCTGCATCACTGCACACCTTTACCGATATGAACAACAATAGCACAGAACGCAAAATCCTGCTGAAATCACACTCGAAAGAGCGGACCGATGAATTAATCCAGGAGCGATACTCGCTGGCAGGCAGACAAACACCCATCTTGAAGGTGGACTCCACCCAGGGTACGCTGGCTGACAATAGAAACAAGAGACTGAAGCAGCAGAGGAAGGTCCAACGGCGCAAGAAACAGGCATATCCTATTCAGTCGGCCAAAGAAGCACTTAAAGAATTCATAAATGATGTGCGAAGCGGTGCCGAGGAGATCACATACAGCGAGTTCGAGCCTCTGCATGCATTATGGAAGGACTACATACATGATCTACTAGGTACCAGCGATAATACCAGCATAATTACCGGCAAACTTGCATCAGCTGACTTCCATGGAGCAAATCTGAAGGTAGTCAAAGCTAAAAATCCGTCCTTGGTGGGAGTCGAAGGTATTGTATGCTGGGAGGCCCGCACCTCATTTATAGTGGTGACCCCACAAGATGCCATCAAGATCGTGGAGAAGACTGGTGCGGTGTTCCGGATTCAAGGACATAAACTACCGCGGACACTGGACATTATAGGATCGCGGTTTCTCTATCGGACAGCCGACCGATCTGGTCGGAAATTCAAATCGCGTCGAGTTGACGATCTGGTTGTCTAGCACGTGCGGGTGGGGCGGAATGGTGGGGCATTATGGGAGAGTTGCGATAAGAAGATGATCTAAAAACAAAACACCACGAAAGAGAACGTGATCGTTGCATGACAAAGGTGTATATTCATAGTGTATCAACTGTAATAATATCTAATACAAGTAGTAATAATAATAATATAATAATAATAATAAAACAAGGGTGAATAGGACACGTGAGTGTGCAGCACAAGAAGCAGAAACAGGCCATGCCTTAATGTGTGTGTAGTAGAGTGGTGGTTGTGCGGTATACCAGTGAACGGATAAACCCGGACGGCCAGATCACAGTATCAAACACAGCTAAGTTACCAGCGGAGTGTGATGAATAATGGCCTTCTTAGTCAAATGCTTACGGTCAAGACCCAGGAAAAGCTCCTTGGCCCGTTCTCCGTACTCCATCTCACCAAGAACGTCGTTGGAGGCCCGACGAAGGTACAGGCGTGTTTCACGAAGAACATCAACATCCACGTCATCCATAGTTTCCGTGCCACTGTAGACACTGCTACAAAGCTCGCTATCAGAAGCATCATCTTCATCTTCGCTTTCGCTCTGATAGTCGTCAGCAAAGTCACCCAGATACACCTTGCCGGCAGCCACCTGCTTATCGGCGGTCAAAGAGGCGACTTCCGCGTAAGTAAGCGGCCGCACGGCCACATCGGCAAACCCGTCGTCACGGTCACTGACAGCAATGACTGACTGCGCGTTATGTCGCAGATTGAGCTGCTCCGCAGGAGCAGCAGAGGCGACATCCACCACCTTGTGCGCGGGCTGGGCCGGCTCAGCGGTGCCCTTGAACATTCTCAGCATGAACATGGCGAACTAGAGTGATTTGGAAGACGGGAGAGACGGTAGAGACAGGGAATTGGCAGGTAACACGGTATATAACAGCGCGAAACCTCAATCACGCTGACTCACAATTGTTAATTGTGTGTGGTTGTGATGAAGGCACAAAACACCAATTGGGGGGGTTGCAGATAAGCAACTCCCACCCCCACATTGGGGCTTTTTGGTTTCTTATCGGGGCCATCGCAGCATAAACATGGTGATCAGCAACAGCCCGTACACCGCTTCAAACAGACCTACCGCAGTAAAAGAATATCCCATATGCCCCTGTTCTGCAAATATACCAGTGAACACCGGTCCAACTGCTCGGGTAAGTGTTTTCACCATGTTGACGGTGCCCATAACTCTGGTGCGGTGGTGTGCGGCCATAACTGTGCTCAGAAACACCTGGCGCGGCACAATATCCATCGAATCGGTTGCGGTGCGAACCAGCAACAATGCTATGGATTGCTGCACATTTCTCCCCAGCGGAATGGCTGCCATAGACGCGGCAGCTGGGAATTTCGTCACGACCATGGCCAGAACAGGTCCGACTGCACGGCAAATAGTTGATGAGAACAGTTGGGTTCCCGAGCCCAGCAGCGTGGTGGTAAACAATAGAGATCCCAGCCGGCTTTCCGCAACTCCGAATCTCCGCTTGAAATAAACCACCAGCCAGCTGTTCGGCATGAACCCGTAGCCCAGCGAATCGAGGCCGAAAAGTAGACATAGGCTCACCAGCAGCGTCTTGTTCAGTTTCTCACGAGGCGATCCCAGCAGCGAGGTCTCTTCATTGGGATCACTGTCGGCCTGCGACGATATTTCCGAGCCTTCCCCGTCGATATGCGAACGGTCTTCGCATTCAGCACTAAGAAACAACGCAGATACCCATTTCACCACGGCAATTGCGCCATAGACCCAAAATACTAGCCTCAAACCCCCGTCTAACTCCACCATCCAGCCTCCAGCCAGAATTCCTAGTGCCGATCCTGCAGTGCCTATGATGCCATGCCAGGCAAACAGGTCCGGGAGGTGTTCGCTCACCGTCAGATGGGCCAAGGTGCTTTCTTCCACTGCCTTGAAAGGACCCGTCTCGTCTCCAGAGGAAGAGATGACCCCAACCACAGCAGCAGCCAGTAACACCCAGTAGTTGGAACTCAATGCAAACACAACTCCTGATATAGCCATGGCAATGCATCCGATTTTCAACACCAGGCGCCTGCCCAGTCCGTCGGCATGGAACGTCAGAATCCACGACAGAACCACATCGCCCAGCAGCGTCAAGCTCATAAACAGGCCAATTCTGTCGTCAGACACTCCCAGGTGCTGGAAAAATAATGCAAGAACCAAACTGGTCTGTCCGTAGGCAAACATGCGCAAAAACCGCTGGCCCAGCAGTATTTTGGCATCGGTCGATGCTGCTCGCACCGCTGCAATCCCAAATGGCATTTTTTTAACTACAATCTATACGCTGTTTTTTAGTATCCGGGCGTGTGCTCGAAACTTTGTCTCTACGTGGTGGCTCGCCGCTGCTTCATCAAAGCCCGAACAATGTCAAGGTCTGGAATTTCAAAGCACAGAAAAAAAACATTTTCATTTTCCAACCCAAACCCACCTCCATCAACCTTCCCCCCCACCCAAAGCATGGCAGAAATAGAAGCCCCTGGGCGTCTCGCCCCGTTTGCAGACGAACTGCAGAACAAACGCATAGCCTGTGCGGAATGTCGTCAGCAGAAAGTATGTGTATTTTCATAGTTGTGGATTTTTTTTTCCCGGCCTAACCCGTAGCAAAAATGCGATGCCCATGATCAATGGCCATATCCGTGCTCAAGATGCAAAATGAAGAAAATAGAATGCAAGCTCCAGCCAAACTACAAACGGACTTCGAAGCGCAAGCGCATACAGGAAATGGAGCGGGAAATGGAGGAGCTGAGGCGTTCTGTCCAGCGTCAGCATCGCCCAGATCCCGAGTCGGAGCAGCGACGAATCGCTTCTGGCTCGCTTCTCGATCTGTCGAGCAATGCGATTACTCATTATCCTCCTCCCACTGGGGCGCAGAACTCTCAGCTACCCAGCCCTGTTTTCAACACTGAAATCCACCAGCATGAACTGGTTTCGGCGGATACCTCGCCTGCATCGACCACCACCAGGACCTCATCGCCTGTTCCTAGTTTAGACGACTTCGAGTGCTCCTCCAAAACTCTGGACGACTTTACCCTGGATTCCGTCCACATAAGAAACCTCTATGGCGAGTTTTTGAAGCATTATCATGCGTTCCTTCCCATTGTAGACATCTCCAAGGGCCCCGAAAGGATATACTCTCTTTCTCCGCCTCTTTTCTGGACCATCATGACAGTCGCTGCGCGACGTTATCAGAACGGGACTCTAATCTCACCGTTGAATAACATTCTCAAGGTTTGTCTGTCGGAATTAGCTGTTCTACCGGTCACCCGATTTGCGGCCGCAGGAGGAACTCCGGGTTTCAATGTGGCTACGGCTTATGGTGTGCAAGCTTTTTTGCTTAGTACGTTTTGGCCGCTTCCTTCTTCTTCGCTTACCGCCGACAGTTCCTATAATGCTGCCGGAAGTGCCATGATTAATGCCACAAGAGGTGGCCTGCATTGCCCCGAGTATGCCAGAGAGTTTGGCAGGATAAAAGTCGACAACCCAATTTTCCCCAAAATCAGCGAGCAAATTCGTACATGGGTTGCCTGTAACATAGCTACACAGACAGTGGCTGGCGTGTTTGGGCTTCCATCTTTCACAATATTTGATACCCTCGTGCTTTCCGCTTGCAACCCAGATTCGGAGATTGATATACCCAGTACTATCAGATACTTACTGCAGATTCAACATCTTGAGCACGAAATAGAAAAGAGCCTGAATTCAAATCTGAAAGATGCATTGGGATTGTCGTCCTTAGCCGAGAGACTCTCCCTTATTCAGATTCTGTCTAACAAACTTGAGGAGTTGGAGCTTATCGAAGAAAAAATGCCCGATATCTGCCGGTTTTCTCTGAAAATTGCCAGAATTCATCTCATGACATATTACTTTTTGGACAATGACGATTTTTCAAGTCTAAATATGCAAAAGGGCTTGGTACAGGCATACAACAGTGCTTTGGGGCTTTTGGAATTTGCAGATGATATCTGCAGAAACAGAAACAAAGAGTTTCCCAGATACTTGCCTACTACTTATGTACTTTCACTATGGCAAGCTTCTGCGATTGTCAACAAGGTCTGCCATTCGGAGTTTGGAGAGTATGTTGATGTGAAAGCAGGCAGGAACTTGTACCATTTGACTATGCAACATGTTAAGAAAGCCTCTCTGTTGAAGCACGACGTCTGTTATCGGGCAGCTGAAATGATGCAACAGACATGGCAGGTGTTTGATACGTTGGTTCAGCGAGATGGCAAGCCTTACACCTCTAGAGTGAAAATTAGATCCAGGCGAGCAGCTTCCGTGTTTTTTGATACCTTGTGGACAGTGAGAGAGGAGTTTGGCATTCGATCTCAGGCTCACCCAGTTCTCAATCAGAGAATTGGGTCGGATGATGAAGAGAGTCATGAAGGAAGTATAGGCAGCATGAGTGAGAGGACAAGCCGATCTTCTCCACAGCCTGCAGAGTTATCTTCGGCGAGAGAGACTGTAACGCCCGCACCGAGTAATGCTGCATTGGCTAGTGCGCAAGGTTTACCGAGCATTGGATCAAGCGCTGCATCAGCCAGCGGCAGCCCTGCTGTTATTGGTAATTCCAGTCTTGGATTACAGAGCAAAGACATTACTGCCGATGATGTGTTGGAAGATCTGACTCTCGCTGCCCAACAATTGCCGCAGAATAATAGCAGTCTGAAGTTTAACTGGCAGGACGCAGAAAGCGTATTTAGGGAAGTTGATTCTATGATGATAGATCTTGGCTTCCAGCCAGGTGGGCTTGTTATGTAGACTATCTACTTTTAGGTACTGACGGAGTACTATGTGAAACGAAATGGTTATGAGGTACTATGTAGATGAAGTAATATGAAAAGGTATTTATTATGGATAGCTAGGGAACTGATGAGACGACTGTGTATTTATCGATACAGAGCTGAGGGAATTAACACCAAGACTGAATCTTACTGTGATTCGATTCTACGGTTTCGATCCATTGCTTTAGTAAAGAAGTGTCATTTTTTGGTCGGCGGAGTTTATTACTGCAGAGGTATGATAAGCATATGGCTACACAACCCTGATCTGTCAGGAGATCTACATTATAGAGAGACTCTCCAACACAGCCAATCATGCCAATTGAACATATCCGAATATTGTGAAGTTCACGCTATATACTAGTAGCTTGCACCGTCAAAATGGATTTTCACCTAATTAATGAGGGCTGGAGATAGTCGGACTGAATAACCATTCAGGGACGGCTGACTCAAAGGAGATCCAGGAACAGCGCACGAGAACATCGCACACTAAAGATGCAGAATAAAAAGAGAAAATATAAATAAAAGACCAAGCCATGAACGCGACAGTCAGCTCAAATAAACCCAGATGATATTTTTGCCGCTGCTGCTGGTTCTGCTGCTGAACACGGCCTGGCCGTGGGGCGCGCGTAAACCTCATCCTGACAAACTATGTCAGAAAAAATTGCACGTCTGTTCACTATCATCACCAACAACAGCGGCAAAAATATCAATGACTGACCTTCAAGACGCAGTCCCCGACATTGTGATTGGCGGCCAGGAGTTGGAGCCTTTGGAGTCACAGTACGACTATGATGAGGGAAGCGAAGGCGAGTTCGAAGACGAACATGCCACGGTCGGAGCCGACAAGGAGCCGACCAAGAAGAGCGTCTCTTTTGCTCTGGAAGACGAGGCTAGCAAAGAGGAGCAACGAAAGAAGGAGTTTGAGGAAGGCGGAGGACTTCCTGAGCAGCCGGATCACCCAGATTTCACCAAACTGAACTCACTTTCGCCCGAGATCATCAACAGACAGGCCACTATCAATATTGGTACAATTGGCCATGTCGCCCACGGCAAATCTACAGTGGTCAAGGCCATCTCTGGTGTCCAGACAGTGCGATTTAAGAACGAGTTGGAGCGAAATATCACCATTCGATTGGGTTACGCCAATGCTAAGATCTACAAGTGCAGCAATCCCGAATGCCCTAGACCTACCCGTTTCAAATCGTACGGTTCCGGCAAGGAAATTTCACCCAGATGCGAGCGACCCGACTGTGACGGCCGTTACGTACTGCAGCGACATGTCTCGTTTGTCGATTGCCCTGGTCACGACATTCTCATGAGTACAATGTTGTCCGGAGCAGCTGTCATGGATGCTGCTCTGCTGCTTATTGCAGCTAACGAAAGCTGTCCGCAGCCCCAGACTTCCGAGCATCTGGCTGCTATCGAGATTATGAATTTAGAACATGTCATTATTCTTCAGAATAAGGTGGATCTGCTCAAGGAGGACCAGGCCCTTGAACACTATAAGAGCATTGTCAAGTTTATTAAGGGCACAACCGCTGATGGCGCCCCCATCATCCCCATTTCTGCACAGCTCAAGTACAACATCGACGCAGTGAACGAGTTCATTGTAGAGAAAATCCCTGTTCCCTTCAGAGATTTCACTGCCGTTCCCAAGCTCATCGTCATCCGATCTTTCGACGTTAACAAGCCCGGTGCCGAAATCGACGAACTCAAGGGTGGTGTGGCCGGTGGCTCAATCGTTTCTGGTGTTCTACAGCTTGGCGATGAGATTGAAATCCGTCCTGGTATCGTCCATAAAGCCGAGAATTCTACCAAGATTGAATGCCATCCTATCAGATCCCGAATTGCGTCTCTTTTTGCCGACGATAACGATCTCAAGTTTGCCGTTCCTGGTGGTCTGATCGGTGTTGGTTCCAAAGTCGATCCTACTCTCTGTCGAGCTGATCGTCTGGTAGGACACGTTCTCGGACATGTTGGCAGACTGCCTGAAATCTATATAGAGCTGGAAGTCAACTACTTCTTGCTGCGACGACTTCTTGGTGTCAAGACTGAAGATAAGAAGCTCGTCAAGATCCAGAAACTCGAAAAGGGCGAAGTGCTCATGGTAAATGTGGGTTCTACTACCGCTGGTGCTCGAGTCACCGCCGTACGTGCCGATATGGCTCGTCTCCTTCTCACCTCCCCCGCTTGCACAGAACTTCACGAAAAGATTGCTCTTTCGCGTCGTGTTGAAAAGCACTGGAGACTGATTGGCTGGGGTAGTATCAAATCTGGTACCACCTTGGACAGTATTGTTTAAGTAGTAACGTCTGGAAAAGCATGGAGGGAGCGCTGCATTGTTAAAAAAACATGCCATAACTTAATAGTATGTATAGATGACATTAAAAACATCAAACATAACGCCTATTTGTAGTCTGTATTGATATGCTTATCTATCCCAACTAACTAGTACATACCGCTGGGTATCTATGGTTTCCTCGCTCCAGCAGCATGCGAACTGACCGTAACATAGACATTCTCATTATATACTTGGATTGCCCTCTGGAACTCGTTCGTACGAACAAATTTCGGTAGGGAGTCCCTTTCCATCATATTGAATACGTACTGATTGAGCTTCAGTAGCATCGATACCGCCTCTTTCAGTATTTCTTCATTTTTACCAATGTTTTCCTTCTTTTTGCCTTGTGCCTTATCAAATTCCTCGGGGAAAAGTACATTTGCCAAATGGCGCTTATATGCTGGAGCGATGTTCAGTTCGTGAGGAGCTTTGCTTACCAAATACCGATTGTATATGGAATAAATGATATTCCAAAGTTTGTCTCTATACAGCTCAGCTTTATTGTGGCCCGTTAGTAGACATTTTTTTAGCATTTTCTCATTGAAAACCATAGTCTCCATATCGCTATAGAACATTAGGTTCTCCTGACAGACGGTCTTTTCCAGATATTCACGGAAGAGCAGGCGGAGTCCAGCATCTTTGAGTAGCTGCTCCAAGGTTATATCCATCCGAGGCCGGGGCTTAGATTGAACAGTTGCCTCCGAATCAGGAGTCCCGCTATCTTGAGAGAGAGGTGATGCTATACCCAGAGTAGATGCGTACTTGCTGCCAAGTAGCCGATTTTTGATATCTTGATCCCATAGACAAAGCTTTAGACCCTTAGCAGAAACAACATAAAAAGCGTCTGAAGAGACAACGAGGCCAGACATTGTACTAATGGATGGCTCTAAAAGAATGGGATCTATAAGCTCATATTCCAGAAAGTACGAAATCAAATCCAAAGACTCTTCCGAGAGCAGGACATCGGTGCAATCCATAACCCACTGCCACAGCGCCTTCCCGGTGAAACTGTACGCAAAAGTTAGAGACCTGTTATTTCGCGTGGAGCCCAGCAGATGCAGGGCTCCATCGGCTTGTGGTGGGGAATGTCGGTGCCCTATCTTAAATGTCTTTCCCTCGAACAAACGTACACCTGTGGAGGAGACGAAATATTGAGCAACAGATGTGGAGTCCGGATGGGTATAGAAACGATGATGATACGGAGAAGCCCCCACAATTGTCTCTGACGTCTCCTGAGATTCTGGACCATCTAGACAAAACTCTGCGCTCACAGGAGAATAAAGGGAGTAATCGGTCGTGTCACCGTATACAGTTGCAAGGGTGTTTTTAGGGATGGGGTCTGGCTGCCCATCGGGGGAATATGCATTAGGAAACTGTCCCATAATCCTCTGAAACAACAGGAATATAAATGTTTTGGAACGGACAATTTGGTCAGAATATACCTGCCGCTCAAGAGCCAGTACTATCATCGAGTTATAGTTGGAGAGGAGCATTCTTTCCAGGCTCTTCGATTTGAGGCCGATCTTCTGGGCATACCTCTGGACGAAATGAAGGCCCTTCGCGGTCGGCTGCAGAACAACATTGCCTTGAGGCTCTGTTCTAGTTCGGTCTGCTGGACAATGTAACAAACGAGCTGTAAGAAACAGACTCAGAAATACCTTGACTTTATCCTTTTGGATGCCACAGTTGATGGTAGAAATAGTACCATTATTGACAGATAATGACATCCTTACCATGGTCTTCATGGCATCAGAAACTGAAAAAGAATACGGGCAAGTAGTGCCAAACCATCCCGAGCTGCAGCCTTGTTCTGTGAGGTCGAGGGAAATGATGGTGATAGCATACAGACTCTCCATATCACTGGCATAGAATTTGCCCTTGGGGGTGCTTTTGAACTGATTTTCACCCATGCTATCTACCAAGCAACCAGTAATCAATATAATTGAAAAATAAGTATTATGCAGAGTCCTGGTTCTTGGTGGATTGGTGGTATCTATAATAGATGGTGCGGCGCGCGCCTCATCAGCATAAGATCCACAAATATGAAAGAGCACGATGATCCTCATAAAGAAGCCTCAGATGCAACTTCAAACAATGGCCCCACTACCTTTTAGGAAAACTAGCCTGAATTGGACACATAAGAACAGCGGGAAGCCTCCGTAAAGCGTAGCGAAGTGCTCCTCCGTACAGCACACTAACTTTACCCCATCATATACGGGTCCACGAATACAACGTATTAGATTTGCCGATAATTTTGGCGAGCTCCAATAATGTCACGTCAACTTTGGCCATTTTTAGTTCATCTCGTACAGATGATGTCCCCTTCTTGATATCAGCGGAGTTGTTCAGACTCAAGATCAATCCCATGGTTTCGAGCCTTTCCCATGCAGATCGAGCCACTTCTTTACTCCAGATACGGTATCCGACAGACGTCCCTGCATCTCGCATCATAGCAGATCGTTGCTGACGAATCTGATCAGCCATCAGCTTGTATTCATCGTAGACGAGGTTGAAGTTGACGGTATCGCTCTCAAGCTTGACTTCTGCCCGGGCAGCGGAGATCAGCAACGCTAACTCTAGTTCCGCCAAGCCCTGAAAAAACAATTGCGAATCTGCAGACCCCTGCTCTGCCTCATACATGGTTATGTCTTCTAGGGCGGGTAGTGGATTGGCCTGGGATATAGGGTACACCATTCGACAATTAAATTGCCGTATATCCTTCGTAGATAGGTATATCTGCTCCACGAGCCCAGCAAGTACTGACTCAGGCTCATTATACATTTTCTAGAGACAGTTAGTATCTATTCTGAGGGGCGGTTGTTAGCCTGCAGTATTACTCACTTCGATGTGCTCGTTCCACAGAGCAGCAAACTCCGACTGATAGTCCACTGAGAGATTGGACTTGCAGGCTCTCCAAAACACTTCTAACGAAGTAGGCCGCTTTACGAGGAAAACTCTTTGTGAGAACCGGGATCTCACTCTCTTTTCCATCATCTCTCGAGCGTTCATCCTAGTTGTAAGTCCCACAACAGATATTCCCAGGCTGCTAGACTGTGCAATATCTAGTAAATTGTAAAGAAGCGTCTGCTTGCTGTTCAGCGTAAATCTGTCAACCTCTTCGAGCACAAATACGATACTTGTGGTTCCGGTGTTGGCCATGGCCACATCGTCGCCTTCATTCTCAGGTTCCAATACTTCCAGCAGAGCAATCAATGTATCGTTAATTCTCTTTTTCTCTAGTGTTTCGTAGCTGATGCCGGTGGAACGACTACTTTTCGCCAAATATGTGTCAAGTTGCCGGGTGATTTCACGAACAGCCATTTTATCATCCGACTGCGCATACCCCGACAACTTGATCACAATAAAGGAATCTTCTCCATATTTGCCTTGCAGAGACTCAATCGCACTCTGAACCAGCGTGGTTTTCCCGCTCGAACGGGGCCCCATGAGTATGCATGAATTTCCCTCCTTGTCGACAATGGCAGATTGCAGCAGTTTTTCCAGCTCCATCCGCTCCTTATCCAACCCTATCAGCTGAGACCGTCGTTTGCAAAGTAATTTGGAAACCACATGGGCCTTCGCCTCCGCGAACTCATGCTGTTCGTTTGACACCATATTTTGCCGGACAATGCAGGCCTGCCAAACATCCCAGCGAAATATCCTGGCACTCCCGCCCAAATCGACTGGTGCGGCTGCAACAAACTTCCCGATAGTCAGCACCTGCTACTCCGGGCAAGCTTCACTGGTCACCATCACCAGACGCTACCGGCAAGATAGGAGTTCCACGATATTTCTACCACGAAGTCACCATGACGACTGATCGACTGCCCAGTAACGTCATGTCGTTACTGAAAAACGGCAAGTTCGTATGTATTGGACTGTTGAGCAGCTTTCAGTGCTGCTAAGCCCCGGATTTGATTTGATTTCTAACCATTGTGCTTAGTGCCATCTTGGAACCAGCTACCAGGACGTTCCTCACGTCAGTTTGATGAACTATACATATATTGAACCTGAAGAGAGTGCGGAATATAACGACGGACCTTTGGTTATTCTTGCTTCTCAGAAGGATACCCAGAAATTTGCCAATATCGAGAAAAACCCTAGAATCTCGCTGCTTATTCATGACTGGGTCACTGCTGGCCGGGGCAGCCAGAGTGATTTTTCCACTGCTACAGACAGTCTTTCAAGACTATTGCAGACGATGAATCAGAACGAAATGTCGGCCGTTAGTGCCACCTTTGGTGGAGAGGCAACCATTCTGTCTGGAGATAAGGCCGAGTACTTCCGGCAAAAGCTGCTTACCAACAACTCCAAGGAAGCGCGGTGTTTTATTGAGCAGGCCGAAGTGATATCTGTCAAAATCCATGGAGCCAAGGTTACCGATAAGGAGAACCACAGTAATACGTACGATCTGGGTGGTGCCTTATAGTCGGCCGGCCACCACCACCAAATTCAACAAACACTAACTATAAACATAAATGCATTATTTTAAGTGTACTTCTATCATGTTCGAGTCATTACAGGTCGTCTTCATTGACTTGATCTTGTAGATCAGTAGCCGGAACCTCGCTGCTTGATGGCTCGGCCACCAGGCCCTTGAGTCGACGCAGCTTGTCCATGGTCATTACCATAAACGGGCGAATTGTATTCATTTCCATCACGCCTAGATTATCCATCTGAATATGCCATTCGTTGAGCAGTCCGAGACCGGCTCTTGTTTTGGCCTGCCGGACTTCTCTGATATCCTGGACCAAATTTCTGATCTGGGTCGCATCATTCAGGTCGTCCGACGCATTATCGAGCAGCGACAGAGCGATTTCCAGCCAGTGCCACGGCAGATCGGCAAATCCTTCCTGAGCCACTTCTTTATCGTAAATTTCCCGTAGTTTCTCCTCGCTCAGCCAATCAGGCGGAACGATGCTGCATCGCGCCTGCTTCTTCAGCACCACTGCCAACCACAACGGCACTTCTATCCGCCTCATTACACTGATAGTAGGCACGCTATATCCAATGAGATCCAGAGTGTCCATAGCCTGTCGAGGCAAAATTGTGACGCGCTCATCTTCGGCCAGAAAGAAGATCTCCTGGGGAGTAAATGTTTCCTGTAGCTTTGCCGGCAACGCCATGTCGATCTAGCCTGTGATGTGTGATAAATATAGTACCCCTATGGAGGTTTTCAGCGTCAGGATCAAAGAGCTTGCCAAATACTGTAAACTAGCTAAATGCGCATGCACGGCGTGAGAAATGCCCTATACGTGAACAAATGCCTACAGCTGCTTAACTACACCCAGCTTAACTGCTTGATGATTTCTAAGTACGCAGGCAGCAGCTTTGTGAATACGCTATATCTATATAAGTACCAAGGAAACGCTCGTGTTCAGTTTTCTTGATGTTCTGTTGAGCCAAGTTGAGCTCCACCTATGCGTGCACCGAAATATATCACCAAATCAAGCGTGCGACGGTTTGATCATTCAGTCATATTCATCCCCCACCGCAATTTCGTCGCCGTTGATCTCCAATGTTCAAGGCTTGCCGGGCGTTGCTGGCGCCTCAGAAAACGGAGCAGAAAAAGGTATGAACAGATTTATTTATTTATTTCTATTTATTTCATCTTATTAACTTCCATAGGATCTGATTCTTTCGGTTCTCCGCTCTACTGCTACCAAAAGAGAAGCAAAGCAGTACATTTCCAGGTACAACCAGCCGATTCTCAACCGTCCCTCATCTTGGGTTTTTGAGAAAAATTCCTCCAGACCTGGGAGCACTGACATCTTGCGAGCTGCCGTTATTAAAATCAGAGAAGTCAAGTCAATCGACCAAAAGGTCCTCGTCTCATTGGCTGCCACCATCAAGCGGCTGTGCCATCTCGGACTGTCGCCTGTAGTTGTTATCGACGCAGGAAAGGAGCGAAATGACTTCTTGAATCGGGATAACCAGCCGTTTCGTAACTATCAAAAGGCAATTACTTGGAAAACTTCGCTTGTTACCAAGGCAATTGAGCAAAATGATGGCCATGCCCGACCTCTTGATTGCGCCTTTGATCTCCAGCATTCCCCAGCTGATCCCGATGACAATCTTTGCCTGTCGTCTCCGGATCTCATTCTCAATCCCATCAAGAGCCAGGTAGTCCCAGTGATAGCTCCTATTGCATACGATCCTGTCTCGGGCAAGGAGGTTGTGGTCAAAGCCGACGATGTCGTCTACACCATTGTCAAAGCTTTAACCAAAGAAAACAAGCCCGACTCTCTCAAGGTGACGTTTGATAAGATCATTTTTGTTGATCCACTGGGAGGCGTTCCTTCTGTTGAAAGGGGTGCCGGTGCTTCCCATGTCTATGTTAATCTGGAGCAGGAATTGGACGAAATTTCTGCAGAGCTTCACATTGGCTTTCTGACCCCCTACGACCGAGAAATCCAACTGGATAATCTCAAAGCCATGAACAAGATTCTTTCTGTTCTTCCAGTCTCAGCTTCCGGCCTCATCACTACACCTACTGTCGCTTCTCTGACCACCAGCAAGAACCCGATCATCTATAACATCCTCACTGATCGTCCAGTTATATCCCCCTCTCTACCGGTAGACTTGAAAAAGACTCCAGTTTTGAAAACTACTATCCTTCGAAAAGGTGTTCCCGTACAGATTCTCTTTTCCTCCACGGGTCTGGACCTTGCCAAAGAGCATGCCGATGGCGTTATAGACCTTGACCGCCTGGTGCAACTTATCAATAATTCTTTCCGTAAGAAGCTTGATCTAGAACATTATCTCAAGCGAGTAAACAAGAAGGTGGCTGGTTTGATCATAGCTGGTGACTATGAGGGAGCGGCCATCATTACCTGGGAAGTACCTCACCCAGCCCCTACAGTGGTGAATTTCAAAGATTTGATGAAAAACCCTCGACCGGCTACTGGCCAGAGAGTAGCATATCTCGATAAATTTGCGGTACAGCCCTCAGCACAGGGAGGAGCAGGGATTGCCGACATCATCTTCAAAGCGATGGTAATGAGACTTTTTCCCGATGAACTGCTGTGGAGATCTCGAAAAATGAATCCTGTGAATAAATGGTATTTTGAGAGATCTAAAGGGACGCTCAAGATCCCAGATACTGAGTGGGTGATGTTCTACACTGGAAGCAACACGCGCGAGAAGACAAACCTCGATGACTATGTTGAGATATGCTCGAATATCGAACCAAGTTTAAAATAGTCAGAAATTTTTTTATCATAATGCATTTAATACATATACATGTAAGTCTACAAGTGGAATTTCCCTGGTAATATGACTGTCAATTGCCTTCTTGGCCAAAGTCGTTAGTGAATTCAAGCTGCTTGGCAATATCATCCTGGTTAACAGTCGGCCGGGTAGTCTTTATGGCCTTGATGAAGTCCTTGATGGTAAGAGGAGGCTCTTGCAGCTCATCAGTTTCTACCTGCATATAGTTCATCTCCATTGCGCCAGGTTCGCCAGGCGAGCATGGAGATAGCTTATTTTGACCATCTTCTCCGGTCCCGACCACCTTAAAATGAGTAGCCGATTGGATTTTTCTAATAGGCTCCATTAGCGCATCCCGAACCGCTACAGCAACGTCATGACCCGAGTAACCTTCGGTCATTTCTGCCAAAAGCTTGTAATCGTGTTGGCTAAGAGTGCATGGAGTCTCTCCAATGTTGAGCTCAAACATACGTGACCGGGCCTCTACTTCTGGGAGAGGAATGTATATACGTTTTTCAAACCGTCTTCTGATGGCAGCGTCCAGCTGCCATGGGATATTGGTAGCCCCCAGAACGAGGACCCCCGATGCATCGTTTCCAACACCGTTCATTTGAACCAGGAGTTCTGTTTTGATACGCCGAGAAGCTTCCGATTCGCCTTCGCCTCGAGGGCCACACAGGGCATCCACTTCGTCTATAAATATGATGGCAGGCTTGTTTTCTCTAGCCATATTGAAGAGCTGCTTGACGAGCCTTTCCGACTCACCCATCCATTTGGAGACCAAATCAGAAGAAGAAACAGAGAAAAATGTCGAGTTTGCCTCGGTAGCTACTGCTTTAGCCAGATATGATTTACCTGTACCGGGAGGACCGTACAAAAGGATGCCTGATGTGGGCTTTCTCATTCCCGTAAACAGATGCGGGAACTTAACAGGCAAGATCACCGCCTCTTTCAGAGCTTCCTTGGCCGATTCCAGGCCTGCAATGTCTTCCCACTTCACATTAGGTTTCTCCGACAGAATAGTCCCCTGTAGTGCACCCCTGAGCTTCTTGGAGTCGTCATCGTCGTCTTCTCCGCCGCCGGATTTCTTGGCCTTCGTGCTGCCTCCGCCGGAAGAAGCCTCAGAGGTTCCCGATTTCTTGTCATCATTCTCAAGATGCTGTTTGAGTTGCTCTGCTCTAGTGAGATACTCCATGAGCTTTGATTTGATCATATCCTGGTTTCTAGCGTTTTTCTCGTCTGCTGGATTAGAGCCCTGGCCTTCTTATCACAACAATATGTTGATACTCACACTTGATTGCCATCATGAAATAATCCAATCCATTGTAATACTGCTTGTATGCATCCTCGTATTTGCCCGCGGTGTCAAATTCAATCGCCTTTTGCACCAGGTCGATGCCCTTCTGCAGGAAATCCGTAGTCGCCATTGGTTTGGGTGGGTGATGATGAAGGGTTGATAAGCCTCGTTAGCAATGGGAGGATGCAAGTTGCAAGGCGAGTTGAGTTGAGGCGAAAAAAAGACTCCAATCTACATTTGTAATAGAGCTGGGAGACATGCTTAAATTCTCCACACCGAGATACGGACGGATGCTGTAAAACTACTGTTGTTCTGATGGTTCGGCCCGACTACACCGATTATCGGAATGGCGGAATCGGCTGGTATGAGGATGAAAGCAGGCTGGGAAGCGAAAGTGCAGAAGCTCAGAACACAAGCACATCTTCTCATATTCCAATAAGCTGAGCGGTGTCTTCATGATACTGGACTGAACAGAATGAACCCATCTGAGTAAAGTGTTCCTTAGAGGGCGAAACCACTCTCAAATCAGGTTGACGAGCCCTGCATATGTAGGGACGGTTCATTTCTCTTCCCTAAGATAACTCGGTTTGTATATCTATGATATTCTCGCCTTTTAAACAAATAAATACATTAAAATAACAGTACAAATGATGCTTCACTGATATGCAGGTTGTTTAAAGTCAAGCCGAGGAAGAACTCCTGAAATAATGCGAATGTCCGAAGCAGTCCTAACTATGTAAAAATCTTTGGAGCAATGTTCTCCTTATTATCGTCCGTAGTAAGAGTAATGTTTCTCTTTTTCGTCTCGGGGCTGTCGCTGTAGATGTCAAAATGCTTAAAAGTATGCTGGGGTCTCTCGACTAAGAGACTTTTCAAAAGCGATCGTCTTGGAGGAGTCACGTACACGGGAAGATTCTTGTAGGCATCACCTGCTACCGAGGTATTCCTGACTGGGTTCCAATTATGAGCCAGCTGGACGGTGGTGCCATTGACACAGACAAAGCCTGGAGTTGCAAAGATGCTGATTTCACTCAGAGCCGTTTTTCTGGCTCGCACCTCATGTTCAAAGGGTGATTTATTCTTCATTGGACTAGAAGGACCAGTAGGAGGAACATTTTCCTTGGACTCCTCGGAAAATATGGAGAAATCAGACTTGGTTGGACTGGCACTTTGCAAATTCCGGTTGGCTTGCTTGACAGGACTTCTCTTAGTAACATTCTCTTTAGAAATTCTGGAACTTCTCGAAGTTTTTGAAGAGCCTGCTCTTCGCGAATTATGATCCAAGGCCCTTAGCGGGCTATTTTGAGTGGAAGATCGAGCAGAAGATCCAGCCATGGCGATATGAGCTAGTGAGAAATTATAAAATGATTATTCAGTCAGTACTCAGAGCTGGCAATAAATACCAACTGTTCTATACCGAATACAAAGAGAAAAGCGCTGTTCAACTGGGGGTACCGCAATATATTTATATTGGTCGAGGATTGACAAAAACGCGGTGCACGGTGGTGGTGTTTTGGTGTGCAAAAAGCAATCAACAGCCTTCATACCGACGAAACAGGAAGCACCTACTGATCAACACAGCATACCGCCGAATTAAAGCAAAATCATTTCGATAGGTATGCAATGGCATGTGCTATAGTAATAGTATTTATTCACTATGCGTCCAAAGCCAGCATTTCCTGGCCGCTTCTAGTAGCTTCACATCCTTTCAGAGCTCTTTCCCTCTTTCAAATTGTCCTGGTCTCAAACTATTAACGGAGAAGGCCGATATTGTATCGGTACTGCCAGCTCTTTCGTCTAAGTGCATTTGCAATTTTACCGATACGGTTCGTGGCTCCCCCAGGTACATGGGCGCCTCACCCTCCAGAGAAATATTTCTCGATCGGTCTACGCGACTCGCCCCTATGTCGCGTAACCTCTTCACAAAATAACACGAATTTTCGCTCGAGGATCTGATTCTACTATTTTCGGAGCGTATTTTCCACTTTTTACAGCTCAATTCGCCCTGTTGTTCGTCGAGTTGAGCTCATTTTATTTCCAGGTTCTTTTATGCAACTTGTTTTGGAGCACCACCATGAACCATCATCAAACCTCTTCAAATTATCGCTACCTCGACAACAAGCCAAAAATCTCTCGAATCTTTAGTCTTGCCAGAACGTCAAATTTTGAAATTTTTCTTTCAGTGGGAGTCTTACATCGTTACAGCAAACCCACACCTCTCTAAATTGCATATTCAGTAGTTTGGCATCTACCCCAGATTTCTTATTGAGCCGCACAGAAACCGTTGATCTACCCCTGAAACTTCCAAAATAGGCAGGATCCATTGGGATAAACCATCGTGCCCAAAACTGTAATGCTAAGTTTGAGATATATTCAATATTATTGTTCCGATTTAACGTATGTGTATATAAGACATATAAATACCAAAAAGAAAATATAAGTAATAAAAAGAACTGAATCGTCCACAAGGGGACAGTAGCGATTTCTAACCGTCAATCTCTACGCAACAGGAAGGGAAGATATTGTTCCTGGGATTCCATCAAGGTTTCCCAGCTGCTGTCGAACTCGCTCAAAAGTCTCTCGGAGCTTTTCCTGTCGCTCAACAGCCTCCTGCACTCGAGCTATACCACCTTCGTCCAGGGCCTTTTTCAACTCCGCCCATCTCTCAGAGTTTGCCCCGCCAACGGCATTTCGGAGTTGATCAACTCGATCTGTAAGGTAGGACCACCATGAAAGCTCTTCATCAGATAGATTGTCAGGAATCTCATTCAATAAATCAGTAGATACAGGGGGAGCCGGAGGAGCGATCAAGTCGATTGGGGAAGCGGTACTAGGCGATGTGGCGCTGCCTGCAGAAGGAAGAGGAAGATAAGAAGCGTCAGGAATGATGATTGGGTCAACAGGAGTGAGCTCAGGCTGAGAAATTGGTGCAGCAGAGTTCACTGGAGGAGCTGGGAATGGATAAGTCTGACCGGGAGGCCCTTGACCGCCTGGAGGCCCCACTGCTGGAGGTGGTCCGCCAGGATGAGGATGTGGTTCGCCAGGATTAGGATGTGGTTCGCCAGGATAGGGATGTGGTTCACCAGGATAAGGGTTTGGCTCGGCAGGATAAGGATGTGGCTCGGCAGGATAAGGATTTGGTTCGACTGGATTGGGATGTGGTTCGAAAGGGGCTGCATCTGTAGAGGGGCTTTCAGAAACAGTGTCTTCATCTTCAGCATAACTTCCAAAAACTCGCTCCCACAATGCAGACCACCAAGAAAAATTATCTTCTTCGTCAGTAAAGTCATCAGAGTCGTATGTAGGAGAAGAATTATCAGTCGAGTCAGGCTGAGGGATGGCCTCTTGTCGCTTATTGACAGCGACAGTAGGCCTGGAAGCATTTTCAACAATATTCTCCAGTTCACGTATCTCCTCTTTCAGTTCTTCAACTTCCGTTTGAGTCAGCTCGTCTTCATCATTAGCGGCATCAGAAGCAAATTTATTCGCAATATTCTCCACAGGGCCAACATCGAGGAACTCAGGTGCATTGTCCAATTCCTCAAGGTTTTTATCAGTCGACTCACCTTCCTTAGTTTCTGTTTGTTCGACAACCTCAGATCGCCGTTGAAGTGCAGCAGGGGCGGCCCAGTCATAGTCGTCCCAGTAGAAGTAGTCGTCATCATCAAATGAGTACTCATCTTCATAGTTATCGAATCGGGGTTGACCGTTAGGCCGCCTCACAAATCGCTCAGGAGGAGGTGCATATCGCTCAGGTGGAGATACAAATCTTTCAGGAGGTGGAGGCATAAACCGTTCAGGGCCAGAAGGGGCATATCTGTCAGGTGGAGGGGGAGGGGGAGATATATATCGTTCAGGACCCATAGGAACGTATCGTTCCGGAGGACCATCAACCATAGGCCGGTTTCGATATGGAGGCACCATCATACGGTGAGCAGGAGAAATTTGCATATTGTTGTTATTGGTGTTCTGATTGTTGCTCTCTTCTCCACTGCCTCGAATCCAGTTCAGAAATTCACGAATCTTGCCGGGGTTCTCTTCATCATCTTGCCCTGGTAGATTGGGCTGCATAAATTGGCCAGGACCACCAGCAGGACCAGGTGGGGCAAAGTTCTGACCTTGACGATTAGGAAAAGGCTGGTTAAAAGCGGGATCAAACGGAGCCAACACAGGGCCATTGTTCATGGGAAGGCCAGGTCTGCCCATCTGAGGGGGAAGTTGCTGAAATTGGGGACCAGGATTGAACCCGGGGGGAGTCATAGGGGAATTATTAATAGGGAAAAATGGAGAAGCGGGCGGTGCCATGGGCCCATTCATTACTTGCTTGATATGCGGAGCAACCGGAGCCGGAGCTGCTGATGCATTAGGTAAAGCTGGCATGCCAGGAGCAACTTCTCGCTTTTCAATATGTTCCACGTTATCGATTTCGTGCTCGGCATCGGCGTCGCCTGTATATTCGAGGTCCTCGCCTGACAGGTACTCCAACAGACGAGATATCGAGAGAGAGATTCGCCCTTCACTCTCTTCGCTCTCCTCAATTTCGTCGTCAATATTGGCCGGAAGCTCTTCATTTTCAGAAGTCTCCTGAGAGCCATCACTGTTGCTAATTCTGCTGATGAAATCTTGCAGTTTCTCACGAACATCCCAAGGAGTAATTTCTCGTTTCTCCAGAGAGGTAGCCATTGTGCTCCAATCAGATGAAGTAAGCTCACCCGAAGGAATGCTGATTTCAGCATCTTCAATAGCTAAATCTCTCAAGACGTTGGAGATTTCCCGCAAAATGTAGTCGTGGGAGTACCGGTGTCCATTTGATCCGCCCCTATGATAATCACCTCTTCGGCCACCATCTAGCGGCCGTCCCCTCAAAGTACGCTGATGTCTAAAGTCTCGGCCATGGCCAAATCTTCGCTCCGATGGGCGTTCAGAAATACGTCTCTTAGGTCTAGTAGCAGCTAATTCATCAGAAGCACCAGAGTCCGAAGCATCTTCATCTGCTTCACTATCGTTGTCCTGATATTCGAATTCCTGCTTATCCTCATAGTATTCATCTTCATAGGATCGCGATTCAACAACGTTCTGAGGAGCCAATCCCCTCTTGAGAAGTTCTTCAGGAGATCGTTTGTAGGGAACGGGAGAAATATTGCATCTTTTCAAGCATCGCTCAACGCTAGCAACCACATTAACCGGGATGATATTTCGAATGGAATCGATATGTGCGCCGTCTAGAGGAGCATTACCAAAGGTAGCTGCCAAGGCACCGTTTTCAAAGCCAAACAGGCTTGGAGCAATCAAACTAATGCCGGGATCATCATTGCTGAACGAAGATACAAAAGTAGCAGGCTCACAAGTGGGATTCAGTTCAAAATGAATAGAACCCTGAGGGAAAACAGTTGATTGATACTTGGACAGATCATTAGTGACGTGGGGAAGATTAGAGTCCAACACAAACTGAGTATGAAGTTGACCATCGATAACCAGGATATTCTCAGCTGCTCGAGAATGAGTGTGGGGAACAACAAGCGAGCATGGACCCAGCTCAAAAAGTGCAACTGCCACTCCAGTGTCATATAACGCTGGGAAAGACGATCTATCAGCAATGGTTAAGCTTCCGGCATCACTAATGTCAACAGCATCTACTGGAGGGTTGCCAAAGTCAAACACAAACTGGCTCTCACCTCCGTTAGACAGCAAGGCCACCAATCTGTCATCGGCACTGTATGCCTCTCTAACGGCATCCAAAACTGCTGGATCAACTTGGTCACCAGCAGAGGGTTCCAGCTCAGGGCCGCCAAACGGATAGATAGGCACATCAGGATAAGGAGTTCCGCTAGGGGTCGACTGATCATCATCATCATCGGTGCAAGTGTATACGGTAGTATAATTCAAAGTAGGTTGGGGCTCATCTGTAGGCTCGGGCTCAGGCTCTGTCGAATAATAAGGAATAGGAGTAAACACCGGTCCAGTTGAAATAGGAGTAGGAGTAAATTCCGGTTCATAAGAGCTAGAAGGAACAGGAGACGGGTAGCTAGTAGGACCCGGTACAAAAACCGTCTCGGTGACAACCTGCGAAACATCCGACACAACGGTAACAGTACTAATATCAGACTGGTATACCGGATAGGGATAAGGATAGGGCTCCAAAACAGTAGACGTCTCGGCAATAGTAATAGTTTCCTGCTCAATGACATCGTCATGGTCAGCATTCAGAAGATTGACAAAGCCATGGAGATGGTCGTGGATGCCATGAAGTAGATTATGCGCAAACGGGTTGGGTGCAGCCCGAACAAGAGGGACTGCTCCAATAACTGCTAGAGATAGAAAGCTAATAGAGTCTCGCATTTCGTGGCCTGTAATAAACCCCAGATCATCGACAGTACTAGTGTTTTAAGTACCGCGCCAACCTCCAGCCGATTGGGAAGGAGAACTATTCTTGCATATCGAGAAGCGTCTACGTTAGAAGGACTAGCTATTTGTGTTTACGAGGGAAGAGGAGAGAATGCATTCTATGTACAGCCGAACTGGGGCATTGGTTGGTGGACCGCGCGTTGGCGGAGGTCACAATATATTTCATGCGATGCAGTGGAGATCCCAACTTGGAGAGCGCCCTACATGCTATGCCAGCTAAACCGAGAACGCTTCTTTCCTGGGACGAGTCCGAAGAAGATGAGCCGATCGAAAGAGGGGTAAATAAGACCGCTAAAGGTATGTATAATGAATATTTGCGTTTGATTGGAGGACTAACTGGTAGCAACTTTCAAGAAAAGGGTTCCCAAGACGGACGGCGTAACTGTAGTATCCAAGAAGAGCACCAGAATAGAAGCTACTAAGCCGGATTTTCCCGATGAGGATGAAGACACATTGCCTACGGTTGTAAAGTTGAAATCGGCACCAAGGCATAGTATTCGGAAGTTCGTACCGAAGGCTGATCGCGCCGCCGAAAATCGCTCTACAGAGTCTCCGAAGTATACACTGGAGTATATCGATAATCTAAAGCAGCAAAATAGCTTACATGAAAATGATCTGTCTATGGGGAGTGGATCTGGTGCTGCTACGCCTCTTGAGAATGTGTCTAGTGTTGATACACCTATCGAGGAAGCTAGTGTTGATTCTGCTCCTCAGTTCATTTCAGTCAACCTTGACAGTGAATCTGCGTCAGATGATGAAATGGATGTAGATGAGCCAGGATTTACACAGACACTTGAGCTGGACGAAGGGCTTGGGTTTGAAGACGAGATGCTGCCACTGGATCAGAGATCAAAGCGCCTGCAAGAAGAACGACGGAAGCAGGAGATCAAAACGGCTGTAGAAGAGTACAGCAGTGCAGATGAAGATGATACCAAATGGACCATGGGGCAGTTCAATAGAGCCAGTGGAGGCTCCGGCGTCCATTCTCTCAAAATACGAGAAATCCCTCCGGTGCCAAAGGTGCTAGATAAGATATCTGCATTGCTAGAGACTAGGCGGAACGAGAAACAGCAGCTGATTGACCAGATAAATGCGCTTCGCAACGAAAGAGATTTGATCACCGAACGAGAGGAGCTCGTCCAGTCTGGTCTCGAGCAAGCAGCTAAGGATCTGAGTGAAAATGCAGCTAAACTGGACCGACGAGCAACTCCAGACGAATAGAACTGCCATGTACAAACAATATTTATAAGGCGCCGATAAGCTAAAACCATGTCTTTGACTTGGTTTTGCCGAATTTTTCGACAAACGAAATTCCAGCTCGTAGTCACCATCGCGCGCCGCACTCCACTCGACTCACCCCCAGGTCTGACTCAATATATAAAGCTTATCTTTTGCACATCTCTTCCATCATCATGTTTAAACCCAGACATTTGACCAGCATCGCTGATCTCTCTAGTAAAGAGCTGACCCAGCTTATTTCCCGTGGACTGGTCCATAAGAAAAATATCAAAAATGGTATATACAACCCAGGTTCCAGCCCTTTGGCTGGCCAGTTAGTCGCGATGGTGTTCAATAAGCGATCCACTAGAACCAGAGTATCTACTGAGGGTGCTGTTGCTTACCTCGGAGGCCAGCCGATGTTCCTAGGTAAGGATGATATCCAATTGGGTGTCAATGAATCTCCCTACGATACCGCTAAGGTCATCTCTTCGATGACTTCTTGCATAGTTGCTCGAGTGAGCGCTCACTCTGACATCCAAGAGCTCGCCGAGCACTCTGATGTCCCTGTGATAAATGCACTATGTGACACTTTTCATCCCCTCCAGGCTATTGCTGACTTGATGACTATCAAGGAGACTTTTGGCAAATTTCAGGGTCTCAAAGTAGCGTGGATTGGCGATGCTAATAACGTACTTCACGATCTGGCCATTGCTTGTGCTAAAGTTGGTATCAATGTTGCGGCCGCTACTCCAAAGGCATTTCCTGTTAATCCCGACGTTGTTGAGCTTATCAGACAGTCTGGTGACGAGACTGGAAGTGTTCTGCAGCTCACTACAGATCCTCTTGAAGCAGCCAGCGACGCTGATATCTTGGTCACTGATACCTGGATTTCTATGGGCGAAGAAAGCGAACGGGAGTTGAAGCTTCAGCAGTTTGCAGGCTACCAGATCACTAACAATCTTGCCAAGACTGCTGGCGCAAAGCCGGACTGGAAGTTCATGCACTGCCTACCCCGTCATAAGGAGGAGGTTGATGACGAGGTGTTCTATTCTGATCGATCTCTGGCTTTCCCTGAGGCAGAAAATAGGCTATACTCTGCTATTGCGACTTTGGAGGCATTTGTGGTCAATAAGGGCAAAATTCTTTAGTAATATGGTTCATTATTTAGCTAAAATGCTGTTTAAATAGGTCTTAGTTCTTTCAAAAATAAGCACACAGGGGCTGACTTTCCAATATTTGAGGCTCGATATTCCATTCAAACCGGGAGGACTCTTTAGATGCAAGCATGGCAAGAGAATCACGAGCCGGAACACCTAGAGTGCCCATGGTGATATGGGTGATGCTATTGCTAGACCGTAAGTCGGAGTCAACGATTTCGACTGCTAAAGCCACTATTTTGTTGCAGTACCCAAGCTTCAAAATCTTGACCCCATGAAGGCTGTTCAAAGGAATAACCTTCTCGAATTCCCCCCCGCTGTCTTCGGATGCTGCCTTTTGCTTCTCCAAAAAGTTGGCCTCTTTACTCAGCTGCTTGAACAAGCTACTCGATGCCGGGCCAGAGCTGGCCTTATGTACAATTGTAACATGGAATTCCTCTTGAACCTGTCCTTCCTTCTTCAGAGCATTCCAGGTAGTGGGATCTGCTTCTGGGTTGGTAGCAAAAAACATGTCCACCAAATGCGGCAGATTGTATTTGGCGATATCGATTTGAATACCGAAAAACTGGTATTTCCTTGCCAGCGGTTTCTTATCTTTCACTACCTTCTTGACTGCAGGCTCATATTTCAGAGCCAGTTCCATGGCTTCACCTATCTGCTCAGGGGAGTACTTAGGAAGTTTAACCGCATTCTCAAACACGGGGTCAGTTCTAACAGTGTCAAGAATTAACTCCAGATTATATCGGGAGCCTTTAGAGATATCCAAATTTATGATGAGGTCAAACATACTGTCGGGACTCTTCTCATTGTCAACAGCTTGAAACCGGTTGACAAAACCTTGCATGATCATAGAAATCTTATGATCATCCATATTTCGAATGCTCTGGTGGTTGTTGCCTCTGTCTGTCACTCTAGATCGAGTCAGTTTCCAGGACTCAGAAGAAGGGCCAGTAGGTAAGAAGTTCAAACATACAAACTTCAGATCGCTGGAGTCTGAATCGGTAGCATCGTGGCCTATATCATCGAATAGCTGTTGACGTTCCGCATATTTGTGGTTATTTCTATCAGCAATTACAGCAATGGCACCCTGGTCGAACAACTGCTTGATATCGGCCGCAAATCGCTTTGGCCCTCCTCCAGTAATATTGTCATTCTGGATATGGCCCCAGCCTGTCAAATGAGATAAAGCAACCGAGACTGTAGTCTTTCCACACCCAATAGTAGCCACAGTAACAAACACAATTTTGGCTTGAGTCGGTTGGTGAATTGCATCCTCAACAATATTGTCCATGCCAGTCTGTTTGCAGTGATCCAGGAATTTCTGTCTAAGTGAGATGATACCTTTGTTCCTCAGATAAGCTTCTCTAGCATTAGGATCGTTATGCAAAATTGGAGTTATGAAGCGAAGGTACATCTGGCCAATTGCTTTGTGCTTCTTAAATCTCACAGGTTTGTCTGACAGAAGCATCTTGGTAACTTCTCGCCATTCTCGATACATGAAATATGGCTCATCAAACTTATACTTGAAAAAAAAATCACTACCATCTGCAGATAGCTTGCATCGGACAACAAATCCTTCAACGTCTATTCCATTCCACGTCCCGTTCTTAGCACACTCCTCCAAGAAGTCTCTCAACGACACAACACCAGCAGCCTCTTGATAAGTAGGAAGCAAAAATCCATAATCTCCAGCTAGCTGTTTCACTTCAGCCATTGGTTTAGTGCTGAATTTTGCAGTGTTGAGGTTGAGTCCGTGCAAGTATATACCCCGTCGGTCTCCAACGTACGGCAAAATATGTTCCTCAAATTCGTCATCGCAAAGCTCACCGGCTGCAGTGACGTCCAGGTCATATAATGTTCGGGCCAGTTCTTGTCTTGTCCTGCCTACAGCTTGTAGATGCTTATCCACCCATTGAGATGCCACATATGAATGGTTCTTTGAGATTGTCTCTCCTAATCTGGGGCCGGTAGAGTGTTTGCTTGTTACTACCAAGGTACCATCGCTCAGGCCAGCGATAAACACAATGCAGCCATTCTCTTTGACAGACAAGGTATAAGGACCTTTTGTACTGGTTTCTATCCAGTCCCACCGAGTATTGGGTTGTTCATTGATATTGAAAAACTTGTCGTAACCACGAACCACAATGTCATCACCAGAGGTAAAGATACCTCGAGCATTGATAGGAAGCGTCACCTTAGCCTTGCCATAGTCCCATTCGTTGAACTTCCAGCCTGTCAGAAGCACATCTGGTCTGTCCCAAACAGGAAAGACCGACTTCTTGGCCTTTCCCGCTTTCTCTTGCTGGTTAGCGGCAGCTTCCAGCTTCTGCAGCAGAGCGGGATCGTGAGTCATTTCAAGTAGCTTCTAGTGCGAGTCGACTGACAAAAGAGGCCTTCTATAATGCTTCTAGAACCCCTTTTATATATCACTCTGTAGCTACCAGTGTAATGTAGTGGTCCGCAATGTTCTTTCCTATCAGCAACTCTTCTCCACTCTGTACGCTATTAGGTGAAGGATCACGTACTGCACTGGCGAAAAATTAAAGTATGCGTGCCGCATGTGATGCGGCTAGTCAGTTTGTTCCCATTGCCAAAAAAGGTTACCCGGTGTCCCCCATCCAATGAGAGTTGAGAACTACAAAATTTTTGGGAGTCAAGCCAGACGCAAGTTAGTTTGTTAACGACAACATCGACCATGTCTTTCATTGCACGACGAGGACTCTCCACGCTCATCCCCCCTAAGATTGCATCGCCTGCAGTAAGTATTTTAGTGTTGAACCCGGCATTGCCGCTCAATTGATGTTATTTGATGCCCGTTTGTAGGTATTAACACGTTACTTTAGAACCTTGGCTCTGCTCCTAATGCCAAACGAATGACCAAGGTCGTCGACTTCTACAAGGCTCTTCCCCGTGGAACTGCTCCGGCTTACAATGGACCCGTCACTCCTGAGATCAAGTACAAGACTAAGTTTTTCGACAAGGATTCCTCCAAGCCTTTGATCCACATCATCACCTTCTTCTTGGTGTTTGGATACTCCGTCGACTACTATTTCCATCTTCGACACGAAAAGCATTAAATAGACTGCAATTTTTAAATACATGACAAGTCATTTGTGACTGCCGTTTCATTTGCCTCGAAAGAGATGGATTGATATTTTAGGAATAGAGTGGTGCAGAGAGAAAGCACAAATACTTGGATCTATCTTCAAAGAAATTTCAATTCAAAACTAACAGACTTTAACCGAAAAATATCGACTTTTTACTTAACTGAGATAATTTAAAAGGCAGCATCCACCTTGTCCTCCTTGACAGCAATAGGTTGCTTGTCGTAAGACTCCACTCCTTCTACCGAGCTACCTTCGCTAGAATCCTCGAATCGAGCATCGTAAATCTTAGCGTGTTTCTCATTCCATTGCTCAGGACATCCAGGGACAGGTTTCCACCAGCAAAGGGCCCAATAACTCAGATAAGATACAATGAAACCGCCCAAGAAATTGATGTTGTAGATATAAGAAGCTCCGACGGGCACAGTGGCACCTACAGCACCGGCAAATCCAACAATATTGATGAGGATACCGGCAATGTAGGCTGCATATGCTTGCCATGAGAATCCGTGGAATCCTACATAAGCAGTTCCAGGCTTGTCAGTGTACAGATCATCTAGCAAAAGCTGACCTTTCTTGACAGAATAGTAATCGGAAGCCATCACACCAGCTATTGCAGACAAGAAGGTAGTGTAGGCAGACAAGTAAGTAGTAAACTTGTTAGAAGTTTCAAGCAGCTTCCAGGGGCACATGGCGAAGCCAACGGCTGCGCAAATGTAACCACCTCTTCGAATGTTCAGGTACTTGGGGAAAAGAGCAGACATGTCAGTACCAGCAGAAATGGAGTTAGCAGCAATATTGACACCAACCTGAGCCAGAGCAAAAACAAGTGCAATGAAGAAGACACCAGCTCGAGATCCAGACTTATTGCTGTCCAAGAACTTATCTAGGACATCAAGAGGGGCCCAGAAAGTCTCATCGTACAGCAAGGTAGAAGCGGAAGACACAATAATACCAATGAAAGAGGTAATTGCGAACGAAGTGGGGATAGCAATAAGCTGAGAGAGAATAGGAGAAGAAGGCTTCTTGGAGAATCGAGTGAAATCGGGATCATTGACAATGAGCGTAGCAAAGTTGGCAATGCAGTCCATAATTGAGTTAATGATAGCCCACCGGAAAGTAGCGCCGGATATGGTAGCAGGCTGCTTCACAATGGGACCGATTCCGCCGGCCTTCTTGCAGGTCCAGATAAGGAAGCCAAAGCCAGCAAAAGGAACCAAAATGGACTTGACGGTGAACAAGTGTCTGATCTGGTGAACAGGGAACCAAATAGCGATCAACTGTGCCAGGCAGAAAAGGAAAAAACACATAAACTCATAGGTAGTAGTGCCTGAGCTTGGGATACCATTGTGCATCTCATCGGCATGAGGCCAGATAGCTTTGATCATCAGCTGGATACATTCACCACCGAGCCAAGACTGAACACCATACCACACCACAGCCATACCAGCTCGATTGAACACAGGCCAGAAAGAACCCCAGATACCAAACGAGGAACGGGCAATGACAGGGAAAGAAATATGATATACCGCACCGATTCGTCCAATAAGCACAATGAAACAACCAGCTAGGAAATAACCGACCCACACAGTGATCCACACCTGCCACCAGGCCAGACCAGCCTGAACGGCAGTACCCACAATCTGCCAGGTATTGAGGTTGAAAGAATCAGAGATCCAGAAGGATACGAAGTTTCTCCAGCCCCATGTTCTTCGAGCAGGCTCGACAGGAGCCAGATCCTTATTTTGAAGGAAGAGCTCAGTGCCCTTCAGGTTTTCATCGTGATCCACCTCGAGCTTGAGGAGAAATTTAGAAAGTTTACTCATATCGATGCCTGTGAAATTTTCTTTATTCTACCGAGATCCGACAAATGGAACTTTCCAGCTTTATATATACTACCCACTGTGTGGCCCGTGGCGCCTATTATTATCGCGCTATCGGACTTTGCAAAGTTTTACGCCTGCCTGATATGTTTATCGGATATCACCCTCGATGACCTATTGATTGGACAGATAAGACCCATCGCCCATCCCCGAATCTACGGTGCACACCACTTTAGGAAAAGTTTTCCATGATTTTGCACCCTTGCGCGGCTTGAATCAGGAAAACCCCAGTATCAAGGTTTGAGCAGCATGGGGCCTGTGGGACCAGATTACAGTTTAGGCTGTTTAACGGTGCAGTAGTAGCTTGTATCTGTAGCTGTGGTGCACTGATCGCGGGCTTTTCAATGGCCGTCGGTATTGACAGCTGGTGGCTCCACCCTGATCTGGTCTGGCCAGGCCCTAGTGTTTTTCAAGGTACGGAAGTGTATTCTAATTGGGTTAGAGAATGTTGCATCACGTGACGTGCCGTCTACTCGTATGTTCCAGTGGTCGGGCTGCGAAGAAAGCAGTCCAAAAAAGTAACATGCAAAATGGGAAATGAGGAAGACGACGATGTAGGGTGAACTGTGAAGAAACTGTCTCGCATTGGGTGGTCTATAGATGCGTATGGTCTAGCGGGGCTGACTGACTGCTTTGTCGTATGGCTGCCGTTGAGCGGGAGTGTAAGGGGACAAAATTATACAACCCGGGCGAGGCCTAGCAAAGAGATAAGGTTAGATAAAAAGACCCCACAATTACGTGGATCCGTGGTACATTTGTGAAATTGGCTCAGGCCAGAATAGTCAGGCGAATTGTAGTGTATTATTGGGTAAAATCTCAAATAGGGATAGCGGGGCTGGAGTTGGTAGGCGATACGATCGGGCGGGGCCCCCGGTCTAGATAAGATTGGATAATAACGAAATTGAGCCCGCGAAAGGTAGCTCTAACGGTGTGCTACACAACGTGGACTCGTGATCAGCCCAGATAAGGTGTGGAGAAACTTCGTATATACGGGAAATCGGGTGCCAAGACCTTCATTGGACGATCGGCCACCCTGTAATCCCGATGGAATAATAAAAGATAAGCATATCGTCTATAGGCTTATCGGCCGGCCTACCGAACACAATGATCATAAATTCAACTGGTATCTAGGTTGCAGATCAGTTCGCTATTGTGTTTCTCAGGTGAAATTTACTGATGCATATTCGTCGGGTGAAATTTCCTGATCCATGCGCCCCCCTACTGGTTGATCTTCAGAGATAATACTCTTTGATACTGACTAGCCACAATTCCAGATGCTACAGCCAGCAGAAATATGGAAATTCCGGTCAGTCTCCTTCATCTTTGGAAACTAGTCTTTGTGAGATTCTTTTTTACGGCAATTCATGTTTTCATCTTTCATTAAAATGCTATATGGTGCGCTTCCTCTGCTTGTCAAAAAGCTTAGGCCGCATGATTCTAAATGTACAACACCTTATCTAAAACACTCAACGCTCTTTTGTCTTCGCTGAACTGCTGGTAAGGAGGCTTATACGCAGTGTCTACAGGACTGGGATTCCCATTGCTACCAGTTGAGATCGGACTAGATTGTCTAGGCGACACTACCGGAACTGGTAAAAGGCCATTGCCAGAAAGCTGTGATATCGCTCCTGCAGGTGAGCTATGAAACTGATCAGCCTGTGGGGCCTTGAGGCTGGATCGACCAGCGTCCGGGCCAGGGGCATAAGAAGGTTGAGGTTGATAGTACCCAGAAGAGTACGAAGAATAGGAGTAGGCGCCAGTACTTGGTGCAGCAGGATGACCACCGACCGGGCTAACTCCCTGATGATATGGACTTGCAGCCTGAGCAGGCTCCTGGTAAACCGGTCGTGAGACAGGCATCTGAGCCGGAAGAGGAGGACCCAGAGGAGTTGTGGTGACAGCAGGAATAGACACCGATCCAGGAGGAGTATCTGGGTACAGATCTATGGGAATATGCAGATTTTTGAGGTTGGGATCCATTGTAGGTTGAATGAGGTTTCCAAGGTTAACATCCTCCTTTGTGTAGTAGGAGATGAGGTGGAGTTTAAGCCCAGTGCTGGTAGCGATACTGAAGCTTTGCTTAAATAAGCCGTTGGGTTTGTATTTGTAACCATCTTCGGAGCTATTTGGTGAAGATGGGGAGGAGGAGCTTTCATCGGGGGACCCAACGTCAGACGCAAAGATTCCAGCCTTGAGTCTGTTTCCTTCCATTTCTTGGTAGGTAAGGAAAGCACCGGAGACTCTTGAGGCGCTCCAGGACTTGGAATCAGTCCATCGGCGCATGCCGGCCTCCTGTTCGTCCCAGATGAACACACAACCGGAGCCGATTTGAAGACGCTCTCGCTCACTGAGTCTTCTCCTGATTCTAGGAATGATTCCCTGGCGACAAGCTTCAAACAGCAGGATTGCATCCAGCTGGGTACGAACGTGGCCGTGGTAAGACTCCATGATGAACCAGATGATAATAATAAGAAATAAGAATAATAATAAATAAACAGGGGATCGGGAACGGGTCGATGAAGGATGGAGGAGGAAAGGGCAAGCAGGAGGAAGGGGAGACAGCAGAGAAGAACAGAGCAAACAAAACTTCAGCAGCAATAAACACAAAAAAGACAGCGAGATCTGATAATATATATTTGTTCTTTCGTCCTAGCAGGAATATAATAGAGTGGCCAAGTTGCTTGGTTTTAAGGTCCACTTTGCTTTTGGCCCTGCGCTATTTATCGCCAGGCTTGTCGAGCTTACGTACCTACTCACACCTAAGCCGAAAAAGAAATACATTACGAAATCTGCGTAAGCATACGCGTGGACTCTACAAGTTAACCATATATTAGTTTCCTAATAGAGTATCAGCATCACGGGGGAGGAGGCTAGCCCGTTGTAAACTTATAAATACCCGCAATAGATATATACGACGATGATTTGAATGGCATTGGGCAATGAACCCCACTGGCGATAGGTTTGGTGCGGAGTTGTTAATTCCGGGATGGAATTGTGGACAAAGTCCGTTCTGACCAAAATGTATGCCGCTGCTGGGAAAAAATAGTGTTATTATCCGATGGCCAATCTTTCCATTGCGTACTAAAATAGGGCTGACTTTCCTTTTTCGAGCTAGCGCACTATTGTAGTTTCTTTCGGTTCTTGTGTGACTACCTTGTTCGTGAGTCAAATTTGCGTAAGCTTGCCTATGTCATGGCTAGGTACGTGCGCGGCAAGCAAATAGCAAGAGTGTTTTTACTCCGTCGGAAAACTCGCTATACGACCACTTTGAGTTTAGGCAAGTAAGAATGGCTTGATTTAGGCAATGATTTTAAGTTGTTTCCTTGCAAAAGCCGCGGACGAATGGAATGTTTATTAGAGTTTTACACAGCTTCGGTGCGGTTGCGATGCACTGTGGTGATAACAGCACCACAGCGGCTTGGTTAGGTTCGGAACTGGAACTTTCCAACGCCTCAGTTAATTGGGACCCAGGGTGACATAGCTACATTCTGGGACAAAGGGGGGCCGTCGGACTACCAATAGTGTTCCGGTAATTAAACTATATGTTGCAAGCGCCTCTGCGATTCTGCAGTCCGCCTCACAGCACTTGCGTAATCCACCGTAAGGCTGAGTTTGTATCGCAGGTTTAGCCAAGCCTAAAGCCCTCACAACAAGTACCCGCTAAAACCGGAGCCAAGAAGTGGGCTCCGATTACTGATGAGACGGCTTCGGAAAAGATCATTGCTCCCTGTATCCGGAATTGGACGTTTACTTTCACTGCCGTAGCGTAGCCAGGCCCGAGACCGTGGAAGCCGGAGTTAAAAGGTGGTTTTCATCAAGGTGAACACTAAACACAGAATTAAGGGTTACGCAGCCTCTGCCCCCAGGGAGACGTGCGCATTCAAAACACATTCTAAACACGCAATCTCCGGTTTAATTCCAGAAAGAAAATGTCGGCCACCCTAGCCGAAACGCCCTACTCTTGGCCACCACCCAGCTCCGTCCTATCGAATATTAAGAACATAGCTTAACTCTCGTGATCTATAATCTATACTCTATTCCCGGTGCGGCTTAAAACAGACTCAAAGAACCACCGCAAATGACTATGACTTTACGTCCCACTCCGAAACGGGAAATTCCTCCCAACAGGCAAACGACACACGCTGTCTGTGATTTCGCAGTGAAAAATTCAAAGCAGTGTCCCAATAAGCGCCAACGGTCTACTTCCCGAATGAACAATGGATGATCCAGTACGTGCCACAACATTACACCTGTAATGTATACCTCTCTAACTCCAATTGCAGCTGTTTTCCCGGCTGAACAATGCCCATTATGGCAAAAAGAAAAAGGCCCCAGCAGTGCCTTCCGCCACTGAGGAGGAAATTCGCCAAATCAGACAGTATTTCAGCGAGCTACTGGTACGGAACGGCACCAGGCCGGTTAATGTTAACAGTGTCCGCGTCCTTGGCGGCTCTCACATGAGAGAGAGCTTTTTAGATGCGCATCTTCAGCCGTTGTTGCGGCCTGGGCACAATCTGAGATCGGTTCTGGACACCATCGATACGATCCAGATCGATCTACACAATCTGGGAATATTTGACAATGTGGCCATGTTTTTGGATGAGGGCCCTAATTACTTCAAATTTGGGCAGCAGTCATCCAAGTTAGATCTGGCTGCTACGCTGAATCTCAAGGAATCTAAGAGGTTTCTGGCTAAGACTGGTACGGACCTGGGCAATGGCGAGGGCAATGGGTACATGAATGGAACCTGGAAAAACGTTTTTGGCGGAGGAGAGATTCTCTCCTTGGACGCGACTATGGGTACTAGAACTAAATCTTCATACATGGCAAATTTCATCTTCCCGGCGCACCTGCTCGGCAAGTGGTACAAATCGGAGACGATAGCATTTGTATCCTCGAGAAACATTGCATGGGCCTCACATGAACAATATGTGAGAGGCTTATCGTCTAAACTCAAATCCCCCACGCAGGAGTTCGGTGGTGAATATGTCTGGAGATCAATTCATTGCCAGAACTCCGCTAGCGATTCTATCCGAAACCTTGCTGGACATTCCATGAAATCATCAGTCTATCACGCGTGGATTCCCAAGGATTCCCGTGATGATGCTTTCATGCCATCCAAGGGATTCTATCTAAAAATTCTCCAGGAACTCGGCTACGCAGCTGCGGTTCCTTTTTACAAAAACACAATCGAGTCACAAGCTGCTTACAGCTTGGCACCCAGAGTGACTTTGACAGCTTCACTCCGGGCTGGTGCTCTGCTCAGCAAGCAGTCGCATCTAATGGACCGGTTTTTCCTGGGAGGGCCGAATGATGTCCGTGGTTTCTATCTGAATAGCATGGGCCCGAGAGATTCATTTGACTCCCTTGGCGGCAACTTCTTCTATGCATTTGGTCTAGGTGCATTACTGCCTATTCCTAAAGTACCCGAAACTACACCTGTACGATTACAGACGTTTCTTAATGGTGGATTTTTATCACCAGATCCACGCCTACTCGGTTTACCAAGTGTTACAGCGGGTGTTGGTTTAGTATACCGGGCCCCAATGGCTCGATTCGAGCTGAATTTCTCGCTGCCTCTGGTGGTGAGAGAAAACGAATCCCCTAGAAAAGGAATCCAGTTTGGTGTGGGTTTTTCATTTATGTAAGGCGAGGTGCATTTGTATAACTATGTACATATCTATTTAGAATCAGCAATGTGCTGCTTGATCCAAGACTCATGGAACTTTATAACTTCGGGTATTATGAGTGATTCAATATCAACAGACTCATCAATCTGCTCTTTGCTGAGACTTATTTCCTTAGAGGTCGTAGGGGTGACAAAGATCACTTGGTTTTTTCGGGTTTGTAGTAGATTGCCAATCACCAGCTGGTGCGAATACCTTTCCAAGGCGGTGCGGGCCTTTTTCAGCAAAATGGATTCATCTGTTTCAAGCTTGAAGGAGCATATCATGGCATTGGGCGTCCATTCGTCTACCAGACGCCGAAGAAATTTAGGCACCGGGTCCAGATCCACAATAAGCTTACCTCCATGTCCACCATTACTCTGAATTTTGTGCTCACTAACCCTTGACTGAGGCAAGAAAAAGTCTGATACTGCAGCAGCAAGATAGAAAAGTATACTGGGGTTGTAAGGCACCAATTGACTAAGCTCCTCCGACACCATGCGCAGAGTGAATAAATACTGGTTGACAGTAGTGAAAGGTACGAGACACAGAAGATTTTCCCGCTTTGCTCGGTTATATTCGGCCAAGACGGGAATCATCTGGTCCCGATACTGGCCATTGACTACGATTTCGCCATTTTTCTCCTCCATGTAGTCGAGAATATTATTGGTATGAGTATAGTGCCTCGAATAGGGCATAACCGAGAATTGGCGATGAATAAAAATAACGGCATAGCCCTGGGCAATAAGATACTCGGTAGAAACAGCACCTCGAGTTCCAGCAGAGAAATTGTCAATAAATCTCACAGTGTTGTTCTCTAAAGGCACTGTGGTGCCGCCAGATGTGACCACGGCAATTCTCCGCTGCCGCTTGATCTGATCTGCAATGAAGTCATTCACCTGGCCCTTCACCTGTGCAAGGTATTCAGGTTCCTTGTTGACCTTGAAGTATCGGTCTTCCTCATCCAGTGAAGCAGGGTCCGTATCGGGAACACTTCGATCTATTGCGTGCTCCGTAGCCGGGTTAGAAGTGTGATACATGTTATGTGGAGAAAGTCAAGTTAAGTCCTATGACTCGCCCGGAGATCCCAACTAAGCAGTTTGACGGGGTGAGGCTGAGTTGACGGGAACCGGTCGGCAGTTGTTATGTCAGCAGCAGTAGAGACACCCAGAGCGAGACTATTTCCAACTCTCCTTCCAGCCTTTCATCGAAAACATTGGTGAAAAATGACAAACCCCATTGTATTTCTAGATGTAGGTTGGTGAATATAGCATGTTTTGCTGAGAAGAATATAGCTAACAATGCAGATTTCTTTTGGTAGCCAGGCATTGGGCCGGATCAAAATCGAGCTGTTCGCTGATAAACTGCCCAAAACCAGTGAAAATTTCCGTCAATTCTGCACCGGAGAGCATAGACTCAATGGTGTTCCTCAGGGTTACAAGAATTCCAAGTTCCACCGTGTCATAAAAGGGTTCATGATCCAGGGAGGTGATTTTCTCAAGGGAAATGGCACGGGATCACAGACTATCTACGGGTCAACCAAGTTCAACGACGAGGGATTCATCTATCCGCATGAGCCCATGTGTCTGAGTATGGCCAATTCGGGTCCTAATACAAATGGCTGTCAATTTTTTATATGTTTGGACAAACTAGACCATCTCGATGGGAAGCACGTTGTGTTTGGAAAAGTCATCGAAGGAGAGTACATTGTTCGCCAAATCGAACAGGCACCGACCAACGCCAACGACAAGCCATATCCTCATGAGATGACCATCACAAACTGTGGAGAAATGTAAAACTAGTTTCAGATTGGGATTCTTTTCAATTTGCTATAGTCACGCCAGTCCTTGATCTTGGCCTTGCGGAAATCCTCTTTACAAACTGCGAACACTGCTTTGGAAAAACTCACTAGCACTACCGACAGATCGTTCGGGCGTACTAGAACATGTTCGCCTGATATACTACCATGGCAAACTCCTTTTGCATGTATGTATGCTATTATTTTCTTAACTCTGGTGCTTACTTCGGTCAAGATCTCCTGTTGACTTAGAGGGTTGTTCATAGGTTCTTTATACGGTCGTTGAGCAAACCAGGAGTTATAGGTATGGAACGTGTCGATGGACTCTATGAGCAAAGATATAGTCCGGTAAGGGGGCTGAGTAAGATCTTGGTGGGGCGAGGCGAATTGTGGATCGCACAAATGATAATCAAATGGATCGCTGACTGCAAGAGCGTAAAAGTAGGGGATACCCGACCCCTGGATACCTTGCAGCTTACTATAGGCCATCACTTCCGTTTGTAGGTGCGGCACATCTGTATGCTTCTTTTCAAACACGGGCCATTTGAAACTGGGCAGTTTTATTATCCGAGTATTCCCACTGTTCAACATATTGCAGTAGGTCAAGACATGCGGAGTGATGTCATCGTTCAGGTAGTCAAGCAATTTGTGCTCGAATGCCGAATAGATTTCGCGATCCATGACCCTTCTGCAACCCAGAGCGCATTGTGCAATTTCCGATAGTTGCATGCGGGGGATCCGATTCGTCACCTGCGATTGGCTCCGGGCCCACAGTCTGTGGGCCTCTATCAGGCCATACACAGCAGCATTTTCCGCCCTGTTACTGTGCAGCATGACAGCTGCCAGGGCCTCACCCACGCTAGGGGCTTGGGCATCGTGGCGCATCCAGTGGACTCGCATATTGAGCTCTGGTGGTGGTGCTTCGTGCTCCTCGGGGCAGGGTCTAGCAGCATGATCATCGGGATCGAGCTCCATGATCCCCCAATGGGAGTAGTTGGTGAGTACGACGATCCCAATATGATCGGCCGCCATCTTGGTCACTACTCGCTGGACGGTGGTGTGCCAGTGTTCAGCCTTAAGTGTAGTGACAATGATGCACAGGCGTGCATCGCCCTCGCAGAGGTACGTGTGCTCAAAGGCCTGGACATCGGATAAAACACGGCATGTGGTGGGTCCGAATACCGAGTTCAACGCACAGGAGATGGGCATGCAGATGTTGGCATAGCAACCGTAATAGGCCTCGATAAGGCTTGACACTGGGCGAGAGAAGCAGATCCCATGGCTGGAGGGATCCAGTGTATGTGATCCCCCCTGAAAGTTATGCAGGCAGCTGTAGGTCGCGTGTGCAGTCTCTGATAGCTGTTTAACCAACGCCTCAATGTGTTCAGGGTTCCAGAAATTAAAGTTTGTAGAGGGAAAGAAGTCGGCAGGAGGTAACTTTGGCTGTACGCAGTCTGGAAAGTCGATTCCGGCTCCGAAAAAGCCCGGGAGTGGTTCTCGGAGGGTCTGGTAATGATCCATGAAGATGATTGAAGAGCATTGTGCTTGAGTAAATCGCCATGTAGCGTTCTTTTGACAAGTTTAATGCGCCCATATGCAGCTTCATGTGAAAGTAGGACACCCCCAGAAACCACCCCCCAAGCAATGCTTTTACAATCTACGATAAATATACCTATTACGGGCAATTCTAACAGTGGGACAGTATGTCTTTTGCAGGAGCCGAAACTCCGGACAAACTCTGGTGCGATCGGCACTGTCGTTGTTTTGTTTAGTGAGGAATATGGTACAATATTTTTCAACTGACACTGTGCCTGAGAGATCCACCCAAATAGGTTAGTGTACATGCAAAAAGCAGTTTCGCCATGGTAAATACAAAGCTCCAGAGACAAACCAGCACCAAGCCTCAACCGGCAAACCCCAGCCATACAAAAAATATCTGGGGAATTACGCAACATCCACCATGCACACGGAGGCTTACTGGGCATGCTGCGGCGTTCGTCACAGCCAGTTACTGGTGTGCACCACACTGAAGCAAAAGAGCCACGAACTTAGTCTCTGTGGAAGAGGTATATATACATATACAGACGTAATATAAGTCTGACCCTCCGCCACCCCCCCTTGCCGTCAGAAAACCCCCCAAAGATCGATCTCTCGTCCTCACCTGGAGAGCGCACCTCTAGATTATTGCTATACTATTATATATTCGGTGGTATATAACCCCGACCAGCTGCCTTCGTGCGCGTGGTTCTCTCATTCCAGGGGGGGTCCTCCACATATCGTGCTTTTCCCACCTTCCAACCTTCTAACTTTTCACCTCGTTCCTTGTCCTTTCAAATCACCGTGTGAAGTCTGCGTAAGCGCTAGCGTCGGTTGGCCCATGTCGTCTCCTAATCGGGACCTTTCTCAGGGGGTAACGCATCAACAAGGCACTACATCACCAGAGACGAGCCCTCCTCTCGACTCGAAAAATGCCAACCAGTCGTCTTTGGAAGACCAAACTGGTTCAGGGGCCAAATCTGAGTCTGATCGGCCGGCCCCTTTACCGGCCGATGCTGCCAAGGGTGGTAGAGAAATAAACAAGAAGGTGCTCCATGTCGGGGGAATAGACCAGAATGTCACCGAAACTATGCTCATAGAGCTCTTCAAGGTCGCTGGCGAGGTTCTGTCTGTCAAAATGTTCCCTGATAAGAATCGCCCGGGGTTTGTTTATGCATTCATCGAGTATGAGGCGCAGGAAGATGCCGAAATGGCCCTCACCACTCTCAACTATCGAGTACTCCACGATGCCGAAATCAAGATCAACTGGGCCTACCAGTCCCAACAGGCCATCAAGGACTCGGAAAACTTCAATCTCTTTGTCGGAGACCTTGCATCGGAAGTCAATGACGAGATGTTGGCCAAGGCGTTCACGTTGCATGGCTACACCTCCATCATCGAGGCCCGCGTGATGTGGGACATGACAACCGGCAGATCTCGTGGCTATGGCTTTGTGTCTTTCCAATCAAAAGAAGAGGCCGAAAAGGCTATAATAGAAGTCAATCAGCAACAGGTTGGATCGCGTCAAGTTAGAGTTAACTGGGCCGAGAAGAAAATGCCCAATGTCGGTCATGCCCCGAACACTAATATTGGCCCGGCTCAGGGGTCAACTAGAAGGCGATCCTCTCAGCAACACCACACAAAACCACCGCTTGGTCCCTATGGACCCTATCCAGGGCCCCACCCGGTATTGGCCGCTGCTGCCTATCAGGCAATGGCCGCTAGTACCCCTTTGCCGGGCTACGGCCCCCTGGCTCCAGATATGCATCCTTACGAGGTTGTGCTGAATCAAACTCCGTCCTGGCTCACCACGGTCTACGTTGGAAATCTGCCAACTTACACCAACACTGCAGATTTGATTCCTATTTTACAGAATTTCGGGTATGTGGTGGGGTTCAAACATCAGCCTGATAGAGGATATGCTTTTGTACAGTACGACTCTCATGAGATCGCTGCCATGGCGATTGTACAGCTATCGAATTATCAGATTGGTGGCAGGGCCTTAAAAATCGGCTGGGGTAAAAGCCGACAGTCTTCATCTTCATCTTCTGCCACCTCTGAAGGCTCCTCTAAGCATTGAAGCTTTTTGGGCCAAAATAATCTAGGTATACCTTGGAAGATTTTTGGGCAAAAAAAATGCCTCTGTTAAGTTTGCATTCGTATAGGTGGCCGCAGTGATGTATGTATGACATGTAAAGTATGAGTATTGTAGATTAGTCAATTAATAACATTAAACATAATAAGTTGTTCGGTTCATGCAAACGATGGTGTATCGCTTGTTTCGTAATTTTTGCTAGTCCACATAGTCCACCGGCAGGCTTAATAAAGTGAGAATATTTCACAACAGAAACGCAGAAAAACACTTGTCGGACAGTTCTTCAAATAATTAATATGATATAACACGACCCATTTAACAATAGAATATTTTCAAACATCTAACAGTCCAAATTGGTCTAGATCTATAGGCCATGATAAATGATCTGTCAATAAATAGCAATTCAAGCAGCCTAACAGCTACTCGTCTCTCTTCCTGATAGTAGAAACCTTCTTATGCTTCTCCTTTGCTTTCTCTCGCTTGACACTTAGAACCTCCAAGAATTTCTCGCCTCGTTCTTTAGCAGCCTGCGATCGCTTTTTCTGCTTACTCGAGAGTTTCTTCTGCTTAGACTTGGATTTCCCGATCTTGCCGTCAGAGATAGCACCTCTTACAGAAAGCTCGGCTATTTTCTCATTGACGAGGGTTTTACCGTCTGTGGGGAGTTGTGGCATTTTTTTTTTTTTTTATTTGTATGGGGTTAATGTGAAGATAAATAAATAATGAAAAAAAATTCGATGAGGGTGGTTGTTTAGTTTCTGCACACTCTGTGTTTTTGGGCTTACAGCACTCGCCATTCTCCTTTGTAATACTTCAGCCTTTAATCTCCTACGCAGCCCATGTCTGCTGGAATGAATGGAGAGTGGGTGTATGGAATAACGGCAGTATTGGCGATAGTTGTAGCATCTATTATGTTCTCGGATACTCTGCGTGGATCAATAGATATGGCATCGGCAGGAATGAGATACTTGTATGAAAAGACCGCGAGCTCGGTACTGGGCCAGGTGGCCGAGCTGGGCCCCTTAACAAAATGGGAGCATGATAATATTGGCCTGGCCAAGAGCAAGTACGTTGGAGGACTGTATAATGAAGGGAATACCTGCTTTATGAATAGTGTTGTTCAGAGTTTGGCATCATGTGGTTCGCTGTCACGGTTTCTGGAAGCAAATTACAAGACAGGGGACGAAGAAAAGATAACCATTGATGCTGAAAAGACTAAAGGTGAAGATTCCGATGATTCCGAGTCGGAAGACAGTGAAGAGGGCGACAATAAGCTTCGAGAAAGCTTGTTGTCCCTTATAAATCAGTTGAACATACGGAAAGGATCCAACCATACGTATTCCACCGCAAGTCTAACTCGAGCTATTGCTGAACTCACAAGGTGGAGATACACCCGATATACCCAGGAAGATGCCCAGGAGTTTTTTCAGCAGATATTGCTTGGAATGGAGAAGGAGATGGTACAATCCGGAATCAAGTTATACAAGAGTGAACCAAACACACCATTTGACGGAACACAAGCTACTCGGGTGGGATGCGTCAAGTGTGGTGAAATGGAAGGTATTCGCCGAGGATTATTATCTTCGATTGATCTGAACCTAAGCTCTGAAACTTCGGGATCAATCCAGCTCGAGGATCTGCTGAATGAATACACCGAAATGGAGACTATTCCAGGGGTCGAATGCTATAGATGCTCATTGATAGATTATGAGGAAGAACTAAGGCGTCGTTCTCAGGAAGGGGGTCCCATGGTAAAGATGTTTGAAAGTCGAGTGGAGCAGATTCAACAGGCCCTGAGTGCCAAAGTTATAGACGAAAAGCAGTATGCACAACTCAAGCCTAAAAAGCTAAAGGTACTTGGGGCCAAAACAAAACAGGTGATGCTAGCACAGCCTACATCTGAAGTCCTTATGATACACATTAATCGGTCTGTATTTGATATGCGTACCGGCTATATGGGCAAGAATTACACTCCAGTCATATTCCCCATGCATATTGACTTGAGCCCATGGGTGATCGGGGCCGATGACAGTGAAAACAGCGATCCAAAGCAAAAAATGATCGGCCAGCGAGATGAGCCGATCTTGTATCAGCTGCGAGCCACAGTTATCCACTATGGCTCTGCCAATTTTGGGCACTATGTATGTTTCCGTAAGGATAACGAAGGCATCTGGTGGAGAATCTCCGACAACAATGTCGATCTGAGCAGCGCGCAGCAGGTTCAACGGTCTCAGGGAGTATTTATGTTATTCTACGAGAGATGGAGAGGCACTGAGGAGGAGCTGAGTTCCATGGATGAACTGGCCAGCGACGATGAGTTGACCCCTCCTCCAGCGGAGACGGGTGAAAACTCCGAAGCCGTGGAAGATTCCTCCGACGACGAGGAGCCAGAGGACGAAGATAGCATTACTGGCGGCGATACAGACATCGAGCGATCAGACTAAGATGATCCATTCCTCCTCCAGGATTAGCACCCTGAAAAAAAAAGTTTAGATTGCATTGTGTAAATAAAAAAAATTTTGAAACTTTCGATTCCATGTTTTGTCCTAATCAAGGACTTGTGTCGTGCGACGACTGGGGATGCCAATTGGTGATGGCACCCGCCTATCGGGAGATCTGGGACGGTGCCTATCTCTGGGCCGGGCAATTAGGTTTGTAGATTTATGGGTCGACCATGAGGGCGGAAAGCCCGACTGACCATCGCCTTCTAAAGCCGAGCGAGCGCCCCAGTCGGTCTGATAAGATGTGCTTATGCCACCGATGAGGGGAGGAACTTAGGACCGATGCCGTATCATTTGCCGTGCCGTATGAGGTTATTTTTTTCGTAGGGGAGATGAGGACAGTAAACCCCGACGGAGTGGGGACCGCTAAAGCGGCGGAAATATGAGCACGGGGGGGGGGGGGGAAGGATGTGGTGATTGAATCGGGACGAATGTGCTGAGATAACAAATGTTACAATGTGTGTGTAATGGCGTTATCACAGGCGGTAGCTGGGAAATTCCATCTGTGCCTAGCCCATGTCGTGCCATGCAACGACGGCATGGATCTTGCCGGCGACCGGGAGCGACTTAGCTAGCGTAGTGCTGACCAGAGTGATGTGATCCCTGGGGCTCCACCCGTTAACTCGTAATTTTTTTTTCATGTGTGGCCTTGCTCGGTAATGTGAAAACGGTAGATAGCGAAGTGGTTCAAAAAGCAAAGCGAGGGAATTGTAGGATTTTTTTACGATTCGATGCGAGAAAATGTCAGCAGCAGGTTTTGGGCAAAAATCCGCCAACAATCGCACTATCTACATTACCACGGAAGAACGTGATTGATGAACAAGTTCGATCAAGTATTTTCTACAGCAGCTCTCTTCCCACTCGCTACAGTCTACAGCTTGTCTTCCTATCTCATAAACTTCTGCCCATCGCTAGAACGCTGAGCTTGGCAGGGAGGGCAGGATAAAATGCCCACCCCCCGGCGAATAGAGGCTTATCTGACCAATCAGCGGTTACATAGTCGAAGTCACCTCTCCCCCACTCATCTCATCCCACCTTGCTTTTTACTATCTCGATTTACTTTTTTGCTTGCAACAAAGCGCTCCTGCCCTATTAGGGAATGGAGTTTTACTTCACATGGCCAATGTTACCGTTCGAGCCTATCGTGCTATCGTCATTCGGTTTATATATTGTGAGGGTCCCCGGCATCGCTTGAGATCCCCATCGCCCCTAACTTTATATAAACCGTCTGGTGGGCTCCATCCAGGATAGGACTGACTCTAGAGATAGCTACCTTGAAAAAAAAGACATCAACCTTCATCATGTCAAACAGCCCTAGTCCTCCGGCCTCGAACAGTTCGGACCGTAAAAAAACCCCAAGCTCGTGGGACCCGCATGATGATATGGTCCTCCGACACCTCAAGGAGCAGCTCAAGCTCGGCTGGAAGGAAATCGCGGCCAATTTCCCTAACCGAACCACCAATGCCTGTCAGTTCCGATGGCGAAGACTCATGTCCGGCAATCTGCGGTCTTCAAAGCCTCCTACACCAACCAACCCTCACGAGAGCATCACCTCGCTGACCCCTACTGAGGCCATCCAAATTCCCGGATCTACAGATTCCCCTTCACCAAACTCAACCTCAAAACATTACTACTACCCTCCCCCATCATCCATTCACAATGCATCATCAAGACCGTGGTCCAAGGACGAGGATGACCTGCTGAGCTCAAGAAGAGACCTCCGAACCGACGAGCTCACCCTGCTGCTGCCCCAAAGATCGGAAGCTGACATTCTGTCCAGAGTCTCCCAGCTCAATCTTGCATCACCTCCTCACCTCAGCCTTCCTCCCATTCCCCACTCGCCTAGTAGTGGCTCCCAAGCATCCTCTCCTGCATCGCTCCCTACCTTTTCATCCTTCACCCGAGACCGGTCCTCTTCAACCTCTTCCACTGCTTCCTCGGTCTCTATCACCTCTTCTCCCTACATTGGCCCGGATTTTGCTCGGCGGCCTGTGCTTGCTAAGCCCAGATCTCCTTGCTTTGACGGACTTAAAAAACTCCCAGCGCCAATCGCTCAGCGAAGATCGTCCATTCCATACGCCCCCGCGACGGGCTCTTCTGCCCCCTCCGACTGGGCTTTCTCGCTGAAAAAACAAGATGCGGACTATACGCCGCCTGCTATTTCTAGCTGAATAGGTCTGGCGCACTGTCAGGCTATATCTGCAAGGCTGAAATAATATTTATTTTCCGTTGAGCTAAAGCTGAGCTAAGCTGGTTTTTGGCGAGCATCTGTGTGCTCAACCCTGTATTATTAGGATTGTTGTTATTATATTGTATTTGCTTCAAACAGATGTTTTTCTTCATTTATCTCATGTCTCGTATCCCATCATCTAAACCAACCCTCCTTCCCCCTCTCTCTGCCTCCTCCTCCGCTTCGACGGTTTTCTTTTCAGAGCGGACAGCGACAAATGCCGTATCCGTATCGTCCTATCAGATTACCCAAGCCAAGCCGCAGGACCACACGACTAATTTTCCGCTGCCGCTTTTGACTACATCTGCACGTTTACTTTTTCCTGCTACTTTTTAGCGCCGATTTGAGAATCTGGCCGATCGCCTAAAGGTTGGCTGGTGATTGGCTCCAGCACGTCTTGCTGACCGTCTGCGAGCCATCTCATCTTCCTCATCAGGCTGCTCTTCGTCGTCGTCTTCTTCGTCGTCTTCGTCGTCTTCTACCTCCTCCTCCTCTTCCTCCTCAGATTCCTCGTCGCTGTCGTCGCCGCCGCTGCTTTCTCCACCGCTTTCCCCGGACTTGTTTTCCTGTTCCTCCTCCTCGGACTCCTCCTCCGTAGAGCTCGGTGTCAACGACCGCTGCGGTGGTGGTGGTGCCCTTGCCCGGGTCCCCTCCTCTATCTTAGTTCTCCAACTATCTCCTCCTCCACATTGATAGAGACGATTGAAGATCGCTGTGGCGTCGCTGCTACCTTTGCGACCGTTATCACCACCATTCACAGCGCCTGCATTACTACCTACCTGATCGCATTCCCAAAGCAGGAGGCCATCGTTCAGCTTGAGGTAATTCTTCGCTTCCCAATTACCCACTATCTTACTTATCTTGTCCAGATCCACCTTGATTGCGTAGTCCAGTGTTTCCTCGTCCCGATACCAGAATCCTAATTCCTCCAATGCAAAAACCACATCGTCAACTGTCATCCCTGTGCGAGTGCTTATGTCCTGTACTCGTGTAAAGCTGTATTCTACGCTAGTATAGCGCGCCTCGTGAAGCACGTGATTCTCCTGCGTATCGCTCGCAAAATATCGTGCCAATTGCAGCTTCCAATAATTCACATAGGATGCTAGACCCAGATCCGACAGCGGCTTCTCCGGTGTCCCCGTCGTTTTCTGACGTCTAGTTAATAAGTAGCTGAAATCTATGAGAAAGCTGCCGTAACCACGCCGCTGAGCAATCGGCAATGTCAGAATACAGCTCACATTGTATGCATTACTTTTCTGCTTGCTGAAGTAGCCGACAAAATGGCACCCATATTTGTCATTTTCAGTTAATACGTAGAACATGAATGGTTCAACGTCATAGTACAGAGTTTTCGAGTCCAAGAACAGCTTCGCTAACAGGCATAAGTTCTGACAGTAGAGCGGAGACTTCTTACCATCAACTTCAAAGACAGAATTCCGCTCGTCTCTATAAATTTCATTCCCCGGAGGATGCTTATGGGGGCATTTGAGGCGATGTCTCCAAGCAACAAAGTCAGAAGACATGTATTTAAGACAGAACTCGCAGATCGACAGACTCTGCTGCCGTGAATATTCCTCTGGATAAGGAGCTGTGTACCATGTATCAATTTCGTAAGTGCGCCCGCCCTGGTGGCCAACATGAATTTTCCTTATCTTTGATAATGTCTTTGGAGGGCCTCCGTTTGCAATTACCTGATCTACATCATCGGAGTTGCCGTTTTCGGTCGAATGGGTGTCCTCCAAGGCCTTCAGCGAGTCTTTAAACCGCTTTTCATCAATTGCCGTAGGCATAGTAGCTCTAGTATCAGCATCTTCCTTGTCTGTAATCACTCCTCGGTACGGCTCTTCGTCACTATCCTCCACTTCCTCAACCTCTTCGATGACAGTAGGGCTAGGCGAGCGGGTATGCAATCCTTCCTGAGAAGTGCCAACTCTAATTTTCAGCTTGGGAACAACCCGGCCTTTGATTTTGATTTTCATGTTAGGGATACGCTGGTCTCGATTCTCCCGTCGTCGGATATAGTCCCGGTGATGATTCAAGGCACGGCGCAGCTTCCATGCAGCAAATTTGCACTTCACTACTAGCGAAACGCCTGGTTCATGTAATTCTATAGTAGCCAATGCTGTTTTCCTTGGTCTGCCGCGCCTTTCCACGCGCTGAGCGATGATCTGGCGGCCTTCGGTCTCGGTAAGTGCCCGTGTCGGCGATAAATTGCTGCGCCTGGCGTGTGATGATCGCTTCTTTTCATGTCTATCTCGGTGTTTCCTTGCCCGACGCTCTTCGCGTCGTTCCCGCTTTCTGGTGTGAGTCGGCGTTTCCTGCACGTCTTCCTCTTCACCAGTCAGCGTTGCCCAGTAGTGAGCATCGGTCAACGGATCGAGCAAAAACCCTGGTCGAGCCTGGCCCGTCAGTTCACATACTCAATTTATGCTTCTTCTCTGTAATTGGCTACTCACTTTGCGCACCGGTCGCCGCATTTCGTCTTTCTCAGCTCGTGTGACCTCGCAGGCTTGATGGATGGTGAGGTTTCCCATGTTGGACTATATAATCGCTTAGTAATGATGCCACTTTAAGGTGAAGAACCCCGGGCAGGCTTCGTGCAGAACGAGCAGAATATTCCAGTCGAAGACGGCATTTGGAGATAATGCTCGATCGATTGACTTTTGGTTGACTTCTGAGACCCCCTGCAGTTGTTTTTTTGTTTGATGAAGTAGAGCTAAAACAGTATTGTCAGATCAGCGAAGGGTGGGTTTTAACTACTGACAAACTCATGCGATTAAGCAGCTTTCTGGTACCTTTGAGGAAGGCAGCCAAAGGCGTGAGGCCCGATACCTTGGAGCTTTTAGTAAACCATGGCTATATCAAGCAGTCATCTTCAGGTGTGTACAATATGCTGCCGTTGGGCCAACGGGTCCAGCAGCGAATCGAAGGCATCGTGAGAAAACACCTGGAAAACGAAGGCTGCACCGAAATCACACTGGCTACTCTAGCTGAAACGGATATATGGAAGAAAAGTGGGAGACTGAACGATGCTGGAGAGTTGTTCTTTGTCAAAAACAGCCAGGATCAAGAGAGCAGATATCTTTTGGCCCCGACAGCCGAAGAGGAGGTAACAAGCATGGTTGCTAACGAGGTTAATTCGTATCGTCAGCTTCCATTGAAGCTTTATCAGATTGGTAAAAAGTTTCGTAATGAGAAACGGCCCCGGGGAGGTTTGTTACGAGCAAAAGAGTTTGTCATGAAAGACCTTTACACGTTCGATGAGAGTCCTGCGAAAGCTCTGCGTTCGTATGAGCAGATCCAGAGAGCCTATGAGCATATATTCAAAGAAATAGGAGTACCATATGCGGTTGCTGAAGCCGATACTGGAAGTATCGGTGGATCTCTCTCTCACGAATATCACTATCTATCGCAAGCAGGAGAGGATACGGTTGTTAACTGCTCGAAATGCTCATACACAGCCAATACCGAACGTGCCACATATAGTGTAACGTCTACTGTTAATAGTGACGAACCCGTTCAGGTGGACTACTTTTTAAGTGAGGATCAGGACACCCTTATAGCTGCCTACTATCCTGCATCCAGAGAAATCAACCCCGTCTCAGTAAAAAATGAAATGGCCCTATGCGAAGAAGATATTGATCCTTTAAAGACATACAAGGAAAATAAATCGATAAATAAGCGGCTGCTCCGACTTATCGATCCCTATCTTCCGGTAGATGCTGAGCTCCCTGAACCTGATGAATCGCTGCAAATCTCAAAGAGAGCAACTACCTCTCTGACTGCTCCAATTACAACCGTCGAAGTTGGAGACCATTGCCCGGAATGTGAGTCCTCTAGTCTCAAATTCGAACGAGCAATCGAAGTCGGCCATACCTTTTACCTGGGAACTAAATACTCTAAGCCGTTTGGTGCTAAAATTCAAACCAAAGATGGGAGTACTGCAATTGTGGAAATGGGTTGTTATGGTATCGGTATTTCCCGCTTAGTCTCTGCTATAGCAGAGATCACCAGGGATGAGCATGGGCTTGTGTGGCCAGTTTCCGTTGCACCATTTGACGCACTGGTGATTTCTAGCAATGAGGATGTGGGCCTTCAGATCACGCACACCTTGAATGAAGCTGGAGTAAAAGCGGTGCTTGATGATAGATCAAGCCAGTTTGGGCTGCTTCTGGGAAATTCTCGGGCCATTGGCTTCCCATACACAGTAATAGCCGGCAAGAAGTTTGCGGACACAGGAGAAGTCGAAATTCAAGAGAGAAAGACTGGTAAGTCACTATTCTCTTCACTAGAAAACATACGGAGTGCTTTTGCTGAATTAGAAGTCAAACTATTGTAAATAGCCAAAAAATATTGTACATATTAATTATCGAAATTCACAATATAAATTTTATTAACATTTACTCATTTTTAACATATAACTATCATGTACTATTTTGCTTACTTTTCCATTGGTCAAGCCTCCTGCTCGAACCATCCACTCATCAAGTCGTCTAGAATATATATATATCATCGTCTATGACGTGGTCTCATAACAGGCATGTGTTGCGTATCTAGGTTTCATTATTCATTTTTCACATCAATGCCCTTGGATCCAATAACTCCAACTGGGGACTTGGACTTGCCGTTACTGCTGGTACTGCTAGCTGATGAAGCAGGAGCCTTGTGGGCATTGTTATTAGAGGTAACATTAGGATTTGAGTCATTCTTGTTCGCATTCGCGGACGACATGCGCATAGGTCCCTGGTGGTGGCTGGAGGACGATGAGGCTCCCATCACCATGTTAGAGAAGCTATCACTAAGCGAACCCATGTGTTCAAAACCTCCACTGGGAGGCTGCTGTTGCTGCTGCATCAACTGTGGGTGGTGTCCTCTTTGCTGCTGCTGAAAGGACATTGGCAAAACATTACTGCCGCCGGCGCTGTTATTTACATTCCCCGGATCGCCGTGCAAATGGTATGGCGGAATAGGCTGAAAGTTGGGCGGCGGAGTATGAGATTGAAAGAAAGGAGACCCATTAGGTGTACCAGGTGCCGACATATTGTAGGGGTAGGCAACAGGAGCCCTAATATCTGCAAAAGATTTTGTTCCTCGCAGCTGCTGGGGTTGGAAGAAGCCGCCCGGTGGTTGCTGCTGCTGCTGCTGCGATTGAGGAGGTTGATGTGGGCCAGGAACGCTATTGGCTCCATTCTGGCCATTATTTTCAAAAAAGGCCGGTGGGGGCAGTACTCCACCAGAGTTGGCATTCGACGGCGAGGTATGCTTAGTTATGAGTACCACATTATCATTAGTACCAGCAAAAACAAGACCCAGTTGGCCACAAAGAAGAAGCAAGGTTCTTCGCTGATGGGCCATCAACGAGCTGCCAAATGCAAACTCGGTACGAGCCTTGTCATCTCTAAACAACAGCAGCTGGCTGTAAAGCTCCAATGTCTCAGGATCATTGAGATCCAGTTTGACAGCTCCCTGACTAACTGGAGGAGGCGCAGGAGCAGGAGCATTTGCAGACCCCACGCTGACGATGCTTGAATTGAGACTACTCGAGTGCGAATGGCCACCGTGAGAAGTCTGTGAGCTCTGAGAACCACCGTGATTAGGGTTGGGATGGTTCCCTCCTCCATGGTGGGGCTTCTGGTGGTGGCCACGATGCTGCTCTTCGAGCTGACCCCGACGCTCACGCTTCTCACGCTCAATACGTTCTCGTTCAGCCAACGGGAGCATCTTCTTATACTCCACTCTTAATTTTCTTCCTCCAATTTCCCTACCGTTTAGATGAGAAATGACGGTGCCGGTTTCCTCTGGAGAAGTGAAATTTGCAAATGCCAAACCTCGAAACACACCATTGTCAAAGTGGTAGTTAAAGGCGTAGGGAAGGGGCAGTCCCAGAGAGGTCATGACATCAAGCAGCTGCTCCTTTTTTATTGCAAATGGAATGTTCTTGATGACAATGGCAGTAGGGATTAGTTCGTCGTCTGCCGCCGCACTGCCGACCGAGGAAGATGGCCCTGTAGGCTGAGCAGAGCCCCCGGCCGAAGGGAGAGGAATAGGTTGGGAACGTGCAGCCGGAGCATTGGGATTGGGACCCAGAAACAGGGCACTGGCATCCGGAGATGCGGCCATCATGTTGGTAGCGGCAAGGCCCGGGGACACCGACGCGTGGTCAGAAGAACGGGAGGTGGTGGACAGTACCGGGCTGGATGGGTTGTTTTGCAATTTTGAGCCTAGGGGAGCCCACGCAGAATCCATGGCAGAGCCGGGAGAAGAACCGGCAAGGTTTTGTTTGGGAGCAGCTGAATCTTTCCACAGGTCGTAGCCATCGGGACCAGTGGAAAAGGTGTCAAAATGACGGGACTGACCCCTTCTGACTCCGGCAGAAGAACCCGACATAGCCGGAGGGGTCATACCGTTAGGGGGGCCATTTTGCCCCCAGGGATTTGCAGAAGAGCCAATGGAGGACAAAGAGGAAATAGGTTTGAGAAACGAGGAGGCCTGTTTGGGCTGGGTTTTGTCCTTGGGCTGTGATGAGCCCTTATAGGAAAAGCCCTCGCTGGGTGATCCGCCAGCAAATAGATGGGCAGATGAGTCTGCCATGATTTTGGTAGGCGGAGAGGAGGGGTGTTTATTAGTTTGAAGGGGTTGCTGCGGCGCAGCAGGGGGTGGAATTGTTTGTCCGTGGATGTTGCTCGAGAGCCTTTAGGTTGTGTAGTGTGTGTTGGAGAGTTTTGGTTGGCGGTGAGGCACTGAGTATATGCTGGGATTTGCCCGAATATGAGCGCACAATCAAACGAGTGCCAAGCAGGTATTGAGGGGAGGGCCAGCAGGCTGTGCGAGAAACAATATAGAACAGCGGTTAGGCTATGGGCACTTGTTTTGCAGATGATGATTTTTTTTCGCTTGGTTGGCAAAACTTGGCAGGGTAGAGTTGAAGTTGAAGTGTTGATGGTTCTCCCTGATACGGAAGAGACAAGCCAGTCAGATCCGGGGGGTTGGACGAAACACAAACAGAGAAGGAGAAAAAGGCAGCAAGATGAGCAACTGAACTCTAGTGTTAGAGGGAATTGCAGGAGCTTTTTTAAGACGATGCAGGGGAGCTTAGACTAAGGCGAATAGGGGTTAATTTTGGCCGTCAGACAGCAGGCAGTACAAACAAATCAACCAGGGGGTGGAGCCCAGTGCTTTATATAGAAATGTTGGTGGTTTGTTGTTCAATTGGGCAGGCTGGGAACAAACAAGTCGAAGGGTTTCGTTTGTTTCCAAACCAAATGTAAAGTACTTTGTGTATATAGTGAAGAAGTGGAGTTAAGTGAATATGAATGATTTATTCACATACGTAATAGCTGAGAGATAGGGAAATTAGGTTAGCAACGGGAACTAAGTCAATAATAATATTATTACATATATCTATATAAATATGACGTCTAAAGTACAATCTTCCAATATATATTCCTCATTCCAAATTAATATATATATTTGGACCAACTGCGCCCCACATCTTATGGCCACATATTCTGCCTTGTACCTTCCCCCCCCCCCTAATCTCGGGGGGGGCCCATTCCGTTGTTTCCACCCTTTGATTTGGCGTGGGGCCAAAAGAGCATTTAACCGTCGGTGGCTGAAACCCACCTAAAACCCAAAATTATTTCTTGGGTAATCGCTCATTTATAACGGCAGGATAAATTGCCCACCAACAAACTCTACCAAAAACATTTGGTCTGGGCATTTCTGTAAATATTTTTATCGTTGATCTGCTATATATATATATATATAGTCTGGCTGTATTGTGTGCATGTCGCCTGCTATACCACCGATCCGGGCATTTGTCAGCCTGCACAGGCAGCTGATAGCGGTAGTTGGACCCGAAGCTCCAAAGTTTCTCAACGGGATCGTTACCAACAAAATTGGGCCAGAATTGTCTGAAGGAGCTTATGCAGGATTTCTCAACTCCAAAGGGCGGATATTGGCCGATGCATTCATCCATGAGGCTCACAGTAGCCATCTAGTACCAAACCCCCACCATGATCCCGCTTACATTGTCGAATGCGATCGTGAAGTTGGAAAAGATCTAGCCCGCACTTTAAAAACATACAAGCTTCGAGCAAAGGTCAAAATCTCCCCGCTGGATCCATTAAACTTTAATGTATTTGCTCTGTGGGACGAATCGGCCGCTACTCAGCGCTCTTTCCCTCTATCAGTCACCAATCCGTTGGTTATGAACCCTTCACCCTCTTCAGTGGTGGGTGCAAATGATTCCCGTGCTTCCGGGTTTGGCATACGGGTGATCACTCCTTCCACTATCAAATCACCCCATGAGATTCTGTCGCCGCAGTTTTTAGATATCGGTGACCTTGCAGAAGCTTCGAGAGCGCAGTACGACATCCGTCGCTATCTTTACGGTATTCCAGAGGGCCCCAGCGAGATGCCGCCCACCCTGTCACTGCCACTCGACTCGTGTATGGACTATATGGGCGGTATCGACTTCAACAAGGGCTGCTATGTGGGCCAAGAGCTGACGATCCGCTCTCATCACCATGGAATTGTCCGCAAGAGAATCATTCCAGTAGTCCTGGGGAACTATACCGATCTTGTTTACGATCCATCTTGCACACTGACCGTCCCCGCAGGGGCAGACATTGTCAGCGCCAGCCCGATTGAAACAAACAACACTACCACCGGTAGCTCGCCGTTTGCTACCAATGTCTCATCGCACAAAAGAAAGGCCCGCCCGTCAGGTTCGGTGGTTGCGTCAATTGGAAACGTAGGTCTGGCTTTAGTCCGTTTGGAACACTTTGCCAATCCCGATGCCTCCTTCCATGTGGCTGGCCCCGACAAAAACGTGCCTCTCAAAGGTTTCGTCCCCTTTTGGTGGCCGTGAGTGAGGGATCCACCGTTTAACCAATGCCGACCACTCAGGGCTCTGCCAACTCTAATGCTGCCAAAAACGTGCGGCGGGACTACCTAATGCGGTAGTTCCGCTGCATGCGATGGGTGTTGCGATTACATAAAGCCTGCCCTCTCAATGACTCAAAAACTTTTCATTAATATATCGAAGCTGTTGAACTCATCACACCAACTTTCAGCAACTATTTAATTCCAGCAAAATATGACTGCTTCTGGTTCACCTGTAAGTGCTCATGTATTCGACAAATTTTACAAGACCCGGTGCTAATCCCAGATGTTCGGCCCTGATGGCCTCTCTCGTGCCAACACATCTAGCCCCCTCGAGGAAGCCGAAGATGTGAGAAGTGAGTAAATTCTACGCATTACCATAATAATTTCCCCTCTAATCCCCCAAGTTCTCGGCTACGATCCTCTTCTTCCCCCTGCTCTTTTGCAGCAGGAGATCCCCCCTACAGCTGCTTCTCAAAAGACGGTTTCAAAGGGCCGAAAGGAGGCCATTGCTGTCATCACAGGAACCTCAGACAAGATGCTCGTCATCGTTGGCCCCTGTTCTGTCCACGACCCCGAATCTGCGCTTGATTATGCTCGGCGACTGAAAAAGCTCAGTGACGAGCTGTCCGGTGAGCTGGTGATCATCATGCGAGCTTACCTCGAGAAGCCTCGAACCACTGTTGGCTGGAAAGGTCTGATCAACGACCCCGATGTCGACGAATCTTTCGACATTAATAAGGGTCTACGAGTTTCAAGAAAGCTTTTCACTGACTTGACCTCGGTCGGAGTCCCTATTGCTTCTGAAATGCTCGATACTATTTCCCCGCAGTTCTTGGCTGATCTGCTTTCCCTGGGTGCTATTGGTGCACGAACTACCGAATCGCAGCTGCACCGAGAGCTTTCATCAGGTCTCTCATTCCCCATTGGTTTCAAGAACGGTACCGATGGCAGCACTGACGTTGCCGTTGATGCTGTCAAGGCTGCTGCTGCTTCTCACCATTTCATGGGTGTTACCAAGCAGGGATTTGCAGCTATTACTACTACCAAGGGTAATGATAACTGCTTTGTTATCTTGCGAGGCGGTAGTAAGGGAACCAACTATGATGAAGAGAATGTCCAGAAGACCAAGGCCAAGCTGGCTGGAACCAATATTCCTGTGATGGTCGACTGTTCTCACGGAAACTCCAAAAAGGACTACAGAAATCAACCCGTTGTGCTGAGCGAAGTTGCTCGACAAGTTGCCAACGGTGAGAAGATCCTCATTGGTGTCATGGTTGAATCAAATATCAACGAAGGAAGTCAGAAGGTAGGCCCTGGCGGCAAAAAGGATCTGAAGTACGGTGTTTCTATTACCGATTCTTGCGTTTCCTGGGAAACCACTGATAAAATGCTCCGAGAGCTCGCCGATGCCGTCAAGAGTCGACGAGGAAAGAACTAACTGGTGTGAAGGAACAAAACTCAGTACAGTGACTGTACAATAGGCCACAAAAAATTTGTGGTGCTCAAAAAGGATTTGATAGTTGATATTATGGCATTTATTATATTATTTGTATATACACACTTCCCACTCCCCTTGTAGATCAGCTGCGCTCCACCACTCCACAGATAAACAGATTCGGTGATATATTCAGCAAAAGTCTGGAATAGGCGATCAAGCTGTATGCAGTTTTTCGCAAAAAGTATCTCTCTAAAACGCAGAAAACTTCTGGCATTCGGGTTGTGTGTCCATAGCTCTCATCAACTTGTTGATGAGCGAAGACTCATGTGCGGCTCTTATTTTTCAGTCATACTAGAGACTTTCTTTCAGCCTGCAGCCTTTTCATTTCACGTAACGCCAGAATGAAGGTGTACATCGTAGACGTTGACAGTGGTAATTTGCAATCTCTAGTCAATGCTATTGAGAAACTGGGTTATCAGTATGAGTTTGTCACAAACAAGGACGAGTTTCTGGCTGCTATCGGCAGCGCAGAACGAATGATCTTACCTGGAGTAGGCAACTTTGGCCATTTCATGGATCAGGTAAATGAGAGAGGCCTTGCGGGCCCTATTTTGGAGTACGCCAAGAGCGGGAAACCACTTATGGGTATCTGTGTTGGTCTACAGGCGATTTTCTCTGGATCCGTCGAGAGCCCAGATAGCAAAGGCCTGGGGCTGATTCCCAGTAAACTTGGCAAATTCAGTGACAAGGAGAAATCGGTACCTCATATCGGCTGGAATTCGTCTGTTCTGACGAAGGATCCTGATACCTCCCTTTTTGGAATCGAACCATCTGAGAAGTACTACTTTGTCCACTCCTTTGCTATGTTTGATACTGAAGCTATCGAAAATGCCGGATGGGAATACGCTACTACAGAATATGGAGAAGAAAAGTTCGTAGCTGCTTTGGCTAAGGATAACTTGTTCTTTACCCAGTTTCATCCCGAAAAAAGTGGATATGCCGGTCTCAAGGTTATCGACCAATTTTTGAAACAAAACAAGCATACCCCAGTCGATCCTTCCAAAGCGCCTGTTGCCCCCGGCTTGACTAAGCGAGTTATTGCTTGTCTTGATGTGCGGTCGAATGACCAGGGCGATTTGGTTGTCACCAAGGGAGATCAATATGACGTTAGAGATAAAGGAGAAGAAGGAGCCGTTCGAAATCTTGGAAAGCCTGTAGAGGTCGCCCAGAAGTACTTCGAGCAGGGAGCAGACGAGGTCACCTTTCTAAATATTACCTCTTTCAGAAACTCCCCGTTTGAAGACCAGCCTATGCTGGATGTTCTTCGTCTTGCTTCGAAGTCGGTGTTTGTTCCTCTCACCATTGGTGGAGGTATCAGAGATACCACAAATCCGGACGGAAAAGTCATTCCTGCAGTTGAAGTTGCCCATTTATACTTCCGATCTGGTGCTGATAAGGTCTCAATTGGATCAGATGCCGTCTACGCAGCTGAAAAATACTATGCCAACGGCAAGAAGCCCGACGGAACGTCCCCGATGGAAGCCATTTCCAAACCGTACGGTGCTCAAGCAGTGGTGGTTTCAGTGGACCCTAAGAGGGTCTATGTGAAGAACCCTTCGGATGCTCCAAACTCCATGCATACCTTTAAGACCAAATTTCCTGGTCCATACGGCGAAGAATATGTGTGGTATCAATGCACCGTGAGAGGAGGCAGAGAAGCTAGGGATCTTGGAGCTTTTGAGTTGGCCCAAGCAGCCGAAGCTCTTGGAGCTGGAGAGCTGCTATTAAACTGTATTGATAAAGACGGTACTAACTCTGGCTTTGATTTAGAGCTTATTAGCGACATTAAATCAGCTGTTTCTATTCCTGTGATTGCATCTTCAGGAGCCGGCAATCCTCAGCACTTTGTAGATGTCTTTTCAAAGACCACAACCGATGCAGCTCTTGGAGCTGGAATGTTTCACAGAAATGAATACAAAGTCAGTGATGTCAAGCAGGCTCTCAGTGGCGCTGAGTTTATTGTTCGTGTTTAATATGTACAGAGTAACCCATAGATATTTCTAGCAAAAATAATAATTAAGATGCTATTCGTACGGAAAGAGTAGTTATATCATCTATTAAATACTGTTACAGCGGTATATATCATTTCAAATACCAACTTTTTTGTCGAACTTATGCTTCGTCCGCTGGAATACCTGCAATTACGCTGAATCGTCCGCCTGCGGAGCCCCAAACCATGTTGACTCCGTTGGTAGCGGTGTTCTTTATTCGAGCAGGCACTTCTTCATCTTCAGGATCATCTTCACCAGGCTGCTTACCATGGCCGAGCTGATAAATCTCACCAAAACCCCAGGTCCAGGTAGAACCATCTTCAGCAGAGATGGCGAGAGAGTGCTCAGTACCGCAGGCAACGAACTTGAACTTTGGCAAAGCAACCTCTTCATCCTCAGCTTTGCCTACAGTAAGTTTAGTAGGAACAGGAACATATGCCGGGGCACCTGAAGATTTCTCATATACCGTTTCTTCGGGAAGTTGGCTCTTAGGGAGACCAATCTGATGGAAAGTGATTTCACCAACCGTATAGATAGAACCATCGTCGAGCAAAATGACCGAATGATGGTTTCCTCCGTCAACATGAACAACATTTTTATCAGCAAAAAACGGAACAAGTGTAGGCTTCTGGATCATAGCACCAGCATCCACCTCATTTCGAATGCCAGTTTGACTATAGTTATTGAGACCCCAACCGTAGAGCTTGTTATTCTCATCGATAGCAAAGCTGTGATATTCTCCCGACGCCACATATTTGATGTTCTTAAGACCCACAATCTTGGAAGGGCCGAAAGTTTTGGTTCTGAGTCGAGAATGGACGGCGTGGCCCAGCTGGTAGGAAGTACCAATACCCCAAGAATAGACATCACCATACTTATCGAGCATGATCATATGCTCTTTTCCGCCCGCAATCTGAACAATTTGACGCAGCTGAGGCATCAGAATGGGAGTAGCCTGAATTTTCACGCCGCTTTTGAATGCTTTCTCACCTTCGTCGTTGAATGAGCCCCAGGCCCACACATGCCCGTCGCTGGTAATGGCTGCAGACAAAGAGTCTGTAGCACCAACGCCAACGAATTTAGCATGAGGAGGAAGACCTTCGACAAGACCAGGACTAGACTCCAAACCATTGAGAAGTTTGTCTTCATCTTCACTTTCATCGGGGCCCAGCTCTGGCTCTTTGGTGTCTCGGCCAAGGTTCCCAGTATCATTGGGACCCCAGCTCCAAACCTTTCCTTGGTAGTCGATAGCCAAAACATGAGCTCCACCCACTGCCAAGGTGGTGATTCCAACGGTGTCCCGAGGAAGAAGGGGATTGAGACGCGGTCGCTTGACTTCAATCACCTTTTCTCCGAGCCCAAGCTCGCAGATAGAACCAGAACCAAAAACATAGACATTGAGCTTGGTTTCGGACAAGGCAGGAATAGGCTGGACGATGGGCCGTTCTTTTCTGCCCGAAGTGCTTCGATTGGAAGCGGCCGAGGAGGCTCTTGAAGCGGATCCTCGGCCAGATCTGGAGGGAGATCGGCCAGTTCGGGCTCGCTTGGCATTCCCGTTGACACCGTTTGTTTCCTCAGCACCTCGCTTAACCATCTTTTGTGATCAATTAATCAACTACGACCAGAAAATATAGTGGATGGTAAGTTTATGCCAATGTTTTGCGTGTGATTTTCGTCGAAGAGCCAGCCGCACATCAATCGTTGAAAAAAAATAAAAAATTATGAAAACCAAAAAATTTCAGCTACCAAACGCAATGCCCAAAGCTAAGATCGAGAAACCTCGACACAATCCGCTCCATGTGGAGCTTTCCGAAGGGAATGGAGTTTTCCGTACGAAATCTGTGGATCTGAAGGATCTGAAGAAGCAGAAAAAACAGGAGAACGAAGAAGAGGGGTTTATTGACTCTAAGACGTCGAGAAAGATTCTCCAGCTTGCCCAGAAGCAGCAGGAAGAAATCGAAGAGGAAGACAGAAAATCTGGCAAAAAAGAGCCGTTCAGCTACTCAGGAGATCTTGAAGACGACGACGATGAAGAACTGGGATGGGAAGATGAGGACGAGGATGAAGATGACGATTACGACGAATTCAACCAGGATGTGGAGGAGATCGAAATCGACCCTGAAGAGGAACATTTATTCCGGAAATATATGCCTGGTTATGCCGACGAGGAAGATGAAGAGAAGCCAGTTACACTGGCCGATAAAATCATGGAGAAAATAAGAGAAAAGGAAGAAGCTGAGCACGGACGAGGGAATCCTGACGAGGCTCCTGCCGAAGGTGTGATGCTTCCACCAAAGGTTATCGAAGTTTATACCAGAGTTGGCGAGCTTCTTTCCCGTTATAGATCAGGAAAACTCCCCAAAGCTTTCAAAATTATTCCTTCATTGAAGAACTGGCAGGATGTTCTTTATGTCACCGAACCAGATGCCTGGTCAACTCAGGCTGCCTACGAGGCTACAAAGCTATTCGTGTCTAATCTCAAGGCTCACCAGGCTCAATATTTTATCCAGGATGTTCTTTTAGAGCGATTCCGTGATGATGTCAGAGATAACAACACTCTTAATTATCATCTTTACCGATCGCTCAAGAAGGCACTGTACAAACCGGCCGCTTTCTTCAAAGGATTCCTCTTCCCTCTCTGTGAGTCTGGAACATGTACTCTCAAAGAAGCTGTTATCGTAGGTTCCGTTCTCACCAAGGTCTCTGTACCTTCTTTGCATTCCGCTGCTGCTCTGCTCCGACTGGCCGACATGAGCTATTCCGGCCCCAATTCTCTCTTCATCAAAATACTCCTGGACAAAAAGTATGCCCTTCCCTACAAAGTCATTGATGGTGTCGTGTACCATTTCATGCGTTTCAGGCAAACCTCTGAACAGCTTCCTGTCATCTGGCACCAATCTCTGCTAGTATTTGCTCAGAGGTACAAGAACGATATCACTGAAGACCAGAAGGACGCTCTCATTGATGTTATAAGGAACCAGACCCATCCAGCTATCACACCTGAGATCAGGCGAGAACTGCTCTCTGGAAAACCCCGTGATGCTGATATGGAGATGGAATTGTAGTGCATATACCTGTAATAGAAGAATTATCGTAACAAAAGTAGCATTGAAAGCCAAACGGATTCACTATACAACTATGGACCAATAAATAAAAATCAGCTATCCGCTGACACACAATTAATTCAAACACTTGATGAATAAAGATACTATTTACAAAAAGAGCCGTCAGCATCTAGTAGCCATGCTGAAGCTGAATAAACAAGGTAGAAAAAATATACTCTTCGCCCTGGAGATCCTGAAGGCGCAAATGACGATATCCCTGATGCATATAGCTCAATCTTGCAGTATACACGGCAAACGTATTATCAGCACTGCGAACTGAGAATCGAACAAAGCAAAAGGGAAAATCCTTTCTTGCTACCTTGACAGACCAGCTGCTATTCCAGCGAGGATTAAAACCATTATCTTTGACTGCTAGAGTCTTCCAACGCACAGGCTCATCAGCCAAGCCATAAACTTCCACAGAAACATGAGGATCAAGGGTACTATCGGCCTTCAGCTCTTTCGGCCTTGGAAGCTGCTGAGCAGATATAATCCGGATATTAACATCCACGTATTCTGATGTTGAATGGCCAGTAAGGGCCCCCGCTTCATAGCCAGCATATCGCAGGGACTTAGGTTTCAGGACATAACCACTCCTGTCCGCAAACAGAGCATCATTCAGTTGAAGCCAATTGTCATGAGTCTGCCAGTTCAGCGCCACCATTTGAACGCCACTTCTCCAGTACTTGATTGGATCAAAATTGGTGCTCTTAACTCTGTATGCCGAAGGGTAGACTCTCATTAGATATCTACGATTATGCTTCTCCAGTTGCTGACTGGTGACATCGTCCTTCATCATCCCATTCACTGTTCGCTCTGACAGCGAAAAAATATGGTTCGGGGTTTTAGATATGGGAAGGGCAAAATTCCTGAACTTCACACCACTGGCATATACTCCAAGCTGGGCCAATTGCTTGATAACCTTGGTCTGCTTAGGTTTCCTTCGCGGAGTATTGTCTGCATAATTTGACCCATCATCACTGAATGGGGTATCAGTAGCGGTACTATTATTGGTGCTCGTAGTGCTGTAAGCAGTAGAACTGCTTAAACTGCTATGTTCATCGAAAGAGCCAGTCGCTGAAGACTCCTGCTGGGCCTTCACCTTAATCAAGATACGATACCTCAGGTCCCATGGTGTGGGCAGGGTCAAAGAATTATTCATTAACGGTTCAGTAACAAGCAATTTACCCAATTTGTTAACCAATATTTCGACCATTTTCAATTGGTTCTCTGGCTTGCAGTGAACCTCCAGAGATATGAACAAGGGTAGGGGTGTGGCAATGAAACCATACTTCTTCACAGCATTAATGACATCCGCAAATTCAATTGATGTCGTCAGCCTGTGACCATGACATACAATTGGGCCGTGATCGCTATCCCAGCAGTCAATTTCGATACATCTGCATCCATTCTGCAGGGCTCGAACGTAAGCTTCGACGGATGATTCGCCAGCAACCTGCCTACCCAACAAGTAAGTATTATGAGAAGAAGAGATAAAGTACTCATTCAAAGGGCGCTGGAATCGCTCATCCACAATGCCGCCCTTGCTGAACGTCACCGAGTCCCCATTGGCACCGGTTATCTTCAGAGCAGGGAAGTAGGTTGAAGACATCAAGTCTACAAATGAAGCCTCAGTAATACACTCGACGTCAGTATCCGGGTTATTTGTGGAGAATCTCATAAATATTTTGTGCAGAGCTTCCGGGGAAGTAGGCTGCTTCTGCACCTGATGTACGAAGGCTGAGAACAGGGCAAAGGTCATACCAGACGAGCTCTCATGCCTGTTAGCGGTGAGGAATTCCCGATAAATACGAGAGACCTCCGGCCTAGCTTTTATGAGTTTGACAAATTGCTGAAATTCAGTGAAAGACAGATAGCCGGAATGGTCAACATCGGCTTCGTCAAACTTTTGCCGTAGAAACATGGTAGAGCAATTAACGTGCAATCTCCTTGCTAGTTTCTCAACACCCTCAAAGGTGAGTCGTTCCTCATCATCCCTGTCCTTGTAGTTATTCCAATGGACTGAGACGAAAGTCTCACCTGGCATGCTGAGGCCAGCCATCATTTCCCGACGATAATGGATCAACGCACACAGTGCATTGATAAACATCTGGAACTCATCCTGAGTCGACCCCAAAACATGTAAAGCCTTGAGCTTATTATTATTTTTCGTGTAGATAATAGAAGCCCATCGTTTAGCATGTTCGGCAGATACCTTGAATTCTTCTCTGTAGTTTTTTGCATCTTCGCCAACCCTAATCTCGAAGATTTTATCTACCGAGAAACTGCAGGATGCTTTGGAGTCGTAGGTGACTATGCCGGTGTCCACATCTATGGCGAACATCTTTTGGACCTTCTTGCGGTGAGTAATCCTCAGAAAGGGGACACCACGCTTGACAATTTCGGGAATCTGAGGAGCCAAGCCGTTTGGAATTGGTGTAGTAGCGTTGGACATGGAGGTGGTATGAACACTACTGATGGTGTCAAAGGGGTCGATTTCGTTTTCGAGTTCGATCATTGGAGTCAGCGGAAGACCAGCAGGGCCCAAAGACAAAGCACCAGCATTCTCGTCCCACAGAGAATGCAGTGATTCGCTCGAGGTTCTTGACAGACGGGAAGTCTTACGAAAAGTAAGTGGACCCAGGGAAACTCTCAGGTCGTCGTCAAACGCACTTGCAGATGAAACGTCGGAAGCGCTCATAGTGCGTCGACGACTAGAAGCCAAAGGATAAAGAGAAGACACAGAAGGTCGCGGAATCAGTTCAGGAGAGCCCCCAAACATTTTCCTCGAAACCTTGTGCAGCAGCTTGTGACCTGCTCCGAGGGGGTTTCCAAACACGGACCCCGACAAGGATGAAACATAGTCGCCGGACACAGTAGTGGAATCAGAGTAGGCATTCTCATCGCCCGACGAACAAGCACCGGGGTCATTGAATAGAGAGGAAAGAAGGAGGTGCCCTGGGTGCGAAGAGGTCTTTTGGACCGGGCCGCCGTCAAGCAGAGGACGGTCCGGCGCAGGAGACAGGTTTGCCATGGTTAGCAGCAGGGGCAAGGTATACATGAATATCCACAGGATATTCTAGGGAGGAATATTCTGTGATACACAGGGGTTGAAAGACCGCCAGGCAGCAGTAGTCTGGGCTGCTGGGTCTGTGTTTTTTTGGAGAAGTGGGAAGTAGCTGGTCGGTAGATGAAAAGTAGAGGATGCAAGATTGAGTTTGACAAATGATCGAGAAAGGGCTTCCCCCCGGAAAAAAACGACGATCGGAAATGAAGCCTTTCCTCGCCAAAATCGGAGAGTGATAGACGGGGGCAAGAGGCGGGAATGCGGATCGATCCTGCAGGAATTCAGGGGGAATTTATATTCTGTTACAGATGGAATTCAGATATGTAATGATACAAGGGGGGGCTTATTGACTGGTGGCTTCCTGCGGAACTGGGTTTTTTGTCAGTCACAGGCTAGCTCATCGAGCCTCACCAACCATTTTGAGGTGATGCTCAGCGGCACGGGATTACGGAGCTTCCGGGAGACGACTGCACTAGGGGCTGGGGGATTTTGGTATAATTTGACCACCTGTGCATTTGAAAACCTACTGTCTACAATTCCCCCGAGTCTACGTGTCTTAGGTACGTGGGGTTGCTGTTGTGCTGTGCTGTGCTGTGCTGTGCGTACATATGCTGTGACGTAGCTTAGCTGAGTCGGCAGCGGAACTGTGGGAATGGCCCCGCGTAGGAACCGGAACAGCACAGCACTGTACCTTGTTTTTGCATTGCATTTGGGGTTGAACAAAAATAGCACCGAACCGAAAGCACCGAACCAAAAAAAGATCCTGTTAGCTTGGCAAAGCAGGACTGCGAAAGGGGGTTAATACTGACTATTTGCAATTTTTTCGTTTCACAGTTTATTTGACACGTCTTTGCAGTTGTTTGGGCCCTTGTGAGTCTGTAAGTCTGGTAGTTGTTACCTACAAGGGGGATCGGATCGCCGATGCACGTTTGACCTCAAAGTAGTTTATACATATATTTCTCCGCATTTCTGGCCCCTCCGAAACTTCCACCCAGCAGCCCACAGCATTTCCATGGTCGAGCTTACTTTGACTGAAATACTGGAGAGAAAACAAATCGGAAAGGAAAACAAAACTGTATATAATCCCGCAAAGTCAATTACACACCGGTACTCCATCCAAGGCTTCCCCCCAAGCTCGCTGATTCCTCTACCGCAGATTACTCGTAGTTGTAGTTAAGCCCCCCACCCCATAGAAATGCCTGACTTTAGAATATACACAACCCGGACCATTCGAAATCCAACATGAAAACCTCTCATATCTTCTATTCCACTCTACGCCCGGTTATCCGGTCGTGAATTTTCTAATTATTTTCTGGCATCCAGCTCCATTGACTATCTGTCAGATTCCAATTTCGATAGCCTCGCTAACAAATCTCCCCTAGTTTTTTTTTATCTTGGCTGGGAGTCCATCGCTGATTAACCTCTCCTCCTCCCTCGGCTCCCCTCTTCAACTCTCGACATGAGCATCTCTGCTGTGCGTCCCAAACCATGGGAGAATGCTAGTCAAGGTACGTTTTTGTGGCTTTTTTTCAATAAAAATATTTGTGTTCCAAAATTCTAACTCTCCTCAGGCACGTCTTCCAATCTTCCAGGCTTGGCTGATGGTCCCTCTGTCGCTGCAGCGTCAAACGACGCTGCGACTGGATCGGCCATCCCCGAACTCCCCTCGAGGCCAACCTCTCTGAATACTGCAGCTCCGACTACATCATATGCACCCTATGGTGGAACCAGCTCGTTTAATACAATGGGAAACTACAGCGGATACGGTTCGTACGGGGGCGGTGGCTATAACTCGTACAGCCGAATGGGCGGTGGCATGTACGGTGGTGGTGGATATGGTGGATATGGTGGATATGGCGGCTATGGTGGCTTGGGCGGTGCTATGGGCGGTAGTTATGGTGGCTACGGACAAGGAGGCATGTTTAATCAAGACCCTAACGGGATGGCGGGCGGTCTTCAGAACAGCACTGCTGCGACATTCCAGCTTATTGAGTCCATAGTTGGTGCAGTCGGAGGTTTTGCCCAGATGCTAGAATCAACCTACATGGCTACTCACTCGTCTTTCTTTGCCATGATCTCGGTGGCTGAGCAGTTTGGACACTTGAAAAACTCTCTGGGATCCATCCTAGGCATCTTTGCCATTCTCCGATGGTCGAAAAAGCTTGTTGCCAAACTCACTGGTAAGCAGGCCAATGATATCACTGCTAAAGACTTCGCCAAATTTGCATCCAACCCTAATAACGCGGCAAATGCCCCCAATAGTGCTAGCCCGCGGCCGTCCTTCAAACCTCTGCTCTTCTTCTTTGCAGCTGTATTTGGCTTTCCCTACCTCTTAGGAAAGCTTATCAAGGCCATGGCCTCCCAGCAAGAAACCCGCCTTATGGGTGCTCCTGCTGAAAACATGGATCCCTCTAGATTGGAGTTCTGCAGGGCCCTCTACGATTTTGTGCCCGAAAATCCTCACGTCGAACTAGAGCTCAGAAAAGGCGATCTTGTGGCTATTCTCTCTACCCAGGATATGCAAGGAAACGCCTCACAGTGGTGGAGAGCGAGAACCAGAGACGGAAGAATGGGATACATTCCGTCCACATATGTCGAAAAGGTTCCTCGCATGCTCCCGTCTCCTACAGATAAGATAAAGCCCTTGGTTGAGGAGTTCAATAACAAGCAGCCATAAACAGGCAGCGTTATATAATTTGTATGTGGCCATGATGTTTAATGACGTTTATATCTATTTACCTTGTTATGTAGTAATATCAAGATATTCATTACCCCCCGCTCTCCACCAGTTGAAAAAAAAAGGCCCACACATGCAAAAAGGGCTCAAACATCGTTCGATCTGTATCAGCTAGCTAAAATGTAAAAAAAATAAAGGCTCAAACATCGTTCGATCTGTATCAGCTAGCTAAAATGTAAAAAAAATATGGACGACACCGGAATCGAACCGGGGACCTCTCGCATGCTAAGCGAATGTGATAACCAACTACACCAGACGCCCAATATTTTGATAATCTACCAGCCTAGCCTTCTAAGTCAAAAAGACCAAAATATTACGTAAGCAATTGTGTGCGGCTCAGGTTTTTGTTTGGGCAAACATAATGTAAACAAAGCTCAAACGCTTCACCACAAGCTAGACGATTAACCCGTGTAGAATGGACGACGGACAGCAGTTTGACCTCACTGAGGTGTTAGCAATATTTTCGAAGGACCCTTCTGAGTTGACGGACGGCGCAGAGGCCGATGATTTGGATGTTTTGCTCGACCAACTTACGGATACCCTGGCTGTATCGCCGGGGATGATCAGTGATCCGGCGAATTTTAGAAGCGCCTGCTATCTTTTACTGTGAGTATACTATTTATTAAGGCTAAAGCGAATTGTTTTACTAATTGATAGCTCTTTCAACAGTCTTGATGGTAGAAACCAGGAGAGATTGCTGGATATCATTATAAGTGGATTCAGCCATGAGACGAAAGAAGCGCATGGAGCTATCAAGAATGGAGATACCGGTGCATTCCGAGAGCTGAAAATAACCTTGGAGGAATATTCTTTTTTACTCCACTGGTATCTAATCCAGCTCGAGAGCGTAACAGTGAAAAGCGTTGCTGGGCAGAAGCTGGCAAATACCCGAGGAGGCAAGCAAAAAGGAAGCAAAGCAGAAGAAACTAGTTTGAATACCCAACTGCTCCAGTCGTTTGAAGCCATTATTGATTGTCTGAAGGTAAATCTTGAAAGTATTCTGGAAACGAGTTCCGAGCGTGATCTTCTCTGCGGCCTGTTCCTTAAGCCTATTTATTTATTGATGGAGTCTGAATTTCTTGTCAAGACCAACAGCATAAAGATGCACATGTTTAAAATCATATGCTTAGCTGTAAAGTCACAACACCAACAGGCGGCCGTGGAAACTTCTCTGTTGCAGTTGTTAATTTACTTTGAGCATCTCCCCGAACCTTTGGCTGAGCTAGCTCAGATTCTTTATGAACAATATGACCATTTCGGGATTACTGAAAATATAATCAGGGAGCTGAGCACCAAGGATTTCAACAGCAATGACAGTAAAGGGCCTAAGGTTGTCTCTACATATTTTGTGAAGCTGTCTGAATTGGCCCCCGAGCTACTGGGGAAGCAACTAATGACCTTGGTTAAACTCCTGGAGAGCGAGTCCTTTACCTTGAGATGCGGTATAATTGAATCTGCTGGTAATGTGCTGCTATATGAGGTCGATCAAGAAATCGAACTAGAAGGCGCGGAAGAACGGTTCAAATCCCAAGCTAACGGCCTGTTAGATCTGATTGAAGAGAGGTGTATGGATGTCAATCCTTACTGTCGATGCAAAGCTCTTCAAGTATTCTCTCAGGTTTGCGAACTTGATATCAAGTTTACCAAACATCGACCTACCATGACACGAATTGCGGTCAATGCGATTCAAGATAAATCAAATCTCGTTAGACGAAATGCCATAAAGCTGCTGTCTCGACTCATTTCGACACACCCCTTTGGACTTTTGCATGGCTCTCAGTTGAACTTATCCGAATGGGAAACTCGGCAAAACGCCATTGACAGGGAAATAGATCAGATTATGCCGGCTGACCCACAAGCTGGCAATGACACTGCTATGGACTTGGAGGCACCGACAATGATAGAGCAGGAGCAATCTGAAGAAGAGCAGTCAGAGGATCTACCACAAGAAGAAGGAGAAGAAGCAAAAGAAAAAGAAGAGGATGATGTGGAGACAAATGTCGAAAAACCCGATGAACCCTCCGAAATTGATGCTAGTCTTATCAATAAGCTCCAGCTGACGAAAAAGTACTATCAGGAAGCTATCAGTTTTATCACCAAGATACACGAAGCTCTCAGATATGCAGAACTCCTTCTCTTCTCAAAAAATAAGAATGAAGTTATTGACTCGATGGATTTCTTTGTTCTCGCTGATGCATATGATATTGAACCTGCCCGAGAAGGTATTCGAAAGATGATCAGATTGGTTTGGGCTAAGGCCAATAATGATGAAGGCAATGCTATTCAGTCACATCTTATTACATGCTACCAGAGCTTATTTTTTGATTCCCCAGCTGGTCTTGCCGAAAATGAAGCCAATTTGGTGGTCTCAAGAAACATCATTTCCTTGACTTATGGAGCGTCACTGGCTGAGTTAGCTTCCCTCGAGCATCTACTAGTTTTGGCTGTTGAGCGAGAGCAGCTTGTCTCTCGTGGTCTCATCAAGACTCTTTGGAAAATTTACGGATACCCTCAGGAAATTTCTAAGAGCCAACGAAGAGGTTCAATCATTCTGTTAGGAATGATTGCTAAAGCAGATCACACTGTCGCCAATTCTGGAATGGAAATGCTTCTTAACATTGGACTAGGGCCCCGAGGTCATGAAGATCTTGGATTGGCTAAATACTCTTGTATTGCTCTGCAACGCTGCATTTCTAAGGATGAATGGAAGAAATTGCCTGGTAGTAGTGAAGATGCCAATTCCTCCGATAGACTTCCTGCTGACCATGATGCTATCCACAAGCTGGCATCATTTCTGCTAATGCCTCATCCTAGCATGGAGTGGTTTGGAGTTGCTGAACAGGCGGTGAAAGCTATAAATGATCTCTGTGAGACTCCTAGCATCGTGTTCTCTGAGATTATCAAAACAAAGAGTCAGCACGTGTTTGGCGGTGGAGATGAAATTCCTGATAAGCAGATGGGTTTGGCTCAATTATTATTTATTGTTGGAGAGGTAGCACTGAAAACAATGGTCTATCTGGAACGGTGCGAAGCTTTGTTCAAGCGAGCCAAAATTGCCGCCGAAGGAAACCAAGCAGCTCAAAAAGAGGAGAAGTCCAAAGAAGAGAAAAAGGGAGAGGAAGAAGACGACATTGAGATGGTCGGTGGTGGTACTACTGAAGACGATTTCACAGAAGCAATTGCCTTTATTCGTGAAAGGGAACTCTTGTATGGTGATCAATCATTGCTGGCACGGTTTGGGCCTCTTGCTTCAGAGCTGTGTAAAGCAGGGTTAAAACACAAACAAGCGGAGGCGATTGATGTTGCTTCTACTCTGTGTCTATCAAAATTGATGTGCGTATCTGCTCAGTACTGCGAAGAAAATATGGGTACCTTACTTCAATTGGTAGAAAAATCTGACAGCTCCACCATTCGGTCCAACTGTGTTCTGGCATTGGGCGACATTGCAGTGTGCTTCAACAACATTTTGGATGAGAATACCGATGCTTTGTATGGCCGACTACATGATCAATATCTTGTTGTTCAACGAACATGTTTGATGACCCTTACGTTCCTTATTCTGGCTGGACAAGTCAAGGTCAAGGGCCAACTGGGCGAGATGGCTAAGTGCCTTGAAGATCCCGACAAGCGAATCTCAGATCTGTCGCGAATGTTTTTCACGGAGCTGGCTACCAAAGACAATGCTATTTACAATGGCTTCATCGACATGTTTTCTATGCTGGCGTCGGATAGCGATATTAGCGAGGAGTCGCTGCACCGTATTTTCAAGTTCTTGGCGTCGTTTATCGATAAGGAGAAGCAAGTGAAGCAACTATCCGAAAAACTGCACAATCGTCTCGACAAGTGCGAGACAGAGAAAGCCTGGAAAGATATAGTATATGTTCTGGGAATCCTTCCATACAAAAACGAGGATATCACTAAGACTATCAACGAAGGGTTCCATTATGCGCTCCGAGTGGAGTGATGGGTAGTTTACAATATTATTGATATTAATATATAGGAGTTCGTTACATTCATGATGCATAGGCATTATCTTCAGCAGGAAGAGCTGTGGAGATGGTAGCGGCAACTTCAGATTCGTCGGGGCCGCCAACTATTGTCGGTGGTACTTCCAAGACCTGTTCTGGCTCTTCGTTTTCAGATGCATGTGAATTTGAGTCTTGGTCAGGGGAGGCCGTATTAGCTAGAGACGAACCTTGATTGAACCTTCTATGTTTGTCGTAACGAACGTTAAGTTCCCTGCCGTTGAACAGAGAGCGGTCGAACATGACGATTGCGTTGGCAGCGTCCTGCTCGGTATAGAATGTAGCGATAGCATAGCCTTTTGATTGGCCATTTTCGTATTCGGGGATTTCGACTCTAAATATGTTTCCGCCAGTCCGCAAATAGTCCTTGAGATCCTGCCATTGCGTCGAGAAGGGAATATTCCCTATGAAAAGCCGCTGCTTATCGGGTATAACGGGAAATGATGAATTTCTGCCCGCATTGAGCGAGGGACCTCTGCGGAGGGCTCCGCCATTTTGATGGTAAAAAGACCTGGTCTGAGCAACTGGGGGATTGGTATGGCCATATATGGCAGATGCTGACGATCCCCAGGCATTGACAAAGGCAGGATCATACATCATCGGAGTGTAAGGGTTGAAGTATTGGTGAGCTGGAGAGGCTTGGGGGGTGAGGCTTTGGTTAGAGACCATCGGCGAATACAGCACTGGGGTGCCAGCCAGTAGAGGGGAAGACTGGTTTTTTTCATCGCCAGGAGGGTAAGAAACAGGAGCAGTTGGACCTGAGGAGTAATTGGGCACAAAGCTGTTTGGAGTTACAAGCATGGCCGAGATGATGGCGCCGTTTTGCAGAACCAAACCGTTGAGTCGCCCCACACACTCAATGGCCCCTGAATAGCCTTTAATAGTGAGCAGACCCGAGCCTGGAGCGGTTATTTTGGTATATACCACATGGAGATTTGGGACGAGAACCTGCGTGAGGTCCCGCAGCTGCCTCCATTGGTAAGCTGGAGGTATCTGTAAAGTTAGCTATGAGTCTGGTGATATGCACAAAAAACGGTACTATGCAAGATAAGCGGCATAATCTGAAATCAGCAGTCAAGTAGTGGGGAACCAAGCATCGGCAAAGATTGCGAGGGGGCCGCACTACTCATGGCTATAACCAAAACATTGAGCACCAACGGACAATACTTACATTTTGCACGCTGATTGTGAAGGTATTTGGCGAGAAGTTCCTACCGCCATTAGCAGGCTGCTGCTGGAACTGAGCCGCGAACTGAGGATAAACCTGCTGATAAATAATAGAAGGAGACCCAGCTGACGGCGGGTAGCCTGACAGTGACGAGTCCGTGTCTGGTTGAGCAAGAGAGTCGTTTGTGGGAATTGAAGAAGACCCCGAGGAGTGAGTTGGGATGGGGTTCGAGGAAACAGGATAAACCGCCCCATTAAGAGCCATCGAGTAAGGATTGGCCGTGTGCTGGTCGGAATAGGCAACAGGAGCAGAGCCTTGTGATTCCAGGCCAAGGGCCGCAAACTGATGGTCTAAAGAAGTGCCGCTGCTGGCCGCGGGAGCTGCGGCCTCATAGCCAGACACATCGTCATCGGCGGCGTCTGAGGTCTGAGAAGCAGCATATTCATGGTCCACTGACCTGGGAGGGCTCGAGAGAGCTGAGGAGACTACAATTGGCCCCTCGGGCTCGCTGGTTGCGGGCGAATTGGCATCCATTTGTATATAAACGCTTGGTTTAATCGGGGGGTGCAGAGCAGGAACAGAGGAAACAATTACAAACCAGTAGTAAAGTGCGTACGAGGGAAAAAGACGATGGGGACAAATAATCACACCTGATTATACGAAATAAGGCGCGGGGGGAACTGGCGGTGTGCCGATGGAAAGCTTCCAGTACGCTTAATTGTCGTTATCAGAGGAAGCCAGGAGCGACGGTGTAATCGGGAAGAGTAGAGACGTTGGAAATGGGAGCAACGAACATGCAAGACAACGTGCGAGCGATGCCCGAGAGCCCACCAGCCAGCCGAAAAGCGATATTTGCAGGAGGGGGAACTTAGCACGTAATATTGGGGTTGGGGGGTTCACATATACATGGATGTCCTGTTGTTCGTTTGAAAAGTACAATAAGACGTGTGAGATATAGATATCATGTTCTTACATATATAATAATAGGAGGAGCCAGCCAGCCCTACGCCAGCCCAAACCGCTCCCTTCGCTTCTTCAGAGTCTCCTCATCCACCAACGGCGGCTTGTTTTCTACCTTAGGGACGCTTTTGGCTACGCGATTGTTTGTGACTTTCGGCTTGAGCACTGAAGCTGCCTGCTTCTTGTCCAGTCCAAACTTTTGGATTCGCTCAATCTGGCCCCGGAGGCTCTCGTTCTGATCATCCGATCCAAACCGTTGGTTTCGCTTGATTCGCTTTTCCAGCTCTGCAATCACTGCTGCAACCTGCTCACTATCGTCCTGTTCTTCGTTGACTTTGTCATTTTCTTTCTCTTCATTCTCTTGGGTCGTGTCTATCACGTCTCCCACTGCTGCCTTATCCTCCGCCACGACCACTTCTTCAGCTGGAGCGGCCTTCTCCTCCACCACCGACTCTTCAACCGTGTCCTGGGCTTCTTCTCCTTGCTTGGAATCGTCTTCCTCAAGTCTGGCTACCAGCTCGGCTTTTGTTCCCGAGACACCCAGTCCTCGCTGTTTCAGCAATTCCTTCAAATCTGCCACCTTGAGCCCGGTATATTCAACCATGTTGCGTTGTTTTGATGTTGGATATATATTTGCCTTTTGCAAGTTGGCGATGTGAAGTGTTGGAGATGTCGAGACGTTGAAACCTCCTCGGGGAGGGACATCGCCTAATATGCCCACTCATCACGCACGCCGTCAAAAGGCACCAAAAAAGCCAACTACTGTCATGCAGGCAATAGCTTGGGACTAGATTTTGGAACGTGATAAATTAAACGTATCAAAAAAATATGCATTAATAGCTCTAAAAAGCTTTCTGTATCCTAACTAGATTAAATAATGTGTAATGTGCTAATGTAATAAATATTGAAGTTCCTCCTTCTCTTAACTTGCCGTTAACTCGTCTATAGGCCGAGCTTCTTCTTCCTCTACTTCTTCTTCTTGTGCATTCTCCTCTATTTCCAAGCCCGCAATGAGCTCTCCAGTCAGTTGAACATCCGGCTGGATCTCGTCAACTTCTTCAGCACCAGCGGTCTCTTCTGGCTCCTCCATCTCCGTCATTGCATCAATCAGATCATCTTCGGCTTCCACTTCTGCTTGGCCGTTCGACTTGCCGAAATCTACCACATCTCCTCGAATATCCTGTCCAAACATATTCACATTGTATACCTCTTCCATTTCGTCATAAGTGTAGTACTGTTTCAAGCGCTCTGGCGGAATGAGGCTGATTATCACCCGTCGGTCAGTATGGATATAAGGAAACGGCAGACATGTTTCCAGCTCGTAATGAGCCAATGGGTCCGAAAGTCGATCCAGGTGGTAAGTCACAGGCTCGAAATGGGAATTGTCTCCTTCATCCTGCACAGACGCGTCCAACGGTGCTTGAGGCAGATCATATTTGGAAATACATTTGCCATTGCGTGCCGTCATAACTAATATCTGGCCCTGGCGAGCCAGTAACAAAAGCGGACTTCTTTCTGTTCCGCTAATTTGTACACATGCTGCCTGATCAATTCCCCACGCGGAGCACTTCCAAATTTTATTCGACGAGTAATAAGATCTGCGCTTATCAAACCAATGCAAACTTCCCTTATCCCAGGTAGTCATTCCCAGACCTCCCAGGTTGTCCCACACAATTTGCTGTGTTTTGGCAGGAAGCCGCCCTCGAATGTACCGACCCGACAAGCTGACCTCTTTGGGTAGAAAGGAGATGTCATAGGTATCAATGGAATCGCCTTTGGTAGACACTGTTGCAATAGTTGCATCATATGGGGATAGGGAAAGTGCAGTAATGCCGTGGAGAGGTACAAAGTAGCCCATGGTCTGGTTTGTCGGTATGTCAATCACATGCACCGCTTTCATAGCACTGGGATCCCCAAAAAATAAGTGACTGATAGCTTTCAAGCTAGATGGACTTCGAGGCCTTTCATTAGTGGATTTACCGTTGGTACCGGGTAAAGGGGTATTAGGTGTCAGTGTATCGTCGTCGTCGTCGTAGTAGTAGTAGTTATCTGAGAAATAACCGTACATTTCAAGCTTGTTTTTCGGACTCAAGCTGGTATTTCCATTGGAAGATTTCTCAATTTGTTCCTTCGACAGATAATGTTTGAAACCAGCTTTCCCGGCGTCGGACAGCGACTTCAACGATGCAGCAGCCGTGGAAGAGAGAGACTCCATAATTCTCTCGTAAAGTGGTCCGGGAGGCGGCAGCTTCACGGGAGTATGCTGGCGAGGAATTGACGCGTTTATTTCCCGTGGATTGGCAGTTGCACTTGACCCTTCTTTGGTAATAGTCTTCGGAGAAAAGACCAGCCAGCGGTCCTGTATATCTACCAGAGGTCTGTTATCGGCACCCAAACCAGCTTCAATTCCGTGGACTGGACAGATTGAACGGTCATTCTGCTGGAAAACCGTCACCAGTCCGTTGGACGTAGCAATGGCGAAATAATCCGAGTTGATCGGACAGTATACATGGTACGGTCCAGGGCCTGCCGACGACGGGGGTAAGACTATATTATGCTTTGTACCATCTCGAGGCCAATGTAATTCAAGATAAGTTTCCCGCTTGCGTGAAACCTGGACAAGAACTCCAACTTCGGCGTCGAGGACCAGAACATCGGCCTTCAGTATTTTGCCCTCAATGCCATCCAGGGAGCCAACTAGATTCAGGTCGTCATTTTCGCCATAAAACCGCCACACTTGAATCTTTCCTAGAGCGGGATAAGCTACCATTGCGAAGATTCCATTCTGAGAGAAGCTGATACGGGTGGTGCCCGAGACATCGGGCCCGGGTATCGGAGGACATGAAACGGCAGCATTTTCACCGCTGGACGGCGATTTGCCAGGGGTAGAAGAAGGGGAACGCCTTGTAGCTAGTTTCTGCTCAAAAATACGAGTTTTGGTCCACTGAGTGGCGGCAGATAAGATATCTTGGTTTTGGAACGTCACAGGGCTGCACGCCGTTAGAAAGTTGTGTGTAGGAGCAAGTAAAAAGATCCACTTACGTAGGATGGATGAAAATCGGATCTGAAGTGTCGGATTGTACTGCCGGCTTATGTAGTCCGGTATTTGCCGTCGCTCTAACGGGTTGAACGAGTTTCTTGTCGGATAACATTGGGGGTGTCAGTGGCAGGTCGATAAGAGTGGTGGCTCCCTCCCCCTTACCGATTGAGTATAGGCCGGAAATGGCCCCCAACATCGACACGAATCGGAGATTCGAACGGAGATGGGCTTCAGGTCTGATTGTATATTTCCTGTTTTCTATCGTATAAAATTTATTATGTGTATTACGGCTGGTTTCCCCGGGAATACATGTCGCCAGGCACGTGGATCGATATCGGATCAGATCAGGACAAGGAACAATACAATACATGGCTGATACCAAGCTGGTTATCAGCAGGCAGACATCAGGCGACCTGTCGACACCAGAACAGTGCACGGCAGTTTGACACATCTTACGATATATTTAGAGAAAATTCAATTTATTAAACCATCTTTTCTCCATCTTCCTCCCCTCCTTCATCCCGTATCACCAATTTCGCCGTGTCCCTCAGCCTTGTCTGCTCATCCCTATCGCGTTCGTGCCTTATCGCTTATCTAATTTCGATTCCGTTCACCGCTCCTCATTACCCTAGCCGCCCCGCCATCATCCAATTTGCGCTGAGCAGATTAGGCAAACAAATCTCGCCGTTTAGCAAAACATTGCCTTATTTTCCCCCGGTTGAAATCTCATCTCAATCGCCCCAGCACCTCTGTTTTATCCTGCTGTGGCTTTCGTGTTGAACCGCCGTCACTTGACCTCATCTCCTGCTTTCAACGCTTGCCACCATGGCCAACCGTACCTACTTTCTGACCCAGAAAGACCCTTCCCGAAATAACAAGACGTCTATCGGTCTTGCCATGAATCTGGCAAGTCCAGAACAACCCATGTTGTCTACGGGCTCCAAGCTTGGCCAAGTTGTGGACCAACCGGGGTCCTCTTCTGAACTCCCTGCTGCTGCTGCTGCAGCTGCTGGCCCTTCGCGTCCCCCTGTCGATATTGGCTCTCCTTCGTCTCTGTCTTATCCGTCGGACCAGTCAATTTACCACTCATGGTACGGAATTGACGGTAATGATAACGAGTCGCTTCTGTCGTCGTCGCTGCCGAATTCTATCCGTCATCTCACCATGGAAGAGGTTTCCCAGGATGAAGGTATCACCTCATCCTCCGACCAAAATGCCCCTCCTTATTTCCATACTCGTCATAGACGCTCTTCGCCGTCTTCTCTGTCGGGCCTGTCGTCTCCACGGTCGGATGCATCGCCAAACCTATCTAAGCCCTCTTCCGTCCGCGACTCTGCTCGTTCATTGCTTGGGTCACAGCTAGCTCACTCCAATCTCGTTATGCCCCATATGTCTCTGCCTAGCAATAAGCCGTTTACAGAAAACGGTCTGCGTCTCGGCAAGCTCAAGATTCTGGTTGCCGGAGACTCAGCAACTGGCAAAACCACGCTAGTTGACTCTCTTGTGTCTCTCTCCGATGATATCGTTCATGTAGATACTCCAATTCGCATGGAAACGGCAGAATCTGACTCAATTGTTGAGACCACCGCTTCTACCAAGCCTCTGCCTATCTTTAGATCGGTGTCTTCGTCGAAAAGGCCCTCTCTAGTAAATTCTCAAACGGACTCAAACGAGGGTGCCCTTGATAGAAACATCTGTTTTGCCGATACTCCCGGGTATGGCTCCTTTCAGGACCCTAGCGTCTGTTTTGACGCGGTAGCCAGTTATCTGGACGACAAGTTCAGCCAAACTGCTCGTTTGATTAACGTTTCTCACCTGAAACAGGCTTCTAATCTCATATCTGCTGCTACATCACTCAACGAATTCACTCATGTGGATGTATGCTTTTTTCTTGTTTCTGGTCCACTAAATCCCTCCGATGTGGAATTTGTTAAGTGCATCGCGGAGTTCGCTCCGATAATCCCTATTATCGCGTATAGCGACAGTATAGAGTCGAAGGTCGAATTGATACAAGCAAAAGTAAATCTGTTACAAGCATTCCAAGACGCAGGTATATCACCCTTTCTGTTTGATATTTCTATTGACCAGGCTATTGCACACGGAGAGAAACTACTAGAAGAGCTGGGTAGCGAAATTAGTGTCAGTACGACGGATGAGGCAGACTCACGTCATATGATATATTCTGAAGAAGAATCGGAGAACTTTGTTGACCCTCTGCTGCTTCCTTGTGCTGTATCTAATCTCAGAGATGATCGTGAAGATATGCTTGCCAGCGTACTAATGGCACCCGAATATCGATCACCTCTAGTGCCAAGCGAATTGAAACACCTACTGCGATATGTGTTTTCAGAGCCTGGTGCTGGATGGCTTCGATATGAAGCAGCTAAATGCTTCTCTGCTTGGTGTGTAAATTTACAGATCAACTCTAGTCTGGTCAGACTTGGTAGAAATCAGTTCAACGGGTTGGTTCCGAGTCCTCAGTATTACTCACCAGTTGATAGCCAGTTCCACAATCCGTTTGAGAATTATACTGAGCTGCAATTCACGATACCACCGGAGTATAATATCAACCTTCCAGCCTCTGTGGTGAGTGTGAAGGATCGAGCCCAGAACCAAACCGCCAGATGGGTTATGCAATTGGAACAAGCTTCTCGAACGGACACTGCGATTTCTTTAAGGGCACGAACTACCGTTACTGCTCGCAGGAGGAGCGAGAGGGCCAATTTGCGACGACCCGCTAATCAACTGAACGAGAATGCATTTCCTCTTGGCCAGAATGATAACAAGGCAAATCAGCCCAACAATAAAGTCTCAGACGGCAAGATTTCAGATAGCATTCATAATGTTGATCCACTAGGTCTGCTCTTTTTACCTCAACAGTTGCTGAGTCTCCTGGTAAAAGCAGCATCCGTGTTGGCTGGGGTCAAGCTACTTTCGCAACTGTTGAATGGAGGACAGACTGCTGCAACCCCAATGATACCTACAGTGGAGCCAATGCCGGTGGGCTGGCAGGTTGCAGTTTTAGAGGCATTTGATTCGCTATCTCACACCGGCTATGACATTGTGGTTTCTGCGCTGAACTCACTCGGAGGAGGATGGTCTACCATTGTTGTTAATGCGTGATGGTTGTTTATTTATAGGATAGGAATGACGATATTTATATACAAAGATGGGGTACAATTACTCCAAAGTGAAAGTAGTTGTCTCGGCATTGATAGAGTGCTTAGTATTATTAACCAGATAGCCATGTTCCGAGGACATTCCGAACCTGTTTTCTATGATTGAGTTCTCAGGGTAGGCAAATAGCTCTGAGTCCAGAGTTTCAACGATTGGCGCACATTCCAGAGAAATATGAGGGGATCTTTTCAATTCCATTTCTTTAATGTGCTCTGGGTGAACAGACTGTGCATACTGCTCGGGCGTAGTCACGGCGGTGGACATATAGAATTTGAGCTTATCTCCTCTTCGAAGTACTGCAGGAGGTTCAACCACAAGCATTGAAGATCTGGGAGACCATGTTCCACCACCGCCAGCAATTACTTCGAACCTGGACGTATGGCTAGCAGAGACAATCTCAACGAAGACTTTTCTGTCATGAGGATCACCTTTTGCATCCATTAGGAGAGGGGAAGCTTCCAGAAAGGAAGCTGCTGGACGACCGTTGAGAGTCTTGAGCATGTTGTCGACCGCAGAGGTGACAATAAGATCTTCCTCATGACCAGCAATCGGTACAAGTGTGAATGAAGAATGGAGCCGAGAATCCCAGTTTCCTTCGACCTCTATTTTGAGAGCAGACAGCAATTTTCCTGAGAGGTGAGGAAACTGATTTTGGTCATTGAACAGCAGAGTGGACTGCGATCCATGGGTGAAGAGGGTATTAGCAGCAGCTAAAATGATTTCATGAGTGTTCAGCTGAAGTGAGAAGTATGAAGAGGTGAGCTGCCAGTTAGATCGACCGGTTTTCGATGAGACGGTGGGCTGGTCTAAATCAATGGCATCGAGCAGCTTGATCTGGTGATCCGTAGAGAAAAAAGAGAAAGCGTTCCGCTGGGCCCCGAACGGTATTGCATCGGTGACCACACCTACGACAGTGGAGAGTTTGAAGGGATTCTCCGACACGAAGGAGCTCAGTTCAGATGCATAAGCCGGAGATGCAGACACTACTAGAGAGTTGCACGCCGAGGGAAGATGTGCTTTTATGTGATCTGCAAGAGGTCCTACAGGGTTTATGATGCTACGAGCTGTAGTAAGCGACCGGGCAAATATACGGCATTTGGCCATGGCCGGAACCCGAAGCATTGCTGATCTGATCGGGAGGTTTTGTCTCAGTGCAACAGCGGAGACTTTACAATTGTGAGAGGATTGTTGGCTCCAACCTTTGTACTTCGGTGCACATATTTGTATCGATCCTTTCGAGTTTTCCCAGATTGGCTGTAATCGCATAATCCCCAAAGCAGCCTTGCAGAGTCTCGAAGCAGCAGACTGAGGAGGAAAATCCCGCTCGTACAGATATTTTACTAGTTGGAAGGGCCAGTGTGTAGCAAATACTCGGAGGGATATTCATATATGGATTGATTATTTTTTTATTTTTTTTTTAACTATACATAGAATGCCCTGGTTCCACACCTAAAAACCTGCATAAAATATCCTCGAAAATCTTTAACACCGCACCGCACCGCACTACTGATTTCCGGAATCCCACATTGTAGATCATGGGGTCCGAATGGGAGTGTCGAGGAATATCCGAGCCCAGCAGTGAAGGTTGGGAAAACTGGCTCGGAGCAAAAGCGCTTGGACGAGTGAAAAACTCATTTCTCGATAATAAATGTGAAATAGCTTGTAAGTTCATTTCCAATAGCAGATACTCCTTGTGCAATATCCCGCGGGCGCTGATGTTGTAGCTCAGGTGTTCTCCCAGAATGCCTGTTTAGGATGGGGTTCATTCGGTTCCGGTTTTACGTTGATCATCAAAGAACCCTTCTTGACGACGAAACGCTGCGTTTGCCTGCAACTCCAGAACCTCAGGCTCAACACCCCTTTTTTTGGTTGCATTTGCATTTGCATTCACTGCTGCTCGTAGGTCCTTGTGCTTAGACTACGGGCCACGGGTTGACCGTCCAGTCCGAGATGCGGACCATCTATATTGGAATACGGCTTCAGCTCACGGTATTCATCTGCTTGGTAGTAGTGATTTCATTAGCCATCTTGGCGATTATTACGGTAAGTTTTTTCTCCGCTGCTCAAAGCGCTTGGACTGGTTTGGTTGATCGTCTGACGATCTTCGTCTTTAAAATAGTGTCTAAAAGAACCAAATAACGCTAACCTCAGGGTGTTTTCACCTCCTCGTATTCTCTGAACATCACCGAGGACTCTCTTAGTATTGTCGCTACGTTAAAAGCTAGTCAGGTTTACCAGAGCTTCTTGATAATCTACTACCAGACAGTTTGGATTACCACCAGGGAGCCAATACAACTTGCACTTTCGCGCCTTTTGGCAGGAACCACTCTCGCGTCCAACTGGAATGCTACTCGCACCTTGTTAAATAGTACCCTGAACACTGGCTCTTCTCCAATTCTTGCTGTTGGGCTCTATGATATCAATTACAATTTGGTATTCGACGCAACAAATGCGTCGGTCGCTCCGTTCTCCAGCATAGACTCCAGGCTGCTGCCTCTGAGTGGGAATGGTTCAAGTGTTCCTGAAGCATTAAGCAAGAAAGGAGGAATTCTGTCGGGGCCCTATCGCAATGCGAATGGCACCTATCTGATGTCTCTGACCCTCCCTGTCTATGGTAATGCTACTTTATTGATCTACAACCCGACCCTCACGGGCTATGCAACTATGATATCCCTCACAGACAGTATTCAAAGAGTCAGTAATGATACCACTGGTCTCAAAGAAAGCGGCAGAATGGTGCTGTGCGGGCCAGTCGAGTATGATGGAGACGACGTCATCACCTTCAGATATTTATTACCACCGACACCTCCTTCAACATATCCAACCGGGGTGTATAATACTAGCTCATATCCTGCTATGTGGGATGCTCTCAGTGACGAAGGCTCCGGGGCTCTAATAGGCACTAATACCCCATTTTCGAAGGGCATTGCAGTGGGATACACTGCTATAGACATGTTATTCACAACTTGGGCGGTTGGTATCGAGGTCCCGCGCTCAGTAGTCTATGGCCCTATTACAAAAATGCGTAATATTGTCATCGGAACGGTGGTAGGCATTTGTGGATTTATCATCATTGTCACTGTACCTATTTCCTACTTCGCAGTTCAGCCAATCTTCCGACTCCGATCCGCGGCAGAACAAACTACCCTCGAGTTTCACGACAGACAAACCCCGCCTCCCTCTAGTGGTGACTCGGAGAAAAATCACGAGAGCAGTACTGATACCAGCAAATCAACTCCGTCTGGTCCTGATGTTGTCACTAATATAGATGAAGATGACAAGTCAGAGTCGAATAATGCAACGTTCAAAGTGCCCACAAAGGTGAAAGGTACGCGCAGCTGTTTGAAAGATGAGTTCACGGATCTTTCTACCGCTTATAATATTATGGTGGACGAACTTATCAAACAGTATATGCATTTGGACGATATGGTCAAAGAACGAACTTATGAACTAGAAGTGGCTAAGGAACAAGCCGAATCTGCTAACGAAGCAAAATCTATATTTATTGCCAATATCACTCACGAACTCAGGACCCCTCTTAACGGGATTTTGGGTCTTACTGCAGTGTCGTTGACTGAAAGCGACACAGCCAAAATAAGACAATCTCTAAAGCTCATTTCTAAATCTGGCGAGTTACTCATGAATCTACTTACTGACTTACTCACATTTTCGAAATACGAAATTGGCAGCACAGCTCTGGATGAAAAGATGTTTGAGATTAATGAACTAGTGCCTAATATATTGTCTCTTTTCGAGAAGGAGGCAAAGGAAAAGGGTATTGACTTCAAATGTCAGTTAATACCCGAATCACTTGGTCGAGTTTTAGTATTCGGAGACATGACAAGAATACTACAAGTCTTGATCAATCTGGTCGGAAACGGTCTGAAGTTCACTGACAGGGGCGGGGAAGTGTCCGTGCGCATAAAATGTCTTGACAGCGATCTTCTTGCAGTGAGACATAGAAAAGCATCTCTGTCTGACGCTACAGCCGCCAGAAACTTACAATTAAATGGTGCACAATCACCTGTATCCCGCCTGAGTAGCGTTCCTACACCCACAAGCAGTAACCGCTTATACGCCAGTCTGAGTAGCGATCTTCACTCATCTGAAAGTGTTAACCCATCTCTGGCTAAAACGGTCACAGGAGAGGCCAAGGGCGTTTCATCAACATCGATGTTTTTGAAGACGCCCCGTGGAGTTCCTATATTACTGGATGAGCCCCCAACTGGCAAGCATAAAACTCAGAAGTCCCATGAGATCGTACAATGTAGAAAGTCGGAAGAAAGCTTTCATAGCGTTGATACAACATCTTCAAGGGTTTCTCCTGGACACAAGGCTCCAGATAAACAGAACAATAGCCTAACCAAGATCAATGCTAGTACATCTGGAAGCAATAGCCCACTACTACGGGTGGCACCTACACCCCCAGTCTTGCGTTTTGTGTTCGAGGTTGAAGATAATGGCCCCGGTATACCTGAAGACCAGAAGGATAAGGTGTTTGAACCATTTGTACAGGGTGACCAAGCGTTAACAAAGAAGTTTGGTGGTACCGGTCTAGGTCTCTCCATATGCCGCCAATTGGCAGGTGTTTTACGGGGAAGTATCTCGCTCTCTTCTAGTGTCGGGACGGGATCAATTTTCACCCTGGAAGTGCCTTTGCGACTTAACGACGGCATGAATCATGATAACAAGCGAGCCAGCTCGTTGTTTATGACTGGAGGCTCCGTGAAGAAAGTAGGTGTTCCATCTATAACAAATCAATCCAGTCACTCGGTAGAGAGCCCAGGCACAGGCTTATTACCATCACCAGCGCCAATTCCTGCCGGAATCAATCCAAAGGTTTCATCACCCGGGCCAGTGAGATCGCCGCGAATCGCCATCGCAGAGGATAACATGGTGAACCAGGAAATAATGAAGCGTATGCTACGACTAGAAGGTGTTCAGCAGATTGAGTGGGCGCAAGATGGCGAGAGGATAGCCGATATTGTGGCTGATTCCATCCGCATGGGTATCCATTACGATGTCATCTTCATGGATGTACAGATGCCGAAAATAAACGGTCTGAAAGCTACGAAAAATATCCGAGGAACCTTAGGGTACCCGTATCCTATTGTGGGGTTGACTGGATTTGCAGATGAGAGAACGCGGGAGATGTGCTTGGAAGCAGGTATGAATGAGATCCTCACTAAGCCCATCATTCGCCTCGAACTGCATGAAGTGTTGCTGAAATACTGTCCAGACTATGTATTACACGAGCCCAGCTTCACAGGTGCTTATAATGACTAGAAAATCAGCTATATTACCATGTAAAAGTAGATTATTGTTCATGTACTAAAATAATAGAGCATACGAACGAGGTGTTACACGTGAGGTCTGATCAAGAAACAAATCCAATAATAACAAACACATAGCACACATGCTTGCGAACAACTAATTACTAAAAAATGTATTTTTATGTCAGATTCAACATCATATAAGATACAATAAGGGCGATCTGTTTACTTGATCTTCTTCTTAGGTCGCAGCTGGTTGGTGTGGCCGCACTTTCTCTTTCGGCAGTTGGTAGCTCGAGGAGGAAGTCGGGCGTAGCACTTTCGGCAGATGGACTTATCGCAGTTGTACTTGGAGGCAAGGGCCTTGAGAGAGGGCTCGATGATACCACCTCGGAGTCGAGTAAGAACGTGCAGAGTGGACTCCTTGGAGATGTCGTAATCAGCCAGAGTTCGGGCAGCTTCAAGCTGTCGTCCAGCAAAGACAAGTCGTTGCTGAGAGACAGGGATCTGCTCCTGAATCTGGATCTTCATCATGACGTTGTCGATGGTGTCGCATGACTCCACTTCATGAGTGGCAGCTGAACAGTTAGTACATATATAAACATAACAAAGGGAAAGTGATAATGTGCTCTCTCGAGTAGAGACAAAACATACTCTTGCCGTTAAGGGACTTAATGAAACTGACTGTTAGCAGGTGTTCTCTGTTGTTTGTTTTCTCGGATCTTTCACTTACATTTGCATCCTTGACGAAGGTTAGACGTTGAAAGATGAGTGGGTGTGAGTGGCATACACATTAAAAAATTTGGTGTGTAAACGCAGTCACGCGTCACACCACCAAGTTGTGTCACCCAAGCCCTAGAGCCCTAGCTTGATTAATTGTGGCTAAACCGGGGAAAAACATAAAATCACATCATGCCGCATGATGTGCGGCTCGGGATGTTACACGGAGCCCGACTAACTGCCACGGCTCCTATGTTCTCGGTATTCGGCGCACCGAGCAAATATATTCGTTTAGCGAAATCCCGGTGGTTTTCTCGTCATACATCTAACATGTCTAGACCTTCAAGTGTCATTTCTCCTGAGGCGGACCCCTCTACTCTTTCCAATTATGGTCTGTTCTCGTTATCTCAGACTGTGCTCAACTTCAAGATCAACTGGGATGAGCAGGTAGTTGAAGGAGTGGCCAACTACAGCCTGGCAAGTGAAAAGGGGGCTAAAGAGCTTATTCTGGATACTTCTTACCTCAATATCAAGTCGATTGCTGTTGACGATAAACTGATTGAGAGCTACTCTGTTGGCGAACGTCAGGGATTTTTGGGTTCTCCACTCACCATTTCTAATGTGTTCGAGGCCGGAAAAGCTTCAAACCTTACTATCAAGTTTAAAACTACTAAAGATTGTACTGCTTTGCAATGGCTGACGCCTGAGCAGACTTCTGGCAAGAAAATCCCCTATATGTTCTCCCAGTGCCAGTCTGTTCACGGCAGGTCGTTGTATCCTTGCTTCGATACCCCTGGCCACAAGGGTCCAATCAAGTACTTTATTCAGAGTGCTCATCCTGTTGTTGCCAGTGGTGTTGCCAAGGAACTGAGTAAGGCTGGGGATGCTGTTGATCAGGAGCTGTTCTCCTCCTCTGCTGATAAGATCTATTTCTTTGATCAGAAGGTCCCCATCCCTCCCTACCTTGTGGCAATTGCTTCCGGAGATCTTGCTTCTGCTGCAATTGGCCCCCGATCTGAAGTTTATTGCGAGCCGTCTAATCTTGACTCTTGTCAACATGAATTTGTAGCCGACACTGAGAATTTCATCCAGACTGCTGAGAAGATTGTCTTTCCTTACGAATGGCTGACTTATAATGTTTTGGTTCTTCCTCCTTCTTTTCCCTTTGGAGGCATGGAGAATCCTAACGTTACTTTCGCTACTCCTTCTATCATAACCGGCGACCGACAGAATGTTGACGTCATTTCCCATGAACTGGCCCATTCTTGGTCAGGTAATCTCGTTACCAATTGCTCTTGGGAGCATTTCTGGCTTAATGAGGGTTGGACTGTCTATCTGGAACGACGAATTATTGGTGCTCTCCATGGTGAAGAGCATCGACACCTATCAGCCATCATTGGCTGGTCTGGTTTGGAGAAGGCTTGTAAAGCAATGCCCCCTCAGTTTACCCAGTTAATTGTTAACCTAAAGGATGGTTTCAATCCTGATGATTCTTACTCGGTTGTACCCTACGAAAAAGGTTTCAACTTCTTGTTCTACCTTGAAAAGCTCCTTGGTGGTCAGCCTGAGTTTGATCCCTTTATCCCCTACTACTTTGGTAAATTCAAGTATAAGAGTTTGGACTCGTATCAATTTAAGGACACACTTTATGAATTCTTTACTGAGAAGAAGGAAGTCCTCGATTCTGTTGACTGGGATAGTTGGTTTTACGACTCGGGACTCCCTCCTAAGCCTGAGTTTGACACTACCTTGGTAGATGAAATTTACGAATTGGTTCACAAGTGGACCAAGGCTTCAGCAGAAGACCTGAGCAACTTCGGCAAAAAGGATATCGAGGCATGGAGTACCACTCAGTTGCAGGTTTTCCTTGATGAACTCAACAAGAATCTTGACGATATTTCTGTTGATAAGCTCGCTTTTGTCAGTGCCCTGAACAGCGCGTATTCTTTCGATAAAAGCAGCAACATGGAGGTAATCTATAGATACTATTCTATTGCTCTGCTGGCCAAGAAAACAGATGAATATGAGACTATCGCAAACTGGTTGGGCACAATAGGAAGAATGAAGTATGTTAGGCCTGTTCTTTTACTACTAAATAGTGTTGATCATGATCTTGCAGTTGCTAGCTTCAAGAAGTTCGAGGACTTCTATCACCCTATCTGCAGATCCATGCTGAAGAAGGATCTGAAGGTCTGATTAGACTTCGTTGTAGATATGTAGCTATAAAAGATAGGAGCGCTATTGTAGCGACAATATTTTTACAAGGCAATCAATTCTCAGTTTGACCATTATATTTTGTACACACTATGTATGCGGGTAGATGCAGTCGTGGGATGAGTAGTTCATAAAAATGCATCTCTTGTATCATTGCATGCGTCTTCTATCATTCTCATCTGTATTCGTCCCCTAATGCTTTTGGCGCGACACCTCTTCGTTTCGTTCTCTAGTTCATGCCTTCTTAGCCTTCACATTAGTGAAGCCGCCCTTCTTTTGGTTAGAGCTTTTTCCCTTGGCTCCTCCTCGCTTTCGCTCTTCGATAAGTACTGTCTGGTCACCGACTTTGAGTTCATGAACAGCGAGAGCAGCCTTGAGGGTGGCAGCATCGATAAAGTCAACGAAGGCGCAATTCTTGGCCTTTTCGACCTGGAAATGCGTCAGTTGGCCAATGCTCTCAAGACCTTTTCGCAGAAGGGTGTCGTCCACCTTGACAGACACATTTCGAATGTACGCAGAGTGATATTCCTGCGGTCGACGACCAGGGTTCTGACCTGGCCGGGTTGTGACGATGATGTTGGTGCTGTTGGGGGCAGACTTGGGCTGGGCTGCTTGTGGAGCGGCCGTAGCTGCAGGAGCTGCTACCGGGGTAACAGCAACTGCGGCAGGGGGAGCAGCAGCTGCAACAGTAGCAGGGGGAGTGGGGGTAGCAGTGGCAGCAGGAGTAGCTACTACTGGAGCTGCGTGTCCATTGAGTTCAGAGTCCTTTTTCTTGGCAGCCATAGAAGCCCAAGACAGCGGAGCAGAAGATGCTGAACCGTTGGTCTGCTCGGCAGCCTTTTCGGTCTTAGTCACCTTAGTAGGCTCCTCAGCGGTTTTCTTAGAAACCTCCTTGGGGGTTTCCTTGGGGGCTTGGATTTCCTTGGGGGTTTCCTTGGGAGCCTCCTTGGGGGTCTCAACAACCTTTTCCACAGCCTGCTCGACAGCAACAGGCGCAGTCTTAGCTGCAGTAACGACTGGAGCAGCTGCTGCAGCGAGAGGAGCAGGAGCAGCAGCAGCAGGAGCCTTGGTAGGGGGCTCAGTGGAAACAGGGGCCGCTGCAACCTCGGCCGGCTCTTCATCATCATTCACATCTTCCTTGAGGAATCTGAATATGTCATTCAAAACATAATAGCCCCGAGGTTGCTGAGCCAGGAAAAAGGTCTGGACGAATTTCTGGCTGGGCAAGCCATTATTGGCCATTTCTCCCAAGACCTGGACTACCACGCCGCCATTAGCGCTTTCTTGGCAGTCCATGTTGGAAATCAGCACCTTGCAGTCATTGAATTGGTGTTCCTTGATTCGCTGGATGATCTGGCTCTGCCCATAGTAACTAGGCACGGCCTCGCCCTCGACACCATGGCACATAGTGCTCTGCTTGGTGTAGAATAGATGCAGCTTTTGCGGCTGGTCGTTCAGAAAAGTGTAATATTGCTGGACAAATAGCCAGCCTACCTCGGACTTGTCGGGCAACGAACCTTCGCCATTGCCCGTCTTGCTCACCTGCTGGATCGTCGTGGTCGCTGACATGCTGGAATGCGATGCTATACTGTACAGTACGTTATATGTCTTTTGTAGGTCACGTTGTCCTTTCCCCGTCGTTCACGGTGCTTCACCGTTGTTGGTCAAAGGAAAATTTTTCGGTGCTCAGGAGGAAAGAAGTGGAGATGGAAGATACCAGCGTAGGGTTACAGGAAGCAAAACTAACCTGTTCTATCTACAACTGCTCGAACCCGTGCGCTTCTTCTGGTTTCAAGGCTCATTCTTTTCATATTCCTTAATTCTTTCTTCTTTTTCTTCTTTTTTCCCCCTAGGAACTTGAAACTCTGCCCAGTCCATAATGGCTTCCGATCCGGTATTCTTCCATCCCATTCCACTTCGGACCTGTGACAAATCCCCACCACAAACTACGACTGTATTGGTGAGCAACAGCAAAAGGAGCATGCTAGGTAGCTTCCCCAGCCCCGGCTCAATGTCCTTTGAATGCATTCCATAGACACCATTAGCAATTGAATTATTTTGTTATATCCAGTATTACCAGGTACTTTTTGACTCTCACTCAAATCCGGCCCAGAACTGTCCGTTGTCCAGGCAATAGCATTGCATCGTATCGTCCTCCTGTCCGAGTCCACGTTTTCCTGGTCCTATCCAGATCAGCCAGATTCATAAAACTACACAACTTCGACTCAAATCCGGGTGAAAGTAGCATTCTTTCATCTTGTGTCCCCAGAGCTGCTTCTCAATTCCATTTTTTTCCTAATAATATAAAAAATCAAATATAGCTGCCGCTACGTTTACCCGATGTGGGTTTATGTGGTATATTGTTCGACGTATCTCAATAATGCTTTAAAATATATTCTTCACACTCATACACTAATACTTATAATTATAGCTATAGTTCAGACCTTACAAATCACCTAGCTTAGCCAAGTCAGGTTGTGCAGGGCTCTTTCGGGTCAGGAAAGGCTTCATGGTGCTCTCGTAATAAGGCGGCTTTGACGTCTTCAAGTTCTTATCATGAGCCTTGGCGTTGTTCAGAATGTTGTTATATACATCACCGTTGTACTTTCCAATTGTACTGTTGATATAGTAGTCACTCAAGTTGAATGCATCAGAAAGACCAATGGCCTGCTCTCTAACCTTGAGGCAGTAGTCATCAACATACTTAGTAACATTTTGAGCATCTTTTGTAGAAAGATAGCCGGACTGAAGAAATAATGCAATTTCCTGTTCAATAGACCAGAGACCAAACAAAATGGCAACGTCGAGTAAAACAGGCTTAATGTTTCCAGAGGCCTTGTTCTCGATCTTCTCGAAAAAGGCTCTCACAACGAATTGTCGAGTGTGAATTCGAGCAGCGTCAAATCGCAGTTGAGACAATTGCTCAAAAGCGTCAGAACTCTTAACACCCTGCTCGGTGAGCTTGACAAACTCCTGCGTAGCGTACATGACAGCCAAAGTGGAGGCAGCCTCCCAGGCTTCAATGATAACCAAAGGATCTCTAATGTCCTTTGAACCCAATTTGGCCTTGGACAGCTCTTTAGCTCGAGTGAGGTATTCAGTAGCCTTACCGGGCTGCTTGCCCTTGAGAACCTGTCGACCGGTCTGGATCAAAGCTCGGCCGGTAGACAAGGTCAAAACATTGTTATCACCTTCCCAAGTGCACTGGACAACCCAGTCATTATAACCGGGGCCAAAGGCATTGTAGGCAGAGTAGCCCTGACCACCACAGGCCTGTCGGCATTCGTCAATGATCTGAGCAGTACCCCATGTGGAGAAGGCTTTAAGACCAGCAGAAAGAGAAAACAGTTCCTTTGTATCTTCAATAGCAGACTGGAGAGCCTGCTTATCGTTAGACTTGCCTGCAGAGGATAGGGCGTTATTAGCATTATTCTGAACCTCAGCAAGGATCTCAGAAGCAGATCCCATGGCATAAGCATAAGCCAGTCGAGGAATCAATCGTCGCTGGTGATATCGGTAATCCAAAATCTTGGTTTCGGAGCCAGCAGTGTCACCAAACTGACGTCGAGCAGCAGCATATCGCAGGGCAATGGTCAAGAATCGCTTTGAGGTGTGGAATGAGTCGGCAACCATGGAGACTCGGCCGCCAACCAAAGCACCGTAGGAGAGCTGGGCAAGAGGAGGCTCAGTTACATTTCCTTCCCGGTCAACCTTGGAGTATCTCATACACATGTACTGTCTGGGAATTCGGACATCGCTGAACTGGATCCAGCCATTATCAATACCATCTCGGCCCATCTTCTTGCCAATATCGCCGAGGGCAATACCCTGGAGCAAAGTGTGATCGTTAACGTTTCGAAGAGGAACAACAAAGTTCTTAACGCCATGGTCCTTGCCCTTGACAATGAGTCGAGCGTAAACCAGACAATGTGTAGCAGTGTGGGCAGCACCTCCAATCCACCATTTGGTAGCAGCAACGTGGGGAGTGTTAATTACGAACTCATCGGTTGACTCGTCAAAGGTAGCAAGTGTCTCCACACCGGCAACATTAGAACCGTGACCAAGCTCGGTCATGCCGAAGCAGCCGGCGAATTTCTTGACATGGAAGGCACCCTGCTGGATCCAGTACTGAAACTGCTCGTCGGTACCGGAACCTCGGAGACCAGAAATAAAAAGACCATAATGGACACCACATCGAGTGTAGGCAGAAGGATCGGCCAAGGCGATGACTGAAGATCGCATTTTGGCCTCATCCTCACTGGTGGAGGTGTAAGTGTACCGGGCTACACTGCCGACACGGGCCATAGTTTGCTTACGCAGGGTCTCGTGGTCGAGATCAAAGACATCATCATTCTGGAAGGCAGGATCTCGCTCGACAATGGACATGAACTCGGATCGCTGCTTGGATTTCTCCTCGCCTCCATCGAGGAAATAAGTCATTTGCTGGATATCAAACCGAGTTTGGGCTCGTTCGCCAGCCAGGGCCACCTTGGGCTCGGATGCAGTGTCATACTGGACCCCACCAATAACAATGTCAGAAGTCTTGTTTGCCGCGAGTTGGGCGCTCAGCTTCTGCAGACGCTCGGAAGACATGATTTTTTGTTGTAGATTTTTTCAGAAGGTTAGTTATAAGCTTGGAAAGTTGTGGGGTATTTATGTGGTCTGTGATTTGTGGGGTTTGCCGAGGTGTAAGAGGTTTTGCTTGGGAGTGAGTTGGTAGCCTGGGCTTAAACTACCCCGGGATTTGCAACTTTGGTGGGGAGCACGGCTATAACTATATTTGACAGTTTCGGCTAGATTTTTTTAATATAAAGGAAAACAACTATTAACAGCAGCGACATCAACTAAGGCACCAGCTGAGCCTCGGCCTGCTCAAAGGCCGGTAAAATATCCTGATAAAGCTGTCTTGACTCCTCAGTCACCTCGCCAGCAATTAGCTGAGCCTGGCTCAATTCCCACCGGGACGCAATGAACTCCTCCCAGGGGCCCGATCGGGGCTCCGTAGTTGTCCAGGCCGCCTTGTGGGCGGCGCCTTTGGCACAGGCATCGGTGAGTTGCAGTCGAAACGCTCCGTGGTGGGGGGCCAGGACACGAGCCATGACCGAGCAGATGGCATCGTTCTGCGATGATCCGCCAACAAAGAAAACTCGGGAAGGACACTTGCTCGGAGTAGTTAGCAACGGCTGCAGTCTCTCTCGGATACTAAGAGCCTGACTTTCCAAAATAGCCACCACGTCGTCATTTTCCCCCCAGACATCCGAGGTTCCCACCTCACGCACAGTTCCGTCAGGCCACACCACGAATCTTCTGGTCTGACTGGACACATCTGGTATGATCTCACCGAGGGGAAAATAAATACCGAGCTTGGCTTTTACCCTATCGGTGGCCCCAAGCGGAGCGCCTGACAAGGCGAGGCTATTAAACTCAGCCCAGACATCCTTTTCATTGCCTGATATGCTGCTATCGGCTGCTGCCGCTAATCTTTCCTGGTGAGGCTTAATTGCATCCCGTACCTTTTCCCGAGCCAGGGCCCCGTTGCAGTAGCACAGCATTCCCATGTATCCTCGGCCTGTAGGATGGCGGAACATATGGTACAAAGGACTAGGCTCATACTTCTCGGTAATCACCAATGCCGTGGTACTGGTGCCCAGGCTGACCATGACGTCGTTGACTCCCAGAGGAAGTGCCAGAATCGTGCCGGGGTTATCTCCCGTACAGTACACAATCTGACATTGGGCATTTACCCCGTATTTTGCAACAAAGTATGGGGCGATATTGCCTGCCGTATTGCCATTATTAAGTTCCACCTCTCCTAGCTTGGTTTCAACTTCTGGTCCGATGATATCCAGTAGCCGAGGCTCCCAGCATCGCTTTTCAATATTGAACAGATTCATTCCCCCAGCATCCGATTCCTCGAGTTGAGCGATCTTGCCTACAAGTACGCTGGTCAGGAAGCTGCTTACCAGCGAAATCCGCTTCGTTTCGTTATACTTTTCGGGCTGCGTCTCTTTCAGCTTGAGAATCTGGGGTCCGGTGAACCTGTAATGAGCTTTGGATCCAGTGATTTCGGCAAGGGCTTCTTTGCCTCCTACTGCTTCTTCAAACACTTTACATTCCTCTCCCGTAGAATGATCCTGCCAATTGGGGGACATAGACCATGCCAATGCGTCCTCTAGGCTCTGCTTCAATGTCCTATCTGGAGACAGGTCGCCCAGGGCCTTTTCTGCTTGAGCATTCCAGAATACGCTTCCATGCTGTTGGCATGCCCCAGATATTCCGGCTAATCTGCCCAAGACACCTTCGTGCTTGGACAGTCGTTCCATAATAAGGTCGACAGCCTCGAGCCACATTGCAACAGGCGCTACGATCTCTGTTCCATTAACATACACCCCCTTATGGCACTCGTAAGACGGAAAGTCCTTGTCAAACTCGACCTTTGCTGAGCATATACTCTTGAGGTTTTCGTCAACCACGATGCCTTTCAGCTGCTGGGTAGACAAGTCTAAGCCCAGATAGAGATCGCCTTGAGCCATTGTTTACCGGCAATTACCTATTAACTACAAATGATGTTGACAATATTTAAAATCTGTGAGAAACTAATAGCTCCCAACGCTCTGCCAAGTGAGATTATGCTTGTTCCAACCAGACCAAGGAATGATTGTTAGAATCTGAATCAACACGTAGATGGCGGCCAACGATATAATACTATCGATTGCTGATCCGCTATATGCACCGTATCCAAATGATATCACTGTTCCTAGAGTAAGGGCAATCTTCAAGATACGATCAACCTTTTTCTGTCCCTCAAAGTCAATGGTTCCTTCGAGAAGTTTGTGGAGTTGGCTCATAGGTCGGTTGGTGATGTTATAAGTGCGTGGCTAATTTGGAAGAATTGGCCTGTTCCGGGTGCGGGGGACAGTACACAGTCTCGATTAATATCCGGGAATTACAGTTGTTCAATACAATGGTAGGTACAAATTCTGCAAATTTATCGGTGATGTTTCCAATAGAATTAGCCGTTGTACGTCAGTTCCAGTGCTTTTCTGTAGTGGTCGTTGTTGTGAAGCACCGTTAAAACTAGTTGATTTTCCCCCCAAATCAAGCAAACTATCTGTACAACTAATTTAGCTGGTGTAGTAGAATTATCTATAGCATTAGCTGACCAGGATGTCGGACTTTTATGATAATTTCACTAAACAAAAGGCAGTAATATTAGAAAAAATATCCTCCGCGTCTCCCACAGATATAAATTCCATCAGAAGCCTTATAATGGATCTTTCCAACTCCTGTCGTCAAGTCAGATCATCTCACTCAGCTCATGATCTCCAATCATATCAAAAAGACATACAATATCTCACGGAGAAATTAGACCAGAAAGGCTCACAAGGTAGGCCCAAGTTTTCATTCAAAAAGAAGAGCGATAAAAACTCTCTAGATAGATCAGTTCCAGACAGAACAACTTTCACGCCTGTGTCGCTCCACAATAGTCTCATATCCGATCAGAATATTGACAACATCTTCAACACCACCTTCTTATCTACCGAGTTCAGTTCTCCACATATCTCTAATGTCTCAGACTCCAAAATTCTTCTCTCTGCTGGTGTCTTTTCTTCGGTTAAGTTATCTAATGTCTTCAACTCGCTCGTCTTCATTCCTCAGATCAACGGCCCCATCTATATCACAAATGCTCAAAACTCGGTTTTTATAATCAGCTGCCAACAATTCAGATTGCATAGCTCCTCTCATTCGACGTTTTTTCTGAGCTGTAAATCGAGAAGACCGATTATCGAGGATTGTAGTGAAGTTTCTTTCGCCCAGTTTCCGCCTAATCTATCCAGAAATATCGTCATTACACCATGGGAAGCTGTAGATGATTTCAAATGGATAAAGAAAGAACAGAGTACGAACTGGAAAGAAGTTCAGCTTCCCAGCGAAGACGAATTTGCCCTTGAAAACCAGTTGAATGTATTATTGAAATGCTTAAATAAGTAGTGTATCTATCCTGACATTTATTTATCATCAATGCCGTTCCATTCCTCGGAATCGGAGTCAGCAACTTCATCATCCTCATCCTCATCCTCATCCTCCTCATCTTCAGCTTCATTGTCACCACTATCTTTATCCTCTACCTCACTCTGCTTACTCTTCTTCTCTTCATTCTCATCATCAGTCTCTCTCTTTCTCTTTCTCATCTCACCCAATCGCCCAGTTCGACCTTCCATGCCCTCATCTTTTTCTTCAGAGAAAGGAGGGGGAACAAACCAAGGAATTTTGCCTCTGTTGAAGTCATTCAGCACCAATTTAGCTACTCCGGTTTCATCAGGCTCACCTCCCTTGAGCAACCTACCATGCTTTCTGGCTATCATCTCCAAAAACTCTGTGGCATTGTTCCACCCAGAGACTTCGTATGTTCGTTCCAGATGCTTAGTTTTGCACTTCTCCAGCATGTTAGGAATGTACTGCTCAGGATGAGAAACGTGTTCCACTCGCACAACACCTCTAAACAAAATATCGGCCTCAGTATCTTTAGTTGAAGGAGGGACAATACCAGGGCAATCGATCAGGAAAATTCTCTTCATCAGAGTGATATACTGCCACACCTTGGTCTCACCAGGAATAGGAGCAACAGTACAGACCTTCTTCTTTCTGAGGGTGTTGATAATAGAAGACTTTCCAGTATTTGGGTAACCAATGAAGCCGACAGAAATCTGCTTTCTGTCCTGGTGAAGAGCAGAAAATTGTCGCAGGATGTGAATAAGCGAACCTTTACCAAATGAGTTGGTAATCGAGGCGTGAAATGCTAGTGTGGGATAATCCTTAGATAAATGCTTGATCCAAGCGGCCTAAAAAAAGTTAGCAAATTATTCTGCAAAAAAAACGGGTGTCTGATTCAAAACTACAAGCAATGATATAGACAGTGCAAAACACTGATCAAAGCTTAACTCTTGCAGAATCGTTTATCACCAGTCAGATGTGTCCAAAACGGACACATATGGTCGACCGGTGATAGTTAATCTTCCAAAGTTGTAACAGGCTTATTCTTATGGCAAGTAACAGAGATATGAACCTCTGTAAAGAAAAGTCTTGACTTAACGATGGGACCAAGGTGCATGTCAATGCACCAAAGAAATAAAGTTGTTTAAAATACTTACCGAAACCCAGTTGGGTACCAAATCACACTTGTTGAGAACAAAAATCAAATGCTTGTGAGGAGCTTCTTTCTTAATGTACTGTTCCACAGAAGTACATCTTGTTCCCAGAGGATCTCTAGCGTCGAGAACGTGGATCACTACATCCGAAGAGTCAATAACCTTGTATAACTCATTCCAGATTCGTTTACTCTGGCCTTTGTTGAAAATGTATCCCTTTGCTTCAGATGAAACACCATCTCCACGAAAGTTGCCCCAGATTTCATCTTCTTCTTGCAGCTTCTCCTGGTAGGTCTCAATGGCATCACCGGCATTATTGGCCAGCTCTTCAAGAGAACCAGCCACGGACTTGGGCTTTTTCCTCTGAGCTTTGGGGCCAAATGCATGCTCGAACGACTCAGTTTCCAGAATATTCACTCGGGGACTTTCAGCAGAGTCTTTCGACTCCTCAAGCAGGGACATAGGCAGCTTGTTTCGCTTCAGAAGCACTTGGTAACTATCCTTCTCTTTGGCTCCAAGAGCCTCTCGAAAATGGTTCAAAGCATCCTGAGCAATAACTCTGGTGTTTCCAAACCATCTTCTATTAGGATCAATCCTGGCATTGGGGATTTCTGTGCTCTGGAACGTAGCAGCTTGGGTGATATCTCCCCTTGCGTTTCTCTGAGCCCTGCCTTCCTTGTACATACTGAGCTTTTTAACCTTCTTGGCATCTCGGTAGAAGTTCTCGCCTTTAACCCGAAGGTTTCCATCAGAGGTCTTGCCCTCCCGGACTCGTCGGTTTGATTCTCTTTTGCCTGTGCCCATTCTAGATGTGGTCCGTGAAAAAAAAATTACTGCGAAAATTGCAACTTCAAAAAAAATTCAGCCCCACCAAACGCGGCGCCAACCACCCACCCGTTACCTGGGCACAACTTACGGATCAAATGTCAACAAACACACTTCCACCAGGGGGAAATCAGCCACGACTTCGGCCACCAATGGTACTTCCGCGAGGGAGAAATAAAGAAAATACCAGAATTGGACTGCGGTCTACACGTTCAGCTGCTAAGCTGGGTGTCACAGCAAGTTCCCGCAGGCCGCTGGGCGATCACAATGTGCCCAAGGAGGATCTCAGTAGCAAAAGCCAGATTGCCAATCTAACTATTTCCGTGCAGAAAAGTATGCAGAGCCCTCCTGTTAAGACGGAACCAGTCTATAATTCCGATAATCTAGAAGCGTTGAACAAGCGCATGCTGCAGAATATCAACTATGCTCTGCAACATCTGGACGAGGCCAAAGCGCTAGGAGTCAAAGGGTTCCCAGAATCAAAATACGACTGCTCCAAGTACTTCAATATTCTATATAAAATCAGGATGATACCTGATACCACGATTCTTACATTGCATATGAAATATTCCTATCAGATGCTAGGTATCATGAAGGTATGTCCCTCTGCTTTGTTGGCAGCGCCAGTGTCAGATCGGAAAATAACTAACCACCAGGAAAAACTCACATTTAATGAGTTGGCTACTATTTATAACCATCTACCCGTCTATCGGAAGCCAATTAAGCCATTTAATGTCTCACCAATGCTAATTGTTGAAAGTATCGATGAACCGTCCATCTTGATTGCTCGTATTGTAACGACATTGCAGCTCACGATCCTGAAAATTATAGCGACAGAAAAGTCCTCGGATGGAATTTTCCAGTTGAGTGATAGTGTGCTACTCGACACCCTCAGCCAGACTGGTACTGGTGGTATTTATTATTGGAGTCAGTTTCTCCCTGTTGATGAACGGGAAAGTCGACTTTTGACTGTCTCCAAGATCGCATATTCACTCGCTTCTCATACGCATAATCTTACTACGGAGCTTTTAGTTGCATCTATTCGAATAAGTCCCTTTCCAGCTGCATGCAAGCTTCTTAAGACCGTCCTTAGTCGACCCGGAAATCTTCGTGATTTCGTCATGAAATATCGCCAGGAAATCGTCTACACTATGGCGAATATCCTCGATTCCCAAGATACTCCTCTTGACAGCTCGCTCCTATCCTTACTGGATGTATATAACAAGGCATTCCAGGGTACAAAATATGCATCACTTGTGGACTTGGCCAAGTTCAAGAATATTGAGTCCCCCAGAAACGACTTTCGACAATGGTGCGATGAAAAAGAAACTAGACATCCCATGCCGTCTAGAATTCGGAAAGAGGCCCTTGACTACTTCAGAATTACCCTCAATCTAGGCACACTTTCCGACAAAGAGTTCCTTCTGATTATCAACACTGCCAATAACAGCCCTGTGAGGTCATATGAACTGTGCTCTGCATACTGTGACTTTCTGAAAACGACCCATAACCCTGCATTACCTGCTGTCTTAAATATCTCTAACATTTTTATCGAGGGATTCACCCGGAGACTGCATAACAAGTCGCTCTACGCCTTACCATTGAGTGCTGCAATTGCGTCTTCTGCCTCCCATACCAAATCTGGCGAGGAGTACTATCTCGTCATGAGCCAAGCGGTTAATTTGGACAAAACCTTATTCTATGATAATGAATCTACCTTGGCTCCCTCTCATCTTTCTGAAATGAGTTCCAGAGTGGAGGCGTTGATCTCCAAAAGCATCTCACTGGAGAAGCCAATGATGGAATATGTAATATTTGGCTTTAGGTTACTGGATAAAGCAATGGGACTGGCGAAGCTGGGTAGTACTAAAGCTCTTGAAATCGTGTTAGATAATACGAAGCTTGATAGGCTGGCTTGCCTAACAGCTCAATGTGCTCTCCGCGTTCAGAGCTTTACAATTCTTGGTCTTCAAATGTCTGACCTAGATAAGGAAGTGGTAGCTTTCATCTGCGAGCTAGTATTATCGGTTCTTTGGAGAACGAGAAGCTCCAAAAAGGAAGATATATCACAAGACCTTATCACCTGCATATTTAATTCTCTCCCGTTTGAAGCTCATCCTATTCGATGTGTTCGAGCCATTTGCTATTACTATAATGCTAACAGCGGTAAACTACCCGCCATCGATGGGACTACTGGAGAGGCACTGCTTGGTTTATTGCATGGCGACCTAGCAAAAGATGAGGACCTGGCCGAAACTCGCCCCATGATGATAGCTCTTATGGAGATCATACTGTGTCTTTCAGAAGGTAGCGAGGACACCTATAAAAAGTATGCCCCTGTAACTGCAAGTGTTGCACAACGCCTGAAAGAGTATTCTGGCCCCAGCAAAATGGCACTGCCACCATTGATATTGAAGCAACTTGATATGTTCCTTAGCATTCTTTCTTCATCAGCATGCTATGACCTACAGGAAACCCTTTTGGATGCCATTGTGAAGACTGGAAATTCAAATGTGAAGTATATTCTTGATCTCGCCGAGGCTAGGCTCTATCTTGGCCAAAGTAGCAAGGCTAAACTATCTTTGGATCAGTGCATTGGCTATTTTGCTGGTTACGAAAATCAAGTCGAAGATAAAAAAGCTATACTTTTTGCTCGGTTTTTGCTATTGCACGCAGATATTTGCATTGTGGATTGTGATATCAAAGGTGCCAGGCGCTATTTGACGGAACTCGGTAAATTTACTTCTACGATAAAAGGCTCTCAATTGCTGTTCTCAGTTGAGGCCATCCAGAAATCCAATAGTTCCTTGTCAGAACTACACGAGAAAGTTATGGTGTTCTGTCAAGGAATGCTTACACATGTGGAGTTTGCCATGGCTACCCAAGGGATTGAGGTAGCAGCGAAAATTGGAAACGGTCTTACTAAGTTTGTTTCCGCTTACCTGAAAAAGGTGCAGGATAAGGAAGGATTGGTGGATGTTCGGCCCATAATTTCTTGCCTGATAAAGGCATCAGCTGCGTCAGCTCGTGTTTACGCTCGCATGGGTGTATATTCCGCTTGCGATTTCAGACTGAGGTACATCAGAAAAATGTCCGAGGATCAGGATGAGATCTGGAGATTACTTAGATATCGCTGGTGTTCTGCCCTAGACGCTGAAACGCTAGTGAGAAGCAATAACCTGGTATATGCTTCTATTCTTGTCGGAGAAATGCGCTTGTTTTACGGAGTGAAGGAAAAAATCTCTGCAGCGAGTCTTTTGGGGCTAGATAAGGCATATTCCTATATGATTACCGATATGGCTGAATCACTGGCTGAGAAAAAGGAACTCTCTGCCTGGGTGCAAGAAGGAGTATTTGGAGACAGTAGTGGAAAGGATTTAATAACCAGTTTTGAAAAGCTAGATATTGCTGGCGAGCCTGACATCGGATTGATCCGAGCACAGGCAAGAAATGCAATTGTCTACTCAAACTATGTGGAACTGCTGTCCAAGAATCCCGAAGAAGCTATTTGTTGGGCGCAGAACTCGTTAAGAGGGCTGGAGGACCCACTTCTCTGCCCAGAGTATCTTATTGCTGAGATTGCTGCCGTCAAGCATGCGTATAGCAAAGCTATTGGAAAGCTAAACAGTAATCCCTTGTATACTGGAATTGATACAGATATTGTTTTGGCTATCCCTAGTGTGAGTCGGCCACTGGTAAGGAGCCAAGAAGCCAGTAAAATCTTATCAGAAGCATCGCAGAGACTTGAGGAGCTCAAGGCACATGTTCTAGGGAGATGCAAGATTTCTACAATTGATGAGTTCGTTTTATTAGCCAGCGATATCGATTTTCTTTGCAATGCGATTGGAAGACATAGCAACCGAGATGCTTCATTTTTTCTTCGAGAGATTCCTCGTGATCTTCCATACTCTATTAGAAGTGGGAAGGGGCTGACCTACCACGGTATGAACTTGCAGTGGCCAGACAATGAAGAGTTAACTGAGAGAGTCAAACACTCGACTATCGCCAGCGTTCAGATTATGGAAGCATTTGACACGAGTATCATACCCTCTGATTGGGTAGTTGTTTCACTGAGTTACCAAAAGAAGAGTGAGTCGTTGGTTGTTACAAGGTATACCAACTCTGAGGAGCCATTCTCCCTGCGCCTCCCCAAACATATTCATCGTGACAGTGATTACGATGAAGATGCTATTTCTCTTCCAGATGCTGTCTTGCATATTAAGGAGATTGTTGAGGCTGCTAATGTAAAGTTAGAGAAACCTGCAGATCAGATCACGGATCAGGATAAGGTTGATTGGTGGACAGCGAAATTCCAAGGAGACGCAAAACTTCATGAGCTGATGGAATTAGCTGCTTATAACTGGTTTGGTGGATTTCGAGCGATATTTGGGAGCCCATTTCTTGAGATAACAGACAGATTTGTTGAAAAGTTCAATGCCATTTTAGCTAAATATTTGCCATCTCGACAAAAGAAGAAAGGTACTGCTAGAGGTCGTGAAACTCATGTGGAGCTTGATAAGCATATATACCATCTGTTTGCATTAGCCTCAACAGTTCGAGGAGCTCCGAAAATGAAAGGGGCTGGTGACAAAGAGGAAGCCGCCGGGCAAGACGACATGCTGATAGAAGACATGATCCGATTTCTATTGGATATTCTTATATTTCAGGGGGAGCAGAATCCATATGATGAACTAGATATTGATCAAATGTGTATTGATGTCGAAGAGTTACTTCGAACTGTACCTGCCGCCCTGCCCCCCAAGCATACAGTCCTTATTGTGGATAAAATTTGTCACGAGTTTCCCTGGGAATCGATGCCGTTTTTGATCAACCAGGAAGTGTCACGAGTCCCTAGTCTGGGGGTTTTGCATCGATTGTTGACAAGGAATCCCTCGGTTGAATGGAAGGTTGACAAGGCCTTTTATATTCTTGACCCCGGTCAGGATTTAACGGGCACACGAGATAGAATGTCTACAGAATTCGACAAGATGGCACGGGCGATGAAGAAAAGGACCTGGAACGGGATTGTTGGTACGGCACCATCAGAAGACGACTTGGTAGACAGAATCGAGGAAGGATGCGACCTATACCTTTATCTTGGCCATGGAGGAGGAAGGGAGTACATGACACGTGCAGCTGTTGAAGGAATAGGGGCATGCCCACCGGCTATGCTTTTTGGCTGTAGATCATTGGATCTTGAAAGTGAAGGAGAGTTTGAGAGCACGGGAAACCATTTAAGCTATCTATCTGCTGGCTGTCCAATGCTACTTTGTACTCTTTTCACGGTGACCGATCGTGACACAGACCATCATACCACTAGAATTCTGAATGAGTGGTTGGGCTACACGAAGCGAAAAGGCGTAACGATAACTGGTTCCATGGTGGAGAGTAGAAAGCAGATGAAGCTGCCTTATCTCAATGGAGCTGCTTTTGTTATTTATGGATTGCCACTGGTTGTTAAAAGGTAGAAGAAGGATGATGATTAATGATTTGATGTAATTATATGCATAATATAGTGTGTTATTAGTACCGATGCTCGCAAATGTTAGGTCTTATTATAGATGTCGTACCGTTGAAGCATTATCATTAGACTTGAAGCATTCCTGTCTAGTTTTATCTGATCGTCATTCACTTGCAAGGCTTCTTTTAACTCCAACTTCTTATGCGCAGAGAGACTTGTTGTATCAAAGTCGAATTCGTAGGGCATCTCGATTGGATCTGTTTGATTGTGAGACCTTGCCGCTTCTATTATTTGCCCCCACATTAAATTATCATAAAATTCGGGAGCATTTTCTCTCCATACAAAAAGGCTCATTTTTTTGGAATTTAGCTTCTTGACCTTGGACCGTTGACCTTGCAAGATCATGGCCTGCATTAGAGAATAATGCCGACCTTGCAGGGTTGCCAATGCCTTCCGACTCAGCGGAATATAGCATTTGCTTCCTCGGAGTACATCTTTATATCCGACTGGCGTAAGCATCAGTCTTTCTTCGTCGGCTGTGACCACAGCAAGCCGGATCAGCAGATCAGAAGGCATAATAGTTCGACTTAGCACGTCCATTCTAGCGGGAGACGCTAGCATTTGAGCAAAAACGCTTGTCTCTAATTTCTCAAATGGCGCAGATGCTGTTTTACGAGGAACTTGAACTCGTTCATGTCTGTGTGATGTGAATTTTTCGAAGTTCTTCTCCAAAACCGACTTTCCTACTAGATCATCAGGAGATTTTGGCTCGTAGCTTGGCCAGCTTCTGTCACCATCGCCTTCTAGAGGAGTATTTACTTGAGGTATTCTACTCAACCAGGAATCAACCACCTCATGTACCGGTTTCGTCGTCCTCAGCCGTCTGATGACCTTCCCTATGCCCATGGTGATGGTGGAAAGAAATCTCTCCCTGCATGTCCACCCCTCCAACCTACCCAACCTTCAATGATCCACCGGCGATGGAATCACAACCTGGCACAGCTCTACCGCCACACTATGACAGCTGTTGCAAATCCTGCTGTTATAATCACTACAGGTGCTCTTTGTGAGGCACGGGGTCTTACTGTCAGTTCTCTGACCTCGGTCTCGGTCAACCCTGATCCCATAGTAGCCTTCAATTTGCAAGTGCCCTCACATACTGCTTCCGCTCTGCATAAAAATCAAGAATTTGCAGTAAATTACCTGCTTCCTAATAATGAAAATGCAGAATTGTGCCGTGCTTTGGCCGGCCAGCTGGGGAAGTCGACTAACCCATTCGAGGTCTACAATGAGATGTTCGAGGATCACCACGGAATAACTGCAGTTAAAAATGCACTGGCCATATTATACTGCAAAAGGAATGAAGTTTTCAAAGTACAGGATCACGAAATATGGACAGGCCGTGTGTACAAGGTGATAAATCGAATGGATCAGCATAAGACTCTGTCGGCCCCTATGCTCTATCAAAAGCATCTATTTCATGAGATAGGGCCCAAAATCGAGCCAAACTAAAAAGGCACAGGTGTTCAGTGCATTGTAAATAGGACAGATCATAAAATACAGCATAATAACTACGATGACAATTGAAATAAATCGTTACTCATTTAACTAACTCTAAAAAAACAACTATTATACTTTAAGTGCATCACCCTCTAACGACTCCGTAATCGTAGCCCACAAATGCCTTGGCCAGATTGGCTGTTCTTGAATTCAGTTCCTGCGCAGCCTTCTCCATCTGAGAAATGGCATCAGAAAACTCATCAGCTCGTTTGGCTCTTCTCGCAAGCTTCGCTTCTCGCTGTACATGGCGCTCATTTGTGACCTTATCAATGGCCTCCATCCACTCATTATCAAGCTTATCGGCGTCAGATAGAATTCTTTCCTTTTTCGCCAATTGTTTATCTCGTTTACTAATGAGAAAGTTCAGCTCAGCCTCCAGCTCTTGGTATTCACCTCTTCTCTCACCTCGAGTCTTGTGCTCAGCAGCCTCAATGAGCTCTAACTCGCTAATGATACTTCGGTAGGCCTCTTCATCCTCCAGGAACTTTTCCTCGCATTCATTTTGTTGCTCTGCCAACTCTTCTGAAAGTTTATGCAGTTTGGCAATCTCTTCCTCCAGCTGCCTGACACTTTCACGAAGCGACAGCACCTTTCGCTTGTTACGCTCGTCTCCTTTATCGGCAGTATCAATTTTAGTGTGAATCATATCAATTTCAGCTCTCAGGGATGTAAGTCGCTTGGTATGTTCTTTCCTAGACCGTTTCAATCGAGATTTTTCCTCAGAGAGAGTCATTTGCATAGTTGCAAGATTGTCCAGCAGTGTGGTGACAGGTGATAATGGTCTTGCTGGAGTCAACGAGGATGTTACCGCCGATCCAGTATTTCGTCGAGGAGCAGTGGAAACGTTGATCTTAGCGCAGGTGACGAGCTCATTAGCATCTTTGCACAAGATTTCAATGGTATACTGAGTGATAGGAGTAAGACCATAGATGACAACCAGGAAGTTTTTCATATCAGGGGTGTCCTGGTCTTCTGCTAATGCTTCTGTCTCCTCTATGCTTGTATCTGGCGTAACGTCAGCAGCCTGACCAATTGATCTGTTACTGCTGGCCCTCTCAATCGTAACTTGGGGCCAGTTGATGCCGTTTACCCTAATAGTGTATGCGCTGTCGGGGAAGTCACCGAATTCTACCATATCAAAAGCAATAACAGACTCAAGAACATATCGAGCATAACATCTGCCAAATCCTTTCTGCAGTGCCAGGCGTTCCAATTCTTCTTCCTTGGAAGCGGCGGTAGATTCTTGGCGAGCGGCGAGAACAATAGAGCTGGCTAACATAGACCAAAGTGGTTGGTTTGCTCTTACAACAGCCAATCTTTTGTTCTTTTTGACTGGCGCATACAAGAAGAAGTCGAGATCAGAATAGCCTCCGGTATTTTGAAGAACCGGGCCGTCTTCTTCAGTATCGACAGATTTACTACCCGGGACAGATATAATTGTTCTTTTTGCTTCATCTTCTGATTCGAGGGATGATCCTGGAATAACTCCAGAAAGGGTAGAAATACTGACAGACGAGCCGTTGTGATTAAAAGATGCACCTGGACCAGTTGATTGGGAAGATTTTTGCTGCGACTTCAAGCTTTGAGCTGTAGAAGCCGCTGATGCAGAGTCATACAACTCCGCCGTATCAGTGTCATCAATTGTTATTTTGCTTGTAGTACTATCGCCTGCACGGGCAGGGAATACTTTTCTCAGGTATGTCAGCAGCCCAATAGCGATGACATGAATAGCTACAGCCTGAAAGAAAATGAGAGGAAGCTCATGCAGCCAATTCATACGTCGTATGAAATATGCGAGGTTGCGAACCAATGAGTAAATGCTAGAGATGGTGTTAAACGAAGCCCGATCACCGGCAGGAAGAGAGGAATGCATTCCGAAATTGGGAAGAACTGGACCGTGGGTTCGCGAGTAAGGGTGGTGATGATCAATGAAGCTACCTTGTTCGGAGTAGTAGCGTTCCCAGATGACTTTAATAGCTTGGAGTAGCGTGCAGCTATAAATGGCATTGGCAAACACCTTTGCACCACCGCCCAAGGATGCAGCAACCACGGCATGGGCAAATGCAATTACTACGTTGCTGAACACAGGCATGAGGTAAAGAGTAGCTAGCGCCAGGCCAAAATCAATCGCCAGAACCTTGAGAATGAGAGGCAGCGTTCCATTTTTCCTTGACCAGAACCACCACCATGGACTACCTCCGATTGTCGAACCCGATCCCGACGACGAACCGGGAGCTCCAGCGAGACTATTGTACCATCCAAAGATCGCCCTTGCGTTTTTCTTTGGAATTCCAGCGGCACCAAAGAACGAAGTGATAAAAAGAGCATGAACAAACAGCATTATTATAGCCGGAACATAGCTGAATATAGCCAAAACAGCCACTGTGTCTCGAAATGAGCCAGGACTGATGATATTGGTTGGAACCTTGAGATTTTTCACCACCTTGGCTCCGACCGGCTTCTTGGCCGGTCCCTCGTCACCGGTCTTATCCGATCCCGGGGTTTTCTCCATCAGATAACAAAAACAATTAGGAATGTAGAATCCAATCGGTCTAGTTGATGTTGAGAAAGAATTACCCTTTACTTTGTTGCAGGAACGAGATTTGGTAGTGGAGAGTGTGAACAAAATGGACGGCTGGAAAAGCACAAAACCTAAAACAACTCTCCGATCTTCACATTATCACGAATCCACTCCGCTGCAGATGAGCGACAAAAAGACCCTCCAGGCCATCAAATATGACCAAAACGCCCATACGTTAGATATTTTGGATCAGCTCCGCCTGCCGAATGAGACGCTCTATGTTTCTATCAAAACCACCGAGGAGGCATTCAAAGCCATTAAGGACATGGTAGTGAGAGGTGCTCCGGCAATTGCGATAGTTGCCATGCTTGCCGTGGCCGTTGATCTCGTGGCCCACAAAGAAGATCTTCAAACCTCTCAAGATGTAGCAGAATGGACGACTTCCAAGCTTGACTATATTATCCAATCCAGACCTACTGCTGTTAACCTTTCTCAAGCTGTTGGGGAATTCAAGAAACTTGTTTCCCAGCACGTGGGTGATGATCGGGACACTTTTATTGATCTCATTGTCAATGCTGCAGGGAAAATGCTCATAGATGATGTGAATGACAATAAGAATATTGGAAAAAATGGAGCCGACTGGATTTCGTCGGTAGCCAACCTCAAGCAGGGAGAAAAAATATCCGTATTGACCATTTGCAACACTGGATCACTGGCTACAGCGGGATACGGAACTGCTCTTGGCGTGATTCGAGCTCTCCATGAACAAGGAAAACTTCAACACGCCTATATCCTTGAAACAAGACCCTACAACCAAGGATCTCGTCTTACTGCCTATGAACTTGTCTATGAAAACATACCTGCTACGCTGGTGACTGATTCTATGGCGTCGGCTCTTCTTCGAGCCCACCCTGAAATCAAGCTTGTCGTAGTCGGTGCAGACCGAGTGTCCAAGAATGGTGACACTGCTAATAAGATAGGAACCTACCAACTGGCTATTACAACCAAGTTCCACGGACGAAAGTTTGTCGTTGCTGCGCCAACTACCTCTGTCGATCTGAAGACAGCCTCGGGAGAGCAAATCGTTATAGAAGAGCGGGCCCCCCACGAGCTCACCCAAGTCAAGGGTAACGTAGTCCTGGGTGCCACTATAGATCCTATTCAGACTGCTACTGTATCTACTGCAGCTCCAGGAATTGGAGTATGGAATCCTGCTTTCGATGTCACTCCTGCCGAACTCATTGATGCTATTGTGACTGAAAAGGCAGCTGTTACAAAGATACAAGGCGCATTCAGCTTATAGTGCATTCATATTTATTGAATATACAGACAAAACTATGCAATAATGTCCCTACCTGATAGTATTCACAGAGTGATCACCAATTATATAGAGCCTGTTCCTTCGGGGTCTCAATCGTTGTGCTTTCCAACCATTCAAGATGCTTTTGACATATACTGCAATACTCAGGTAGCTTATCCTCAATGTCGTCATAGTGCTGAATGAGTGTGTTTCCAGGGGCAGACACATTACAGGTGAACCACACCACTTCTTTCCAAAGTTCCAGCTCGACATCGTTATTAGCAAGCGGGATACGTCCAGCCATCGAGGCAGGCTTGCCTAATATCCTTCTACGACTGTCATCTTTGAGGAAATAGTCCTTCACTTCGTCATGATCAAATAGAAGCTTGGAGTCGAATTTATAGGCGTTCAGATGAAGGAACATGCAAGATGGGTTTTTATCGTCATACCCACCTACCACATATTTTCGATAATCCTGATCAGGGTCCACTTGCGGTAGGGAAACTCCTTTGAACTCACCATCAGGCCTGATATGCCCATAAGGGTAGATGTCGGTTTGCACTTGGTAAGAAGGGTGCTCGTTCAATATAATAGTCGCAGCTCGGAACGTTTCCTTGTCTCCTTCCCCAGAAGCGCCCTGACTGAGTAGAGGGTAAAATACGTTATAACCAAATATGTTGTAGTATAGAGCCAACAATAGTGCGCGATAATGATATTTCTTGGAATAGTACATTTCACCCGACTCAGAGGATTTGTCCGGAATTGCATTCTTCAGATCGGCCTGTGGGATTTGAGTGGGGTCCGTTTCAGATAGATTGCCTCTCACTCGCTCCCCAAGCTCCACATCGGCAATGTCGTAAAAATCGGGCGACACAGTTCTGTACCAGTAGTCTGGCCATGAGATGAACCCGTGCTTCTTGTAAACATCAGTTTTCAAGATCGAGGTCACATCACGCACGGGGACAGAATCGGCGTCGATGAAGATAACGTCTTCGAAAGAAGAAGCAAGGATAGACATGGCTTTGTACTGATAACCCTTAATATTGAAATTGTCGAGAATATCCTGACCAAACAAGTCAGAGAAAAAAACACATTTGGCATTCAAAGAAGGCAAAATATCTTCACAAATGTGAGGTTCGTATTCAGCCTTGTTAACCATGAATACCTCAACAGGGATATTTGGTGAAACTTTCCTGAGCATTTTTAAAGTCACCAGGAACACCGGGATATGCTTGGACCCAGTGGTAGTAACAATACCAGGTCCACTATAAAGACCTTCCGGTGCAGCTTTGGGCATGCCACGTACAAATCGCCTGTGCTGACTCTTGAGCACACTAAGTTGCTTGTCAGAGACTTCGAGGAATTCCCCGAGCTCTTCGTTGGAATAGATAGGAAGTTTGTCGGAAAAGGCCTTTCTTCGCGCTTTTACACCATTTTTATACTTGTCAAGAACAATGGGCTTTCCATCGAGTTCGGCTTTGCTAGCCTTGATAAGGTCAAAAATCTCATGGTAGTGCGCGCGAGCCTTGACAACTCGATCGTGTTCCACAGACTGCCTATAGCTGGTGACGAAATCGGGAGAAACACTGAAATAAGGTCCGCAGAGCAGGTACAGTGCAACAACAAGCACTGCACTGATAGCTAAGTACCTCCGGCCAGCTTTGCGCCCGAAAACCATGTCGTTGGGTTGATGTGTAAGTGGTGACCTGTCAAGCGGCTATCGCACTGTCTAAAATGGGTCTTAAACAAATTCACCTCTACGCGCGTGCAAGCATAAACTGGGGTGAAACATCCCAACTGAGCATTAAGCAAGGCAGCTGAGCTTCTAAGAAAAAGATGGCTGCGTAAATAAGCTTCTGGATAAAGTCTATCTAGATGGGTTAAAAATGGCGTAGATTGGCTTTTTCTAAAAGTTCGAGCCACTTATGATATAGTTGCCCGCATTAATATAGCAGATCGAGACAGCTTTCCCTGGCAGTCAATTTCTACGCAGACATGGTCCGGGAACCAGAATAGCTCAGCGAGCTAGATCTAGAGCTAGAGCACTTTCATTTTCATCTAATACTCATTTTACTAATAATAACATACTTAACAAGATCCCAGGGCCGCTTAGAATCCATTGGAAAAGCCCGGGCCTCCAGTAATCATCAACCGTTGAGATCCGATTATAGGCGTATCATTCTCTGCCTGGTTCTGCTCTGCTTCCCTCTTGTTTCGCGCCTCATTGTCCTTCTGTAGTTTGTCCAACACATCATTATGCTCTCGCTGCTGGTTGATCAAATATGGCATGGTGTAATCCTTGAGGTCGTATCGCCATGAAAGCTCAGCAACAACATCGGGTCTAATCAAGTCATAACAAGCGTACAGAGTAGCAACATAGCACTCCTTGTTTCCAATGTCCACAAAGTATCGCAAAAGCTCTTCTGCAATATCAACCAGATTGGATGAAGCTGCCGTAACAATAGCATCCTTCCACAACTTGTCTTCTTTGCTGAGAGCAATGCTCTTGGTCCACTTCTTATTTTTCTTGTACAAGTGTGCAGCAATCTGTCGGAAGAAGATGGTGTCATGCTTCTCCAACCTTTGTGCGAGGTCAATAGGCTCATATCGATCAAAGTTGTCCACAGAGTCTCGCAATGACTTGTAGTCCAACTCTTCAATCAAAAGATCATGGTATGCATCGTTGACAGCCAACAAGTTCTGCGACTGAACATTGACCAAAAATGGTTTGATCATAGGCAAATGGTCGCTCTTTTGGAACATTCGAACAACTCGAGACACATCAATTCGAGGTGTCAGTGCCGCTAACAAGTCTGTCACCAAAGGAGGCTGCTCGGTCATGTAGAAGTTGAGTGCCTTATAATAAATTTCAAGATTGGCAACCTTGACAATGATATCCTTGAAAGAAGCATGATCAAAGGCATCAGCAGCATGTTCAATCATAGCCAATGCAGCATTATCCCATTCATCATAATGACAGTACAAGAAGACAAGCTCAGGCCACAAGTGTCCAGCTTCACAGGCTCGAATGACCTTAGGGATGTTGATTCGAGACCAGAAAATCTTCAGGTGCTCCATAAGTCTCTCAGGATGGTACTTGCTATACAAAATAGCCAACTCAGTGAACATACCCATATGAGCTCGCTCAAGAGCAAGTCCCTGCTCAAACAAAGAAATCAGCTCGTCAAAATAGCCCTGGAACTCGTACTGGTCAACCAAATCTCGCAATTCCTCGGCATGAACAATCAAGTTGAGACCACAGATTTGTGCCAATCGGAACTCCTTGTGTTCAATACATGCCTCATTCACCTGCTTCCAGACCTTCACATTGGAGGCCTTTCGAGCACAATCAACGGCAGCTTGATAGTCGTTAAGGAACACCAAAGTGCTGGCTAGCTTAGCCCAGTTATTAACACTTGTGAAAACAATCTTGGCAGCTTCGTATTGCTTTCTTTCGTATAGTTGATCACCAACTGACTCAAGATCTGCAACATTCGCGCCGTTCAATAGGTCCTCCATCTGTCGCAATTTTCCAGTATCAGCATAGCACACCAGTAGCTGGCCATCAATCAAAGGTTCTCGGAGACCTGTCTCTCGTGCCATAGTCAGGTAGCTTATCAATTCTTCTTCCTTGCCTGCCCGTGTAGCGATTTCAATTGTCTCTGCAAAGTTACTAGGGTCTTTAGCCTTCTTATAAGAATCAAGAGCATCGTTGACTCGCAGACCATTCAATTGAGCTTTACCAAGCTGGGACCACACTTCAGATGTATCGATCTTGTCAGCATATTCTTCCGCTCGGTCCAGTGATAGGAGGTGCTCCACCAAGACATCTAAAGCTTCCGCATGTCGATTGTACTTTTTATACACCTGGAAAGCCTCTTCATAGAGTGCATTGTCAATGGCAATAGATGCAATATCGTCGACATCGTAACCATCGAGTCGTTCAATATAATCACTAACTCGGCCCTTGTCAGCCCGAATAGCAGTCAGAATTAGCAAGTTTTGCAGATTCTGGTTATCGCTAAAAGGCGAAGGTTCCAAAATAATTTTGTCTAGCAGCTCAATAAGCTCACCAGGCAAGTCAGCAGCCATGAAAGACTTGACAGCAACAGAAACATCTTCGGGGCTCGTGGATTCAGGGACAGCAACACCGACAACCTGGTCAATCAGAGTTCGTCGATGAATATTTCCTTCCTGCAAAACAAAAGACCAAAGATCACCATCGGCTCGGCCAAGCAAGTATCGCGCCTGGTGCTTGTACATCGAGTTCTCATTCGTAATAGCAATCAACTCTTTGTCATTCCTTCCTTTTTCATAGGCAATATAGGCCAAATAAGGATCTCGGCTTTCACAGTATTTACCAACAATCAAAGTGTTGTACTGATCATTCTCCTTGAGGAACTTCTCTGGGTTGTTGTTTGAGTCGATATAAATCTTAGCTAGTGCATCAAACAACGCAGGCTCCTGTGAACCACCAGCAAGAGTGGCCTCCAGGAAAGGCAACAAAAGCTTCAATCGATTTCTTTTTTCAACCTCAGCGACCAAACCATCGATAGGAACCTGACCGACTACAGTCTGCAGAAGGTCCTTAATAATGTGCTCCTCACAGTCAACATCAAGCAAACCACCAATAACTTCAGGTGTTCGAGCAGGATTAACCCGTTGGACATAAACTTCAATAAACTTGAACTGTTGGTTCTGATAAAGGTAGAGAACCAAATCGTGAACAAAATTATATCGGTTGCATACGATAATCAACGGCAACTGGTCAGCAAGCTTGGCTTCCTTGAGAAAGTTCTTGACCTTTTCGGGGTTATAGACATTATTGTCTCGAGCAATTCTCTCAATCTCAGTAAACTGGGCAATTGAAGCGGCGGCCTGGACATACTTGAGAACAACTTCAGGATCTTCAGTCAAATTGACAATAGATTGCAAGTAGTAGTAAAGGCCTTCAGCAGTCTTGAACTCCTCAAACATCTTGATGAGATTCTGAGCACCAACCAGGTCAGAGTACTTGGTGGCAACCTGGACAACAATTTGCAAGTTCTGACGGATGTTGACCTTGAGCATCTCTTTGAGGCACTCCAAGGTCTGCTCGACAGTGAGTTTGCCAAAGAAACCAACTAACCATTCAGGGTTGAAGTTTTGAGTATGGACGAGAACCCGCTTGATGTCTTTCAAATCATCATAGTGCTCCAAAGCACGTTGGTACAAGCCGGCCTGTTCACAAAGTTTCGCAATTCTAGCCCTGTCATAGTGGGAGAACATTTGATTGCCCATGATGGCATCAGCAACCTGAGGAGCGTTCAGCAAGTTAACTTCAAGTAAACGTGTTTGCAAATGTCCCTGCTCAGGCAGGTTATCCTTCAGAGCGTCCAAGAGGAAAGCAGTAGCCTGTTGAATCAAGTTCTGCGACAAAAAGACGTCAACAATTCGGTCAAGATTGAGGCCCGAGGTTCCTGACTGGACCAACTGAGTGGCGAACTCAGCAGCCTTATCAGGGTTGATTCGCACGATATTCTGCAAAAGAACAGCGTAATCAGGTGTGTAGTTGACCTTCTGACAGTAAGGCAAAATCTTATCAAATTCACCAAGTTCAGCAAAGGCAGCAACAACCTTCAGAGGAACATTTGCTCGTAGATAGACGGCCAATGCAAGCTGAAGGTCGAAACCACGCACAATATCACCCAACTCCTCAGAGGATTCGAGCTTATTCTCCTTGAGCCACTTTTCAAACAGAGGTTTCCTATCCTGCTGCAACACGGGAAGTGCCAGCTCGACCGACTCAAATTTGTTGAGAGAGCCCTTATCGAGAAGGGTTGAAAAGTACTGCAGAATGGGGGAAATCTGACCAGGGGCTGCTTGAACAGCCTTGAGACGCTGAATGGTGTCCTGAGTTCGCAAGATACCTCGTGGAGAAGCAGCAGCAATCTTGGCAGCTTCGAGATAGTTACCGGAGTTCATGAGCTGAGTGAACTGCTGCTGATAGAGGCCATCAGCGCCAGAAAGACCGCCTCTAGAGGCAAGAGCAAGGGCAAGAGATGTATTTCCAAGCTTGTTGAGAATATAAGGAACTAGGGTGTCCTCGTTGACAGTGACAGACAAAATCTGGCCCTTTTTGTTGATGGCAAGGACACCAGTATCTCCATAGGTAGTTGCCGTGAAGACAGTTTCTGAAGAGATTCTGTTCATGTAAATGCAGACGCCTGACTCTAAGTCATATAGATGGATGAACCCGTACTTGGTGATGATGTAAACTATGCCAAACCGGCTTGACACCTGTACCGCAACTGGGAAATCACTAGTTGCTTCAGGAGGGAAAAACACGTCCACAGCCTTCTTCTGAAAGACAGGGGCGCCCTCTTGATGATCAATTTCCACGATATGGAGTTTTGCACCAGTAGCTGTACGATTTGCAAATGAGAAGAGTTTTGTGTCGACAGAGGAGCCGTCGAGTCTAAGCTCACCAAAAGCGGCAGCATGACCCTCAATTCCTTGGGAAATATCTCGTTCCTTCGAGTACAGCTGGATATGACCAACAATTCGGTTCTGCTGCTGGCTGATACCGGTTAGAGCCGACCATTTACCATCAGAGTTGACGGTGTAGCCAATGATTTGGGAACCAGCCAAAGAAGCATGTCGATCTGCCAATTTGATCGGAGCATCTTGAGTAGATGTACCAATGACATCCCAATGATAGATAGAAGAGTCGGTAACCAGACCCAGGGTGGTCTCGCTGACCCACGCCCAGAAAACCACGTCTTCGCCCATGGTGGCCGACTTTAGACGAGCCCTGTTTTCGAGATCCACAACCTGATAGTTAGTCAATGTCGCAACCCAATCGGTTTCCAGCAGTTAATACACACCTGAAGAGTTTTTCCTTGCGCTCGCAGAGCGATGATGTTCTTTCTAGGATGCATGATAGCCGAATCGGCAGTCATGTTCTTACGAGTCACCGAGTTGTTGTCGGCTAGGTCCACAATGGCCACCATGTTGCCGGAATCAGTAGTCTCTCGGACGCTGGAAAACAAGTTAGCAAAATATGATACGCCATTCATCGGACTCGCTGTTCCGCATAACACTTACCACACATATTTGTCGGATTCCAGGGTGCAGGTGTTGAAGCCAAGGGACGAGTCGGGAACATTGACCGACGACAAGAGCAGGTGCTCCTGAAATTTGATAGGGAGATCAGCCATGTCCAAAGTCAATCGAGCTAGTAACCGGGTGCAGATATGCCAATTGCGTTGGGGTTTCGATCACCGTGTTCACTAGCGGTTGTTGATGGTGGAGGAATGGCCACCTCAGACCCCAAAATACCCAAAACCGGGAGGTTGCAAATTTCATTACCCGGCAGTACTTACCCATACGCCGGGCCACGGCTGTGCAATCGCCGGCTGCCTCACCTCCATCGAATTGTATCGATGGACATCTTGATGGATAATATGGATGAACCTGCGGGCATCGGGGATGTCACAGGACGTATTGTGGAAAATGCAGAGCCCGAGGGGGAGTTTGCTGCTCTGGCGCTGGAGAATAGAGAGAAGCATGCTTTTAATGTTTTTTTCACCAGCTCGCTCATGTTTGACAATCTAGCGTCGGAAGCTCGTGATTTGTGTGCTGCCGAGCGGAATTTCATGTCGTGGCAGCGGTTGTGTTTGTACCTTGGGCTGGCAGGAGGGGTGCTTCTACTTAATATTAGATTCCCTGTGATTGGGGACGAGACCGACTTGGCGCAGGTCCAGCAGGCAGATGCCAGAAATGCCCCACGAATAACCAGCGATGTCGATATTAGTAGGGCCATTTCATTTCCTCTGGCTATTGTGTTCTTTGCCATGTCATTTGTAGGTATGGCCATATCCATGCTCAACTATATCCAGGTCATCGTTGGCTATGCTCGAAGACACAGTGTTGTTACAAATAGTCTCTTGACGCATGCAATGGTAGCAGTAGCTGCAGCAGCTATTTTGGCTACCAATATACTTTACTTGATATATGCCGGGGATGATAGTACGGACGACTGAACTACTGAAACTGATCTGATCTGATTTGGAAATCTCCTACCCTCCCTCTTGGGTCATGGGCTAGGCTTATAAGCTCAGGCATAAGCGGTACTACATGTAGCACTCCTTATTTATTACTCTCTATTTACAATGCATGTCTCTGGATTATAATTTTCATCGTCACATTTACGCATACACCATGGCTCCTGTAGACGTAAATTTAACCTTTCGAGCGTGCTTCCGGTCGTCTTTAGAAGCTCCGTATCGATGGCCCACCTGGCCCACTTTGGCTGCTGTGAATCGGAACTTGGTCTTTTCACCCTCCAAAACTGGCGCATAAAAGACCACTTTGTTAGATGCTGTTTCCTGCTGGACTGATTCACCGGGTTCATGCACTTCTGTGGTGAGTTTCTGTAGAGTTTCTGCAGCTGGCTCGATGTTAAGAAGGCCTGACGCATCAATGGGGCCAAACGGCTCGCTCTCAGCAATGGTCAAGAAACGTTGATGTCTAGTCTGTACAGGAATAGGAATTTCTGTCAAATTATCCACCTGCTTGTGGGGTAGACCTTGTTTACTGACTGGGATCTCCGGAAACATGGACTTCATGAGACGATCCATTTTACGCAAATCAGAGGAAACTTTGTTCTGTAATGTTAGATCACGTTAATCACCAATTGAAAAAGGTGCAGTAAAATCAGTGAGTATTTTCGAACCATGGGGTATGTCTTAAAGACTAATCGAATTTTTGTAATCTCATCATAAACTGCACCTTGTAAACATGCTTGAAAAAAATACTCACCTCTGTCTCCCATTGTTGCTCAATCTCATGTAGCTTCACAACTGCCTCTATTCGTGGCAGCGAAATGCCGTACTTAAAACTAACTCTCTGCAACGACTCTCCGTCGCTGTGTTCCTTGATGATCTTGGATTTGAGCAGCTCTGGAATGGCCTGGTTCGTTTTGCAGAAATCATTGAACGGAAACGGACGGAGCTCTCCACCTAGATTACTTCGCTTGATATCGTCCTCAAATCTCTTGCCGTCAATCGTATTGTTGGCGATCAACCGTCCGGTTAAAGACGGATAGTTGCTGATATAGTTTCTGGCCGGATCATACTTGCCATAGTCAGGAGTGAATGCCAGGGGGTTTTTCTTGTACAGACCCTTGAAATTCTTGGGACCCAGAAACTTGTGAAGCTTCGACCGAGTAGTCGTGGTCTTGCGTTTGGTGGACGCATATCGCACCTGCTGCTGAAAAGCTGGCCGGAACATTGGTGGTGGAGAAGTGAAAATTTACACCCAAGCAAAATAAGGGCTTTGTTGAACGCAGGACAAAATCAACTTCAGTTACATAAACGAGCCTAAGTTACATAAATATAGCATTAAAGCCTCGGCCTATTACATGAAAACACTAATAGGAGATGAATTCCCCTACTTTTGCTTTTAATACAAGTTTTCTTGGAAAAAATCCGTAATCATCCCGTACTTCTTCAACTTCTTGGCTTCTGCCTGATCCGTCTTCTTCTTGGTCTCAAGCAACTCCTTCCATTGGGCTTCAATCTCACCATAGCTCACCTGCTGCATTGCTGATAGCGATCCTGGAACTCGGTTCTCTTCGTTGATTCGCACCAGCTCGGGGTCAAACTCCCCAAGCAAAGCCACATTCTCACCCCGCACTATATAGACTCCCCTGGGCTCTTCTCCATATCGGTCATTTATAAATATCCTTTCTATCGTGTCTTGTAGTACCAGATTGGCGAACTGATCGAACGATCGCAGCACTCCGTATAGCTTTCGTCCGTCTCTCAGCGATACGACTACGTTCTCTAATCTATTAGTTTCACCTCGAGATACACCTTTACTTCATCTACCCACTGTCAATCGAACCAAGCAGAGCCGCGGCTGTAGTAAATGCCTGTGATGGCAGAAGCTTCGGATCATCTAGAGGATCCATCGTTGTTGGTATGATGGGAGTATCAAATGCTGAACCAAATCTCAAATTCGACAAAGCACATCCTACGATAGAACCAGCTCAACCGGTCCAAATAAAAATTACCATTCGAATACTGCAAAAAGCCAATTTAATTCTGACCACTCTCTTTCGAGGACCAGCCTTCTATGCCACAGGTGTAAAAAAGGTATGTTGAATCACTCATGTCCCGGGTTGGTTCACGTGACCCTTCCTTCAATTTTCATCATATCAAGCTTACTGCTAATTTACACCATAAATAACATCGTACATTTAAGCGGAAGCTACAGGAGCTTCTGACGAGGATGGCTGTGGAAATCCTCGTTGATAGAAAGTCTCCCACACTTCGATAGCTTCTTTCTGGGACTCGACAGCATTCTCCAAGAATAACTCCACCGAGTTGCGGAAATCAGCAATCTTCTCGTGCTCTATTCGGTCGAATTCCTGTTGAATCACCTTGGAAATATCATCAAATGCAACTCGCGCGTTCACCACTTTCTGCTCCTGTTGCTCGACTTCTTGCTCCAAGACCTGGATTTTATCTTGCAACGTCTTGCCCTGGCGAAGCAGCTTTTCCAGATACGATCGCTTTCTGAGCAGATCGTGTTCCGCTTGCTGGACGGTAAAGAAAGCTTTCTGTCTTTGTGAGAATACTGCTCGGACAGATGAAATTATTCTCATGTACTCTTCGATGGTAGTGGCCAGCGACAAAACATCCTGCAAACATTGGCGACTATAGAGATCTTTGATCTTCAAATGTGCTTCAGCAAAAGATTCCAGCAGATCACTGAGACCCTTAGAAATCTCCATGTCCGATAAGGATTCCAGGATGAGCCCGAATTCGCCAGTAGCATCGCTCAATTCTCGACGCTGGACTACAACAGTCTCTAAAGCTTTGGAGAGCGATTTCAGCTGTGTCTCTAAAGAATCGATATAAAGCTTCTTGTCAATAAACCACTGGTTTGTTTCGATGAACTTGCCACTGAAGGAGAAAGCCCCACCTAGCGTGGACATGATTCCTGACGAATTGGCTTGCTCCAGCTCTTCTGGGGTCACAACGCGGTTTTTGATATCATTGGAGAACGCTTCTGACTCTAGAAACAGGCGGAAATCTGCATCGTTGCGCAGAACAGGATGCTTAGAAACCTTGTTGAGCATGTTCTCCATAGCTGCTCTTCGTTGCTCCACAAAGTCCTCATTGAATCGGCCAACTGCCTGCTTCTCAGGGGGTGGAGGAATGATAATGCCATGATTATTGTTTTCCAAAGCATGGAATAACCACCTAAAATCTTTATATCGTCTTGTCACAGATGAATCCGACTTGGAGAAGGCAGGGGAATTGGTAGACGTATGAACTGTATATACCGTATGGGCTGAGGTCAAGTCACCAACTTTATTAGGATCACCCACGCTTATCTTGAAAAAAACACTGGGATCAGGAGAAGAAGCCAGAATGGGGTTTTTCTTATCGATTGCAGGAGGAATTGACTGATTGCCGTTGAATTGCAGCTTCTTGAAACCGGAGCTCAAAATGTCCTCGCCGGTGGCGGCATTGCCGGACGACGACGAAGACACATTCAGAGGAACATCATGAAAGGAAGTTGGAGAGGTTGTATCGTCATTGACAGACTTTGCCTGGGTCGGTGACGAGTCGTCTTCGTCTGCTCCAGCGGCTTCGCCCCTCAGTGGGTCTCCCAGAGGGTTTGCCGACTCCTCGACCTCAATTTCCGCGGCCTGACCTTTCCGGAGGTTTCTCGGTCGAAAAGACGACCTGATTCTCGATGATCGAGGCGTGGTTTTGCTCACAGGCGCCGGACTGGTGCTTTCGTTGGTGGTGGTGGGAGGAGGAGTGGTGGCCCGCGGGGCCTCTTCGGCTTCTTTTTTGTCCAAAGAAGAGGAGGAAGAGTTTCTCGTACTATGCGTTAGAGACGGCTGGTCGCCCCAGGCTCCTCCAAATGCTAAATCGTCGTCTTCTGCCATGGTTCAAGTTTGACAATCGATGGACGACTGGAACGATGCTGGCCAAATACCGGTTTTGGCTTGGGGTGACGGCCGGGTTAGTGCCCCGACCGCAGCGCCGCACACCTTTTCCGAAAGTGTTCCGCGGGGAGCAGATCGGGATTGATTCTTCTTAAGCCAAACATGTCGGCCGAAGTCGAAGTAGAGAAGGTGGCGTATTCGCAGCATTACACGCGGTTCAGAGACCACAGTATAGTCAAAACGCTGTTAGAGGATTCCCAGTATGAGATCGCTCACCCCTTTGATCACCAAGACGTGAGTTACTCACTGACCGCCGGTGCTTTGGTGGGAGATGATTTGATCGCACATACCCCGTGCGTGGTACGAACCAGGCAGGAAATAGCAGATGAAACGGGCGAGGCGGAGTTTTTTGGGTTTTATTATCTGGGAGGGAGACTATGTGGACACAAGGGCATTATACATGGTGGGTTGTTGGCTACACTTCTTGATGAAGGGCTATGCCAGTGTGGATTTCCTCTGCTGCCAAATAAGATTGGAGTCACAGCCAAACTGGATATATCTTATAAAGCCCCGGTCAAATCGGATAGTATTGTACTGCTCAAGGCTAGAACGACCAAAATAGACGGTAGAAAGTGTTGGGTTGAGGGCGAGATCAAGATCGTCCCCGAGCAGGAAGACTATAATGGTGAATCGATTGAGGAGCTTTTGACCACTACAACTGCCAGTTTAATGGTTGTCGAGCCTAGATGGGCAGCTAAGTTGAATTATCCTAATGCAAGAAAAGACGACTGAGTACTACTTGTAAAATAGTTCTTTAACATATATTATATCTACTTGTTGTAATAATTTAATGGTTAGATCTCAGATCATTTTCTCCGCTCGTCCTTGGACCACAGTCATCCACGTCCAATTTCATCGAAACCGCCATTATTCATGTAAAATGTCCTCAATTAAATTTATAAATACTAAACAACATATGCATTGCTAAAAAAGGCAACTTTTGTTAGACCACCTCAGAATAGCTCGGGGGAGCTTCGGCATCTTCGTCGGCCCCTTCGTTTTGCACCTGGGGCTGTGGCCGTGACCTAGGCGGCGCAGCAGGTGCGGCAGGAGACTTCTCTGGCGGGAAGTAGCCATCATCAGCATAAGTAGGACCCTCAGAATAATTACCTGACTGGGATGAAGAGGATTGCGCAGGAACTGAAGACGTACTCACAGAAGGAGAGCCAGATGATCCCGGTTGTCTACCAGAACCAATCTTTACGTCGGTCAATATCGAAACATACTCTACTCTGACGCCACGGGCAGCTATGAAGCCTGCAGCAGCTTCAAGGCCGTAAGAACTCTGAATATTACAGGTTAAAAACGTGGGAGCCACGAAAGAGGGAAGGATAGCATTCTTCAAAACACCGTAGGGCACCTTCAGCTCCCACACAAGAGGATTGTTGGGTCTTGCGACAGCAGTGCTCAACTGTAGGGGAGCGTTAACTCGGGCCCTGAAGAATTCCAGCTTCAACTGACGGTCCTGAGATCTATTTTGCGCTCGGGCTGTCGTCCTACAATACAGGGTGAAGACAAGATCAGCAAGATAGATCGACTCGCAAGGGAATTCCTTAGGAGACAAATGGCCCTGGCTAGTGTCAAATATTAGATATAGCTCAAGAGGTAAGTTCTGATTGGGGACAAACAGAGCTGTAGACGAATGTCTAAGCTCCAAGGCAAAAGAAGCCATACGGTCATTCCATGTATTCATTCCCATAGCCTTTTTGATCCCTCCAGAGAAACCTATTCTAGACAGGAAGCTACTGCTCCTGTTTTCTAGGGGACGAGGTGGAGTAGCAGGACCCGACTCTTTCTCATCTCTAGCAGCGAGGCCGGGCCCCCCATCTCCGTTTGCATCCAGCGATCGCGAACTGCCAGCATATGTGCCACTGGAGCTATGCTGTTGTAGTCTGTCAGCTAAACCTGCGGCTTGTTTGCCTAGGCTGTTGACGATTCCGCCGGCAGCAGGGATTTTTTGAGACACATAGTCTGACCCCTGATTGATTTTTCCACCCCAGTTGCCAGTTGAGGAATTAGGTGCCGCGGAAGAAGAGGTGGCAGAAGACTGGTTCTGCTGCTTGAAAAGTTCCTCCTGGCGTTTTCTGTTCTCAGCTAGCTGGGCAGGCGATGTCGCAGATGCCTTATCAGGAACATAGGCGTTAGAAGAGCTACTAGGGATAGGAATGACCACATCACGCTTAACAAAGGCAATTCTTCCAGCAGTGTCAAGTGGCTGCTGATCAATTGGGGTGAAATTGAAGCCCTGGATGTTTCTGGCATTGGCCTTGAAAAACCCCGATCTTTGCACAGTACATTTGACAAAGTACTTGACTTGAGCAAAGTTTCCTAAGGGAGTGAAGGTAGGAGGCAGCAATGCTTGGATGTGATTCTGAGCATGATTATTGTCCGAGTTGCAGTTTGAATTGGCAGGAATGCGGAACCGAAATGGATAGTGATAAGTGCCCGGCTTGAGAGTGAACACGCCAGAAGACGAGGACTGGGCCAGCTCCTTGGGAGGGAACACAATTTGCTGAAGATAAAGAATCTTGTGTTCTTCCTTGAGCATTTCCTGGCGGTCCTTTTTGTCGCCCTTGCGACTGGTTTCCTCCCTGACCACCGAGATCTGAGTGGACGCCACGCCTTCCAACTTCACCACGATATTCTTCACCGTGGTATCGGCAGACAGATCCAGGCGGATATCGCCAGCTATCACGTCAAACGAAGAATACACCCGCTCATGGTCATAGTTCACCTGACACTTGCACGAAGACGAGAAATCCATTGTGCGATCTCCAGGTAACACGAAAAGTCGCAGTTCTTTGCTAGTTGCGTTGCGTCGTTTTTTTTTGGTTTTTGTGAACTAACGATCACAGCCCCGTCACCGGTAGGGGGCGAGTCACGCAGGTGAGCCGCTGCTGTGTTCTGTGCCGGTTTGGATTGCTGGCGGGAAAAGGTGTCACGTGCCACGGCCCGGCCCGGCTATCCGATTCTTTCAGTTTATGCATCCCACGTATTTTCCATTTTCGCTAAGGAAGCCTGAACCCCTTGTTTTTTTGGATGAAATTTATTTTTGGGTGCAAGATCGGATCGGGATGAGGGGGGTCCTACTTTTGTACCTGAACACCCCTGTCAAGCTTGAGCGATGCCTCGGGTATTGTACTGCATGAGGTAACACATTGTATGGCAAGGATTTGCAGCTAGAAGGCTCCGGAGAACAAGGGTTCTTCAGGAACACCATCAATCGGCGATCAAGGTTCAAGGTTATCGGAGAAGGAGAGTGTCCCTCCCCAACAACAAACAGCAGTGAACAAAAAAAGGCTATGGGTGGGATTGCGTTTTTTTCTCTCTTTAGGGTGACACTTTTGTGACAGCTTTTATATCTGTTTAAGCCTCTGCTCCACAAGACTGATCGTATCGGTAAGGCCCAGGGATAAATGTTGTTTTGGCCTTAGATAAACCATCTCCCCACCCCCTCTCTTCCCTTTTCTTCCCTTCCCTCCTCCCCCTTTCTTTGGTGCCTTGGCCCTTGAAGCCCATATCCACCCACCCACACCCGCCTCACAAACCCCAGACACCTTGTTTTAAACCTAGTTCTGTACTCTTCTTCTTCCACAAACCCTCGGTAAGCAAAAAACTGCTCTTTCCCCCTTTCACCATTCAATGGCACCTCTCGGACCTGGCGTACGTCCAGTCGATTGTTACGATCCAAAAGATCCTTCCACAATTACCGAATGGTACTGCTGTCAGTGCGGCCGGTATCATGGAATCCCCCCCGAACGGTACGATTGCACTCGCTGCGCTCATATGATGTGTCCCTACTGCCCCAAAAAGAGGATCAAGGACGGAGCTTCTTGAATGGTGTTGTTGTCCGTCTAATCCGCCATATATTTATTTATTATTTTTTAACGACTGCTGCATCGGGAACAGTGTCTGTTCCTTGGAAAATCCCTTCTTTTATCTCGACATGAACTTCATTGAGGACATCATCTCTCTCTCACATGAGCCTCAAAATCCCACTCCATCTACTTTCCTGGCTTAAAAGAACACCGAACTCTTCGGGTTTTCTAGAATTTGTATATGTACACACAAACTAATCATAATTCTTTTTACGATATGTCGTTGCCGCTTGCTGGCGACCCTCCTCCCTCCTCAGGCCCAAGAATATCCTCCAGCTGTCCAAACCGAGCTCGCTGCTGCCCCAGTTGGGCCAGGTCCACCACCATGCCGTCAAATGCAATTGCAACTTCCATGGCCCCAAAGTCTTGTTCCTTGATGCTTGGAAGCTTGGGGTATCGCTGCGAAAAGTGCGTTAGCACCAGTTTGGATGCTCCCATACTCCGGCCCACCCCGATCGCCTCTCCTATCGTAGAATGCCGTTTAGCAATGGCGTCCTCCAGAAGATCGTCCTCATGGGTCGCTTCATGCACCAGTAAATCTGCTCCCGGAACAAGCCGGGAAAACGTCTCGTTGGGTCGAGTGTCTCCCGAATATGCCACGGTGAAAAATCGGCCTCCATCCACTGATTCCAGCCGAATTCCACTGCAATAAGACTGCTCACAATGGATTGCCCGGCAGGTTCGTATTTCTGCCACTCCAACCTCGCTCAATGCGCCACTTTTACCCCGAACGTAACTTTCCAGATCGGAAAACCTTACCCGTTTCAGGTCCAGCTGCGGCTCGATATCTTGCCAATGCTGGAGAAACCGCATCAACGCTGCAGGGCCAAAAACAACTAGCTGCTTATGGTCTCGTGCATGGAGTCGCTGCCATTCTATTATTATACTCACCGTCCCAAGATGGTGATCTGCATGCAGATGACTGATATACAGAATATCCAGACTTTCTATCAGTTTCTTGCCCCGAATCTCTCCATACTGCCTATTAATTGATCCCTGGGTGCCTTCGCCGCAGTCCAGCATGATACTCCTTCCTCCCCACCGCACTATGGCGGAGACAACGTTTCGATGTTTGGCAGGCTGCGAGGATCCAGTTCCGAGAGTGATAACTAACTCGTCATCGTCACGGAACTCCCTCAGCCCACCCGCCTCCTCAACACCACCAAGCCCCTTGGCTAGCTCACTGAATTGCTGGATTTCAGGCTCTAGAGCCAGCGCGTCCATTTCATAGATATTCCGAATATTGGCGCCCCATTTTGAGGGGAACTCCTTCCGTGCAGGTCTAGTATACAGCTCCCCAAAATTATCCGGCAGAACCCCTCGTAAATTTTCGTTCAGCCTATATGCACTCTCCAGTGAGATGGGCCATGGAGAATAATCCGCGTGTGAGACAAAATGTGTAACGTGGGGCCCATATGACAGCATCCAGTCGAGATACTGCTGGTTCTCAAACGGATCAATGTCAGGTCCTAAAATATGGTACATAACGCTGACTTCCGAGCCCACTTCTCCTGTGGGCGAGTTGGGCAGTCTTTGTGAACCCCAGCTGCTCGTTTTTCTCTTCTTATTTGCACCTGGACTATCGGGGACCGGCTGATTCCAGTCAATGCTTATAACCTCCTCTACATAGTCCTTGGAAGGAACATCGACAACCACCACTCTAGGGGGAGTCTTGGGAGGTTCCATAACCTGCTCAGGATGGACTGTATTACCGTCAGGAGTGGTAATGCTCTGTCCGCTTGCTAATTTCGCATAAAGCACACCCTTTGGTACACCCAACTCCGTAGCTCGCTCCACAAGGAACTTGCCTCTACTCGGAAGTATCTGAACAATATAACAAGAAGAAGCCAAGCCGCCATGTTGAGGCTTAATGTCTAGTGCCTTGACAGAAATGAAGTCGTCCTGAAAGCCGCTTTCCACATAGTTTCCTCTACTGCCTCCTAGGCGGATGGCCTGGTGAAAAATGAAGTATTTCCAGCTATCAATGGCCTTTTCCAATCGGGGCTTCACACCTGGTGCTGCGTAAAGGCGTATTTTACCTCCATCTTCAGTAGTTACACTACTATTCAGTGGCAGATTTGGGTTGAAATTTCCAGAATTCGAAATAGTGAGTAGAAACCCCGGAAGACCGCCAAATGAACTCCAATTCAACGGCCCAGTTAACATGATCTCCTCTACCCGAGTGCTTCTCATGCGATTTTCATTAATTGAGCGCTGGAATCCTTCTGCTACTCTGCCTATAATGTATCTTTTTCCATCCTGGGTGTGCAAAACCAGCGCAGGTGCCGTCGATTCAGCATTTATGCTGGTGAGCACCTGGATCGCCGTTCGCATGCTACCAACTCGGCTCTGCCTGCTCCTATTCGCTCGAAGACGATTGCTGCTGTAGGATCGGAGCCCCGGTATCCGGGTATTTTTAATAAGCGACCACGTCGTTGCAGAATGTGCCGCTGCTTTGCCTCAGCTATTAAACTAAACTAAGAGTCGATGAGTTTTGCGGTGGATCGGGATCTAACACTTCTAATATTTTTTTCCACACCCCAAAAAAAAATTTGGGAAAATTTCCCTCTTCTGCTTCACAACTCTAACCAACATGCCGTCCAGAAACTCCATCAATAAGCCCAAACACATTGGCAGAAAATCTCCTGTGCATAGGAACTTGAACAAAAAGGCCGACGTGGTCACCACTAAGGTCATCACCAAGAAACGGGCCAAGAAAAACGAGAGAAATCTCCGTTACCGTCAGGAACGTCTGAAGCAGAGCTCTGCTGAAGATGTGGACATGGATGTGGACTCCAAAACTCAAGTCAAGAAGGCTCTACGTGCTCAGAAGCTTCTGGAATATGCACCTTCTGAAGACGTGCAGATGAACGTCGTCACTGGCAAGGGCACTACTCTGGGTGGGCCCGCTTGGTCAAACTAGACTATGTCTGGTCAAGCCAACGATGTCCCATTAAAACCATTATGCATAATAAATATTTACCGGTTGGCTATTTTGCCGTGATGCTCCTCAGTATCAGTTCTCCTAGCAGGTCCCGCCTGGAGTTACGTTCTTCTCTCAGGCTGAACAATGACTTGCCAATTACATATCGATCGGGTACTCCAATTAATATGGGCTCAAACACGTTCAAAATGATCTTTTTCTGAACAACCTTTTTCACATGCACGATTCGCCGCAGAAACATCACCAAAAGTTGGAGAGCGTTACTGTTACATTGCAGTTCCTGCTGCATGTCTTCCATCTTATCCCATACTGCCGCCTGGCCCAGGTGGGGTGCCTTATGCACACAGTCGTCATACAGCTGCTCCGGAATGAGTTTCCCTGGTATGTAGTTCAGTAATACTATTAGTTCTTGAGCAACTGCCTTTGTTCCAAGCCCGGGGACCACCCTATTAGCTTCATCAAGTACCTGAGTATCAAATTCCAATCCCGCGTCCATCCACTCCTGGACTTCAAGGCACAAGGCTGGTACTAAATTGTCCACTCCTGAAGGATTGAATGTAAATTTTGCTGCAGGAGACAGCTCCTCGAACACCCCATTGCAGTCATTCTTGTCCATGTACTCCACGCATTCTGCAACTGCTTGAACAACTCCATCTCCAATATCCCTGCCCAAAAGAGTATTCAGTGTGGCTGTAAAAGTTACTGTCACAAAAATATCCTTGACATCTACGAAGCGGACAACCAGTACATCAGCGAGTTCAGTCATTCCGACAGGCAGGGTTGTGAAAATTCGGATTCGCTTGGACGCTCCTACTGGAAGTAGTCCTGAACGCGCTGGTTCGATATGAATCAGAGGATTCTCATTGACGATTTCCCATTTCCCTAAACAGGGAGATGATTCTTCGTTGGACACAGTGAGCCACGCCTCCTGCTCTTTTAATGCTCTGCCGTTGTATGGTCCGCTAATTTCCATCTTATCTACTTTTAGATGAGCTCTCCTAGCATTTTCCTTCAGGTCGTATTCCTTGAGAGCGTCATCTACAATGCTCTTTCTCCTTTTGAAGTCCACCCAGCAGACTTTTGCACTGTAGTCGGCGTAGACAGGTTTGTGATCGGAAACTGTGAATTCCATCATGGAGCCATATGACTGCTGAGCAAGATTACTATCATCATTATCATCACAGCGATAAAGTATTCTATCACAATACGATGGAACTCGCTTTTCATCAAGCTCATGCTCATTGTATTTGTAGGTAGGCGCGAAGTCGATTTCGCCCTCCACAAAGCCCTCTAGTACCTTTCGTTCTTTCCTCTCATGCGACAAGCTATCTTGCACCAGTAAAGTTTCATAATCTTGCTTATCAATAAAGTCGCGGGCTAACTGCTTGTCCATATGCACCCGGTAGTTGAGATCACCGGCCACAAACCAAATTCTCTTGGCTGGGCCACCAGACTTTATATTCAGGTTCGACACTTGTACGAGATCTTCTGTACCGAGTTCTGCAGCATCGTTGTCGAACAAAACCTCAGACTTGTTGCCAAACCCGAACTGTGCGCCTATTTCGTCCAGTTCCCAGCGTCGACGGTCCATCAAGTCCGATTCCTCACCAGCAGTGAGATGGCAATTAACAAGGGTTAGCTCTGTCCCGCTATCAGGGATTTCCGAGTCATGTCCTACCGTCACTGAAATCCCACAGGCTCCCTTGTTGCCAATTCGCCCGAAAAGTCCGGTTCCAGTGGTGGTCTTGGAAACATTGGAAATCTGGGGCGCTACTTCTTCAGTAGCAAACAATAGCAGCATAAGGCCAAGTAATTGATTCTGACCAATGACTCTGTAGTTCTGTTGTGCTGGCAATGAGCCTATAATCTTGTCGGTGGTACTAGCCAGCGTAGTAGCATTAGCATACAGATTCAAGCCCAACGGGTCCGATTCCTGGATGCAAACTACCAAAAGATCAGGACTAGATAATAGTGCAGTAACATCCTCATCTGAGATCGATTTGCCTTGTAAATTCCAGGTGACAATGCGGATACTCAGAATGTGATCGGTGATCACTGTATGACGGCCTTTGATCAGATCATCCCGTTTAACATCACTTGCAGTAACATTAGGAGACTCAGAATGGTCGTCCAGTGCCACCAATGCCAGTTTCCACTGCGATACAAACTCGGCCAGCTGGTTGAAATCACTATTGACAGTCCCAATGTCATTTGATCCCAAAATCACCTGTACGGTACCGCTGCCCGTAGGACGGGTTTCAAGAGTGATCGGCCGGAGCACCTGCGGCATGGCACGAATGGCCCGTCTGCGCTCTACCAGCATGTAGTAAGCAGGATCATGCTGATTCCTTGGATACAGCACCAACTTGTGGGAACTGGTGTGCAACTGCGATACCATTAATGTGGGGTGAAAGAGCGATGGAAATGCTAAAATCGAACTTAACTTAACCAACCCAAAAACCCCGGGGGAGGTGCGGCGCATCCTTTTACCACCAACCATCAAAATACCATCGAAGGGAACCGAAAACAAAATCCACTTCTTTTCCGTTTCGTGATGCCCAAAACTCTGGTCAACATCTTCGTGGCTTCTGTATGCCTCAAGGCATTGCTGTTCGTAGCGTACCACTCCACGGACTTCGATGTCCATAGGAACTGGCTGGCAATCACCAGGACTCTGCCGATCCAGCAGTGGTACTTTGAACAAACCAGTCAGTGGACTCTGGATTATCCACCGTTTTTTGCATGGTTTGAGTGGCTACTTGCTCAATGCATTCCCCAGGTAGTGGCCGATGACGGGTGCCTCGATCTGGTCCCCGAGGGCCGCTACGGCTGGCCTACGGTGCTGTTCCAACGAGTGTCCGTGCTTGTTTCTGAGATTGTTCTATTCGCTTCGTTGCAGCATTATATTAATGTCGAGTCCAAAAAGGGTCACAGACAGGCGATGCAGGCTTTCGCTATAGCAGGATCCATAGCCCTGTCCCCTGGTCTGCTGCTGATTGACCACATCCACTTTCAGTATAACGGCATGATGTACGGAATTCTCATATTCAGCATTGTCGCCGCTGTTCAGCAACAACTCCTTCTGTCCGGAGCACTTTTTGCTGTGTTGCTGTGTTTCAAGCACATCTACTTGTACCTGGCTCCGGCATATTTTGTGTTCCTGCTGCGAAGCTACGTCTTTTCGGGTGGGGCCCAAAAAATCACTGGCATCAATATTGCCAATACTCTCAAGTTGGGATTTACTGTAATAACAATCTTTGCCTTGGCGTTTGGACCCTTTGCCTACATGGGTCAGCTGCCTCAGGTACTGTCTCGGTTGTTTCCCTTCTCGCGGGGACTCACCCATGCCTACTGGGCTCCAAATGTGTGGGCTCTCTACAGCTTTGTCGATCGTGCCATGATCATCGTTTACAAGGTTCAGAGTGCGTCTGCTAGTATCACTCGGGGGCTGGTTGGAGATGTGAAATTTACAGTGCTGCCGGACATTGAGCCGCGACTCACATTTTTCCTGACGTTATTCTATCAGGTACTGGCATTGATTCCTCTATTTATTTGGCCTACTGCCAGTCGTTTCTTGGCTTCGCTCACTCTGTGTGGCTATGCTTCCTTCCTGTTTGGCTGGCATGTCCACGAAAAGGCCATATTGCTAGTGATATTCCCTGCTTCGTTCCTAGCTCTGAAGGACAAGCGAATTCTAACCTGCTTTGTGCCATTAGTAGTGGCCGGTTATATTTCGCTATTTCCGCTGATCTTCACCCCCGGTGAAGAGGTGCTCAAACTGGCCTATACCTTTGTATGGTTCGTCATGTTCATTTACTCTTTCAACAACCTCGTCAACGTATCTTATTCGCCCGAACGGCGGGTATTTCTACTCGACAGATTGTCACTGGTATATATGACGGGGTTTGTGCCAGTCATGGCTGCTCACTACCTGATCGGACGAGTGTTGCCTAAGTACGAGTTTCTGTCGCTGATGATTGTCAGTGTATACTGCTCTCTAGGAATCATTGCATCTTGGTGTGGTTTCTCATGGCTGTACTTTTTTGACGAAGAGTTATGGGCGTAAAACGACACAAAATTCACCGTTTTCTTCTGCCACCTCCGACGTCAGCGGATCGGCATTGCGGACAGAACCAACTGCCTTTAGGAACTGCTTCCAGCCCAACGCACCCCAAATGATACCACTCAATGGGGCAATTTTCATTATCACAGGCGATCATCTCACCATATGAAACGTCATTACAGATGCAATATCGTGGCTCGTGATCCAGAGCGTTTGGGTTCTCAGCCGGCTCCTCCACGAAATCAGTGCCCTGCTCCAGCCGTTCCTCCAGCCTGCGAATCTCCCGTACCATATCCGTGTGTAAACTATCAACCAATGTATATGCATAAACCGCCTCAGACAGCGCGTTCTGCCGGAAGAAATCCGTGGAATTCATGCTTTCAGCTATTTGCCGTTTAATTGCCATGGGGTCCGAGTCCGAGCCTATCTGTTGTACCATATCGTCGACCCGACCCAGACTATCCAGACATCGCGCATCGAGCTCGCCAATCAGCTTCATCGAAAGACGCACATCACGTTGAGCATCTGAGACGCGATCAATCATGACGACAAGAAAATGAGAACTCCAAAAAATTCGGTCTAGATTCTTTCTCTAGATTCTTGCTATTGTATTCCCATGTATTGAATCCACCCCTTCCCGCTGCTGTTATCTATCGATTAGCTCTTTTGTATTTGTATTTGGATTTGGCTGTGATGCTTTTGTGTTTTGGCACCACTCCAGCCGCACAGCTACCCGGCCTGTATCTCTCAGCCAATCACAAGCACAGCAAAAACGACCACCATACCTCGAGTTTTTCTGTTGTATTTTTCCTTCTTAACTCGCACTGTAGTGATCTAACCAGCAATAATGTTCAGGACAGTGGTATGTATACAATTGGGATTTGGCGCTTCGGTTGCCTAATGGCGGGAAACAGGCCAATTGGCGGTGCAGGCCAAAATTTAGGCAATCTTTGCAAGGGAAATGGAAAATCGCTAACCGCGAAACAGTCTTCCCGATATCTGGGCGTTGGCCTTGCAGCATCTTCAGCAGCTGCTTATGGTGCTCACCTGTATACCAGCCAGCCTGCCGAGGCTATGACCGAGGCCGAGCATGGCTTGCATGCTCCTGCATTCGACTGGCCCCACAGAGGACTGTTGTCCACCTATGACCACCAGAGCATCCGACGAGGCTACCAAGTGTACCGAGAGGTGTGCTCGACATGCCATTCCGTCCAGCGAGTAGCATGGCGATCCATGGTTGGTGTTTCTCATACTTCCACTGAGGCACGAGCAATGGCTGCTGAATTCGAGTACGATGACGAGCCTGATGATGAAGGTAATCCCCGAAAGCGAGAAGGTAAGCTGGCCGACTACCTACCTTCCCCTTATGAGAATGAACAGCAAGCACGAGCTGCCAACCAGGGTGCTCTTCCTCCTGATTTGTCCCTGATTACCAAGGCTCGACACGGTGGTGCAGATTACGTTTTCGCCTTGTTGACTGGCTACCCCGAAGAACCTCCCGCCGGTGTCCAGCTCGCTCCTGGTCTCAACTACAACCCTTACTTCCCTGGTGGTGGCATTGCCATGGCCCGAGTATTGTTTGACGGTTTGGTAGAGTACGAAGATGGCACTCCTGCCACTACCACTCAGATGGCTAAGGATGTTACCACTTTCCTCAACTGGGCTTCTGAGCCTGAACAAGACGCCCGAAAGCTTGCTGGTCTCAAGGCTCTCCTTACTCTGGGTGCTCTCACTGGTATCTCTATTTGGGTTAAGAAATGGAAATGGGGCAATATTAAGAACAGAAAGGTTCTCTTCCGACCTCCACGACAGTGAAGAAGCTGTATACTAGGAAGCTAGGTAAAATCATAGAGTCCATGGACTAATGCTAAGCATAATATTAAACTTTCTTTGCCTCGTAGATTTGTTTTGAACCATTCTATCTCTAAGCATGAAGTGTATTCGTGATTTCGCGGACCGTGTATGTCGATGATGCTCATGACCGGGACCTTGATTTCAGAATTATTTGAATGATACCAAAATATTGAACCTAAGCCTGTGCTATAAATACGTATCAATGTGAGAATAAAGTATTGAACATGTTTGTCAGCGTGCTTTAAATATTCTCGATATAGTGCCGGAGTGATCGTCGAGCGAATCATCGACAGCCGATTACAATCTGATGCGAAGTGGAAAAAATCTACAAAAATCTCAATAAAATGCAATAATATGATAAAGATCAACTCATTCACAAAGAGTCAACGACGATATCTGAATCTCTGTCGCCGAAGATCCGGGGTGAGAGGAGCATATATATATGCCAGCTTTTCGCCAGCACCTGACTGAAAAGGTCCATGGAACTAGACCCAGCTATAGCTCTGTTTATAATGGAGTAAATAATAAAGACAAATTGTACAAAAAAGCAGATTCGAAGAGTAACGGCGGAGAGAAGGCAGAGGGAAATCATAGGGAAGGGAATATATACACCATGCTGAATGCCGAAAGAGAAGAAGTATAGGAGGAAATCCAAATTTTTTCTGAAGATATCAAAATAATATATGTGTTATGTTATATATATATATTTAGCTGCATGCTACACCTTACAACTTCGATTTGGTGGCTTTCGATACTAACCGTCGGCCAAGCTGAGCAATATGAACCTCATCGGGACCATCAGCCAGACGCAAAGTTCGCTGGGCGGCCCAGTTTCTGGCCAAAACTTGATCCTGCGAAAGACCTTCAGCTCCATGAATCTGCATGGCTCGGTCGATTATCTTGAGCGATATACTGGGGCAGGCAATCTTGGCTTTGGCAATGTCATCCAGAGCAGCTTTAGGCCCATCCCTGTCCATATGATTAGCAGCCTGCAGAACCAGTAGAAGACCTTGGTCAATTTCAATTCGAGACTCAGCGATCCAGCCAGCAACGGTTCCGTGCTCAAAAAGAGTCTTACCGAATGTCCTTCGCTTGGGGTCCGAGGCACGCTTGATCATCAGCTTCAAAGCCTCCTCTGCAGCACCAAGGGTACGCATACAGTGGTGAATTCGACCAGGACCAAGTCGTCCCTGTACAATTTCAAAGCCACGGCCCTCGCCTAGCACAATGTTGGAGACGGGGACTCGGACATTGGTGAACTGAATCTCCATGTGGCCGTGAGGGGCATCATCGTAGCCCAAAACCTCCATGGGACGCACAATGGTGACACCAGCGGTCTTGGTAGGTACCAATATGACACTTTGTTGTTTGTGAATAGGTCCGTCAGATGCGTTTCGACCCATAACCAGCAAAATTTTGCACCGAGGGTCACCTGCACCGGATGCCCACCACTTAGTACCGTTCAGTACGTACTCGTTTCCTTCCCTTTTGATGGTAAGTTGAATGTTAGTGGCATCAGATGATGCAACACCCTTCTCCGTCATGCAGAAGGCAGATCGGATCTCACCGGCCATCAGAGGCTTGAGCCATTGTTCTTTTTGAGCACTATTGCCATATTTGGCCAGCACTTCCATATTTCCAGTATCCGGAGCACTGCAATTGAAGATTTCTGAAATAAATAATCCCCGGCCCATTTCCTTGGCCATCAGAGCATACTCCACGTTGGTGTAACCAGCAGTTTCCTCATAGTAAGCAGGTAGAAAGAGGTTCCAAAGGCCCTGTGCCTTGGCTTTGACCTTGAGTCCCTCTAAAATAGGAGATACTGTCCAGATACCATCCTGATACTTGGGATTGGAGTTGTGGAAAGCGTCGATTTCAGGATTCACCGGCATGACTTCGGTGTCAATGAAATCCGTGACTCGCTTGATCATGTCCTTGCCTCGCGGCGACAAGAGTGGTTCAACAAGGGATGGGATGCTCATATTTTCAGTTTATTTTGTTTTCAGTTGGTAGTGTATTATACTGCTCCTTGTCCTTTCCCGGTTCCATATGTTACACTATATACTAATTATTTTGTGGGGTGGATTTGTGGGGCAACCGAGGAGTTTGCAACTTATGTAGTGCGGCTGACTAAAGTCGGGAAAGCGATGCTCCGAAGTCAACCCACATAGCAGCTTCGAGTAGCACGAAAAAGGTACGATCTGCAATCGTTGAGTCGACGTCAGTCGCATTGGCAGTTTAGGAGCGAGTATTGGGTGTATGTACTCCAGGCCGATTGTCAGTGTTGTCAATGGTTTACTGACTTTGACGAGCTGGCTATTCTCTTGATGATCTCTTTATTTTTTTTTCGTATTTAGGAAAACACGGTCAGCCGATGAGGAGATGAGCCCATTTTTAGCGATTGAGCTTATAGGGAATCATTCGGGGAGGGGAAGGATAACTGGCCGGTCACCGTAGCTAATAGCGATCAAGACCAGGAATAGCCCTGCGGTGGTCATCACTCGGCGCTAGTCCCACAGTATTGCTGAGAGTCTGAGATGTCGAGTCACCCGTATAATATCTATCATTGAAAGCTTGGTCGTCACCGGGTCGAGCTCGGCACCAAAACCGAGTCGTCTTATCGTTTCCACCAGAACATAAAATATGCCCTAATGGGTGGTACTCGAGGGTCCACACAGGCCAGTCATGGGCGTGGGGAATTGTTACCGTGGGGAGAAGAGTGGTGGCATTGGACGATGACGAAGACAATGATGAATCGGAGGTTATCAGACTGTCGTCAATGACAAAGTGGCATATTTTTCCATCATGAGTGCCAGTCGATAGCAAATTAGAATGAATAGGGTGCCATGTCAGTACAGACACATCTGAATCGTGGCCACGCAATATGGCAATATCTTTCATCATGCGAACGTCGTACAGCTTGGCAGTGTGATCTCTCGACGAAGTAGCTAGCAGTCTCTGGCCTCCAGTGGGCTGGAAACGGCATTTAGTGACTGTATTTTTGTATCCATGCAAAGTAGCTAGACATTTCCCTCCAGCTCTGGGATCCCACAGCTTGACAAGATTATCTTTGGAGCCGGAAGCTAGCAGACCCAGAGTGGGATGCCAATCAACGCTCTTGACATCCCAGCCATGGCCATTGAGAGTCGATTCCTCCGACGCATCAGAGAAATTCCATATTTTCAGAGTTCCATCGTCGGAGGCAGTGACAAACCGCGCATCATTGGGGGAAAACGCTATGTCTCGCACGATTTCTCGATGAGCAGGCAGAACATTGACGTTATTGAAGTTGGACTGCCAATATTTGACTACACCATCCTGATCACCAGATAGAAGCCATTCTCCCGCATGGGAATATGCCATTGCACGGACACCGGACTCGTGGGCCTGCATAATAGTCTCGAAATTGAACGAAAAGCCGTTCCACAGAGTAAACTCGCCAGACATGGACCCGGTAATCAGCCGGCGGCCCTCCGGAGCCCAAACAGCAGTGAGCACCGTATGCTTGATTTTGTTCACCGAAGTATGTATGAATTTGGAGCAGATAGACGTGGTAGCGTTGTCTTTATATGCGGTGGGCGGCAGCAGATCAACAATGTAGCCCGGCTGGGGACGCACCGCTGCAGCGCCGGCAAACGAAGCATTTGCTCGTTGCGCTATCAGTCGACTAAACGTTTCTCCATGATCCACCGTTCGTCGGTGGCCCTGTTGGCGCGCTCGTTCTTCATCGTGGACCTGGGGCTGGTACGAGTACATTGGCCTGCCTGGGGGGTGGATGGAGGAAGAGAAACTTCGGTTGCAATGCCCAACAACCAACCAACATCTAACCGCCAATGTTCAAAAAATTCACCCGTGAAGACGTCGGCTCTCGCGCCAACACCAAAGGCTCGGTTCAAAAGGGACTTCGAAATAAACTGGTCGAGCAGTTCCCCGATCTTGAGTCGGAAATAGAGACAATTATTCCCAAGAAAAGCCAACTGGTCCAGGTCAAGTGCACCGACAAATGGTCGCTATATGCCATCGACAACAAAGTCCTGTTCGAACAGCACTTTGCAGACGATCTCATTCCATCTCTGAGGCTGGTACATAAATATCCTTCCAATTTCCCGTCAGTTACTGTCGATCGGGGGGCCATTAAGTTTGTTCTTGGTGGAGCCAACATCATGTGTCCAGGCTTGACATCCAAGGGTGCCAAACTTCCTGATGCCCCAGGCTATAAAGAAGGTCAGATTGTGGCTATTTATGCTGAAGGAAAGGAACATGCTTTGGCGGTGGGCTATTTAACCATGTCTACGGAGGAGATCAAGAGTGTTAACAAAGGAATTGGCATCAATCTGGCAGAGTATCTGGGCGATGGTCTGGTGAGTAGAATAAGAACGCCAAAATGATAGTAGTTTACTAACTTGCAGTGGAATATTAAGGAGGTTTGAAACTGGTGATTGCCGTAGTTTTATGTGTGATCCTTCGGAAGCTACTTGGGCCGTGGTAAATGATGTATTTTTCACTGCTCAGTACCATCAGCACACATTGCTTCAAATGCTTCGTTCAACATGCTTACCACTTTTCATATTAGACCCCTTTTAAATCAGCATTTCTTCTACGTTCGTTTTTGTAATACACATAATCTCATTGTTATTTTACATGACTGAGTATAGCCGGCTCTTTAAGCATGCTCTAAAAACACCACTTCTCCCCAGTCCACCATCTCATCAATTTCCTCTCCTTGTTCATTTTTCATTATTACATCCAGTGGTTTAATACCGAATATCCTTGCTGCCTGAAGCTTAAGCTTTTTGGCAGATGCATTTTTAAGTACTTTGACATCTCGTGTCTCTTCGCCGTAGTGTACACTCAAAGTCACCAGTTTCGATTTGAGAGTCTCCTTTGATCGAGGTGCAGCAGGTTCGCCATGGAGGGCTACTAATTGCGTCCACCGATCAGTTGTTTTGAATTCCGGAGCGGCCAGCTTGGACATGAAGTACAGCTCGGCATCGATGCGTTCCTGTGCCGAAACGTTCATGCCATTCAGCTTCGATATGCTCCCATAACGACCGAGTATTTCAACGGTAGCCAGATTTTCAGCCATGTTGTCATATACTGGGTTGGCATTTAACCGCAGGCTTTGCAGATCGTTAGATATGGTGAGATCATCCCAATTGCTCAGCTGGTTGTAGCTAAGATCTAGTTCTCGACAATTGTTGAATTCTCCACAGGCGCAGGATCGGATCTCATTATGCGACAGATTAACAAACTCTACATTGCGAATATCGCCATCAATCACTTTGAGCCGATTGAAACTCAGATCAAGCACCTGTAGCGGGATAGCTCTATGGTGCCAGTGGGTTAGACTATTGCTGGACAGACACAGCCTCGTTACGTCAGGGAAAACGCTTTTGATAAGTTCCACGTCGTTAATTGGCACATCTACCGCAGCCATAGATACTTCTTGTAGGCCTTTCCACACGAGATCACGATTGAATGTCAGTTTGTTACCGTTCAGGTTGAGTTCAGTGAGCTGTTGAAGACCCTCCACCAGCCGATAGACTTGATCCAACGACGAAAACAGATTGAATCCCAGATCAAGACGTGTCAGATGTGCAAGCCGAGCCAGCAGCAATGAAGATGGCCGCTGGTGCGGGTCTATTCTCTGTCGGGATAGCGAAATGGCTCTGATCTCGCTCAAACTCAACTCATCTGGAACATACTCGATATGCTTAGACATGCCCACCAGCTGGACTTGGGCAGGTATATCGACGGCCTTACCGTAACGCTCCAAAACAGCCGTTTCAAATGGAACAGTATCATCTGGCCGTTTGGAAGCCTTCAAAAATGAACCTGCACCTGGGTGTTTGGTGTCAAAGTACCGGATCCCTTCAAGCACTCCACTGTGCTTCCCCCGCGAAGGCTCGTCCCATTCGACCCCCAGAGCAATCACCGAATCCCATTGGGGGATTTTTCCTACATATCTAACAGTACAGAGATGATCGCCATATGACCGGCGATCTCCAACCTGTACGTTCATGCCAATGCGACGCGACGGTGCACGTTCCTGTGGAGGTGAGGTTGGTGAGATAAGAAAGAAGAGTTTAACCGTTTGAACAAAGTTTCGTAAAAATCAGCCAGCCGCACCGAGAAGGTTCGGAGAGGTGGTGGAAAACATCGCGAAAAGCGTACCATTTTCCATTCCTCCCTACCACCACCAACCTTTTGTCGTTCCTTTTTGACTTTTTTTGACTGGTTTCTCACATACCATCATGAAACTTTCGTTCTTACTCAGTGTAGCTTCGCTGTTTGCCGCAGCCAGCGCTCTCATCCCCATTGAAATCAAAGGCAACCGTTTTGTGCGGCCTGCCACCAATTCGTCTGACCCCGGAGAAGAGTTCATCATCGTCGGAGTAGACTACCAACCTGGTGGTTCGGCAGCTTTCCAGGAGGATGGCACCTCGGATGTTCTCACTGACATGGACGCCTGTCTTAGGGACGCGTTTCTGCTCCAGCAACTGGGAGTCAATACCATCCGGGTATACTCCGTCAACCCGTGGCTCAACCACGATGCTTGCATGAGTGTGTTTAATGCGGTGGGAATCTACGTTGTGCTGGACGTTAACAACCCCTACGTGTCTCTGTCTCGAACAGACCCTGCTTCTACCTACGACTCTAGCTATTTGAACCAGATTTTCGGAGTTATTGATGCGTTTAAAGGCTACCCTAACGTACTGGGCTTTTTCTCCGGAAACGAGGTGGTCAACGACGCAGCCTCTGCTAAAATTGTCCCCCAGTATATTAGGGCTGTCCAGCGAGATATGAAGCAGTATATCGCTCTTCATGCCAACAGAACCATCCCCGTGGGCTACTCTGCTGCCGATGATGTGACTTTGAGAGCTGCCATGTGGGAGTACCTGCAGTGCGGAACCGACGAGTCCAAGTCTGACTTTTACGGTCTCAACTCGTATGAGTGGTGCTCGGGTACCTCTGACTGGACTACATCTGGCTACGGAGATCTGAATTCCACCTTTGCTTCTTCCTCCATCCCCGTCTTCCTTTCCGAGTATGGCTGCAACACTAACAGTCCTCGAACATTCGATGAAGTCTCCGAAGGTATCTATAATGCAGATGGTCTTTTGCCTGTGTTTTCTGGTGGATTGGTTTATGAGTTCTCCAACGAAGTATCCAACTACGGTCTGGTAGAGCTCGACAGCGACGGAGATGCTAAGCTTCTAACCGACTTTGTCAATCTACAGAGCCAGTATAATAACATCTCACTCCCCACTGTCTCGGAATCTTCCATCTCTACTCGGGCCAATGTTACTTGCAGCTCCAGCTTGATCACAGATATTGACTCTTCTTTCCAGACCAATTTCACTTTACCTGCTTGCCCTGACCCCGACCTTCTCAAGAATGGTGGTGGAAACACAAACATTGGTAAAATTATTGCTCTGAATCAGACTGACACTACCTACACGATTGAAAACACCAGTGGAGATGCCATCTCAAACACTACCATCACCATCGTTGCTGGTAGCGACATCAACTCTCCCGAGGGTGCCTCTACCGATGATGAAGGAGCTTCCTCTACAAGCTCCGCTGCCGCCTCTTCTACTTCTTCCACAAGTACGAAGAAGAACGATGCTGCTGGAGTGGCTGCGTCTGGAGCTTTGGCTGGTGCCTTTGCCCTCATTGCTGCTTTCATCTAGGCTTTTGAGCTTTTTTATTTTAATTATGCCATACTATGTTAGTTTTATACCCATTTTCAAGTTCACGCTTTCCGTGATACCAATACACTTTTTGTGCCAATTGTGCTGTAAATTAATGCCATATCATTGTAGATCAAGCCTTTACTAACATCCCACCTCCACATAACCCATGAACTCGCTTGACTCCGAGATAGCTCTGTACTCCAGCCCCAAAGAACGAGAGCAGTATGAAGCTCTTGCGGAAATATACTCTATCATAATTACGCTTGATAAGCTGGAAAAGGCGTTTCTCAAAGATTCCATTCCTCATAATGACTATGGGCCTGCCTGCATGCGACTGCTGGCCCAGTACAACACACTGCTGAAAAACGAACATGTAGCCGAGGAGTTTGGCGATTTGGACTCTTTCAAGGCAAAATATAACATGTCATATGCCAATGCCACTGCTAGACTTCGAATTGGTATCCCTGCTACCGTCGAGCATGATCATACCCCCCCGCCTTCGTCCTCATCTGGTTTCTCTACTCCAGTCCCTGCCAGTTCTGGACCTGGAGTTTCTTCTAAAGCTGTTGCAGAGGCTACAGGCAATTTTATTACTACCATGGATGGCCTGAAACTCAACTTCCGGGCCAAAGATCAACTTCATCCTCTACTTTCTGAGCTCATGCAGTCTCTAAACAGAGTAACCACCGCGAATTTCGAAGGCAGGGCCAAGATCGTGGAATGGCTAATCACATTGAATCAGATGAAGGTTAACGAGGAGCTTTCTGATGAACAGGCGCGCCAGCTGCTGTTTGATCTGGACAATGCATATAAGGCTTTCTTTACCAATCTTGAATAATTGCATGCATCGAAAGCTACTTTCTTCAAGCTAACCTAACTACTTGGAGCTATTGTTTTATATTTTCACTGCATAGCCGTTAGCTGTTCGCAGAAGCTGATCCACCTTCATTGTACGGTTCCCCAAGTTTTTCATGAACGAGTAGACCTCCGCTGCCGTTTTAATACTCAACAACTGGGCCTCGTACAGTTTGAATAAGGCCAATCCAACTTTAAATAAATAGACATGTCCCTCGACACATAGCAGAACGTCCCAAATGCGGAACAGAGGCTCTGCTGATAGCGTGTCTGTGAAACAAGAAAGAAACCAGTCAAAGGTGATAGCGTCGACTTCGACTCCAATAGTCTTCAAGTGGTCACATAATAACGGCATATGCACTGCCAACATGGTGGAGAACGCCTCCAGGTCAGAACGAACCACCAGCAGTGGTGCGCTGAAATACCCGGTGGGGAGTATATTCTCAATGAGGGCCACGAGGGCCCAAAATGCATCTTCCTCTGTAGAAAAGCTCAATAGCAGCATTCCTGCTATCATATTCATTCCTTGACAGTAACCTATTTCCGTATTCCAGCGGCTGAAAGCCACCAGAACTCGTCGTAGTTTCTCCACGCCTACTCCAGTGCCTCCAAAAAATACATTGGAGGGCATCGTCCGGTGCAAGTCGAGCTCTATCTGGCGCATGGAATCGTCATTATCGTCATCTACTTGCTCATGAAGCCACTGATACGTTCCAGGAACTTTCAGCTGCCAAGCTCCAGAGCATTCTCCCCAGATTTTGGGCCGGTTCTGCACCGGGATCCCACTCAAAACCAGCTCACGAAACTCCTTGGCCAGCTTTTTGTTTTTTATATTTGATCCAACAACCCCAATGACAGGGGCAGAAGACAATGGATCGACATTTTCCTCGAGCTTCCTCATAAACTCGTCCCATTTGTGGGCAAGGACTTTTTGGACTTCATCATGTTGACTGCCTAGCTGCTGCAGAAGCGACCTTGCGCTAAAGGGGGACGAGGATCCTGACGACGATGTGGTCGTCACAGTAGTGGCAGTAATATTTATATTCTGGTTTCGGGAAGGCGGCGATCCATCTGCAGGGCTCTGCAGCGGGGCAGAATCGTGGGGTTCATCAACGAGCGATTCGGAGTCGTCGTCGAGAATTTTGGTGGAAGATCTTCTTTTGGAGAATTTTCGACGATCGTAGACAAATCCATACCTGTCTGTTATTTGCAGTGCAGAGCTGTGATTCCTGGTAAGTGTGGGGGGCTGAATGCTCTCAGGGATGATGTCTTGCAGCTCCAGCGGTCCCAATGAAGAAGATATCGAAGATGCCTCGAGCCCGACGCCACTGCGAAGAGAAACCTGATCATTGGAGAAGGCCGACATGGCATCCGCATCTTCTTCCGCTATAGACTCGGGTTGTTTTGGTGGAGGCAAATCACGAACAGGTTCGCTGGTAGTTGGGCTTAGATCAGTCTTGACAGCTTCACCCACCTGAAGATCAATTGCTTCAGCGGGATTTCGAATGCTCACAGAGTGCAGTCTACGGTCTATTTCAGCCAGTGAAATGCCGCACTGAACAAGCAGCTTGGTGAGCTCACGCTCTCGATCCTCTTGCTGTTTGCGCATCAAGCCTACCTCTGCCTCACGATGAGCCAGATCGGCAGCCAGCTGGCGAACCACCAGGCGTTGACCATAGCGGGTAACATATCGGTCAATCGCCTTATCTGAGGCGAGGTGCAGGTTGCCCGGGACTGCTGACTGCTCAATATCGTCGAACAGGCGGTCGGGCATGCCTTTGGGTGGTGATGGGAGATGTGGGGACCCACAGGGTTTGACTTCCTACTACAGCAGCACCCAGCACCATGATAAGGTGGAGGCAGGTCCACAGCACGCGAGTGCTGCTGAAAAACCCGTACTATTTCTATGATCGTAAGTAAGCAAATGTCGCTTCGGCGGCCGGTGATCCAGATCAAGTCCAACCATGCAGTTTTCTAACCTCCAGTTGCCAGTAGACAGCCTACCAACTCGTTTGATCCCCACCGACCGTACTTTAGCGAGGGTCTGGGCAGAGCTGCAACGGTGTTCGGAGAGATGGGATCGAGAACCCACGCCCGTCAAGTGGCTCAGAGCAAGACGAGGGTTATTGCAGGGGTGAAAGTTCCGCCAAAGCCCGAGGAACCTACCAACTGCTGCATGTCTGGGTGTATAAATTGTGTGTGGGAGGGCTACAAGGACGAGCTTGAGGAGTGGAGATCGCTGCGCAATGAAGCCAAAATGCGTCTTAGTTCCCCGGAGTTCGCCAGCACTCCCTGGCCCGAGGATTATTTGGGCCCTGAGCCTGACAGGTCTAAAGGGGTGACAGCCAAGCTAGATGACGATGCCTGGAATGATGTAGATGTATCGATCCAGGTGTTTGTACAAACCGAGAAAAGGATACGAGAGAAGAAGCGCCAGCAGCAGGCGGCAGCAACAGCATCCTAAACTATAGCATTGTTATATATATTGTCAAAGTATTGTATATAAATATATTTTAGTCGACGGAGACTCCGTTGGCACGCAAATCTGCTTTGGCCAATTCAATTTGCTAGAAAGGATGGATTAGTATGTTACTGTTACGATTTTCTCAAATTGTTTCAAGGATTGGTTCTACTCACCTCTAGTAGCTCACGGTGTTTCTCAGGCTTGTCGTTGAATGTCAGAACGTCAAGGCCCAGAGTACCTAGAGTGTAGCATCCGAAGCTCACCAGAGCCCAGAAAGGCACCACCGGCAAAATTTCATCGCGAATCTTGGTCGTAGTTGGGACAATGCCTGTGTATAGCAGGGAATACAACACCACGATCTGGGTGAACAGAATTATCACGTTGGTGGCTTTTGTCATGCTAGCTTGGTGACGTGTAAGAAGTTGTGTTCGGCGCCTCATCTCAAGTTTCAACCGTCGGGATGGATCTTCTCGAAGAGCTCCGCCGCGGAGACCCCGCTGCGAAAAATAGAGCAGGGGCTTTATTTGGCGACCTGTCTAGCAGTCTCGATCTACTGGCACTGCGCATCATAGCCAATGCGATTGCTGATCACTCTGAAAACCGCCTACTGCTTCAGGCAACTCCCCAGTTTTGGGCCCAGTTACCCCAGGTACCGGATGAATCGGTCGCCTTAGCTTGGTTTGTGATCTTGTTCAACTTATATAATGGAACGGACTCTACAGAGCATCTGGACGAAGTAGCTAAGGTGTTTGATGCTTGGATCGTTGCATATCCTGCAGTTCACCACCATGTGGAATGGGATCTGCTGCTTAGAGTGTGTCAATATGCCACAGTCAAAGGTATAAAGCTCGAATGGGAATCCAAGTTACTAGAGACTGTTCTTACCGACGAAGAAAATGAACCGGAAGATGGTACATTGGAAATCGTTGCTCATCTCCTGGGAATCCAGCCCGAATATGAAGAGCTCCTAGCAAAAGATCAAGCTCTTCTTCTTAGAGTCATAAGCCTGATACAAACGTCTGGGGAAGCTTCAAATGAGTGGGGCATCACAGTTCTAGGCATAGCTTCATCTCTAGAAACCTTTGCTGCTGATATCAATGTCTCCAATGATCCCATTCTTCTGCAGCTGGATGGAATGATGCGGTCCAACGACAATTCTCAAATTGCTGCTGCAGGCATTGTATTGGGAAATTTGGCCTCGAGTAAAGATACGGTTGAAGTACTGCTTGCTCGGAAAATAGTAGACTTGCCTAGCTATATCCAGGCCTGTACCACGATGACTGCTGTTCAGCTACAAAGCTTGCATTTGTTGAAGAATATATCTATTAACAGCCAGGCTGTGACCGAATATCTACTTCCAGGTGGAGTTATTGCATTATTGACGAAGGTACTGGGCCTTACGGTTTTCCCACGGGCCCGTGCTATAGCAGCAGGGATCGCCAGAAATGTCTTAAAAGCAAGGTTTGATGAGCCACTTCTCTGCTGCCTACTTGAAAAAGCAGTGGCTGAAGAAGACCCATCAGTAAAGGGTGAGATTATACGTGCATTGGCGGGCGTCGATGGGCGAGAGATTACAGATAGCCAAATTAGAAAGGAGTATCTGTCGGTACTACTATCGTGCGAGCCCCAGACATCGTTTACAATCAAAGCAATAGCGATTCTGCCAGTTGAGGAGCTAGTTGCACATGAATCACGATTGGTCGAGGTGATGGAATTGCAGCAAAGCAGCGAAGATCAGGGCTTAAGAAACAACTTGGCATTTCTGGCGGCATCGATTACCAAGTCAGGGTCATCAGAAATTCTTCAAACAGCATCACGTCATGTATTAGCGAGCTACACTAGTAGTATGGACATAAATAATTCTTCTGTACATATGTAATGAACCAGCCAAGTTATGTATATATCACCTCTCAATCGATTAGATGATAGTCTCTATCTGCACTGCATACTCTAGGGTATTAGCAATAAGGTTCTCCGGGGGAGCACTTTCCGATGCAAAGTCGTCTTGATCTTCCTTGGGGAAATATATCTGGCCGTCCTTAAGCTTCCAGTGGGGCTGTTCATTGTTGACAAAGTCTATAATTTCCTGGTCAGAAGACAGAAATAGTAAATGCCGGGCATTTCCAACTGGCAGAGATGCATATGCCTTTTCCGTGCAGGCCGCGATTTCCAGTCTGACAGTAGAAACCAGAGACTCGGCTAGTATGGCAAATTCCGCCGAGGGGAACTGCGATTCCTGAGTTATAGCCTTCCAGACCTTATCGTACAGACCTTCCATTAGCCACTGCTCGAGATGCAGAGAGTAAGAAAGGTAAGGATCAGTGGCATCACCAGACCCGGTGTTCTCCAGCACATCCAATTCGGTATGAAATTGGGCAATCTCGTTTTTAGCCACCAGAAGCAGCAAGTACAAGCCTGAGATCTTGTTCTGATTCGAGGAGGGAGGCAAGTTAAGCTTGGGGGAGTAGAAAGGTCTGATGATAGCAAACAGCCTCTCGACTTCACTGTCGTCTCGACTGTGGATTGCAGACAGAACACCGAGTTCCAGTACATGACGAGCAGCTACCAGATCCTGTTCGGGGGCACCAGGTCGCGGGACCAAGACGCCGGCACGAGCCATTTCGAGCTTGATTTTGGGCAGCAGCTGCGATGTTGTGCTGAATTGGCCCTGTTCAAAGGCAGCAATGAACTGTTTTGCCAGGGATGCGAGACTCATGCTGTGCGTGGCGTATGTGATGTGATGTTGGTAGGAAACGACAGGGTGGGTGGGATAGAGCTACGATGGTGGTTTATAGGTGGTTGTCTGGGTAACGTATGTGGAAGATTTATGCAAGGATGGATGGATTACCTAAGCAGCTGACATAAGCGAGCTAACTGGAGCAAAGTTAATTCAATCGGCCAGCCTGAACCGTCTGTGTAGTACTAGCATATTGCCAATTACCACTACTCTATCTACATAATATACCGTATACGAAGACAATCGGACACCGCTATCTAAGATTTATGCTACGTGTGATTTACACTTGCTCAACTCAAATTGGTCGATTTGCTGGTTGGCTGCCTGCCTGGACTGGGGAGAGCAGGTGCCGATCCATCGTCGTCGTCGTCATAGTTTCACCAGAATCTGTGATCGGCATACACGTGATCGGCAGACTGAAAAGTACGCAGGAACTCTAACGGAGCAGGGGGTAGGCATATTTGGGTGCTAACAAAGCCGAATAGGGGGCTAGATTGACAGAGAAAAAAGATGGTTCCAGCCCGGCAAGGCTTCTGAAATGCCGATTTGCCGAGGGCGACCGGTTTAAATCTTATTCATGAGCCATTTTGACCGTCTGATGGTGTGCCGGTGGATCTCAAAGTCTAGTCCGGGCCACTCAGAACAAGCACCAAAACTAAAAGGCCCACCCCAACCAACCAAAACCAAAACCAAAAATCGAATCGGCACAGCGGAGTACCAAAAGCCCGACGTGGAGTAGTCCGGGTACTGGTGTGGGCCGGAAATAATAATATCATTGTTGTGGTGGGATCTACGGATTGCTGACACAGACACCGCAGGCCAGCCGCAGCCGGGTTCGCCGCCGTCCCGGGGTTCGGTTTTTGAGGTATGTTAAACCCGCATTTAAGCCCTGCCCTCCCTAAGCTTGTAAACTTAGTAATGGGTTAGTGCGACATTCACATCGTCTCTCCACCCACCACCACCACTACAACCACTACACCACCACAACCAAACCCACCTAATCCGCAACATACGGGATGAGCAGCCAGGTTCTGCCTAAGCAAACAGGCGTGCCAACAAAGGTGGCAGCGCATCACCACCATGTGCATCGCCATTTACACCAGCACCACTCCAAACAGGACAACCATCGGATCCACCACCACCAGCTGGCCCAGCAGCAGACGCAGACCCAGTTTCACCAGCCGGCAGCCAGCTCCAAGCTGGCCAACCCTCCCATGTACCAGGACGACCTGCCGCCTGCCTATGCGTCGGAGTCCATTTCCAAACAGCAACAGCAGCAGGCGCCTACTGTCGATTATACCCATGCCGCGGAGTCGGATTGTGATTCCAACTCGGAGTCGTCGGAGGACCTGGAGGAGGAAGAGGACGTCCAGGACTACTGTACCGGCGGGTATCATCCTGTCAAACTTGGTGAAAGGTTCAAGGATGGCCGCTACGTCGTGACCAGGAAATTGGGATGGGGGCATTTTTCTACAGTGTGGTTGGCCCAAGACAGGGCAAATAATGGCCGCTACGTAGCCCTCAAGGTGGTCAGGTCGTCGTATCACTACACCGAGACGGCGCTCGATGAAATCAAGCTTCTCAAGCGAGTAAATGATGCCGATCCCGATCATCCTGGCCGCGCCCATGTTGTGTGTCTTTTGGACAACTTCCAGCACTTGGGTCCTAACGGTACCCATGTGTGCATGGTGTTTGAGGTCCTAGGTGAAAATCTACTGGGTCTCATCAAACGGTTCGAACACAAGGGAATCCCTCACGAACTAGTCAAGCAAATCACCAAGCAGGTTCTACTGGGCCTTGATTATCTTCACCGTGAATGTGGTATCATCCATACCGACCTCAAACCTGAAAACGTCCTCATCGAAATAGGGGACGTAGATGCACTTATCAGAGCTCTGGAGAAGAAGAAGGAGGCTTCTATCAGCAGAAGAGCTTCGGCTTCGGCTGCTTCCTCGGGCCAACAGCCAATTCCGCCGCCGCCTCAGAGACGCAAATCTGTGGTAACCGGCTCCCAGCCATTACCTTCTCCTCTGCAGTCAATGCAAATGAGTAACTTTTCCGACGTGTTATTAGGATCGAACCAGCAGCGTTCGTCCACTGCAGAACCCATTGAGGGAAAATTTCTGTCTATGGCTCTGCACAATAACAACAGCACAACAGGTGCCCTGGCGGGTTCCACGGACGACGATACTGACGACGACATCGACCCCAAAACTGTGGTAACCGGAAAGAAGTTCCCACCCAACAGGAGGCATTCTCCTGCATCTAATGACTCGTCCTCCCGCGGTGGGTCAGGGGGCTCATCTGGCAAGCACTCCATCTCGACAGCTCCCTCATCAGCTACACCATCTTTAACTGCATCTCCAGAAAGACGTGACAGTTTTGCTGGCAACAATAATTTGAGAAGGGTGCCTACTGCTCTGTTTGAAAATCTAATCTCGGTGAAGATTGTCGACCTTGGAAATGCATGCTTTGTGGATCACCATTTCACAAACGATATTCAAACCCGTCAGTATCGTGCCCCGGAAGTTCTGCTAGGCGCTGCTTGGGGTGCCTCTGCCGATATGTGGAGTATGGCTTGCATGGTTTTTGAACTTTTATGTGGAGACTACCTGTTTGATCCACATTCTGGCCAGAAATATAGCAGAGATGATGACCATATTGCCCAGATTGTCGAGCTTCTGGGCGAGATTCCGCAACCTCTACGAATAGCAGGTCGATGGTCCAAAGAGTTTTTCGACGCGAAGGGCGGCCTCCGACATATTCAGAAGCTGAAGCCGTGGGGGCTGCGGGATGTTCTGATAGAGAAATACCATTACTCTGTCGAAGATGCGAGCATGATAACAGATTTTCTGCTGCCAATGCTGGAACTTTATCCTAATAAGCGTGCCGATGCTGGTAGCTTGTCCAATCACCCATGGGTCAAAGATGCCACCGGTCTGCAACATCTACAACTACCGAAGCGTGCAAGGGCTTCTGGAGATGACATTGTTGGATGGTACCAAGAGGTGCAGCCAACCAAATGAAGAGACACGAGAATTTCATGATCATGGCGGGAGTGCCTGTTTATATATTATGTTTAATTTAGGATCGTTTTGTTATGTTTGTCTTAAGAGCTTTAGCTTGGATTTTTTTTGTAGTTCGTTCGTTATATATGCTTAGCTATACTAAGAGTATATAGAGTTCGTTAAAATACACTGATGGCCCGTCATTTCAGTCGGAGTGGAGATCTTCTTCATCCGACGACCATGCCGAGTCGATCTCTGACAGTTTGGATGTGAAAGATGCCAGCATTTTGAGTGTGTCTAGTTCACGACCCGAGCTTGGCTTAGGATTATTACCCTTCTGTTTGGTCTGTTTGTGTTCTTTTTGCGGCGGATCAATAGGCTCTTGTGGTTTGCTGCTGGTCTTCAAGATGGTATCGGGCAGAAGCTCATGCGCAGGTCTGATTTTCTTCTTGACAGGCACGAAATCATCCTCCTCATCCTCTTCATAATTAATGCTGGCCTTTTTGGTTTTTTTGGCCTTTTTGGGCTCGAGCAGAGCAGGCTTGGCCTCTTCTTTTCCCACTAAATCTTCAAAATATGGAATCAACACCTCTGTTTTCTCGATTTTTGTGGGGTATAACGGCCTTTCATCGTCGTCTACTTCTGCCTCGGCGATTTTCATGACATTGAAATAGCCGTCTCCTACAACATGGCCAAACATTGTATTTTTGTTCTGGAGTTCCGGGGTCGCTGCCAGAGTGATGACAAACTGAGATCCATTGGTATCGGGCTTGCCTGTATTGGCACAGGCTAGAATTCCTCTGCGATTGAACTTCAATCGAGAGTGGAATTCATCCTTAAAGAAGCCTTCTGGATATATGCTCTCCCCTCCATAGCCAGTTCCGCTGGGATCGCCGGCCTGGATGATGAAGTCCTTCACCACGCGGTGGAAAATAGTTCCGTCATAGTACCCATTTTTACAGAGTTGCAGAAAGTTTTTACTAGCTACCGGTGTCTCTTTGGCCCATATTTCTAACTCTATCACACCCTTATTGGTGTGCAATGCCACTTTTGCTGTAGTTCGCGGTTCACTCATGTTGGAGATCACCGGGATAACCCAAACTGGCTGGTCGAATCAGCCAGGCATCAAATCAGTCGCTCGATCCGCCGAATTAAGCCACAGACAGTCAAGATATAAAGTAGCTACTGATATCTATTAATTGAATACGAGAAGCTCTCTTTATTAGCCACAGTAATATATATCGTCAGGTTTAGTTACCAGTTTGCTGCTCATCGGCTCTCATGCGGCTGTTGAAAATTTATAGAGTGACTTCTCAATGACACTTTTCTTCCTCACACAACACCATGGTTTACAAATTGGTTATCGCCGCCAAGGCGGGATTTGTCGCCTATGCTGATTTAATTGCCGCCGCCGTTGTCAATGCCGCTGAGCCTTCATCTCCCATTGATCTTGCGTTTGTTGATGAGAAGGAGGCCGAGCCTGGCCTTTCTGAGGCTGTTCTATCCGGTGGTCCTCAGGTTGAAGTGGTCAGTGGCCCCGTCAAGATCCTCAACTACCTAGCAGAAAAGTACCCTGAAGACTTGCGAGCTTCCAAAGATACTCAAGAATGGGTCGATTTTGCGTTCGAGCACTTGGCAGTCAAGGATTTCAAGAAGTTGACTCCTGCCCTGGAGAAGCTTGAGAGCCATCTCAACTTCCGATCTTTCATCGTTGGATATGCTCCCTCTATTGCTGATATTGCTGTATGGGGTGTTCTGCGAGCTAATGGTGTGGTTGGTGCCTCCGTTAAGTCTGGTGCCTGGGCAAACATTAGCCGTTGGTATAAGTTCTTTGATGCTCATCCTGCTTATGGAAAAGCAGTTGAGACCATGAACAAAGACCTCACCGAAATTCGAAAATCTCAGAAAGCCGGCCAGAAGAAGTCCTCCTCTGCTTCCTTTGATATTGATCTTATTGATGCTGTCGATGGTCAGGTCGTCACCCGATTTCCTCCTGAACCCTCGGGTTATATGCACATTGGTCATGCCAAAGCTGCCATTCTCAATCAGTACTTTGCTCAGATGTACCATGGAAAGCTGATCATTCGATTTGACGATACCAATCCTTCCAAGGAGAAGGTGGAGTTTACAGACTCCATTCTCTCGGATCTGGAATTGCTCGGCATCAAGGGCGACAAGATCACACACTCCTCGGACTATTTCGACCACATGTATGATCTTGCTGTCAATATGATTAAGGAGGGCAAGGCTTACTGTGACGATACTCCCCAGGAAAAGATGAGAGAGGAGCGAGGTGAGGGTATCGCCTCTGCGCGACGGAGCCGAACTGTCGAGGAGAACTTGCAAGTATTCGAGCACGAGATGAAAGAAGGTACTGAAGAAGGTCTCAAGAACTGTCTCCGAGCTAAAATCTCTGTTGATGATAACAATAAGACTTTGCGAGACCCTGTTATCTACAGATGTAACCTGACTCCCCATCATCGAACCGGCTCTCAGTGGAAGATTTATCCCACGTATGACTTCTGTGTTCCTGTTGTTGACGCTTTGGAAGGTGTCACTCATGCTCTCAGAACTATTGAGTACCGAGATAGAAATGCCCAGTACGAATGGATGCTCAAGGCACTCCACCTACGAAAGGTTCACATCTGGGATTTTGCCCGTGTGAACTTTGTGCGAACCCTGCTGTCCAAGCGAAAGTTGCAGTGGTTTGTCGACAACGGCAAGGTATCTGGCTGGGATGATCCTCGATTCCCCACTGTCCGAGGTGTTCGAAGACGTGGTATGTCGGTTGAAGGTCTAAGAAACTTTGTCATTGCCCAGGGTCCCTCAAAGAACATCATCAACTTGGAGTGGAATCTGATCTGGGCTATTAACAAGAAGGTCATTGACCCCATTGCTCCTCGATATACTGCTGTGTATAAGAAGGACGCAGTGAAGCTGCACCTCAGTGGTAAAGATGCTCCTGCAGCGCCTCTCACTGAAGAAAAGCCCAAGCACAAGAAGAACGCTGAACTTGGTACTAAGAAGGTTATCTTCTCCTCTGATATACTGATTGACCATGATGATGCCGCTACTTTCAAGCAAGGTGAGGAGGTAACCTTGATGGACTGGGGCAATGCTATCATCGACAAGATCAATCAAGAAGATGGCGTCATTACTTCTATCGAGGCTACTTTGAACCTGGAAGGTGACTTCAAGAAGACTGACAAGAAGATTACCTGGGTGGCCGATACCAAGGACCTTGTTCCCGTTGACTTGGTGGACTTTGATCACTTGATCAACAAGGACAAGATCGAAGAGGACGAGAACTTTGAGGATTTCCTCACCGAGACCTCTGAATTCCATACTGAAGCGCTTGCTGATCTGAATATCAAGGATCTGAAGCAGGGAGAAATCATCCAGTTTGAGAGAAAGGGTTATTTCCGATTGGACCAGCCGTATTCTGAGGGCCATCCGGCAGTATTTTTCACTGTGCCTGATGGCAAAACCGTGTCTCGATATGGAGCCAAGGCCAACTAAGTAAGCTTATATAGAGTAATATATATCTGTCTAGCTGATACCATTATTCTGCTGTATATATATATATATATGTATATATAATGAAGAAGCATTTTGGCCCAAGCTCATGCGGCTGGCCTCCAATTATTTTTTGGGGCTTTCGTGGGCCAAACTGCCATTTTCGCACCATCGACATGCTGACTTTCTCCACATCACCATGCATCGCCAGCGACGCTCCGACTCCGGTAGCAGTGCGTCTGTTTCTCGCGTTAGCTCAGGTGTAGCACTGTCGAGCCTGAATCGGGATTCGGCTTACCCGCCTCTGAAGCTTCTAGGGCTCAAGTTTGTCAATGCACGGGTGCATTTTCTGCTAGCCATATCTCGAGTAAGTAAATTGCCCCGGAAATCACAAAACTTGCAAATTCACCACTAACACCAACCATTCAGGGACTGTCGGTTCTACCCAGCTTCATCGGAATGTGGAACTGCTTCTACGAAGCATGGAAGCTCATGGAAGAAAAATCCCCTACTGTATCATCGGTACGGGCCTCAGAGCTTCTTCTCGCCGGCCTGTGGTGTATCGTGTCAGGATACCTTTCTTACTCGGTGCTTGATGGACTCATGGTGCGCTGGATAGTGACCTATTCGGGTCTAGCTGCTGTTCTACGCATGCTCTCGGTTTCGACCCTCAATCTGGCAATGATCCAGACTCTTCACTCAATTCTATCTCCAGACCATACTTATTTGCTTCACATATGGATCCTGGTATCGTGCATCCAGACAGTGGCTTATGCCGTCCAGAACTTTGTGACTTCTAACCTGGCGCTGGAGAAGAGGGCCCGTTCTGTGGACCTGCTCAATATCGCCGTTTTTGCCGTCGTTCCTGTCGGCATAGCTTCTTTTATAACCATGCTGGGCCTGCTCCGCAGCTTGATGATTTTACGACTCGATTACGCTCCTCCTGGTGCGTTTAATTCATGAAACCCCACCCGCAATGCATATCGCAATAAAAATAGTAGCTTTAAAGGTACATTTTCTTCCTCCACATTACTATTACTTTTCAAACTCTACTCTACAGCTCTATCTTTTCCGCAGAATCATGAATCGTACCGCAATTTCCAATGTCGATACTCCAAGACTCAGGCAGATCAATATAATTATGATCCACGTAATTCGTGACATGTTGTACTCTGCAATGGAGTCTGTGATGATATCCGTCAGCTCCAAAAACACCTTGCATCGCTCGTTAAGCACCAGAATTCGTGACTCAATCTCCAGATACTCTCTCACCGCAGAGTACAGCGGATTAAGTGAAGGTTCAGCTTCCCAGAAAAACTCGGGCGTATCTAGCACGTTGGATGATAGATTTACATCCACTCGTAACTTGAATAGCTTGCCGCTAATCTTCAACACCTCTTCTCGCTGCATGCCCAGCCGTCCTGTCAGTGCCAGCATCTTCGGAACATGCTTCACATCATGCATGTTGATGTCCATCCTAGCCTCGAATCGCGACAGCTTAGTGGACTGTGCAATTGCATGCGACATGGCCAGTTTGATCATGTGGTCACCCGATCGAAGCGTAATCATATCATTATAAATACGTGGTCGACTGGTCTTCTCCGAGTAAGTAAAATGCATTTCCTCGGTCTCAATGTCCACATCAGGTATCGGACGTACTACCAGGCTCTGTCGTGAGGTGCTATCGACCCGCGCGAAAGTTAGATCTGCAAGAATATCCTTCTCTTGATGCTCAGTGAAGTTCCAAAACACAATGACTCCGTAGGAGAAAATGAACAATTCAGCATGTTTGAGGTCGTTGTGTGTAGCACGCTTCTTTCCAGTATCACTGGTTGCCATGCCATTGGTAGACTCATCCCCTGGGCTCGAGGCGAGTCCTGTCTCTCCAGGGCTAGAATTGGAAGGGCTGATAGATGTCTTGTAGCGAGCATCAGGACTGGCGGCCATGTGCGGGCGATGATTTAAATCATAGTTGACTCTAGGGGAGAAGTCCTGTGGCTCTGAGGGATCAAACTCGTCTCCGCTGACGGAAAGTTGATGACTAGTCGTCTCAGCTTCTTTTCGGGGAGTTTCTAGTCCTGAATAGTACTCATAATGATGGTCTCCCCGTTCAGATTGGTCAATGAGTTGCTCCAAAATCTGAATTCCACCAGGACTGCTCTTCACCCTCGAGCCCTCACCATCCCCAGGTAGCAGAGGTAAGAAGTACGGAGCAAACAATGCTTCGTCGTAGATTCGTGGGCGTATTTTGTGGTGCTCCCGCAAAAACTCCGCAGTTCGCTGTAGTCTCATACCATCAGACATGCAGTAGGCTGTGACTCGAGGAAACCGATCCGTTCTCCTGTCCTTGGGCAATCTTTCGGCATAAGTTCTCTTGGGGACATCTTCCTCGTCGACATCCCAAGGAGTAGGAGGAAACGCATCTGGATCGGTGGCCGCTTCAAGATCATCCACAAATGAAATATCATCATCCGGGAGCAACGCAAGTTTTTCTGACATCTTGGTAGTCCGCGGGGGGATATTCTGCGGCATGAATCGGGCTTGTGCAGAACCAGATCCCGCAGCAGGCTTTTTACCCACGCTTTTAAGGCGATCCAGAACATCTTTTCCTGGGAATGCAGTTTCTACCGGGAGTCTAGGACTGTCACGGTCACGCCTGTGGGCCGACGGGATGTCTCCGGCGTCAGAAAGAATATTATCCATGGATACTTTGGCAAAATCGGTGCGCTCTGCATTATGGGAAATAGGCTCGCTACGCTTGGCAGCTTTTACAAACGGCGCCGAGCGACCTCCACTGGGAGCATTGCGCACATCTGTGACCAGAATAGATGGTGAACGCTTGGCCAATGCTGGTCTTTGCTTGCCGCTCATATTAGCTGATATCCGCTGATAAGGCTGGGTGGGTAGTTTTGGCTGTCAGGCTGCAGCTTTGAGTTGTGCAACGACCAGCCAAGGTGGGAGGGTGGGAGTTGGGACCGGGTAATGCCCCGATTGGGGCACGCTATGAAAAGTGAATGAACCAGCTTTGCCAATAGTAAAGAAACCCACCCACGCACCCTACAGGTGAACAGGCTCGGTGAATTGTTTTGATACAGCGGGAATTCTGAGTTATTGAAATGTCTGATTCGGACTCTGACGACGATCTCTTGGCTCTCGCCGGAGCAGCTGATGAGGCTGGCGAATCTACCGAAGAAGAGGCCGTGCCCGGAGGAGTGTCTGGACAAAAGAGTGGCCAACAGGACAGCGACTTTGAAGAAGGGGCCGCGGACGAGGATGATGACGAGGATGATGATGAAGATGATGGTGGAGACGATGACGATGTCACAGATGATGAACAGGCGGTTTTGAATCCGTATCCTTTGGAGGGCAAGTACAGGGACGACCGTGATCGAGACATCCTTGAGGCGCTTCCAGAAGTTGAGCGTGAATCAATTCTGTTTGATCGTTCACAGGAAATGCAGAAGTATGAAGAACGGAAATACCTTGCACAGCGTGTCAGGGAACAGAAGCAGGCCCAGAAACAGGCTGCTGATTCCACAAAGCGTCGATCTGCTCGTGACAAGACGTCCGACCCTGCCAGTGCTAAGAGAACAAAGCTTTCTGAGCTCAAACAGAAGCGACAAGAAAAAAGATCTCGAGCTGAAGGACAGGAGGCTCCTTACAGGCAGAAGAAGCGAATAAAGAGTGAAGGTGGTGACGACTATAGCGATGAAGACGACGCAGACGACAGTGGAAGAGAGCCAGATGAAGATGATTACTATGGCAGTGACGACGAAGGCCCAGTCAAGTGGGCTGAAACTCGGTCTAGTGGTAGTGATGACTGCACGGTGGAAGATGTGAATAAGATCCGACTGGGCAAGACGTTCTTCGCCAAGTACTGCCACTATCCCGACTTTGAGTATGTACTGGCTGGTGCATTTGTCCGGGTGAATATTGGATTCAACCAGCAGAAACAACAGCCTGTGTATCGACTGTGTCAAGTTAAGGGCCTAGTACCATCCAAGCCGTACACATTCCAGAACCGGACCAATGACGAAGCCCTGCTCGTATCGCAAGGCGAAAGTGAAAAGACTTTCCAGATGGGAATATGCAGTGACAGCATAGTGACTCAAGAGGAGTTCGATTGGTGGAAAGGAATGATAAAAAAAGCTGGCCAAAAGGTGTCAAAACGACAGGTGGAGAGAAAATCAAAAGACCTGGAGGAATTCAAGTCGCACCAGTTGACGGCTGACGAGCTGGAAACAATGATCCAGCGACGACAAAAACTGACAGGTAACTCTCTCAGTACTAACGTTGTGTTGGAGAAAGCTGTTCTTCAGGAGCGAAGGGCCGTGGCTTTGGACCAGGGCAATTTCCAGGAGGTACAGAAGATTGATGATCAACTAGACAAGCTGGAGAGAAGTCTAAGCAAGCATAAGAGAAGATCTGAGCTAGACAAGATATCAAAGGTAAACGAGCGTAATCGAAAGGTCAATCTCGAGGAAATCCGAAAGGCAGAAGTAGCCGCTGCTGTCGCTCGACGAAAAGCCGCTGCTAACAATGAATCGTTTGCAGGCAACCCATTTCTGCGGCTGAAAACGGCCCCACGAATGTTCTACAACTCGGACCGGTCTGGATCAGAAACTGCCACACCGCAACCAGAGGAAGATGCTGCGTTGAAGGCGGAGGAAATAAAGAAGGAGGAAAAGCGTAACCTGCTCATCAAATCCAAGCTTTCTCACAATGCGTCTGCTCTGGACGATGCTATCGCCAGTGTGGATATTGCTTTGGACATAGAAATCTAATCCGGAACCTTTTAAGGCTGTAGAGTATTTAAAATAGTCATAGTAATGAGTATATACATTTGATTTGTTTGAGTTTTGTTTGTTTGAGATGCCATATTGGAGGGTTAGGGCCAGCCCGCTCCGTGCTTACGTTAAAACCGCCGGGAGGCTTTGAAGTTTGTACACACGAACTACACTACCAACGTCATGGTGGACGAAGGAGCATCTGCGGGCGAGCAGCTGATTGAAGCGGCCCGACGAAATAATCATGAACTTTTTGAGCAAGTTCTGGAGGAGGCTGGAGCCGGATTGGAAGGTGACCAGAAAACAGCCAAAATCGCAGCATTGATCAATGAAACTCGAGATCCTCTGGGGAGCACTGCCCTGCATGTTGCGGCCCAGAGCGGTTCGTACGAGGTTCTGGATCTCATTTTGGATCAAGAAGGAGTGGAGGTGGATCCCATTGACCGCCTCAATAAAGAGACTCCGCTGCATGCTGTTGTAAAGTATTCGCTCCACGAACCTGAGCACGGGACGTACCTTGCTGAGATGCTGGTGGAAGCCGGCGCAGATCCCAGAATCAAGAACAAGCATGGGCAAAAGCCAATTGTTTTGGTAGCTCCAGTAAATACAGCACTCAATGATCTGTTGCAGAGTGCCGAATACGCTCACATGCTGGGCCCTGTTGCTCAACCGGAGGAAGAAGACATAGAAGAAGACGACGGACCCTCGGATGAGGAATAGAGCATGAATATATATATCTCAGATAGGAAGGTTGTAATTAGACTGGGATTATAAACATTATTTATAGAGCTAGCTCCAACAGCAGGTTATTCGAGGGATATGCTGAAGTCATCTCTGGTATTAGGCGACCAGTTTCCAAGTACATCGTAAACCGCCTTTTTGATTGCTTCTCGATCTTCATCAGCTTTGAAAGTATAGTAGGTTGCAATACTGCGATTGGCTCCTGTTAGCTGGCGAAGGTCTAGCAACTTGTGGAGAATGGACTCTCGAGATACCATGCTGGTGCCTTTCGGTTTATATCCGTAAGCCTTATATCCCATTTTAACTCCGTTGAGAAGAACTTCACGCTGGGTCGGTGAGCTTCCTATGCATATGATAGAGTTCAAACAGGGGCTCCCGGCTTCGTTCTTCGCGTATTCGAACTTCTCGCTGGTACTACAGAACGAAAAAAACTTGGGCTCATAGCGCAGTTTTGATACTCCAAGATTCGCCAGACGTCCAGTGTATCCAAATGCCCGTGTCATATCGTCAGGGCTGAATTGAGAATCAGGTACAATCAGGCGATCCAGGTAGAACCCAGCAGGCCGAACTAGTTTAGCGACAGGCCCCAGCAGTAACGACGAACATTGCCTCAATGCAAGCTTATCAGAGCACGACTTTGAGTATGACATATTCGAATTTCTCTTCCCGGGTTTAGTACGCACCAGTCCGACCATATTGAAGTTATCCCGACCACGTATAGGGCCATTCTCAACAACGGGAACTGGAGCCTCAGACCAGGTATCTCCACCAGTCTCGGACAATAAGTGCATACTGGCATCTCCACAAGGCATTTCTGATACATACATAGAAAATACTACGCCAGGCAGGATTCCAAATGATCGTCCATCTTGAGTGTTTTCCAGTAGTGCAACATATTTACTGGACTTTCCAGATCTCGCTAATTCACATTCCTCCAAAATAAATAAATTAAGCCCCCTAATGCATAGTATTTCTGCGTGCATATCATGTAATACAGTTCCTTTGGCACTATTTAGCATGTTACTAGGCATTACCTTAACCCCGGTTGCCAAACTCAGGCATCTCTCAGGTTCAATACTGGACACTATGCCAGCCAAAACTGTCCACTCAGGTATCCCATTACTCCGTATAATTGGTTTTCCTTTATTGGGAAGTTTGTCAAACTCAGAAATTACTACCCGAGTGATGTGATCTGCGTCACCGTACATAAAATATTTGGCAGACAGTGAGTTGATCTCCTGGTGATTTTTATTTTCACCACCAAATCCGGGGTTGACTTGACACTACAAAATAAAAAGCCCAAGTTATAGAAGGATGATTTGTTGCTGAGAACTGAGAGCACAGCCCCGAAATGGGGCATATATATTTAGGCAAATATGCACTAGCCGAAATCTCGCGGATTAATTTCTATGTGGCTAAAAATAAGTTAGTTGCAACGAGAATGAGAGAGATGGTGCTTTATACTCCGTATACCATGGTTCTGGAGCGAATGTACTTTCTGAGATTCGGTAAAGACCTCACCATGGGTCTGTAAATCAATTTGAGTAGCATGCGGTTGTTGTCTCAGAATTTTTCTTTTCCCAAGTTTGGTGGTCTGTGAAACGAGCACATGGTATACCAACATGTGGTGGCTGTCTATGTGGACTTATAATCCAAAGAGCAACAGCGGAGCTAGGCTCAGCTTGCAACTGTAACACACGTGCTCCACCTACTCTCAAGTCCAATTGGAGTCGGGTTCCTTTAAATGTGGTGATACAGCTGTCATCTGTTACGGTCATTCATTTCGGTCCTACTCCGAGAGCTATCTTGCCTTGGCGGGGTTGCGGGGTACAAGATGAATCAAACGGCATTGATTTGGCCGAAGAAAAGTTCTCCAGGACTTAATGCTCTGCCTCTGTATGCTCTTGAAAAGCAAAAATCAGGAGTATCGGGAAATTTTACTGGTCCGGGCTAGTATTAGGATAGGGAAGCACGTTTGTGCTGATTGTCAGCTCAATTACCGGAAGTAGACTGATGGTCGGAAACTCTCTCCAAAAGTGATATGACTACCGGCCAGCAAAGTCAATTGGGGCACTGCGCATGTGGAATATCACTTTTATTTAGCGGGCCTATGATAGGGATCCCCTGTGCGAGATGCAAGGTATACTCTCTTCTGGCTAGAAGCGAGTGTGGCCGCACATGGATATAATTTGAGCCCTCAGAATTCTAACCCGATTGATGTTTATTGGGCCGTCTAATCTTCAAACGTTGTAACATGGTTTTGGCTAGTTAAGCGAATATTTTTCTCTTGCGGCAAAGCTATTGTATCAATTGGATCTCTGCGATTCACAACGTGGACTGGAGATAGTCGTGAAGCGCATACTATAAATGGTACCCAACGGTAGCACCTCCTTGATGAATCATTCGATAATCTTATATTGAGCTTTTTCCGTCCATGATTTTTCCAGTGCCTCATATCTTGGCACCCCTGGCGTTCCTGTACCTGCATGGTGTGTCCGCCTACAAGGATCAATGGAGACAAGACCAGCAATTCTCCCAGCAATTCACTGATAATTTCAACACTTTGAAAAGCCTCGGAGGCGCTGGACCTTACTCGGATGGCCGAGGATATGGAATTTCTAGGGAGCCCCCGGCTTCATGCGAAGTTGAGCAGGTCATCATGATCATGCGGCATGGAGAAAGATATCCTGATCCCACTGGGTCTTACCTTAGTATCAGCGGAGCTGTCGAGAAATTGAGAAATTCAAACATAACCTTAAGAGATGACTTGGCTTTTGTCAATGATTGGGAATTTTGGATCACCGATAAAGGCTTGCTTGGACAGGAAACGTTCAGTGGTGCCTATGCTGGACGACTGGATGGTTTCAGCCGGGGAACGTTGTACAGAAAGAGATATGGTCATCTCTGGGATGGGGAATCCAAGGTACCCATATTTTCTTCTGGATACGAACGAGTTATTGACACGGCCAGAGAATTCGGTCAAGGTTTCTTTGGTTACAATTACTCTGAGGTTGCGAGCCTCAATATTGTCCCCGAGGCTCTCACCCAGGGTGCCAATAGCTTGACTCCTCAATGCTATCTTACCAATTCGACCGCAACTAAGAACTGCGATGCTCTTTCTGATTATATGCCTCAGTTCGATGTTGCTGCCGCTAGGCTCAATTCTCAAAATCCCGGGCTTAATCTCAATTCTACTGATATTTTCAATCTGATGGTGCTTACTGCGTACGAGCTCAATGCTGAGGGATCTTCCCCTTGGCCAGGTGTGTTTACTGCTGACGAGTGGCTCGCCTTCGGTTATACCCAGGACTTGAGTTACTACTATTGCGATGGACCAGGCAATTCAGAGATGTTTGCTATAGGTTCTGTCTGGTCCAATGCAACTCTCAAGCTGCTACAAGATGGGCCCAACTGCGATAAGAGTAATTCCATGTACTTTACTTTCAGCCATGATGGCAATATTACCCCTATCGTGGCAGCCCTGGGTATTTTTGTTCCTGATGTGCCTCTCCCTCTTGATGGCACTATTGCGTTCGACTATCCATATCATTCCGCGGAGATTGTGCCCATGGGTGGCCATTTGGTTCTTGAGCGACTCAATTGCAATAAAACTGCCGTTAACCCAGCGGGAACCTATGTGCGAATTGTCCTGAATGAGGCAGTTATCCCTCTTGATGAATGCAAGGACGGTCCCGGATTTTCTTGCGGTCTCTCCAACTATACCACGTACCTAAATGGTCGACTTCTTGATTACACCACCGCTTGTCAGGTTCCCGCTGATTACCCCCAGGAAGTCACTTACTTCTGGCAGTATAACCAGACTAATGCTCTGAATTATCAGAACGGTACCATTTCTTACCAGTTGGGTACTACCGACTTCTAAGCTGTTTCCTGTTTGGATTTGTGCTCCTTTTGCCAATTAAAGGAGCGCAGCAGAACCCGTAGTAAAATCAACGCTGATGCGGCTTTCGATTTTTGGATATTTCTCTAAATTATTCTTTGTAGTCTAGTCTTATCATTGTCTTATCAGCATCTTATCAGTACATGAAACATTTTTGGAAATACCCATGCTACATGGCATGGGCGGGATAGCACATTCCTAATGCAGTAAGCGACCTCCGTGATAAGACGGCGGTGTCTAACTTGAGACTGGCTCCGATCTACTGATCTTCTCGGACTTAATGACTTATCTCATGGGGTATTGGGCTTATCTTCGTGTGTGTTGATCAGGCTGCTCTGTAGTTTCCCATAGACCAGATACGTGATCATTGCCAGCCAGATATCACAGAAGTCTCGTTTTACCTCCCACAATTTCAAAGAATGATAGACATAGGCTGAAGTCGTCGAGAGAAATCCATAATAAACTGATTATATTTAGGTGATCATATTGCTATCCAGCTGGGAAAGCATTTTTTTTGCGCTCTTCTTTGGAGGCTTATTTTGTGTGGGGTCAAATTAGATTGTATACTTTAGCTTTAAAAGACTGCCACATCGACCTTATATTTTCACGCTTTGGATTGTTCCAGGTTGAGAAAGATGGACTGTCAAAAACGGCCTTAAATAATCAGTGGATATTTTTTTTAGATTTCTCTAAGTCTGATAGATGAAGAGCAATTGTTAACAACTTGATATGTCTGTAGAAAATGACTGTTGTCAGATATTCCGTAATTATTCTCTACATACTACCAAAAAAATACTAAGCTCTCAGTGCATCTCGCAATACCTTGGCCAGCGCAATTGCTTTCTCTTCCTCCAGTCTTCTGGTGATTAATTGTATACAGACAGGAGCTCCTTGAAAGAATTCAGGATCATAAGCCTCTGTCTTCTCAGAGTCAATTTCCTTGTCAACGTGAGTGACTGGAACAATCACCACCGAGCAATCAAGAACATTCAAAGTGACAGTGTAGGAAGGAAAATGGTCGTCATAAGGAGCAAAAGAGGTAGACGACCATGCAGGTGAGATCCAAGCATCCACTGGTTTACCATTAAAAGTTCTCTCTTTCGTGGAATTCCAGTAATCGAAATACATCTTCTGAATTTCGTACTTCTCATTTGCATCATCCCAATGCTCATTAACTGTTTTGGGATCACCAGAGACAACACGCTTTATAATAGTGGGTGGTTCCCCAGTAATAGCGCACATATCGTCCACTTCTTTTCCCGCGTCAGCTCTAAAAACACTTATGGCGTTCTCCATAATTCGGAGATGATCTTGAGCAACCCATTCAATAGTCTCATGACCAGCGGCGGTCAGAGCCTTGCTCACGAGATCAATTGCCCGTTTGATAGGGGGATCCACAGGACTAAGGCCATCCCATTCCATAACACCAAAAGAGAATTTTGAGTCAGCCTCAACTTTAAACTCCCTCCAGGGAATAGGCACAATCTTTGAATCATAGAGCCAGGCCTCGGTAGATATTAATGCCTTGGTAACCAATTCAAGATCGTCAAGATCCTGAGCCATAGGCCCAATGACTGACGGAATGATAGGTTGCCCGCTATAGGAGTTATCCACTTTCTGATAAGAAATTCTACCAAAAGAGGGACGAAGACCGTAGAGACCATTAAAGGCGGACGGAATCCTGATGCTTCCTCCAATATCGGTCCCAAAGCCGAGAGGTGACGCTTTAGAAGCCACAAGTGCTCCCTCACCACCAGATGATCCACCAGCACTCAAATTCCTATTAATAGCATTTTGAGTATATCCAAAAGCATTGGTATAGGTGTCACCAGACATCATCGCCATCGGAACGGTGGTTTTCACGTAGAATACAGCACCAAGTCCTTCCAGTTGGATAGCAATCGTCGACTTATCTTCCAGTTTCTTAGGTTTGTTGAGAAGAGCAATATAGCCGATACTGGTGTCCATGCCAGGAAGGTTGACTTGATCTTTCAAAGAAATTGGAATTCCGTGCAAAGGACCCACGGTAGTTCCATTCTCCTTGTAGAAGTCATCCAATTCTTTGGCTCGAGCGAAGGCCTGATCAAAAAAGATTTCGGTACAGCAATTTATAATCTGGTGAGCAAGTGCAGCACGATGACAGAATGCTTCTGTTACTTCCATTGAAGTAAGCTGTCCGACTGAAATCTTGGATGCCAGCTCTTTCAGTGAAGTTGAAGTGATGTTCACCTCAGTCTTTGGCAAAATCTTATCCAAATACACCGCGGCATTGGGTTCTTCTTCCGGCGTAGGGATCTTATCAAGCAGCCATTTAGCAGGAATGGATGCTTTAGTAGCAGCCTGTTTCTTAGCAGCAGAAATCTGCCAGTCTGTGAGAACGGTCATGATTGAAGAAGTAACCTGGGGAAGAAAGAGGGAAAGAGTATATATATCACGAATTTAACGAAAAATCAACCGAAAATACCAGTTGACAAAAATGTTAAATAATAAATTGATAGAGGGAAGATTGAATATTTTTCGGGGCATATTTGAACTATATTTGAACTATATTTGAACAGCTTTTATCTCTGCTCGATAACACCCCACGGAGTTAAGCATATCTATAGTTTCTTTTGTGGGTGAAATGAGTAATCAACTGATAAGTATCTCCTAATCTGGAAGGATCTCACCGAAGCACTAAACAATCGGAGACGGACGTACCAAATAGGAAACACACCTCCGTCTTATCATTTTTAAGATCGTCTTCTTCACCGCAAGACAATCTGATAATGATGCTTATACCAAAGATTATATTTAATCCGCAAATTTCTCCGTTTGATTGAATAAAGAGAATAGAAAAACATTATCATTATGGCATCTGAATATATTTTGAGCCAGGGCTACGGCTACGGTTTTGCTCTTGGAGTCGGCGCTCTATTTGCCTTACTCATGGCTAGCATTACTCACCTACTCAATAAATATGCCGACGACCACCAGGATTCAGAAAATTTCACTACTGCATCTCGATCGGTTAAGACTGGCCTTTTGGCTTCCGCGGTTGTCTCTTCGTGGACTTGGCCAGCGACTCTGCTGACATCTGGTGCATGGGCTTATGCCTATGGCGTTCAGGGCTGTTTCTGGTACGGATCAGCAGGAACCTTCATGGTGCTTATCATGGCAGTTCTTGCTGTAGAAATCAAGCGAGTTTGCCCCGGTACTCATACTGTAGGTGAAATTGTCAAGGCTAGATTTGGAACTGGCGGACATGTTGTCTACATGTGCTACATTACGGGCTGTAATGTAATCGTTTCGGTTATTTTACTGCTTGGTGGGTCACAGGGCTTTAATGCTGCCACCGGCATGAATGTTATAGCAGCTGCCTTTTTGCTTCCTCTAGGTGTTATTTGCTACACAGTTCTAGGAGGTATCAAAGCTACTTTCCTGTCCGATTGGGTTCACACCATTATCATTTATGTTATCATCCTCACAGTCGTGTTCCAAGTCTACGCCACCAACGACTTAATCGGATCTCCTTCTAGGATGTATGATATGCTTAGCGAAATAGCCGAAATCTATCCCTCGTCTAGTTTAGATGGAAGCTATATGACATTTCACAACAAAGATTTCATCATGGTTGCCTTCAGTGTTATTATTGGCTCTGCCGCAACGGTTTTGGGAGATCCTAGTTATGGTCAGAAGGCAATTGCCGCATCCCCTCGAGGAGCAATGGCTGGATACTTCATTGGTGGTCTGTGTTGGCAGGTGGTGCCTTGGGCACTCGGCAGTTCTGCCGGCCTAGCAGCGTTGGTTTTGAGTACCAATCCGGCCTCCTTCTCTTATCCTAATCTTATTTCTGCCGAGGGCGTAGATAAAGGACTTCCGGTTATTTACGGCTGTGGGGCCCTCCTCGGAACAAGTGGTGCTGCAGCAGCCCTTTGTATGCTCTTCATGTCTGTCACATCCGCACTTTCCGCTGAGCTTATTGGGATTTCTTCAATTCTGACCTATGATGTCTACAGAGCCTATATTAATCCAGATGCTAGCGGTAAACGACTGATTAATATTTCTCACGGCATTATTGCCTTCTGGGGTATTGCTATGGGAGCTTTGTGCTATGGGTTTGACAATGCTGGAGTCACTGTGGGGTGGATTATGAGTATTGTTGGTGTACTCTTGGCCCCAGTTGCTACAGGCTTGATTCTAACACTATATTACAAAGACATGTCAAAATGGTGTATCATTGTTGGACTCCCATTAGCGACTGTTTGTGCAGTTGCTTGTTGGGTAGGCACTGCATATCATTACTATGGAGCAGTCAGTAAAGATACTCTGGTTATGCCTGAACCTTCGTTAATTGCCAACTGCGTTTCTTTCTTTTTCCCAGTGGTATTTGCACTCATATTTTCGAGCATTTGGCCCCAGCCGTTCGATTTTAGCACTCTGAATACGGCTTTCAAAGCTGGCGACGACGCTAACGCAAAAGAAATTGCCGCAATGTCATCTTCTGATGAAGAAGAACAGAGAGCTCTTAAACATACATCATGGTTTGGAATGGCTCTTTGCTTCTCCTTTTTTATCATTTTAATGATCATTTTACCCATGTCTATGTATGCAAGGAACTACATATTCTCTAAGGGTTTCTTCACCGGCTGGATTGTTATCATGATGATATGGCTCATGTGTGCCTCTACTTTCATCGCTATTTATCCTATCTACGAAAGCTGGGAACAGATATCATATATTGCCAAAAAGGTTTTGGGCATGAAGGCAGCGAAACTTCCCGAAATTGACATTCTCGACTCCGATTCGGCTGCTCAGAATGATCACGATTCGACCAAGAAAGAAATTGTAGGTGTTTTCACTTCTGAAACGTGATGAGCTATATTCATCTTCGTTCATCAAGGAAGTGCTTTTGTGAATTTTTATAGATTTTTTAGATATGTGTTCTCTTGAATCTTATTGTATTGCGGTAAACTGATCAGAGATAAGCGGTGGAAATCGGAGTACTGCTCACTCGCCACATCGCATTTTTTTCACGTGCAGAGAGATGCCAAGTTATGTCATTATGAATCTCCATGTAACATTCAAGACGAAGCTGGTTATTGTCAGCGAAGATCTGCAAATACTCCGCTGTCGGATGGTCAAGCCCATGTTTTTGGTTTTGCGGAGTTTCGAGAAAGATAAGATTCCCGATTTCACCCTCACCCATCCTCGAATAACCCCATAATCATGGCCATTCATACAGCACCACGTGGGGAAAAATTCTATAAAAAGGCATGTGAATTTTGCCGCAAACGGAAAGCAAAGGTCAGTAGTTAATATCTTTCCACTTGGTGCTTACAAGATACCGGTCTAATCAGCAGTGTGGTGGTGGCCAGCCTTGTGAGCTATGTCGGAAGTTCAACCGAGAATGCGTCTTCCGGAAAACTTACCGAGCACAGGATGAATTTCGAATTAGATTGTGAGTAGATCTTTGAGAAAAGTAGATTTATTGAAATTAACAGTATTAACAAATAGCCAACCGGTTGATAATGGGCAAGAGCTTTCTAGTTCACCGGACAGTAATGGCGACAGAGATGGCTACTTACTGAAGCCCACTGGACCGGAAAATCCATTGACGGGAGGAATGGACGCCTTTTACGGAGGCAGTAGTACCGTATCTTTTCTGGACAGAATATTTGTGTTCTTGTCGAACTCAAAATCTGCTGCTCTTAGGGAAGTGGCAGAAAACACACATAACGAGTTAGGGCCATTCTGGACATCTGATGTTCTTAAGGATAATGTTCATTTGTCTATGGCAGGCGTAACAAAGTGTATGGAGACATATTTTTACTTGTTCAATATCCCATGTCCCTATTTTATGCCTGAAAAATGGATCCCTCTTATTCGTGATAACTGGGCTGACATCTGTTTGAATAAGTCTGAGCTCGACGATAGCACCATATTCTGCGTGAACTGTATTATTGCTCTTGGAGCTCATTCTTTCTCGTATAGAGATAAAATTGAAGGCTACTCATTTGTAGACTGGGCGTCACTATATCGAAAGAGGGCTATGAGATACATGCCTGGGATACTGGCAAATATGACACTAGCTACCGTGCAGGGCCTAACAATATATCAAGCTATAGAGATGTCTCGCGGAAACTTCAGCGAGTCATATATTTATTCTGGTCTGGCGGCTAGAATTGGTATTTCGATTGGTATTCATACGGCTGGGAAGGATAATGCGGAAGCTTACCTGGCTTGGGTATCTGCATACATCGCTGAAAAGCACAGTTCCTTTCTCGTTGGTAGACCGAGCAGTCTTGGTGAGGCAGATTTGACCCCTCCTATATATAATGAGGTTGTCGCACGAGAGAACGGAAAGTTTACAACTGGATCCAATCACGAACGAATCAGAGTGATATTTGGAGACATTGCTCTCAAAATTCAAAAAGACATCTATTCTACTCACAAAAATAGAGATATCGCCTCTGTATACACACGTGTTGCCAAACTAGTTCATGAGATCGAGACTCTGGCCTCTTCCGAGCCTTTTGCTACAGTTGATAGAACGTCAGAGCTCAACGAAATATCCGATCAAGAATGCCGGGAGTGGTTCTGGATACGATTGTATTATCTTCATTTGCGCATGGTTCTATTTAGGCCTTTCCTTATTTTCTTAGCTTATGTTGAGTTAGAAGGCCACGGCGATTTTGTGATACCACAGGATATTCACGATTATTTGGTTTCTGGAGCTGAAGCCTGCGTTGAGATAGCAGTGGAAGTTCCAACTTTGATATTATCTATCGGCTTCAGAGATGAGACTTATAAAGCTTGTCCGACATGGAACCTTTATTTGGAAGCGTCTTGCGCTGCACTATTGTTTTATATTATAACAAAAAATACGCGGATAGAAAAAGATGTTGCTCTTAGAATTTGGATTTCTTTAAGCCACGCTGAATCTTATCTTAACTGCGGGCTTGGAGCTACTTATTGCTCTTCTAGCAGGATTGTCGGAAAAACACTATCAACTCTTCGGGAAGCTCTTGAAAATCCTGCAGAACCACATCCTATAGACCCTGCAGAGTTCACTAAGACCTTCTTCTCTCAGACTGCGGATTTGCCAACTTTTTCGTCTGAGAGCGATAAGAAAGTGGAATTCGAAGAGGACGACATTAACCAATATTGGTTGCAAATGTTAGACGGGGTTGAGTTTGTCTGAAGCAATCAGCAACTGTACGTACTTTACAATTTATGGCATCATTGTTTTAGCATTACGCATTATCCGCTCAGGATGATTGGAAAGTAGAATCGCACTCATGGCATAAACAAACGACTTTGCAGACCACGCCAGCCAGGCTCCAAATAACTTAACTGAGTGTGCCTTGCGACAAAGACACTATTTAGCGTAACCAAGATTTGATTAAGGTTTGGAACTGTTCAAGGTGGACTATGCTGAGGATGGTATCATAGTAAATAAATTTAGACGTACAGCGCATCTAGGAAAATTCGCGGTGGCTAGGCAGCATAATGAGACATATTACTCGGGAGTTAAAATTTAAGTGCCAGCAATGTGCATAATATGATATAGCTAATAAAATCTTCTCATGGTATACAGTTGACACCCTACGAATCACATTAAAACTAAAGAAATAGTTCTAAAAACACTCTTATCATGTGGAGGAAGCATTCAGAGCATCTCGCAGCACTTTAGCAAGCGCAATAGCTTTCTCTTCCTCCAGTCGTCTGGTAATTAGCTGAACACAGACAGGAGCTCCTTGAAAGAATTCAGGGTCATAGGCCTCTGTCTTCTCAAAATCAACTTTTTTGTCTACATGAGTGACGGGAACTATCACTACCGAGCAATCAAGAACATTTTGAATAACAGTGTAGGAGGGAAACTGTGGGCCATAAGGAGCAAAAGAGGTAGATGACCATGCAGGTGAGATCCAAGCATCCACTGGTTTGCCATTGAAAGTTCTCTCTTTCGTGGAATTCCAGTAGTCGAAGTACATCTTCTGAATTTTGTACTTCTCATTCGCATCATCCCAGTGCTCATTGACCGTTTTGGCATCCCCGGAGATAACCCGTTTTACAATAGTCGGTGGTTCCCCAGTGAGAGCGCACATATCGTAAACCTCTTTTCCCCCATCAGCTCTAAAAATATTCACGGCATTTTCTATGACTTGACTGTGATTCTGGGCGACCCATTCAATAGTCTCATGACCAGCGGTCGTTAGAGCCTTGCTCACGAGATCAATTGCTCGTTTGATGGGAGGATCCACAGGATTAAGGCCATCCCACGGCATCACACCAAAAGAGAATTTTGACTCGGGCTCAACTTTGAAATCTCTCCAAGGAATAGGCACAATCTTAGAATCATCGAGCCAGGCCTCAGTAGATATCAATGCCTTGGCGACCATTTCAAGATCGTCAAGATCTTGAGCCATAGGCCCAATGACTGACGGAATGATAGGTTGGCCGCTATAGGAGTTATCTACTTTCTGATAAGAAAGTCTACCAAAAGAAGGACGAAGGCCGTAGAGGCCATTGAAGGCGGAAGGAATTCTGATGCTTCCTGCAATATCGGTTCCAAAGCCAAGAGGTGACGCTTTCGAACCGACGAGTGCTCCCTCACCGCCAGATGATCCACCAGCACTCAAATTCCTATTAATAGCATTTTGAGTATATCCAAAAGCATTGCTATAAGTGTCGCCAGACAGCATCGCCATCGGAACGGTGGTTTTCACGTAGAACACAGCACCAAGTCCCTCTAACTGGATAGCAATCGTCGATTTATCTTCCAGCTTCTTGGGCTTGTTGAGAAGAGCAATATAGCCGATACTGGTGTCCATGCCAGGAAGGTTGACCTGATCTTTCAAAGAAATTGGAATTCCGTGCAAAGGACCGACAGTAGTCCCATTCTCGTTGTAGAAGTCATCTAGTTCTTTGGCTCGAGCAAAGGCCCGATCAAAAAAAATTTCGGTACAGCAATTAAGCATCTGGTGGGCAAGTGCAGCACGATGACAGAATGCTTCTGTTACTTCCATTGAAGTGAGTTTTCCGACAGAAATCCTGGATGCAAGCTCTCTCAGTGGAGTGGAAGTGATGTTCACTTCAGTCTCTGGCAAAATCTTGTCCAAGTATTCCGCGGCATTGGGTTCTTCTTCCGATGTAGGAATTTTATCTAACAGCCATTTAGCAGGAATTGATGCTTTGGTAGCGGCTTGTTTCTTAGCAGCAGTAATCTGCCAGTCTGTAAGAACGGTCATGATTCAAGAAGTAACCTGGGGAAGAAAGAGTAAATCACGGATTTAACCAAAAAAATTAAGCGAAAAAAACACTTGAAAAAAATGGCAAACAATCAGTTGATAAGGAAGATTGATTATTTTTCGGAGCATCTTAAACTATATATGAACCGCTTTTGATTTTCTGCTGGAGAGCACCCCACGGCGATAAGAAAATCTATATTTTCTTTTGTAGATGAACTGTACTGATAAGCATTTCCTAATCTGGAAGGACTCACCGACGGACCAAACAGTCGGAGACGGACTTACCAAATAGGCAACCCACGTCCGTCTTCTCATTTTTGTGATCGTCTTCTTCACTGCAGGACAATCTAATAATGATGCCAATACCGAAGGCTATATTTTATTCCACTAGTTTCTCTGTTTTGATTCCATAAATGGAATAAAAAAATCATCTTCATAGCCTCCGAATACATCTTGAGCCAGGGCTACGGCTAGCATTACTCACCTACTCACTAAATATGCCGACCACCACCAGAATTCAGAAAGTTTCACCACTGCATCTCGATCGGTTAAGACCGGCCCTTTTGGCTTCTGCAGTTGTCTTTTCGTGGACTTGGCCAGCGAATCTGCTGACATCTGGCGCATGTGGGTCTTAGGGCTTCAATGCTGCTACAGGCATGGGCGTTGTAGCAGCTGCCTTTTTGCTTCCTCTGGGAGTTATTTGCTATACAGTTCTTGGAGGCATCAAGGCCACTTTTCTGTCAGATGGGGCTCAAACGATTATCATTTATGTTACCATCCTCACAGTTGTGTTCCAAGTTTATGCCACCAATGACTTAATTGGATCTCCTTCCAAGATGTATGATATGCTCACTGAGATTGTCGAAATTTATCCTTCTTTTAGCTTAGATGGAAGTTATATGACATTCCGCAACAAAGATTTTGTCATGGTTGCCTTCAGTGTTATTATTGGCTCCGCGGCAACGGTTTTGGGAGATCCCAGTTATGGACAGAAGGCAATAGCTCCAGTCGGGGAGCAATGACTGGATATTTCAAGGGTGGACTCTGCTGGCTGGTGGTGCCTTGGGCGCTTGGTAGTTCTGCGGGCTTAGCAGGGTTGGTCTTAGCCACAAACTCAGCTTCCCTCTCTTATCCTAGTCCTATCTCTGCGGATGGTTTAGCAAAAGGACTTCCGGGCATTTACGGCTGTGGTGCCCTCCTTGGAACAAGTCGCGCTGCAGCAGCTCTTCGCATGTTTTTCATGTCTGTTACATCGGCACTTTCCGCTGAGCTTATTGGTATTTACTCTATCTTGACATATGATGTTTACAGAGCCTATATTAATCCAAAAGATAGCGGCAAACGAGTGATCAACATTTCACATGGAATTATTGCCTTTTTGGGTTATTGCTATGAGTGCCCTGTATGATGGATTTGACAATGCTGGAGTTACTGTCGGGTGGATTATGAGTACCCTTGGTATAATCTTGCATGCCGTTGCCACAGGCATAATTTTAGCATTATATTACAAAAATATGTCGAAATGGGGTATCATCGTTGGACTTCTAGCAGCTACTGTTTGAGCAGTTGCTGGCTGGGTAGGCACAGCTTATCATTACTACGGAGCAGTTACCAAAGATACTCTAGTTATGCCTGAGCTTTTGCTTATTGCCGACTTCATCTCCTTCTTTTCCCCGGTTTTAGTCGAATTCCTAGTTTCGAGCATTTTGCCCCAGCCGTTTGAGCACTCTCACCCAGGCTGTTCGTAGCTGGCGACGACGCTAACGCCAAAAAATTGCCGCAATGCCATCTTCTCCTGAAGAACAGAAAGCGCTTAGATATACTTCATGGTTTGGAATGGGGCTCTGCTTTACTTTTTTCGTTGTCTTAATGATCATTTTACCTATGTCTATGTATGCGCAGAGCTACATATTCTCCAAGGGCTTCTTCACCGGCTGGATTGTTATCATGATGATATGGCTCATGTGTGCCTCTACTTTCATCGCTATTTATCCTATCTACGAAAGTTGGGACCAGATAGTATCTATCGGTGAAAAGGTGCTAGGCAGGAAGAGCGTAAAGCTTTCCGAAATTGACATGCTCGACTCCGATTCAGTTGCTCAGAATGATCATGATTCGAGCAAGAAGGAAATTGCAGATGTACTTACATCTGAAGCCTGATGGGGCATACTGATCACCATCGGTCAAAAACTGCTTTTGTGAATTTTTATGGATTTTTTAATAAATGCTCTCTTGAATCTTATCGTAAGCGGGAAACTGGCGAGTAATAAGAGCCAAAGGAGATCGTAATACTGCTCGCCCGTTCCATCGTCTTTTCACGTGCAAATAGATATCAATTATGTCACCATTAATATTCATGTGACGTTTAACGCTGAGTTGATCATTGTCGGCAAATATTTACGAATGCCCCTGTGGGGCGGTTAGAGCCGCGAAGATCGAGGGGATAAGATTCCAACCTCACCCATTTTCGAATCAACCGATAAACATGAACAGTCAAACAGCATCACGCGGGGGGAAATTCTATAAAAAAGCTTGTGAATTTTGCCGAAAACGCAAAGCGAGGGTCAGTTATTGATGTTTCAACATTTAATATCAAGGAGATACCGTTCTAATAACAGTGTAGTGGTGGTCAGCCTTGTGAGCTATGCCGGAGGTTCAATAGAGATTGCATCTTCAGGACTGCTTATCGAGCGCAGGATGAATCTCATATCAGATTGTGAGTAAAAATTTGAGATGAGTACGATTATGGTAACTAAAATTTAGCCAATCGCCTGGTAATGGACAAGAAAAGCCTACTTTGCCTGACAGTAGTGCCGACGCGAATGGCCAACTACTGAAATCCACTAAACAGCAAAACCCATTGACTGGAGGACTGGACGCCTTCTATGGAGGGAGCAGTATTGTATCTTTTCTAGACAAAATATTTATATTCTTGTCGAGCTCAAAATCTGCTGCTCTGAGGGAAGTGGCAGAAAACACTCACAACGAATTAGGACCATTCTGGACATCTAACGTTCTTAAAGATAACGAACATTTGTCTATGGCAGGAGTAATCAAATGTGCCGAGACATACTTTTTCTTATGGAATTTCCCATGTCCCCATTTGATGCCTGAAAAGTGGATCCCTCTTATCCGTGACAACTGGGCTGACATCTGTCTAAATAAATCTGAACTTGACGATAGCACCATACTTTGTGTGTACTGTATTGTTGCTATTGGAGCTCACTCTTTTTCGTATAAAGATAAAATCGAAGGCCACTCTTATCAGGACTGGGCATCATTATATCGAAAGAGGTCTATGAAATATATGCCTGGGATACTAGCAAATATGACGCTAGCTACCGTACAGGGACTAATAATATATCAGGTTATAGAAACTTCTCGCGGAAACTTTAGCGAGTCATACATTTATTCTGGTATAGCGGCAAGAATTGGCATTTCAATCGGTATTCATACGGCTGGAAAGGATAATCCGGAAGCTTACCTGACTTGGCTATCAGCATACATCGAAGAAAAGCACAGTTCCTTTGTGGTTGGCAGACCGAGCAGTCTTGGTGAGGCAGACTTGACCCCTTCTATATATCATGAGATCGTCGCACGAGAAAACGGAATGTTTACAACTGGATCCAATCACGAACGAATTAGAGTGATATTTGGAGACATTGCTCTTAAAATTCAAAAAGACGTCTATTCTGCGAGGGAAGATAGAGATATCGCATCTGTATACACCCGTGTTGCCACGCTAGCTCATGAGATTGAAACTCTGGCCTCTGCCGAGCCTTTTGCGACAATTGATAGAACCTCAGAGCTGAATGAAATATCAGATCAAGAGTGCCGGGAATGGTTCTGGATACGGTTATATTATCTCCATTTGCGCATGGTTCTGTTTAGGCCCTTCCTCATTTTCTTAGCTTATGTTGAATTAGAGGGCCATGGCGATCTTGTGATACCACAGGATATTCACGATTACTTGGCCTCTGGAGCTGAAGCCTGTGTTGCGATTGCAGTGGAGGTTCCAACCATGATATTATCCATTGGATTCAGAGATAAAATTTATCAAGCCTGTCCGACATGGAATCTTTATTTAGAAGCATCTTGCGCTTCATTACTGTTTTATATTATAACAAAAAGCACGCGGATAGAAAAAGATGTTGCTCTCAGAATTTGGATCTCTTTGAGCCATGCTGAATCGTATCTAAACTGCGGGCTTGGGGCTCCCTATTGCTCTTCTAGCAGGATTGTTGGAAAGACACTCTCAACGCTTAGAGAAGCTCTGGAAAACCCTGCAGAACGACATGACATCGACCCTGCAGAATTCACCAAGACCTTTTTCTCTCAAACTGCGGACCTGCCAACTTTCTCTTCTGAGAGTCATGAAAAATTGGAATTTGAAGAGGAGGACATAAATCAATATTGGTTTCAAATGTTAGACGGGGTGGAGTTTGTCTGAGGCAATAAGGACGTGTACATACTTTGTAATAAATAGCATCGCTCTTTAGCATAACGCAAAATCCGCTTAGGAGGATTCGAAAAAGTTAAATCGCAATCATGGCATAACCAGAGGACCTCGCAGACTACGCCAGCCAAGCTCCAAAAATTTACGCCAGTGTGTCTTGCAAGAAAAAAACTCCCCTATTTAGCGCAATTGAGACTGGATTTAAGTTTGAATGTGTCAAGCTTGACTGTGCTGAGGACAGCATCACAGTATATAGATTTAGATGCATCTGGGGAAAATTCGCGGCTTTGCTGCATATTGAGACATATTAATCTGGAGTTGAAATCCAACTGCCAGCAATGTGCATGATATGATATAGCTAATATAATATTCTTTGGCAAACAGTTGACCCCTTACGAAGCACACTACTAAAAATGAAGAAATATCACTAGAAACACTGCTATCATGTAGAGACTGCCTTCAAAGCATTTCGTAGCACTTTCGCGAGTGCAATGGCTTTCTCTTCCTCTAACCGTCTAGTAATCAATTGAATGCATACGGGGGCTCCATCGAAAAACTCAGGATCGTAAGCTTCCGTTTTCTCGGAGTCAACGTCTTTCTTCACGTGAGTAACAGGAACTACAACAACTGAGTAGTCAAGCATATTGAGGACTATTGTATAAGTGGGGAAAGTTTCGGTGTAGGGGACTGCAGATGCAGAGGACCATGCGGGAGAGATCCAGGCATCTACAGGTTTTCCGTTGAAAGTTCTCTCTTTGGTAGAGTTCCAGTAATCAGAGTACATCTTCTTGAACTCATATACCTTATCAGCATATTCCCAGACTTTATTGACTGATTTCACGATAGGAGAGGAAACTAGTCCGGCAACAGTATTGGGCTCACCAGTCAGCGCGCAGAGATCATCTACTTCCTTGCCGCCATCAGCAGAAAAGACATCAACAACTGTTTTGGCAATCTTGGCGTGGTTTTGAGCTTCCCATTCAATCGTTTCATGACCCGCTGAATTGAGTGCTTTGGTTACGAGATCGATTGCTCGTTTCACAGGAGGATCCACAGGGAAGACGCCATCCCATTGCATTACGCCAAATGAGAATTTTGAATCACTCTCGACTTGAAACTCTCTCCAGGGGATGGGAAGTAGCTTTGGATCGTAATGCCAGGGTTCATCTGATATTATGAGTTTCGTCACCATCTCCAGATCGTCAAGATCCTGAGCAAGGGGACCGATGACCGAGGGAACAATTGCCTGGCCACTGTATGAATTATCCACCTTATGATATGGGATACGACCAAAAGAGGGACGAAGACCGTACAAGCCATTGAAAGCAGAAGGGATTCTGATGCTACCGCCGATGTCGGTTCCAAAGCCAAGACCCGAAGCCTTGGCTCCGATGAGAGCTCCCTCGCCGCCAGAAGAGCCGCCAGCACTCAACTTTCTGTTAATTGCATTATGGGTATAGCCATAAGCATTGGAGCGTGTTTCTGCAGACATCATAGCCATTGGAACTGTAGTCTTTACATAAAACACAGCTCCCAGTTTCTCCAATAGTACGGCAATAGTAGATTTATCCTCGGCGGTTTTTGGCTTATTGAAAAGCGCAATGTAACCCATGCTCGTATCCATGCCAGGAAGGTTCACCTGATCTTTCAGGGAAATAGGAATTCCGTGCAAAGGACCAACAGTAGTACCATTCTTCTCGTAGAATTCATCCAACTCCTTAGCCCGGGCAAGTGCCTGATCAAAGAAGATTTCGGTACAGCAATTAAGGATCTGGTGAGCCAATGACGCCCGGTGACAAAAAGCATTTGTCACTTGCACAGAAGTGAGCTCACCAGTGCCAATTTTGGCCGCCAACTCCTTCAATGGAGTGGAGGTGATGCTCACCTCATCGTCGGGCAAAACCCTGTCCAAATACACAGCCGAATTGGGTTCCTCTTCGGAGGTAGGCACAATGTCCAATTTCCACTTGGAAGGAATAGATGACAAAGTATCGGCCTGTTTTTTGGCCGCAGTGGCCTGCCAGTCAGTAGGAATAGTCATGGCGAGATGATGGCTAAGCTAGATGGTACTAAATAGAGAGTAGAGGGTGCGAAACGGTATTCGTAAAAACAGCTAAAAAATCTGGCCTCGACAGAACCAAACCACGGAGATGAAAGACATCATAATCAGTGCAGCAGATAGCGACGTTTTATCATTCCTGGAATCAACATAGTTTTCCGATATTTCATCGATGGCCGAAGCTACAAAGCCGCAGCAGACCAATATACTTTATTTTTCGTGCACAAATGTCGCTCAGTGATCGATAAGCGCTCCCAAACGGGCAACTGCACCGTCGGAAGGCACAGGAGCAGGTGCTGAAGTGAGTAGCTTGCCCGAAAGATAGGAGAAAGTGCCCAATAATGACTTTTATCCGTCTTATCACCGAAATAGTGCCCTGACAGGCTGTTACACCCGCTATCGGGGATCGGAGCGATTAATCGCTTATATATAGGTTAAGGGGATTGCCGATAATATGAAATAAATCATTGAAGACTAATACCAACAAAGCTACTCAATGTCTACTGAATACATTCTCAGCCAAGGCTACGGTTATGGCTTTGCCCTTGGCGTGGGCGCTCTATTTGCACTGCTGATGACTTTCGTCACTTACTTGCTGAACAAGTATGCTGACGACCATCAGGACTCCGAAAACTTCACTACTGCATCTCGGTCTGTTAAGACTGGTTTGCTGGCATCGGCGGTTGTCTCTTCGTGGACATGGCCGGCAACTCTGCTCACATCTGGTGCATGGGCATATTCCTACGGTGTCCAGGGCAGTTTCTGGTACGGAGTTGCAGGTACTTTTATGGTTCTTGTTATGGCAGTTCTTGCTGTTGAAATCAAGCGAATTTGCCCTGGTACCCATACCGTTGGTGAAATTGTGAGGGCCAGATTTGGAACTGGCGGACACGCCGTTTACATGACTTACCTTGCGGGATGCAATATCATTGTATCCGTTATGCTGCTTCTAGGCGGGTCCCAAGGGTTTAATGCGGCTACTGGCATGAATGTCACCGCTGCTTGCTTCTTGCTACCGTTGGGCGTTATCTGTTACACAGTATTAGGAGGAATTAAGGCCACCTTTCTCTCTGACTGGGTCCACACCATTATCATTTATGTTATCATCATCACAGTCGTGTTCCAAGTCTATGCTACTAATGACTTGATTGGATCTCCTTCTAAGATGTATGATATGCTTACTGAAATTGCCGAAATTTACCCATCTACTAGCGATAAGGGCAGCTATCTGACTTTTCGCAATGGAGATTTCATAATGGCTGTCTGGTGTGTACTACTTGGATCTTTTGCTACAGTTCTGGGTGATCCAAGCTATGGACAGAAGGCTATTGCAGCCTCTACTAAGGCTGCTATGACAGGCTATTTCCTTGGCGGACTTTGTTGGCAAGTTGTGCCATGGGCACTGGGAACGTCGGCCGGCCTTGCTGCATTGGTACTGACTACAAATCCTGCATCCTTCACTTATCCTGATCTGATTTCATCTGATGGAGTTGGAAGAGGCCTCCCCGTCATCTATGGCTTTGGTGCCTTGCTTGGTAAGAGTGGTGCAGCTGCATCTCTGTGTATGCTTTTTATGTCTGTTACTTCTGCGCTCTCTGCTGAGCTTATTGGCATTTCATCTATCCTGACATATGATGTTTACAGAGCCTATATTAATCCTAGTGCTAGTGGTAAGATGCTGGTGAATGTTTCTCATATTGTTATCGCTGCGTGGGGCATTATTATGGGTGCTGTCTGTGTCGGATTTAACAATGCTGGTGTGACAGTGGGCTGGATTTTGACAATTCTTGGTATTATTTTGGCTCCTGTGGGTACTGGTCTAATCATGACACTTTACTACAAGAATATGTCTAAATGGAGTATTATCATTGGAATGCCCCTCGGAACATTAGGAGGAATTGGTGTCTGGATTGGAACCACCTACCATTTCTATACAGACCTCAACCAGACCAACTTGGGTATGGCTAAGCCTTGCCTAATCGCCAATTTCACTTCTGCATTTTTGCCTGTTATTTTTGCAGTTATTTATTCAACTTTGAAACCAGAGCCGTTTGATTTTAGTACTCTGAATGACTCCTTCAAGGCTGGTGATGATGCTAATGATAAGGAGATTGCTGCCATGGCTGCTACTGAGGAAGAGCAACTATCCCTCAAAAAAACCTCTCTTTTTGGAATGGCGCTCACGTTTGCTTATTTCGTCATCTTGATTATTATGCTACCTATGATAATGTATTCACGAAGCTACATTTTCTCAAAAGGATTCTTTACCGGATGGATTGTTATAATGATTATCTGGCTTCTGGTTGTCTTCCTTTTTATCGCCATTTATCCTATCTACGAAAGCTGGGATCAAATTTTAAGCATAACTAGGAAAGTATTGGGCAAACAGACTGTATTGCACCAAGCTGAGGTCAGCGACTCCGATTCTGTCGCCCAGGACGAGAGCAGTGTCTCCAAGAAGGAAGCAACAGGTGTTTTCTACACACAGGCATAGAACCATACTTGTTAGTTGATATATTGGGGTTTTTTATAGAAATGGATATTTGTTTAGAACTTGATTAAACGAACTTGATTAATTGAACTTGATTAAATGATCCTTCCCGTCTACGGGCCCATTTTCGGCTAAGTGGCCATACTGTACAACCGGCAAGGTGAATTATTTATTTTGAGTTTAGTATTTTGCCAGTGAGCATAAAGAGCATGAGGAATCGAAATTTTACCTGATTTTTTTGACACTTTTTCGTGCCAATATCTTGTGACTAATGCTGACCAGACGTAATACCCCCCAGTCGGTAGCGGCATCCGAGGTGGTCCGCTATCTTCACCTCTTCCCCATATCTCCGACAAATGGAGAGCAGCCCGGCCGCATGGCAGAGCAACACAAGAAAGCTCGTTGTAGCATGTCAACTTTGCCGGCAACGAAAAGCAAAAGTAAGCTTTTAAAAAATGTATATCTTGCATGTGAACTTTTCTAATGTAATCAAAAGTGTAGTGGAGGTGTGCCTTGTGAATTGTGTCAGAGATTTGGGAGACAATGCGTCGTCCGTTCAAACTATAGAGCCCATGATAGCTTTCAAATCGGATTGTAAGCATGCGAATGAGACATAAAAGCAGATAGGAACTGGAAGCTAACGAGTAGCCAAGTCGCTAAGGCTGAGCCGGTGACTCCCTATCCGAAAGTTAGTTATAACAATGGCGGAGATCAGATAGCCAAGAGGTTCGTGACGAGAGATCCGCTTACTGGGGGGATGGATGCTTTCTATGGCGGTAGCAGCACTGCTTCTTTTCTCGACAAAATTTTTCTTTTCATATCGAACTCTAAATCTGCTGCTTTACGTGAAGTTGCCCAGAAAACAGAGACGAAGCTTGGTCCGTTTTGGACCTCTGATGTCCTGGGTGATAGCGATCACTTGTCGATGGGCGGCATGACCAAATGCGTAGAGACACACTTCTACGTGTGGAATGTGCCATTTCCCCACTTTATGCCAGAAAAATGGCTACCTCTAATTCGAGATAACTGGGCGGATATTTGCCTGAATAAATCTAAGCTGGATGACAGTGATTTATTATGTGTACATCTGATCGTTGCATTTGGCGCTCATTGTTTCTCGTCTCACCACAAAATAGAAGGATACTCATACCAAGACTGGGCTTCATTATACAGAAAACGGGCACTGAAGTATCTCCCTACAATTCTTACAAATATGACTATGTCCACAGTGCAGGGCCTTGTAAGCTACCAGCTTATGGAATCGTCGCGGGGAAATTTCAATGCTTCTTATATATTTGCTGGGCTGGCCACTAGGATAGCAATCTCAATGGGGCTTCATACTGCCGGTGAAGATGATCCAGAGGCTTATCTCACTTGGGTGGCTTGCTATGTTGCCGAGAAGCACGGTTCTTTCATTGTTGGTCGGCCGACTAGTTTGGGTGATAAAGAACTAAGCCCACCAGCTCGTTTTGATATCATAGGCAGAAATACTGGTAAGTACACTACTGGTGCTAATCATGAGAAAACCAGAATGATCTTTGGAAATATTGCTTTGAAAATACAGAAGGAGATCTATTCTACCAGTAAAGATAGAGATATTGCATCTGTCTATCTCCGAGTCGCTGCACTAGCTGATGAGATTGAGACGTTGGCGTCTACTGAGCCCTATGTAGCTATTGACAGAACTTCTGAGTTAAGTCGCATGACGGATAGAGAGTGCCGCGAGTGGTTTTGGCTGAGGCTGTATTATTTGCATATACGCATCATACTCTTTCGACCTTTTCTCATATTTTTAGCATATGTTGAGCTTGAGGGTCATGGTCAAGTCGTAATTCCTCAGAATATTCACGACTATTTAGTTGCTGGTGCAGATGCTTGCATTCAGATTGCAATTGAGGTTCCGACAATGATATTATCGATTGGATACAGGCTGCACGACTACCAGTCTTGCCCATTCTGGACAATTTATCTTGAGGCATCTTGTGCCGCTCTACTATTTTATATCATTACTAAGAATACTCGCATAGATAAGGATATTGCTCTTAGGATCTGGATCTCTTTAAGCCACGCTGAAACCTATCTTGAGAGCGGTCTTGGCTCTATTTACTGCTCTTCGACCAAGATTGTTGGCAAAACTCTGTCAACTCTGCGAGATGCCCTTGAAAATACCGAGGAACCCAGTAATATTAATCCTACCGAGTTTACTAGGACGTTCTTCTCTCAAACGGCGGACCTTCCAGTACTTTCAAACAGAAGCCACTCTAAGACAGCATTCGAAGAGGACGACATCAATCAGTACTGGCAACAGATGTTGGATGGTGTGGAGTTTATTTGAGCCAGAGAAATTACGCTCTAATGCCATAATCAAGCCCTCTGAAACAGAACTGCATTTAGGAATTACGAGATCAAAGTCTAATTACCCACGATATTCTTTCAGTGCATCGCGAAGAACTTTACCCAGCGCGATTGCTTTCTCCTCTTCTAATCGCCTTGTAATCAATTGGACAGCAACAGGAGCTCCATCAAAGAATTCTGGATCAAACGATTCAGTTTTTTCTGTGTCAACATTTTTATCAACATAAGAAATTGGCACAACTAACACAGTGCAATCCAGTAGATTCAGCACCATACTATAAGTAGGTATTTTTGTTTTATAGGGAGCAGCAGATACAGTCGACCACGCCGGGGATATCCAGGCGTCAACAGGCTTACCATTGAAAGTCCTTTCTTTTGTTGCATTCCAGTAATCAAAGTACATCTTTTGCAACTCGTACCTCTTATCGGCATCCTTCCAATGCTCGTTCACAGTCTTCATCTTAGAAGCTGAAGTGAGATCGCCCGCAGTGTTAGGTTCTCCAGTTAAAGCACACATATCGTCTATTTCTTTACCTGCATCAGTAGTAAAGACGCTCATTACCGTATCAAATATTTTATCATGATGCTGCGCCTCCCAGTTGATAGTTCCATGCCCTGAAGAGCTCAGTGCCCTGCTGACCAGGTCAATTGCTCGCTTTATGGGGGGATCCACAGGGTACAAGCCATCCCATTGCATCACACCAAAAGAGAACTTTGAGTCAGCCTCCACCTTGAAATCCCTCCATGGTATAGGGACGATTTTCGGATCGTAAAGCCATGGCTCAGTAGAAATAATGAGCTTCGTCACCATCTCCAGATCGTCAAGGTCCTGAGCTAAGGGACCGATTACAGAAGGAATAACCGACTGGCCAGTGTAGGAGTTATCCACCTTATGATATGGTATACGTCCAACCGAGGGGCGTAATCCATACAGACCATTGAATGCTGCAGGAACTCTGATACTACCTCCTATGTCGGTTCCAAAGCCAAGACCTGAAGCCTTGGATCCGATAAGAGCTGCCTCGCCGCCAGAAGAGCCACCTGCACTCAACTTTCTGTTGACTGCGTTCTGAGTATAACCAAAAGCATTAGAATAGGTCTCTGCAGACATCATAGCCATCGGAACAGTTGTTTTCACATAAAATATCGCTCCTAACTCTTCCAACTTGATAGCAATTGTCGACTTATCCTCGGCGGTTTTTGGCTTATTGAGAAGAGCAACATAGCCCAGGCTGGTATCCATGCCAGGAAGGTTAACTTGATCTTTCAAAGAAATAGGAACTCCGTGCAGGGGACCAATAGTACTGCCATTTTTCTCATAATATTCATCCAACTCCTTAGCCCGGGCATATGCCTGATCAAAGAAGATTTCGGTACAGCAATTAAGAAGCTGGTGAGCCAAAGCAGCACGGTGACAGAAAGCTTTTGTGACCTCCATAGAAGTGATTTCACCCGACGCAATCTTATTGGCGAGTTCTTTCAATGTTGACGAGGTGATATCGACTTCATGCTGGGGTAAGATTCGGTCAAGATACTCTGCAGAATTGGGCTCATCTTCGGGTGTAGGGACCTTCTGTAAAATCCACTCTGCAGGAATAGAAGCTAAAGTAGCAGCTTGCTTCTTTGCTGCTGTAATTTGCCACGGGATGGTTGAAGTCATATTTGCAGAAATTGGCGATAGTAGTCGAGCTAAGAAAGCACTGGTACGGGGCTGATTCGATTCAACAGAAGAACAATGAACGAAGGTGAATGAGACCAGAAGAAAAAATTAGAAATACTGTGGGGTTTCTGATTCACCACATTTGAGTTTATCTGGACCATGTCATTCGCCAGGACCGTCGGCTATCGCGTTAGAAGGGGCATGTTGATGCGCTATAGGTATCCGAGTGTTGCGGCCGGATTAGGCAGTTGCTCCGTCGGCGCGATAAGCTGTCCGAAGCGGCTTCTATCGAGCGGGATATTCCCCGGATTACGTCGGTGGTAATACCCTATTAGTATATTTCTCCGACATGGCCGTCGGAGAGTCCTACTAATGTAACTGGACATGTTTTCGATTGCGAGGTACAAAGCGATTCGCTAATTGAGTTTTTGAATCAGAGGAAATCGGTGCCCATCTGCTACAGAAAAGTGGAATTAAAGGGAAAATCTTGACAAGACGGTACTTGACCGCATAAAGATAACTTTGTGGTTAAGCTTAATTTATAGCTTTACTATTGCCGTGAGAGCATTGTCTGTATGCTCGACAACAATGGCAGAGAGTTTAGATACTATTATGTACGAGTCCATAGTAAACAGGATTGGCCACTAAGCAGCAAGCAGTACCATGACGATATGCTATTATCTCTGTAGAGCATCACGAAGAATTCTTGCCAATGCGATGGCCTTCTCTTCCTCTAACCGTCTGGTAATTACCTGTACGCCGACGGGAGTTCCATGAAGAAGCTCCGGATCATAGAGAGGACCTGGGGTGCTATCAACATTCTTATCACTGATAAGAACTGGAACAACAACAACTGAGCAATCCAAAAAGTTCAAAACTAAGGTGTAAGATGGCCAGGGGGGAGGTGGCTCTGTAATGAAAGACGGTTGAGGCCAAACCGGTGATATCCAAGCATCAACAGGTTTGCCAGATTTTGTGGCACTCTTGGTGCTATTCCAGTAGTCAAAGTAGTTTTTCTTGGCGGCATAAACTGCATCAGCATCAGCCCAATGCTCCATAACAGTTCTCCATTTATCGTTTGGAGCGCTGAGATAAATAGTGCAAGGTTCTCCAGATTGTTCGCACATATCTCGCACCTCCTGGCCGCTATCCGCTTCAAATAGAGGACCAAACAGATCACTGAGATTTTGGTGATCAGGTGCGTCCCACTCTAAGGTATCATGGCCTGCTTTGTCTAATGCCTCCCGTGCCATGGTCAAAGCTCTTTTAACAGGCTCATCAAGTTTACCGATCTCCGATCCATCCCATTCCAGAATACCGAAAGAAAATTTATCAGCAGGAGTTACATTGAATTTTCTCCAAGGAATCGGAACGCACTTAGAATCGTATAACCATGGTTCAGTGCTGATGAGCTCTTCAGTAAATAACTCAATGTCATCAAGATCTCCAGCTAACGGCCCTATTACGGACTCAACTACCGCCTGGCCACTATAAGAGTTATGACACAGCTGATAAGGAAGACGCCCATGAGATGGCCGAAGGCCATAGAGACCACAAAAAGATGCAGGAACTCTTATACTTCCACCAATATCGGTACCAAGTCCAAGAACGGATGCCTTTGCACCAATCAAAGCACCTTCTCCTCCCGAAGAACCTCCAGGGGAAACTTTCCTATTAATAGGATTCAAAGTTCGCCCATATGCATTTGAAAAAGTGTCAAAAGAGCACATGGCCATAGGGGTGGTTGTTTTGACATAGAACACAGCGCCGATCTGAGCCAGTAGCTTGGCGATGGTAGCCTCTTCTTCTTCCGTCTTTGGTTTGTTAAGTAAAGCAACATAGCCAATCGAGGAATCTAAACCGGGGAGGTTGACCTGGTCTTTGAGAGAAATCGGAACACCATGCAGCGGTCCAATTGTCTTGCCATGCAGCTTGAAGTAGTCGTCCAGCTCCTTGGCTCTGGCGTAGGCTCGCTCAAAAAATATCTCACTGCAGCAGTTGAGCAGTTGATGAGCCAATGCAGCTCTATGGCAAAAGGCAGTGGTGACTTGCAGTGAACTGAGCTCGCCTTTGGCAATTTTGGACGCAATCGCCCGCAAAGTAAGATCGGTTATCGCTACTTCCGATGCGGGAAGTACTCTGTCCAGATACACGGCAGAATTTGGCTCTTCGTCTGGAGAAGGGACTTTCTCCAAGATCCACTCCTTAGGGATTTTGCTCCTCACCGCAGCCTGCTTTTCAGCAGCAATAGTTTGCCAGGTCATGGTGAGTGATTTGGTTCTGGTCAAGATCGAGCCAGAGCCGCACTCAGATATGCTCGGGCCGTAATAGGTCGGTTAGCGATCTGACAACATAAGTAACTGGGCTCCAGCTGTTAAGATACAAGATTTAAAAAACCGTCTTCCAGCATTGGTAACAGAAAATTGTCTACAGGGATTCGGTGCTGGTAGAAGGTTTGGCGGGTGGTGAATAATCAGTGGTTCTTGACCTTCGCTCTGATCTGTTGGAATCTACCACAGGTACGGAAATCAGAAACAGACAGATGGGCGGCCACCGCTATCAATTGGACAAACAGCTGTTCTGCGAGACCAATAAGACAAAAGTACGGGTTATAACCCAATAAAAAAATATAAAGTATAAATTAAACCGACAAGATAAACTGCAGCGTTTTCGCAATTACGTTTGCTGTCGAAAACATTCAACGCTTGTGCCGAACAAACGTGGAAATCAATGCTACACCTACAGCCAAGGCGCCACCGACTATAGCAATGCCCATAAGACCCTCTGTAAAACAGTTAGCATCAGAGTGGCTAGCTAATAGCTCTTAACCTAAATAATACTCACCTTGTGACAACTTGTCTTCAATCACCTGTCGAAGCTGAACTGCCTGATGATTTTCAGGTTCTAATTGCAGCAATATATCGCTGTACTTTCTGGCATTGGAGTAGTCTCCCAACTTGAAGCTTCCCAATGCCAAATAATAGAGGCATTCTCGACGCCTCCCAGGAACTTCCCTGAACAGTTCGGTCAACAGCTGTACACCAAGCCGTTGATCAGGTACCTTGCTGCTCTTGACAAGAGCCCAAGAATAGTTGAATTTGGTCTGTTGGCTCACATATGCTCCTTCTTTGTCAAATTGCTTCTTTAGTTCAGCCAATTCGCCGTCCGAAAGGGGGCTTTTACAATGTTAGTATTTATCTGGGAATCATGGCGAGCGCCATCAGGCATTTCTGGCAAGGGCACCTACGAATTAGCCTCTGCGAGGGCTGTTTGAAGTTAGTCGCTAAATACTTGTACGAACTATATGGAAATTTTTTTCATTCTATGACAGGGATGTGCATACCTGGGAAATATTGCTCTTTGGTCATGTTGGTTCGCAAATAAGCAGATGATGATTCGGTGGGGTGCGTGAGTGGGCTTAGTTCTAGTTTTGATTTGGCTTTCTTTGGCTTTGGCTTTGGCTTGGGATTGCTTGGATCCAAACTCACCGCCCAACCTTTCCACCTCCCATCACGGTTTTAGCGAACAGCAGCACTTCTACAGTTCCACCATGGTCACCAATATCATGGGACACTCCTTCCGAGGAAACTCGGTCATCAGGGTATGTATGGCAATTTCGAATTCACAAACGCTTATCATTCGATTCTAATCAGCTATTAGATTGGTCTTGCTGCCAAGATCTTTGGATTAGGTCTTAAACAGGCAGGAACCATCTGCTCAAAACTGGGCCTTTACCCCAACATGAGAATGCATGAGCTCACTGAGCCGAAGATTTTAGCCATTACCAAGGAGCTATCGGAACTAAAGGTCGGCAACGACCTGAAGAACGAGATTCTCGGCAACATTCGACTTAAGCGACAGATCGGCTCGTTCGCTGGTAGAAGACACCAAGCAGGGTGGGTAGCTATATATTTGCATTCGGTGGGCACTTCTGTAAGATGTGCTCCTTCGATCTATTTTGTTTATTTCCCTTCTCATACTAACTGCTTAATAGTCTTCCCGTCCGAGGTCAACGAACCCGAACAAATGCCCAGACTGCCAAAAAACTCAACCGGGTCAACAGGCATATCAAGGCAGAGTAGCAAACTCTATGTATGTACATATTTTTCATTATCCTTTCACATTCGCAATCTTCCACTCCACTTCCCCCTGCACCCAAACTAAACTTTCTCGGCTTTGCATGCCGATCTAGCTGCCTGATTTTTATTTTTTTCCTGTCAGTTTGGTCTAGGTGATGCATCAACCCCATGCTTACCCGGATTCATTTTTTTTCGCAAAGACTCATACAAACCAGCAACTGAAGTGTGGAGAATTCTCTTTCCTAGTAACTCAATTCTCAGCTCCTATTAGCGCAATGTTGTCGAGAAGCATCTGCCGAGTCAGAGCGAGTGCTGTGTCCTCATATTCCCGTGGAATCGCTCGGTCCCGCCCTACTACCGGTACTCCTACAGCTTCGCTTGCTGTCCGATGTGCTGCCGCTGCGCAGCACCGATGCCTTAGTTCAACTGCTCGACGAGCGGTTGCAAAACAACCCGAGTCGGATTTTTCTGTTCGGTCCACTGTGATCCAGCTGTTGGACAACATCGGCTCCAAGAGAGAGGTCGAGCAGTATCTCAAATACTTCACTTCAGTGAATTCTCAGCAGTTTGCTGTTATCAAGGTTGGAGGTGCAATCATCACCCAGCAGTTGCAGGAATTGGCCTCCGCTCTGGCTTTTCTGTACCACGTCGGTCTCTACCCCATTGTTCTACATGGTACCGGTCCTCAGATCAATGAGATTCTTGAGCGAGAAGGTGTCGAGCCTGACTATATTGACGGAATTCGTATCACCGATTCCAAGACCATGTCTGTTGTCAGAAAGTGCTTTTTGGAGCAAAACCTTAAACTGGTGGAGGCCCTGGAGTCCATGGGTGTTCGTGCCAGACCTATTACCGGTGGTGTGTTTGCTGCTGAATATTTGGACAAAGAGAAATACCAGTTGGTTGGACAGATCACCTCCGTCGATAAGACGGCTCTCGAAGCTTCTATCAATGCTGGAGCCTTGCCCATTCTCACCTCGCTTGCTGAAACCCCTGACGGACAGATTCTCAATGTCAATGCAGATGTAGCTGCTGGAGAGCTGGCTCGTGTCATTGAACCTCTTAAGATTGTCTATCTGAATGAAAAGGGTGGTCTAATGCATGGTGCTACTGGCGAAAAAATCTCTGTTATCAATCTTGATGAGGAGTACGAGGGCCTCTTGAAGGAACCTTGGGTGAAATACGGTACTAAGCTCAAGATTAAGGAGATTCACGATCTTCTCATGTACCTTCCCAGATCCTCCTCGGTTGCTATTATTGACGTTAATGATCTCCAGAAGGAGCTTTTCACTGACTCTGGTGCCGGAACTTTGATCAGACGAGGCTATAAGCTCCTAACCCGAGAAAGCCTCGATCAGTTCCCGTCTCGAGAGCTTTTGCGAACTGCTCTGGAGCGTGACCCCGAAATCCAAGAAAACAAAATCTCTGTTGCCTCTTATCTCCGATCCCTTGAAAATGCCAAGTTCAAGGCTTATGGTGATGAGCCCCTAGAAGTTCTGGCAGTTGTTAGATCCGACCTTGATAATATTCCCGTTCTGGACAAATTTCTGGCTAGCAAGAATGGCTGGTTAAACAATGTCACCGACAATGTTTGGTCTGCCATCGTCAAGGATCACACGTCTCTTCAGTGGGTTGTCCGAGAGGAAGATGAAAATTCAGGATGGCATTTTGGAAAGGCTGATGGATCTTTTGCTAAGAATGGCCAGATTCTCTTTTGGTACGGTATTGAAGATACTGCTACTATCTCTGATTTGATTGCCGAATTCTCCAAGAAGGTCTCTCCTATTGGTAGTGGTGTTACTGCCCCTATCAAAAAAGCTGCCGGTGCCGTATCTGGTATTTTCCAACAGGCCCGTGCATTTTCTACTACCCGTTCCCGAAGCTCGACCAATCCCTTCCCGCCTTTGAAGGATGGTACCAATACAAAGCCAGCCAAGATTGCCCTTATTGGTGCTAGAGGTTATACTGGACAGGCTCTGATCGAGTTGATCGAAGCTCACCCCTACCTTGAACTCTCTCATGTTTCTTCTCGAGAACTCGCCGGTCAAAAGCTGGAAGGCTACCGAAAGAGTGATATATACTATTCTAACCTCCAAGTTGAAGACATTACAAAGCTCGAACAAGATGGTGCTGTTGACGTTTGGGTGATGGCCCTTCCCAACGGCGTTTGCAAGCCTTTTGTTGACGCTATTGACAATGCCAATTCGGCTAAGAAATCTGTGATTATCGATCTTTCCGCTGATTACCGATTTGATGACTCTGGTGAATGGGTTTATGGTCTTCCTGAGCTTGCCAAGCCTCGATCTGCTATATCATCTGCCAAAAAGATCTCCAATCCTGGATGCTATGCTACTGCTGCTCAGCTTGCTATTGCCCCTCTGATTGACTACGTTCCTGAGAACCAGTACCCCACTGTTTTCGGCGTTTCTGGCTACTCTGGAGCCGGCACCAAGCCCTCTCCGAAAAATGATGTCAATAACCTTTCAAACAACCTCATCCCCTACTCGTTGACGGACCATATCCACGAACGAGAAGTTTCCCAACAACTCGGCAAGGATATTGCATTCACCCCACATGTTGCACAATGGTTCCAGGGTATCACTCACACAATCTCCATCCCCCTGAAGGAGAAGATCACCTCTCGAGATATTCGAAATATCTACCAGGACAGGTATGCCGGTGAAAAGCTAATCACTGTCACAGGAGAGGCTCCTGTTGTCAAGGACATCTCCGGTAAGCATGGTGTTGTTATTGGAGGCTTTGGTGTCAACAAAAAGCAAAACCGAGTTGTTATCGTTGCCACTATTGACAATTTATTAAAGGGTGCTGCCACTCAGTGTCTGCAGAACATCAATCTAGCTCTGGGATACGGTGAATATGATGGCATTCCTATTGATCCGGTTATCCGAGGATAGAGAACATAAAATATAGGGATCATACATATATAGATACACTACATTGTCTATGGAAGTACATGACTAGTTTTACACTGGTGGAAATGGCAAGGTGCTGTTCACTCATGTTAAAAATGCACTACTGCACGTATGCTATTTCAGTCTGGTGGGAGGATCAGTTCACGCAGTTTCCGAGAGATTGACCTGATCTAGCATGGCAAGTGCTGCTCCCAGGGTCCATCCAAGATCGCGACCTTCGATGCTTTTGACGACCTTCAGGTCGCGATAAAGAGGTAAGCCGTATCCATGATGCAGAATTCCAAATATGAAGGAAAGATCTAAACAGTACTCAGCTCTGTCCTGCAGCTCGGCCAAAGCTGAATCGGGAAATACAAGAGACCATTCTTCTGGGCCCTTGCATACTGAGTCAGTAACCGATCGTATATAGTTAAGGTTGACAGTGCCTGAAATGCCAAATGGGAAAAGCCTATCGTAGAAGTACGAAAATATATGGATATCTTCTGTAGCAAATGTCTCTGCCAAGGATGGTTGATACACGCCATTGAAACCGCATTGGTCATGAGAGCAGTATTCATCAACATTGAGCATTTCATAGACAATATCGATACACTTCTCAGCACTATCTTGGCTCTCATCACCAGACATTGTTACTCGTACAAGTTTCTGTGTAGCATCTAGAGGTGCAACATTGATTTCAACAGTTCGACTCTGGCTAGGAGATATGCAAGGTGAGACTATTTCTTCCAAGTCAGTTACCAGTATTTCACCTGTATGTTTGTCACGGCCACGCAGCTTTTCGGCAACAAGGGTGTGGACTGTCTTTCGAGCTTCCATAAGACCATATCCAAGATGAGAATGTTGGTAAAGGGTGTAGTTTTCATTGGCGAAGCATAGATCGTATCGATGATCTCCAGGGATCAAGTCTATGTGATCATGACGATGCAAGAAGTCTGGTTCAAACACAATTTGTGTAGATCCCCCTCCTAGATCAAATGTCGCTGCAGTTTTTGGACGTCTATGAGTATCATTGCCTACCGCATGATGCCCAATATTATGCAGAATGTGGTTTACCTGGATCCATGCGAATATTCCTTCATCTTTGCCATCGAGAACAGTAACGGCATCTTTTTCAGGTAGATAGAAGGGATAGTCCTCTTCCAGATGTCTTTTCACCTCCTTCAGAATATCTTCACTAGCCCTCTTTCCTATTAGTCTGAGACCTGCTGTTGCTTTGACCGAAATAGGTGTAGATGCCCGAAAGCTGCTAGGAACACTCTCCAAGGCTATGTCCAGCAGGGAATCCAAACTCTTAGCAGCCTCCTCTGGATCACCAGAATAGGCAGACAAACCGGGGATAACAAACTCAAAAACTTCATTAATAAGCTCGGGCTCTCCACTAGGAGTACTGGTATCAAAATGATACACATGTATTCTTGATCCGGCACTGCCTGCATCAACGACGACAATGTACTGAGTTCCACTAGGAATTATATCCAGAGTTGGAGTTATCCACTTGAAATCATCTCCAATGAGTAGCGCTAACACTATGAAAAATAGTGAAAGAGCTCCAGCTATCCGGGCATACATTATTACACTGTATAGACGAGTATCTTTGTAGATTCATAACACCCTCAAAGGCAGAAGTTCGGACTCAATTAGGTTTATAGGAGGGATATATATCTGACCTTGTTCGCTATTTTTCAGTTATTTGCAACGTGGACTGGCTGGTACGATATCAATCAGATCTCGGGTAACTGAGAGGGCTCAGTGTATGAACAAAATGATAGAAATATACAACATTCGTGATAATCAAACCTTTTCCGTGAACCAACAGTACAAGTGAGTACCACGGATTATAGCACATACGCAATCTTACCACATACCTCCATGTATTCCTCTAATTTTATGTCTTTCTTTATTTTGGCGGCCGATTTCTGGCCCGTTGAAGGCTATTTGTAAGATATCAGCTTGCACGAATACCGTTCGTACGGCTGAGAGGAGGTGGGCTTACCATATACGGTAGTGCCGCTTGCTCAACGAAGATACATTAGACATACTATAATACTACCATATATCAAAGATTTTCATGCAGATTTATCATGCAGTGGGATCAGCGATGAGGCATAGTGTTCTGGTACACTATGATCGCGGACCCCGTCCTTTCTGGGGGTATCCTTGCATTGGGTGAGGAGGCATCGGCGGAAGGTGGCTATTATTTGGGTCGAACTGCGGTGGGAGCGGCCCTCCAAAGAAGGGGGGCGGCGGAAGAAACGGTTGACCTTGCTCATTGTACATCATAGGGGGTGGTGGATAATGCATGAGCTCCGGGGGAATAGGTTTTCCATCCTTGTCAACGAACATTCCTGGAGGAGGGGGGAAGAAACCCGGTGGTGGAATGCTCATGCCCGGAGGTAAGCCTTCTGGAGAAGCTGGAACTTGCTGAGGATGTTGCTGTTGCTGGTGCACTGCCGGTATTTGTTGTTTTTTGTTCTGTTTAGCCGTTGGCTCTTGTCTGGCTCTTCGAGCCTGAGGCTGCGGTTGCGGCTGTGGCTGCGACTGAACAGCAGCTTGTGGAGGTGCACTCGTCTTGTTCAGCAGACTTTGGAAAAACAAGTCATCACCACTTCCAGATGGTTGACTAACAACCGGAGTATCTGGTACGTCGGGCAGTTGTCGGTGGTGGTGGTTCTGCTCAGGTTCGGAGGGCTGCGGAGAAGCTTGTTGGTTTCCGAGCATCATCATAATTCTTTGGAATCCCTCCTTGTCCTGGCCCTGGGCCACCTTAGGAGCTTCTGGTGGAGCCTGGGGCTGCTGTTTGCTAACTTGTGGAGTTCTTTGAGGTTGCGCTTGCGGAGCAGGCCCACCACCGAAGAATCGAGAGAATCGACTACCGTGATCTATGTCGGCGCTAGACTGGCCAGGCTCCAATTGATTTGGGCCAGACGCAGGTTTATCCTCTTCCCACATAGAGAAAAATCTATCCACTCCAGTTGTTGGTGGTTCTGTGTGTTTTGAGTCAGGTTGAGCTGTTGTAGAACTGTGGTCTGTGGAGAAAAAATCCCCCTCTTCTTCCACCTCTCTCGCTACATTTGGTTCAGGATCAGGCACATCGTACCCCTGTTTTCGTAGTTCTTCTGTACGCATCTGAGCCTTCCATTCTTCAAACTCTCTAGCACTGTGGCCGACATTGCCTCTGCCAGAAGCGTCTTCTAGCGGGTTATCAAACCACGAAGGAGTGGAATCTTCCTCTAAAATGCCTTCTGCAGAGCCGGAAAAACTCTCTCCACTTCTACCAAAACTTGCAAGATCAGTTACATTCGTCGGAGTGTCCCATTCCACAGTTTCCTGATCCTGGTCTCTTCGATTGCGTTGTTGTTGTTGGCCACGGACAGGATCAAACTGTGATTCATATCGTCCATGTGAGTCATTAGGAACTCGCCTTCGGCCCAAACCTTCACTCAGCTTTGGTTTGTATTTGGGAGCTTTGAGATCAATCGTTTGTAAATTGCTCGGTGCGTTTACCAAGGGTGATGAAGCCAGAATCAGCAGCGATTCAATGGTATAAAGGCGCACTTCACCTTGATGGGCAATAGAGGTCCCAATTGGAGCCTTGACCCCTCCATCGGAGGGACCCAGACCGTTTAGATCTGCGGTTGCTGTGTCGGATGCCAGTTTGACTGTAATGTGCACTCAGCTTGGTCTGAGCGTAATGTGAAATGATGGTTTGCGGTAGTTTGCAGGCTTCCGAGCCTTGGATATCTACGTGGTTGGGTGAAGAACAAGCGGTAAGCTGGGAGCAGGGTAACTGTCGTCACCACCGAATTGTATAGGCAATATTTGACTGATCTGCCGCGAGGTTTGTGTTTTACACGGCTATAAAGTGACCTCCGACAAAAGAGTTTTGCAATTGGTCTGGCGTTATGTGTTGTTACCGGTTCTTGTTGCTGTAGAGTGCAGTAGTGGCTTTGCTAGCTCACAGGCGGCGGTGTCGAGGTCTACTTATTTAGTACGATGGCCCCCCGATAAGGATTTGGATTGGAGCACTAACAACTGCCTTACACCGACAAACAGCCCATGAACTTACGACGTTCACGCAAGCAATATATGAGACTGACTCAGATGGATTTGATATCATATGTTAGAGACATTCTAAACTATGTGCCAGCCTGGAATCTAAAAATAATCTGCAGCCTGGCCGTGGGCAGGCAAACCTAGGGTTAATCACTATATTTATAACGATCCACTTTGGCTACTGTTTTAAGGAAAGAGCAGTGCATGTCAAGCAAGGCATCGTCTAATAGCCCGGTCAATGACCCTTCTTGATTGGGACCTGGCCAGCCATAGATCCCTAATTGATTTCCGATCTGGGGTTTTTTCACAAATTACTGCAGCGCGGGTGGGCCCTTGCACCCAACCACCTTGATTTTGGCCCAGCCATCGAGATATCGTCACCCATGCCACGCCTCCTTGTGGTATATAGGGGCAGGAGCACCCGTTTTCTCTTTTCTGCCATATACTTTTGTCTGTGAATTCGATTTTTGCGGTCTATACTACCTGTTGCTGTTGATTTGGTTATTTTACTTCTACTGGGTAGCCAGGACTTGCACTCAATTCTTGTCTTATCTTATCGGCTCATCGATTTCGCAAGCCACGCTCGCTGATTAGCACAAAAATCTTTTTTAACCAGCAAAATCTGCCAACATCTCTCAGTATGGCGGCAATTCTTCAGCATCCGTCAGAGTCACCAGATCCCGGTGTTAATACTCCTAGCTTTGCTTCAAGATTCAGAGATGGTACACTGTCGGCGGTCAGTAGGAGGAAGCAGCCGATCATGATTTCGTCGCTGGACCGCATCCACGATGAATCTCCGCCTCTGGCACGAGCACCATCCAAACGCTACTCTAATACATCTTCATTATCTGCCAGAAGGATGAAGAGTGTGCTTTACAAGAGAATAAAAAGGGGACCGGCTGAAAGAGCAAACTCCCTTCGCTCTGCTCACAGTTCACTAAGAGAGACACCCTTGGTGTACCCACATGGTGACATTCCTCCGCCTTTGCCTCCAAAGTCTCCGGAGCTACTGGTTAGAAAAAGATCATTGCATTCTCGATCTCGTTCATCCAATCCAGTTCGACGCCTGTTTCAAAGATTATTCAGAAATCGGCGGTCCAAGGTTGACGAGCCTAAATATGCATATTCAAAGGCTGAACTTCGTCGTCAGCTGTCATTTGATGTCCCCGGTTATAGGGATGGTAAAGACAATAGGTACCTCCAGTATCGACTGAAAGCACAGGACATGCTTCGACTTCGACCCAGAGTGAATCCTTCTGCTACTAACCTGAAATCCACAATTGGAGCACCTACGAACCCTATCCATGTCAATGCACCAGATGGAGAAAGGCCGCTTTCTCCCCAAGTCATTCGGGCCTTCAACCCGAACGAGCCGTCTACTCCTACGCTCAGTGTTGCAGGTAGAGCACAGGGAAAACACAGACGACCAAACCTTTCTCTACCCAGAGCTAAGAGGCCAGAACACGCATTTCAGATCACTGGTCCTCCTCCTACTATTGCAGCACCCGTGACCGCGGCAGAACAGGAAGATATATCTGGTGAGACGGTTAGCACTTCTCTGTTGAATCCCCCTTATGCTTCGCTCTCCAGACAACCGTCTAGTCGTAGAGAACGAAGAATACAAGATTCCTATCTCAGTAGAGAGGCATCTGTACGACGATCTGCTACTCGAGCTTCACGAAAAAGAGGCAATAATATGCCTATCATTAGACGAGTGGATCTGTACGGTACTGAAAACCCAACTGTGCTCATCGACAAAGTTAGACCCCATGTTTCTCCTGCAGGAGATGCATTTGAAAACTCGGCAACTGTTGATGAAGCCATGGACTTTGTGAACACCTGGTCAAGCTATCTACGACAAGCTATTGCTATTAGAATCAAACTTCAACAAGAAATTAAGCAATGGGAGGCCCAAGAAGAAAAAAGTTGGAGGCACAGCACTGAGTTTGAGTCAGATGATAATAGATCGCTCAGATCCAGATCATCTATGGAAACTATCTCAACCACTGCCTCATCCGATGGAGAACAGGATTTCTTTTCCGGCGACAGTGAAGAACAGTATACTTCTTCTGTCGGAAAGTCGCAGAGTCCTCCTGGAGGTAGATACTCGCCTGCGGCTTCTGATGCAGATTCATATATCTACAAGCTTGATCGTCCCCCTACCAATTTCAGCTTCAGAGACATGTTCAGAGATTCACTAGATCCTAAGCGGGTTTCATCAAAATATTCTTTGCTTATAGGCGACCGAGGTAGCCTGAGAGAAGAAGAAGCTTCAGACTCTTCGTATGGTTCAATTGGGAAACCGGATCATGAGAGTTCCTGGATGGCTCCGAAGACAAAACCCAGACGCGGTGTCGTTGAAGGAAGAAGCGTTTCTGAGTCGACTAAATCCCCTCGGCCTTTGCCTCCGATTCCTGATACAAACAGATCTGCATCATCTCCCGCCCAGGTGGCCCAGCTCATGTCTGTGTCCGTGTCGCCGGAACAAGCTCATGTGAAGCAGACAACACCACCTACACCTCCTGAAATTGTTGAAGTCATATCGACAGACAGAGTCAAATCATGGACTACGGATAATGCCACTCGTCAATGGAGTGATAAAATTTTGACTGACATGTATGCTGAATTGGGCGAGCTGCAAGTTCAGTCATCAGAACTCTCTGAGCTTATCCGATCTTCTGGTAGCTCCCCGACAGATCATTCTGGTAGCAGCAGATATAGCGCACCCAGAAGAGTTACTCAACATGAGTCTCCCAAGCAGAGCACAATTGTCCCTCACGATCTTCCTGTTCCTCCTCGATTCTCTGAATCTTCTTCCGCCCCTCAAGTACAGACACTCGTCTCCAGATCCGTTCATGACTTCTCTGATGAAGTATCAGTTGCGGGATCCGCTCGCCATATTCCTTCTGCTCTTGGTTTCCATGATACAGCGTCACTTAGTAGTAGAAGAAGGACTTCGGATGAAAGCTCTTCGTCTAGCCCCGGTGCATTATCTCGAGGTAAGGCAAACCGTCGAAGACCTCGCCAACAATCTCATACTCGAAATATCAGCATTGATTCGACATGGAGGACCACTGATTCGGATGGCTCGTCAATAACGTCATTCGGTAATGTGGGATTGGCCATTGTCGCTTAATACTTCCTTTTGCATATAAAAAAAATACTTTTATAGTTTCAGTTGCATTTAATTTACTCTTAATCAGTTCTACACAAAAATCAAAAATACTGCCAAGCAGGTTTTAAGTATATACACTATCGATAAAATCTATATTGAGTGACAGGTTCGGTAGTCAGGACGACAAAATAGTCTTCTTACGGGGAAATACCGTCAAAAACAAGTCTATCTTCCTTCCAGAGTCTATGGGGTCTCAAAACCTCGGCATGAATACCAGGACCTTTGGAATGATCCACCTGAGAATTAAGGGCATGCAAAAAGTCAGCTACAACCTCACAGTTCCATCTAGACCCGCCATACTGAAACCAGCCTAAATGGCCGCCAGATGTGGTAGTGACCATATACAGATAGGGGTTTCGGATGACTTCTCTACAGGGAATTCCTGCATAGCCAACAATGGGGTCGTCAATAGAGTTCAAAATGAGAAGAGGAGTACGAACATCAATGAGACGGTTGACGGAGGACACTGTCCGGTAATAATCATAAGCAGAGTCAAAGCCAAACATTTTTGAGGTGAATCTATCATCAAATTCCGGAATATTCTTGGGCGTGGGAAGCTTCAAAGATTCATTATACCATTCAAGATGAGAAAGCATGTCTCTGTGATGTTTAGAAAGTCTCATCAAGTTTTTGGCCATGGTAGGGTTATAAAGCTTCTTGCCAAGGAAAGTGCTCTCAAGATAAGCTGCAGATAGCATCATATCCCAGGGATTGGCCAGACAGATGGCACCGGCGACGACGGAGTCACTGCCTTCCTGGCCAAGATAGTTTGCAAGAATAGACGCTCCGAGAGAGTAGCCAGCAAGATAGATCTTCCTTTCCGGCTGAGTCTTACGGATGAGCTTGACAAATCGTCTGATATCATCTGTCATAGCACCATTGAACAGCACAGGAGTGGTGATCCGAGTTCTAGCGCAACCTCTGCTATTCAGAACACAGATGTCAAATTCGTCGGCGTATTTGTGCATGACACTGTTGATCTGGGCTCTAACATAGGATTCATGAGAACCACCAGACAGGCCATGGAGATTAATGAACAAAGGTCTAGTTTCCTTAGGACTATCAGTATGAAGAAGCTCTTCTGGAGTCAAATATCGAGTTCGAACCGGAAATTTAGGCAGATCATCCCGAGGGCTGTAGGAAACCTGCTCTTGCCAGTGATCCTTACTGCTAGGAGGTTCTACGACATAGTCAACAGAGACAGTATCGCCATTTTCCCATACCAAAAGACGTCTTCCATAGTAGATCTGATCCACAGTGTCGAAATCAGAAGCCCCGGCATACAGAGTTTGCGTATCACCGTTGCCCAAGCCCAGCTTATTCCAGTAAGAATAACCCTTGGCTGCTGTTGGCACATTGGCCTGGATCAGCTTTTCCAGAGTAGTCGATTCGCCGGTTTTCAGCTTCACATTGGCGGTTTCCTTGGCATGGACGACATCTACATAGGATTTGGGTGAATAAGAGAACAGCGATAGAAAGCTCATCTTGAAAATTCACAGTGTAGGACAGAACGTTGACCGTTTGACCGTTGAGCAAATCACCCCCCAAACCTCTCGGAACAACTCAACAGCGATCTACCGCTAGCCTCGGTTGGGCAGATCCGAGCCAACGCCGTATTTGTGGGTATGGCGGGTCAGCTGACTAATACTACCTTGCCCGGCCCCTCGTCGATAAATTTTGAGATTACTCACACCAAAGCTCAGCCGACCGATCCAACCGTCTGACTCTTCCCGCCTCAGCTCGCTACACATGTTCAGAGCAGGTTTTGCGAGTATTCGGCTCGCTTCTCGAGAGCTTTCATGCCGGGGGCCGAGACATGTCCGGTTTTCTCACTATAACTCCTCGGACAGAATACCCAAAATCACCATTCCCCACATTAGGAAGCTCTACAAGTCCGGGGAACCCATCTCGGTGATCACGGCTCATGATTATATTTCAGCAACTTTGGCTGACCGTGCCGGAGTCGATATGGTTCTAGTCGGTGACTCGCTGTCCATGGTTGCCATGGGCCATCAGAATACAAACGAGATCGAGCTTGATGAGATGATCTACCATACCCGGGCTGTTTCCCGAGGCCTAAATTCTGCATTTTTAGTAGCTGACCTACCGTTCGGCTCGTACGAGATATCCCCGGATCAAGCACATGCTTCAGCCTTGAAGATGATAAAGAAAGGCTTCGCTGAAGCTGTCAAATTCGAGGGCGGTGCTGAACTGTCCCCGACCATCAAGAAGCTGACGACTAGTGGTATTCCGGTGTGTGCTCATATTGGCCTTACCCCACAGCGACAGTCTTCCATCGGAGGATTTAAAGTCCAGGGCAAAACCGCCAAATCAGCTCAATCAATTCTCGAGGATGCTCTAGCTGTTCAAGAAGCTGGTGCTTTCTGTGTCGTTCTCGAAGCTGTGCCGGATCGTGTCGGCGAGCTCATTACCAAGCAACTCAGCATCCCTACTATCGGTATCGGTGCTGGCCCAGGCACTTCGGGCCAAGTTCTGGTTCAGCTTGATATGCTTGGTGGATTTGACGCTTTTATTCCCAAATTTCTTAAAAAGTACTCTGACTATCTGAATATCAACGTTAGTGCCATCCAACAGTATCGTGAGGATGTCAAGGCCAGGACTTTCCCCGCAAAAGAGCATTGCTATCCCATCAAAGACGAAGAGTTCAAAAAGTTTGAGGAGACTGTAAATAAAAATAATAGTGTATAATATCTGAAATGCATTGCAATCTACCTATTGTTTGGTAAAGGTTGCCATTATTGTTGTGAGAAATGGTGTTAATACTCCCATATTTAGAACCCAAATATTGATAAATATTGATGTGTAGACTAATTCTACAGTATTAAAGTAATAATATGGTAATTTTACGCATATTTGTTGTTCGCGGTGCTCTTTGCCAACCCCGACTCCGGGTCTCTCGTAGCCATTTTTACTAATGTCTATCATTTCTATTATATATACAAAAAGATGGTGAAGCGAATTCTAAAATTATTATGCCTAGATTCAGTGAATCCAGTGATATGCCAATCAGACTAATCTATTATCAAGGATTGGCCATCACGTATGAGTTTGGGTGGCCTTGATGGATTCTCGTCTTCGAGGCTGTATATCAAAGTTCTTCCAAACTCCGGCGCTATCGCATCGTTTTCTATCTTATTGCTCAAAGCAATTTCATGCAGAAGATCTCTTGGTTCCAGGTAATGTTCATCGCTCATAACGAAGGTTCCCCAATGAACTCCAACCATCTTCTGGGCGCCAATATCCTTCATAACCTGAACAGCCTCATAGGGGTCGGTATGCTGTGGGCGTAAATGCCAGCTCGGTGTATAGGCCCCGCAGGGCAGCATAGCTACTTTAGGGCCACTTCCGAGGTATCTACGAATGCCTTGGAACAGCTCTGGGGAGTAACCTGTGTCACCGGCATGGTAAAATACAGGCTTTCCATCTTTAAGCAGCATAAAAGATGCCCAGAGTGTGCTATTAGAGTCGTACAAAGCTCGCCCAGACCAGTGCATGGCAGGCGTACAGACTATCTCCCAGCCGTCTGCTTTGGTTGATTCAATAGATGATCTCTGCCACCAGTCCAGCTCCAGAATATTATTGATGCCATTTTTTCTGAGATGAGATCCGACTCCCAGGGGGACCACCCATAGGGCCCGATTTCCGATTTTCTCGGCGGCTGCAAGATCCAAGTGATCAGGGTGGTCGTGAGACACTAGAACCACATCTATAGGTGGCAGTTCATCTACATCGCACGGAGGAGGACTGATTCGCTTAGGTCCAAATTTAGGATGAACAAGATGGGTATCAAAACAGGGATCAGTGAGAATATTCAGTCCGGGAACCTGCACATAAGCACAGCTTTGGCCCAGCCAAGTCAGGGTCAGCCGCTTGGAGATCGGAGGAAGAGTTCCACTGAACAGTCCGCTAGCAGATGCACCTTTAGCAGTATCAAAAAGCAGATCAAAATCAGGACGTCTGGTAGGAAGAACAGCATGGATTTCCGACAATATTGACGGCACTCCTCCTCGAGGCTTTTCGTGGAAAAGCTCGCTGATACGCTGGTAGGCAAACTCAAAAAGAGTCTGATTCCGATACTGAGGGAAAGGATTCACAAACTTCCCTCCAACTCTCATGCTCGAGTATTGATTCTGATCTTCACCAGGGGGGCAGAACCGGGCTTCTCGCCGACTGATCTCCTGGCTGGTGCGGATCTGGACATAGCCAGCATAGGCAGAATACGCAGCCACGAGCCCCAGTCCCACGCGCAGCTTCGAGTTCATGAGAAAACAGGGGACGTGGCGCAACCAGCGGAATACTAGACGCAGAAATATCGTTCTGTTTGGGTGCTATATGAGCAAGTTGTTGGTGCAGTCTGGTCTTGCGATGCCCAAAAACAGTGTGGTAGTTTGCAGTTTGGGTTTTGTGCACCTCTTGTTTTGCTCTCATATGGGGTGTAAACTAAACATCAACATTGGCCAACCTCACCATCAATTAAGCAAGATGGCACCGCGAAAAGCCACAACAGCCAAACAGGCTCGTATAAGCGATGCATTCTCTATTTCAAAGCCCAAAGATGCAAATTCCAAGGCCAAATCACTAGCTAAAGGCAATCTCAAAGCTGAGAAAGTCAACAAGGTTGCCGTAGCACAGCCTGTGGCCAAGCAGGAGGCCGATTTGCCAGAGCTAGACGAAGAAAAGCCCGAGTTTAAGCGAGTATTGTCAGAATTGTCTGCCTCCAACATCTCTGAACCTAGTATGTATAATATTTCCCCTTACATAGCTTGCTGCTCATCATATTCTAACTAAGACAGTCCACCAGGAGAAGCTTACCAGTGCGGAAAAGCTTCTGAAGCAGTTCGATATGAAAATGGAATACGGCCCTACTGTAGGAATCACTCGGCTCGATAGGTGGAAGCGTGCTGAGCGCCTTGGCTTGAGTCCCCCACCGGCGGTGCAAGATATACTACTGACGGCACAGGGCAAGACCGAGCCTCGTCTCAGAGACGGGTATGCTGCTGAATATTTATAACTTGACTAGATTTACATCTAAGACACAAGGGACGTATTGCACATTGTACGTAGTAATAACAATAATGGTAAAGTTCAAACAACAGGGCGAATCAGATATAATCATAGGTCAAACCAACAGGACCAATCAGATATAGTTATTAGTCTATTTTATATGTACTCTCCATCTGTTAGCATCCTAGTCAGCATCTTCTAATGTCACCTTACGAAGAGTTGGTTCTGATTTAGGCGGTTCAGTGCCAGTCGAGGTAGTTTCATCAACGGGAGTGATTCTCTGCTCGCTGGACTTAGCCTGCTGCTCTTGGAATGCTCTCTGAGCAATCTTTCCCACTTCCATCTGAATCAGCTTCTGCATCTGCGCGGTCAAATCTTGATCAAGCTTCTGTTGATCTTCGGCGTTCTTAGGGCCTTGCGGCGAGCTCATGATTTTGGCCCGCAAAATAGTCATCTGCTTCTTGATATTTTCCACCTTTTCATTTGCCTCCTTCTGCTGTTCAAGATTAAGATTTATTCGAATTGAACCTGGGGGCGGAGGGCCTTGTGGCACGCCAGGGCCAGCGACGTTTCGTGGGGGGATGCCAGGAACACCTGCCGCAGCAGATTTTGCGGCCACTGTTTGCTGCTTCTTAAGCTTCTTTTCCTTCTTGGCCTTTTTCTTCAGTTTCTGCTTCTGCAGATCAGCAACACGCTGCTGAGCCAGAGACTGCAGCTGATCACTCCAAGCATAAACGGGCTTAAAACTGTCCACGAACCCAACGTCTTCAAACAGATTGGGGAACAGCCAAAATGAACGAGGACTGGCTAGCCATGAGACTCCAAATACGATTAGCCGGACAACAGCAAGACCCATGAATGCTCCCAGAATGAATAGCATGCCTATAGAGAGATACCACACGCCGATTCGCATCTTGACGGGCCAAAGAGGGAACAAAACCACGGCAAATACAACAAACAGCATGCCAACACCATATAAATAAGTAGAGAGTTTTACCGGCTCGTAGAACCACACAAAGTAATCATCATCGCCAAATGCCTGGTTGGGGTTTATTCGCAGCACAGGAACTCCAGGTGCAGGTTTCTGGCCCAGAGATTGGGCCTCCTTTGTATCTAGTTTTTCCACATTGAAGGCAAATTTGTTCAAAGGAAACAGCCTCAATGCATTGAGCGCCTCAGCTTTACTGTTGACAGGAGGCAGATTAGTATCTTTTGCTTGGACCTTTTTGTACTCAGGGCTCTCGAGAGCTCTCACGGCACGCTTCAGGCGCCAAAATGACTGTCGTTGGCCATTCAAGAATCCTTCACGCTGCTTGAGCAGTTTATTATGACGCAGGAAATTGGCTACAGCCAGGGCCTTGGGATCGGCCGTTTTCAAATCAGGGGGACCTATGTGAATTTGTGACGACATGCCAGCTCGATGGTAGGAGGAGTGAAAAATGTGTGGTGGCATTTAAATCCAATCGTGCGGCGCACCCAACTGGCATGCTCATCGTTTGTTCCTTTCCGTAGGACCATCAAATAGCTACACTACTTTCTCCGGTAACTGGCTGGCCGATTATGATAATGTGGAAAATCGGACTGTCAGATCGTTGATTTCTTTATTATTATATATGCAAACATACCGATTCAGTGCTTTTGTGCTTAAGTGCTGTAATGGTTCAGAGTCCATAGTCGAGCTGATCCAGCGGCATTGCCTAGCGACAGCATCTCACTTCCAGGACTGAATGCGACAGATGTAACTCTGCCCAGCGGCGTAGAAGATGTCGGCCAGTTTCTGAACACGGTGAATGTAGGAACGTGGACCAACTTGAAGGCATCTCTTTTAGCCCGACTAGCTATGGCCAGAATCTGACCGTCAGGCGAGAACACCAGGGAGCTTATAGTTGTGATGAGCTGATCTAGCACCGCGATTGGCTTGTGGATAGGGGCCTCACTGTCAGATAACTTCATGCCAACGGTAGGGTGGGTTCTGTCGTAGATATTAACTATGCCGCTCTTGGATCCAACTGCAACATATCTGTCATTGTTTCCCTTGCCGCTGAGAGCCACTGCTGTAATACCAACACCACTTTCGTCTTTCCAACGGGTAATGAAGTCTCGGCTACTGGAATCCCATTCCCACACATCTCCTGCAGTGTTAATTATAATGGCCCGCTGTCCATCATGCGTCCATGCAATATCGGCAATAATACCTTCAACCTTGGCACCAGTGATCCACTGCCCAGTAGTAGCCGACAAAACATTCAGCCATCCAGCTCTACCAATCATGCCAATGTATCGTCCGCATGGTGATAGTTCGAACTTTTCCATGCTTCTTTGTGTGTCCTCATGTCCATACATTCGTGTGATCTTCTCCGCTAACCCCGTATGAATATCCCAAATGTAAAGATACTTTCTTCTGCCAGCCCCAAATACCCTCCTTCCATCAGGGTGAAATTGTGCTGTCTGGAAAGGACTCTGTCTAACATGCAGGGAAGTGGCCAGTGGATTTGTCTTACCGTCGATATGGTACAGTCTCAGAGTTCGATCGTATCCACTCGACAACAGCAACGAATGCGTAGGGTGAAATTCCAAAGATTGAATTGCAGAATGTGATCTAGCAGAAAAGTTGGCATCTTTCAATCGAGCAATGTCAATTACTCCAGAAGGTAAGAGCTTGCTGGCTTTGTTCACACTGATATATGAGGATTTCTGCTTTAGCAGGCTGGCTAACGGGTCCACTGCTCGAATGGAATCTTCATCTTGATCTTGCATATATTCATCTTCACTATCCTCTTCATCCTTAGATTCTTCAGGTTGAGCCCATTTAGGAACAGGATAAAGCTTCTCAAACCTTGACCTAAGACGTCGAGCATAGTCTCTGCCTTTAATAGTGTCATCTTCCATATTGGTCCTGAGCTTTCGCAGCTTATTAGAGGCAACCAAAGAAACTTGAACCTTTTCATCGTCACTGTCGTACCACGCATCCTCGTCGTCGGAGGTTTCACTTTCACTACCTTGGGCATTCGAGTCGCTTTCGTCTTCATCCTCATCATTCGCCTCGCTATCTTCTTCACCCTCGTCTACGATGAAAAGGTTCGAGTCTTGCAGCTGAGTGGGATCTAGAGCACTGTCTTCACTGTCATGTTGGCCTACAATTTCATCATTTTCTAGATCTTCTTCCTCGTCTGATCCATACCGATCGAGGTCTAATTTTCTCAGATTGGACTCAAACCCTTCTGTATCTCCAAAAACTGCCTTCTCCAGCTGAATCTCTTCCTGGTCCTTTTCGAGAATCGGTTCATGCACCTTTTTGCCCTCTTGCAATTTCGCAGATTTGGGCATTTTCGGCTGTTGATTGTTTCACTGCGGGAAAACTTCCAAATTTTTCCCAGATATTTTGACGAAGGAATTTTTTCCAGCCTCACGCGGTGGGGCGCTTTCTCAAATTTTGGTACCAAGAAGCCGATTACCGAGACGAAAGGAATTGCAGGGGAACGCAAGAATATAAAACCGCACTGGAGAATATCGCTGCAGAATACTCATCTATCTTTTGAGGAAAATTATGAGTATAAGGAGCTTTTAGGGTTGTGGGTTCTAAACCGCTCGCGCTGCCCCGTTGATAATTACCTTCCACCCAATTGGTGAATAGGTATAACTTCAGTGTTTTTGCCCATCTCTAGGAATACTAATCCACCAAAATCGCTCTAGTTCAAGACCACCTTGCGCGATCTTTTCCTTCCTTTAGTAGCTGATATTTGAAGGATGGCTAAGAAAATACGGGACCAACAGAAAGACGAGGAGTGGATTCGGGACCTGTTTGAGGACATTGAGAGCAAGAATGATAAAACCTGTTCCTCTGTTACCCAGGCTCTGGACCGTTTCCTAGACGAGCACTACGAAGAGTTCAAAAGCAGAGACTCAGTAGCTGTCAGACTAGCAGAGGAAATCGGACAGTCGTCAGATACCGGAAAGATAGACTACGAGTCTTTTCGCAACTACATTCATGATACCGAGAACATCTTACGAGGATCATTTTCCCGCCTAGACCAGAAGCGAGATGATCTTCTTGATCTGGATGAAATCAAACAAGGGTTTGAAACGCTGGGAATTCATGTTGATGAGGAAAGATTGGCGCTTTTTTTCGATGCCATGGACGAGGATAAAGACGGTTTCATATCATACAACGAGTGGAGAGACAAGCTGTTGTTTATACCCAACGAATATCTCGAGACGTCACCTTTAGGAGCAGCATATCTATTTTTTATTGAGGAGTTGGACCTCTCCTCCGAAGGGGATGTCTTGCTCAGTAGCGAAACATCCAATGGCGTTGGCTACTTTTTGTCCGGCGGCCTGGCCGGCGTGGTTTCTCGAACTTGTACGGCACCCTTCGATCGAATCAAAGTATTCCTTATTGCTACTGGTGGTGCTCCAGTGAAGGAAAGCGCCGTTGTAGAGAATGGCTTGAAGAAAGTTGTTGCCGAACAACGTCCCACGACGATCATGGGGGTGATTAAGCATTTATGGAAGCAAGGAGGACCGCGTGCATTTTTTGTTGGAAATGGCCTTAATATTGTTAAGGTGTTTCCCGAATCAGCAATGAAATTCGGCTCTTTTGAAGCTGCAAAGCGATTTCTTTGTCAAATCGAAGGTGTTGAGGATACTACAGAACTCTCTCGAGCATCTACATTTTTGGCCGGTGGTCTGGGAGGTATGGCTGCCCAGCTGACTGTCTATCCTATTGATACTCTCAAGTTCAGACTCCAGTGTTCTGCGCAATTTTCGAAATACAGCGGTCATCAGTTGATGGTGTACACAGTGAAGCAAATGTGGAGAGACGGAGGAATACGAATGTTCTACAGAGGACTTTATGTTGGAGTTTTGGGTATTTTCCCTTTTGCTGCATTAGATTTGGGAACATTTTCCGCTATGAAGAAGGCATATGTTACCAGCCAAGCCAGGAAACTGGAGGTCGACGAATCTGACATAAAGCTGGGCAACATGGCTGTGCTGACAATGGGTGCACTTAGTGGTAGTGTAGGAGCTTCGGTGGTTTATCCAGTCAACCTGCTAAGAACGAGACTGCAAGCCCAGGGAACTGCTGGCCATCCTCCTACCTACAATGGATTTATGGATGTTTTCCGAAAGACTGTTAAGCGAGATGGATACAGGGGCTTATTTAGGGGCCTAGTACCAAACCTTGCCAAAGTGGCCCCTGCAGTCAGTATCAGCTACTTGGTCTATGAGAAGACTAAGGCAACCTTGCATTTGGAGTAAGATGAAAGAGATGTTAATGTGTATAAGTACCGGAAGAAAATGGGGTACAACAAAACAGCTATTGTATTTAATAGTTATTAATGCATTTAATAGAATGATATTAGGTCTCTTAACTAGTAACTGTACATTGCAGGATTGGTTTCAAGCCCTCATCTTGGTCTTGGTTTTGTCCTCCTCATACCACATGTTGAAGGAGAACGACTCTGTATTAACGTTTTGTATTGAACGAAGACGCAATTTTGACGATTTCTGCAGTGATTCTGGATCCTGTTTGAATTTGTGTCCATCGGCTACAATCCAAGTGTACAGAATGCTTTCATCGGTTGGAGGAGGGTGATCTGACTCGAGAAGAATCGTGAAAGTACAGCCTTCTGGCAGAACACCAAACTCATTGGACATATTAAGAAGCTTAACAAGACAAGCCCGATACTGCTCGCCCAGAGTTTTCCAAGTCCGCTCATACTCTTCGTCCGTAGTGTCGTCTATGTTCTCCAGACTATCCAGAGAAAAGTCCCCTAAATCCACTATAAATCTTTCAAGCGGCGATGAACCATACATTATAACGATGGAGATTTTATTAACCTTGCCGACTTTTATCATATTGATGCAGTTTGTAGCCAGGCTCTCGATCCACTCATAGAGCTCTGGGTGCCTATTCTGATGCACAGCAATTCCATACTGACGAACCGCTTCAAAAGACCTCTCGGGGTACAATTTCCTAACATAAAGAATGGTATGAACCAGGACGATGAGAAATTCATGAAACGACCCAAGAATTTGGGTGGTCATTCATGTGCTGCGCTATGTGATAAACAAATGAGGCTGTTGCCATCACCAACCCAACGCCAATTTGCTGCCAAACACGGACGGGGTCCAAATGGCTATCAAGAAGATCGAGCATGCGGCAGTGCAGATAATATCTTCGGGTCAGGTTGTGACTGATCTTGCTACTACTGCAAAGGAGTTACTGGAAAATTCTCTGGATGCTCATGCAACCTACGTTGAGGTTCGGTTCCGTAATTTCGGGTTGGAGAGTCTGGAGGTCATTGACGATGGCGATGGAATCGCGCCTGAGGATTTCGAAGCAATTGCTAGAAAACACCACACATCAAAGCTGGAACAATTCGAAGACTTGGAGCGCGTAAATACGCTGGGATTCAGAGGTGAAGCAATCAGCTCCTTGTGTGCTCTTGCCAATTTTGAGATCACAACGGCCCAAAGTTCTTCGGGGCTGGCCACGCGGTTGGTGTTTGATCACCACGGCGAGATCACAAATAGGTCCAATGCTACGGGCAAAAGAGGCACGCATGTTAAAGTGACTGATATATTTCAGGATATTCCTGTCAGAAGAACTGATCTAGAGAAGAATATCAAGCGAGAATTTGCGAAAGCATTGACCGTGATTCAGGGCTACGCCATCATATCTGAACGTCTCAAAATAATGGTTACACATATCAAAGATAACAAGACGAGGTCAGTAGTGCTGGCTACTAATGGAGGCACATTGAAGGAAAATCTAGCTGCAATCTATGGATCGGCCTCTATTGCACCGTTAGCTCCATTCGAACTGGTCCTTGAATATTCCCCAAAGCGCAGGCCCTTAATATTCACCAAAAGCCTCTCCAAGTCCTTAGAAAAGGAAAATAGTATGCATGAAGAAAAGCCTGACACTCAGGATAGCGACGACTATGAGCTTGACGATGAGGAGGACACATCAGAAGCTCCAGGCATCAGGCGTGCTGTGCTCCAGGGCTATATTTCTAAACCTATATTCGGGAATGGAAGGTCGTCTTCTGACCGCCAGCTAATGTATGTTAACTCTAGGCCCTGCATACTAGCAAAGTTCACCCGAGCAATAACTGAAACATACAAACAGTTCAACTTTGCGCAAACGCCCTGCATAATAGCAGATCTGAAGATCGACCCCAATAGCTATGATGTGAATGTTGCGCCAGACAAGCGGACGATATTAATCCACGATGAAGACCAGATCGTAATAGCCTTACGTGACCAGTTCATGACATTTTTTGATCAATTCGGCCATACAGTGCCTACACAAGATCTAAAATCTTCACAAGCGGTAAGCATGGTTAAGGTCTCTGTGAGCAGTGAACCAAAGGGCGCATCTTTTGTTTCTGCTGGTGACATCTCCTCAAGGTCGGCTTCTTCATATGCTGCGAAAGCAGATCATTCCACTCCTGCCGCATTGGCTCCTGGGAAATCGAAGTACGAGAGTAGAACTCTGGAATCAATGTACGAATCAGTGGGAATGTCAAAGCCGGGTCGGAAAAAGTCTGTTGATGACAACATGGAAGAAGAAGAGCGTGTTCAAAAGGATACGCACGATGAACATACTCCAGAGCTGATAGTAGAGGAAATTTTACCGGGCGAAAAAGCATATTCCTCTCTATTTGTTGGCAATTCGTCTGATGAGGAGGAACAGTCAGAAGATGATGAAGCCCAAGCCCCGCTGACAGATGAAGCAGGGGTTGAAGAGCGAGGAGCAGAGGATGACAGCAAAGTCATAGCAGGTAGCAAGGACTCCAGCGAACCCACACATAAAACAGACAACTGCTGCGAACAACCTCTTGCTGAGGATAAGTCTCCTCGAGAAGCTGCTAAGGAGATGGCAGTGCCAGAGAATGCTAACAAAAGCCGACCAACTCAATCTGCTGCGGACATAAAAGCCTTAAGGACACTGAATGAAACAGCGGAGTGCATTGTATCACTGGAAGAAATTAAAGTTGAATGGTTGAAAACAAAAACTATAGGGGTGAATAGTGCCCAGTCCAAACCAGGGACTGGCATCACCACCTTCAACATCCCCGATGAAGATACTGAGGCAGCAGAGAGCAGGCTTAACACAATTGTCAAGAAAGATGACTTTACAAAAATGCGAGTGATTGGACAATTCAATCATGGGTTCATTCTAGTTTCGAGGCCAAAGGAGAAAGGCACTGGCTCGGACATATTTATTGTGGATCAGCACGCCAGCGACGAGAAGTATAATTTTGAACGTTATCAGAAAGACGTCGTGATGAACCAACAGCCCATGATGATTCCACAGCAACTGAATGTCTCCGTTATTGAGGAATTAATGCTGCAGAGTAACATGGATATACTCAACCGTAACGGGTTCAAAGTTGAGATCGACAGCAGTCAGCCACCAGGACAAAAATGTAAACTGGTCGGTCTTCCCACGAGTAAGAGTACTGTATTTGACATCAATGATTTCAATGAACTGCTGGGCTTGATCGGGGAGAGACCAGACGACAAGAATGTCAAATGCTCGAAGGTGCGGTCAATGCTTGCGATGAGAGCCTGCAGATCTAGTATTATGATTGGAGATTCACTAGACTCCGATACAATGGAAACAGTCATTCGACACTTGGCAGGTCTGAACAAACCTTGGAACTGCCCTCATGGACGTCCTACACTTCGTCACTTGACATTTATAACGAAGAGCGACGGATTCTTGGATGACTTGGTCGTCTGAACAAGTCTATGTTACTGGCATATTACATATATTAATCATGATATCAATTCCACGTGCTATTACTGTATTTTCATACTTAGTTTACTGCTTGGCCCACTTGGAGCATCGTATTGAGTACTTCCAAGTGCTCATCCGCACCATCTGTAAGACGCTTGTCGGCTTCTGACAGGGCTAATGATATAGTGTTTTTCTGCTTGTTACTGATGAGCTCGTGCAGAAGGAGCTCATCATGGACTTGGTGTATTATTTGGGCACCGCTCCATCCAGCCATGACTAAGTCGTCAACCGTCTTGCGTATTATAGCGAAGCGCTTTGTAGAATCAGAGGAGGTGAGACATACCTGAATCAGTTCGTCAATTGAATGGGCAGGCACTGTTCCAGATATCTCATTGATAGTGCTAACAGATATCCTCGCGTCTTCTGAGTCGATGTCCATTGCATCTTCAGATAAAGCTACTCCATTTGACTGGAGTTGTGCAGCAGATTGCAAGAATGTAATCGCTTTACGCAAATCACCTCCAGAGGTTTCCAGAAGTCTTACCAGAGCAGAAGGCTCATAGTTGACCTGCTCAGACTTTGCAATGTATGTCAACCTGTCCAATGCATTTGTTTCATCAAGCGGTTTGAATCTGAATTTTGAACATCGGGATGCCAAGGGATCAATGATTCTAGTGACATAATTGCAGATCAGGCAGAACCGCGTAATTTTAGAATAGGTCTCCATTGTTCGACGAAGTGCAGCTTGAGCATCTCCAGTCATAGAGTCAGCTTCATCGAGAATAATAAGTTTATATGGTGGGCATGGATACTTTTCGCTATCGCTTGCAGATGGTGCCGATACCACGGCTCTGGCGAAATTTTTTACCTTATCTCGAACAATTGCTATACCTCTTTCGTCGGAAGCATTGAGTTCCAGCACTCGAGATTTTGCCAGAGTTGGCCCAAAAAGCTCCTTTGCCAATGCAAGAATAGTAGATGTTTTTCCAGTTCCAGGAGGTCCATAGAAAAGCATATGAGGAAGGTTACTGGACTGCAAAGTTCGTTTCAGAACAGTAACCGTGTGATCCTGGGCTGAAATATCATCGAGCTTTTTGGGCCGGCTATTTGTTAGATTGACACTTCATACTAAAACTCAAAGAGCAACTAATATTACGCACTATTTTTCAACCCAAGGGACTACTCGTGGAGCAGCTGTTTGGGAGGCAGAAGAGCCCGTTGGTTTGAATGAGAATGTCATGTTGGTGATGTTGCAAACGCGCAAACGCGTTGATTTGGGTCAAATTGAAAAAAACTGGCCCATCGGAAATTGTACATCATTAATTGACAAGTTCTTCGAAAAAATGTATTAAATTCATAACTCATTATCGCTATATGTACAGCTGGGTTTTTTTCTTTTACGAATCAGTGGCTTGCCATTTGCCATTCTGCTTGTAATCTTTATACAGCGGCCGCAAATAGGCTCTAGAAGAGTAATCCATCAATCCACTGGCCATTTTCAGCCCGTCTGGATCCAGTACGTCCATCATAGAATAAATACCAGTCTTGAGCTCATCTTTGATATTATTGGGCAATCCCGGATTCAAGCATATGGTGATGTAGCTCAGGAGCAAATTAGGTAGATATCGTGCAAGCTGCCGTTTGGCCAAGCCAGCTGAGGAAGTCAAATTGCTCCAACCTCCTCGTTCTCTGATTGCTTTCGTCGGAGGATCACATAAGTTGGAAAGAAGCCTTGCATATGACTGAGCTGCCTGAGTACTCACCGTTCTGCATGCCAGCCAGTTCAGCATGGTACTAAATGATTGAGCGACGAGATGGTATCTGCCATTTAATCGGTGCCGGTGGAACAGAAGTACAGATGACATGACCTGACAGCAAGAAATGAATAAAGTAGACGTGCATTCCTCCCTTTTGCACGTAATTCCGTTGACAAGAACAATGCAGGATTCGAGCAGAAACTGATTTACCGCCCATGTCTGGTCTTTCAGCAAATAATCAGCAAGTTTAGTTACCCACAAAAGGTTGGTAGAGTTAACACTCTTCACGTCGCTCGCCGCTAGGCAGATAAACTCCATAATAAGCTTCACTGAAGAGCCATGCTTTTCTTTGTGCATCGCTTTAGCAAAACTGTGAACTGCTCGGAAAAACCCTTCGTCCTCATCCTGCAGCGATCCGGCTATCAGCAGCTGCAGCATATCTTGAAATTCGTCTTCGGAAGTTGTACCTATCACTCCGACAAATGCATCTTCGAGGGCCTCAGAGTGCTGGTCAATCTGAGTATAAACAGCTACAAGAGATAGAATATCTTTCTTTGAGCTTGCCAATTTGCACAGCACCGGGAAACATGTAGAATAGTTCTCCACACACATCAGTGCAACAAGCTTCTTCAGTTTCTCCAAGTGAGAAGCAGGAACATACCTCAGATACGGTATAATATCCATACTCAGTTTTGGGTTTTGGGACTTTGCAAGGTGCTCTACAATGCTGGAAGCGGTTGCCTGGTCAGTCTCAGACAATAGACATGCAATTTTCAGGTAGGTTGCCGAATGCTTCTTACTAGACAGGCCTTTTCTAGCCTGTTTGCTAAGAACAGTCATAAACGTGTTGGAAGGTGCTTTTTCAGACGCTTTCCTGCGCACCACGATCTGAAAAATACTCTTGGCCAAATTCTCATCATCAGTGGCCTCAGCTCCTTTAAAGATATCCAACACTCTAGTGGGGTCTGCTTCCAACTGCGATTGTGGTGTCGGCCGCTGAATTAGTCGATTGATCAACTGCAGACGGAGATTGCTGTTCTTCTTCAGGCTGCTACTGAGGGAATCCAACAAAGACAGACGAACTCCTCGAGAGTAGACGTCTATTGGAAAGCCACCTAGTATGGTCAAGACAAGTTCGCCTCTCTTTTTGTCCTGAAGAATTTCAAGCAGCTGGTTTAAGATTGTATGAAATAAGGTCTGCTGCTCAAAGAATAAAAAATGGGTACTCAACGCTATCAATTGAGTTAGCCCTTCATTGTCTTGAACAAAATAGTTTGACAATTTCGCGATTTCTTCCCTAGTAAAACAGTTCTCAGCTAAAACAAACCACCGGGAAGCCAAACTTTGTAGATATTTCGTACCCGTCTTGAGAATAATGCTGCTGATTACTTCATGGAAAAGGGCGAAGTCTCCTTCAAGTTCACGGAGACGGAATATGCATAGAATAAATCCATCAAGTTCAGACTCTGGAATATCCGCAACTTTAACAGACTTGATAAGGTCTTTATGTGAACTGTCGGCAACATCGCGGTGCAAAGATAGGATTTTATATTTCAGATTCCAGCTTTCAGTTGTAATCACCATTTTGATCAAAATAGGAAGAAAAAGAACCAGATTCGGCTGCTTAGCTAAACAATCCACCAAGATTCCAGAAATTTCATTATTCTGCTTAAAGCTGTCCAGCAATTGCCTTAACTGATAAGGTGCTACATTAGACAGCCCGGAGGTGATTGCTGTTATTGATTCAGGAGTTTTCCATATACTAGCTGGCGAAAGTTCAGCAAATATGCTTAAAAATGCTTCCATTTTTCTAGCAGCGGAGTAACTTGATATTACCAGGTTTGACAGTTCCTGGTCAGTGTCCAGCAGCTCAAAAATGTGCACTGGGCAGTCCTCCACAAGAAATAGATCGCTGTCGAGCTTTATTAGACTCTTCAAGATAGTCAGATCGGTAGTCATTAGCTTTTTGAGGCTATCGCTTTTTATTTTTAGTTTCCTCGAGACAGCTTCTTCAAGAAGAAGAGAGCTGGCCCCGGGGCATGCAATAATAAATTCATCAAATATCACGGGGCCAGCTAATGGTGAGCTCTCCACAATGATGTTGAAAAGTTTCAAAATAACCGGTACAGGATCATTCATCTTCCTGAGTTCCTCGCTGGAAATGAAATGGGTTCCTGGTGCAAGGGAGTTGTAAGAGAGTAGAACAATGCTGTTGATCAGATCAATGAGCTCTCTAGGCAGCACATCAAGTGTCAGAAGCTCAGCATAGCTTTGAAGCTCAATTCCAGCTTTGTTGACAGCTGTTTTGGAGATAGTCGACACAAGCAGAATAAAGCTCTCCGAATGCAGTACACTGTTAAGGCCCACACCATACAGCAAAAAAGTCAGCCTGCACAATTCAGGTAGAAGGCTTTGATCTGATATAGGCCGGTTGATAGCGTAAACAGCCGAAGCAATAGAATCCACTAGAGGTTGTACTTTTTCAGTCTGCTTTGATCTCGCAAGATCCGAGAAGCTGTCTACCAGAATAGCACCGAACTTATGGTTTCCGTACGACCTGGAGGCCATTTCTACATCGAGATTCTGCCATATTTTTGATAACAGAGTCCACGCCCGAGCATTCAATCTCCACTCACTATTAGTCTGTAGCTTATCCAGTAACCAGTCGACCAAAACCAGGTCTCTGCGAGGCAGATAAACGTTGATCTCCCCAGAAAAAAGCTTTTCTGAAACATCAAGCAAGTACTCTACAGACTCGCCTTTCCTTCGAAGAAGACGAGTTATCTGCTCAGATGAGCGGAGATCTTGCATGGTGCTGGAGTGTTGATTCAAAAATTATTTTGGCGATGATTTTTATTTTATTTGGTCCCTCCAGCCGCTCACCCAAAGCGGGACAAACAACCAACCCAACTTAACATCACACACTGCCCTCTCAATTCCAAACTGTCAAACATGGCATTCGTCAACTTCCGAAAAATCGACATCGATGCTCTCGATCCCGAGGGCTCATTGACAGCTCAAGATCTGTTTCCTGAGGTTCCGCCTGTTAACATCGCCGAAATCCAGAGCAGGGCCCAACAGGTGAGAGGCTTGATAAGTAGCGGTAACTATGCTAGTGCTCTTCAATCCGCTCTCACCGACCCTCCCTATGGAGGAGATGATCAGACTAAAGATCTGCATCTGAAGACAGTATTGGATGTGCTGACGGCAACCAAGTCGAGTGAAATAACCCCGTTGGTTGAGTCGCTGGACGTCGAGCTCCAGAGCGTTCTCATCAAGTATATTTATAAGGGAATGGGCTCACTGGCGGGCCAATCGCATGGAAATGGTGGTATTCTTCTAGTCTGGTTCGAAAAGACTGTGGATGTCACTGGACAGGGCTCAATTGTTAGATATATGTCCGATAGAAGAACAGTCTAATCAGCAATCAGCAAAATGTATTGTGTTTATCAAGAATAAATATGTATTGTCATTAGCAATTAGCCACCACTACTCAGAATCAATCTGATACAGACTGGATTGAAGCATTTCGTTCTCTTGCCGTAGCGTAACATTTTCCATCTTTAGTGTATCATTCTCATCCATCAGTCTATCATATTCAGCCCGTTTGACAATATTAGCCAGCAATTGCAGTTTTCTATCGGTAAACTCCTGTCCTCTATCATTTTCACTGGCTATCATCAATTTGTATCGTTCATGCATTTGCTGGGCTTGAATGTCCATATGGTCTGCCATTTCTTGTCGGACCTGCTCTTCAATCAAAAAGCACCGCTCATTCGCATCAGCTAGCTGTGCCTGTAGCTCATCCACTAACTGTTCCATGGCTTCTAATCTTATGTGAATATCTGCCTTTGGTGCAATATTTGTAGCGTTTCGACTAGTAGTTCTCGACGGCCCTGAAGATGCTGAAGTTACAGAGCTTGAAGAAGATACCGTCCTTGTCGAGGAAGAGGATGCTGACGATGATGATGCACTTCGAGCGGCCGCGGCCGCAATACTATTCAACGATGTTATTCGAGTTTTCGGCACTGAGACTTGTCGGGCCAATGCTGAGTATCTTAGAATTTGAGAAGTAGCACTGAACTCTCCGTAGGGATCAACATTGACAAGAAGTACCGATTTCTGAGATAGATCAGTATTAAAAGCATTGGAAAGGAGCAGCTGGGTTAGGCGACTGTTCCTGAAGATAGAAGTGTCGATTCTAGTCGCCTCACCATGCTCTTCTCGGTCCCTTTGCTTCTGAAGGCACTGGCCTAGAAGCATTAGAGATTTATTAATAGCACAGCTTTCAACCAGCCGATTGCCGTTGGTCCTAGACACTTTTACTCGCTCAGACCCAGCTAGATCCACAAAAGAAAGTATGGTGCTCTTAACCTCTGTTCTTTTTCTGCCATCGCTGTGGATTCTCTTGATCTCCATGTTCACAAATGCATGCGAACGACTAGAGGTGAGATTAGATCCAGTAGAATGCATAGCTCTGTGTGACATTCCTTCATCGATTGTTTTGAAGGCTTCAATCCGATCAGATGTAAAAACCTTGCGGACATTGGACAAATAGATTTTGCCATTATTCTGATCAGTTTTCGTTGGCAGCGCACGCCGGTGGCCTCCATTTGCAACTCCGACGGCAGACGTGGATTCGTCCAGCAGATCAAACACTCGATCGTTGTATATTTCAACCATTGAGATATAGATTGCATACTTGTAGTCATCTCCAACATCCAGAAGAACGTTCTTGTCTGCCAAATTATTAATACCAGTGATCTTATGATTTTGAGCAGATATGGCGTTCGCATTTGCAGTCGAAGCCCGGGTCCAGTTCATCATAATACCCGCTTCAATAGCGGAAGAGGTTCGATCTGGGTTGTATTTGTCGCTCAACGATTCAATGTCTTCAAACTCAGCAAGCTTTCCTTCGAAAGAACGATAAAAAGTGTCCACCGCTAGGTGAATCATTCCTGGGGCATTTCTATGGCCCAAAACTGTATGGGTCTTGCCAGATCCAGAGGCACCCATGGAGAAGAAAAGGCCATCACCCTCTCCTCGTGCGACATGCTCTACAAGAGGATATACGGCACCTTTATAAAGATCCAGCTGGCCACATGTCTCTTGAAATATTCCGTTGAACTGGAACGATTCTTCTGCCTTGTATCGACTGTCCTTTGGAGGATCAACAATGACCCGGTGAGTTTCGTCATCTCCAGAATCCACTCGCAAGAAAGAGTCGTTGGTGCAATTGCTTGTTCGAGGTTTCAGCCTCAAATAAACAGGCAGCTTCGTCATGTTACAGGTCAGTTGGTAGCTGTTGTGTGGAGTTTCCAGTAAACACTGATATTTGAAGGGTGAGAGAAGTGTAAATGTTTACATTTGGCATGTTTTGGTATCCACAGCAACGGAGAGCTGGCGAACTCTCCAAACCATTTGCCAAAATCCCATGCACTTACCATCGGAGAACACCACCTTACAATGGCAGAGAAACGAAAGCAGGAGGACCGATCTGACGAATCTGAGCTGGAGGGACTGGAATTGAAACGGCAGAAAAGTGTTCCGGAGATTGTAGGCGATTCTGCAGAAGACGAGGAATCCAGTCAGGACTCTGAGCCCATTAGCGAAAAGCAGGAGCAAGACGAAAAAGAAGACGACGCCCAAAATGAGGAAGAAAACGAAAGTCACGCACCCGAAGATAATAATTCCGACTCTCCAGTTGAAGAGGCACCCGAAAAAATAGAAGAAACTGAAGAACTGAGTGAAGTTTCCGAGAAAGCTGAGGTCGCAGCTACCGAGAAAACCGCGATTGCTGAGATAGAAGTGACAAAAGATGCTGATAGCCTACAAGAGAAGCCTGTTGCCGAATCCCCTGCCAAGGAATCTGCAGAAGAGTCCCCTGTGAAAGAATCTGCAGAAAAAGAGGCTGAGAAGCCCAAGCATGTATTTGGATCAGGAACAGCATTTGGATCAAACTCCACTACTTCAACCACAAATGTTTTTGGATCCAGTTCAGTGTTCGGGTCTGCTACTCCGTTTGGCTCTGGTTCATGGGGGTCCTCGGCCTCTGCAGTAAATGTGTTTGGCGATGACAGCGGTGACTCCAAGAAAGATACATCTCCGTCAAGTTCTTCTGCCAATGGCAAGGTGTTTGGCTCAGGAACAATTTTTGGCTCAGCAACGTCAACCGCACCGCCTAGTGAGACAGCTTCTAAAAATATATTTGAAACTCTGCCGGACAAAAAAGAAGACAAGGAAGATACAGTTGCGGGTCCTGTCATTGGAGAGATTAAGGAAGAAAACCCCCTTCTCCAAGAGAGAACGATTGAAACCGGCGAAGAAGCGGAGGAATCGGTGTTCTCTTGCCGCGGAAAGCTATATGCGTTAGATGTAACTGCTGAACAAATGGCATGGAAGGAACGAGGTATCGGTACTTTGCACTTAAACAGCCATGCTGAGGCAGATGGTGCCACAAAGTCTCGTATTGTCATGAGATCGGATGGCTCGCTGAGAGTGATTTTGAATCTGCTGCTAGTCAAGAGTACTGAGCTAAACAAAGGAATGCAGAGTTCTTTTGCTAGTGAGAAATTCATTCGTGTCAACGGTGTAGAAGAAGGCAAGCCGATACAATATGCCATTAAGACCGGCAATTCCACCACCAGTGAACAGCTTTATGATGCAATTAGCAACCTGATTCCCAAAGAGTGAAGCAATATATACATCATATAGTAGTGAGATATTAATGACTTATGAAATCTACATGCTTGAGAATAAATGAGAGAATTTGCATTGGCCAACTAGTTATCGGCCGCATACTGAAATGCAACAGTGCACACAGTCTGTCCCTTGACCCCGCCAAAACTGAAAGTCGGGTACGAAACAATATCATATAGGGTAAAAATACCGTCGCTCGTAATAAGAGACACCAATTCTGTCTGAGTGAAGTTACATGATGTAATGAGGAGAATTCCACCGGGGTTCACCATGCCTTTGATTTGATCACAGTACTGTTCAACAGCAGAATTGTAGTTGTACGTCTTGTCAGATAAAGCAATTGCATCCAGAGTGCCCTTATCCAGCAATATATCAAAGGTCCTCTCGTGGGCAAAGTTGTCCTGAATCAAAAAATTCCATCTCTGGAACTCAATGTTTGTATACTTAATTTCTCTCAAAATGGAGTTGGCCAAATCCACTGCATTCTGGGAATAATCCATACCGATCATTTCGCCCTGGAACCCGGCGTCTTTCATTGCAAAAAGTAGCCTTCCGTTGCCAGTGCCAAGGTCGCCGATTTTAGACTCACCAAAGCTTATCGCAGGGATAGAACCTTCCCGTGATGCCAAGAATTCAACCATCTTGTTTTCTGCATCCGAGTCGGAAAACCAACTTTCACCAAAATCGGAGTGATCAAACTTGAAGTTATCTTTTTCGACATTATAAAACTCCTCCCAATATTTCCTGGTTCCCAGTTTCGAAGAATTCAGCTCTGGAACCGGAGCCTTTGCAACCATGTTGGCAAGTTTCTATTGGTTCAATATGTTCGTGTGAGCAGGTAGGAGAGATTTTCGGTCAGACCTCAACCGGGAACTTCAACGGCTAGAAGTAGGCACGTGACCTCCATTACGGAACGGTTCGGCCGGATCGCAAACTGGAGACTATCGTTCGTGTGGTGGAATTAGGAATAGGAGACAAGTACCTATATCCATTTGAGTAGGTGAGATGGTAATAGGTTGCATAGTTTTCAGAGTGGATCGCCGTGCTTCCTGTTAAATTTCCTGCCCCATGAGTATTGGCGAGCAGTGGAGGAGCCTTACGACCTTGGTGAGATGCGAGAGATTTGTATCGTGATAAAACGCTGTTATTTGAAAGGCGGTATTTAAAGACTGATATGTATACCGTGAAATGTAAATTTCAATGTATCATATGCTTTAATGATTTTGATTTGTTTATTTATTCTGCATCTTCTGTGTTCGTCGAATACTCTCAGCCTAAAAGAGCACATGGCTAGGAACGGCTGGATGTACAATAAATCTACAAGATCCTGGATTTGAGTATTATCAACATCATTGCAACTAAAACACTGAAATGAGAATTGAAGCCACTAAAATAGACGGGCTACTTAAGCCCAACCAAGAAATTATTCCTGTAAGTTTATAGATGTGGCTTTGAATACTAGGAATACTGACTTGGTAGAAACCAATCCACAGTCATAACGACTACTGGAGACGAGAGCCGGTGTTTGACGCTATCAATGCTGGCTGCTTGTCGTTCGAAGCAGACGTCTGGTTGATCAATGGCGAGCTCATAGTTTCACATGATGGAATAAGTAGAAGGAGTTTTGATAAGCTCTACATTGAAAGAATACTGTACTTGGTCGATACCTTTTCTCCGGCTGCTCGGGGCCCCGAGGACGGTAAGAAATTCCGGGGTTTGTATACATGTGACAGCGGCCTCTCTGTACAATTTGTTATCGATATAAAAACGGAGCCAGTAAAAACCTGGAAAGCAGTGGAGAAGTCTCTTGAACCGTTACGGCAAAGAAATCTATTGACAAGTTGGAAAAAAGACGGCCCAGCCATAAAGGACTACCATGGGTACAGCAGATATCCTACTCCTTGGAGACAAGACGACCAACAGCTGTCGGATCTGGGAATCACCCGATCAGTGTTTACCGTAGTAGCAACTGGCAACTATAAGTTCACTCATGTCAAGGGTATAACGGAAAGAGACTACTTTGTTGATATCGATGGAGTGGAAGCATTCTTGGAACTCCAAAATAATAGTGCTACTTATGGACAAAGTGCTACAGTTGGGCCAATGCTATCGGTCAAAGCTACCGAAGATATCCCTCCGCACCATAAAATTAAGTCTGATCTGGACTGGGCTCCGTTAAGCCGAAGAGTATGGGATACTGTGCCGTGGCCGATTTGGCGTCGAAATGAGTACTGGAAATACTTGAGGGAGAGGGGGTTTGAATGGCTCAACGCCGATGATCTGGAGGCCGCAGCAGAGTTTTAGTTGCTCTGTTATCATATTCGTATTAGTAATATAAGATTATTTTTACTCTCATTTCTGTGTGAATGCGCATATATACGGAATATTCCGTGTACTACGAGCATTTTGCAATGCAATGTGCCTTCCCCGGATTATCCGCAATGCGGCTAAAGAATGAATTTGTTTCCGGCTTGTTGGTTCTTAGAAAACCTAACCTCCACAAATAACAACAGTGGAATATATGTGTGAACTTGGTCAGTGGACGTATCCAAAGTATTAGCTTTGTTAATCTTGCCAAGTACACTATAGAGTCATGACGGGTTGGAAATATATATGAAAGATATAATTAATACAAATGAGAGTTGATTCTTTTGGCCATGTGGAAGAAAGTCTCTTTATACAAAGAGAAAGCCCTATGTGATAATCATCTGCGTGAGAAATTAGGAAAACTCGCCCCAAACTGTAAATCCATTTATGGTGTCGATGCGTAAATTACTGTTGGTGAGATATTTCTATAGATACCGCAGTATCAGCATCATTGCAACTGAAACAGAAATATGACAGTTGAAGACACCGAAAGAGAAGGGCCACTTAAGCCCAACCAAGAGATTATTCCTGTAAGTTCACAGATGTGTGTTTAAACCCAGAAATACTGACTCGGTAGAAACCAATTCATAGCCATAACGACTACTGGAGACGGGAGCCGGTGTTTGACGCTATCAATGCAGGCTGCTTGTCGTTCGAGGCAGCCGTCTGGCTCGAAAATGGTGAGCTCATAGTTTCCCATGATAGAGTGAATAAAAAGAGTTTTGATAAACTTTATATTGAAAGAATATTATACTTGGCCGACACCTTTTCTCCTGGTGCTCATGGTCCCGAGGAAGGTAAGAAATTCCGAGGTCTATATACATGCAACACCAGCCTCTCGGTGCAGTTTGTTATCGATGTGAAAACGGAGCCGATAGAAACCTGGAATGCAGTGGAGAAATCGCTTGAACCTCTACGGAAAAGAAATCTTTTGTCATACTGGAAATCGGGTGGCCTAGGCATAGAGGACCACCATAGGATGAGTAGTTATCCCACTCCCTGGAAGGTAGAAGATAGCCGTCTGTCGGACGTGGGAATCACCCGATCAGTGTTTACAGTGGTAGCAAGTGGCAACTACAAGTATATACATGTCAAAGGTATAACGGAAAGAGACTACTTCGTTGATATCTCTGGCCAAGATATCGACAACCTCGGCAAAGAACTTGATAAACTTGGTGATAAGATTTCTACGCTGCAAATTCTTACCTTTGGACCAATGATGTCAAGCGTAGCTGGACCTGATTACCTTCACCCTGATATTCCCTTCCATGATCTGTTAACTCGAAGAATACATGATATTGTGCCGTGGCCCATTTGGCGTCGAAATGAATGCTGGAAACGCCTTAGGGCCGAGGATACCGAATGGCTCAACGCCGATGATCTGGAAGCCGCAGCAGAATTTTAGTTGCTCTTCTCTGCTAACATGACCCGTATTAGTAATATAATTTTTTACCTTCGCCTTCTTTTCCGTGTGAATGCGCACATATACGGAAATCCCGGGCTTCTGCGAGGCTTCTGCGAGCAACGTTGCGATGTTCCTCCCCCGGATTATCCATAATGCGGCTGAATGAAATTTTTTTATCGGCTTGCCCGCGGGCTGGATGGTGGATGCCCATCAGTCACTACTACTACATATAGAGATGACAGTCCCCGCTGAAATTGACAGCGAACAATCGTCTAGTACTATGCCAGCGTCTAAAGTAAAATCTTCAACTAGTCTAGAATTAGGTTGGAAGGCTGAGGAACTGTCCAACTCAGGGGATCTTTCCTCGTCCCCCAAGGAGTCGGGCCTCTTCCGAAGAGACTTGAGAAATGCCCCTACCTTAAGAGAGGAATATGAGCTACGCCCCACCGCTAGTGGCCAAAGTGTGACATCAACACACTCCGTCTCATCTGTTGAGGAAACAAGCGAGTTTCAGGATTTCCCCGAGGGAGGCCTGCAGGCCTGGACCGTAGTATTTGGATCTTGGTGTGCAATGACCGCGACTTTTGGTATAACCAACACTACAGGATATCTCCAGGCATACCTGGCAGAGAACCAGCTCAGCGACTACAGTGAAAGTGAGGTGTCGTGGATATTCAGTATTTATCTTTTTTTATTTTTTTTCGGAGGAGTGCAAGTTGGGCCTGTTTTTGACACTTATGGCCTGCGATTTGTGCTGATCCCTGGGTGCATCGGCACCATGATATCATTGTTTCTTCTCAGTATTTGCAAGGAGTACTACCAATTCATTCTGTGCTTTGGTGTTCTTGGAGGAATCTCTGCTTCAATGGTATTCACCCCTAGCATTGCCACGATTGGACATTGGTTCTACAAGAAGCGTGGTTTAGCTACTGGCATTGCTGCTACCGGCGGTGCAGTTGGAGGTATAGTATTCCCACTGTCCATGAACAAAATGATGCCTGAGATAGGCTTTGGATGGGCTGTCAGAGTAATTGCGTTTATTATTACACTACTTTGCGTCGGTGCTATGCTGCTTCTACGAACCAGACTGCCCGGTGTCGACGTTGATCCCGCCGAACCTGATGGCAAGCGAAAGAAGAGAGCGAAGGGTCAGAATGCCACGATCGATATTAGAGCCTTTAAGGATATGAAGTTTCTGCTGACAGCTTCGGGAACATTCCTGATAGAGTTTGCCTTATTTATCCCCCTCACTTACATTACATCCTACGCTCTGCACGAAGGTGTCGATACCAATTTTAGTTACCAGCTCATTGCGATCCTTAACGGCTTCTCTGTCTTAGGAAGGGCACTTCCTGGCTATGTTGCCGACAGGTGGGGAAGATTCAATGTTATGATAATCACGGCTGTGATCTGTTCCATTTCCTGTTTGGCTATCTGGTTGCCGGCTGGCGACAATGTAGGAGCTATGATTGCATTTGCCTGCATGTTTGGATTCTGGAGTGGTACGGGAATATGTCTGACCCCTGTATGCATTTCTCAGATATGCAAGACAGAAGATTATGGCAAACGTTACGGCACTGCCTATTTCTTTGTGAGTTTTGGTACCCTGGTAGGTCTTCCTATTGCTGGCGCTTTGTTGAAGCTCCCCAGCGGATACAAGGGATTGATTATTTTCTCTGCAGCAGTTTATCTGGCTGGAGCATTTTTGTTTGCTTCAGCAAGAGTGGTGGCTACCGGATGGAAGTGGAGAGTCGTCTATTAGAATAATGAACATATCATGAATAATGAAGTCAAGTTAGAATACACAGTTTTAGATGCTTTGTCGATATATTTATGTCGTAAAATGCCAGGGCTATGCAGTAGCTAATAATATTGACCAGCGGTCCTCGACGGACTGTTATCACGCCTATCCCTTTCCCGGTATGGCGGTCGAGGATCTCTACGGTCGTCTCGCCTGTCGTCCCGCCGATCATCCCTCCTATCGCCGCCACGATCTCGGTCATAACGGGGCCGCGAATCATATTTTGGTCTAGAATAAGGTTTTTCGTAGTGGGGCCGGTTATAGTCTCGCTCGCGATACGGAGCACGATCGGGTCTAGGACCTTGGCTAGGTCGGTCATTCCTTTCCAGTCTTGCTTTGTAGCTGTTGAACAGCTTTAGAGCAGAAGTATATCCTCTGCCGCCTTTTCCTCCTCCGAGCCTTCTAGGCTTCCAGTCTCTGACGGAACGACCCCGTTCAACGTCGACCAGAATTTTTCTGCCTTTGAGACTGAGCCCATCGAGCTCCTTGAGGGCGATTCGAGCATCTCTTTCTCGGGAAAATACAATAAAAGCATACCCTTTTGGTTTTTGGTTCTGGTCTTTCACCAGACGGATTCGTTCGATCTGGCCGAATTTTGCACATTGTTTTTCCAGATCCTCCTCTGTAACTTCATATGACAGCCTTGAAATAAATACCGTCTTGAAAGGATCACCTCTGATATGTGGATCATCCTTGGGGTTCCAATTTTCAATCGCAGTCTTAAGATCCTCCTCGTGCTTTTTCTTCCTTTGCAATCTTTCCCGTTTTTGGACTTGGAACCATGACTCTGTAGGCGTATAACCATCGTCTGTGAATTTGGCATCCCGGGCATAGGCCAGAAAATCAGCAGTAGATGAAACCGCAGCAGTACATCTGTGCTCGGGGGCGTGATCAATTGGACTGAGGTACCGTAAAGGCCGGGGTGGGTCGAAATATTTTGCGAGATGAGGGGGCAGTCGTTTCACGTCCGTCATGGTGGGTAGAAATTATGGCGGAGGAAGTCGTTTGATTTGAGAGGGTGGGAGGGTGTTTGTTTGAGCTGGGTACCTCGATATGACGAAACACATACAAAAATGCTGCTGACCACTAATGGGAGGGCTAATAAAGTTATAATAGCACCGCACTAGCAAAACAGGGCTTGGCTTTGGCTATTTTAGCCAAGTTCCTTTATCAGCGGTGCAACTGCTGTTTCACAATTGTTCTTCCCGCAAAAATACATGGGGAACAGCAACTTTATTTAGGAATGCACATTGTAGACCAGAACTTTGTTTGTAGCTGTAAGGTGTAATAAAGTACAAATCTAACTAAAGGCCGAATACTGCCGAATACTGGGCGGAGAGTTGTGGGCAGATCTCCACCGCCTATAATTTTTTTCTTCTTTTTTCAGACAATTAAAAAGTACCGGTTCAGATCGATTCAGATAAACTACTGGGCAGCCTAACAGGGGTGGAAGAAAGGGCGATCGCACGGCAAGTTAACGTGTTCCTACCTGCCTGACCGATCACGTTTGTGACAAAAAACGTGCCTAGACATAAACTACAGAGCAAGGCCAGGAAGAAGGAAGCCGAAGAAACAAACCAAAAAGAGTCACCGGCTGATCAACAAAAACAATTCCCCCAATCATGTCTTCAATGTAACCTCCGTGAACAGGTGCTTTCCCTCCGGATCTGCCGACATATACTTTAGGGGTGTCAACTGCTTGTCTCTATTCACAAACATTGTCAATGGTCGGTACCCAATGAAAAAAGCCACGACTCCCCACGTCTCGCAGATGGTTCGTGCGGCTGGGTCCCAACTTCCCAAATGAAATTGCAAGAAGAGATACATGTGGCAGAAAAAGCAAGTAGGGCACCTTAGCGCAGGAATACTTTGTATATAAAGGAAGAGCCAGTTGCCCCAGCATTTAGTCACTGTCCTCCTTAATATTGTACTACTGTTTGTCTGTTCTTGTTTTGTTCGTTCGTTGTCGCAAATGAAGCATTCAGCTGCCGTCCTGGTGCTCACCAGCCTATGTGCTGCAGTCTCTGCCATGGCTCTTCCCGCTCACTTCACCGTCGACCTCACTCTGCCTGCTCCAATTCCCACCCAGTATCTGCCTGGTAGTGTAGGATACTCGAGCAATCACAAATCATACGATCCCTATAGTCAAGAAAATGCTCAGAGCGACGAACCTTTAATTCTGGTTAATCCCGAAGCTCTGCCAAAAGCGTACCAGTTGGATTAATTTTGACGAAGTGCTTTGTTCTTCGTCTAACTGCCTTGTTATAGATGGACTGTTTACTCCTTGCTGAGAAATTACCACCTTAATAATCGCCACAACCACCCGCGCGCAATTTCCTCGGTGGCCCCTTTTTGGGGCCTGCATATTTACCGTCGAAGAATTAAAGCTAGTTTACGTTCGGTGTGTTGCGGCATGGTACTCATGCGGGCGCGCCATTTCAGGTTTTGATTGAGCCATGCATTTAACCTTTTGCCTTGTACTGCTAATCTGCATTCCCGCCTGGGGTTGAGATTGTCGATCCTTGAGCCCCCACCCTATATTTTGCATCACTATAAAGCTTCGGCATGACGAGGCTTTCATTTAATGCCTATCCCTGGATAGCGTCACATATATAATTTTAGAAATAATAATATGCCTCTTTAAAACATTTATTTATTTGCCGATCGTAAGAATGAGCGGGATTTGGCAATTTATGATGCTGCAGGCCGGTCGTGAGCTGGTGTATGACGGACTCCATTCCGACTACAAAGAGTTTATTTCCACATGCATTTTGTCTAAATACGCATCTCCACCACTTAGCCCCTTTCGCCAAATGCTTGTTTGCGTTTTTACGTGTTTCACACAGATTTCTTAATGCCAATATATGTGGAATTGTGCCGTGCAGATTTAAACTTTCCGCTGTGTTTCACAGATCCTAGCTAGCTAGCTAAGGAGATGAGCTTTTCTGCAAGTCCCCGCATATCATATTTCATAATCCACCCAACCCAGCTTTAGCTTGATCTTTAGTTAGACACTCGGGCTAGACATCGGGAGTCAGCAGGAAAGCCCCAATGTCTTGACCCCTCTCCATGCTCAGCAAATTGAAACTCGATGCAGCTGACCGACTATTACTTAGGTGGTGCCGAATCCCCAGATCCTGAAGGTACTTCTGTGTTTTCGGACCCAGAATCCGTGATTTCCCTCCCAGTCCAACTACCAGTACCTCCGGCCTCGGAACAACCACTTCCAGAGCCTGCAGGCTCGGCTGATCCAGCTCTACCAGGCCACTGTCCAGTCCGGTGATTGTGCTTCCATCAATCTGAAACGCTTCAGTTCCCAGTAGCAACAATGCTTGAGGCTTTTTCACTGCATCTAATGTAACTACACTCTGCCCACTCTCCAGCATATACCCACTTGGTAGTAGGCTTTTGATGTTGTTGAGAGGAATATTGAGCTCCGAGTAGATATCAAACGAAGTCTTTCCATCACCTGTGCCTCCAAGCACTTCTTCTCGTCCGGCTCTGCTCCATGGATTATCTCCTCCAACATCAGAGTACATTCGGCGCAGTCCAAAACCTCCTCGGGCACCAGCCCGCGTTATTCCCATGACACATCTGCTGCGAATCATCATGTTGTTCTTGCTTCAGCTTTGATGATGAAGACTCTTTGATGTTGGTCCCAACTCGACCTACTTTCATCTCAACTCACCTCCATCACCACAATCAAAATTTTGCTTTTGCACTTTTAGCATCTTCCCAGCAGCACAACATGACTTCCAAAGTTGTCTCCAACATAGCGCCTAAGCTTCTGAATGGCGTGGGCTCATTTATTCTTCCTTGCAAGAAAATCACTCTGAGGTACTGCAACTCTGGTGGATCGTCAAACGGCATGCGAGAGTTTCTCTCCAAAGACCTGAAGCAGATCGCAGCCAAGCATCCCAAAATCGAGTTTATTGTTCAGAAAGAACCGGGTCACCCGATCATCAAGGGCGAATACACCAACGGAAATAGCAAGGTTATCTGTGTTCGCAATATGGACGCCCAGAAGATCGCTCAGAAAGTAACCGTCTTGCAGTCGTCTACCGGTGCTCAACTCAAAAAGTACACCCACCCCGTGGAATCTGTGAACCCGTCTGTCCGAGGTATATGGTCTCCTTTCCATGTGGACAAGGAGTTCCGATACAAGATCTAATTGTATTTACGCATCTCAATCATCTCATTTTTGTACATAATATATCATCATTTCGATCCACTTGATCCTGTAATAAATACATGTTTCAACGCTTCCGCCGGAGATATTCTTTTATCTGGATTCAGAGCAAGCATTTTATCTAAAAAGTCCACAAACTGGTCAAGATCGGCCCGATTCTCTACGGCCCTGCGGCCAAATTCAAGAAGTTTGGCCCGTAGTGGTTCGGGAGCCGCTAATGGGATCTTAACAACCTTCAGTGAAGAATTGCCAGTAACTTTATCTCTGACTGGTTCCAGGAAATCCAGACCTTCCGTGAAGTGATCCTTGGTCAACTCTGCTCTTCTCAGTAGTTTATGGCTAAATTTCCCCCGGATGTTCATGATCACCTTGAGCATATTGTTATTGTCATGTCCAGCAAACAATAACTGGCCCGTATACATTTCATACAGTGTACATCCTAGAGACCACATATCAACTCCATATCCATAGGGAACTAATCCTAAAATCAATTCTGGCGCTCGGTAAAACCGCGAGGCCATATAGGGAGCAGCTTCTCGGGATGAAAGCTCGTCTTCGTCACTCAGCTGCTGTGCTGAACCCAAGTCTGCAATTTTCACCAAGGTATGAGCACTAGTAACCAGTATATTGTCTGGCTTCAAATCAGCATGGATGATATGACATTCGCGCAGTTGGTGAAGACCTTTCAACAGTTGTCTAGCATATGTACGGACTGACTCCAGACTCAATCCTTCATTCCTGCCAAATTTCTTCAACACCTCTCTCAGGTTCGCCTGTAAATTCTCAAATACTAAACAGAGGTGACCCTTGTGAGTGAAAGTAGTGTGAAGTTTCACGATAAATGGCCCCTTTTCGTTGAGGGATCGGAGAATAGCTATCTCTTTCTGAGCAGCTATGGCCATGCTTTCATTATGCCGTATGATCTTGATCGCGACTTGCCCGCTTCCTTCATTTTTATTGTCATCTGCTCTTACCACTGATGCAAACATTCCCTTTCCTAGAACCTCCTTTACCAAATATCTGCCATTGAGTAGTTCGCCTGATATTAATCGATAATAGCCCTCGACATCGTCCCAGTTATCAAGGAGTGTTGCATCCAACTCTTTGCCGACCGTTTTGTCTCTCTCATCAAACGTTCCATCCTCATTACTATCATCCTCGGCAAAAATGTCGTCCTCGCTATCGCTGTCGTATATGTTGTTTGGTTTGCCTGGGACTGGAGGTGTTGATTTCACGGTGGTCTGAACCAACTGCTCGGGAGCTCCAACTTCATTATTCTTAACTACACCATCTTCTTCCTCGTCTTTTTTAGACTCTTCTAATTCATCCAGCAGTTTCTGCCTCTTCGCTCTACGCTGCTCGATTATCTCCTCCTCACTTGGCTCTTGATCTCGCTCCCGGTCCTCTGTCATGTCCTAAGGTCAACTTCACAACATAAATCTATTGAAGATATCATACATATTCTAAGCTCTATTGCTAAAGTATTGCACACTCAAGTCGAGTGTATGCTTGAGGTAATCATTCTTACTCATCTTCATCTGGAGTAGTTTAGAGCCACTAATATTCTGTAAATTGTTAGTTTTCCATTGCTGTTGACGTTGATCTTGTGCTTCCGCTATACATACCGTGAACTGAAGTGCCTTGGAGAACACATAAGAAGACATAATCGACACCGCGACTGGAACCTCCGCATTTCCACTACCATCTGTAGTAATCTCAGAGAGAGCTTCTACCAAACTGCTCAGTATTGTATCGAGTGATTCTTTTTCCTCAGTCAATGGCTCTCTATTTCCCAACTCACGAACTTTTTGAACCAGCTTCGCGTAGTTCAAATACAAGCCACCACCAACTTTCCATTTGCTAATAGCTTGTCTCCGGAATCCAGTTAGAAGCTCGATGATCGGCTCGACCTCATCTTCAATAACTGCACTAGGTGCAACTCTTTCAACGATGGTCTTGTGAGCTTCCTCCCACATATCGGCATTCATGAGGCTCTCAGTCTCCTCAACATAATTCCCTTGCCATCTCAACCTCAGCGCATCCAACTCATAAATTATAGACTTGGGAACCCTCAGAGTGAACAGCAAAGTGTTGAGGTTCTCTTCGCCACCTTCCGAGATGTGAATTTTTTCAACGTTCCGCGAAATAGCATGTGAAACATACTTGAGCACGGTATCATTGTTTTTAATATGCGACAGCACAAAGATGGCTTCCAACCAGTATCCCTCGCTCAGCAGCTGCATTCCATAGCCCACAGCTAGAGAATCTCCAATGTTCAGGAGTTCCTGGCTCTTAGGCTCTTTAGCCAAAATTAAATAAATATACCATGGAATTCGATAATCCAATCCCCATTTGCTGACATTGAAATCAAGAACAGATCGAATATCAGCGCTCTTAGAGTGATAATGTGATAGTAGCTTGAAAGCCATATCGTCATACCCGTCAATCTGTGGTCCAGTGATCTTGCTTTCACGATTTGCATACGCCAGCTGGTAGCTATAGACGGCGTCACTGATTGCATTAAAACTGTTCGATGTTTCATACCACAGCCTAAGACCAAAGGATCGCTTCCAGTCCAGGTTTCCACTAATGTTGAGACCTCGAACCTTCGAGGTGATAGTATTGCCTGCTGCGAGTTCATAAACCTTGATGATTGTATCCGGAATATACTCAGCCATCCTATGCTCTATCCAATAATCGATCTGGCTTTTAGCACTAGATCGGACATATTCATCATCGCTGCCCAATAGTGGTATTATCGTTGCCAAGTGAACGTTGCCAGAGTCTACAGCAAGTTTGGCAGCTCTAACAATTTGATGACCAGAGAGTAAAATGAACACCTTCTCCAGGTCACTATCAGCAGCAGCCAAGTCACTATCAACCAACGGACTAACGTAGTCTTGCAACCATGTTGAGAGCAATCGTCTTCGATGTCGCTCTATAACTTTTTTCTGGGCCGTCTCAGTCAAGTCTGCTAAGGACTCAGTTAAACCAATGTCCTGAATATCATCAAACAGTATAGAGGCGAGTTCCCATAACTTAGACTCATCAATACTCGCATCTTGTACAAATTGGTCAGCTAAAAATGCAAAGGTAACCTTTTCAGTGGGAGTAGCGAGCGGAAGACTATTCCCACTTCTGCTAGAGTCGATAATAGAGTTATTCATCTGTTCACGAAGGGCGCTAACAAATGAAGGTTCGCTGTGTGCATATGGTACGCTGGTGACCTCCATTTTAGACTCCCTCGATTGGTTACGAAGCATGATATCATCTGTTCCAGGGTTGAATGCTGCAATGGGGTAAGGCACGCTAATATCAGGAAGTCGTAATTGCTGCGCTGCCTGTAGGTATAAATGTGTGTCTGTCTGCTGAATGATATCTATTCCGTCGAACATCTGCCTGGCCAGCATTCCAGGGTTCATTTTCCTCACGGCGATGTCATGTTGTTGGTTATCAAAGACAAGCGACTTTTGATTGCTGCTCTTGAGAAGCTGTTCATTCCATCCCCGAACTCCAAGCTCAAAATTCTTTCTTGTTGAGACCAAAGAGCTTTTATCGCTGATATCATAGTCAGTTGTTTTGGGTAATCCAAGTTCAGGAGGCTCCAAATCGTCTAAATCGGACTCCATTTCAAAATCCTCTATATTCGAAACATCGCCCATGTCATTGCTGTTCCAGACCCCTTCATCTGATTGAGCTTCCCCTGCTTCAATAAGGCCATCGAAGTTGTCTTCATAATCTAGTACCTCATCGTAGTCGTAGTCAACAGCTGGTGCTTCAATTTTATTCTGCGGTAATATGCGTTCCAGGCCATCCGTGTTGCTTCCTCCGAACTTACTGGCCTTGTCTTTGTGAGCAAATGTATCATCAATTTGAGATGGTCCATCGAGATCGATCAAATCGGGATCCAGTTCATCGTTTAGTAGGTCGCCATCATACTCCAGAAAATCTGCTCCCCAAGTACTGAAATGGGGAACATTGAAAACCCATGAGCCCTTATTAACATCATAGGTAATAAATTGACCTCCTCTCTGTTCGACATTTTCACGGAGCCTGCCAATGTGAACAATCATGACAGGATTAGATGCATCAGTAATAGTTTGTCCAGTAGACTTCTCCTTTGGAGCACAACCTTCAAGTAAAACTACTGCAGGGACATTCAATTCAGTGCCTTCCGGCGCTTTTTGGGACTCGTCTGGATAAACGCAAACCATTCTATCATCGAACACAACCAGATTGCCCAGAATATCACCTAGATTGTGGATATTAGACAGATCAACAGGCTGATTGAAGGATATTTGGCCATACCCACGTCTTCCGACCATGAGGTTAGGCACTTCTCTCAGCTGATCTGGGGTGAGTTTTGCTAGCTTTGCAAAAGGAGGTAGAATCCAGTAACCGTTTTCTAGGGCAGATCTCTTAGGCTCTGCCTTCTTCAGACTAATCAACTTTGGAGTCTCCGGTCTAGAAGACACCGGAGTCAAATCTCCACCTTGAAGCTGCCTTCCATTAGCATAGTTTCGAAAGGGGCTATCTGCTGAAGGCTGTTGTTTGATGACGAGCCTGTTGATGCGTGAAGCAGAAGGCTCCAACTTGCTGTGATTTGCGGTAACTCCGCTAGGATTGTTATGAGAAAAATTTTTGAAGTTCATTGAAGAACTATGCGAAATTGCCTGTTTCTTGGATGAATTATGATCATTGTCGAGTCCTGAATAAGAAGATTGATCACGGTGAGTTTCAGAGAACCGCATCGATAGGGAGTGTTTCAGCGGGCTAGCCGACTTTTTCTTGGTAATTGCTCCTGATAGTGAAGAAAGCTTTGATCCGTCAATGTTAGAAGGTGAAGATCCAGGGAGGTTAGGAATTACAGGCTGATCGATGGTCGCAATCAGCGAGGAGGGACCTCCACCAGCCTGTGAGGCGCCAAAACTGTTGTTTACAGAGTTTCCAAACTGAGAATTATTGCCAAATCCAGAATTGAAGTTAGAGTTAGCACCATTTGAGCTGAAAAGCGAAGGGTTTGTGTTTGTGTTGGTTTGGTTTTGAGACTGCCCAAACGAGAATGAACTGGCAGAACCCGAGCCATTGCTGTTCGAAAAAGCCCCCCTTTTGTTGGAAAAACCAGATCCCGACCCACTACCGGGCAGTGAACCACTATTTGTAGCACTACCAAATGAAAATCCGCCGGAAGACGGCACCGAACCATTGAGCATGGTGGTGTTGTAGTGCGCGCGTCAAGTTTGTTGATGAAAAAATACAAAATCACATCTCGATCCATCATCGAGCCCCAACTTCACTTTACCCGGCTACCCCTCCACCCCCCGCATTTTGGTCTTCCTACGCTCAATATCGACTTGATCCTGCACTCAATTTCGACCTGATCCCGTGCGTACTAAGATTTTAATTTATGGCTAGAGATAGGAAAAGCTCCTTCCGAGCTATCTGGGCTCCAGTGGCCGTAACAGTGGCTGCCATTTCCTTGGGCTACTATATATATACCCAGGTGGTGAGCTCGCCGGCGGTAGGCAAGCCAGGCAAATCGGCAGACAAGAAAGTGAGATCGAACTCCAAAATTGCCGTGGTTATTTCTCCACAGCTGTGGAAACAGGGTGTACCTGTAGCTCATTTATTGAACCAGTTCCCGCAATTGGTAATATTGCTGTCTCCTGGTCTTTCCAAAGCAACTCTTCGCCATTCGGGCCAGGTTTCTCACGGTGCTGAGTACCGAATCATCCCTGCCGATACCGAGGTCGGACTTACGCACGTACTCAAGCATCTTCGTTCGGATTTGGTGGTGATACCTTCTGATTTCCCGCAGACTTATGTCCCGGATATCAAGAGATTTGTGCGGACTGTTGTTATTCTGGACCCAGCTGTGGAGGTTGCCAATCAGCAGTTCAACAGCCTGTTTTTCCAGCCATCTTCATAATGATTCTATTTATGTATTATCTTTCATATTTATACATAACAGTAGCCTGTCCTCTATGCAATTGTCTATTTAACGTAGCTCTACTGCACCCTTGTGCACTAATGGTTCTTCCTAGCTGTAAGCCATTTCCACATGACAGATTTTGAGTGCGAGTCCAGCTGCTGTGCAGCTATTTGATGTGATCTTCCTAAAAGACGACCTAGCATCTTTTGTGGCTTTTTAGGCAAAACTCGCTTAGCAGAGTGTCTACCCCCATGATCCATTCCCATCGCAGGTGCTGGAATGTGACCACCCATGGTGACTTTCTTCACCGACCGCAGTCTTCGCAGGTTAAACCAGGTAATTATAGCCCCCATTGCTACGGCAATACTGGTGACCCCGGCCATTCCCAGCGGCGAGTCCTCCATGTAATTCTTAAGGTTCATGCCATACAAAGAGGCAACAAACATGCATGCTGTAAACCCTAGAGTTCCAATCGTGATCTTCAGCTCCATGAGCATGAGTGAATTTCGATTTGAGTCCAGGATGATATTGATAATCTCCTCTGTACTTTTGATATTTGCTAACACCTGTTCAGATTGTTGTACTATTTCATCTGTGAGCTTGTAGTAGGCTTCAAGCAGTAGTTCTGCTTCAGCATGATCTGTGTCTTCCCTGTATAAGCCATTATGTCTTTCAGTCAGGTAGAGGCCGACCAAATCGTCGTCGTTATCCAGAACATCGTTAATAACGTTTCGTATGAGTAAGCTCTTCTGGCAGAACCTAGTGAGAGATTTGTTCCTAACCAACAACTCCCGTAGTAAATCTCTATCAACATGGTCTTCTAGATCTTGTAGAATCTCATTTAGCACAGCGAGGTGCGACTTGAGCTCGACATCGAGACTGGCGACTGTGTTCATCAGGATGGACTCCAGAGCCTTCATTTCATATGACTGTGTAGCAGCGAATCCACCTTCACTTGAATTTGGCGACGACGATTTCGATGCCATTGAGCTGGATCTCAGTTTGTTTTCTAAGTCATATACAAACAAGCCCAGATGAGATGTTTTGCTGCGATCCGTCGCTGAATCAAGCACCAGAACTCGATTGTACGACACCACCGCCCGAATGTTGAGCATATTCACCAATATGCAGTGGGGTCGAACCAGAATAGATGGTATGATGTTTTCTTGCGCATTATCAATATGTCTGAGATCTCGGGGATGCAATCCGTCAATCGCCAGAAAGTCCTTCTTCATGAACCTTTTGCATACAGCAGTCACATTGCCATGCTCATCAAACACCGTGCAAGTTATATCCTTGGAAGAAACACTAGTTTCTTCAGGTACTATAGGGACATGTTCAAACTCGTGATGATCCACATCCGAATACCGCGAAGATGCGGGGTCGGAAGAACTGCTCCACCATCTCCGTGCCGAATGGGTTTTTATTCTCGGTCCGGAGAATCTATGAGAAAGGCACAAAGACTGTGTCTTACTCAATAGTAAAGGGTTTGAAGCCCTTTTGGCTGCTCGTAGCCACCAAGACATGAAGATCAGCAAGCTTCAAAGTCGGAGGTTGAAAGCCGCTCTACGGTGGGTATTTTATGTACATAGTGCTGAAGCAAATGCAACCGAAAGGGCAAGCAAATCAAAAATATTAAAGCACTTCTGCACATAAAATGGCGCAAGGAACAATCTGAGCTATGCCAGTCAGTCATTTATTATGGCGACTACAAAAGCCTTTTTCTACTGTATAATTATGATACGACCAAATCAGTCAAAGAACTTTCGCGAGGTAGATGCACCGAATAGCGAAAGACGAATGGCAGGAAGGGCACTGTCAGACAGCAGCTTGAGCCGTTCTTCAAACGTATTGTCAACATCGATCTTGCCAGAGCCGTTGAAGACTACAACGCCGCCAGCTGAGTCCTTAGGCAAAAAGTCCGATTTGTCAACGGTAATGGTGACGGATCTCTTGGCTAGCTCTTCGTAGTCTTTTGCAGCAACGGCAGAGGCCTTCTCGGCAATTGCAACATCGCCTTCTCGCACTTTGACAGTGACCTTCTCCTCGAGCAGGGCCAACAATCCCTCCTCAATGAGGCCTGCCAGAACGGATTCGTACTTGGATGCATCTTTGGCAATTCCACCGAGCTCCTTTTCAGCATCCTGAAATACACTATTCAATACCTCCTCCTTGGCTCCCAGAACCTTGAGACGGACCTGGTTGGCAATTGTAGACTTGGCGATCTGCTGCGACAGGCTTGACTGCTTGTACTTTCGCTCGTACTGGGCGTCGATTGCAGCGGTCTCCGATCGAACAATGTTGGCCTTTTCAATTTCGTACTCCTCATTGGCCTTTTTTCCGTTAGTATTTGAACATCATACCTTTACGTTAGGTAGCTGATTTTAATACCCACCTTGAGCTCAATTTCTCTGGCCTTTTCATCAGCCTCCTTCTTGATAAACTCCACCATCTTGTTCAATTCCCCAGCAACCTGGTCTTCACTCAATCCATGGCTCGACATTATGGGCTCCTATGATTCCGCCAGTTAGCTTTTTGTCCCCTATTAGTTTGTTCGTTTCGGTGTGTCTCGCTTACTTGTTGCTGATATCACAGTTGGTCGGTTGGTTGGTTGTACAGCTGTGCAAGCGCTGGTGCTGCAGCCAATTTCTGAGGACGAGCTGGGAGCCCCCGACCTAGTTACCCGGTCCCAACTCTCCCAACGCGAGAACCTCGCATATAAACAATCAGGGATCAACATTAAATGTTTAAAATCAGCCATTGTTTTCTGGATCAAGCCGCCGCCGTGGACCTTTGAGCTATTGTTTCCTGCTTATGATTATCAGGCGCTGCCACAACTGCTCCAAGGTTGCTGGGAAGCAGTTCCTCAGGCGGGGCTCGAGCTTGACTGAGAGCAAACGCAGAATCACCCGGGAATCAAGTATGTATCGTCATATGAACCGTTTATCGCTTATTTTGTTACTAACAGTCGCTCAAGAGCTCCAGACAGAGATCAACCCTGTCGGTATTCAATATCTTTCTCGAGCCATGACCGAAAATGTACTTGGATCGGGCAGCAATCGCATTTCTCCATCGAAACAACTCGTTGAAGTCTCAAAACAGCATCTGGCTCATCACCATCTTCTGGGCAAGAAGACCTCAGTGGTTGATCCCATAAATTTCCCACTACCAAAGCTGGTGGGCAAAACCTTGGATGAACATTTTTACAGAATAGGGCGAGAAATGTCTGAGCCGTATCTGTCCAATGCTTTGAAATTTATAAATCAGGGAATACCAAACCGACCGGCACCTAACGAGTGGATCAGAAAATCAGGCTGGGTCAAATATGAGCCAGGGCAACCGCCAAAAGCAGTGGAATATCCAGATGATGAAGATGTCTATGTTCTAGACACAGAGGTGCTTTATAAACTGTCAGAATTCGCCGTAATGTGTTGTGCTGTTTCGTCCAAGGCCTGGTATTGCTGGCTCTCACCTTGGCTACTTGGAGAATCAGAGGACTCTCGCCATCTCATTCCGGTTGGGCGCGATGAGAAGAAAATGATCATTGGACATAACATTTGCTATGATAGAAAGCGATTGAAAGACGAATACCACCTGGAAAAGTCTAATACCTTCTTCTTAGATACGATGTCTCTGCATGTGGCCACAAATGGAATGTGTTCACACCAACGACCCACGTGGATAAGAATGCGAAAACAAGCAAACCTGGATGATGCTGAAGATGACGGCTTGCCAATTTCAGAGTTCCCTACTCAATCTGTTGACGACTTGAGAGATAACCCGTGGTTTCATCATAGTGCCCTAAACAATCTTCAAGATGTCGCTCACCTCCATTGCAATACCGAAGTAGATAAATCTAGAAGAGATTTTTTCGGTGAACTAGATCCGAAAGGTGTGGTTGATATGCTTGATGACCTTATTGACTATTGTGCTACAGACGTTGAAATTACGTATAAAGTATTCTGTAAGGTGCTACCTCATTTCCTCGAAGTTTGTCCCCATCCGATCAGTTTTGCATCTTTAGGTCAACTTTCTTCTGTCTTTTTGCCTGTTAATAACAAATGGGAGCAGTTCGTTAAGGATGCGGAGTCTCTTTATCACCAGAATGAAAAGCTGATTTATGAGCAACTTAAGAATCTTGCGGAGCAAGCTTGTGCTCTTAAAGATGATCCCGAAGCTTATGAGAATGATCCCTGGCTTTCTCAACTTGATTGGACTATTGCTCCAACTAGAATGGTTAAAGGAAAGAAGAAGGGGGAACCCGAACGACTGGCGGCACGTCAGAAGCTGCCTGGCATGCCAAACTGGTACAAGAGCCTGTTCAAGACGGCTACTAGTGATATGAGCATAACAGTTCGTTCGAGAATTGCCCCCAAATTGTTGCGCTTACAATGGGACGGGCATCCTCTCATATGGTCAGATCTTCATGGATGGGTCTTCAGACTTGATGCCAGCGATGAGAATCAGGTATCGGCGTACCTTCAGCGTAATTTTATCAAATGCGATTTTAATGAGGACCCGAATATCAAATTTCGCGATGATACGAAAGGCATCTACTTCAAAATTCTACACAAAGACGGTGCTACAGGAAGGTGTGCCAATCCTATGGCGAGAGGCTACATCGTTTACTTTGAGCAGGGAATTTTGTCATCTGAATATGAATATGCAAAGGAGGCCATTATGCTGAACTCTCAGAGCAGTTACTGGACTTCTGCTAGAGAGCGTATCAAACGACAAATGCCAGTATACTCATCTGATACAGATATGGGTGTAAATGTACCTAAGGGCCACCGGTTTGGTATGATTCTGCCCAAAATAATTCCAATGGGTACTATTACTCGAAGAGCTGTAGAAGATTCTTGGCTTACTGCTAGTAATGCCAAGAAGGATAGAATTGGTTCTGAGCTCAAGGCAATGATTCAAGCACCACCAGGCTACAAATTTGTGGGCGCCGATGTCGATTCTGAGGAGTTGTGGATTGCAAGCTTGATTGGGGACTCGCTCTTTGGAATTCATGGTGGTAGTGCTCTCGGCTGGATGACCCTGGAGGGCTCTAAGAGTGAAGGTACAGATTTGCACTCGAAGACAGCAAGCATTTTGGGAATATCACGGAATCAAGCAAAAATATTCAACTATGGTCGGATATACGGTGCTGGACTCAAATTCGCCGTCCAACTATTGAAACAGTTCAACCCCATGATGTCCAGCAAAGAGGCTCAAGAAGTGGCGGAGAAACTGTATCAATCCACGAAGGGTGTAAAGCATAAATCGACAGTGTTTGACAGAAAATCATTTTGGCGTGGCGGTTCAGAGAGCGTTGTGTTTAATCGGTTGGAAGAGATATCTGGTCAAGAGTTACCCAGAACGCCTGTGCTTGGTGCTGGTATTACAGAAGCGCTCAAAACAAAGAATTTACGAGCAAAGAATTACCTTACCTCTAGAGTTAACTGGTCAATTCAGTCTTCGGGTGTGGATTATCTTCATCTTCTCATTGGCTCCATGGACTATTTGATAAAGCAATTTGGAATCAGGGCTCGACTCTCTATCACTGTACATGATGAGATTCGCTATCTCGTTGAAGAAAAGGATGAGTATAGAGCATCTTTTGCTTTGCAGGTAGCTAATCTCTGGACCAGAGCTTTGTTCTGCCAACAACTTGGTTTCAGTGATATACCTCAGTCTGTGGCCTTCTTTTCCTTGGTTGATATTGACCATGTTTTACGAAAGGAAGTAGATATGGACTGTATCACTCCTTCTAACCCGACTGCTATTGAGCCAGGAAATGCGTTGGACATCCATCAAATTCTGGAGCACTGCCCGAAATTGATCAGACGTTCTTCTGCACCTCCTCCTCCCTCCTATACCCAGTTTGATTACACTCCTAGAGTCCCTGTATTCAAATCTCTTTCGGGAGACAGCGGCAGCCTTGAATATTTACGAGCACAAATGACTTCAGATATTGTAGAGGTCAAGAGAATTGAGAAAAGCGTCGAGTACACGAGGAAAGGCAAATCACCGCCTAAGCATGAGAAGAAGAGACGATACAAGAAAGGTGAATCTCGCGATGCTCAGCATAACAGCAACGTGGACAGTTTGCCAAATCAGGCAGGTTCTAGCCAGCCTGTGTACAACATATCACCGGACAGGAGCTCATCTGGGGAAACCCACAACTTAGGCTCTCCTCAACTAAAACACTCACAAAACAACGAACGATCTAATTATGAGGTATATTTATAACGGGTACTAATAGCTTACAGTACTCTTGATATTATGAAATGACGAATAAATTATTTATAACTCATATATTTGTTATTGTAGTCCAATCATGCTCAACGATCGGTGGATTTGTGCGGAAGGTCATCTTGTTTAGCAGCTTCAGCCGCTTTCTTTCGCGCCAAATACCGCTCCTTAGCACTGGAAACACTTTGGGTACTTGTATCACGACTAGTAAAAGTGCTTGCCAGTCGCACATTCCTATCATCTTCACGTACTTCCTGAGGGGCCCCTTGCGGCTTTGAATGAATTACAGACTCGCTCCTAGTAGACCGCTGACGCGCACTGAAAGGCTCTCCACGTCTTTTATAAAAGCCATGTTGGTCTGAGCTTGGAGAGCTTTTCTCTCTTGGGGAGCCGATTCGAGGCCTTGGCCGATTGGCAAGGTTCAGCCCACCAGACAGCAATTGACGGCTATCCACCAATTCTCCATTCTCGTTTATCTTCACTTTCTCGAATCCGGCTTCTTCATTAATTTTTCGGGCCTGTAAAAGAAGGGAGTCCTCCTGCGTCTCCTTCAAAGTCGCTGACGATGGCTTCTGTTGTGACATATCGGACACAGCTGCTAGAATCTTGGCACGGGCTTGATTCTCTCTATCTAGAAGATTACCATGAAAGCTTTTCATGTCATTCTTATTTTTCGCTGTTAAAGTTAGCCACAGTATTAGCAACCGCTGCGGAGCTTTTACCTACCTTCACGTTCTTCTTCTTCTTTTCTCTGTTGTTCAAGCAGCTCCTGCTGTTTCTTATATGCCCCAGTGACAAACATCTCCTTGCTTGATAGATCATCTCCCTCGGCTTCTCTCTCCCTCTTCAGTTGAACATCCTTTGCACGTTGTCTGTCAACCTCTCTTTGGCTCTTTGACTGCAGTAAGTTGTCTATATATCTCGACTGTGGTGTTAGCGGCCTGAATGAACAACAGTGCTTCAGAATTACTTACCTTTCTCTCTTGTTTATCTCTTATTTCATGTCGCTGTGTCTCTTTCTCAGCCTCTTTCATCACATCATAGACATCATCGTATGCATACACGGACGAGCCGTACTCTTCAACTGCTTGTTCGGAATTTAATATGCTATTTTTTCCATGTTGTATCAGCTGCTGGTTCACTTTACCACGTAATAAATTATGATTTGCCTTACCCATGTGATCACGAGGATGAACATCGTCATCATCATCATCATCTTGGTGGCCGAACACAGAAGATGATGACTGAATTGTCGGTGAAGGTTGAAAAGTTCTAGGGCCCTTTGGTCGATTTGCAGGTCGCATATTGAGGCTAAAGGGTTTCGAAGGTCCCCCCGAGCTCACAGGCTCTTCCTCCTCATCGTCGGAATTGCCCAGAGCAAGTCGTGAAGGGCGAGTAGGAGATCCTGCCGGGTCTATATTCTGTCGTTGGGCGCTTTTGGAAAGCGGAGATCGTTGAGGAGAAGGACTGAATGCAGAAACGGGCTTGATAGATATCCCACTCTCACTTTGAATAGAACTATCACCTTGATCGTATTCATTCACGGCTTTAGGGGGGTTCAACACGGAAGAGTCCGAGTCAAGCGAAGGCTCTTCGTAGGTGAAGGACGGTCCCTGTGGAGACGCCGCGACATCAGATTCATTTGCGAATGAAGTATCCTTCTGACTACTGAATGCCGGGGGAGCCTTCCTTACAGTTTCCGGAGAAAACTGCCAGGACTGATCGGCTCCGCTGTCCTTGAGCCCAGCCGCACTAGGCGCAGGACGATCATAACTGGCTTCAGGAGACACAGCCGGTTGCTTCTTCTCCGTCGGGGAAGGAGATAAGACACTCTTGATGCTGGTTTCACGTTGGACCATGATATTTGGTGATTTGGGTGAAGACACTGCTATTTTCTGGATTATTCCGGGACTCGCACCTATGACAACGCCTTCTGACCCCTGACTGGCGCCTCCAAGGTAGCCATACTGATGAGAATTCCAGGCAGGTATCTCGGCCGTGTCCTTTTTGAACGGGGTATTGGGCTGCTTGGCCGGGGTTCCTTTGAGTTTTGGGCCAATGACGGGGATAGCGGGATTCTTCAGATGAGCGTGTCGCGACAGAGACCGTAAAGTTATAGCCACCTGGATGGGGTCTTTCATCTCGTACAAATCAACTGTTTCAAAAAGCTCATGCTGAGGCACTCCAACCTTCTCAGAAGCCCGGAGAAAAGCTGCAATGTTCTCCATCTGCACAAACGGCATTTTGGACTGTTTGGCCAGGGCCGATTTGGGCAGAATCGTGTTTACCACCTTGCACAGAGCCACGCCATCCTTCAGAACACCAATAGGGTCGCCTTCTGGAAGAGACTCGCCAATGACAGTCTCAATCCATTCCTTTACGTCCAGACATTCGCTGGGGTTGTACTTTGACTTTCGTGAAGACATTGTGATCCGCAGGCAGGAGAAAGGGGAAGTGAAGAACGCTATGTTTTAAACACAGGAACAAAAACAACGCCAAAAGCCCCACCTCAGCTCAGCCCAAATTAGGCTGAAGCCCCCCGATACAAGTGAGAGTTAGTAGACAGAGTTCAGCAGCTGAGCTAAAAAATAGGATATATAAAAATATGCTGAGACATATTGGATAGTTTAATCCATAGTTATATTAAAGAATTCGTCAATGTGCACATTTTCCGTTTTCCGGCTCAAAAAGCCCTCTTGCCAGCCCGGCGAACCCGGTAGCGAGCTGGCCCGTTGACTGAGCATTTAAACGGCCCTTCACCAACCTCCATCCACAGCCCCAGCTGACATCAATCTCTAGCAGCAACACCACCACGGCCCCAGCAAAATTGGACTGTCTGGAAAACATAGAATCTGGGCAATCATTCTGCTTTTGCTAATTTGGAAGATTGCGGTACGTAGCTCTATTGTGGCTCTGTCTGATCATACCTGGAATACTTGCCCTTGTAGAATAGGACGCCTATCACATATTCGGGGAAAGAAATCACAAACGTCACTCCTTGGATATATTTATTTCTGCATTATAGCATCTTATAAGGTCGTTGAGTTTACCTCTAGCATGTCCGACTACTTCCCACAGGGTATTCCCGAAGGGATCCCGGTCGACTCCTTAGATTTGTCTGCAGATGAGTTTCGATCGTATCCCAGATGGTATACCGATCTGCTACTGCGAAAAGGTAAACAATCGGTTGCAATTGGAGATGCTTTGTCATTTGTTGACAACTTCGGGCTGAAAGAATCGGACAAACAGAGCATTCTGGCTATATTTCATCAAGATATAGCAACTCTGGACCCCGCACAATTCTATGTGTTTTTGCGGCTGTCAGGACATATCCTCGAGGGAAAATCTAAGCTAGAACCGGAAATGATATATATTCAGTCTGGTGTTCCCAAGCCTAGGTCGATTATGTCCCGCAAGCGGAAAAGTGAAACCAACAATGAAAACGAAGATTCAAAGAGCACAAAGTCTCAAAGTATTGGCAACCCCTTTCGAAAGGTTACACCTACTCCTCCGACTAGTAAACCAGCGGCGAAGATGGATATAGACTCCTTTGCGACTTTCCTGCTCACTGGAAATAGACCTTCTACTGGTAGCAATTCCAGCGACGACGAATCAAATGTTGATAACGAAAAATCGGTAAGGAAGAAAAGGGTCACCTTTGACAGTCGGCCCCAGGTTGCTCAGGCTGCTGCCAGATCTATGGAAGAGTTGATGAGACAGCGTCAGATACAAGAACAGCTCAACGCTCAACATCCCCAGGTACCACATCCACCTCCACCCCCACGTCCACGTCCACTACAGCCCACTCAGCAAAACGAAAGCATAGAGGATGAAGATGAAGAGGAAGATGATGTCGAGATCACTAACAATGTTTTTGCCAATGTCAAAGTTGATAGCGTGCTACACCATGGAGTGTCTGTTGCAGCACCGGAGCCCGATCATCATAGTACCTTCAACGGAGACGGACGGCCTACATCGTTGGCGCAGTTTGCAAGTAATTTTGATCTCCATTCGGCCTCTCCTTCACCGCCCATAAATGATACACTTGAATTTGCAAGGAGATTTATTCCACCTCAATCTACAGGATTAGAACCTCACAGTACCGATCTGCAGCAACAGAGTACTGGAGGATATCAAAATTCTACACCCTCTCTATCGGTTGCCGACTTCTCTGGAATACGCAATACCCCCTCGCCTGATCCTCAGTCAATACCGCCTGCATCAGCGTTTCTGCCTTCTTCTGCAAATAATAATTGGAGCCAGGTACCCCCACCACCTCCTAGATCAAGAATCTCGTCCGCTGAACATACACCTTCGCCGGTTAATCCGCATGCCAATCTGGCACCGGCCTCTTCAGCTTCAGTCTTCTTCCCCGGCGGTCAACTGCCTGGCGGTATTTCCAACGGAAGCAATAATAGCAGCAACTCATCGCTGACAAGCTTCCCATCGCTTCCTGCGTATTCTGCAAAAACTTCTAATCAGCCCTCTCGACTCAGTGGCCAGGTCCCTTCTCCTACATTTCCCCCGTCACCTTCCATTCAGCAGCAACAGCAGCAACAGCATCAGGGTGGCATGAACAGCCTTCCATTTATACCTCCTCCACCACCTGTTCCTCGACGAAGCATTAGCAGTTCCTACCGACCAACAATTCCACCGCAGCCATCTCCTCAGCTGCCTCAATACTTACCAGCTCCTCCTCAAAATACATCAGGCCCTCCATCACCGCAGAGAGGAGGGCCACCTCCACCTCCACCAAGGCGTCGTGCTCCCTCGCTGCCTGGTGATCAGGGTGCTCCTAACAGTTTGTACTTACAGCCAGGACATCCTTCGTACGGCTTAAACACATCGTCGGCTCCTGACCTTATTGGAGATATCAGCCGCCTGAACATTCATAGATAGAAGATAAGAAATGCTTCACATAATAAGCTATGATATTTTTTTTATTTTATTTCTAAAAGTTATCTATTTGCCTTGCCTAGCTTTGAGTCGCGTGGAAGCCCGGCATTCATTGTGTTCATTTGCCGAACTCAGCCGCGCGAGCCCCGTTTTGGTGCAGAATGTAAACAACCTTTGACTTCACTATCTCTCACACCACTCTAAAACTCTGAAAGAAACCTACACTATAGAAAAGGGCTGGTCTGCTGTTGACACTAGCTTATAGATCTGGAAATTAGTCTGCTTGAAGTTTTCATCTGTTCCCCGCTACAATGGACGGCTTAATATCATTGTTGTTTCCCTCTAGTTCTGGCGGGCCGTCCATGGCTATTCCTAGCTACGCTCAAGGCGAAAACGAAGACCCGGTTGATCTACAGATTAAGAGTCTGACCTACGTATTTCGACGATGTGAGATTGCCATGAGTAAGCCTTTTTTGGATCCTGCCGCGGATAGCTCTCTAAAAGTAGCTGCAGAATCTCTGAAGAAGAAAGCTTCGCGAGCAAATATCGCCGAGAACAAGGATAGAGACAGTTTCCCCGAGACCTTGAAAGGCATATCCCTCAGTGATCAAGAGAAACTGGACATTATGTATAATAGGACCGAGTTTGAACGTCTGTTAATGAGAGACGAGCATCGTATTCTGATTGACTGGCCCAAAAACAAGTTCCGATCTTTATGCATTCTAAGTGGCTATCCCATTGATATTGATAAATTTCCTTCCTTTGGAAAGGACAAGAGTAACTTCAGCTTCTCGGTGCTTCCGCCGAATGCATCTGACGATCTTTATGTCCAATCACTCTCTGAGTCCGCTATTTACACAGAACATAATGTCTCCATGGATGTCCGACGCAGACTTGCCAAAGAGGCCATGGAGAAATATCCTGCATTTGAGCTATCTGAAGATGGATTTGATCGGTATAGAACCAAAGATGACCGAGCCAATATTATCAGGACATTTCTTACATCCCTGGGTATTGAAGTCCAGGTACAGAGACTCTACAAGGGCAGTCTTCGTGCGAAGCATCAGCAGGCACATGCAGGTGTTACTCACATAAGTGGAAGTGGACCAAGTCTTAGCAATCAGTCCAGTCCTGCATCTTCACGGTCTTCCTCCCCGGTTATGACATCAAGGAGCCCTTCACCAGAGCGCAGCTACAGACCGATGGGTAGCCCAGCTTCAACGGAGAAGAGACTATTTCCCTCGGCTAACGTTGCCATTAGCCCGAGCTCTCCAACAAGGCGTATTGTGAGATCTCCTGAATTAGCTCACCGACCAGCTAGTCCCACAAGATCCCCAATGGCGAACAGATCACCCATGGCGAGTAGATCACCGAGTCCAAGCCCGCCGCGTTTGAGGAAATTTCCTTCCATCCCAAGCATTCCAATGCTGACTGCTGATCAGCAGCACCATCAACCTGCCCAGTCCCCTCCACGTCTCAGAACAAAACCCTGCACAAACCTGGCCCTCAGCAGTGTTCCAGACCTCACCCCGAGACAGCATATTGGCGGTAAACAGCATCCCGATAATGACGAGGTGCCTATCTCAGTGAGTAAGGAGTTGCTCAAGCAAGCTAGATTTGCAGTGAAGAATCGATTGGCTAGGGAACGAGCTTTGGTGGCTAGAATGTACGACCCTAAACAGATACGAGCATAAGGCAGTCTGTGTCATAGTCATTTGTACTAGTATAATATTTTATTTAGCATATGCGTAATACACTATATCAATAAGCAATTTATTTAGGTGATATTACCTGAACATTGCTCCGCCGTTAGACGAAATAACATCACCGCTAACCCATCTGGATCTTTCCTCCACAAGGAACAAGACAATGTCTGCAATATCCTGGACATCTGCGGGCCTGTCGCCAACTGTGGGAGGAAATCGATCAAAAACTGTCTTGAGGAACTCTGGCTTAACTCCGGAGAACATATCTGTTGCAACTGGGCCCGGGTTAATGGCATTCACAGTAGCACCATGAGATTTACCAAGTTCAGTAGCCAGGACTCTGGTGAGGCCCTCGACCGCGGCCTTCGAAGCACCATAAACTGCTTGCCTAGCAAATCCTGCCGTAGCAGAAATTGATCCGACATTGACAATTCGTGCAGTTTTATCCTTTGGAAGGTAGGGAACGACAGCCTGTACCAAAAAGATAATTGCTCGCACGTTGATGTCAAAAGTCCTGTTATACTTCTCCAGAGTAACATTTTCAATTTCCTCATGCAAGGCTACTCCAGCATTGTTAACCAGAATGTCAATTTTCTGGGTGTTGAATGCCTTTAGAGTTCCCTCAACAATGATTTTAGGCGATTCTAAACTAGCCGAATCTGCCTTGATGATTGCAATCTCTCCGTCAGCACTTGCAAAGGATTTCTGCAATTCTTGAGCAGCTTCTAGAGAGCTGTCAGAGACGTAGGTGATAGCAACTTTGGCACCCTGGGCAGCGAGAGTGGTAGCAATTGCCTTTCCAATACCACGGGATCCTCCAGTAACAATGGCTACTTTTCCTTTGAGTGACATCTTTAGTAAATAGGCAGAGGAAGAAATCTGGAAAACGATTTCAACCTAAAATGGTGCAATACGCATTTTATCCGACATTTCTACCGGAACAGCCGTACAGCACAAATGTGGGGCTTACTACAATAGGTGGGGCATCTCCAATTCACTATAGCCATTCCATTTCGTATCATTGTAAATATATATCGTTAATACCGTGTTCGTCGTATTAATCTATCAAAAAGAAAAGGTTTATTTTACATAGAATTGTGTCCCCTGACCTCAAAGGGGAACAACAAGGATATTACGGCCAAAGCAGCGAACATGGCGGCCATAGTGTATATCGGTGCTGAAGAGGAAGTGTCGCTGTAGTATGCGACCACTGGTGCCAACGTACCCAATATTCTGTTAAGAGAGACAGATAAACCGTAGCCAGTTGCTCGATGGGCAGAAGGCATAACCTCTGGAGTGTAGGCAAATAGCGTACCATAATGGATACAGATGCACACCGATATTGCACTGGAAAACCCGAGATTCTGGGCAGCAGTTCGAACCGCAGTATAAGCAAACATAAAAGTCATAGTCAGCAAGGCACCAACACACATTGTTCCTCTTCTGCCAAAGTGCGGGATGTCAAGCATGAATCCAGCAATGATGGGTCCACCAATTGAAGCAGCATTAGCTATCAAGTTGTTCTTGTAGGTAGTGTTCAATGAACCGTCACCAAAATCGGCACCACGAGAGCTTAGATAGAATGGTAGGAAGGCACTGAACAAGGGATATGCAATGCCAATGATGGCCCATGCCAGGAAATTAAGACCCGTGGACAGAGCCAGTTTCTTCGTCTCAAACAATCCAGCAATATGGAATCTAAAAGCTTTCAAACTCTCTCGGGGATGAATAACTTCCTTAAAACTCTTCGCACTCTGGTCTCGCTCAACAGTTCCACAAGCTTGTAGTTGTTCCAAAGTAAGCGGGTTAACCCGTCCGCCGGAGGCAGCAATCGTATCCAACGTTCTGATAACTCGTTCGTCGTGGCCATTTGAAACATCAAACTTGGGTGATTCTACCATCTTTACCACAAATATTCGAGCCACTGCACAGAGAAGAATAAATCCTCCAGATACAATGTAAGTATATCTCCAGCCCATATTGTCAGCTCGCTTGCAAGGACCGTCCCCGGTACAGGAGAAGTTGCTTATAAGTGGCCATGCAAACAAGCAGGTCAATGTTTGGCCGATACCCCACCACAATGCCATGGTTGTCACCAGATACTGCTTTCTAGCTGGCAAAAACTCGAGGAAAGTAACAGCATCAAGCACCAAGTTACCACCGGCAGCGAAGTATGCCACAGAAGACAACGAACAAACGGCAACATATGATAGTCCACCAGCTATAGTTATGCAAAAGAAGCCAGCAAGTAGCAATGTGATTTGAAAAGCAATTTTTCGTCCGATGACATCTGCAGTTAAACCCCAGAAGACAGCACCGAAGAAGAGGCCGACATAATCTGCGGATACAAGAGCATTGTAGCTATGATCAAACTCCTTATTTATCTGCTGGGCTGTAACACCATGCAGCAAGGCTAAAAGAGAGTCCACTGCATATCCCATACCATTCAGGCAGAAGAGCTTCCAGTGATAGGGTGTGAAGCCGATCTCATTGATGGCATGATTTATCAGAGCCGTTTTCTTAGTGAGAACACTGTCCCCTAATATGTAAAGTTCTTCTGTAGAAAATGAATCCTTTCCAGATGCATCCTCAGCGATAATCTCATCGCTCCCCCGCGAAGTTAGCCCATTTGCATCTTCCTTAAATAGCGGAGGATCTGATGAGGGTTGGGTATCTTGTTCGATTCTAGATGACATTTCAAGGGTCTTCAACAAATAATTCTTCTACGTCAAAGAGAAAACCCAGTAGTTTTATACTATCATAGAATAGAAGATCTCAGAGGCCAATAGGCGGACGCCTAAAGTTTAATGAAGCTGCAAGTTGTAGCAACCCAGAAAATCACGTTGGCTCTTTACCGATCGAAATAAACTTAGCTCCACAGGAGATGTGCAAAAACAGGGTCACAATTTAGCAGGAGTATGCCAGAGAACTGTGTGGTAAAAAAGTTATCCGAAATGTTTCGATTTTCTTCCCCGACGGTGCCTGATCACAATAGTAAGGAAAAAAAGCGTTTCTCTAAATAACTGCCCCACTCTCGCGATCTACCTAGTATATATACTCCATCGCCGAAATTCCCAGGCACTACTCGAGCCTAAACTGGACGGCCAAGTATTTCTCTGATTTATGCTTGCTTTTAACACGCAGGATAGGATAAAATATGCGCCATGAGACTCTGGCTGTCGGTGGGGTTTGCTTTTTTCTGCGGTCACAATGGAAGGGGCTTTTTATTTTCACTGACGTCAGGGTCTTCTCTCTCCAGACGCCTCGGTCATATCCGTGCAAGGTTTAAACAGCTTTGATCGCCTGAGCTGCTATCCATAATCATAATTCCAGGAGTAGGCCGTAAATCCCGGTATAGTATTTCCCACAGAGAGCTCAGGGTTCTGTTGATTTACGCTAATATAACTAGCTCATCACTGCAGCATCTCTTCCCACGGCTCGAAGTCACGTGCACAGATTGAGCCCTCTCCATTGGGTGGTGCATATTGCCGCTTTGAGAAGGTGAAATTTTGAAACGGTAGTCCGCCGGGTGAAAACAGCACAAAGAAAACCCAGATTATATAAGGGGTTTAAAATCGGAGAAATTTCCCTGGTGAGCATTATATGATTTCCAGATGATCAAGTAGGGTGTCCAGCGTATTACAGCACTTCAACGAGATCCGAATGGTCACGTGATCTCTGGTGGTGTCTGGCTGCGGCAATCAAAGGGACTTCTCCCGCCGTCGATACCCACCTTCTCCACTTTTGAAAACATTTGCTTCGAAAGAGTTTACCTCTAACCAGTCATCCGTTGACGAAGTTGGAAGTATATTCTTCTGAACTCCGTATACTTTCAATTTTTGCATTGTATACCTGATCTGCATATTATCCTCGTCAGCGAATAGCCATCTAGTATGCTTCGATTCACCAAGAGAGCATGGGAGAAGTCCGGAGTTCGGCGATTCTCTACTACTCCAATTCAACGGCTTTCGTCTTCTCCTCGCTGTCTGTCTTCTGTCGCTATTCCAGAGTCATCTCCTAATCATATAAATCTCTCTGATGCCAAGTTTTTGCTCAAAACTGCTGCTGCTGCTCTTGCCAATCCCGAGCTTCCCCCGGAAGCGAAAAGCGGCACCGCCAAGTCTCTCAATTACTATCAGGCTATTAATGATGCGTTGAGGATTGCCCTTGAGACAGATGAGACTGCAGTCTTGTTCGGCGAAGATGTGGCTTTTGGTGGAGTATTCCGCTGCTCAATGGGTCTTCAGGAGCAGTTTGGTAGTGATAGAGTGTTCAACACTCCATTATCTGAACAAGGACTGGTTGGATTTGCAGTGGGATATGCAGCTATGGACATGACTGCTATTGCCGAAATCCAGTTTGCTGACTATGTATTCCCTGCCTTTGATCAGATTGTCAACGAGGCTGCCAAGTACCGATATCGATCTACCACATTTAACGCTGGAGGACTCACTATCAGGATGCCATGTGGTGTAGTAGGTCATGGAGCCATGTATCATTCTCAGTCAGGTGAAGCTTTTTTTGCCCACTCACCAGGTCTGAAGGTTGTGATGCCTCGATCTCCTGCTCAGGCGAAGGGTCTCCTGTTAGCATCGATTAGAGACCAGAATCCGGTTATTTTTATGGAACCTAAAACATTGTACAGAGCAAGCGTTGAACATGTTCCAGTAGAGGATTATACGCTTCCGTTAGGTAAGGCAGAAGTCATCAAGAAGGGATCTGATATTACACTGATAGGTTATGGCACTCAGCTCTACCATATAGAAAAGGCTGCAGAATTCGCTCACGAGAAGCTTGGTGTTGATTGCGAAATAATTGATCTGCGAACTCTCTCTCCGTGGGATCGTGATACCGTTTACGAGAGTGTCAAAAAGACTGGTCGCTGTGTTGTATCTCACGAGGCTCCTAAATCCGGTGGCCTGGCCGCTGAAATCGCTGCTGAAATTCAGCAAGCCTGCTTCCTGTCTCTAGAGGCTCCTGTTCAAAGAGTTACTGGAATTGATACACCTGTTACTCTTGCATTTGAAGATTTCCAGATTCCCGACGTGACAAAGATATTCCATGGTATCAAGAAAACCATTGAGTACTAAGTTGAGGTTACTAGCTTTTTTCAGTTGATACAAGCATTTTTAGATGTGATCCAATATGTAATTAAAACGATTTATACTTGATATTCATTCTTTCACGTCTTTAAGTAAAACCATACTTAACATAAGAGGGAGGGATATTTCAATATTTGCCTGATTCAGGTCACACGTGTAATAACCCTATTTAGGTGTCCTTGTTTAAGTTGGTAGCATATGCTGGCTTTAGAAACGAGCCAGTTCGACTAGGTTATTTTGTGCCTCTGTTAGGATGATTTACGATAAGCTTTGGGATTTTGGATGTAGATGTACAAATCCACTTCTTTCAAATGTCTCCGTTTGGTTACCGGTTACCAGTATATTTGGCGTCGGTGACATTGGTGATCATCTCATCCTTATCCCCAATATTGAGAGGTTCAAATTGCCAAATTACAGGGTCAGGCTGAGTATTCTCATTGAACCGGCCTGGGTCGTAATGCTCTAGCAGATTATAACCTTATCCTTATCGCGTTGCATTTTTCCATTTCCCTCGGGGTTGATGGGACATTTTCTGTCGATCAATTTCTTTCCTTCTACCCCGCTTGCTACAAATTCAAGTACATCAGTTCCACGTAGTTCTGGTTCTGAAGTGAATATAGGAAAATTTATTTGCCAAATGTCGACTGAAATCAAAGCAACCTGCCACTGCGGTGGCATTACTGTAGAAGTACCACGCAAGCCTGCGTTTATCTACAACTGCAATTGTAGCATCTGTCGACGATATGTGCCTGCTTGGGCATACTACAAAGTCCCAGAAGTCAATGTGATCAAAAAAGAAGGCGCATCGACCAGAAAGTACATCTGGGGCGAGCGAAGGATCGAATTCCATTTTTGCAGTGAATGCGGTTGCGTTGTTTACTGGTGGCCTCGTGTTAATCAGGCCCTCGGCGTGGGAATCAACACGAGGATGATGGAGCCAGAATTGCTACAGGGAATTGAGCAGAAATATGCGCCTGTAAAGCCGAGCAAGAAGAAAGAAGACCGTCTCTGAGGCCAAAAAGTGTCGGTATCCAATCTTACTGCCTTATTTTGTAACTAGCAGACTTTTTTATCATTTTAGCATCGATTGTCAAAACTATCCCAATCTGTTGTCTACATATATATATTCCGTACGATTATACTTCTTTTACTATGTCTATACCATTATCCATGTTCCGTCGGCTTGATAAAACTAACTGACTGGTAATCTCTATTTAGAGTCTATGTATTGAGATACATTTGGCCACGAATGGCCAAATGTCATTTCTATATTCGACTCTTTCAGTTTCGGCATGGGCCCATCAGTGGATCAATGGCTGAACCAGCGATTCAATGATCCGTTTCGGTTATGCACCATACTGCTAAAGCATAATTCACTACTACGTTTCGAGGAAAATGAATATTCTGTTTAATAGACCAAAAGCTTTGTTTCTGCCATCTTTTGTGGTGATGTTCCTTGATCCAGCACTAGTTAGATTCGCATATTTGCGGACTTAAATCTGGCTCTAATTGCATTGTTTTTGGGACAATGTCCCACGCATTTTCTGTCGATCAGTGTGTAGCATCCGACCTTGATTGCTACAAGTCTCATATCGTCAATTCCATATTCTTCCGGTTTCAAAGTAAATAAAAGGGAATTTTGCTAGATGTCGACCAAAATCAAAGCAACCTGCCATTGCGGTGGCATTACTGTAGAAGTCCCGCGCAAGCCCGATTATATCAACGACTGCCTATGTAGCATTTGTCGGCGATATGCAGCTGCTTGGGCTTATTACGAAGTTGCAGAAGTCAATGTGATCAAAAAGGAAGGCGCATCGACCAGAGAGTACATCTGGGGTGACCGAATAATCGAATTCCATTTTTGCAGCGAATGCGGTTGTGTTGTTTACTGGTGGCCACATGTTGATCTGGCCCACGGCGTGGGAATCAACACGAGGATGATGGAGCCACAACTGCTAGAGGGCATTGAAAGGAGAGATGAAACTGTCTAGCCGATCAAGATAAGAGAGCACCGTAGACCGAGCCCGAAAAGTGCCGCTATCGAGCCTTGCTGCCCTGAGTTGTAACTGACCAATATCTAGCATCGATTGTCAAAATGTCCCAATATGTTGCTAACAATGTATCTATCTTCCGTATCTTTATACTTCTTTTATTATATTTAGTCCCTTATCGGTGTTTTCGTCGGTTATATAAGAGGTTAGGATCGGTTTCACGGAGATATGGCACAGCTGCCTTCGAATTTGCAACGCCGAATGGCTAGATTGTGCCGGTTGAGGGGAGCTTTCTATTTTTGAGATAAAGTATGATGGCTCAACTCGCTGTCTCTTCATTGTAAAATTCCGACGATTTTCTGATCGAAATTCATTACTTAAAGTCCATTTTCAAAAAATTAACTTTTCTGATCACGTGATGCAAAAGTATAAATTTGCAAGTCCTCTTATATAATTTCTACAAAGAAGATTAACTAATAGTTTGGGGCGGTGGCTCAATGGTAGAGCTTTTGACTCCAGTTGACTTAGCTGTTATCAAAGGGTTGCAGGTTCGATTCCTGTCCGCCTCAAATTTTTTTGCCGTTTGAACAATTTTATTGGGTCTAATCCCATTTTTTTTGCCCGATGACATAATTGATCTGTATCTGAATGCATTGATAAATAAATATATATGCTAATTGATAGACATGTCTTCTTCACTAGATACTTCGACATCTATCATAAAAGAGGTCCTAGAGTGATCACCTGTGGATGACAATGCAAAAGATAGCTGACCCGATTGATCAGTTAGATTATTAGGAGAGTCAGTTTCCTGGTTCCGTAATAGGCTATGGCGATCTGCGACTTGGACATTATACGGCTGCTCGTTTTCAGTCTGGGCCGACTCGATATTGTACAGACTTTCATGGACGCCAGGCTCGTCATACTCATCCTCAGTCATAAAACCCTCCTGATACTCATCTTCGTTATAGTCGTCTCCAGAGATGTCGTAGTCATTGTCACTAGCATCAGGAACTTCAGCATCCAGATCTACTGCGACTTCCTCAACATCTGATGAATTATATTCCCCACCCTCCAAGACAGTGGACTGATGGCCCTCAATCCTCCTATTCCACTCATCTTCTTCCTCAGTCGTTCCAGCCATGTCCATAGGCCCCACGCCATTGTTATTGAGGTCGGTACTAGCAGCTGAGGAAGCCTCGAGTTCATCGTCCTCGTCATGGCTCACACCATCTGCATCACTGGCAGCCTCTTCTTCTTCTTCTTCTTCTTCTTCGACCATAGCCTGCATAGTTCTGGTGATCCCAGGCGGACGCAAGTATCCGTAACCCAGCGTACGTATCGAGTTCAGATTGTTTATTCTGAGTAATTCCTCTCTATCGAGCCCCCTGAGAAGCTGGAATTCTGCATTTTCTTCAACCTGTAGTTGCATATTGGGATTTATTATTCCAGGCCCCCATCTTTCGTTTCGATTCAGGAAATCGGCTCGTTGAGTGCCTAATGCTCCGCTGTCTGCTCTGCTGCCATGACTTGTATCACGTTTTAATTTCAGAGTATGGCCCTTTGACTTGGAATTCCAGCTAGAACCCGTATAAGGCTGAGGTGGAAAAAGATACATTGTGTATAGCACACCTATATATGCTGAGTTGGCGCTGAGCTAACTTGTGTTATTTGGGCGTCAGGTTCGTGTGTAGATTGTTTGATGTTGAAAGGTGAAATTGGGTGGGACTAGCCCTGATGAACATCAATAAATGAATGCCCGTTAATGCCTATGCACATACTACACTATTTACATACATAATATTTACATGAGAATTGTAGGTCTCAGGGTCTCAGGCCTCTGTCCTAAAATCCATTCACCGATCCCAAGCCCAATCGAGCCTTGAGATTTTCCCAGTGTCCTTTTTTATGGATCATGGCCAACACAAGAACTGCCGGCAAGTGGATAACGCTACCCCAGAATAACTGTCTAGCAAAAGGACTAGGCAAAGCTGGAGCACCACGTTTAAGTGGCTGTGTGTCGAGTCGTTGGACCTGCCAGAACTTGTATGCGGTATAGGTAAGCCAACCATTTACGACTGCACTATCAATGGTGAAGAACCAGTCAGTGATATTGAAATAAGACATGGCAAAACAAACAGGAAACATTGCAACTGAGTGCCTTAGAGCTACTCTAGCATTTAGAGCAGGATTCGTCCAGGCAGCCATGACGTATCCAGCCTGTTGGTACTCTGCCCTGATGTTGTGGCTCAAAGCCATGAAATGCGGAAACTGCCAGCAATACAGCAGAGCAGGAAGAACCCATGCTCCGGGGTCGGTAAGAGAGTCGGAGCAGGCCCATCCCATAAGAGGTGGAATTGCACCAACAATTGCTCCGACCCAGGTATTGGCAATGGAGACTCGCTTCAGCGAAGTGTAGACACCAGCATAGAGAATGATATTTGCAGCACCCAAGGCAGAAACTGTGGGATTGACACCATAGTAAAGAGTTACAACCCCCAAAACTCCGCAGACCGCTGCAAACACAAAAGCATTCTGCCGACTAACTGCTCCACGAACAACGGGGCGCGTTCTAGTTCTAGTCATTAACCCGTCATATATATATTCTCGTGCCATATTTATAGAGTTAGCCGAGGCAGAACAGAGACCAGTTCCTACCGTGAGGTACATGAGCTTCATTAGGGACATCTCACAGGGAGCCAAGGCATAACTAGCCATGGCTGAAAGAACAACCAGCACCGTAAGCTTTGGTTTGCTCAACATGACATAATCGTTAAACGTGGTCTTTTCGGCTGTGATGGCTCGGGGAGCTCTGGCTTTGACAGCCGGACTTCCAGGGAATATGTCCTGCTGTGCTGGTTGGCAGCTGGTGATAACCTTTGCCATTTCAATGGCAGAAGCGGATGCAGCGGATTCATCTTGCACATCTCTCTGTTCAGGTGTAGATCTTATGCTTTCAGAAATATAAGACGTCTCTCTTTGGAGCGTAGCATTTGATGAAAAACTCAAATGTCGAGAAGGAGCTGCGATATCCGAAGACTTCCGTGTTCTAAAAGACGTAAAGGATCTACTGCCTCGGAAAATGCAAGATATGGCTGGCTTAGCTATTAACCCATGGTGGCTAACAGATTTTCTAGTAAGGAAAGCGGCAGCTTCGCGAAATATCGGCTGTTGCAAACGGATATTCAACATGGTCAGGATCTCACACAACTAACAAGTCAGAAGCATCAATATTTTGTACGAAATGAAAATTTTTTACGAAAACCTTTCTATTGCAAAAAAGATTTAGTCTTCCGAGTCTAGTTGTTGAGATTTGTTCAGACACAGTGGAGTTTGAAATGAAATATAAGCTGAGGGAATGTTTTTTCCCTGCAGCCAATGGCTCTTTTGGGATATATCAAATATCTACAAAACGATACGCTTTGACCACCCTGCTTTAAAAAAAACCAGCTACTCCAGTTATTGCACGTCCTAAAATAAGCGCATGGATGTCAGATTGACCTTCGTCTGATTAAAGTTAGTTTGTAAATAATAACGGTAGCGATTTGTTGTATCCGAATACTTACAAGTTTGGGCGACCCATAGGTTACTGGCAATTCTGCCAATATGGTATTCATCACTAGCACCATTTCCACCAAACACCTCCATTAGTCTAAAAAATGTTAGTTTCTCACGTATGTTTTTATCGTCCCAGCTGAGATATAGTACTTACGTCCTTGAGTGGTTCAATGCAGTATCGCAGTTGCGTCTCTTGATCATGCTGATCAACTCCGGAGCAGCTTCACCAGCATCCTTGAGTCTTGCAACTTGAATTGAAGCCGTCAACCCGTAGGCAGCGTCTGTGACAGCATCAGCCAGTTTCTTCTGTATCAGCTGGTATTTTGCAAGAGGGTTTCCCTGGAATTGCTTTCTCTCCAGTGAATATTCCCGTGTAAGCTTGATAGCTTCCTCTAGGGCACCGACAACACCGAATGAAATGCCTAGTCGAGCACTATTCAGACAGGTGAATGGACCCTTAAGCCCCTTTACTTCAGGAAATAAATTCTCCTTGGGGACTTCAACCTCATCCATCTGGATCATTCCTGTGATACTGGCTCGCAGAGCAGTTTTATTTTTAATAGCTGGGGTAGCCAGCGACCCACTCTTCACCTGATCTCGCTCAATCAAGAAACCACGGATTTGTCCATCAAGCTTGGCCCATACAACAAGTAAATCCGCAATGGGTGAGTTTGTAATCCAGTTTTTAGCTCCCGAAAGCAGGTATACTCCTTCTTTGGTTGGGTGGGGCCTTGCAACTGTCTCCATCGAGGCTGGATCAGATCCATGATCTGGCTCAGTCAAGCCAAAACAGCCAATTAGCTCACCTTTGGCTAGTCTAGGTAGAAATCTTTCCTTCTGCTCCTCAGTTCCGAACTCTTTTATAGGTAACATAACCAGCGAAGATTGAACGGACATGGCCGATCTATATCCGGAGTCAACTCTCTCCACTTCTCGAGCAATGAGTCCGTAACCAACAGATGATATTCCGGCGCAGCCGTATCCATCGATGGTAGCTCCTAGTAGCCCCAAATCACCAAATTCCTTCATGATCTTTTTATCAAAGGTTTCAGTTCTGTATCCTTCAATGACTCTAGGATAGAGCTCCGACTGGCAGTAGTCTCTAGCTACATCTGAGATAGCAATTTCCTCCTCTGTGAGCAAGGTCTCGACCTTAAATGGGTTCTCCCAGTTAAACTGTGCCTTTGATGGTCTCAATGGAGTAGTAGAAAATCTTCTCAAGGACTGTCTCAGCATTTTTGTTCTTATTAGCAGAGATATGCGCATCAGTCTTCTATTTAACGTGTAAAAGTGCAAATACCCGCCCGGCAAATATTGTCCTACAACGGTCAATTTTGTGCGAAGCACCCCGCATCCCCCGGATTACTGGGACTTCTCGGGGCTAAATCTCCGACACACTTTATTTCAGAAAAAGCGGATCTGAATTGGCAGTGTAACACGCTGAAAATCTCAGTTTCCTTTCCAGGGCAGTAATAATTCCTATGACTTTTAGCTGTGGAAGGGCAATACGCTTCTCAGGCTATGATTTGCTTCGAATCAGATTGAACTGAAGGTTAAGGGGTTAGATTCACCAGATCCCAGCCAATAAAGTAATTGACATCTACATCTCATCTCTTATCTATATAGCTTAAGATGGATTATCATATTGTACTAGAGATGGCATTAGCGTAAGATCTGGATATGTTGAGGCTAGGTAATCGTTTAGATCCATACCAGATCTCACACCTTGGCTATATTCACCGACTATTTTACTCATACAATCACCATAGACGATTGGAAAGTGTTTGAGAGCAATATTTCACCTGTAATATTCTCATTCAATACAAATATCCTAGCATAATAGTTGACGCATCGAGCTCCATCATTGGACGTCTACAGCTTGAGCTGTTTATAATGCGGCTCAAAATGACTCAAGCTTCAGCCGTGCGTGAGCAAATTTCAGCCGCTTTGAGAAAGGACCAGCCAGCAGATGCATATCAGATCAGTGTTGTTAAGGCGATTTATCGGTCTGTTTCACTGCTGAGTATGCGTTACATATCTACAAGCTCCCAGGTTTATCGGTGCTAATCCGCTACTTTATCAGTTGTCGCGTGCTCCCCATTGCGACTGACTGATTTGGACAATCTGATAAACGAGAAGTTTGAGCTGCTCGGCTGAACTCTCGTGAGCCGCGAGCACTAATAATGGTGCAAAAGTGCTCGTCGGCTGCAAAAGGATTTTCTGGACAAACCAAACTATATATGGAGCCGATGTCCAGTTAGAGTCCACTAATTACATTTATTCTTCGCCTAGAACCCAGGGGTTTATCCTTTCACCATGAGCTACTTACAGCGTACATTCTATCAGGATGGCCTTCCGTACGTCTGCTCCGATATGGACACAGATATGGACTACTATGCTGAAGGTCAGGCAACGTCATTCGCAAAATATCCTCAGGATGCTCAGACCAAATATGCCAGATGGAACATGTGGTTCATTGTCGTATTTCTGTTCATTCGAATTATTTATCGAGTTTGGTATAAGGCCGTCGATAGGCTCGGACTGAAAAATGGTGTCCCCTCTGCCCTGAGGGCCCCATACAAGCTGGTGGCTTTTTTCCGATACGTTGGTTATCGCCGAATACCATATTTCGCTGACATGCCAGTCTCCTATGGGCATATTCTGCTTATTGCTTCGTTCTATGTCTATTTCGCCTGCGTTCTTTTTATTCCTCATCCTTGGTACAGAACTTGTTTACAATTTGACAATCCTCCGATTTCCGTGAGAGCTGCGCTTATGGCCAATTCACTGATTCCCTTTATTTACGCCTTTTCTGGTAAGTCGACCATCGTCACTTGGTTGACCGGCACGAGCTATGAGAAGCTCAATGTTCTGCACAGAATGCTGGCGTATCTCTGTCTTGTGTCTGCTTTGATTCATATGGTTGCAATCTTGTATCGTGCGAATATTGAAGGCGGTTCGCACTTCGTTCACTTCATCTACTGGATACAGAATGGTACTATGCCTATCAATGGTACTATCGCTATCGCTCTTCTCTTCTTTCTGTGCTCTTTTTCGCTTAAATTTGTTAGACAGCGATTCTACGAGGCTTTCATCATTTTGCATTGGCCCGTTGGTCTCGCCTTTCTGGGCGTCATGTACTGGCATAACGGCAACGTATATGAATCCTGGGTTTATCTATGGACAGGCATGGCTATTCTTTTGAGCGGTTATGTGGACCGATTCATCCTTAAATCGAGCTACTTTCGGTTGAACGAAAACTGGTTTTGGACTGACCACGCACACATCCGTCCTACCGAGAACGGGGCGGTCCAGCTCTCCATCTGCAGTGCCATTACTAAGTATTGGACGCCCGGTCAGCACATATTTGTGAGATTCACTAAACTGCAGCCCTTTGCTAATCACCCCTTCTCCATGTATAGCATTCCTGAGACATCAACTGCCGCCAACGGTGTTGCGGAAATGAAATTTTTGATCAACCCTCAGCATGGACTGACAAAGACATTGGCTGCCAAAGCTCACCAAAATGTAGAAGATGGCCGAATGAACGTTACTATCGATGGACCATTTGGAGGTGTCGACAGGAACATTGATTCTTTCGACTCGGTTGTAATAGTTGCAAGTGGTTCAGGCATCTCTGCTGCCGTTCCTTTCTTGTCGCATTATGCCTACTACAATCGGATAGACATGAAATCTATTCATCTTTTATGGGTCGTTAAAACTGCCAGCCGTGTTAAGTGGGTTCGTGAAGAGTTGATTAAGGCCAAAATAGCTCTGCCTAACCTTCAAATTCACATTCACGTCTCTTCAGAAGATACTGAAACCGCCGAGAGCATTGAAAATGAAACTCTCCTTCTTTCACAAGAGAATTCCAATGATGAGAAGGCAGAAAGTATTGAAGAAGATACTAAGGAGCTACCTCAGTCATCTCAGTTGATTCAGAAGGTTATACCATTAAAATCTGGAAGGCCCAATATTGAAAAGTATCTCCAATCGTGGAGCAAGGAGTTTGGCCCTAAAACTCTTGTGTTCAGCTGCGGTGTTCATGAAGTTCTTAAGAGAGTTGCAAACGAAGTTGCACGTCTTCAGAGTGCTGTACTCAAGGGCTCCAAAAATTCTCGAGGAGATGCATACGAAGAGATCTATCTGCATTCTGAAGTCTACGACTGGTAGCTCTCTTAAATTAACCTGCTGCATATATTCGTATCACTATTCATCATACATAGAACAATGGCATTTAGACTATGCCAATACATGTACATAATATTTATGGTGCGGTGAGCATTCTCTTTCCAGCGGCACGAACTTCTGAGGAGATTCTATGATTCCCAACGAGCGACTCTCCTTCCACCCATATACATTTTGATTCCCCGACCTATATGGAGAAAACAGCCCTGAATAAGGGATTATCGAGCCTATTTTTATATGCTCTACTGAAGCATTTCGTCGGTGGATTTCTCCCTGACCTGCTGTTTGCATTAATGGTTGGCTCGATATTCTTCACCCGTTTCCTCAAAGTCAACCCTAGAAAGCAGCAAATTATCGACGCTGTGGCCTCCCTACAGAATTACCCCTCGGCTTCTCAGCGCATGATTGCAAAAAGACGAAAATTATTTAATCGCATGTCTTATGAGCATAGGAAAAGGGCCATTGAGGCCGGTTATCTCGATAGACTAGATGCTATAGAGAAGGTCTATCTCGAGAATTCCAAACTGGTGAATAAGATAGCACACTCTATTTGTGCAAGTCATAATATCTCTGCCGTTGATGTTCGGCTTGCGAAAAATCCACCTTCATCTTTCGAGCTTTTTGAGCTACTTGTCAGAGACTGGTCGGGGCACCCCCAAGTCATCGATTATCTGCTTAGTTCTATCAAAAAGTTTGCACCTCTAAGTGCGGCAGGAGAGAAGAGTAGAGTTCTAGTCCCTGGTGCCGGTTTAGGAAGGGCCGCGCAGGAAATACAAGATCTTGGTTATGAGACCGACGCAATCGACTTTTCCTATCTCATGGTGCTTGTCTCCGAATTTCTCATAAAAAACACTTCGCATTTCACCATTTACCCCTATGCACATCAATTTTCGCATCAAATTACTCAGTCATCTCAACTTCGTCCTGTACACATACCAGATATTCAACCCAAGGTCCCAGTTCAGCTGGCTAATTTCAATGAATGGCAAAATCCAGCTGGAGATCAATATGAAGTAATTGTGACTCTTTTCTTTATGGATACTGCTGAAAATATCTTTAGCTACCTAGACACAATTCATCGTCTTCTGAAGCCGGGCGGTGTTTGGATCAATCTTGGTCCACTTAAATGGGGAACTGCACCCCAAGCAGAGCTCAATCTTGAGGAATTCTACAAAGTAATCGGTGAAAGCGGCTTTTCTATTGAAGATAAGCATCAATCGAAAAACGAATACTTTCCCGATGGGCAAAGTCTATGGCAGGGCATTTATGGAACAGCTGGGTGGGTTGCGACGAAAGACGACTAAAGACAGCTAACATCCATCTCATAGCAAAATAATATTGTCCAACAATAAATAGAGAACCGAGATGAATAGCATTTTTTATTTTTATCATCTTCGTTTCCAGCAAATTCAAAAAAAAGGTAGGTGAATCAAAAAAAAGCGACGCCTACAGGACTCGAACCTGCAACCTTCAGGGCCGAAACCTACTGCGATGACCAATTTCGCCAAGGCGCCATACAAACTCGGCTAAAATGCTGAATTGTTGCGTATTAACCTTATCCAGTCGTATATAGGTCACAGACTGAAATTTTTATCACGTGATCATAATCTTCTTAGCATCTCTTTTCGATAAATAAAGCCTATCTGTCCGCCGAAACTAGACCATCCTGGCTTAAAAAACTCTAGCTTCCGATAGAGCCGCTTATTTCTCTCTCATTTGAACCTAATTCTGAATAATTTGCGAAATAGACCCGAAAAGAGCTCTAAACTGTTATCAAATTCATTCGAAGACAATCTAACATAAACTTATATCCAAATGACATTCGGTATTTCATAGTCTTCTCAGCAAATATATACATAGACCTTAAAGAAAACTTTCCAGGGAAGCGGAGCGCATTGAAATTGTAACGTCACGTGATGCGATCTCTGGCCGAGTACATCTTAGGCTAGCATATTTCCAACAACGACAATCCTGGTTACAGTGGCCGAGTGGTTAAGGCGCTTCCCTGCTAAGGAAGTGGGTTCTGCCCGCGCAGGTTCGAATCCTGTCTGTAACGACATCTTTTTTTGAATCATCAGCACTATCATTCCAATAAATCGCGTGGTAATAACAGAATCATTTATTGTGTTATTTTTGGTATGAGGGGGACGTATCACTCAAATGGTATTTGGAACCATGGTATCGCAGTGCTGAGCAAAATCCAAAAATAATGCGCAAGGTATTATGGTATGTTACAGCCATGAGATATTTCGAAGAGCTGAAAATATTAGGAAATAGCTCGCATTTGAGTTCCAGTTAACTACTTGGATGTTGAGTAGCAATAGTAAGCTAATAGAGCACAGGAAAATCACATCTGTCTGGATACAATGAGATAACCTGGCCTAATAGTTTAGTTTATTAGCGGTGCCAAAAACCATCTACCTATTCTCGAAGCAGTAAGGGTATTATAGCGAAGGGTGGTTTAGTTAGAGGCATAGGTATATGATAAGGTGGAAGCTAAGGAAGAAATTTTAGGCGAAATTTTTCGTATTAATCCCGATGGTTTCTGCCGCACCTCCACACGCCGCACTGAGAGGTAGTTGTTATGTCAAGATTAGGTATGTGGGATTGCTCTATGAAGTAACTATGATATGAATAAAAGTCAGCGAATATTTACGAATGAATTCGCAAAACTCCAGAAGGTCTATAGAAAACCCAAATATCCTATTGTACTGTGCCATGGACTATTAGGAATCGATGCTATCAAGAGCCCTGCGCAATTAATTCTCCCTGATTGGAACTACTGGGGAGGAATTAAGGAGGCATTACAGGACCATGGCATTCAAGCTTTGTCCGGAAGCGTCCCTCCGGTAGGATCGATTAGTTCGAGAGCCGAAATACTGCTCGAAAATATCAAACGGCAGGACTTAAAGACGGTTAATTTGGTTGGGCATTCGATGGGTGGACTGGATGCTAGGTATCTGGCTTCGAAGCTTGCTGGCCCTGGGACGGGAATTGATGTGAAATCTGTTGTTACAATATCAACTCCACATAGAGGCTCTGTCATAGCCGATTTGTTCTTGACGTCCATCTTTTCAAAGTGGCAGTTAGAGCTATTCTTTGATACTTTAGCTGTGTTTGGAATCAACGATTCTACTGGGTTCGAACAACTGACCACTGAATATATGAACGAAACGTTCAACAAGACAATACCGGATAATCCAGATGTACATTATATGAGCTTTGGTGCAAGGTTCAAGCCTAAGTGGTATAGCCTGTTTAGGTATACTAGAGACTACATTGAAAGGCATGATGGTGACAATGATGGCATGGTGAGTGTAAATTCTGCTCAGTGGGGAGAATACATAGGAACACTTGATAACTGTGATCATTTAGACATCATCAATATGCTACGAAGAAAATCGCCAAACTCCGTTTTTGATCCAACTGCGTTTTACCTGAGCATTGCGGACAAGTTGGCTGAGATGGGATATTAGGACTTAGGAAACATGGCCAGAGCAGCTTGTTATATATTCTGATTATCTTTCACCTAGGCTGTTGGGTGGATGTAGTGATATGTAACTATTATTTTTATGCTTTATGTATACTTACACAATAGAGTGATCTTTCTAATACTTGCCTGATGCGGACCAATTCAGCAACCCTATCTCTCTGTGTATAGCTGCAGTGTACTTCGCACCTTGAGTGAAACATGAGAAGAAACAGCAGATCGACGGGTGATTAATTCACAAATAACGTTCGGAAGCCTCTAGCTATAGGCGGTGATCGTCAAAAGCACTCTGAGCGATATCTAAGAACAAAACGATCAGCTCTAGGGCGAATAACTATGATAAACTACCTGATGAAAGTAGCTGACTAATTATACCTAATCGGGAAATATTGCACTGTGCCTCTAATACTGCAGAACTCAGGTTTTCGGTGTATTTGGGCCTTTGGTCTAGTGGTATGATACCTGCTTTGGGTGCAGGTGGTCCTGGGTTCGATTCCCAGAAGGCCCCATTTTTTTTGATCAAGCTTTTGATAGTATTTGGTGGATCTATGAGTCTTTGTACATACTCTGAGCAAAAGTGTGTAAACTCCAGCGCTATAGGAAAAGGTTGTGATTGACATTGGTGAAATTTCAGGGGTGTCGATCTCGCAAGCCTCGCGAACGTGGCTTTACATGATCGCATGGTCGGCGAACTCCCATTTTTCCCTCCTCCACGTATCACTAACAGTAGGTAACTTACAGAACCACCACGCTGCGGATTTCAGCAATAGAGTATTTAATTTTAACGTTTGTTATTCAGATTGTTGCCTTGTCTAAAATATGACTGAAGAAGGTTCAATGGCTGAGTTATTGATGGCCAAGCATGCTGCTGTCGAGGGAGTTTCCAGCAGCGTTGGATCGTCATCGGCCTCCGAGGTCTCCAATGGTAGTACTACTGTAAGCCAGGCAGATGAGCCTGTTCCTGAAGTATCGAGGCCCAAGTCAAAGTTTGACATCAATTCTATTGATGCATTTCCAACCCTTTCGAACGGTCCGGTTGCTGCAAGCAGCCCTAAAGTCTGGGGCCCCGGAGGAAAAATCGAATCCAATAGTCCCAGTGTAAGCAGGGTATCTACTGATTCTGCTCCTGCTCCAAAGACCAATGGAAGTTCAGATTGGTCTAACCTTAATAGGGTGAAGTCTTCGGTTATCACTGAAAATTTCACCTTGGCGGCCGATCGCCAGGTCCCAAACTCTCGATCTGTGCTCATCCAGGCGATCGAAAAGGCGAAGAAGATTTCCAATGCCTCAGTAGATAGCTCTACTAACAGAATGGGCCATACCAGTTTTGTTCTCAAGGGTAAGCCCGATCAAATTCTAAAAGCTAAGCGGGAGCTGCTGCGAGAGCTCTCCCTAAAGATCACCAAAACAATTCAAATTCCGGCAGATCTGCGAGCGATAGTGATTGGTGCTCGGGGAAACACTCTCAGGCCCATCATTGAGAAAAGTGGAACTAATATTAATATTGACAACACTCCTCAATCCGACGATGATGCCGATATTGACGTTACAATAGAAGGTGATGAAGACGGGATAGAGATTGCCATAAATGAGATTATGGCAATCGTCTCTAGCAGAGTTCGAGAAATAACTGCTAAAATTCCTGTCGATGATGAACGATATTTCCCTTTTTTGATTGCCAAGTCCTCCTTGCCGGCCAAGAAGTTACCTGGGTTCCTAGCTATCTCTGGAGAGCAGGCTGTAGTCTCCAACGTTAGACAGGAACTGGAGAACTACATCTCTAGAGACTTATCGAAATTTTCAACAGTCTTTGTTAATGACATACTCTCGTCTAAGCATTCTTTGTTAGGGCTGGATACATTATTCAGTTCTAGCGGCGTTCTTGCTAAGAGTGAAGCAGATAGAATAGAGCTTTTTGGGCCTAAGTCCAGGCTTGACCAAGCCAAGAAGGACTTGATCAAAGCTTCCAATGAGCAGTCTGTTTTGTCATTGGATATATCAAAAGCGCACGATAAGTCTGCCAGTCACGCTGAGAATCTGCTCACTTATTTTGTTGCTACAAACAAATTGGAATCTATTGAGAAAGCTCATAATGTGCAAATCTCCACCGACAAAACTATTTGCAACGTTGTTGGTGCCAACAAGGAAAACATCAAGACTGCTAAAACTGCGCTGGTTGGTATAGTAAACAACTATGGCCCTGGACATGTCAAGCTTCTCTCCGATGTCAATACTTTTTTCCGAAAGCAAATCGAGAAAATTGCTGCTCAACAGTCGACTGTTGGGGTTGTGGTGACTCCAAATGATGAAGTTCTGCTTGTTTATGAGGGCCCTGGTAAAGTCAAACCTGCAGGCCAAGCAAACGGTCATGCCAGTGATGATGATGATGAAGATTTTGCCCCAGGCCCTCAGGAGATCACTGAAGCACTGGATGCTGTGGATAAATCTCTAGATGAGATTAGAGAGATGGGCAAGAATCTCGATGAAAAGACATTTACCGTTCCTCAAGCAGAGCATAAATACATCTTGGGCCCTAACGGCACTACGCTCAAGGCTATAAAGGGCAAGACTGAGGATGTCATTGTTGAATTCGGTACTGCAAGAGCTGGTGGTGACGATGGCATATTTCTCCAGGGCCTTAAGAGTGAGGTTGATCGAATCGCTGCAGAAATTGAAGAAATCATTGCAAACGCTAAGAACTATGAGAAGCTCAGTAACTATACTACGGAGTTCAAGTTTCCTGTTGCTCATCTTCCGAAGTTAATTGGAAAGCAGGGAGCTAACTTAACCAAGCTGCGAGAGGAGTATGGTGTCAGAATTGACATAGACGAAGACGGGAACGGCCAGATCAAGGGTATCAAAAAGAATGCAGAGGAAGCAAAAATTCAGATCCAGACCGCTGCTAAGCGAATGGAGGACGAGACCACCATAAAGATGAAAGTTCCTGTCGAGTACCATGCCCTGTTGATTGGTTCGGGAGGAAAGTTTGTTCGACGTCTCAGAGAGAAATACAATGTTCAGATCAACTTCCCTGATGCTGGGGATAGTAAGGATGAGATCATTATTCGTGGACCATCACGTGGTGTGGAGAAAACCCGGGAAGAGTTTGCAGATTTGGTAAAATACGAAGTGGATCACAGCTATACTGAGACTCTTAAAGTGGCAGGCAAGTTTCTGCCACGAATTATTGGTCGGCAGGGTGAAAATATCAATATAATCAAAGACTCCTCTGAGACAAAAATCGATATTCATGACGACAAACAGGGAGGTGAGGCCGAAATTGTCATTGTTGGTACCAAGGCAGGTGTGAAGGAAGCTATTACTAAGATCAGTACTCTGGTAACCGACCTGTCTGATATTATTGATGAGACAATTGAGGTTGATCTGAAATACCATGCATTATTAATTGGCCCTGGCGGATCTACTCGTAGAGAGATCATGGAGAAGGCTGGAGGCTCATTTGATGATAGCATTGATATTCCTCCTGCGGGGTCTAACTCCACAACAGTTAAGGTCCACGGACATCGAAAGATTGTACAGAAAATGCTGAAGCAAATTCAAGAGCTCGTTGACACTCGAGAGAAGCAATTAACAGAGGAAGTTGCGGTATCCCCCGATCAGCACGGAGCTGTCATCGGACGAGGTGGTCTTACAAAGCAGGACATTGAATACGAGTTCAAGGTCACCATTAATATTCCCAAGAAGGGCAGCAAGAAAAGTGACGGCAGCGTTGACGAGTTCATTAAGGTTTCTGGAACTGACAAGACTGGCATCGAGGGGGCGATTGCAAAGATCAAGGAGCTAACTCTTCAAGAGAAGGTTACCGTGCCCAGGTCTGTACAGGAAGAGCTGGCAAACAAGGGTGCATTTATCCGAATGTTACAGTCTGACTTCAAGGTGACTGTTAATGTCGAAGGCAAGTATAACAACAGTGGACCACTTGCAGTTGACGCGCCTGTCGAAGCATTTGGCGAAGAAGGCAGCACCAACTCTGATGGATCTATGAATTACAAGTTCAGCACTTATCCTCTTGAGGATAAGGAGGACAAACAGGGAGAAATCACTTGGAAGCTAAAAGGTGATGAGGAGAACTGCATCAAGGCTCGACAACTTATTGAGAAGACTGTCGAGGCTATCAAGAAGCATGACCACAAAGCATATCTGTGGTTTGCTGATTCTACTCGGTATCGGTTTGTGATTGGGCCCCAAGGTCGAACTATTAACCGAATTCGAAACGACTCTGGCTGCACTATCACTGTTCCTAATCCCAACAGCAAAGAGATTATTGGACTTATTGGCAGCAAGGATCAGCTTGAAAAGGCCAAGCAGGCGATTCTCAAGGCAGCATCTTCTGGGAAATGACTAAGCGAAGACGGAGAAAAACCTGATCTATGAGCAGTAAATAGATGGGGGGGGGGGGGGTTTTCTACTATATAGTGGAAACATAAAAAACGTATTATATCATAGCAAAACGAGAAATCTTAATTTCATAAGTACCTCAAATTTAAAAATATATATACAGGAGTAGTGCAGCCATTAATATATCACGATGCAGGTGGTGGCTTTTCGGTGGTTTTCGCCGCCTCTTTTAGTTCATGCAGTAGGCGTTCCTTTGCTCTGTACACTTTCGACTGGAGATAGAAGGAGCCGCTCTTCGCTTTTGAATTAATGTCAAACAGATAGTTAAACTTTTTGTCGATGGTTTCGGCAGCGACTTCGTTTCGCTCGATTCCGAGAATTTTGCAGGCTTCGTCCACGCCGAGTCCGCCGTTTCGCTTGCTGGCCGCAGCTGCTGCAGACGACTTTACAGAAGCACTGGAGGCCTGTCTGTAAGCCTCGGAAAATGCCCTGCCGAACACCTGCGATCCGGTGATAACAACTTGCATTAGCAGACGATGCGCCATCTTGTAGTAGTTGAAGTTGGAGGTGGGATAGTGGAAAATTTTGGATTGAGTAAGCCACTACACATCATCACCTACCCGCCATGTTGGACGACAGTGAGACGTATCCTATCGATGCGGGCGTGATAAGGTGCATTTGTGGATTTGATGATGATGATGGATTCACTATTCAGTGCGAGAAGTGTAATGCCTGGCAGCATGGGCAGTGTGTGGATATTTACCGCGAACAAGAAGTGCCTGATACCTACTACTGCAACCGATGCTCTAATCGCGAGGTTAACGTTGAAGTTGCTGTGCAACGTCAGCTGAAGAGAAAGGAGAATGATGCTAAAGGTGGCGGTTCTGTCCGTAGAAAGTCTAATAAGAGCGTCAAGTTTCGAACAACGGTGGAGAATAATGGAACCACCAGCAACGGAACCACCACTCCAAAGACCCCTTCGACCCCTAGGATTGAAGCAACTCCAGTTGAAGACAGCATAGAACAGCCGAAGCCTGTTGTGAACAAAAACAAGAAAAAACGGCTCACAGTACAGACGTCTCAGCCGGCTCAGTCACGCGAAGGCTCTGATAGTGACACGGATGTGGAGCTATCGGCCTCTTCGGCCTCAAACAAGCCATATAATGCTGCAGCAGGAGTTTTGGGCAGCTCTGCGATATCTAAAAGTGAAAATGGAAAGGGTAGAAGCACGGATCAGATACTGCGGGACGCATATAAAGTTCATTTCGTCAGCATATCTCATTCTGTCATTGTAGGTGTGGCCACAGAAGAAGAGCTCAAGAAAATCCCTGCAATGGAGTTAGGTCCTGATCTCTGTTCTTTCTTTTCTGCCGCAGAGTTTGCAAGAATACAACCTGTTGGCCTGGCTGTCAAGCCGACTAATGGTGCCTCGCCCACGGGTAGTAAGTTCAAGTTTGGAGGATTCTCAAAATTCGGTGTATTTACACTACCAGACAGTTCTACTGTTGCTAGAGGAAGATATGTTTGTGGCCTGAATGGTCAACTTGTACTGCAGAAAGACTATAAAGCGGACCCTATCAATCAATACAGATTTCTCGGTTGCCCAAAACCCGGAGTGGCCTTTGTGCCTGGTACTTCCGTTGCTATCGATGGTAGGCGGATGGGTAATGAAGGAATGTTTCTCAGGCCAAACTGCAAGACACCAAATGTTCGAATAAGCACTATTGTTGTGGCCAATAAGGGCATTTTCTTTGCTGCTTTCTCTAATGAACCAGTAAAAGCAGGAGAAGAGCTTACTATCCCCTGGGAATGGGACTCCAAGCATCCTGTGCAAAAGTTGCTTGGTGCAGATGAAGATAACGCTTACCATCTAACTCGAGCAGAGCGTGTATGTATTGCAACGACATATACCACTATTGAACAAAGAGGAATGGACTGCGCTTGTAATTTACCTGCAAAATGTATCTTGCAGACTCTCAAATCTATCCGAGACAAAGAGGAGGCACAAAAGTCGGGGTCCTCCACTCATGCTCCTGCCTCTCCGACAGCAGAATCAGGGTTTTCCGCTCGCGAGCAGAGAAAGCTTCAGGGAACATTATCACTTATTGACAGGCTATCTGCATCAGAATCAGCGAAGAAGAGAAAGCGCGACTCGACTTCCCCTCCTAGGCATAAGCTGAGAACCGAATCGCCTACTCCATATCATGAGGATGAGAGAATGGAGGAAACTGAGGTTAAAGGACCTGAATCATATCCTCCCTCATTCAAGCAGTCTCTGTTGAAGAAATATGCGGAAGCACGAGCACAGTTTTTGGCTAATCCTTACCCAGTGGCTCCCGATGATGAAGAAGAGATTGAGCTCTCGCCAATTCCGTCTCGTTCGATTTCTCCAGCGCTTTCGCCTTCCCTAGCTCTTCCGCCTCAAATGCTGTTGAGCGCAGCTCCTGCTCCCCCAGCGGTTACTACTGCTACTACTACTACAAACAGTAGCTCGTCCGCTACTGAGTCACCTCTAAGCACTAAAGAGCAGGAAGTCAGCACCAGTGCACCTACGACCGCCATACCAGTGTCATCGGCACCTAGGCTTGTTAAGAAGCTTAGCTTTGCAGATTATATGAAATCCAAAAAGAAGTGAAGGTTGTGTCTTATTTATTTATTTGAATGATTTTGTATACTATTAATAATTTTTTTTTTATGGCAAGAATTGCCAAGTGGTAAAGCGGTGTCTATCATTCCTACGTTAGCTCACTTGAGGAGTTAACCTCTAATTATTCTCTGTCACCAATTGGACTAGAGGAGGTCTAGATGGGGTATATTGGAAGAAATGATGCTCAAGTAGTTCTTCACAAGTTGGACGGGCCTCAGGATCCCATTGGAGGCATGCAACGATCAAACCGACCAATGGGAAATGCCGAGGGTATACAGTTAGCTGGTTCCTAGCTACTCCAGGTTGCTACAGATGTGAGTATGTGGACTGGCGCAGTTAATCAAGGTATCCATACGAATTCAAAAGGCAAGCTGAGCTTTCTCGTCAGGTCTCTATATTCATCCCACTGGCCGCCAATGCTGCTATTTCTTGGAGTTCCAAGAAGTTTGAGATAACAGTTAATCTGGCCCAAAGTAGAATTTCCTGGAAAGAGGGGTCTGAGATTGCACAGTTCTGCGATAACGGTTCCAAATGCCCAGATATCCATCGGGTATGAGTAAGAAAGTAGGAAAATGAGCTCAGGAGCTCGATACCACCTTGTAGAGACGTAACTGGTGAATTTTCTTCTACTATTTACTCTCCGAGTGAGGCCAAAGTCGCCTAACTTAGCTAGGAACCGAGGGCCATCTTCTCCTGCTACTGCATGTTTATCCATCTGGTAAAGCATGATGTTTTCAGGCTTAATATCTCTATGTAGAAAACCATATTTGTGAACGTGAAAAAGGCCGCGTAGCACTTGCTTGGCAATAGAAATGACACATTCAGAATCCAACGGAACGGAGCCCTGGGACTTTATGAGTTGGTATAGGTTGAGATCAAGAGGTTCCATGATCAAATAGCAGCGCAAGGTAGCTTCATCAACAAACAGCTCATAAAGCGTCACTATATGCCTATTCTCCGGACTATTGCTGTAAAATTGATATTCTCTGTAGTTCTGGTACATATTTGGATCGTTTTCCTTATTCTTCAGAGTTTTGATGGCTACGAGATTCCCGCCCATTGGATAGCGTCTGAGCATCGTCATTCCGGGAATCGGCGTTAATGGAGCACCGAGCCAGACTTCTCCGAAATTGCCCCGTCCTACATGCCTGATCAGGGTATAGCGAGAATCTAACTTGTGTACGGGAATTGGCATAATTTCTACGGGGATGTACGTGGATAGTGGGATTGGGGTGGTATCAGCCAGACGTATAGTGTTGATGTCAAGTAAACTTGCTTTGATCTCAGCAACTCCACAATGGAAAAGCGAGTCACACAATTTCGTGCTCGGATAAGCAAAACGGCTCAAATCGGGGTATGGGAAGATGTAGGCGAGCAATCTTTAGATATTTACAGAGGAGTTGTCGATCAGCTCTTACAGCAATCTTTGGTTCCGTTGTCTGATTCGCTGCAGTACTGGGACTCGGTGGTTGACAGTGGCATAAGAGGGGTCGCATTATTTGGAGTTCAAAATGTGTTTAAACTGAAGGAATGGAGGTATCTGAAAATCAGGGAACATATTGTACAGTGCAGAAAAGAAATCTATGAGAAGAGGCGAGAAGCAGCTCAACTGCTTGGTGAACTAATCCAGGACTCTTACAAGGGCAGTGTGAACGATACAACCAAAGACATTGCATGCAATAGTCTGGTTACTTTACTGAAGGTGAGAGGAGAATATCAGGGAGATTTAATGGTACTGGATAGAATAAGTACCGAGGAAGAAGCTAGTACGGCCCTGGGCCATCTTAGGGATCGGATCACGGCAAAATCCTACAGCAGTCTTTTTCGAGGCACAATTCGAGAGTATGGAAAACCGGGTGTAGTTATACGATACTGGCCAGTATTTTTGGCAGGAGGGGCAGTTTTATTCAAGGTTTTGGGCAATTGGCAGAATCTGGTTGGCTGGTTTCAAGATCAGATTGTGGAGACAAGCCTGTCCCTGTGGACTAATTGGATAGTAGAGCCTATATGGAAGATATATCAGACAATTAGGCATGATGACAATGCACAGGTGGCAATTATGGCGAAGCAATCACTGGATTCTGACATGAGATCACTGGAAAGAATGGTTGTACAATTCAATAACCGGTATGGTGGTGGTATCGACGACGGAGAGCTCATCTCTAAGGTTCAGCAGGGTGATATCAGTGCAGTGCTGATCCCGTACGAGCAGCAGATCCAAACCCCACTTAAGTCACTGGTTGGAGGAACCCTTGTGCAGGCACTCCTGATCCAAATCCAGAAAACCAAGGTCGACATCGAGGTGGCCATGGCTGGCATTGACAAGTTGTTGCAGAGCCAGCAGCTGGTGTTCGGCCTAGTAGCCGCACTGCCGAGCATAGCTTTTGTATGGTGGGCCACCGGACAGCTGGTGCAGATAATGCAAGGCAGATCCCGGCAGATTCGAGGTATGAGCCGTGTGAGGGCCAAAATGCAGGTTGCTCTGGGCGAAATAGAAGAGATGTTGGTGTCCAACGGTCGCGATGAGCCGTTGGATGCCCAAAGGCTTGGCTTGATCGTGGCTCAGACTCAGTTTCTGCGGCGGTGGGCCAGACAGGTGCTTGGATCGGCCGAACAATACAAGCAATTCTGCCAGCGACTAGACAGGATTGAGGACCCTGAGAAAGCAGTGAGCGATCATACTGAGGCGCTACGGTGGATCTATTTGGTGGGGTTTGCTGGTTGATTTGCACTGCACTTCCGTCCCGGCTTCGGCTTTAAGCATTGCCTCGCCGCCGCCGCGCCTTCAGTTAGTGGTTAAATAGCGAATTTGTTCCAACCTTTAGAATTACCAACCTGACACAAACAGCCATGGGGGAAAGTCCAGCACTCATCAATCGGTCGTTGACGACTATCTTCAATGAACTTGAATTTCTCAAGGACAGTAATATTATTTCCGAAGAGTTGTTTCAGCAGCTCACCAGCCATATTCCCAAACGGTATTCACCAGGTGCTCCTGTAGTAGGGCCTATTGGTATTGACGCGGGCGGACACAGAGATGAAAAACAACAGTATTCGCAACCTTCGCAACCATCTGCTCCGGTAAATGAAAAACAGCAGGAATCTTCCCCTGCTGCCTCTTCCAACGAAGTCGTCGAGGCGTTGTACGACTACCAGCCTGGAGATCCAGCGGATTTGAGGCTCCAAGCTGGAAAAAGAGTAGAAGTGCTTGAAAAAGTCAACCAGGACTGGTGGAAGGGCCGGGACCAAGCCAACGGCCAGGTCGGTCTGTTCCCTAGCAACTACGTGAAGCCTGTGACCGACGAACGAGGATCCGGTAGACCAGCTGCCCAAGCTCCTGTGCATTCTCAATCATACGGTCCTCCCAGCTACGGCGCTCCTGCACCATATCAGCAGCAGCAAAGTTCGGGGTCTTATATGCCACCGTTTCCTCAGTATAACCAGCAGGACCTAAGTGGACAGCAGCAGCAGCAGCCTCAGCAGCAGCAGCAGCATAGTGCTGGAGGCGAAGCCTTCAAGAAGTTTGGCAGCAAGCTGGGCAATGCTGCAATTTTCGGTGCTGGTGCGACAATTGGATCAGACATTGTCAACAGTATTTTCTAATCCTAAAGTAATTGCACGCATACAGTTTGTTTTTTTTTTCCGGTCGATTTTTCTAGCAATGTTTATAAAGTTGAAAATTAAAATAATATATAGGGGGCTTTTTCTTGATGTTTCATGCAAGGTTGGAAAATAAAGTATCTTGACGATGCGCGAGGTTGCTTTATCTATCTTATCTTCCTCCCATTAACACCCCTCCCATCATCATCATGTCTACCAAACCAGCTAAACAGAGAAAAGTCGCCGTGGTGGGCGCACGAGCAGTAGGCAAGTCATCTATGATTGTTAGGTTTGTGGAGGAGCATTTTGTAGAATCATATTATCCAACAATAGAGTCGGAGTTCTCCAAGACAATACGGTACAAGGGTCAGGAGTACACTATTGACATTCTCGACACTGCAGGCCAGGATGAGTTTAGCATTGTCAACCAGAAACATCTCATAGGCATGCACGGTTTCGTTTTGGCCTACTCGGTCACATCCAAGTCGTCGTTTGACATGATGAGAATCGTCAGGGACAAAATTCTCAACTACATGGTAAGTAATAACTCTCTTTGTTCTTGAACAGCCGTTTTTTTTTCATGGTGATGGTTGCGTCTAACATGCAGGGCACCGAAGACGTCCCGGCCGTACTGGTAGGCAACAAGTGTGATCTGCACATGCAGCGCCAAGTGTCCGAGGAGGAAGGCAAGGAGATGGCCAAGGAGTTCAACTGCGGATTTATCGAAACATCTGCCCGACACGACGATGGAAATATTTCAAAAGCGTTCCAGCTACTCGTCAGCGAAATCGAGAAGCATGAAAACCCTCAGGGCACAAAGTCTGAAGGTTGTATTATTGCATAACCTCGAAAGCACAAACACAGGTAACTCTCCGTATCTATTTTTCAGTATAGTCCTTATTTATATATCTTACATATATATTCTACGCTACAACAAAAATCGCAGGTTCACGTCCAATGGATGGCAGCAGCTCAGCTGCGGCTTTTGAGAATATTTCCCCGTCATGGCCTGTCTCATCTCATTGAGAAGACTCAGGTACGACTGGTTGGGATTCCTAGCAATCACGTCCAAAAACGCATAGGAAACGGCACCCGTATTCACACCGGCCGATGAAGTATCAGCCGATGTCTGAGAGTCTTTGCATCCCGAAAATAAAATGACGTCGCCGGGAGCGGTCTTGGTCTGCTTGGTCTGCTGAGTAGCTGCGTTGCCCTTAGACACTCGCTTCACCACTCCGCTGAGCCCGCTGATCATTCCACTGATGTCCCCTCTCTCGTACGACATGACCGACTGCAAAAGCCCCATTCCTGCATCCTTGGCCAAATTGGGCTCCTTCAGAACGCCCTTGGTTGAGTACAGATATGGCAGATCCAAAATGGTGCCTGAATGGCACGAATCAAACAGAGCTGTCAAACGCACACCAGGCATCAGCGGCTTGACTACAAGATCGTGAAGGTCGTCATCTACAATGTGTCCAGCTGTCTGGAAATCCAAAGGATAAATAACCTCGTCGTATCCGTCGTCCTCATCTCCATCCAAATCCTCGGTCTGGCCTCCATGGCCTGAGTAATGCAAAAAGAGCGAGTCGTTAGTTCGAGCATCTTTCACCAGCCACCTCATAGCGGCAATAATGTTGGCCTTGGTAGGAATTGCTCGTGGATTTCGCTGGTCATCTGTTAGAATCACCATATCGTCAGCGCTAAAACCATACTGTTTCTGAAGCATATTAGAAACAGCTCGGGCATCATTGATACAACCTCGGAGTGCATTGCTGCTGCCAATATAATTGATACCAATACATAGCGCCTTCTTTCGTCCAGTACAGTTGGAATACTGAAATGGCGTCAATCCTTCCACCCCAAAGCTCTGAGGCTGGAAATTAGGAGTGGGGGCATTGTAGCCACTATTGGTTTGCTGGCCATAGTCGCCAGGAGGTTTGTCAGTTCGCTGCTGCCCTTGTCCATTATTGCCATTGTACTGGCCACCATTGTTATTCTGGTTACTATATGCTTGAGACTGTTGTTGCTGGGCAAATCCATAGCTATTGGAGTTACTGCTGTATCCAGTAGGACGGGGTCCCGTAGGTGGGGGTCCTGGAGGAGGCTGATATTGCCCCGTATTCTGGTTGTAGCTACCCTGTTGAGGGGGTCTCTGAGGAGCTTGTCCTCCGTAGTGGTAATTTGACTGTCCAGGGTATGACATTTGAAAGCTTTAAGAAGGAGAAATCGATATATCGATCGCGGATGCATCATTACGCAGTTAGAATTTACCCGGATAACGCCTTTGGTTGCGCCGCATCTATTGTGGCGGTATTGTTCTTATCGTACACAATGCTATATAATGGAAACAAGTATTATTAGTATCGTACACCAAGCTGCTGGACCATAGCATCTCTCAGCATATCTGAATCGTCGCTACTGAATTTGAAATTAGTAACAACCGGTAGAGTATTCAGGTTTGGTGGTGTTCCAGAGGAGTATTTTGCAAACTTTGTGTGAAGTGAGATTAAAACCTTGAGACATCTGGCAGCTACCTCCTTTCCTTCGTGGGGCATCGTTAGCAGCTCAATTGCATTTCTCCAGCAATCCTCTACTACTCGACTGTCAAGCATAGACCTTAGTGATGGATGTAGCTTCGAATACATCACAATCAAAGCAGACATATAGGTATAATAGGTACAGGACCACCGAGCTGGAATAACATGCTCAACATCCCGGTAAACAAGTTGAATAAGCTGAAGTGCGGTGATCACACACAGGTTACAGATCGATAGCTCTGTGTTTTCTTGAAGGTATCCTTCATAAGATCTAGTATACAACGAATTTCGGCTGGTCTCCCACGCTTTCGTTTCTTCATAGGGCGACGTTTTGAACAATCTGGCCAGCATGATTTGATTCAGGAGAAGTATTCTTGTGTGCAGATATCTTGACTGCAGTATGTTGCATTGAGCTCTTTGCGAAAGCGCAAATGTCGAAGCTAGCTCTTCGTTCTCATAATACTCCAGGCGCAGAAATGACGGCAGTTTTCTCCGGTATGCCTGAAGTTTCTGCTCTATATTCAATATTTCACTGATGCTCTGGGATGGTGTAGCAATCTTACGTGAGTTCTGGCTATCGTAGAATGTTGTCAAAACTTCCTGGACGATATCCCACAGCTTCATCGAATGCAAAAAGTATATCATTATCGATGGAGGGGAACCCGGAGGCGGTTCAAGATATTTATCATCAGTAATATAAATATCGTCCAATGCCGCTGGCAACTCAAATTCCTCTCGGGTTATTGTCATTGGCTTATGGTAGGTCAACGCAACCAGGCGATCCATGTGATTGAGCATATGCCAGGCTCTGAGGGCTGATTCTTTCTCGATAAGATTAGTAAACTTTTCGTAAGTACTTCCCTTATCATATCCTAGCATCTGGCAGCTTCGTGAGCAGTTGTCGAATAAATACAGAGACAATTCCACTTGAGACGAGTGCATTGCAAAAACTAAAGCGAACAAGAGCAATTGCACCGACAAAAGAGATTTGTCAATTAAAATATCAAGAGAGAGCTTTGACAAACCAACTTGGAAAATCCTGTCGGGACTAAATCTAATATCCGTTTGGTCCACCTGAGTCAATGCTCCTAACGTCCACATGAAGATAACCAATACTTCGAAAGCAGCGTCATGAGCTGCGAATCTTCCATGTACATCCCACATGGCATTATACTCCCTTCGAAACGTAGGCTCGTGGACCACTGGTATGAGAATATGAATATTCTTATAAAACAGGTCTATCAGGTAGTCGGAATATTTCCGATCAATGTATTGCATATCTGTCAACGAGCTTGCCGGTGAAGTAAAGGAAAACGGTACGGAAAACACCTCTGGTTTATCAAGAAATAGTTGTCTCTGCTGGCTCCTCGGCCGCTGAAGGCTGAATCTGTTGGGGCTTGCAGGCTGATGCTGCTGTTGAGCTTTTTGGCTGATGTCGGAAGAAGCAGCTGCAGCTTCGACCAGATCCATAAAAGGGTTGGCGGAAGACTTCTCCTCGGAGTATTCGTTCGAGTTGGAAGATGACTTACTACTTATTGAGGCGCCGCCTTGTATCTGTTCAGACACCTGACCTATTTCTGGTGGAGTATGATGCTGAGTATGGTACAGTGGGTGGAAAGACCCTGAGTTGTGCTTCTGATGATAGTATCTCGCGTTAGAAACATTCGAAGACTGAGCAGGAAGTCTCTGCGGCAACGGCATCGGCTCTGGCATAACGATATCCTTCTGGCTTCTATTTGGAGATATCGAGGCGGAATTCGAGCTTCTCCGATCAACGGTATACGTAAAAGGCTGGCCGTACAACGAGGGACTGTGAACACCACCAGGTGCAACAGCATTTACAGATGGCTGCTGTTGTTCCTTATGCTCGTAATATTTCAGCTTGCCTTCAAGTTCCTTGACGTAATCAGCGCTTATACGAGCTTTCTTGTTGCTTCCCGCATAGTTGCATATTGTGTTCCGCTTCAGGCATGATCCGCAGACAGGCATTTGTCCATCACAGCGAACCTTGCGTTCCCTACATATCTGGCACGCATTGCTGATTCGGGACCTCTTCTGTGGTTGCGTCTCAATGATCGATTCGTCCTCCATTTGTCCGATTGCAAAAGCGCTATTGCCGAGTGTGCAGAAAACAAAGAGCCTGATTCACCTGCAGAACCGTGTGAAAATCGCCGAACACTAACTTGATAAGCCAGAAGAGAAATTCAAAAACGAGTTATCTGGTTTCTAGCGTTGATAGTCGTCTAATCGTGCGGCCGTAACTATCGGCAATGTGTATTCAAACTACCACGGTTCCCGCTCAAATCACTGCTATCTGCAATTCGTCTTTTTTACAATCACCCTGCTCTGTTGCAACAGCTGGCAACGCGTCCCAGTTCTTTCTAGTTCCTTGAAGCCCTCCAATGGCTCTTTAACAGTATTCAACGCTTTTATGGTCCGATTGCTTGTTAGCTTGCGAGGTTCTGATGTAGCGGGGAGGTTGGTCGGATATAGTCTCCGGCTTACGTGTGCTGCCCAGTTTAGCGAATATCAATATTTTGGAGCAGCCAAAGCCATCATCTTGAGCTTATTACAAGCATGTCGGTCGACCGACGTAGCCACAAAAAAACACCAGAATAAACAGAGAGTTCGCTATTCTTCATCATGTATTGTCGAGCTAGAGCTAAAACGCTTCCGCGGCAGTTTTTATTTGCCCATGAAGACGGCTACTAACATTTCGCAAATACCCCACTTAGGTCTAGACTTCTCTCAGACCATTTTTTCGACAAAAAATAAAATAAAAATTTACGTTATGGCCTCGGTTGACCCAAGGTGTTTAAACGGAAAAATTATAAACTCCGATACGGGGAATCGAACCCCGATCTGCTCGGTGAAAGCGAACTGTGCTAGCCATTACACCATATCGGATAATATGTATCATTATTGTGATATTGGCCCTACATAGGCACCAGTGTCAAATTTCAGCCTAAATTTTGAAATTGTCGTTTTTTAGGATATTAATGGGTTTTCTGCACTGATGACCTCTTTCCAATCGTGAATATCTTAAAAAATCGGTGAGAAGTTCAAAATTGCGACTGCTACAGCATGATTTTGGTCACTCTATGGGGTTTATATGGGGTGTAACAACGTCATATCAAACGACAGATAGCTAGCTCATCAATTTTGTCTTTTTTATTAGGTGATAGCGGCCTGACTGTGGTTTCAAAAATATCACCATTGATTTCGAGGTTGATGTGTGATTCTGGTTGTATTGAATTTATTCTCAGGCTTGGAGGGAGCTATTAGTGGGCACACTAATTGCATGCCCTATAAGATTTGGAGCTCATCGGAAACAGCTCCTCAGCTATTCATTGGCTAGCCAGAACTATTGTTAAAGCTAAACGCACTCTGAAGACATTATTCCTTCCGATAGATTTAAAAAATAAATGAACAAGAACAAAATATTCTCGCCTTTTTCCTTTGTTGCATTCTCGGTTGCGGAGAGCATCTACATCAGCCGTTTTGCTCGACATCCCACTCGTCGTTGTTATTGATACATGATCTATGGTGGACGACCGAGGTCTCGCATTTGCGTTTAACCATGGGGTTCCCAAATATGATACAGAAGTTCCCGTGGTAAGATCGGTAATTTATCATGGATATGTTGCCCTCGGGCTATATAATGGAGATATTCGCATATATCGGCTGGGTGACCAGGGACTGCCGACCCTGATTACCCACATTGATTCGGCTCAGGCGCACACACTTTCCTATATCCAGGCTGCGACAGATGTTGAAACAAGTAGAGACTATCTTTTTGCAGCATATGATAATGGGAGTTTAGTGAAATACGAATTGAACACTGGCATAGGGTGTGGAAGCATTGAGTTGACTTTCCGGTGCTATGGATTGAATTGTGAATTCCAGTTGAATGGAGGTACAAGGCCTGCCATTGTTGCCTGGGGACAATCAGACAAAGTACTTGTCATAGACTGGAGATCACTGAAGATACTTATCGAAGTGAATGCCCATCTTCCAAACTGGCCATTTCCAGCTCCTTTATTTAGTGACCAGATCCTTCTTGTTTCTCGATCTGGACATGCACTTCAATATCAGCTCAAACTAGGTGAAAAACCTTCGAAATCTGCCTCCCTCTTAGAGGACATAGAACTGAGTGATCTGCTTTCCGAGCCTCCTGAAGGGAGGGGCCACTTTCATGATGTCGATCTTATCATTGCTGTGCTGAAAATTGACCCATCCTCTTGGGTAATGGTACAGCGTCATGGATGGACTATATTCAAATGGATAGATGGATCCTTAGTACGCGAAATTGGAACATGCGTCCCCAAACCTCTTGTTGATAGCTTTATTCTAAGTCAAGGCACTTTTGCTCTGGTCGCGGGAGATGGGACTCTCTTTCTTGTCAACGACCAGCAAATGATCCCTATTGAAAAAGAGTGGAGTGGCACAATTATAGATATGCATTTTTCTGATTCAAAGCTCTGGGCCATCGTCGAAGATGAGGGCGGCCTAAGCATTTACACTGCCGCATGCAATACAGCTCATGTTTCTGGGCAAACTGCCTGGCAGCAAGAGCCAGTCGTACTGGAGGATAAGAGTAGCCCCATGCGATTTATAACTCGAACTACAACCGTCAAGAACAAGATATACATTTGCGAGGCTAAAGGGCAAGAGCTAAGCATATACTTAGGACTCTCTGCTTGGCTCAAGTGTACGCCTTCAGATGTTTATCAGCTACGTGATGAAGCCGATGACTATTTTACTGCTGTTGAGTTAAGCGGCATTAAAAATGGATTGCTTATTGCTGGTACCAGCAAAGGAAGAGTTGTTATATTCAGAATAACAGATAGCTCACTGAGCCTATTCCAAACGACTGTCCCTTTTGCATCTCCAGTATCTAAGTTCCTGCGGCCCACAGGAGTATATGCAAAATCCCTGAAAAATATTCTGGTTGCTCTGTCAGTTAACAGCACAATTGCAATTATAGATATGATGGATGGACATCATACCATAACCATTCCAGGAAACAGTGTGCCAATTAGCAATGTATCTGTTGCTTCATATGATCCTCATTCTCAAGTCATCAATATTACCTACGAAGGAGGAGATCAAAGATCTTGGAACCTGATATCACAGCTTGAAGCGTCAGGTTCCAAGCAAGGCACATTCGACGTCATTGATTGTGTGGAAGTAAGTCAGTCAGAAGACAAACTGATATCAGTTCCTATCGGTGCATCGAGGACTTTTGGGTCAATCACAGTCAGATTAGACCTGATAAGTGATCCAAAGCTACAGACTGAATTTGCTGATGCGTTGCTGAGTTCATCTATAGGGTTTGAAACAATGGCCTCGATATCTACTACCTCATACCCAGAATTTCGCGCATCCTCAAGACTCTCTACAAGTTGCATTATTACTTGTGAGCTCCTCTGTGGCTGGATACTGGGCCACAAATCAGAAGAAATTCAGCTTATACGAAAGTATTTGGATGAGTTGACACTGAGCGTTACTGTGGGCTTCCTGGCAACACGGACTACTATTGGCTCTAGATTATTTAATGCTGGAAAAGTACTACTGGAGGAGCTTTTGAAGAAATTGAACATCGAAAATCGTGGTGTACTTCAATCAGAGATAACCATGAACTGGAGTGGTGGCCTACCATCTGAAACAAAAGGTGACATCTTTGATAACAGTTGCATTGAATCACTAATATTAATGTCAACTTACTGCCGAATTCTCTCTCCTGCTAGTGATAAGTCAGATAAGGTTCTCCTTGAGAAGTACTCAGTGGCAGTGACCGAATCCTTGATGGTCTACCTCACCAGTGATTCTCCAGAAATATGCCGAGAGGCTGCTATTGACATAATCGGACGAGGATGGGATTTGTGGCAGAAATACTTTAACCCTCTTACCATCGTTGACTCTCTTCTGGTTGTTTTGTACAGCCATGGGTTTTCCAAACTGGATAAGAGTGCATTAATAATATCCGAAAATTGGTCTCATCCAGTATCCATATGTGTTCAATGCGTGCAGAATGTAGCTGTGCACAATGCTACCCTTCTAGTGTCGGCATTAGTCACTCGTATCGGTGACGAATCACGAGAACTTTATGTTAGAATAACTGCGCTGAGGCTGCTAACTCTCCTCATAGCACTACCTGTCACCCAAGAGCTCATCGGTCCCAATCATTTAGCGACTTTTATATCTCCAGTGGTGCATTGCCTAGATTATGGCGAAGCTTCTATTCGAGATATGCCAGATCTTGCTAACACTTCTCTGGTTGCAGAGGCAACGCAGTGTCTATCTACAGTGCTGAATAGGTACCCAGACTATATGGCCTTTAATAAAGGCCAGCAGAGGCTAGCCATTGCGCTTGTTCCCGAGAGCGCAGTTCCAAACTATACTGGCCTTTTGGGATTAGTGTATGATCTACGAACTGGTACGTTAGTCTCATCTCTAGGAATAAGCTACGCCGTAAACGAAGAGAAGCCAACAAGAAAGTCGAAGACGACCATTTTAGCGGGAGTTCTTCCAGGATCGGTCTGTCATCAAGTGGAGTTCTCTCCAGACGGCAGACATTTGGCTGCGGTGATCGAAAATATGAACGATTGGACGTCTGGAAATGCACCTCCAAGCCAACAGAACGAGATCAGCGTCACAATCGCTGTCTGGAAGATATCGTACGGAATAATGTCTATGTTCCAGAATTTAGCTGTGCGGCATCCGTCCTATCATGACTCAAGACCGCTGGAGACATCTTCTAGTACAGTTTTATATCCTACGACGATTCTCAAGCTCTCTTTGCATGCATCAGGCTATTTTAAATTCAAATGGACTTCTGACAGAGATATCTCCATCAGCGGGGATCAGGATTCCGAGCCTACGGAATTCTCAATCTAATTTATTCTACCTAAGACTGACAACTGTATTCCGAGAAGTGTGTTTTATTAAGCTATCAACAAATAATAATTCCATAAATAATATTATCCTGCATACAATCACCGTACAGGTAGATTTTTTTTTATTTTTATATCTTCAGCAGTTAGCTTCTGCGCGAGTTTAATACTTCCTGTGTAGCACGAACTGTCTGCTCCAGAGCGACATCTAGATCCTTTTCGGACAGCAGAACGCCGGATTCAGAGCACTTAGCCTTAGCGCGAAGTTCAAAACACAAACCATCAATATCAATATCATTGAATTTAGGATGCGAAGAAATTCTGTCCCATGCGTCAGAGCAGCTCATAAGCTTGGTAGTGTTATTAGGAATCTGCTCCTCATCTTCGGCATCTAAAGAGTGAATTGGAGCTTTGAGGTCGAGGCCACATTGCTTATTGGCTTCAGCGATCTTATCGAAACTGCTATTAATGACAGGGTTTTCGAGAGGATCAAACATGCCATATTCATTATTGGTGATTTCAGGAAGAGTAAATGCATCACCATCAAATAGAGGGTCCTTGTAGTCACTAAGGAAGTCAGTGGTAAAAGAGGTAGGAGAGAAAAGAGAGGCAGTGCTACCTTCCTTGGAGAGATCCATGAGTGAAGGACCAGCACTACCGGTAGAACCAGTTGAGGGCTTTCGGACCTTAGAAGCGGACAAAGACTCCAGAGAACCAGAATAAGTATTCGTGACAGGCGGAGAAACGGGCCACTTGACAACACCGGCCTGTATATAAGGAGATGATTCAGTCTTCTGTGTCTGAAGAGCCTTAGGAACAGGGTTGCTCTTGTTACCGCACGCTAGAGAAAGCTGGTCACAGAACTCATCAGTGTCATTTCCGTCAACAGAAATAGAACTAGGACTTGGCTTTTGGTTAATTTTCTCGGGGGAATCAGCGTCTTTAACTGAAGGAGGGGTGACAGATGACAGAGAGTTGCTAGGAGATGCATCGCTCTCTCGACTCGACACAGTAGAGGCATTGGAGCTATAAGAATTCTTGTTCGTACCAGAGTTATTGACCTTGTTGGAATCCTGGAAGAAGGGGAACTCAAAAGTGAAAGACTTACTATCCGAAGAGTTATTTCTTCCGGTGAAGTTAAACTCTTCGTCAGGTGAAGCACCGGTTGAGCTGCTTGATCGATTGGTCTGAGGGACATTCCTGTACTTCTTGAGTTCGTCTTGGAGTCTTTCAACCTGGAACTTCAAGAATTCATTTTCGTCACTAGTGGCCGCGGCCTCATGCTCGAGCTCGGTTACACGGTCTTCCAAGTCCTTTAGGTGTCTTTCCTTTCGTTCCCGGAATGCCCGCTGTGCGGCTCTGTTCTGCGCCTTACGCTTGCTGGCGGGTTCAGCAGGGTCCGGTTTTCTACCAGGTCGCTTAGCAGTAGATCTGGAGCTATCAGAGAGAGGATCAATCTTGATTGACTTGGTAGCCGATCCGAGTAGTTTCTCGGCGGAACGCTTGTGTGAATCAAGGGGAATGGTCACCGACTGCTGCTTCAACTGATTATCGGGAAGAGCGATAGAAGCAGAGGAATAGTCAGTCAAGGCAGGAGAAGTCTCATACGAACCGAAAAATTCATTTCCATCGTCGCCTCTCAAGAGGTCTTCGAGGGAGGTATTGCCAGACATTATGAGTTGGGGGTTTCAAGCTGGTTCGGGTATCTGCAGGCCGAGTATATTGCCAAATGCAACGGCAACAAAGAGCTCAAGAATAAATTAAACTAGAAAATAAGGGCTTCCGAAAGTATTAAATATAACGGAACCACTCAGTAAGTCAGAAACTTGGTTTTTTCGTGCGTTTCCGATAAATTCTTGGTACTGGCTAGGGGATTCTGGTGATTACAAATCCGTTAAATGTCACAGAAAAGACCAAAGTTTCTTGGAATTTCCACAGAGTATCACTTGAACAAATAGACGCCGGCGCAATCCAAAAAAGACAGAAAAAAGTCAGCTAGATATCCAGCTAAAAACTATCCTGTTGGTTCTGCTAACAACTAGTTTGGTTCAGGCAGTCGAGTTATAGGCACAAGTCATGTAACAAAGATGTGGCAGAGGACCAAATGGTGGCAATGTACTGCCGGGTAAAGGTTATGGCAAATTTAGGGCTTCTACGGCTTCTACTCGGGCAGCACCGAGTCAGCGGAGGAGGGGCGGCGGTGTTCGAAGAAGAGAGTCGCCTGTATCAAAGCTTCTGATTAGACTGTATCGGTCTAAATGTGTTGGTTCCCAGCTTGCTCTGGTCGTTCTCTCTGAAACTGGTGTTCTGTCGACGACCGATGCACTCTGCGATGCTTCTAGACGGCCGTACCTGCCTAGTGATAGGGAACCAATCCGCCGTCCACCTCCAACCAGTTGAGTGCCTAAAGGTCTCGGCTCTGCCCAGCAACACAACGTCACGCCAACTAGGGCTGAATTGGGGACTGCTTGTGTAACGGCTCCCTCGGGTCGAACGGGTCGATCAAGCTTAATGTTGCCCATTTTCCGCCGATTCTGGCAGCTGCGGCTGATCCGTCGGCGGCAGGCAAGGCAGCCTGGGCCCCCGAAATGCCGCGTGGGTCATGTGACCGAGACCGTGGAGCTTGCTGCCACCACCCACGCCATTTTTAACTCTCTGGAAGTTAGACGTCCGTTTGATCCGAGCACCATAGACAATGCAGGTATTTGTAGTTCCTTTGGCGAATAATGGCGAGCCTCAATTGACTGGTGACGGTCATTTGACGGTGCTGCCTGTCCCCTACGAGAAGTACATTCTGCGATTTGTAGTTTATGCCTGGTCTCCGATCGGCCATAATGCCATCTTCTACACCAATGTTCCCCCCGATGAGAATACACCGTTTGACCGGGAAAAGTACTATCCGCACCCATTGAAGAAGGCCTTTGGAAAGGAGATATACATTGATGTGCACATATCTATAGGAGGCCCCTTCTCGTATTATTTCGAGTATGAATCGATGAGTGCCGACTACTTCAACTCTTCGGTTGAGCACTATGAGACGTTTGAGCGCAGCCGGTCCGAGGAGTACTATTTCCTGGTCCAGTCGGGTTTCAATCTCAACGACCAAGAAGTCAGTCTAAATGCCCTACAGATTCAATCTGTTATGAGCAAGCTCATGGGCCCTTGTTCTACTTGGGACGAAAAGCTCAAGGCCATCGCTGCCAAGGGCTACAATATGGTGCATTTCACCCCTCTGCAGCACCGAGGCGAGTCGGATTCTCCATTTTCTATTTTCGACCAGCTGAAATGGGATCCTATCTGTTTCCCCAACGGAGATAAAGATTTGGTTGCTACGATCAAATCAATGGAAAAGGATCATAAGTTGCTGTCTCTGTCGGATGTGGTGCTAAATCATACTGCGAACAACTCGGAGTGGTTGCCCCACCACCCGGATGCTGGATATTCAGTCGATACTGCTCCTCACTTAAATCCTGCCCTTGATCTAGATAACCAACTTATTGAGTTCTCCTCCAACTTGGACAAGTTAGGTCTGCCGTCAGACATTAAGTCCGTCGCTGATCTGGAGCGGATTACGGCCAGCTTGCGAAGGTGCGTTTTGGATCCAATCAAATTATGGGAATATTACGTTGCGGAAGTTGATTCTACTGTCCAGGCAGCCGCTCATATCCTGGAAACTCCTTCTCTTTCGGACAATCTTCCAGACATTGAGGTCCCCCAGCAATTTAAGAGCTCGCTCAAAGAACTAGCTAAGTTCGTCGTGGAACTGGCAGGAAAGAATTTTGAAGAGAGTAAATTTGGCCATGCCAGATTCATCAAGCAGATTGATCCTACCAAGCTGGCTGCAGTGGGAAAGTCGTTGAATTTCAGCCATGCCTCCGTTCAATTCCGACGTATTCTGGATGAAATCAACGACCCTTTCTATCAAGAATACGACGATGAATCCAGCCATATCATTTCTCAGTTGCACAACAGAACTCAATATACCCGATTGGATGCTAGTGGTCCGAAGATAGGTCCCATCACCAAAGAGCGGCCTATAGGCGATACCTATTTCACTCGAGTCAAGGCTGATGATGGTAAGACCGTTGCACTTATTAACAACGGTTGGGTATGGGCTGGAAACCCTCTAGTTGATTTTGCAAGCAATAAATCCAGAGCCTATCTTCGACGAGAGGTAATAATTTGGGGTGATTGTGTCAAACTCAGATATGGCACTGGCCCAGAAGATTCCCCTTTCCTCTGGGAACACATGACCAAATACGTTGAATTGCTTGCCAGTCATTTCCATGGCTTCAGAATTGATAACTGCCATTCTACTCCTTTGCATGTCGGTCAATATCTTCTCGATAAGGCCAGAAAGGTTCGGCCAAACTTGTATGTGGTTGCAGAGCTCTTCACTGGTTCTGAAAACATGGACAAGATTTTTGTTGAGAGACTTGGGCTAAATACATTGATTCGAGAGGCTATGCAGGCTTGGTCAGTCCAGGAGCTGTCAACTCTCTGTAATAAGAATGGTGGTCGACCTATTGGTTCCTTCTCTAAGACTCCTCTGGTACGATATGGAAGCAATACTCCCGATGACGACCAGAACTCTCACTATCATGTAGTACGATCTTCTCCTATTCATGCTTGGTTTATGGATTGTACACATGATAACGAGTTCCCTGCTGACAAGCGAACTGTTGAAGACACCCTTCCAAATGCTGCATTGGTTGCAATGTGTGGAACAGCTGTTGGTTCTACCATGGGCTATGATGAATGCTATCCCCATGCCCCGAACGTTGTAACAGAAGAGCGTCTTTACACATTCGGTGGAGGTATTTCTGAAATCAAACAGTTTCTCCTCAAGATCCATTTCGAAATGGCTCTCGAGGATGCCGATGAGTGTTATATTCACCATGAGGGACAATATATTACTATCCATCGAGTTGAGCCCCAGAGTGGTATTGGATATTTTCTGATTGCTCGAACAAAGTTTCATCCAGAAGGTGATCAGCAAATCTCAGAGGTGTTCCTTGAAGGCACTAAGGCAGAATGTCTTTTGTCATGTTCCCTCAAGGCAGTGGGAGGCAAAGTTGATGACGAGAAGGAACTCAAGGGTATACCTACTGAAGTTGTTCATCTGGCCAAACCTAACATTGCCTATTCTGAGGAGCGAAATGGTTCTGTAATTAGCCCATTGGCCCCTCACGAGTTCCCTCAGGGCAGCATTGCTGTTTTTAAAACCTATCAATATGCGGTTAGCAAAGACTTGGATTCATTGTGTAGAACTGGCGCCGCAGAAGTTCTAAGCAAGATTGACCTTATTGATTTGAACGTTCTCCTTTATAAAGTTGATGGAGAAGAGCGTGATTTTGGCGACGGTAGTGAAGGTGTATATGATGTCCCTAACTTTGGACCACTCGCATATGCTGGGCTTGAGGGATGGATTTTGATTTTATCCGAAGCTGCATTGTACAATGACCTCGGGGCTGCAGTTTGCCAGAATCTTAGAGATGGGCCATGGGCGCTGGATTATGTTGTGAATCGTCTCCACAAATATAAGGAAACTTTCCCCAATATTGAGCCAGTAATTGGCTGGTTAAGCGAACGATTTGAGAAGGTGAAGAAGATTCCGTCATTTCTCAGACCCCGATACTTTGCTCTTGTCATTTTTACCTTGTGGCAAGGATGTGTCGAGAGATTCTTGAAACTGATTCCCGAACCGTACCATAGATCCTCTATTTTCGTCCAAAATTTGGCACTGACATCGGTACAGATGGTAGCACGATCTGGTTCTGCTTCTCTTTACCCATATAAAAAGGTGCCGTCGATGGCTGCAGGGCTCCCTCATTTCAGCGCGGGCTTCATGCGATGTTGGGGTCGAGATGTATTCATATCCGTTCCCGGATTGCTCTTTCGTTTAGGACGTTATGAAGAAGCCAAGGAGCATATTCTTGCATTTGCGGCCACTCTGAAGCATGGACTGATTCCAAATTTGCTGGACTCAGGAGCGAACCCTCGTTATAATGCGCGGGATGCTACATGGTTTTTCTTGGATATTGTACAGCGATATAGCGAAGAGGCACCAGATGGTCATGAAATTTTATATGAGAAGGTTGCTCGACGGTTCCCATTGGATGATACATGGGTACCTGTTGATGATGGCCGAGCATTCCAAGACTCTACTACTCTTCTTGAGATCGTTCATGAGATCTTGGCGCGACATGCAGCTGGAATAAAGTTCCGAGAGGCCAATGCTGGCCCCAATCTTGACTCTCAAATGAGAGATGAGGGGTTCAATCAGAAAATCTGGGTTGACTGGAGAAATGGATTTGTTTTTGGTGGAAACCAGTGGAACTGCGGAACTTGGATGGACAAGATGGGCGAGAGTGAAAAAGCTGGCAATAAGGGTGTCCCAGGAACTCCTAGAGATGGAGCAGCCATTGAAATCACTGGAATGCTCAAGTCTGCGCTAAGATGGGTCAATAAACTGAGCAAGGAAGGCAAGTTTGAGTGGGATCATGTGGTCAATCAGCATGGCGATAAAGTGAAGTTTCGAGAGTGGGAAGCTCTTATTGAAGCAAACTTTGAGAAATGCTATTATATTCCACAGAACCCTGCCGAAGATGAAAAGTATGATGTGGACCCTAATATTGTCAATCGACGAGGCATTTACAAGGATTTGTACCAGTCAGGTAAGCCATATGAGGACTATCAACTTCGACCTAACTTTGCTATTGCTATGTGTGCCGCTCCTGAGCTTTTCAACAATAAGCATGCATTGAGCGCTATAGCGGTCGCTGACAGAACTATCCGGGGACCAGTGGGCATGGCAACTTTGGATCCTGCTGATTTGAACTACCGGCCCTACTACAACAATGGAGAAGATTCATATGATTTTGCGACTTCAAAGGGACGAAATTACCATCAAGGGCCGGAGTGGCTGTTTTGTACAGGCTACTTTTTGAGGGCCATGCTGTATTTTGATATCAAGTCTCGAGGCAAACAGCCACATGATGTCTACTGTGCTCTGCACAACATCAAGGATCGAATCCGAGGACACGTTCAGTGGTTGATGACGTCGCCATATGCAGGTCTGACTGAACTTACAAACAGGGATGGAGAGTTTTGTGGTGATTCTTCGCCGACTCAGGCATGGAGCGCAGCGACGCTATTAGATTTATTTGCTGATGGTTTCGAAGTGGTTAAGAAGTTGGACACTGTCAAACATTAATGAACTAGAACATTTTAGATGGAGGGCCTGTCCATAGAATGGGCCTTTCAAAATTTATTAAATATTATACATGTAGTTGATAAAGAGCTTTATTCTCATCTAGTTGAGACTGAGAAGTTGGTGTGGAGGTGAACCAAGCTTGTTTACATTGCCGGTTTGGGCTAAGTGAATCTTCCCTTCAACTCACCTTCGAGGAAGAAACAACAGAAACACAGCAAAATATACAAAAATGGTAAGGAAAAACAAGCGAATAATTTGTAGTTCAGTTCAATATAGCTAATATCAGGGCAAAAAGAAAGCACAGATTGCTGGAGCCACTGCAGCTCGTACTCCTATGAACCGAAGAGTGACATCAGGAGCATTTACGCAGCTCAACCCAGCAGCCATCCGGGAACTGAGAGATTCGTTTACATTATTGGATAAGGACGGAGACGGAACAATTGGAAAAGAAGATTTGGAAGAAATGCTAGTCTCTCTGGGCCAGGAACCTGACGAGCAGTATCTCAGTGCCATGCTGGACAAAGTTGCATCTCCATTGACGTTATCGTCGTACCTCACAGCGATGGGAACACAGTTGAACCAGCTGGGAAGCCGTCAGGAACTACTAAAAGCTTTCGAAGCTTTTGATGACGAAGGAAATGGGCAAATTGATACAGGAGAGCTGGAAGAGCTGTTGATCGAGCGAGGTATGAATTCTCAAGATATCCAGGCAGCTCTTGGGCCTTTCAGCAGTTACAGTGGGTACAAGTATGTTGATTTTGTGAATGTGATTCATGGGACTGGGCCGGAGTAAATGGTATATATATATTTAAAGTAAGAAAGTACGTGTGGAAATACAGCTGGGCTGTGGGTACCACGAAATGATTCTCATAAGGGGCTCTCTTCATATCTCAATTTTTTCATTATAAAAACAACTAGTTATGCCAGAATCTTTTCACTTAAAAGTCCTTCTGATCAGCTCTAGTCTTCAGATGGTACATTTTGCTCTCAGCGCAGAGCAGATCATAAATAGTGTCTACACTACATCTCAACTCATACTTTGTTAATTTAATTCTCCACAATCAGTTCATCACACCCCCAGTCCTCATATGCACCATCTGGAAGATACCGTCGAATCACCAGGGGAATCTTCTTCTGAGACAGTTCTTTCATGGCGATTTGAAGAGGATCTGTTTCGCCTTCAAGGTCGACCAAAACTGGGGCATTCATGCTGATTTGTAGTGCTCGAGTACCAAGGATACGTGCACGCTCATATTTTGTCATGTAAGGAGTGGTCATTCTTTCTGATTTGGCGATAGCCAGTTCTTTGGCAGTTTTGCGACGAGATCCCGCCATATCAGACACCACGATTGCTCGACCGTCGGCAGCGATTTCTTCTTTTACGCCATTTTCACCCAAGGCATCTTCATTTTCAGCCCCTGAGAAATGCTCGTCCTCGAAGTCCGCCTCTTCGTAGGCGTTTTCAAAGTCGTCGTTGAAGCTGCAGCTGAGTTAGTACAGACACTTACAAATACAAAAAGCACGGAGCAAATGAGATATTCTCGTTTATGGATACGCCACAAAAACAAATAATATGTGTGCGTCTAACAAGAAGACCCGCCATGCACAGCGTTGGGCTTGTGTTCTACTTACGCTCCCTCGTCGTCAGACATGTTGATGTTGGAGAAATTTCAATTTCCCACCTCCAAAAAGGCTCAAAAAAAATTTCTCCACTCACCACCACCATGGAACCAGACCCGGCCACCCGCCTCTGTAAGCAGCACATCTAAAGCATAAAAACCAGTGTATTCTTGTACTAACATTCAGCTGGATCGCGTACAGCTTCAAAGCCCCGCCCCAAAAAGTACCTTTGTGCCGTTGACGGCTGCGACAAGGCATACACCCGGCCCTGCCTGTTGGAACAGCATAAACGTTCTCATGAGGGAACAAGACCGTATGCCTGCCAAGTCGCTGGCTGCGACAAGGCGTTTTTCCGGGACTCCCATCTGAAGGCACACATGCTTTCTCACACTGCCGAAAAACCTCTGGCTTGTGCCCACTGCGGAAAGGGATTCAATACTCGACAGCATCTTGGTCGACATGAGAAGACCCATTTCGCAACGGTTCGTTGTGCCTACGAGGGCTGTGAAGCTGCGTTTCGACGACAGTCCCAGCTGAACAAACATGTATCGGAAATCCACACTAGAGCCAAACGGTTCCGATGCCCTCATCAGGATTGTGCTCGGGAGTTCAATCACCAGTCCCGCATGGACATGCACATCTTCAAGAACCATTCACCAGTGCCTCGGTACCACTGTGGTCACGATGGGTGCGATGAAAAGCTCTTCACATGGTCTGCTCTACAGCAGCACATTCGTACATCCCACAAGAAGGTGCCTTGTAATCGCTGTGGACGGGCCTGTGCAGGTCCTGCTGCTGTGGCCCAACATGCTCGTGAAGTCCATGGCGAAGTTCTTGCTATTGGCTGGCAGTGCCTCGAGCAGCCCTGCACGTTTGCCTGCGAGAGCTCCATGAAATTGTTGGCCCACTACCAGCTCGCCCACGGCTATGTTCCCGATAATCTGCAAGCTGTCAACTCTAATTCCGGCGAAGATTCCCAGCTGCCGCCTATTGATGCTCTGTCGACCCCGCATTCGCTGATTTCCAGTGCTGCAAGCACTCCTGGACCCTCGGAACATGCTCTTTCGTCTGAACCAGAGCACAAACCCACAAAGGACCTCAGCATCATCGACATCATCACTGGTGCGGGCTACGAGCAAGCGCGAGAACTGGCCTGCCCAGTTGACGGCTGTGACTATCGTTTCTATAGACAGTACGACCTTACTCGCCATCTTCACAGCGCCCATGCTGGGGATGAACAAGTGATGGAGTCTTCAACACCATCTCCCGGCCCCATGGACGTTGCTCACTTTCAGGTGGTAGAGGAGAACGGCCCTGGCGAGTTTGGCATCATCGATCCAATGATTCTGAACAACCAGCGACCGAGACGCCTCATTCCCATTGCCATGAAACCTCCCCAAGGGGTTGCGCTGTAGGCAGAATAGCATAAAAAGCATCTAGATAGTCACTACAGAGCAGAGAGAGCACATCGATCTGAAGTAGTATATATCATAATCATAAAAATTATATCCTTTTTCTTCAATGTGGTTTATATTTGTCCATGTATCTTTCATTTCTACATAATATTTATCATATCCACTCATTCATTTCCCTCATTTATTTACTCGATGCCTTGCCGCTGGTACCTTCTTCACCAGATATTTCCTCTTGTTCATATTGCTCTAAGCGACCTTTGGTGTCTTCTAGCTCCTCCTGCAAATTCTTTATAAACATGATTGCATTTTCAACCGTTGTTGCTTTGGAATTTGTGGGTATGCTGGGGGAAATGAGCTTAGCCAACTCAGCCAGTGCATTATTGATCCTGTTTCTTCGACCCTGTTCCGCAAGTTTATGGCTCGTCCGTTTTGAAGTCAAATCCGCGCTCAAGTGATCGGGATACTGCAGGCCCAAATGACTGTGATTGCCTTCGACGATATTCTGATAGTTGGATTTTGATGCCAGAAGCTCCAGAAAATCACTGTTTCCTGTCCCTGCCCCCGCAGAGGACTGAGCTTTACCGTTGTTCGGAGCAGGTGCTATTCTAGGGGAAATCGACGGAGATACCGAGGATGATGCTAGTTTCGGCTTGATACTGGGGGACCGTGAATTGCCCTTGGTCGATTTCCAGTTGCTTGTACTTCGACCCACTGGGAGTTTGGGTTTGATGGGAGGAGTGTTTAATACAGGAGAAATAGCAGAAGTCGAGCTTGACCGTCTAATATGACCTCGGGGTCCACCATACTGCTGAGAATAACTAGCATTATTAGTAGCCAGAATTGCACTCTGCAGCTTCTCCTCCGACAACATCATGTTGGAGGGAACAGTCATACCCTGGCCAGGAGGTAAGTTCATAAGACTAGCAGGTGTAGCAGGAGTATTCAAAGGCCCATTGCCCGACAAAGACGACCGTCTTGAATGACCTTTCAAATTTGAAGGGGGAGGCATCATCATTTCGCCGAGCTTTTCTGGGGGAGAAACGCTATCAGACGATCCGCTGCTTTCAGCATTTTGAGTTGAGGACGATGAGTTGGAGAGGCTTCCCGTCTGCATCTGCTGATGCAAAGCAGTATTCTGATAGGAGGGCTTTCTCTTATTGGTAGCACGCAAAATTGGGGACATTTTGGCTACTCGCGAATTGGCTGCCATAATAGGGGTGGTTTTTCCCGAACCCTGCCTTCGACCGCCGGCAGAAGAACGCCTTGAGGACGGTTCTGATGTCTGCTGCTGAGGTTCGAGACTAGGGGATGAAATGGGAGACATGTAGGAAGCGGGCATGGAGAACTCAGGAGGAACTGGCCCACTTCGAGCCATCTCCATGGGAGTGGTATTAGGTGAGAGTAGTGGGGTAAAGCCATCATCAGCAGACTGCATCGAAACAGAAAAGATAGACATGTTTGTAGCCGAGGTCACACTGCTGGGGCCGCCGTTAGTAGTGGTAGGACCTAACATGGGAGATCTGAAAATGTCGTTAGGGTTTACCGAGTTGTGGTTAGCGGTTGGAATCGCCACAGAGTTTTGATCCTGGGCATGGTGGATATTGTCCTCTGCCTGCATATGATGGTCAAAGCCTTGCTGATGGGCTGCTCGAGCCTGTAGTTGGTCAAGAAACGGTGATTCCTGGATATTTCCTGGCGACGTAGTATCGGTGAGCAGTGTTTGAAGAAAATCATTGAATTCAGAGTTGTGACGCTCATCAGGATGATGGGAATCCTGGTTGGGCGGGGAGTTGAGATCAAAGAGCGACGACGGAGTCGAGTCGGACTTGCCTGGAGTGTGCGCCTTATTTGGAGGCATCTTATGGGAATACGAGGGCGTAGAATCTCGCTCAGAGTACATATCGTGAGACATCATTTCAGGGTGCATTTGGGGATTTTGCGCCGGATGGTACGAAGAATCCATCTCGCCGTTGTACTTCCAGTTAGGTTCAGACATGGGCTCAACGACGACGGTGCAGAAAAAAAGTCGTGACGAAGAAAAGGAAGCCCCGAAACGGTGATGTTACATGGGTGGGGAGCTGGGGCTTTGGGCCGGGTAAGTCTGCAGATTGCCCGGGCATAATGTGGGTGCTTGTCGGAAATAATAAAAAAATGGGTGCAACTGAGACAGCATCTGATTGTAGCTGCTAGACGCAGTGTACGCGGAAACGAGGGATCAGTAGAGCTGGAGCTGGTATTAGAGTTCGATTTCACTGGAGTGTCGACGGTACAGCTGTATAACTAGAGCCGATCCAGGCATTGATAACGATTTAAAGTTCGGCTATGCACGGTCACTCCTCGCTGAGGGGAAAATACCACTCAGAAAGCGGCATGAGCGATAAGGATATGTACATAAATAGGACATCGTGAAAAATACAGCATTAATATTAAACTATAATGTATTATATATCGCTTGTTTGTGGGTAGAGAAGGCCAGTATCTATATCAAGCTTCTGGATGTCAAGCTGCATAAAGAGGCATTAGCTTTCTGCTCGGCTCGACCCCACTAGTGAATTAACAAATAAGCTTATACTAATGGCTGCATGTGAAAAAATGTTAAGTTATATTTACTTAACATGTGCGTAATAGCTAGCGATTTTTTTTTAAATAGCATTTATGACGTAATGTAGTGTATATTCTATTATATTTGTCAGATTTTTTTTCCGGCCTTCAAAAGTATGGTATAGGCTTGTTATGACTAGTGATCTATTTTATTGCAAGGGGTTCGAAATTGTCCTTGGCAGGGTTGATGATATCTCCTTTCTATCACCATGCTAAACAACTGCTACATGTGAAACTATCTTCTCTTACCACCCTTTTTTCCACTTCCTCCCCGACCTGATGTATACTTGGCTATCTCAGACTTGGAAATAATCAATCCATGTCGGGTGCTCCTACCCACAGATGCGATCTTAAGGCCGCGATCTCGTTTCTTGACTGGGGCCTTCTTTTGTATACCAGGCCGAGCCAACACAATGCCAGCCTCCTTGGCCTCCATTACCGTCTTGGTTTGTCGCTGGCCGGCTTTAGCAGTCATTCCTTTTCTCACATGCATTGGCATTTTTTCATTGCCTTTTTTCACTCCTAGTTTGCCCAGCCGGGCGTCGAGTGCTTTGAGTCGGTATTTCCCACTAGGAGTGAAATTGAACTCAGAAGTAGACGATATCTCCGAGCCCGAAAAGTGTCCTTTGCGGGAGGCCTCTGCCAGTATATGCGATTCATCAATCAGTCTTTGAAGTGCAAGATCATTGGCAGCATCTTCATGATCCTGCTTGGTTTTGGCCTGGTTGGGTTCTTTTTGGTCTTCCAATTCTTTAGGTGCAAATGAGCTCTGCACAGTTAGTTACAATGGCCTACAAATCCTTCTTCCGCAATACACTCAACTCACCATATACAGTTTTTTTTCCTTTTTGGATCTCATAAAATCAGGCTCCGTAGATTCCTCTATATGCTTTACCACCAGCGGCGCATCTTCCTCGTCGCTGATACCCTCAAACTCACTGTACTCTTCACTGCTCATCTCCTCCTCCTTCTCCACTGCTTTTCTGTCACTGCTGTGAGATACAGGGGTAATATCCACCTTGCCAAACTGGCTCTCAAACTTTTGTCTCATCAAATCCATGTAGTCGTCAGACATGTTGGTAGCGTTGATGGTAAGCTCTGGCCGGTTGGAGGTGAAATTTATTTATTTCAGCCTTGCCGAAACTTTTTGATCCACCACCACATGACTAAGTTTCGAGGGTGCATTGACATCCACAACGGCCAGGTCAAGCAAATAGTAGGGGGGACTCTGTCAGACGATGATAAGACAGTAAAAACCAATTTTGTGGCAGATCACTCCGCCGGGTGGTTTGGTGAGCTGTACAAATCTCACAATGTGCAAGGCACCCATGTCATCAAACTTGGCCCCGGCTGCGACCAAGCAGCCCAACAGGCTCTGGCTGCCTGGCCCAACAGCATGCAGATTGGAGGAGGAATCAACTCTGAAAATGCACTCAAGTGGATAGAGGAGTATAAGGCTTCTAAAGTCATAGTCACCAGCTATTTATTCCCGAACGGCAGGTTTAGCCTTCAACGGCTGCAAGATTTGGCCAAATTAGTAGGCAAAGAGCATCTTGTAGTTGATCTCAGTTGCAGAAGACAGCCTGATGGAAAATGGATAGTTGCGATGAACAGATGGCAGACACTCACCGATCTCCCTGTGGAGAAGTCAACCCTCGATCTGTTGTCTGAATACTGCTCCGAGTTTCTAGTGCATGCTGCTGATGTCGAAGGACTGTGCCAAGGCATTGACGAGGACCTGGTCCAGGCACTCGGCGAATGGGCAGAAATTCCTTGTGTTTATGCTGGAGGAGCGAAGGGTATTGAGGACCTGGCTCTGGTTGACCGCTTGAGCCACGGAAAAGTCGATCTCACCTACGGCAGTGCTCTGGACATATTTGGTGGGGACAAGGTCAAGTTTCAGGACGTTGTGGCATGGAATAATTCAGGATTATAATCTTTCAAAAAAGGTAAATTTTCCTGTCAATAACAAAGGTATCTATTATAAATACATTACTGGCCAGTTAGAAGGCCAATTCATTCAACTGCATAACAGCACTTAATACCACTGGCTGCCACCAACAGGTGTCTGGCTGGGCGAAGCACCATAAGGAGTTCCAGAACCATCGTCCAAATGACCTCTATCGGCCTTGTCCAGAGAGAGGACTATTTCAGCCAATTTTTTCTGCAAGACAGCAATGCCTCGCTCAACCACTTCGTCGGGCTTGAGCATACCCACTGTCTCCACATTGTAGTAGAATTTTTCTGGCTTCGCATTGTAGTCGAAGGGTTCGCCTTCCTTGGGGGGCTCTTCCCAGTCTATATTCTTGGATTTGGGCCATTCAGCTTCGGCGTCATCCTCGTACCACAATTCAGTGTGCTTGAGTTTATTCCAAGGATCATATTCAAACCCAATAGCCGCTACAGGTGACCATTTTGCATGTTCCTTAGCTATTCCTTTTTTAGCGATGCACTTGAGCCGAAGTTCTTGGTGCTTTCTGAGCTTAGCGATCAATACGCCTTTTTGCTGGGGATCCGATAACACAGGACGTCCTATGCTGTCATCTCGCCTATTAGAAGCATTAACAACCATAAGATCTCTGGTGTATATCTCCATAGTGGCATCTCCGGTGCATTTGGCATCCAACAACAGCTCGACGGAGCATCGGTCACAGTACTGATCACAGGTGCAGTCACGGGTGTATTCGAGATCTTCGACAAATGTCGAGTCCAAAGGAATCAGACCCAGTCTGTGGGCAATAAATTCATCAGCCAGAACCGATGTGTTGATATCAATTTCCACTAGGTCGATGGCGATAGTGGGAATTTCAGCATGCATTACTCGACGCACCGAGTTGGCTAGTCTATTTCCGTTAGTATTGAAAGCTTCTTTTCCCATCCAAGAGGTTACTACTTACGCTAGATCTACATCTGAGAGCACAAAATCAACCTCCTCTTTGGCCACCTTTCGGATGGTCACTTTGGGTCCCGCGTCGTGGTCCATGTTGTAATAGTGTGCAGAAGGAGAAAATTGTCCCAACCCAACCTTCCTACTACCAACTACCAAAAAGCATCATCATCAACAGTTGGTTCACATTGCATCAGCATTCTGACAAGACAACAATGAACAGAAGACCGCAACTACCGGATCTACGGTACGAGCAGTCATATCGGCGATCCATTGCTGCAGCACAAGGCTCCTGGCCACTTATTTTACTGATTACCGTGCGAGACCAGGTTCTTTTGCCGCTCGCTCAGGGATTGGTGTGGAATTTGGCGCTGTTGAGTTTCAAATCATGGTCGCTTGTTTCGTCGTCTAACGGATCGGCATGGGGACGTAGGTACTCTATTCATTGCTACACGTACAGGTTGACACAACTAACTTTCATAGACAAATTCCACGCTTGGTGGACGCAGATCAATCATCGTAAAAAAATATAAATAGATAGCAAAAAGACATCTTGGTTCGCTGGGGTTTTTTGGGGACAAGTTCTCTGGTGTCTAGTTTACTGCCTGGTTAGGCTGATTATTCGGATTTTGATATCCCCCACGGTTTCCACCTCCACGGCCCCGTCCTCCACGGCCTCGTCCACGTCCTCCTCGGCGGTGAATGTGGGTTTGTCCAAACGTCTCAAGATTGAGCCGCTGCTCCTCTCCTCGGCGTTCGTAAGCTGTCTGCTGCTGCTCACTAGTACCTTCAACTCGATCTTTGGTAGTTGACGAGATGTTGTCGAAGAAGGACGACTTTTTGTTGTAGAACTCATCGGTGTCAGGAATCACACTTTCCTTGGGCTCCTCATGCACGAACTTGGCATTGCTCTGCTCAAAGTCAAAGTCGGATCCGATTTGGGGCTTGGCTCGGGGAGCTCGGCTGTTGTTATGGCCATGGGCATGGGCAGCATTTCCATGAGAATTGGAATTGGAGTTGGCGTTGTATCTGCCAGACTGATTGTTGCCGGGAGCTGCTGCTGCAGCGTAGCTAGAAGGAACAGCGGGCGTAGGATTGGGAACTGCTGCTACTGCAGGCTGAGCTCGAGGAGGCTGTGGAACGGCCGGTGTCTGTGGAGCTGTGGGTGGTTTAGGAGCTGCTGGAGCCTGGGGAGCCTGGGGAGCCTGAGGAGCCGAACGAGCCACTTGGGGAGTAGGCACAGCGGGAACTGCAGGGGTGATGGGAGCAGGGGCTCGTGGAGCAGCAGGAGGCTGCTGGTATCCATATTGCTGCTGTTGATTGGCATATCCTGGATAAGCAGGGTAGGATGGATATCCTGCTGGGGTGCTGGAAGAGCTCTGGTTTTAGTTAGTTCACAGACAAACATTACCATCAAGGGGAGAGTTTCATCAATCAGAAGGAAGGCAACGGAAAGTATCAGCATGGAAAAGCGCCTCAGACTGAATTTCTTAACATCCGAAAATTGCTTCATCATCAATTAACTCCGGGGATCTTGGATACGCACCATTATAGCAGGGTCAGCAAACGGCTGCTGCTGGGGGGCTGGTGCCGGTGTTTCGGCAATCTTCAAATCCTTGACGTCCGAGCCACGGAACACAATGAATTCGTACACATTATCAGATGCGGGGACTTCGCCGTTTCCGCCTCGTCGTCCTTCGGTGCCAAATGTTCGCACGTTTCGCAGAGAAACTGTGTGCTGGTCCGAGTTGATTTCATGCAACGTTCCTACATATCTGCACCTGGTTAGCGTGTTTCTTCATCTTGCGTGAAAACCCAATTTCAAAACGCACCTGATATCGCTGTTGGAAACCAGAGATATGGTTTTACCAATATACTGTGACATGATGCTGCTGTAACCGCTGCTGGTAGGTGTGAAGAGTGAAAGTTTTTATGGGTGTTGGAGACCAAACAATACCCACCCAGCCATCAGCCGTCATTGACCACCGGCCGCCCACCCACGAACGAAAAATGACATCTATTCTACCGTTCCAGGCAACAGATCTGCTGTCTCTGAACTCGGTTAACCTTGATGCTCTTACTGAAAATTATCAGCTGCTCTACTATCTAGACTATCTCACAACTTGGCCAACCATGTTCTTCAAGGCTGTTAATCCCGATAACAGGTGTATAGGTTACATGATTGGCAAGTCAGAAGGCCCAGGAAAGGAGTTTCATTCGCATATTACGGCTGTCACAGTCGACACTCAATACAGGCGGCTTGGAATTGCCCGTGATCTGGTCGATTTCCTCAGAGTTTGCTCCGAAGATGCCTCGGAAAACTGTTACTTCATGGATCTTTTCGTGAGGGCCACCAATACCACTGCTATTGATATGTACAAAAAATTTGGGTTTCATGTATTTAGACGGGTGCTGAGTTATTATTATTCAGGCGGAACAGGTGACAATGAGGACGCTTTCGACATGAGAATGCCTCTCAAGCGCGATGTCGGAAAGACATCCCTCAAGAAAAGCTCTTATACCTTTGAAGAGCCGCATATCAAATATAGCTATGACAAGAAACACCTGCGTTAAGATGGAGTGTCTCATTAGATAGCATGAAGACCATATGAACGAAGATTATGAATTAGAATATACTAAATACGTTACACAGAGTAATCAGTTTGGTGTTAAACAATGCAGCACCTTATTTCTGTTAATTATTCATGGCATTGACTAAATACAGCTAGATTGCTGCTGCCTAATCAGTGACCGTGCTGTTTAAGGTTTCGCTGGTGGATCTGTATATTTCAAGATGCTCCGTTCGTGGCAGAATTGCGTTAGATCTACCATCACAACCCAAAAAAAATAAATCTAAAATCTAATTATCACAGATGGAAATATCGTGATAAATATGTGACTTTCTTTGGGTGAGTATATGCAATAATCTCTGTTTCAATTAAGCACGATATTAGTATCTAGGTGACATTTCAGAAGCCAAAGCCTTCTCTCTTCATGAGAGAATAATAATATGTCAACAAACAAACTCTTTTAATCAATAACAAACCATAAGAATCAAAACTCACAGTATCCGTACTTGGTATAACTCGTATGAGGCATAGTCTACGGGCATCCTCCACACCAGATCTTCCTTACTACGCCTAACTCCAATTTACGTAGATAAAAATGTCAGCAGCTGAAATGGACCGAGATAACCATCAACGTATAAACGCTGGTTACCAAGGTGAGTAATATGCTAGCTTGATCTTGTTTGCACCAAAATAGGAACTGTCCACAGAGCGAAGTTCAGCACCAGAGTGTTGGCAAACGTCTATATAAAAACAAACGTGGGTAAAAGAGAGGGATGGGCGGGGAGATAATCAAAAATCAGTTCAACCATCATATTACATTATTTTTTTCTTGTATACTGTTGCAGCCTATTTACTCGGCGGGGATTTCAACCTCACCAGCGTCAATGGCATCAATGGTAACGTGGGCGGGCTTGCCGTCAACCTTAGCACCGACAGACTGAGCAGTACCGAGGACTTCCTTGACAGTGCCAGAAAGCTCCTTAGCGTATGACTTGGATCGCATCTCTCGGGCAATGTTGATGATCTCGTCGAGAGGAATGTTGCCGTTGTGCTTGATGTTCTTTTCCTTCTTCTTGTCACGAGGAGGCTCCTTGAGGGCAGCAATAACCAGGGACGAGGCAGCAGGAACGACGGAGACAGCAGCCTGTCGGTTCTGGATGGTCAACTGGACGGTGACTCGGATACCCTTGTACTGCTTGGTGGCCTTGGCGATGTCTTCACCGACCTTCTTGGGGGAAAGACCGAGAGGACCAATCTTGGGGGCCAGAGCGGCAGTGGCAGCGATTTCACCACCAGTGGCTCGCAAGTAGATGATCTTGATTTCACTGGGATCGGACTATTGTCTGTTAGTAACTGAGCTGCGTGTCGACACCATAAGCGTTGGAGATTCACATACCTTTGGGGGCATTTTTTTGGTTAGTTGATGATGAGATGAAGAAGGTTGGAGTGAAAAACCACCACAATGTCTAACTGTGAGTGGGTACGAAGACGTGACTGCCTGCAGACAGTCCACCACTCCCACCAACCATCACGTAACTAGGGCACAACCCTAGATAACCACTCCCGTCCGTTCCCAGCACCGAACTTGTCTTTTGCAGCCGCACCGCATCCCGGACAGCCCACCGAGGCCCCGTCAAGAGCCCGGCCCAAAGTCTCCTTCACCCGCAAACCAACACACCAATGGTAGCTGCATCGAAAGAAGTCCAAGCGCTGTCGCCCTGGGGAAAGGCAGCCGCGGGTGCTGCCGCTGCTATGCTCGCCAATGCTCTGGTTTACCCATTGGATATGTGAGTATCTCGCCTGGCATGGGCTTCGGCTCAACTTTAAGTGTGGGGTAGAACCGCCAAATTGCTAACTTCCAGTGTTAAAACCAAATTGCAGGTCCAGGGCAGTAAGGAAGACCTGGGTCCAGATGATGAGTACTACACTGGTTCTGTTGATTGCCTGAACAAGATTTATGCAAAAGAAGGGCTTCTTGGGCTGTATCACGGATTAACTGGAACCCTGATCGGAACAGCGTCCACCAACTTCTCCTATTTCTACTGGTATGGACTAATTCGGGGAAGCTACATCAAGAAATACGGTTCGAATATCGGCACTGCTCCTGAGCTACTTCTGGGAGCTGTGGCTGCTGCAATTTCTCAGCTATTCACTATTCCCATTAGTGTGGTCACTACGCAGCAGCAGACTGACAAAGACAAGAAGAGTCTGGTGCAAACCACCTATGCCGTTGTTGCCGACGACGGAGTGACCGGTTTGTGGAAAGGCCTCAAAGCTTCTTTGGTTTTGGTGGTTAATCCTTCAATTACTTATGGCATGTTTGAGCGGTTTAAGACGTTGATCTTTCCCGGAGTAGCGAACCTGTCCAACAGTCAGAATTTCTTGCTCGGAGCACTTTCTAAGAGTATGGCTACCATCACTACTCAGCCTATGATTGTGGCTAAAGTTATGCAGCAGTCATCTAGCAAGAAAAGCAAGCAGCAGTTCGAGTCATTTGTTACTGCTCTTGCTTATTTACTCAAACACGAGGGATTTTTAGGTTTGTGGAAAGGACTTGGTCCCCAGATTACAAAAGGTGTCCTGGTACAGGGCCTTCTCTTCATGTTCAAGGATCAAGTTGAACTGTTCATGCTGTTGTTGGCTAGATTTTTAAGGAAGCGTGTTGCTGTGGCCATTGCCTAATAGAGTTGTTTCTTCGCATTTATATTACTCTCTGAGGAGTACTGATTTTTTTCTTATATAGACATTCTGCTGATTTGTTTTATGAACAATTACATCCTTTCGACTCAATCCGAATCCTTTATTTCCATAGAAGTACCTTCTTATCTGCTCCGCCAGATACAATTGACCCATCTCTGGTAACGGAAATCGCTCGGATTCTATCATCGTGGCCCTTCAGTTCGGAAACAATTTTGCCAGTAGTAATATCTAAGCCTCGTATCACACCATCGTCGCTGATTGTCCATACGCCGTTATCGTCATGGCTCCATGAGATTTGGGGAGCACTATACTTGTTCTGGGGAGTGAACGAGCTGAAATTCTCCTCGATCACCAGATCTGCTGCGTCAATGATAAGAACTCTCATGAACGGAGTGTGGTCTGTAGCAATTGCTATCTTTTGGTGCTTGCTGTCGACAGTGATGAACATTGGGCTGAAATTATTACCAAACGAGCCGTAGGCAGTGTCCCACAAACGAACTGCTTCCAGCTCCTCAAGCTGCAGAGAGTAAATAAACAGATTTGAGGATTCCTGGCGCCCGATAAGCACCACTAGTTTGTGATCTGGTTTATTTTGCACAAGGAATCTGATGCTTGTAGGTATCGAGTCGAGAGTACGCTCCGACACCAGCTCCAATGCCTGGTTGTCTGTGTCATATTTATAAATCACTGCAGTTTTGTCATATCCAACACTGGCGATATAGTTGCCGTAAACGTCCACACTGTTGATGAACTTGGAATGAACTTTAGCGACCCTAGCCAGAACTGTTCCATCCAGCTTTGACACCACAATGTCTCCGCCCATTCCTCCTGTAACAATTAGAGTTTCACTCAATTCACCTCCAGGATTGAATTTACAAATGGCCCGTATGGCCGAATCTCCATGCAAATGCTCAATCTTGTGGACCAACTCCCCATCTAATGTGAAAACTCTGAGTATTTTGTCTGCCGTTGATACCAAAACGTGGGAATCGACTAGACATAGTGCCACAACAAATCCAGTAGGTAGACCAGAGGATGATATCACCGTGGATGACTCGGGGTAGTCCAGAAACTTTGGGATCGCTTCCTCCTTCTTCGGTTCGGTTAAAAACCCACGGAAGCCAGCCAAGATCGCTTCCAAATCACCTTCCCCCTCAAGTTCTCGCTGAATTCCAGGAACATCTTCGCATAGACCCTGGAATGCCTTCTCGTATCCATTTTTCTTTAGATATTTAGCTACAAGCAGCTCGACTTCGTCAATGCCGCTCATTTGTAATCTTGATCTGCTCCCAATCAGCTAAAATAAGATAGTCTCCACGCCATATCGAAGAACATGACTGTGGCCCAATCGGGGACTGTTAGTCAGCGAAAAGGGCTAGTTACGATAGATGACGGAATCGGGCTTTGCTAGACTCAGCTCGGTTTCGGACCTGTCTTTTCGTTTACAGGTCTTAATTGTACGTGTATAGAACAGAAGGATGAGGATTACGGCCGAGGAACGTCATTGGCTGTAGGTGTTTTACCATTAAAGAATGTCCTACTTAGCTACTGAGGAGCGGACTAAGGACTCCGAGAAGGAGGTACAAACACAACTAAAAAGGCCTATCCCGCCCCGAGAAATGAACAGTAGTGCGAGGGTTTTTTCAATTGTGCCTGACCCGTTTATAGATACAGAATGGTACTAGTAATAAATGTCGTGCGGTCGGAGGCCGCTTAGATGTGGCTTCTCGATGCCGTAGTAATTGCCAAAACGGGCCCTTATCACACTTAAATTGGGTCCCCGGTTTCTACTTACCAACCACCCACCATGTCTCCCTATAATTACGTTCCAACTTATCAGACTGCCAATAACTGTAGCTGCTCGTCTGAGACCGAAGCCTACTCCAAGAATGAGTTTGATCCGTCAATTTCTCCCGAGGAATACTCCAAGAAGTTTCTGGAGTTCATGGATAACAGCCCTACCACCTGGCACGCCGTGGACTACCTCCGCAAGGAGCTGGAGGAGCGAGGGTTTGTGTACGCCTCTGAACGAGAGCCATGGGATAAGCTGGTATACAAGAGCAAGAAGCTTTACACCATTAGGAATGGGTCTAATATTGTTGCCTTCGTTGTTGGCGAAGACTGGACTCCTTCCAAAGGTGCCTCTATTGTCGGAGCTCACATTGATGCATTGACTGGAAAGGTCAAGCCTATCTCCAAAAAGGATTCTAAGGAAGGATATGAGCTTATTGGTGCTGCTCCTTATGCTGGTGCTTTCAGTGATACCTGGTGGGACCGTGACCTGGGAATTGGAGGCCGAATCATTGCCAAGGAAGGGGATAAAATTGTCTCCAAGCTGGTCCGAATCCCTTATCCTGTGGCCAGAATCCCCACACTTGCCCCCCATTTTGGCACTCCCGCTCTCGGTCCTTTCAACATGGAGACCCAGAAAACTCCCGTGGTTGGACTTACTGGTGAAGGTGATCAGAGTCCTGCTACTGACGATGAGAAGAAGAGCCCGCTTTACGGCAAGCACAGTCTTCAATTGCTTCGACTTTTGTCCAAATATGCCAAAGTGCCTCTAAAGGACTTCATTCAGCTTGAATTAGAAATTTTTGATACTCAACCCGGCAATTTGATTGGTCTTAACCGAGAACTACTGTCCTGCCCTAGAATCGATGACAAGGTTTGCTCTTATACTGCTGTCTTTGGTCTTTTGGAGTCCCTTGACAAGACAACAAACTCTTCTGCTCTTAGTATCGTGGCTTTGTATGATAATGAGGAAGTTGGATCTCTGTCAAGACAAGGTGCTGGTTCTAATTTGATGGACAAAGTAATTTCCCGTGTTGTTTCCGTCTACGGAGGAGACAACCTCGAAGATGACTTGCAGCAGACTTTGGCTAACTCCTTTTTCATCTCTGCAGATGTTACCCATGCTCTGAATCCTAACTTTTCCGAGATCTACTTAGAACATCACAAGCCTATTTTGAATAAGGGTATTGCTATCTCTTTCGATCCCAATGCACATGTGACTACTGATGCAGTGTCTGCTGCTCTAGTCGAAGAGATTGCTAGACAGTCTGACAATCCCATACAGTATTTCCAGATTCGAAATGACTCCCGTTCAGGTGGAACTATTGGCCCTACTATTGCTTCTCGAACTGGTATTCGATCAATCGACATGGGTGTGCCTCAATTGTCTATGCATAGTATCCGTGCTACCATTGGCTCCAAGGACGTCTGGCTCGCCGTTCGTTTCTTTAAAGCATACTTTGAGCTTTGGCAACAGGTTGATGCCCAGTTCAAGCTTGGAGATTTGTAATAATACCTTGTTATATTATTATTATTATAACCTTATCTAGAAATACAGCAAATTTTAATATTACATATAAAGCCTGTGGGTAGAATTGAGATGTAATGGCCACCAAAAAGACCAGCTACTTCAGCTCAGTCGGCATTACCTCTGCCTCAGCTGTCTTCTTTCTTCTTTCTTGTAATTCTATGTGTAGACCCCCAAGAGCCAGTATTATTCCGAAGCCACCAAGACCAAGAGCAGTGTAAAGTGCTGCACGATATCCTTTTAATTTTTCAGCATCGGTAACTGGGTTCGGAGATATATTTGACTGAACCGTTCCAGCAATACCTAGCCCAATTGAGATTGAATAGTTGACAACTGTGGAAACCAGCGATGCACCGGTACCTTGATATCTTCTTGGCATCAAGTCGGCCATCAGAATTGTGGCAGCGGGGAAAGATAGGTCCATTCCGAACGGAGCAATAAGCATAGACACGAACGTTTGTGCCCAGTAGATCTGATCAACCGGCATAGTGACCACCAAAATGACGGATACTGTGAAAGCTATCATGGCGCAAAGCATGACGAAAGTGACCGGCAGACCTCTGCGAAACATCGCTGCACAGCTAGCAGAAGCGAGAATCCCTCCAACCACAGCAGGGACTACGTGTGAGCTAGCCTTCAGAGGCGTATTTTCACGAAGAACCAGCATAATCTGCCAAACGTTATAAACCCAGATACCAAAGGTAGCCCACCCTAAAGCAACTAACGAAAGAATGAGCAAAACGGCTGGCTTCATTGCCTTGATCGGCACCAAAGGATCACTTACTCTACACTCAACGAGCACAAAAGCAGCCATCAACAGAGCTCCGATAATGAGCAGGACATAGACATAAACAGTGGGCCATCCAACACTAGGGCCCTGATTCCACGCAACGTTGAACAGTATTAGACCACTGACACCAGAAAGAGCTCCCCAGTAGTCAAATTTCGGTCTTTCGTGGATCTCTCCGTGTGACACTTGTGAATCGCCAGGAACCACTAAATATGCGAGAAGAGCCAGACATACACCGACTATGCAAGAAAGATAATATGCCCATGGCCATGTAGCCAACTGAGCCAACAGAGACGCAAATGTGGCACCTATAACAAACCCACTTGGAGCACATGCACCAAAAGCAGCGAAAACCATGTTCCTTTTGTTGCCTTGCGGATACGCTTTGCCCAAGATAGCAACAGCATTGGGCATCAGAAATGAAGGCCCTATTCCCAGCATGGCACGACAAGCAGAGAAGAAAATATTACTTCCTGCGTAATATGAAAGACCAGTGATAAGAGCCCACAGTGCATACCAAAGATAAGCGCCGATGAAAATTCGTTTAGGCCCGTAGATATCGCCCAGGCGACCAGCAGTGAGAATGAACGTACCAACCGTCAGTGAATAACCTGCCAAATGCCAACTGAGCTCACTGGTATCGGTCACATGAAAATGATCGCCGACGATGTACATGATGCTTAGCGCCTGGCCTACACCGACCTGGGTTGTCATCTGAGCCGACATCATTACCCCCACAAACAGAAGCTCGCGGGGAAGGCTGAAATGACGAGCATAATAAAGATTAGACTCATCTTTCTCATTTTCAGGTTGTGGCAACCCTTCGCAACCACTGTCGTGAGGGCCCACAACCTCATCGTTGGTAGATTGCACCACGGTCATGATAAGCTGATAACCGCTAACTTTCCTTCTATAAGTCCACCCACTCGAATAAAGTCGATTTGAAATACAGCTCGACCAAATAAGTCGCTCTACTTTTAATTACGCCTGATGTTGTACGACTGAGACCGTGTGTAGACAAATATATATTTGATCAATGGGGGTAGAATGATAGTAGACCAAAATACAATTCACAAATGATTGAGGACCACTTCTCGGATAAGACGCATGGCGATCGGTAAGCGAGTCGGGCTTCGTGCAAGTCAAGACCGATCGTTCGTTCGAGCCCCAAACAAAAAGTATTCTAGCCAGACCCTGATTTAGCAGTTTCCTAATCGGGACAAGCTGAGTGAATGATGGTTCACCAAGTTGACGTCATCCTAAGCGTCACTACAACGCGCAGATAGCATATTAGAACTTGGTGGAGTTCCGGCGCGATCTGCGCGACGTGTTTTTGTCTTATCGGGGTGTTGAGATGTGAGGTGGTTTTGTTCGCAGATGGTTCAACATTAAGAACCGGAGGATTCACAGTAATTAACCTGATCCCGGCAGAAAAATGTATTCTGAATGCCAAACTATCTCAATTATTATTTTTCATTAACCCCAGTCCGCTGGCAATCGGCTGGGTTTCCAACACATTTCTATTTAGCATTAATTCTCCTCTTTTCTCTTCGCTCTTCGTTCTTGTTCTTCTTTTACCAGACCATAAAGCGACAACAATACTCCAAGTCCACCAAGGCCAATACCAGTGTAAAGAGCAGAACGATACCCTTTCAATTTCTCATCAACTGTCGATGCATTAGGGGCGATGTTTGATTCAACCGTTCCGGCAATACCGAGTCCAATTGAAATAGAATAGTTGACAACTGTGGAAACCAAAGAAGCACCGGTACCTTGGTATCTTCTTGGCATCAAGTCAGCCATGAGAATAGTTGCAGCGGGAAAAGACAAGTCCATTCCGAATGGGGCAATCACTATAGACACAAAGGTCTGGGCCCAGTAGATCTGCTCTACCGGCATGGTTGCCAGCAAGATGACTGCAACTGTAAATGCTAACATGGCTAAGAACATAACAAAAATGACTGGAAGCCGTTTACGGAGCATCGCAGCGCAGCTACTAGAAGCAGCTATTCCAGCGAGTGCAGCAGGTACCATATGCGCAGAGGCTGTCAAAGGCGTATCTCGGCGAAGGACCAGTTGAATCTGCCAAAGATAGTAAATCCAGATACCAAACGTTGCCCAACCCACCGCAACCAGCGAGAGAATGAGTATAACTTGTGGCTTCATGGCCTTGATTGGCACCAAGGGGTCGCTAACTTTACATTCAACGAACACAAAGAGTGCCATCAATAAAGATCCAATGATCAACAAAACGTAGACATAGACAGTAGTCCAGCCAACACTAGGGCCCTGATTCCACGCAACGTTGAACAGTATTAAACCACTGACACCAGAAAGAGCTCCCCAGTAGTCAAATTTCGGTCTTTCGTGGATCTCTGCTGGGGCCACCTCTGAATCATCAGGAATGACAAAATATGCAGCAATGGCCAAACAAACGCCCACTATGCAAGAAAGATAATATGCCCAGGGCCATGTAGCCAATTGGCCTACAAGGGAAGAAAATGTAGCGCCTATAACAAACCCGCCTGGAGCACATGCACCAAAAGCAGCGAAAACCATGTTTCTTCTATGACCTTGAGGATATGCCTGGCCCAAAATAGCGACAGCATTCGGCATCAGGAAAGAGGGCCCTATTCCAAGCAATCCACGACAAGCAGAGAAGAAAATGTTGCTTCCAGCGTAATAGGAAATTCCAGTAATAAGAGCCCACAGTGCATACCAAAGATAAGCACCGATGTAAATTCGTTTAGGCCCGTAGATATCGCCCAGGCGACCAGCAGTGAGAATGAACGTACCAACCGTCAGTGAATAACCTGCCAAATGCCAACTGAGCTCACTGGTATCGGTCACATGAAAATGATCGCCGACGATGTACATGATGCTTAGCGCCTGGCCTACACCGACCTGAGTGACCATTTGAGCCGACATCATAACGCCCACAAACAGAAGCTCGCGGGGCAGACCGAAACGATGTGCGTAATACAGATGAGAATCGTCCTTTTCATTTACGAAAACCGACCCCTCCTCTGAACCATTTTCAAAGGATGGAGGACGTTCAAGAGCGACATTCTCGCCCTCAGCAGGTGTTTCCATCATAGTCATGATGATGGTCGATCCCGTTCTGAAGTGCTACAGCTAACTTTCACTGTAATCAAGTATCCGAATATACTCGGTCTTAAATAAAATACTATAGCTGATTAGGACTCAGCTCTGGCAGCATCTACCCTCTTTTTTATATAAATGGCACGGCCCCCACATGGCACCTTTGGCTTAGATATAGAGTTTGCTATCCGGCAGGGCTAGACATTCGGGTTGGGAGACATGCCAGTTCCGCATGCCGGTTCGTTAAAACACCGTGCCGATCTCCAAGTCATCGCCCGACTCGCGGGAGGGATGGCTGCTGTTTAGGGGCATCGTTGCTCAACATTCACCTGGTTGGGACTGGCTGACTAAATCTAACTGGCCCGGACGGGTCTCGTCCCGGAGCTTGTAGTGGTGATAAAGATGGGTAGGCTTACGTACTGTGAACTTAACTTGGGCAAACTGCTACGCAATCGGGCACCCGATGTTTATTCGCGCCATTGCAGTTGATGCCGCGGTTTGCCCGTTAATTTAAGGTATAAGCAGTAGAGATACCGCGCTTTGTTGTACTAATGGCGTTGCTTTTGGCCCACTGACTAATATACTTCTAATAGTGAATAAGCGGTGAATAAGCATTGGTGTAGATTTACAGTGGTTGGCCTGAAATTTTCTTCGCTCGGTGCGGCGGGGGGAATTTTTTTTTTCCTTGGCTCACTTTGCATTCTCACTGTTTCTGTTCTCTTTGCCAGGGTCCACGTCGATCTGGTCGCCCAAGCAACTGGAACGCTTAATAGTCAAATATCATCAACTAACGGCCCCCGTAGACTACTGTATTGTGAACTAATATTTATTACCAGGCAAAATATATGGTAGTATCGAAATGTGCAAACAGGTAGTGGTTGGTTAGTTCTGTCCGCAGATCAGCTTGGCGCGCTAATGGCCGATAGCCATTCACAGTGGCTAAGTTGATCCTCGCAAAGAGCGCGCGTGCTTCGGACTTCTCAAGCAAAAATCTTGGCAGAAATAATACACACGTTAGCAATTGATTAGGCCCATTTCAGCGCTATTGTTATTTGGCTCAGTTCAAAGTCCAACCCGCGTACGTCGAGAAACCCCGTCTTGCCGCTCGGGACGTTTTGTCAGTTATTTTGTGTCTTGGGCCATCGCTCGGAGCTTCCAACAATCCACCTTGTTTGTTCTATCATGACCGACCCACGCATCCTCGAGCTTGTTTCGGGCGTGCTATCGTATGATTCTGATATCCGAAAGGTATCGGAGGAGCAGATCGAAGGTCTCAGGCGAAATCAGGTCGACCTTCTCTGTGTGGGCTTGATTGACATTGGTAGGTCTTCGCAAGACCTCGCAGTGCGCCAATCTGCCCTGCTTATACTGAAAAACGCCATCACTAAAACCTGGAGTGTTGGATTTGAGCAGTTCGAAGGCCCCGTTGCTGTCAATCACGAGATCAAAGTTCAAATCAAGGAATATCTGCTGCAACTTTTAGCTGATGGTGAAAGTAAGATTCGATCGGCCAGCGCTGCCATGCTTGCCAAGATCGCGTCAGTTGAGTTTCCAGACGAATGGCCCGATCTGAGTCGAATTCTTATTGAACTCATTACCCCCAAGCAGAATGAGCACGGCGAACTGCTGCTCAATGGTGGACTGGTTTTACTCCGCGAAATGCTCAACGATGCTATTTCCGAACAGGAATTCTTCAAAATGGGTAGCGAGATTATTAACGCGTTATTTAATGTTGCCGGTAATGGCCTACTTTTTCTCTCTAATCGAAATCTTGCGGTTCAGTGTTTTACTTCCTGCATTCAGTTTTTCTTGATGATAGATGATAGCCAGCAAGAAGCCCTTGAGAAATTCGCTGAAACAATAGTCTCTCAATGGGTTGATCAAATCATAATACCTATAGTAAATGACCCTACAGTCTCCAGGCCTACTATTGCCCTGAAACTAGAGGTGTTCAATCTCATACGGGAAATTGATTCAGCTTTTCTCTGGTTTGCTGACAGATTCCTCCTCGACAAACTTCTGCCAGTACTATGGAAAGAAATCATTCTGGCAACACCCCACTACGTTAAAATTACAGTGAATAACTCGGAAGAAGAGATTCCAGAAGATGAAAATGACCCCTTTGGAGAGTCGGATGAATGCTCAGCATCTACGTGGGTCGTTGGAATCCTTGAAAGTATCACTCTAGCTGTTAGTAGCGACGATATAACTTCGACTACAGCTGGACTTACAAAATTCGTTTCGATCGAAGGCATTCTCGAGACATTAAACCAACTCGCTCTTATACCTATGAGCGATATCTTAGACTGGGAGCAGGATGCAAATATTTATGTCGCCGAAGAGTTGGAGTTATCCATTGATAGACGTGTTCGGCCAATGCTCTCTCAAATAATCACCAGAAGCCAAGTCCCTCTGAAATCTGTCCTTGAATACCCTATATCTATCGCCAATAACGGGCAAGATTGGACCTTCGTAGAGGCTGCCTTATATCTTCTCGGTAGTTACTTACTAGATACTGATGACGAGATTCTCACTCCTGAAATCTGCTCTGGGATACTCTCTTTGATACGCAATTGCACTCTTGACAGCTCTGACAGCTTATTACAATGTCGAGGTCTGATCGTTGGATCTCTCGTCTGCAAGTATACAAGCTTAGATGAAACAGCTCCGTTTGCTGAAATGGTAGAAAACGCCATAAAAGTCGGATCCTCAACCGAATCTGCAACTGTCAAGATCGCCTCTCTCATGGCATTGGATAAAATAGCAAGCCGGGAAGCGTCTCCACTTGAAAAGTATCAGGGTCAACTTTTCCAGCTAATATCTTCATTAGTAGACGATTCTGATGAGGAAACACCATCACTGCTGGTTACACTACTCATCATGGTGATTAATCTAAATGTTCGGGCTGCAATTCAGGAGCCTTCCATCATCAAGCTTCTATTTACCCTCGCTGCTAAGGATACGAGCAAAATTGATCTGAACATTGAGGTGAATGAGGCATTCGAGCTCTTGGCTGAAAAATCAACTGAGCTGGGTAGTTTCGAGGTGGTCATGTCCAGCGCGTTGCCTCAACTACTTGAAATAGTGAGCCAAGCAAAAAACACTCAATGGGATTATTCCCCCGATCTTGTTTTAGCTCTTGATCTGCTATCTGCATTATTGGGAAAGTCTCCAACATCTTTGCCATTCGAATTAGTCAATGCTGTTCTGGAGCCTTTGTATGGCGCTGTCATTCATTCATCAGACAATGAAGTTCTCCAGTCTGCATCGGAGACTTTCACTCATCTAATCGTGCATGGCTCTCAACAAATTTCCAACTATAGAACTGAAAGCCAAACAGGACCAGAGATGGTATTGCAAGTCGCTGCTAAGCTACTCGATCCTACGAGAGAAGAAGAATCAGGTGTGCTGAATGCCGGCAAGATAGTACTGGCAATTTTATCCAGTTTTGGGGCCACTATCACACCGGAACTGTTTGCCCAGATCATTAAAGCGACTGCAGTTAGGCTGGTGATATCTGAAAATGTTGTACTTTCTGAAAACCTGATCATGGTGTTCTGCAAGTTGATTCTTGAGTCTCCTTCTCAGGTGGTTGATATGCTATTCAACATCGATAATGGCTCTACACTTACAGGAGTCATGGCCAAATGGTTGGCTACATTCGAGGTTATCAGGGGATATGAATACATCAAGGAGAATATACTTGCCCTGCAGAAAATATTTCAGCTCAACGATCCTAGGATAGCTGATATCCAAGTACAAGGGGATGCCATTGTTCCTGCGGACGATATTATTTTAACTCGGTCTAAGACGAGGAATCTGAAATACACGCAGGTTTCGGTTTTGGATAAAATTGTCAAGCTGCTCATAAAAGAACTGAGCACTGTGCCTTTGGAACATGCGCTAGCTAAATCTGCAATGAAAAGAGAAGAAGAGCTAGATGACGAATGGGAGGATGTTTTTGATGTTTCTGACGACGGTCATATTTCTGATATTGAAACTCGAGAGCTTATTGTCAATTGGTTGAAGGATGCCAGTCGATATCCGCAGTTTGCTGAGATTTACGACCGACTAACACCCAACGAGAAGCAGATTCTCGCTGAAAGAGTTCACTAAATAATTTCCAATAGGGACGTTTTTAAAGAAAAATAGATGCATGTGTTTTTAGGTAGAATAAGTTTGTTAACACGTGATAGCCTCCATCGGTTTTTGAGCTGTGCTGAGTAGTGGGGTATTTCTAGCTTCAACCCTACGATGATCCCTAAAGGTTATACAAAGGCGTTCATAACAGTGAAGCTCATTTTGGTATCACTTTTATTTCTTGTCCCCAAGCAATATGACACTTCCTCGGATGTATTTTTCCCTGGCTGCACCTTTGGTGCCGGGATCACCGCAAGATTTGTCGCGAAGCTGGTTGAAAGACTGTGTATTTGGGATACGGTGTACTACGTTAGTGCAGCGGAACGAGGAGGTTTGATCTATGAACAGGAATGGGCGTTTGGCCAATTCTGGTCGAAGCTGATTCAATTCTGCACGCCTTCTTGGATAATGGTGAGCAGCTCGCTGCCTCCTTTGTATTATTATGGGTTGGTGGGGATCATTCTTGCCAATGTGTCTCACTATTTGGCCGGACTGCAACTATACAGATTGACCGTGAAATTATTCAAAGGTGACGAGCTATTTGCTACGAGGGTATCTATTTTATATGCCATGACACCTGCAGGCATGTTTATGATGTCTGCTTATCCTGAGCCCCTGTTTGCACTGCTGTCGTTTTCAGGCATGTATTATAGGGAGACTCGGAAATGGTGGTTATCAGGGCCACTATTTGCAGTTACAATTGGATTCCGAAGTAATGGATTGTTGTGGGGAATATTTTATCTTTATGATTTATACTATGCTCTTTCTTCCAAGAAGTTTACGAGAGCAGTTCTGGCAATCGTCCAAGGCAGTATGATTGGCATAGTGTTTGTCGGGCTGCAGTACTGGGGATATTCTGCATTCTGCAAATCTGAACCCAATGATCCGGAGTGGTGCAATAATACGATACCTTCGATTTACAGCCATGTACAGGTGAGATACTGGAATAATGGCTTATTCAAGTACTGGACGCCCAACAACATTCCGAATTTTGGGTTCGCCATGCCTACATTGACCATCATGTATAGAGCAGCCAGGTTGCAATGGCCCTCGGAGAAGCTGCCCTACATTTTTATTCATGGACTGATGGGAATTGCAGCACTGTGCTTCTGGCATGTCCAGATCATCACCCGTGTGTCTACCTGTTTGCCCACCATATATTGGTATATTGCCACGGTGTATCGCAGCAACAAGTATGAGGCTAGTGTTATCATTACGTACATTTCTGTTTGGCTTCTGGTGCAGGGGATATTATTTAGTGCCTATCTTCCTCCGGCATAGATGAATGAGAGAGATAATATGCAGCACAGCACCAAAGAAAAACAGGCTGAGAAGAGCAGAAAAATAAACGCATCCTTCAATACATTAAAGTACATAAATTCGTAAGCTTTTTAATGAGCTATTGTCCCCCAATAGCTCGTCCAGACTGGGCAAGAGCTTCCCGTCTAGCAGCATCCTCTAATAGGGCGGTGTCAACGGCCTCTGAAGGGAGATGAACGTATCTAACAACAGATCCTCTGATAAATAAGTTTCTAACGGCGCTCAGGTGCGGGTATTTGGCGTGGTCCACAGTAGTTATGTCGTCCAGCTTGAGATTGAGGTACTGATCTACCGACTTGAGGGTGCCTCGAATTGACATATCATTTTTCAGCTCAACAGTAACCTGCAGAATTAGTAACATATAGCCAGTCAATCATGTCAAACAAAATCCATACCTCCTGATCTATCAGTGTTTTGAAAAAAGAGAAGAAGAGCATTGTGGTGAGGTGGAGGAGCACAGCTTCCGAGCGCGGCGATTCTTGGGAGACACTGCAAACTTTGGACGCCAGCCGCACCTCCTGCTGATGTGAAATATCGGGCAGTTTAGTGGTCTGTTTTCTCCGACATCCCACTGAAAATACCGGAACAAACGATGTCGCTGGCCAGATCCCAGTTTTTCTTTCTGAGAAACACGTCGATATCGTCTACTGCTGCTTCATGTGGCTCCAAACTCTGCTTTGCAAATGCTTCTAAGAGCACTGCAGGAGCGATCCGACGAATTGTGAACATGAATTTTCCAGTCGCACCCACCTCCAAGGGCCCTGCCAGCACGGTTGTTCGGTCCAAAAGAAGTTTTTCTACTTTGATCTCTGGAAATCTTCGAAACAGGCTGCAAGCTGGAGGTTCTACGCTGAATATAGAGGCTGCGGCCGGAGCATTCAAGGCCCAGACTGAAACTGTCAAAGGCCGACCTCTGAACTCCGCCAGGAGCGTTGGCTACTGGTTGATCGGCTCTGCAAGTCTGGTATTTGGCATTGTAGTTCTTGGTGGTCTTACTCGTCTCACTGAAAGTGGTCTTTCTATCACTGAGTGGAAGCCTGTAACCGGATCGATTCCTCCGTTGAATCAGGACGACTGGGAAAAGGAGTTTACACTTTATAAGGACTCCCCGGAGTTCAAGATTCTAAATTCAAATATGACTATTGATGAATTCAAGTTCATTTACTATATGGAATGGACTCACCGGCTCTGGGGTAGATTTATCGGCCTTTCTTTTGTCCTCCCTGCTATTTACTTCGTTGCAACAAAACGCACCTCTGCTCAAACTACTCGTCAGCTCATTGGAATTTCTGCTCTAATTGGTCTGCAAGGTTTCATTGGCTGGTGGATGGTGAAGTCTGGTCTCAATGAAAAGTTTCTTCACGATAAGAGTTCTCACCCAAGAGTATCTCCATATAGACTGGCAACTCATCTGGGCGCAGCCTTCCTCCTATATATCGCTATGGTTAATACTGGGCTCGGTATTCTCAAGGAAGCTAGATGGGTGAGTAATCCTATTTCTACTTTCAAAGAAATGCAGATTCTTAGCTCTCCTATTGCCAAAAGATTCCGAAAAATTGCCGTTGGCCTGACCGTGTTCACATTCTGTACGGCCATGACTGGTGCCTTTGTGGCAGGTTTGGATGCTGGTCTGATATACAACAGTTTCCCCTATATGGGCGACTCATTGACACCAAGCAAGAGTGAATTGTTCGATCCTCTTTATGCATCTGATCGTACTTCAAAGTGGAATCTGATCTGGAAAAATATGCTTGAAAACCCTGCTACTGTTCAGCTCACTCATCGTATCATGGCTGTCACTACCTTCTGCTTAATTGGTGCTACTCATATGTATGCCCTGAAATATAAAAAGCAGCTACCACGATCTGCTATCGCGACCAGTGGTGCCGCATGGGGCTTGGTCATTTTACAGGCTACTCTTGGTATTTCGACCTTAATCTACGTTGTGCCTACTCCATTGGCTGCAGCTCATCAGGCCGGTGCTTTGGCCCTCCTCACCGGTGTACTCTTTTTTGCCAAATCTCTGAAACTTCCCAGAGCGCGAATCCAATGGCTAATCAATGTATTGGTGAAGCAAGCTCAAAATGGGCCAGCGAAGGCTCCCAAAGTCTAACTCTCAGCATAGAGTACTCTCATCTTTCCTACTCATCTGTATAAAGAAACTTTCAAATATGTACATAACCCAAAATACCCCTATTGATAGCAAGGCAGCCTACCATATTCGTTTGGCAACCATTTTAAATCTCGTCACTGTAAGTAACTCTGCCACCGTCGCATTTCCTTGCTTATATATCTTCAATTCAGGAACATCTTCCTCCGGTTCATAAAGTCCCTTGCGGGCAGTCTCGTCTAGCTTCACCACACCAAAACCGCTACTACGATCTGGAGCAAAATCGCTTTCATTCACGGGATGTTGAGTCGGGGAAGGTTGAGGATTGTTAGATGATGGTACAGCTTTTGTGAGAATAGGAACTGCAGGAGCAGGGACACTTCGCCTGCTACGGTGCTTGCTAGTATGGTGAACATGCTTCTTGGTAGCGTAGTTAAGCAGCAACAGTCCAAGGACGAGCTTCAACATCAGTGTAACCAAGAAGACCATCAAGCAAGCCAGCATGATGTTAGCAGACATGTAAAGAGTTGAAGGAGAGATGCGGAAGATTCCAATGCTTTTAGAGAAAAAGCTGTCTATCTTGTCCAGCACTGCGCTTGGTGTAGATGTTCCTCTCATATTCATTGTTGAGGTTGATGCTGAGTATGTAGCAGTAGGGGCGGTTTGTTCAATGACCAAATAGTATGACTGAACCACCATCTTTGCCGTCACAGCAACCAGAGGAAAGACAGGAAGCCCTGTTCGTTTTGTCATAGTCTGGTCAGAGAATGCATTTTCGGCATAGTCTATAGCGAGAACATCAAGGAACTTCCGATACACCTTGGGCCGAATGTTGTTGAATTTGATGATATAGGCATGCTTAAGCCAGTCAACCATGATCTCACTACCGACAACTACACATGCAGGGCCGAATAAAGCACCGAGCCATCGGTTCCAGCCGGCCCAGGAAGCGGGAATTATGCCAATGGCGCTGACTTCCACCACATTTCTGACGCCAATTACCAGGAGCATGACAAGAAGCTGGAACCGTTCGGTGATATCAGCACAAGTGAGTTGAAAAAGGTTCTCTCGTTCGAATTTCTTGAAAACAGTTCCCTTAATTTCCGAGAACTGATTGCTCAGCAACAAAGTCAAAAGAGCATTGGAATATGAGTTGATGGCCACATTAAGAGTGATGATTTGATATAGCAGCACCAAGGAATGAATATAGGAATAAATAAAAAAAAGCCCCGAGAAAATGGCAGATTTCAATGGCTGCGCCAGAGTCCCCGTCGAGAACAGGCATTCAAGTATATCCTGGCCCAAGGCAGCGCACAGTTTGTCTGCAATCTCCAGGACATTGAACATAACATACAGCTTGATGGCAGCCTGGCCACGAATTGAGTGGTAAATTCTGCTAGTATCAAGTCTCATTAACGTCCAGAACAGGGTGACCAGCACCAAGCCCTTGATGAGATCCGAACGCTTGGTGCCCTTGATGGAAACCGATTCCGAGCGGGCCCGACTGCGCACAGTCGAGTACACAGCGTAAGCCACGCGCAAAGGCAGAATTGTAAAAGCATGCAGATACGAGTCTAGACAGGTGAGCATGCCGAAGCACACGACTTTTTCCAGGTACCACGGAATAGAGATGACATTCAGCAGGTTCTCCACCTTCTCCTCACCAAATCCAATGCTATCAGGCACTCCACCCCGGACTTCCAGCACCATGTAATCCCACAGACTAAGCCCAGCTGGCATTTGGGGAACATCGCCGGCCACAGGAGGTTTCGACGAGGTGTTTCTGCGGCCCGAAGTGCCGGTTCTGGACCGAGACTTGGCAGGGACCGGATCAACCACAGGACTCTTGGGCACCTCCGCTGCAGGAGATTCGTTTCGCAGCAATTGAACTTGTTTCATAGAAGCCGAATGCTCCTTGAGAATCGGCCGACCCCGCGGCGGCTCGAGAGGCGGTGGCGGTGGTTCTACAGCGGCCATATTGGTGGTGGGTTGGTTTGCGGAGGGAGAGGAAACTACAAGGTTTGTGGTGCGGCAGAACAACCTGAACAGAAATCCATCGATCGATCATCAGCCCGTCCCCCAAAATACTTAATTTATACTGAAGAAGGAATGGGATGAAATCAACATGAGCATGGAAAAACAACAGATTTACTCGCCGGGTCTAATGAGATTCTGGCAGATGCTCGAACCCTACCGCAAGCCCGGTTTACTTACGCCCAAGGAGGGCAATGACGTGCTGCTGATGTTGGTGGAGCTCATGGTGGAGGGCGTTGACCAGGACCTAATGAAAATGGCCGCGAGATTCCTGAGGCCGGAGGACTACCAGGACATTATTGAAGAAAGGAACATTCTGCACTTGTGCGGATATCCTCTGTGTAACAACGACCCCAAGGGGATCAAACGGGAGCACCAGATCAATTGGCGCAGGCCCACGATGATCCTGCCGTCGACCTATTTGTCACGGTTCTGCACCCGCGAGCACTTCCAGGCGTCGGAATTCTACCAAAACCAGCTATCAGACATTCCTATTTTCTCCCGCCCGGACATCACATGCCAGCCGTATGGCAGCTGTGAGTACGAGCTGCAAACGGCGCTGCTGGAGGAGGTTGAACAGCTTGCTTCCACCACCAACAAGTCGATGCGAGAAGTCATTGAGCAGTTCAAATCCATGACACTGGCACGCACAGAGCCCCGAGCTCCCAATGACCCCCATCTGGTCGGCCTTAGCGACGAAATCAAGAAAGTGCATTTGACCGAGCGGGACCCCACGATTCCGACTCTCGACGCAGGTCACGAGCCTATGGAGGGCGAACACACCTCTGTGGAGTTTTACAGTGCTAAGCGCTAGTCTATTGTATTAACTTATTAATTTAACTGCCACCTTTCATTCGAATGGTGCCTTTGTACACCATGCCGCTGCCGGACCCATGGCCCTTGTGTAAAATGCCCGGCTCTTGCTGGGCCCATTTCTCCTGCTTTCTGCGTATTCTTCCTCGCGTCATGTTATCTATGTACTGCTTTTTGGCCACCAGTATTCTCCTGTGTAGCTTATTCTTGTCGGTTTGATTTTGTCGCCGCTGGATCAACATGGCTCTGTATTGTTTCAACGGGCCAAGCCATTCGTTCTCTAGCACCGGCAGATACTTGTCGCTCTCTTCCACATTTCGCTCCCACCACGCCTCCTGCTTGGCTAGCTCTATTGCTTCTTCCACCTGGAGGATTTTGGCTGCTGTCCCATCTTCCAGAGCATTCTTGACTCGAATAGCTCGATGTTTGCTGGTACGTCGGCCCTGTCCAGGCACCAGCAGCTGGGCAAAAGGTCCATTCGGAGTCATTAAATTAGACACTCTTGTCGCCTTGAATGTAGTTTCCCTGAGCATTCTGGCCTGATTGTTGACATCGTATTTATTTTTGCGCAGCTGAGGCACAAGAAAGACGTCAATGTAGAACGGATCCAGTAGCTTCTTTATGCTAAGACTCTGTGATCTCCTCAGTTGCCTAATAGCCCGCTTACGAAAAGTATCCAATCTGGATTTGGTTTGTAAATCTTCATATTCTTCGCTTCCAGGTTGGATCGGCGAGTTATAGCCAGTCAGATCGGAATAGGGTGCTCCTAGTGGGTTGGATCCTCTGATCTTGACCAGATCAACTCGCTTGTTTTTTGCTGCAAGCTTCCGTGCGACAGCTTGCAAATGCTGATCCAAAAACTCCTCAATGCTCCTATAAGCTTGTTCATCTTTTTTTATGCATGCCTGTCGCAGTATTTCCTCGCATTTGTAGCCATAGCTCAACTGGTCCCGAGCTGCATGAGGGCTCATTGACTTCTTATTGATGCGGACCGTCTGCTGAACCGCTTGCAAAACGTCCGGCTTCAGCGTACTCGGTAGATGATCTGCATGCCTTATTATTCTACGATATAACTGTATGATGTGGCTTTTATGCGAGGCGAGCTTAGAGAAATGCGTGACCTCGAACATTGGTAGGTTCGGGTATGGAAAAGTTCCAAGCTTAGGCTGGCTCGGATCACATATAGGCACTTTTTTCAATTCTGCTCAACGCATTTATTTTCTATGCTAGGTTATATTATTCAATGTCTTCTGCGGCTATTTCTACCACAAAATCGCCATCCGGCGTGCTCGTGTAAGCAAGTACTGCTAGATCTTTGATGCCCAGCTCCTCCAAAGTGCTCGAGCTATCAGTAATGTCTTTCCAGCCTTTGGATAAATCTGTTTTAGAGACTGGAATGGCCAGCTTAAGCGAATCCTCGTTTATGTTATCTTCGGATGTTTTGTCTTGCGTTTCGTTCTGCCCTTCGGTCTCGAACGACGGCACTGGAATGTCTATATCGTCGTCATTTCCTCCGCGATTGGCCTCGTTCAGTCTCGAGGCCAGTGATTTTATCACATCTGAAGCGGTGGCTGATTTATCTACGAGCACAAAAACAGTAGTCTTTTCATTTTTTATTTTCAGCGTTAAGGGAATTGACATTTCAGCGCCAACGAGGGGAGATAATTAGCAATGAAAGTAAAGATACATCTTGATGCGCCTTTCATAATCAGATTTTTCTACTCCAAAAAATCTGGATTTGGGAAAGAAGGTGAAATTTACAACGCAGAAATAGCAAGAAACATTATATATTCATTAGTATATATAGCTTTTTAGTTAACCAAAGCAGAAGCAGTGGAGGACTCGTACTTCCAGACGGGAGGAAGGACACCAGTGGTCTTGTAATATCGAGAGAGTCGGTGGATTCGGGATTCGATCAAAATGAGTCGGAACTTGGAGTCCTTGTCATTTCGGTTCTTCTCCAAATGCTTTCTAACGGAAACAGCCTTCTTGATCAAATGATACAAGTCTTCGGGGATCTCGGGAGCCAAACCTGCCACTCTGTCAGCATATAGTTCAATAATACCAAACAGAGGTACATAATAATTTTGTAGCCTACTACGTTGGATTAACAGTTGTAATTTTTTTACTTACCATTGGACTTGAGGATTCGCAGAATCTTGTTACCAGTGACGGCTCGGACCTGGGTGACTCCGTGAGAGTCTCGCAGGAGAACACCGATCTGAGAGGGAGTAAGACCCTTTCGAGCATACTTGGCAATCTGGTCAACGACAGACTCGGGAGTGAGCTTGAACCACTGAGGAGCCTTTCGAGAGTAGGGTGTAGCCGATGAGGACATACCCTTTCCGTTGCTGTGCATTCGACCCATTTTTGCTGATAGTTGATGTTAGTAGATGTGAGATGAGAAGAAAAATTCGTGAGTGGGTTTTTCAAATGCCGTGCTGAGTGGTGCTGAGAATTACGCATCACGTGATATCGACTGCAGCTTCCGACCCCGTTGTTAGACCAACAAACGGCTAGAGAATATAGTTATGGGCAAATTAAATGTCTATAATAGTAGCTATCTAGTTTACAGAAGCTTTTCCTTGATGTCATCCAGGTCCTCTGCATCTTCCAGTTCAATGACTCGGTTCACTCCACTGGCGTTGCGCACCAGCTCCACTGCTCCTGCGTAAATCATCCGGTTGGTCTGGGAGCTGGTTGGAGGCCGATAGTACAGCAGAACGAACGGCACTTTGAGGCGTCCGTCTGGCAAAGTCAAGGGATATGACAAAAGAATGAACCTAGGCGAATTATCTGGAAGCTCTTCTTTTAAATCGTCAAGATCTGTTATAGGGTAGCTATCTGTTTCTTCCACCACAATCGACTGGGTATTGGTGATGTGCACCAAAATAGCCTGCAGGGTGTTTGCTCTGGAGCTTCCGAACCGGAACTTCTTGATAGCCTGCTTGGTATCCTCGGGTAGGGTATACAGTTCCGATTGTGACTGGTGTTAACATGATTCGGGAAAAGCCTGTATGTAGTCGGTTAGGCTACTTACCATTGGATGAATATGAGAGTAGGTGGAAGTGCGGAGGAGCAAGTTGGGTGTAGGAGATGGGCTATATTGAAATAAAATCTAGGCTATATAGTCGACTAATTAGCCATACGTCTAGCGGTCTAAGACCGTTTACTGGGCCTCAAGGTCCTCCTGCTGGGGGCGTTTCTGGATGACAAGGGGCTTACCGGTAATGCGGAAATAAATATCCTTCACATCATCAGTGGTAGACTCAAAGTGAGAAGACGCATCGTAGCTCTTGGAAATATACACGTGGTCCTTGGTTCCATCGTCAGTGGGCTCGAACAACTCGGCAATACCCATCAGGGTGTCTAATCTGGGGCCGAGCAGCTTGAAAGCAGGCTCGATTTCCACGTGAGGAGCATCTGTCTCAATGATGGTGGATATGATGGCCAAGTAATAGCCGGGGGCACACACCTTATGAGCGGAGGAAAGCACAGCAATATAGATATCATGCTTTCGCTTCAGTTGGTTCTGGGGGATGATTAGCTGCAACGAGTCCAGATTGTCGGCATTAGGAATGGGGTGGTCCAGTAGACAAATGGCTCGGATCACCTTGTGGCCCGCTCGCTTCACCTTGTCCGGGAAGTACGTGGGATCACCAATGACAATCTTGGCCTTGGCAGTTTCTTCGCCAGATCGTACTCCTGACACTTGGCCATCGGCATCGTACACAATCTCGTCAATTGGCTTGTCCAGCATATAGGTGCCTCCGTAAATGGCCGAAAGCCGGGCAAAACCCTGGGGAAGTTCGCCCAGACCGTAAAGAGGGTAAATATACGGTGATTTGCCATATCGCGCTACCGAATGTAGATACAGATTGAGTCGGTCAAAGGTCTCACGAGCAGGCTCTTTGAGGTAGTCATCGGTCGACCATAGCGCCATAGCATGCCCAATAAAGTCCCGAGTACCGGGTTCTAAGCCGAATTTCAGATAAACCTCGGTCATGGTGTTTCGGTCGAGATTGAGACCCTGGTGAGTGCTGGGCTCATCCTCCTTGTAACTGCCAACATACTCCAGAAATCGCTTCATTCGTCGCTTCTCAAACAGCCCCATAAGCGGGGATCGAATGGCCTCCATCTCATTGGCCGGAACCTTGGCAATACGGCCGTCTCGATACACATAGGAGCCGCCAATCTGCTTGAATTCCAGGTATTTGGTCACATCAGTATGCACCAGAATGTTGGTCAGTTCGCCATTGGCCATCAGAAACTTGGGAATCAAATCAACATTCCAATCCCTGTCTCTTCCCAGAGCCGAGTCGGCCTTGCCCGACGGTCGGAACTTCTTGTATAGCTGCGTGAGATTGAGAGACGCTGATTCCCCGCCGTAATGGTCCTGGCGGTCAATGTGTAGAACCTTCTTGCCCTCTACCGACAGAATGCCGGAGAGCACACACTCGGTCAAACCCGTGCCTAAACATGAGTTAGAATATTCGCACTCCTACGCTTCATTGTATCTACTCCGGTTGTTGTGTTACCTACCTAGTACAATGACATCGTATTCTTCGTCCATTGTTGTTGGTGATGTTTGCTGCCAACAACGTGTGAAGATGCGATTTACAGTGCGAGGCGGGCTGGAAATGCCTGGGCCGGGCTGAGTACAGAGAGCACCGATGGAGATGAGCACGACAACAAATCTTTCAGCGATCCTACCGTATATATCGTCTAACTGGTGTTTTATATCTCCTAAAGCTGATTAGACCGGTCCTGTCGGCTAATAAACTGCCTTACATGGTCAATTCCTAGACCTCTCCGGGTCACGTGCCACTCTCCACCTCCCCACTTTGACAGCCCAGAGCTGACTCTTTTTCAGACTACCCGCAATGAACTCAGTAGTGCGGATCACCAATTGTTTATTCAAACAGCTGGGCGATGCCAAACAGAATGTATTCCGGTTTCCTTTTTCGCTGGATATCCAGCAGAGCCAACGCTGGGCCATAACAGGCCCTCGAAAGCTGTCGTTATTGCAGATTCTGGCTGGCCAGCATATCCCCGATCCCCCCGCAAATGGACGAACTTACCCATTTTTGGACAAGCAGGCGTGGCCGTCGCAGGTAGTGCAGCATATCGAATTCGGCAATGTCTCAGTCAAGGCTAGCCATCTTTCTGCTCGGTATGAGCACTTCCGAGACGAGTTTGACCAGACCATGGGTGAGATGCTGCTATCTACCAACCCAGACAAAGCTCAGGTTCAACGAGTGATGGATCTGTTTGAACTCAATGGATTGGAAAATAGATGGGTCGTGGGTCTCAGTAATGGTCAGACTAGGCGATTTAGACTCGCTAATGCGCTGCTGAAAAATCCCCGACTGTTGTTGGTAGATGAGCCGTTTCTCGGTCTCGATCCGCACAGCAGGCAGAAGATCTCCAGCACTCTGGCATCGTTGCCTCCATCTCCTCATGTGGTTCTCGGGCTTCGATACCAAGACGAGCTACCCGACTGGATCACCAATGTCGCAATTGTTTCCGACACCGGGTTCATTCAAGGAACTGTTGATGAGATGAAGCCTGAGATCTACCGGATGCGTGCGGCTCAAGCCGCCGAAGCTGCGAAGAACCAAAAAGTACCGACAAGCTCTAACAGAAAACAAGATTTGGAAAATAATCCGCAGGTGATTCATTTGGATGGTATCACTGTATCATATCGAGGCGAGCCTGTGTTGAAGGATCTAACGTGGGAGGTGAAAAAGGGTGAGCGATGGCATCTACGGGGAGAAAACGGTACTGGCAAATCGACGCTCCTGTCGCTTTTGACTGCAGACCATCCTCAATCCTGGAATTCCAAAGTTTCGCTTTTCCAGGAACAGAGAAAAACTGGCAAACACAATTATTTTGACATTAACGACCAAATTGGGCATTGCTCACCGGAGATTCATTCCATTTTCCCTGCCAAACGAACGGTATACCAGAGTATTTCCACTGGTTACATATCTGGATCATTTATTCCGCCCACAAATCTATCATTGGCCCAGTCTGAGAGAATCAACTCGCTAATTGACAAGTATGAACTTGATGGAGAGGCTCAGTTCAAGAATCTGTCTCTCAACGACCAGAAAACAGTGCTGTTCCTACGAGCGATTGTAAAATATCCCAAAATTCTCATTCTGGATGAAGCATTCTCGGCTATGAGCGAAGCTCGGGTTGCGCAGTGCAAACAGGAGGTGGAGAGTCTGGAGAATACCACTGTCATTGCTATCAGCCATATTCACGATGAAATACCGCAGTGCGACAAGTACATCCAACTCTTGAAAGACGGATACGAAGTAGGCCATGTGGATCCCGCCGGTAAATAAAATCATACATAACGAATAAAACTACCTACCTTTACAGGTGAGCTTCTACTTACTTACCTTTACGGTTCATAGGTGAGCTTCTAGCTTTTGGCAGCCTGTCTAGCATGCCAGCATTTGGAGACTTCCTCGGCCATAGCCTTGCCATGATCGTCACCCACGCTGTTGTAACCATCAATGACTCCCTGGTTGTCGGCAGGCTTAGCTTCCTGGCTGTATTTCCAAGAAGCTTCAGTTCTTGACACAGTGAATTCCACTCCATAGATAGCCTTGGCCTTGAGAGCAGTGTAAGAATTCGGAGCGTCAGACAGTTTCCATTTCTTTTCAAACTTGGCCTCTCGCTCATCAGAAAGTATAGCTGTCTGATCAAGAATCCACTGTGAGTCTTTGATCAATCGAACTGTGCCGTAAACATGCACCGAGGAGTAGTCCCAGGTAGGAACCACTTTCTCAGTCGCAGGCTTGGTCTCTACATACCAGCTGGGGGTCACATAATCATGAGGACCCTGGAAGATTAGCAGGTACTCCTTATCGGGATTACGATCAGTTTCGTGGTCCAGATCAGCCGTCTGTTTGTTGGCTCGCGAGATATGGGCCTTGAGCACTATCTTATCGTCGGTCCCCTCACTAAGAATAAATGGGATATGGGTGGCTTGTAGTGAAACACCATCTTCGCCTATCGAAATAAGAGTTCCAAGCGGATTATGCTTTATAAGATCCAGCTGGATCTCCAGATCAGGCTGGTTGTATAGCTTTGGAATATACATTGTCTATTACTGTTGGGAATCTTATGCAAGTTACTCAGATGTACGGGGTTGTTATTAAATATATAATTCTATCCGTTTATGACTGACTATATCCATGCTTACTTTATCAACCAAGCAACCAATTGCAAACGGGGTATTACGGAATTGATAGGAGACAAGCAGCACAGCACAGCACAGCGCGGCTAAATCTTTTCTCACTTTCGGTGGGTGTACAGCTCGCTCTCCACCTTGTCCGCCAACACGGTCCCCAACTCGGTCCCCTCTGCTCTGAACCCAGCCAGAACCCCCAGTTGATCTTCAAGGGGCTGTTCCTGGGAATATTTCCACGAGGCCTCAGTCCGTGACACGGTGAACTGGATTCCAAAAATGGCCTTTTTCCTCAGGGTAATGAACTTCTCCGGGGCTTCTTCCACCTTCCACTGATGTACGGGACAATGACGAGCCTCCTGTTCGTTTGTCACGTCGGTTACCTGCTGCTGGAGCCAGTCGGGGTCTCGGATCAACTCAACCGATCCATAGCAGTGTACGGCCGAGTAGTCCCAGGTAGGAGCCACCTTGCCAGTTTCCGGTTTGGTTTTCACGTACCATTGTGGAGTAACGTACCCTGCAGGTCCCTGGAAAATAAACATGAATTCTTGCCCCGGTGTGTAGTTCTCTAAGTCTTTGCTTTGCTTGTTGCCTCGAGCCATATGAGATCGAAGCGTCATTTGTCCCTGGGAGTCCACCGAAACCACCACCGGTAGGTGGGTAGCATGGAGGGCCCCCACCCCATCCACCGATACCAGGATACCCAACGGGTTCTGCCTGATGAGGGCAACTTGCTCATCGATGCTGGGCTGTTTATGTGCAGACGGAACGTACATAGAAGTCAATTGGGCAATGGGCTTGAAAAATGAAAATTAGATGTGCACCTTTTATCCTCCCCCGTGGAACTTATATACTATTTACTGCAGCTCGGTTCACCATCTTCCTCAACTGGCCTGACAAATTGTGCCTTGTTCCGTATCGCCCTCCACTACTCCGTTGTTTGATGGTGAGCCCATTACCCTACGCACACGAAAAAACCCTCCCTGCCCGAGCCGTTTGAAGCTCACCATCATCACCAAACCTTGCATCTAAACGCGCCATGGGGTCCCAAAGGAGCACGCGCTCGTCCAAGGCTGCTTCCAAGAAGGCTGAGTCGTTTGCATTGGATCCGGATGAATTCGGTCCGCTCACAAATCAAGACTTTTTGTACACTCAACATCACAATCCCGGAGAGGAGATTCCTTACGAAGAGGAGGATCTGCCTGCATACTATGTGTTTCTCACCACCTATATTTCATACTTGGCTCTCAATATCGTGGGTCATGTTAGAGATTTCTGGGATAAGCTGATTGATGCACCGTCGGCTCGTGAACTGAAGGGCAGCAATGGCTACGCTCCTCTGTTTATTGATTTTGACTCCTTCTACACCCGCCGTCTCAAGCACAGATTGACCGATTGCTTCAATCGGATCACCACCGGAGTTCCCGGAAGGTTTATCTCTGTTTATGATCGATATTCTACAGATTTTAATGATACCTTTGTCTATCCAGGAACAACCACTAAGTGTCTGAACTTATCGTCGTACAACTACCTGGGCTTTGCCCAATCAACTGGCCAGTGCCGCGATGCTGCAGAAATCACCATCAACGAAAAAGGTCTTATTGGTGGAAACAATAGAGCTGTGGGTGGCACGCTCGATATGCATGTTGAAACTGAGAGGATCGTTGCCGATTTCGTGGGCAAGGAGGCTGCTCTGCTTTATTCGATGGGCTATGCTACCAACGCCAATGTTTTCGCATCCTTGGTCGACAAGCACTGCCTGGTCATCTCAGACGAATTGAACCACGCTTCAATTCGGTTTGGTGTGCGGGTATCTCGTGCAGTAATCAAGATTTTTAAGCATAATAATATGGACGATCTGGAAAACCTTCTGCGCGAGCAAATATCTCAGGGTCAGCCAAAAACCCACCGACCGTGGAAAAAAATCCTTGTGGTTGTGGAGGGCCTGTACAGTATGGAAGGAACCATGTGCAATTTGCCGCGTTTGGTGGAGCTGCGAGATAGGTATAAGTTTTACCTGTTTGTGGATGAGGCCCATTCCATTGGTGCTATGGGCCCCAACGGTCGAGGAGTGTGTGACTACTTCTCAATCGACGCTTCTCGAGTCGACATTCTCATGGGTACTTTGACTAAGAGTTTCGGAGCCACTGGTGGTTACATTGCCGGTGACCGAGCTCTGGTCGATACCCTTCGAGTACATAATATGGGCAATGTTTATGCTGAAGCTACTCCTCCTCCAGTCTTGGCGCAGATCCAGTCTTCTCTCAAGACTATTACCGGCGAGATACGGCCGGGAGAAGGTGCTGAACGACTACAACGTATTGCATTCAACTCGAGATATATTCGACTTGGATTGCGAAAACTGGGTTTCATTGCGGCAGGACACATCGATTCGCCGATTATCCCTGTGATGCTGTATCAGCCTGCAAAAATGCCAGCTTTCTCACGGTGGATGCTGGATTTAGGCATCGCAGTGGTGGTGGTAGGATATCCTGCCACGCCACTGGCTAGCAGCCGAGTGCGTTTGTGTGTTTCGGCTGCACTATGCAAGGAGGACCTGGATCGACTGATTCGAGCCGTTGACGAGGTCGGCACTCGTGTTAATATCAAGATCAGCCAATACGTCTCCAAGAAGACAGGACAGTTAATGCGAGAATCGGTAGATGACGTCCTGGCCACTCTGGTCGAGGACTCAAAAGGAACCTGGGAAGACTAAACTATTCCATCCCCATAATAATAATAATGTACGTAGCGAGTAGTGAATGTAATGATTCCCAACCTTTGAAACAGGCAGTATGGACGGGTCTGTTGGTGCCTGGATGTTTGATATTTGGGAGATTTGCACCTAACTACACCCCACCAACCATGCCCATACCAGATCGCGCTAACAGGGCGAAGCAGCGGAGCAGCGCCGAGTTGCGGGCTCTTGCTGCTGAAACAGCTGTTACAGATGGGCGCATCAATGATCTGGTTAATAACGTGCTGGGATATCTGGAGAAGTACAAGGACGGGTTGCCGAAAGGGCTGAAGGAAGCGGCATTCATGGATTATTGCCGAGCGGAGTACTTATTATACCACGTTATCCCTGAACACCCGGACTTTGAGAAGTTTGTGTATAAGAAGAAACATTCCGCGTTTCATGAGAGCTATCAAACTCTTCTGGTGCTTGTTGAAGCAAAGCGCAAGTCGGAGATTCCAGCTCTGGAGTCGTGGTTGGACAGCCGTGAGAGTCAATCCGAAGCTCCAGCCAACAACAACTCCGCAAAAAATCTGCATACTGCTACTAATGGAAACCAAAATGGAAACCACAAGGTAGTACGTAAATCGGTAGGCAGTCCAGCCTCCAGTACAGTTGATTTGATGGCTAGATTTGAGAAACTGCGGCCTCCAGCGCTTTCTGGATCTGCAACTCTCAACGGCACCACAGCAGCGTCTACCACCAATGGACACAAGAATAGTGACCAGGAACTGAAACAAGCTGCCCCTCATAGTCATCTGTCAAATCATCTTTCCCAGAAAGGCGAAGAACAGCCGCGCATGGTGTCCCGGGCACCCATTATTTTTCCCAAATCAACAGTGATCAATACAGAGAAACTGGATTATTATCTCACACATGCACCCGAAAAGATTCTACTTCTGGATGTACGATCTCGCTCTGATTTTGACCGTGGTCGTATAGATAAAACCTCCAATGTGGTGTGCATCGAGCCCGTTTCGCTCAGGGACGGAATGAATGACGAAAATCTCGAAGACACTTTGGTTTTGGCTCCAGAATCTGAGCAGCTGGTTTTCTCACAGAGAGACAAGTTTGAATTGGTAGTATATTACGACTGGGACTCAAGAGTCAACCAATATCGAGGAGGTCCGGCGCACGATTCTCAGCAGCTTGTTTTGTATTATTTGACCCGGTCACTCTATGATTATGCATTTTCTAAGCCACTAAAACGACCACCTTGCCTTCTTATAGGCGGATATGAAGCTTGGATGGAAGACATCCATAACCTGTCTATTGGCAGCAGCACCTCCTCCCGAGCATCACCAGCGGCGCACCCAATTCAAATTCCTCAAAATGGGCGACAGTCTCGTTCAATACCCTCTGTTCCACAGCCGCCTTCAGCCGATATTGTTTCTCGGCCTCACGGACTAACTAGAAAAGGCAGCGTTGCTGCTACAACCCCTCAAATGGAGTATGCTCGAGATATCAACGATTATTTCCGAACAATGCCTGCCATTTACACTTCTCACCAGCAGCAGTATGCGAATGATGAAAATCCATCCAGCCCGGTAGCCTCTCCACCGCCGGCTGTTTATGCATCGTCTTCTTTCACGCCTCAGAGCAGCGGCAATTCGATCCATTCTATGATGGACTCGAGAAGAACATCTGTGAGCAACTCGGTTTCTCGACATCCCCCTGCTCCCACTCATCCACCTCCACCCCCGCCCTCTGGATCTAGTGTTCAATTGCAGCAAGCTGCTCCAGTCTCTCATTGGCACGGTCATCAGCAAGAGCAGGACCGTCGCGAAGAACAGTGGCATCAGGAGCAAATGATGGCCCAGCAACAACAAGATCAACAGCTTCGATATGTTGCAAGTGAATTTACCACTGGGTTGCGTAACCTTGGAAATACGTGTTATATGAATTGTATTATTCAATGCATAGCTGCAACCCCAGCATTGGCTATTCCACTGGTCGATGGAAGCTACAAGCGTTGGGTGAATGTTCAGAGCAAATTGGGCTACAAAGGTGTTCTCGCGCAGAGATTTGCTGCACTGGTACAGACACTGTTTCAGGAACAAGTGTCCTGTGTTAGTCCGTTGGCGTTGAAAGACTTCTCGGGCAGATTGCGTGAACAGTTCAGTGGCTACGAGCAGCAAGACTGTCAGGAATTCCTCACATTCATTCTTGACGGATTACATGAAGATTTGAACTCTGGTGGGAACAAGGAGAGACTTAGAGAACTGACATCATCTGAAGAAGCCCGTCGAGAACATATGAGTGTCCGAGTGGCTTCTGCATTTGAATGGGAAAGATATTTGAGGAGTGACCACTCGCTGATTGTAGATACCTGCCAAGGGCAATATCAGAGTCAGCTGCGATGCTTAACGTGCGGTCATACCTCTACAACATACAATGCGTTTTCTTTCTTGAGTTTGCCTATTCCGATGGCTGGTCGAGTCAACGTAGTCTCTATCATTGACTGCTTTAATCTGTTCACAGCAGAAGAGTTTTTGGATGGAGATGATGCTTGGCATTGCCCTAAGTGCAAGAAGCCAAGAAGATCGTCTAAACGTCTAACAATTGCTCGGTTGCCGTCAGTTCTCATTATTCATCTGAAGAGATTCCAGCATAGGTATGATGGATCTGCCGATAAGCTGGAGACGTTTGTCACCTATCCCACTACGGCTACTCTAGACCTCACCCCGTTTTGGCCACCATATGCGGCCGATGATGATGCAAAACTGAGAGCTATACCTATTCGTGGACAAACGGCACCTTTTGTGTACAAATTGTATGCGGTAGCCAATCACTTTGGCACTCTCAAAGGGGGCCACTACACGTCGTTTGTAAATAAGGGACGAAAAGGGTGGTGTTTATTTGATGACGGAAAGATCAACCGAAATGTTCATCCTGATCATGTCATGACGAGGCATGCCTATGTGTTGTTTTTCCAGAGGGAGACGATGCTGGCTTGAAAGAAACAAGATAGAAGACAATTTCTATAGCATACATTACGAAAGAAAATAATGACATTTAGAGTATATTAAGGGGATGGAGAATAATTTAGTGCTCGAGACGGAGGAGGAGGAGGGAGGGCATATATGTAACTGGGCTACTCCCAGTCGTCGTCGTCGTCGTCGTCGGCCTGGCCAACGGCAGAGGTCTTAGAGACTCTATCATAACTGGCATCGGAAGAAGATGGCCTGGACGCTTTGGCATCTTGTTTGGCATCGCCAGAAGACGAGCCCTTCGGAGTGGCCTCTTCATCGTCCTCCTCGTCATCCCAGCCAACATTCTCCTGACTGGCAGTGGCCTGTTCAAGCAGCTTTTTTCTCTTCTGCTCCTGATCGCTGATCTGCTTTCTCATATAGTAGTACTTGGCCCAGAACTGTTCGTAAGGGACCTTATCAGGGACAAGGGACTCCATGAGCTTTCTGAGACTGGGGAACTTGATGAGGTCTGCAGCAATAGCATCAGTCATGGTAACGGAGTTGAATTCGTCTTTGGCAAACTTGACGAACTGCGGTTCTTCTTCAGTAGTCAAGAATGCCTGGGGAGAGGTGTGTAATGCATGGAGTTGAGCGTCAAGACGGGTGGAGTAGATTTGGTTACGGATATCCTCAGGAACGTTGAACAGCACCTCGGACGACGCGTCTTCCCCTTCATCAAGATCAATTTCCCGCCCAGTCGATTCTCCAGGGCCATCGACACTGACGGCATCTCTCAAAAGTGACTTGACATTGGTTCCAACCTTGGAAAGATACGAACCGGCAGCATTCTCCAGCTCTTCGATGTCCTGATCAAGCTCATCAATGTAGTCCTGAGCCCGTTTGGTGAGAATGCTGAGCATAGCCGAAGCCTTGGGCTTGTCTTGCTCCTCCTGCTGTTTGCTTGCATCGGTTGTTCCCTGTACAGCAGGTGCTGCTGCCAACGCTTCTGCCTTGGCTCGTACGTCAGCCACCGCTTTCTCGCCCTGCTTGCGGACCGACGACCACAACGAGCCCCAGTCGGTGGTGGACAATTTCTCATACGCCTTCTCAATGCCGGTTTCCAGCTTATCGGCAGCAGCGTCAATGCTGCTGGGCGGTCCTTCTTTGTTCTTCTCCTGGTCCTCCGGCGTCACGTAATCATAGTACTCGTCCATGCTCACAAGATGGTTGTGTAGTGTAGTGAATGGTGTGAAGGGAAACCTCCATGACGGGGTGGTTGCGGCTTTGGCTACTTTGTCTGTCTACCCAACCTCAACCAACTGCTAACTGTTCTACTCATCTCCCTCTAGATGGACAGCCATGCGGAGCTGGTCGCACCGCTGCGGTTCGCCTGCGTAGAACCCAATCTTTATCGTGGGCATTATCTGCGAGCTCATAATCTGCGGTTTATCCAGCGGTTGGGGCTCAAGACCATCCTCTCACTGACTCCCGAGCCTTTGGAGCCGGAGATTGCCGAGTTTGCACGGTCCGAGGGCATCACTCTTATTCATTTGCGGACCGAAGAGGCCTCTTCCAAGTCCAAAAAGAAAAGAGGAGTTCCTGTGAGCCCCGATGAGATCTGTGGTGCCTTGGAATACATGGTCAATGCTGATCTGCAGCCCATGTACGTCCATTGTTTCAACGGCTCCCAAGTCACCAGTCTGTTGATTGGCTGCTTGCGGAAAATTAGCTTCTGGAGCATTTCTGCTATTCTTGACGAGTTTGTTCGTTATTCGGAGCTCGGCAATGCAGATCAGCAATTTATAGCACAGTTCCATGCCGTTCTCACCAAACCACAGCGGCCTGTTCCTTGGCTTTGGACAGGTATGAGCGACGAAGTTGTCAAAGGCAATCCAAGTCTCACTTTAAAATGATGTGTCTCCTTTATTTTTTTTCTTTCGTTCACAGTATGATACGAATTTAATCTCATCTAATCTTATTGTGTTAGCTAATAGCTGACCCTCATTCGTTCCACCTTCTAGATCTTCTCCTTTTAAACCACCACCACTTAGAGCAACGAAACTTGATACGAATGCCAATTTCTAGAGGCCTGAACCTTCTCCTTGAACTCTGTCGCCCTAAACCTCTTCCTTCAACTCTATCACCAGAGTGCCGAACTGCATACGAATTACAGCTGGAATTTAGATGGAGATTTACAGCTCTATTACTCCTCCAATATTGATCTTTCTTTCCTCAACTCAGGCAACAGACATACCCTTCTCCTTTCGTTATTATTCACATGTTCTATTATTATTATTACTATTATTATTATTCCCGTGTCTAAAACCAAGATTATCAAACGCTCTCCGAAGTTCTAGGTAAGGATATATACAAAACAAGAACGGTCATTTCAGGAATGAAAATGTCCACACTCAACCATTACTTTATACTTTTTGAAGCTTGTCCTGTTCGGCTCTAGCTTTAGCTTCGGCCTGTGCTTTCTTAGCCATTCTCTGTCCCGCAAACTTGAGGCAGAAAGGCATCAACGCATTGTTAATAACGATCCATATAACCAGGACGGCTACATTTCGGCCAGCAGTTCGCTTGGTGGTATTGCATAGGGTCATTTTGATCAACTGCAAGGCATTGTAAACAGGAAAAGCGTAGCCATATCTGTAAAAATGCGCTGTAAGAGCAAATGGACTGAAAGCAGGCGAAATGTTAACGATAACCCAGAACAACAGCCACAAGCCTAGCACAGGAGGATAGACTGGGAACACCATCAGGGCAACATTTTCAGTAGCTCCTCCAAGGGCCGACATTGCCAAAAAATTGATCATCCAAAACACAAGGAATCCAGATTTGCCAAAGGTAACTGCGGTATCAACCTGAAACGCCAAGGAGACCAGAGAGAAGAAGAGGGAAATAATAAAAAATCCCAATTGAGACGATAGCATTCTATAAGCCAACAGATGGAGCAGCTTCAACCGAGGCATAATGACCATATGGATAGGCATAAAGAAGTTAAACTGGAAAAATGACAGAATGATCAAGTAAATGAGACCAACTTGGAGAGGAGCAACAAGCAGCGGTACAGCCAGTGGTAATCGATCTTCCATGACGAATCGTATAGGCGTGGTAAGCACAGAGATACTGAAGTCAACAGTTCCATTCGAGCTAGAGTTGATCGCTGCCACCAGGGGCTCGAAAATCATCTCGTAAGTCAAATTCGCGAAAACGTGCTCAATAACGGGGAAAGCTGGTTGTACCTCAGTAGCAACCGCCAAATAATCAGTAGCTTGTTCGAATGCGCCGTCAAGTAATCCTGAACCATTGTAGCTCGGATCGCTGTTGAGCAAAGCCTTGTAGAGTTGCTCAGTGGCATCTTGCTCGACAAAAATTGCTGCCCAAATATGCTGCTCATGGATCAGCTTGTAAGCGTCTTCCTTAGTGCTGGAGTCGTTAATAAACTTAAAACCAAGCAAAGGGGCCACATTGGAGCTCTCGATAGTTGCCTTTAGCGCCTGGGCAACGTACGGCTCCAAGCCATTGTCCGCCAGATAGGTTGAATTATTTCCATCCCATAGATAAACATTGGTAGTGAGATTGTTAGTTCGATCAAGCCTATTATAATAGGAACCCCAATATATAGAACAGATTCCCAGCAGACCAACGCACATAAATAAGTACGCCTTGGCGTAGCCATACCAAACATCCTTTCGATGTTCTGCCAGGTGCACCGAGAAAAAGCCGTGCTTCGAATGAGGGCCAACATGCTTCTTTGGCTTATCAGCCGTGGCTGCAACAGCAGAAGTAGCTTCAGTATCACTATTTGCAGCAGCCATATTAGACAAGACGGGCGAGTTCGAACGTGCCTCCTTCAATTCAGATTCAGTAGCCATTGAACAAATCCCAAACTTTACAAAGCGTATAGGGGCAGCAACGGATCTGTGTACAGCTTTATAGAGTTTCCGTCCTTACAAACAATATGGTTCAGCCGCGTCCGTTCCGGCCTTCCGCTCCAACTAGCTTGCCCACACTGCAGTTACGCCGCAGCAGTCAACTATAGTGGTTAATAACGGAGCTTGGGAGCTCCGGGTTTCCGAATTCCCATTTCCGCGGAGCTTAATGCCGACGATCGATGCAAGGGGAGGAAAAGCTTTCATTTATTAGAGTACAATAGGGTTGCAGAACAGAAAATAGCCTACTAGTCATCAGAGTAGAATAGATGAAAAAATCACTAAAATTGATCTATTCACTTACCAGAATACAGAATATTGAATCAATGCTCGATGCTTACTTATTTTCTTGTTTCTGCTCCCAATGAATGCGACATGCATTTCTAATCACTAAAGCGGAAGGGGTCCAATCATCCCTACCCAGGCTATGACAAATCTAAATGAAACTCACAAAGGGCTCTAATCTATACCCATGATACATAGATTATTATGACCACCATCACTTTCGACTATTACTAATATTATTAAGCTTCGTGGCCCATGCTGGCAGCGGGGTAAGCATCTACTTGACTTGGTTACAAACTGTCAAGACCCATTCCTTTGAGGAACTCAATTCCATCGTCGTACTCCTTCTTCTTTCGCTCTGCGCTCCAGCTAAGCTCTTTGCCCATTACGTCGATCACTTGTGGGAGGGCCGCCTTTGCACCCTTACAATCGAGGAACGCAAGCCGGGTTCGTCGTGCAAGGAAATCTACCGCACTTGTAGCATATTCATACTTGACAGCATAATATATTTCACTGTTCACAAAAGGATGGTTTTCAAGAAGCTTCTCATGGGGGTTTCCCAACTGAGCGACTGTAAATGCACATGTTCCGTAATTGTCACTCAGGTATTTTGCAACCGCAGGATCAAGACTGTACCGTTGAATTAGATCCACATACTGCAGGGGAGTCCAGTCCTTACCACCTACAACCTTGACGGATTCTGTAACAGCAGTGGTGGAAATGGGCGTTGGAAGAGCAAACTGCTTGATACACTCGTCCACTGTTTCCAGAGCCATTTGTCGAAATGTAGTCCATTTGCCTCCAGATACTGTAACCAGTCCGGAATCGCTGACATGAACAAGATGATTTCTAACCACTTCCTGAGTAGATCCCTTCTTCTGTTTCTTGGGATCAACTACCAGTGGTCTGATACCAGACCATGCTGCCAGGATGTCCTCCCGTCTAACGTCGATCTTATCGTCAATGTAGTGCTTGATCTCCTTCAAAACGAAATCAATGTCCTTTTCCGATGGGATAGGGTTGCTTTCCACTTCACAGGGCACATCTGTAGTACCAGCAATTGTGGCTCCCTGCCAAGGAAGGAAAAAAACCACTCGACCATCCTCAGTAGCTGGATCGAGCAGCCCCATATCAGGCGGACAGTACCAACTTGGTAAGACAATGTGAATACCGGACGAAGGAACCACAATGTTTTGGGTGGTGACACCCTCATCCATCTTTCGAAGGGCATCGGTAAACGGGCCAGTAGCATTAACTATGCTCTTGGTCTTGATGTGGAATTGCTCACCCGTCTCTTGGTCAACCACATCTGCACCATTGAGTTTGCCATTCTCATCCTTGGAAAGGCTCAGCACCTCAGTATGGTTGACAACATCAGCACCCGCCTGAATAGCAGTCAGAGCCAAAGAGAGATTGGTTCGGGAGTCGTTGTGCGATCCATCGTAGTACACTACAGCACCCTTGAGACGATCATCATTGAGCACCGGGAAAGCAGCCAGAGCACGACCTCGAGTCAGAATATAGGAGGATTCGAGGTTTCGACTTCCGGCAAGTAAATCGTAGCATTTGACACCGGCCCAATAGTACGGCAGCTGCCACCAGTTGTACAGAGGGATCATAATAGGCAAGGGGAACGATAAGTGGGGGGCCATGTCCAGAAACGTCTTTCGCTCATGGAGGGCTTCACGGACAAGGACATACTGGCCATAATCCAAATTCCATACAGCCTTTTCTAGATATCGTACACCACCGTGAACCAGTTTGGTGGATCGCGAAGAGGTAGCCGAGGCATAGTCATCTCGCTCGACAAGCCCAACTTTGAGTCCTCGGGTTGCAGCATCAAGCGCGACACCTGCTCCAGTGGCTCCACCGCCAACAATGAGAATATCGTATTCTTCGCCAGACTTGAGTTTATTCAGTAGAGATGATCGAGAAGGAGGAGGTTCATATGCGGGTGGGTTGAAGGGCGTATGCTTCCTCTTGGGCCCATCGGCAGAGGTTCGCTGATAGACGAGGGCCGAAGAACCTACTGCTACGGCTACGGTAGCACCGACCAAGGATGCCACTTTGGCCCGAGATAGAGGCCGTCGGAAAGCAGAATGCATCTATGGAAGGGGAGTGAATAACAAGTTTCCAAGAAATTTAAGGGCGTAAACCGGCTTTGTGGAAAATCCAATCTAGTTTTATAGTACAAAACGGATAAATTTGCAGCAGGCACAGTGTTGCTACCGGTTTTGGACATCTACCCAGACCCCACGTTTATTGAGAAATCCCCCACGGATCGCCTAAACGGTGGGGTTTTGGTGGTAAAACATGCAATTCTGGGGCATTTGCTGATTGGTAGAGGCTAAATAGGTCGAAATGGACCGGTAGTATCTGCTTTTTATCGCCTTTCCAGTCGTACTGTCAAAGCTGATTGCGTTTTGTTGGTGCCCCGGTGAGTCTTCGTGGGGCGGGGCACAGCGGGGCCGACTTGGTGGGATGGCAATGAAATGATCAGTGCTGGAGGGACCAACAGAGCCAATTACGAGGTTTGGATGGAGATATCGCTATCAAAATGTAGCTTAACCAGTGCGTTATTCAAAGAAGGAATGTATATTCAAAAATGGAGAAGTACAGCTCCCCGATGCGACAGTACGCTCAGGTTTTGTTGACCCGTTGAAAAACCCCCCATCTTCACCGGGAAAATAGCAATCCCTAAACAGGAAGTTGATATACCGGAACCGTTGCTATCCAGGCACAGCAAAGTTGGGTGCTTTGCTGGCCATGGGACGATGTTCGGATGGACCCGGATTAATATCGTATGCTGGTGCTGAACCGGAAATATCAGTCATGGTGGTGACGATTGTACCATGGTAGGATGGAGAGGTAGTCTATTCGAACACCAGTTCAGTCTGATCTCTCGTCTCATCGCATATGACTATGCACACCACTCTTCTCCCTGAGTTCTTATATATATATATATTCAGTGCAAATTCTTGGACCCGCCAGTCTAAATAAATGACCCCACATTATCAGATTCGCATATCATTTGTTCCCAGTCTGGCTGCGCCGTTGTGCCAAACTCCCCCTAGAGTGGATGTGTTTTTCAATCTCCACCCCACCCTGCATATATTTACATATATTTATTTGATATTCCGCTTTGCTTATAGTTGGAGGCTCCGCATGGTTGCCATGGCGAACAACCAGACAAAAAAACCAGCCCTACATATGCAGCGCCGCGCAATGCACTGCAGTGTTTGGAGCCCAATTAACTTGGCTAAGTTGGACTCCAGAACGACGCAAGAAACGTTCGGCACATGTGAAAATGGGTCGTTCGCGGTGGGGTTGAAATGGGGTGTTTAATTTCATGCTGATACGTCGATTTGGCTGGCTGTGCCATAAAACCCACTGCACTCCCTTTGCAATTTACACCCCATTCCTGCAAGCAACCGCACCTCTAACTTTATATTCCATATACCACTCAAAGATACCCATATACCTTAGCAGACACACGCCTCCCGCCCTTTATGTCGGTGTCTAGCGACTCTTTCACATCCAACCCTTCCTCTCCCTCCTCCCTATCTGCTCGATTGATGGACTCCACCATGCTTGAATGGGACTGCGACATGGTCAGTCAGTGGATATCACGGCTGGGGCTGGGCATGTACAGTGCCAATTTTTTAGGTCAGTAACTCATTTTTTCCTTGCATAGACAGACAAGCCAGCACACATAGTTTGGAAACTAACTCTTTGGCAGATAATAATATCGCTGGTGATGTTTTGGTGTATCTTCAACCTGCCGACCTGGCGGAAATTGGTATCAAATCTGTGGGGCATCGACTCAAAATACTCAAAGCGGTGTACCAGCTCATTGTCAAGCAGAATATCAAGCCTATTGGTGATTATTATATTCCCCCTACTGCTAGAGACCCTCTTAGGGCCAATAGTGCCCCCAAATCCGTGGTGGACAGTGTATTGAACCCCTCGTTGGTGTACACTTCATTTGAAATTCGAGATGAACGCATGCTGTTGGCGGAATCAGAAATAAAGAGGCTCATATCTGACTACTCAAGGCTCCGAGAGGACATCCTTCCTCTTTACCGTATCGCCAAGGAGTACAAACCGCTGCCTACTCCGGATGCTCCTATCAATTCACCCCAGGTCAACCCCCTACATGCAACCTCATCTCCGCCGGCTACTGCCATCAACAATAATTCAGGCAACAACACTGCTTCGCCAATCACGGCGACATCTCCTCCGCCTCAGCTTCATTCTTACGCATCAACTCCTAACTTCACTGCCAAGAAACTGGCCAAGACCAAGGCTCTCAATAACCCCCCGTCGGCTTCGTCTGTCAGATCCCCTACTGCGGCGGACTGGCAACTCGCTGCAAACGAAGAGGGTGGCTCTCGCAACGTTAGTGCTAGCTCCGTACCAAGAATATCTCGAAAAGCCTCGCTCAATGGATATCCTGGTGACCGGAGTGGCTCCACTCCAACTGCATCTTCCAGTTCTTCGGCATCTCCTTCTTCCTCTGAGCCCTTCAAGTCTCTACGAGTCACTATGGATGACCCTTGCTACAAGGTTCTACCGGTAGCCCTGCGCAAGTACAAGATCAATGCAGATCCAAGTGAATATGCCCTTTTGGTGTGCTATGACGACCAAGAACGGCTCCTGGGGCTCAACGAAAAGCCACTCAAAATATTTAACGAACTTCAGGATGCTGGACGGAAACCTGTCTTCATGTTGCGGCATGTCGCCGGCCAAAAGACCCAGAAGAGCGGAGTCGTTGTGAGCGGAACTCCTGGGGGAGTTTTGTAAGCAAGTCATGAAAACGTAGCATAGCATTAGCATACAATACATATCTATAAATAATTCTCCTAAGCTTTGCTCCAAGCTTTGCCGCTAAGCTTTTAGGAACTTGGGCGGAGGAGGTGGTCGTGATGGTGCTTGTGGGCGATTAGCATTTCCCCCGGGTCCAGGGTTCTTGCCAGTAGCCTGACTAGCAGCAAGACTATAATTGTTCTTCTGAGCTTGAGAAGCAAGAAGACGTTCGGCCTCATCACCATGACGCTCACCTTTACCATTCTGCTTGAATGCATAGCTCACATGGCAAGGTTTATTCATCAGGAATTGGTTATCCAATGCATCGATCGCCTTGTCTGCTGCCTCAAAACTGTCAAAAGACACAAATCCGTAGCCCTTGGAGTTGCCATCATCATCCCTTGCCACTTTGGGGGGACCGGTAAAGTTCCCGAACACCGAAAATGTGTCGTATAATATATTTGAATCGACCATTGGATCGAGATTGCCAATGAACAAATGGGCTCCAATGTCCACATCTTTTGACTTCTCGCTGGAAGCCTTATTCACCCTTATAGGCTTGCCGAACAGTCTGATCTGATTCATGACAAGAACTGCGTATTCAGCATCCTTTTCGGTTTTGTATTCAGCAAACGCATATCCCTGATGGTCGCCATTAACCCTGTCCTTGGGCAAATAGATGTTAATTACAGGTCCAGCCTGGATCATTAGCTCATATAGCAATTCTTCATCGACGCCATCATCCAGATTTCCAACATAAACTGTGCAGTCTGGGTTCCGTTCTGATTCTGGAACAGGCCGAAACACTTGGCTGCTTCTTGACATTTTGTCGATAGTTGTCTATTGGTGTTTGGTTGACTTTGGGTGGATCGATCGATGCCCCGACGAAATTTGGTGATGTTTTATCGAACAAAAAAATTCCTGGCAAAATATTTTTTTTTCAACTCCCGACAAGATGGTCAAAAGAAAGGTTTCTGCACTCAAAACGAGCGACAGGAAAGCTGATGAGCTGGTTTCCAGACAGGAGGAAATCCCGGTTGAGGGATTGTTGGATATCAACTCAGATAGCGAGGAGGACGATATTGAGAGCGACGAACAAGAAGATCGAGAGTACGAAGAACTCATAGGTGCTGAAGAGGACGAAGAGGACAGTGAGGACGAGGATGACGACGAAGATGATGAAGATGATGTTGACCCTAAAATCCTCAAGGATCTTGAAGGGCCTATCACATTTAGGTCTCTTTCAGATGACGACAGTGATGATGGAATCACCTATGAAATTGGAGCCGATGGAAAGCCTCGTCCAATTCTCCCTGAAATCGTCCCCATCTATGACAGTGATGACACTGACCTGGAGGAAGGTAACACTATTGGTAATGTTCCTCTATCTGCATATGACGAGTTTCCTCATGTGGGCTACGACATTGACGGTAAGCGTATCATGAGACCTGCTACTGGCTCTGCGTTGGATACTCTTCTTGAAACAATTGATCTGCCTGAAGGCTGGACCGGTCTTCTTGATAAGAACACTGGAAAGGGTCTTAATATCAGTGCTGAGGAGTTGGACCTCATTAAGAGGCTCCAGAGAGGCGAAAACACTAACGATGCTACAAACCCTTACGAGGACACCGTCGAGTGGTTCACCAGCCAACTAGAAACAATGCCTCTGAGTTCCGCTCCCGAACCCAAGAGAAGATTTATTCCTTCCAAGCATGAAGCTAAGAGGGTGATGAAGATCGTCAGAGCTATCAGAGAAGGTCGAATTGTTCCTAATAAGCCAAAGCCCAGCGAAGATGATGAAAGAGCTGTATACGACATCTGGGCTGACAATGCCGAAGAACAGCCAGACCACATTATGCATCTACGGGCTCCAAAACTACCTCCTCCTACACATGAAGAGTCCTATAACCCTCCTGAGGAATATCTCCCCGATGCTAAAGAACGAGAGGCGTGGGAGAATATGGATCCTGAGGATAGGGAACAAAACTTTTTACCTCAGAAGTTCAATGCTCTGAGAAAAGTCCCTGGCTACAGCGAGTCTCTTCGAGAGAGGTTTGAGCGATCTTTGGATCTCTACTTGGCTCCTCGTGTTAGAAAGAATAAGCTCAACATAGATCCTGATTCATTGATCCCTGATCTGCCATCCCCCAAGGATCTTAGGCCCTTTCCTATCAAGTGCTCCACCATCTTTAGCGGTCACAAGGGTAAGGTCAGATCTGTCAGCATTGATCCTACTGGTCAGTTCCTTGCTACAGGCGGTGATGACGGCACTGTCAGAATCTGGGAAGTGCTCACCGGAAGAGAGCTGTGGAAAGCTAGTATCATGAAGAATGATGTCTACGACGATGACGATGATGATGAGGAAGATGAAGACGAAGCTGAGGCTCGACGAAGTGCTAAAATTGACGAAGACCATATCGAAAGTGTTCAGTGGAATCCTCAGGCTAACTGTGGTATTCTTGCTGTTGCTGGCGGAAATAACATTTACTTTGTGGTTCCTCCTGTGTTCGACGTCGAAGTTGAAAACAAGGGCTACGAGATGATTGAGGCAGGATATGCTTATGCCACCAATGGAAGAACCGCCTCCAATGATAAGTTACGAGACGATGAGGATGAGGATGATGAAAGTGACAATGAGCCTGTTGTAAAGAACAAGCAGTCGGTAGCTAAATGGACCAAGAGTACCAACAAGCTTCAGGCCCTTGGTGTCCAGGTGGTTATCCGGTGCAAGCGCACTGTCAAGAACGTTACCTGGCATAGAAAGGGTGATTATCTTGTTTCTGTTGCACCTCAGGCCGCTAATTCCGCGGTAGTCATTCACCAGTTGTCTAAGCATAGTTCTCAGTCACCGTTCCGAAAATCAAAGGGCATTGTTCAATACGCAATGTTCCATCCATTCCGGCCCCACTTATACGTTGCTACTCAGAGATATGTTCGAATTTACGATCTTGCTCAACAAATTTTGGCCAAGAAACTCATGCCTGGTGTTCGATGGCTGTCGTCGTTTGACATCCATCCTCAGGGTGACAACGTCATCACTGGATCATATGACAAACGGCTCACCTGGCACGATATGGATCTTTCTAGCAAACCTTACAAGACTCTGAGATACCATGAAAAGGCTGTACGAGATGTTAGCTACCATAAGAGCCTACCTCTGTTTTGCAGTGCCTCTGACGACGGTAATATCAATGTTTTCCACGGATCAGTCTATGACGACATGATGAAAAACCCACTTTTGGTTCCTCTCAAGGTTCTCAAGGGTCATACTGTTACTAGTAGTTTGGGCATATTGAACATTGTTTGGCATCCCAAGGAAGCCTGGCTGTTTAGTGCTGGTGCAGACGGAACAGCTCGGCTGTGGACAGCGTAATCAGATGCTGCGCGCATTATTATCTTTTTCATATGTAATATATCTAGTGTACAACGTAAATGATTATTGTTAAGAGGCCCATTCCACTCCATTTTGGTCAGTGTATATCTCTATAGCCGAGCGTTTCCCATTGTTCAACCGGGCCCTCGCAATATACCAGAGCAATACGGCCTCCAGTCCACGACACACCTCTATCTTTCAGAACATTTCCAAAGATATCAGTTATACGGGTGGCTATGGTGCCTTTGAGAGCTTCATCGACCGGGTACTGGTTGGAGTATACCAAGCTCAGGTGGGGATCGTATTCATTTCGGACCCATCGGTCGGCGTCCTGAACAACCTTTTGCTGGACATCCGACTGCTCATCGTGAGATAATGCATGGTAATTTTTCTGACTGCCCATTAGGGCCGGGCCTGACACGAATTCTTCCCTGGAGATGCGAGCCAAAGAGATAAGCTCTGGAGAAGCCACAACCTTAAGATAAACCTTCTTGAAGTAGTGGGAGCCATAAGCGACATTCTTGAGGGTGATTCCCATCTGCGGCACAGATTTACATGCAATAAGCACCTGATCTAATACCGAATCGACCTGAGCCTGGTTTGTGACTCGGATCTTGGTGACAATAGTAACATGGGGTTCGAACCGTTGTCCATCATCAAACAGGGGTCTGAGACCTTCAATGGTGGACTTCAATGTTTCATACAGCGGAGATCCCTTTGGTGGCATTAGCCACAAGGCAGCCCCGAGTTGTGAGTTGCGGTCCATAAAACTTGGTAGAAAGCTCGGCTGGAGAGAACAATTTCCGAGCTGCCGCCCAGTCCCAAAATAGATGGGATGGATGGATGGGATGGAACCAAAGCCGCTTCAACAACAAGGTCTATCAGCTCAGGTCCCCAAAGACCCCTCGAATAGGCTTTGGGTTTCACCTAAGTAAGCAGAAACACGGTTTCCAATGAGAAGCAGGCGATTCGAAATACAAACCCGAGCCTCGCCAGGGGAGACTCGAACAGTCGGGGGCTATGGAGCAAGGCAGATAAGAATTGGAAAAACCAACCAATGGCAATGTAATAGCATCACCAATCTGTATTATTTGTTCCCAATTTGACACAAGTCATACAGCAAATGACTGTGTCAAAGTGTACTCGGAGAAGAAGAAAGAGAGCTGCCGCGGGTTCTGGGAAATGGTTAGTTGCTTTCGCTCATCACCGCCGCAGCTAGGAAGTTTCAAGGGCTGGTGCGGCTCCAACTGCAGGATGCGAACCAGGGGAAGAGAACCAGTTGGGAAGTCTCCTCCCATGGTTCGGCAGTTATGTAAAAATGCTATTGTACTAGCAAGTCACTGATTCGATCTGTGTGCCCATTGAAAAGGCCGAGGCCCGCCTTCATCTGGTGCTGCTCGTGTGGTTACGTCTATCATCCGATCTGGGGTGAGGCGTTCCTATCCAAAGAAAATCACCCCTGGGATACACATCGACATGTTTGCGTCCTACATTCACGCTTGTTATTAACAGGCAATTTCACGTACTTTCTGAGCAGCAATACTCTCCCTTTGCCTCTGCTTTGTATATTAGGCTTCTCTCGCCATTTGTATAAGTCCGCTAGCTGCTCCTCGACACCACTCGTGTATATTTTGTGTTTCCTCTTCTGTCTAAACCATTCATGCTGTAAATAATGACATCTACTGCACTTGCGCCTGAAAATGACGCTTCCCCTGTCCTCCGTCAGTCTCACAGCCAGCATCTGGCCGAGACCAAGACTGCAAAAGTCGAACCTTTGGTAGGTTATTAGCCCTTGCTCAGCTTCGAGGCTGGGCTTGGCTTCCCAGCCATCCAATCACCAATTAGCTAATTCAATCATAGGAGAAGCAAAAGTCCGACTCCGACATTGCTAGAGGAACTCTCAAGTCTGAAGTGCCAATGGATCTCATGCCAGAAACTGTTCCTACTTCAGAGCGTATGTATTTTTCAATTGTTGGTTTTTTCTGCTTTTTTTGACTAACTCTCGCTACAGCTGTGGGCTCCCCTGGTCTTGATATAAAGTGTGGTCCCATGCTCAGATACTGGGGCATGAGAGATACCAAGCCCGATATCTGGCGAGGCTCCATTCTTATAGTCACCAGTGATTCCACTTCAGATTACAACCGTGTTCCCACTGCTGCCTTGACTGTAGAATCTAAGGAGAGCGGGGAGTCCTTCAGCTCTGAAAGTCATGCCGACCGAATCTACCAAGAGTACGGTGTTTCGTTCTGGAGATTTGATATCGAGTTCAAACTCACTGATTCGGAACAGTCTGTGACCTACACTATCAATAACTATGAAGAAGGTGCTAATACCTTCTTTTTACCTTCTATCCAGGAGAGTATGAATATCATGTTTCATTCTTGCAATGGCTTTAGTCTTGGTGTCGATCCCGATAACTTCAAAGGATCTCTCTGGAAAGACGTCCTGGTAAAACACGAACAAAAACCTTTTCACGTAATGCTCGGCGGTGGAGATCAGTTGTACTGCGATTCAGTAAAGATTTACACTAAAATTGTCAAGGACTGGGCTGCTGAGAGTAACTACTTCAAGAAAAGGCATATGAAGCCTACCCCAGATCAATTGGCAGAGATCGAGACTTATTACTTGTGGCATTATATCAATTGGTTTGGGTATGGCCATTGGATTGGTTCTAAAGGAGAAACCACTATTCCTGAACTGCCCAAGGCTTGGGCTGTCATTCCTATGATTAATATTTTCGATGACCACGATATCATTGATGGCTTTGGTAGCTATCCAGATCGAACTATGAGAGTCCCTGTTTTCAATACTGTTGGAAACGTTGCTTTTAAATATTACTGTCTATTCCAATTGATGATTAGCCCCGAGGACAGCGGTGCTCATGAGCCGAGCTGGGTCTTGGGCAATAAGCCCGGCCCCTATATTCGCCAGAAAAGTCGATCCATATATGCCAGACTTGGCAAATCAATTGCATTCTATGGCCTGGATTGTCGAACTGAGCGGGAGAAGCACCAAATTGTTACTAAATCTACCTACGCTGCTATGTTCAGCCGGATCGAAAAAGAGGTCGACGCGAGCAAGGGCGAAATTAAGCACTTGCTTTTGATGCTTGGAGTACCCGTAGCCTATCCCCGATTGGTATGGCTAGAGACTATTCTCTCCTCTCGAGTTATGACACCTGTTAAGAGCATTGCAAAGCATGCTTTCCCTGGTTTGCAGAATGAGTTCGATGGTGGTATTGAGATTCTTGACGATCTGGATGACCATTGGTGCGCTAAGCACCACAAAGCTGAGCGAAATCAATTGGTCGGCGCCCTTCATGATCTTGCAAAGAAGAAGCATCTCAGAATCACCATCTTGTCCGGTGATGTTCATCTTGCTGGTATTGGCAGGTTCAGGTCCAATGATAAGTCTGTGCCGCCTATCGAAGATCCTCACCACATGTTCAATATCATCTCATCTGCCATTGTCAATACTCCTCCGCCAAATACGATGGCAGACTTTTTGAATAAGAGAAACAAGATTCACAAGTACTCTAAACAATGCCATGAAGACATGGTGAAGATCTTTACAGTCGATGTGGACAAAACCCATCGAAACAATCAGAGATTATTGCCGCGACGAAATTGGTGCAGTATAAGTGAGCTGGCTTCTAATGCTATTGGTGACGAAGGAGTTGTTTCCTCTAGTGATGGTCCGGCTAAGAAGCCAGGGCCCAAGTTTCCCATTCAAGGGGAGGCACATGCTGAAGATGAAATAGCCTACGAAGAATTACCTTCTTCGCTGTCCATTATTCTCAATATGGAAGTTGATGCACTTAGTACTGCAAGCGAAACTGTTCCTTATGAGTTACTGGTCCCTATCCTGAAGTAATCCCTAAACATTTGTTATAATAAGAAGTAAATTAATAATAGAAGTGGTAATTATCTGGAGTACGCAAAATGATGATTCCGAGTATATTGCATAGTTAGGGTATTATTTTCTTGCTCCTAATGTCTGTGGCCTGTGTTGAGCTGCTATGGTTTGGTTTCTGATCATCCGTAGTTGCAATGAAGTTGGTACTAGTATCTCCACCAAGCCCAGTCCAAAAGAAAAGCAGACCAACTGTAGTAGATCATTGAGGAAGTACTCTATCCTCAAGTTCGATATCCCGCCAATCCAAAAAAAATTGATTCGACCCAGGATCGAACTGGGGACGTTCTGCGTGTTAAGCAGATGCCATGACCAACTAGACCATCGAACCAATCTGTACTTACGACCGCTCATGTACCTATATATACACCCTGACATAAATTTTAGTCACGTGATCAAAAAATCAGTAGAAGGACACGTGACTCACAACACCTTACGCTAGGAATCTTTCAACTCGAGGAATATTCCTAGCGTGCTTGGTTCTAAAGCTTCTTACATCGCAAGTAATACTACATGAAAAATATTACACCCTTACAGCCTATTTCGGGACCAATAAGATCTCTGCCGTATCGAGCTAATCTGCGGTAGGGCGACTCAATAAACCGAGCGGGCCGAGGTCTATGAGCGGAAATTTAACATTATTTATTCAGATACAGTTTTCTCGGATAGATGGATCCGAAATATGTTGCGTATCGTGGATTTGTCGACATTTGTTTGCAAGTTTGCAAAACTAGCGTTGGAGAATCTGGCACATCAGGGACTGGAGCGGCGATGTCCACCGTTCAGTCCTGCGATCAAATTTAAGTCGTCAGGAACAAATAAAGCGATCAACAACTTGGGGGAGAAGGGCAGTCTAGCACTACTATGCTGGCAGCTTGTAGATTCTGTGTCTTTTAGAAATTGGAAGTGATCAATAGATAGGCAGATGTTTTGATCTGTTCATCTTACGGCTTTAATGTGAACCTAATGCGGATGACATTAACTTAATCTACGGCATTTATTTAACCGGTATACAATTACTGGGAAACACCCGGAATGCGGAACCGGGACCTGGAAAGACATATTCGCTAATTAACACAATTTGTTTAATTGGCATTTTTTTTTCAACAATACGGCGAAGATAGTGGGGATTTTCAGTGCTGCGGAGATGCCCTGCAATTAGGTACTTCTTTTTCAAATCTTAAACTTTTTGTTCTTGATCCAAACATTGTTTTTTGCATCAACCCATGAAGATAGAAATTAGAGCCGCTCCAGCGGCAGAAGCTCCAGCAAACCAGATGGATAAAGAGACCAGCATAAAACTAGGAGAAAGGAAAATATATCCAGCTAAGACATCTCAGCCCGAAAAAATACTGAAAATAGGTGCATCTAAGGATTGGCAACTACCTCCGAAGCCTAAACCTGGACGAAAACCAGGAGATACTAGGAAAAACAAGACCCAAGGAGCCACAAGCGGGCGTCTGCAAACATACAGGAACCAGGTAACTCTAGCTCCTTCTAAAGGTGGTGAACTAGTTGCTGTTCAGAGCCGAGGTGTTCCTCTTCGGACTGGCCACCAACATCAACATCCTCTCCAACATGACCACGTACATGAACAAGCCGATTCTAATGGCAATAATCGAATACAACCAAAGTCATCAACTACTAAGACGAGTGAGGATACTGGGGAAGACTCAGGTGTGCTCTCACTTGACTGTGGACTCTGCGATTCGGGTGGCCACTGCGCTTGCGATGCACTCGGAATAAAGCCCAAGTTCGATTTGTCGAAAGTTGGAGAGGGCCCTATCTTTGGAATCGATTTGGAGTCTTTTGAACCCATGGAAGCTGTTCCTTTGAAGAGAAAAAACCTACACGATTACGAAAAAGTGAAAAAGCTCAAGGCCATGCGCACGAACAAGCAACAACCTACTCCTAATCACACTCCTGTACGACCCCCATCAACTGAATACCAAAAAGCAGTCCAGAAAGGTTGCGGATTCTGTGGTACGACGGACTCGGACTGTCTATGCGAGTCAGACAAAGGAGCAACCGAACAAGTCATTGCATCAGCCAAAGAAAAAATAGCTCAGTTTACTCCTGGTACTTGTGAAAACTGCCTACAAGACCCTATGGGGACGCTATTTTGCGTATCTTTGTTGTCTGCTCGAAGGCCAAGGAAACCCTCGGCGTTGTCAATTACTTGCGATCAGACCTACCAGACACTCTCAAGACATCGCAAGTTTTTGGAAAGCGATCTGGCATCTATTATAGCTGATCTTGAAGCAGACAACGGCATGGTGGATGTGCAAAGTGTGTCCCGGGCCCTGAGAAACATGGACGAACGTCGCAAAGCATGATGAATGAGACCTCGTTTTATATTTATATATATTTATTAATAGGCTACAGAATAAAGCCATTCTAAGTCAAGTTGACTAAGCACTATTCTTGACATTGACACCTTCGATCGCAGGAGTATTAACAAACCACCTGGCAGAAGAGCCAGAAGACTGGTTCACCAGTGCACAGGGTAGGCCCTTCTCAGGCGTTTCGAAGATCTGCTTCAATACAGGAGCCTTACCTGCACCTTCTGCCACAAAAGCAATAGACGTAGCATATCTCAATACTGGGAATGTCAGAGTAATTCGCTGAGGAGGAGGCTTTGGCGAATCATCCAGTCCAGCAACCAACAGACCTTCTTCTTTGAGCAGCTTATGACCTGGGAACAGCGAGCAAGTATGGCCATCTGGGCCGCAACCCAGCAAAACCAAATCAAGAACAGGCTTCTCACCAAGCTGTTCCACCAACGTCTTTTGATAAGCATTAGCGAAAAGTGTGAAGTTGGCATCGAACGGAATTGTGTCGTCCAGAGGAAACACCGTGGGAAGAGCTGCCGGATCGGACGCATCTAAATGGTCCAAAAGCTCCTTCTTAAGCGAACCATAGTTACTATCTTCATGATCAAGCGGCACAATTCGCTCGTCGGCAAAAAATATTCGCCATTTTCCCCATTGAACCTCGCTTGCTCGCTTGAGGAGCCCATTTCTAAGTACTTTTACGAGAGAGCCACCTGAAACAGCCACATCGAAGTGTGAACCTGCTTTCAAGGCTTTGTTCTGAGCCTCTATAGTGAACTCAGCAACAGCGTCGGCTACATCAGATGACTCATTATAAGCGTAAATCAATGGTTCTGGCATAATGGTGGTTAAATGTGATGAGAATGATGTTGAGTTTCTACCACTCGAGGGGCTCAATATTTAGTGCGGCGGGGATCATTCCCCCACGCTGGAAGTAGTTTGTTAGATAAGAGACATTGTTGGAATTATTTCTCACTAGATAAATTAACTAGAAGCCTCGCCATCCTTTTTATCTCTGGCAGTCTTGGAGTATTTCAGCATCAAGCCGATTTCGTGCAGGTAAGTCTCCTCTCTGTATGCCAAGCGTACGTCTGGAACATTCGTCTTTTCCATCTGGTTACCAGATGTGCCGTGGCTCATGTATTTCTTACCAATCCAATGCTTCTTGAGAGCAGCTTCAAATCCTGACTGTAGAACAGAGTTTCGGGCAAGTTCGCACATGTCAACACCAGACAGTTTGTATATTTGGGCTGCGACCGAGTACTCCTCAATCAACGGCTCTCGAGTATATGAGAATTGTAATGGATCATCAGTGGATAGCGATACATTGAGCCCTCTCATGAAGTAATTGTAGAATGGATTTTTGTTGTATGTCAAGAACAGGGCGTTGTTGCTCAAAGGTGACATTGCTATTCCGATCTGATCCAAGTAGTAAAGGTATTGAATAAATGGCACTTTTCGCAGTAGAATACCATGGTTAATACCTTGAGAAGTTAAATAAGCTGCTACCAAGTGCTCAGGATCACCTGCTTCGCCAGCGTGAGGCCTCAGTACAAACGTATTATCGCCGCGAATCTTTCGCCAATTGTTCAAGGAGCCAATATTGGCATAAAGATAATAAAGATAGTATGAATAAGGAGGATTATTGTTCAGATTCCACTCTGGGGCGGGAGGGAACTTTCTGTGAACTCTCCTATCGGCCTTCGATTCATCATCAACCGAGTCGAAGCCAACAACTCTGTGCAAAAAGACATACAATTTGGGATGACTTGCCGGATTTTGGGTGACTTCGAACAGAGGACGGAAGATATTATCAATCATCTGTTTGAAATTTTCCACAATGCCAGTAGCTTTGTACAGATTGTACAGCCGAGGAATTTGGATTAACCATCTGACATTATTGGAGAACAGCTTGTTGTCGACCACCCAACCTGCCAATTTATCCCACTCGTTAGGATCTCTACCATAGATAGAAATTCGGTATTCGACCATTTGGTACTTGCTAGCTTCAAGATCCTCCATGACTTCTTTAGTGATCTCTGCAAGATATCTACCTTTGATGTAGTTATCAGTTTTCAGAAAGATTTCTCTCAATCGAGACTCTCCAATCGGGTTGTATTTCAAGTTGAACTTGTCAAACCGATGAAAAGTGTCTTTATGGGCATGCATATCAAGTGTATCTATGGACAAGTCGTAAGCTCTAAGGCCCAACGAGTCGAACACTTCGCTCAGAGTAAGAAGCTGGTTATCTCTAAATATAACAACTTCATTCGGAGATTTCTTGATTTTATACTTTATGAATCGCAGCAAATGCTTTTGATTCATACAGGCAGAATGGTGAACATGTGTGTCGACCTTTCTAACATTGTAGAAGTCTCTATGAGGAGTCTTCTTGGAGTCAGCAGTCTCTTGATACTCATTTAACAAGTAGTACAGATTCCACTTAGCTTCCAGATATTCTAAACGACGAAAAGCAAAGCTTTTGACTGGGCCATCGGAAGAAATATCGACGATATGATCCAGATCAATGTAATACTCTCTCAGAGATGGCATTTTGACAGAGGGGTTGTTAGCCTCCTTGGAAGCTTCATCCTTGAAAACCTCATAAACGCCTTCAGAGTTTACAGCAAAAACCATTCCATCGTCAATATCGGGGATCGCACAGTCTTCGAACTCGAAGTCAGCTCCAACCTCCTTGACAGGGATTCGAGTGCCATCCTCGAACTCTTTGGTTGCTTCTTTCCAAGAAGGCTTTGGAGGAGGCGGGTAGATACTCCAGGACTCTTGGTTTTTGGGGTTATCTTCTTCTCGCTGCAACGAAATCTTCTGGTATTTGTGTCTAAGTTCCAGGCAGTCATGAACCTTATCATACATGGCAGATAACTCCACCGCAATAGTGGGATCCTCCTCAGCCTCAGCAGAACTGTAAGTGCCATCAGTAGCCTGTTTATGGAATGGAAGAGTCTCAAGCTTAGCAAAGGGGTCTTTGGCAGGGGCAGGAGGCGGGGCCTTCACAAAAGTAATAGGGGACTTAGGGGGTCCATCATGCTTTTGATCTTCCTCTGAGATTCCAGTGAGATCCAAGGGAGGACCGGTGAAACTCGCAGACCTGGCCGACCTGGAAGGATCACTGGCCATCTGCAATGCTTCCATCTTGGCCGACAGATTCTGCATATGTTTCTCATCTGCCAGCGAGTGAGATACCCCTCTGCTTCTCCCTATAGACATCGGGTATTCCTCGTCGTCCAGCTGGTGTATTTCATCCTCATCAAAAAATATGTCATCGACATTGTTGCTATTAATATCAATTGGATTCGGGGTCATGGCAGAGTGACTGTGTTAATGCAATGATCCTTTCCCGGTCTCCAGATGTGTTTGCTGATGGTTCAACTTGATAGCCGCGCGACGGCCGCCGGAAAAACTTAGGTGGACCGGCGGGGTTGTTAAGCCCGGGCAAGATCTCGCAGCAACGTATAGCAAAAACTGGAATTAAGTTATTTACTCGGATCGAGTTTGAGCACCAGAAACAGACGGCCTATTCACGCTGTATTTAAGTTTTAGTAGGACCTTGGCCCGGCCACTGTGTCAAGTATGCTGAGGTGAGATCTGGCCCGAGCGAGGGAAGAGCGTGAGGCCAAAATAGTTGCTATGACAACCATCGTGCGAACTATACCATTGACATTTTGTTTTTGTTTACTTCATCATCTTCTCAACTAGAACCCCCAAACGTTGTATTAGTGCTCCGACAGCCATTGCGTTGCTTTACTAGCCAGAATGGATGATAAAAAATATTTGGAGCCAGGTAGGTCAGATCAGCTTCTATTATGATAGTTGCAGTATGAAATGGAGGCAGAATGCTCCTAAATGTCCAGCTGTACCTGATATGTTGTATGGGATCACATGCTAATTGTGCCAGGGTTTGATCCCGAGAAGCTCACCATGGCTCAGCTGCGAAATATCTTCGTAGCCCATGATGTAGAATACCTTTCGTCATCGAGAAAAGCTGCGCTAGTCGATATATTCAGAAAGGAAATTGCGCCGCAGGCCCCCCAGCTTTTGGAGCGAGCAAACGGAGTAACTGCGCATGCTGTGGGAATCGTTGATGCTGAGACTAAGAAACCATCTTCGCGGAGGAAGACTGTGGCTGTTGCTGAGCAGCCACCATCTCCTGTGAAACCTTCCACAAGAGCTTCGCTGAGTCCGCGGAAGTCTTCTCGACCCAAGAAGTCACCCGTTAAAATAAGAGCTGACCTGGAAGATACCCAGGAAGAAGAGAAAAAGACAGTAGAGGAGCCAAAGGAGGAGACAAACCAGATTGGCCAAGTCCCCAAATTGGAACCACCCAAGATTTCGGAGCCTCCTACCTCTCCTTCGTCTCCTAGCCGGCGTCGAGTCAGAAAAACCCAGGTCAGGGATCCCGCAAGTGCTGCCGGATACAAGCCCCAACCTGTCACTAATAATACCCCAGTTTCTATTGTTGGAACAAAACGTGCAAGCATTGCACAGGCCCAAGAGAAGGAAGCTGAGCTCGTGCCGAAGAAGGCCGATGCCACTCCCGACGATGATCGAAGGAAATCGTTCTCTCCTCAAAACATTTTCCAGTCCAGTCCCTCGCTCTCTTCCAAGAAAAGTCGAAAAAGGGCTAGTCTGGAGTCATCTACGCCTGCTAAGAGGCAGCAACTCGATAAACATCTCGATGATGGCGATATAGAAATGGCAGATGATGAGACTGCAGATGATATCAGGCTCAATGAAACCACCTATCTAAGTGCAACAGAGTCATCAATTGCAGATACATCTTCGATCAATGAGGAGTTTGCCACTCCAGTTAAGGATGGTGGCCAGCCAACACATATTCCTCGTACGGAACCTAGCAAGTTGAAGTCTGCGCTCAGAAAAAGCTTTGGTACGGGACATGCACCTCAAACCGAGATTCGGTCAAAATCTGACCGACTCAGCTTTATGCCGGACCTTAACGACCTTAAGATGTCTAAAGAGTTCTCTGACACCTTGAGAGGTCTGAAGAAGACATCAAAGGACAGCAAGGTCGAAGAAGCTTCATCTTCAACACCAGAAAATACGGCTGAAGCTGCAGAGGTAGATAACAAGATTGCAGAGCTGGAGGCTGAGGTGGATAAGGAGATTAAAAAGAAGAAGTCCAAGCGACTGGTCCGCAAGAGAAAATCGATAGCCAGAAAAGTCTTTCGTTTTACTGGCCAACTACTTTGGATTTTGTTCAGAATAAGCCTTTTCGCAACCCTTGTGGCCTATATCGCTTGGTGGAGAAAAGAGAGGTTCGAAATCGGGTACTGCGACGTTGATCTGGCTCCTAGACATTCCTCAGAAGGACAACTGGAGAAATATCTCGATTATGTTCGTCCTTCTTGTATTCCTTGTCCAGATCATGCAAAGTGCTATCCCAATTTCCAAGCAGTCTGCGAAGAAGGCTACGAGTACCTTCGCAACCCGTTTTCATTTGGAGAGTTTTTACCCTTAGCTCCTACATGTCGCCGTGACAGAGAGAAGCTGCGAAAAGTAATTCTCTTCGAAGATAAGATATATGAAGTCTTGAGAAACCGGAATGCAGAGGCGGAATGCGGCGAATCCGCTGTCGGTGCTGCTGTCGAGGAGGACGACTTGCGAGAAATAGTCTATGGTATGAAAGTTCCGAGCCTGGGCGACGATGAATTTGAAAACCTGTGGAAAATTGCCATTGAGCAAGTAGAAAACGCTGAGGAAATTATTGTAAGGCAAGAAACGATTGAGTATGCCCATTAACTATGAGAGTATTTTTCATGGCTAACTTTTTACAGGTCCGAACCTTTAGTGACATTGAACTACGAAGGAATCAAGAGACAGAGGAAACCGAAGAGTACATCATCGAAAAAAAAATGGTACAGTCGACGTCCTTGGCCAACATCTCACTCAATTGCCGATTCCGACTCTATGTTAAGGGAACAGTGGCAAGATATCGAAAGGAAGTTAATGGATCTATAATAGGATTGATTATAATTTTGGCCTTGCGGTCTTGGGCCAGGCGAGTGTTTGCTCAAAGGAAGCTGGTAAAATCAATCGTGGATAGTTCTCTAGATCATCTTGTTACCCAGCAGGAGGAATCAGACAATGATAAGCGCGGACTTACCCCACGGTTTCTTGCAGTGGTTCACCTTAGGGGCAAATTCCCCGAGGTTGCCAATGGAAGAAATGAGACGGTATGGAAGGCGGTACGGAAGCAAGTGGAAGATGACTCCAATATCCGAGTACGCCAAATTGAAATCAATGGAGAGATCATGAGGGTGTGGGAATGGATTGGAGGGTCCCGAGCGAATAAGTAAAGAAAGAAAAGGAAGTAGAGAAGAACAAAGGAGGAGTGTAATTGGATGCAAGATAGATGTGAATGACTGAATGACAACTGTCTTTACCGATAGATGATAATAATATGCTTAATAGTTATAAATATGTAAATCAGAGCAGAACCGAGGTTCGAGATAAAACGATGAGGATAGCGGGTAGTAGGCACCAACAAAATCATATACTCATTAACAAGAAGCTATATATATTTTTCATTGTGCGCCACTAGTTATTGCTTTCCAATCTTCTTCTCCAGTTCGATGACGTGAGATTCCAGGGTTCGGATCGAGTCCTGCAGCTGCACAACGTCCAACAGGACGGCACCATTGGCATTTCTGTATTCATCGAACAGGTAGTAATATGCACCAAAGCCGGTGAGGGTAGTTCCAAGAAGGAATCCGAGGAAGCTGGACATTAGTATATAAGAGGCGATTAGTGAAATACGGCATATACAAGCTAACATACCCTCCACGGAAAGCTCCAACCTTTCTACGTGGACGCACTACCGGAGCAGCGACAATTGGAGGTACCTGCTCAGCAGCACGTCGTACGGTTGTTGAGAATTGACGGGCAGAGATCCTAAGCATGTTGATGTAGATGTAAAGATGTGTATGTTGATGTGTATAAAGTGTGGTGGGGGTGATTGTCAGAAGACACACAAAAGATTTGTTTTATTGGCTGGAGAGCAAATTGCCGAGAAAGGGGCAATGCTCATGCCTGTACAACAAGACTATATAATATTAATTGACTATTAACAGCTATGGCTATGTCTTCTTCCTTCATTTCCATTCACGTCCAAAAAGGTCGCTAGACGGGGGAATAATGCTAATATATTCCGGGGTCCTGAGATGTCGCTTGTCGCCGTTACAATTGACTTGGATCTCCTGCGGCTCGAACGGCTTTTGACGTAATTTAGGCTCTCAGAGTAACCACCGGAACTGGTGGATACACTTGTAGCACTGCTAGCAGTGGTAGTGGTAGAAATTGAAGATGCTCGTGAGCTTAGGGAGATGTTGTTATCACAGCTCATTGTTGAAGATGAGCTCAGGGAAGAAAGCCGGCTGACATCGGTGCGAACAGGGTCTTTCGAACAAACCACCGATGTAGTCATTAGAGGCGTGACTACAATTAGAGGGACTGAGCTCTTAGAGCATAGATAGGAGGTGATGGTAGTCTTGTTCTTCGAGCGAGAAGAGTTCTTGGCTTTCGAGGTGACCACCACCAGACAGGGTTGGTACATTTGGACGCAGTTTTTCACCACAGACTTGACTTTGCCAATTCCAAGTTCCACAGTGACGCTGACTTTAAGGTCATTGCCTATAAGCTCCAAAACAGAAGACAGAATGCGTTGAGCCTCATCATCGTATTGATTCTGGGGCTCCATGCGAAGAGTAGGGCCGCATGATGCCGAGCATCCAGAATAACTTGTCAACGACGATGGCAGACTAGTAGGGCTTACACTAACATTAAGGTCTGTGTCCACAGTCGCATCAGCGGATGGTGAAAGAGATGCCTTCGGTGCAAGTTCCTCTTCTAAGCAGTGCTTCACGCAAATGATCTCATCTCCATCTTCTACCAGACTATGCCTCAGCCAATTGACAGCACTATATGAATCACGGTAGTCATCAGAGAAGGCGACCATATATGCTCTAGAGGTGCCAGAGCTGTGAAACTCGGGGTGCCGAGCCGAGACAGACACACATCGGTTATCGCTTGGACTGCCCCTGGCGGGATTCCGGGCCCGAATAAAGTTCTGCTTTGTAGACTGGTGCTTGCCAAAGGGAAAAAAATTGAAGCCATGACCATTAGTTGGGGAGCTGCTCGAAGGGCCGCCGGGGCTGGCATGGTGCTGACCCTTCATCTCATGGCTCGCTCCACCGCAGGCCGATATCGTTTCAAACGAAACTCGCCTCACAAACGGGCGAGAAGTAGATGGCGACGAAAGATCATTGGCTGGAGGACAAGGAGTCAATGGGTCTATCTCGGCTTCGATACAGGCTCTTCGGGGCAATCCTGATCCGGAGAAGTCGGGCTCGAGAAAGGTGATTGTCATGATTAGGTTTCTTGAATGCAGGATACAAAAATCACCTGTTCCCTGACTGCCCTTTTATGTCTCGAACCTTTTCATTTTGCTAATTAGTCTCTGGACCCGCTGGAGGGGTTTCTCCCGGCTGAGCCTTTAATCTAACCCACTTTGATTACCTCGAGAGGCTCAAAAGCAATTTCAGCCGCACTGCGATAAGCCGAACGTCCCAAGAGGATGATTGTTGTTGCTTGGTCGCCGCCATCATCAACAACATTAGTCCAACAAACACGACAAAATGAGTCCCTGGACGTGGTTTCGCCAGGTCTATGACTATTTATTGTCTTTATTTTGGTATGTAGCACGAGGATTTGATAATCCCCATTATTTGTCGGGTTCCACTAACACAATCTAGGGCAACGGAGGTAAGCCAAGTCAAAGCTGTATAAACAGAAGTTTCCTTCTGTCTGCCTCGGCACTCCGACTAACAGTAAATTAAGCTAGATATTACTCTCCTCGGACTACAGAGTGCAGGGAAAACATCCCTATTGAAGGTTCTTGTGGTAAGTTAACGTCTATTGTTGAATTCTTCCACCCCCTGGGCCAAGACGACCCTAACCCCCCCTCTAGGGAGATGAGTTTCCTCAAGATTCAATACCCACAGTAGGATTCGCTATGAAAAGGATCAAGGTCGGCAGTGTAACCTTAAAATGCTGGGATCTCGGAGGACAGCCGAGATTTCGTTCAATGTGGGAAAGGTACTGCCGAGGCGTTGATGCGATCATGTTCATTGTAGATTCAGCCGATCCCGACAAATTCGAGCTGGCCAAAAGGGAGCTTCACTCGCTCATGGAAAAGGAAACCACCAATGGAACTCCTCTGCTTGTTCTGGGAAACAAAAATGATCTGCCCGGTGCAGCGGGCGTTGACGAGATAATTGCTGCCATGGATCTCAAGTCTCTTCGAGAAAGCCCAGTTTCCTGCTATTCAATATCGGTGAAAGAAGCCAACAACCTCAATTCGGTCCTAAGTTGGCTAATATCCCGAAAAAAGAGCAGGGCGTCAGCCGCTAATCCTTCTTCTGCATAGTCCTTACGGCATTTTTTCAATGCCGTTGGCTCATTTAATTGTGATCGACCTATCTGAATAATACCCGTTTCTGACCTTTTCGCCGATCATATATGACCCCGCTTGCCAGTATAGAATGAAGAATATGGCTTCAGCCGCTAATTCTTCTTCTACGTAGTCCTTACGGCTTTACAAAATGCCGTTGGCTCATTTAATTGTGATCGACCTACCTAAATAATACATGTTTCTAACATATTGCCTATCATACATGGATGACCCCGCATACCATTAGAGAGGAGCCGCATGAAACGATGGTGGAAAAGGTGCATTTGATCCAATTTGCTCTTCCCCATGTTCTATTGTACCCGTAATTAATTACCTTCGATTCTTCCGGCCCCTCTCTGGTTAGAATGTGATAGAGCGTTGCCGCCATTGACCCCTACACTCCTTGGGAAAGCTCGGCTACTTTCTACTCCTCAGCAACAAGTTCTTCTCAGTTGAAAGCCAGCTCATCGTTTTTGGAAGCAGGACGAGGTTTTGGCGACGAATCCCTCCATAGCATATTCTTTACAGCACAATTTTAGTAACCTTTTACTCATTCTATTGTGGTCGGTGTGCCGACATAGATAATATAGTTTTTAGCTCGTCTGCCTATTAAATACGATTCCGCTTACTATACAATAAGCCGCAGTAAATAGCGACCGAGGAAGGGCATTAGCGTTGTTCTTTCTCATACTAAATCGGTTATTAGCTATTTCTGAGTCCTTCCACCCAATTTCCGTTTTGAGCCTCCTTCCTAGTTCTGCAATAAATCCGTTGTTCGTCAAATTCTAAATGATTAACTCCTTCGGAATATCTATTTTGATGGGCATTTTAGTTCTTTTTGACCTCATAGGACCGAAGGGCCCGCAATCTCTCCAGCAAGATGGGGTGTGAATGGTGATAGGCGGAATACCAACCATCCGCTTCAAAGTAACTCAGGTTCTCCACATGAAGCCCAATGAGAGCTTGTCCGAGTTCTTTGTTGAAACCGAGCTTGTGTGCATAATGGTCAGCTTCATATTCGTGCTTTCTGATGAGAATATTGAACAGAAAGTTGACCACGCTCTCAACAGGAGTCAAAATATCGTTGAACAAAATCCATCCAACTAGGATTGGCATCTCATTGTAAAAGCCAAACGAGTTGTAAAGACTTCTGTTCTTGAAAAAAGCCGAGAAGAGAGCAAAGATCTCAAGCATGTGGAGCTGAAGAATCACCAACATCTTAGTGGTATGGGACATTGCCCAGTGACCAATTTCATGAGCTAGAACAGCAGTTACTTCGGCAGTAGTCGACTTCTCAATAAGGGTGTCGAAGATCACAATCTGTTTGGACCAGGGCAATCCAAAGAAATACGCATTGGAGTGAGAAGATCTCTTAGAACCATCAATGACATACAACTTGGTCAGAGGAAAGTTCACCGAGGCAGACAATTTTTCAACACTAGTCTTCAGTTCACCATCCTCCATAGGAGTCAGTTTGTTGAATAATGGCTGGATCACAGTGGGATAGAGGGTCATAGCAGCAATCTGGAAGACAAACACAAATACCCAGAGATACAGGAAGAAGTTATCTCCAAAATAGTCAATAATCTTAATGACAGCAGCAAGGAGAGGAGTACCAATAGCAATGCTCAGAGCTTGAGTCTTAAGCAGGTCAGTGAAATATAGTCCAATAGTCTGCTTGTTGAACCCAAACTTCTCTTCCAACACAAAGGTGCCATAAAGAGAAACAGGCAGGTCCAAAACAGTTCCAATCAACTGGAAAGCAAAAATAAACGCAATTGAAGTGGAGGCAACACCTTGTAAACTAGCAGGAGCCCAGGTCTTTATGAGAGCAGAGGCGATCCCATAGACCTTGGGCAACACGTCATAGTGAATGATGGTCAAGTTCTGGATCAGAGAATAGAAAGAATTGACAAAACCAAATTCTGCCTTCGCTCTATTGTACTTCTGACTTTTAACAAATGTATCGTTTTCGACGATATCTTTCAGTTCAGGAGGGGGTGCGGTCTTCTTCAGCACTTTGTACTGTCGCCAGCTGAGATAGTTGGTGAAAAGATATTGGCCGACCGTGAACCCGACGATCAGTCGTTTCCAGTTGAAACCGGGAATATCAACAGCATTTGCAAGAGACTACTATTAGCATTGGAGTCTGTGAGAAACAAGCCGTCGGTTTATTTCTAAATACGTACCTTTAGCAAATCCATTCTGACAGCGTTTGTGAATGCGAGATGGGAGAGTGAAATTGAGAGAGTGAAAGGGTAGGGGGAGTCGAAGGGTAAATCGATGAGATGGAAAGAACGCCAGGCCGGTTTATCATCGCTCATTTTCCCACCAACTCAGTTACGATGAGCTCACTCTGTAATTGTATTATTCTGGTATCGTTCCTTGTGATTGAATCTCTATAGAGAATACTGGGGGTACTTGGACTGGTTTCTCTCGATGATGTAATCTCGAACCTGGTACGCGGATTTGGTAAGCCGTGCAAGTTAGATAGTAACGGGCAGTTGGAGTGGAGCTTTTTGAAATCCGCGGAATCTCTATCAAACACTGCAGGTACAAATATGGAGGCCGAGGGCTGAATAATTGGCTAATAATTGGATATAGTCCCATTTCACCGAGGTTAAACCGAACTGCCCGGGGTTACTAATAACTCGGATGAAGATTTCAGTCCAATGCCCCATGGATGCGTCTTCTTCATGTTTGATTCTGAACATCTGAAGAGAAATCAAGCAACCTATTACGAGTAGTGTAAACACAATAAATGGACCGATACAGTGAATAAAATCACTCTATAACATTCAATTATCATGTAATTTCAAGAATAGTTGTTTTCAAACCACCTTCTAGTGGACCCCCTCCTCCCCGCCTTTTATTCTAGGTTCAGTTGAGCAGGAACCGATCCCTCACATTGGCACCTACAGGATGATCTAAATACGATGAAAATCAGTGTGAAGGAAATAAAATACGTTTGGGTTCAGATTATATAAATACATTCGGAAGATCAGACCATCAATCGCACGGTCCACTACAAAGTTTATATGATAGCCGTATGGAATGAAAGGCGATCTAAGTTTCCTTCAAACCAGAAATTATCACGGAGGGGGGACTGCTGATGGATAGGACAGAAACGAGGAAAAGCTCTGTATCGGCGGGATCAGCGCTTTAAAGTGGAGTTTCTGATTAAAAATCAGGCTTGGTACCCCACATTTTCCGCCTCGGCCGGCAAATGCCCATTTAAACGATCGTCTGGGGCATCAACTCCTAACTTAAATACCGGCCGACCCTCGCTCGTTTGCACGGTTTACATCACAGCAAAACATTATGGCAGACATCGAGTTGATTGTCGAGAGACTGGTGTGCGATGCTTACCCTTATCGAAATGATGGATATACTAGCCTGAATCTCAAAGTTCCTTTCAAGATTGCCTACGAGGTGTGGAAGCCCAGGGACTATGTTCCATCTGAGGAGAAGGTCAACCTCTATTTCCTGCACGGTGCTCAGCTCAGCAAGGAGGTATGGAGATATCACATCAAATATCTTTATAAGAAGCTTGGCCATAAATTGGGTATTGCGGTTTCTATCGATTCTGCTGCTCATGGAGAATCCTATCTGCTCAATAAGGATGTCATCACCGCACATCTTCCGTGGATGGACACAGCTAAAGACACCATCGTTGTTGTCAAGGAGACTCTTCAACCTGGTAGAAATATCTTGATTGGCCATTCAATGGGTGGAGCTCAAGCTAACTACGCTGCTTTTCTCGAGCCCAGCTTGTTTGATTCTGTCGTTTCTTTCGATCCAATTATTTATTACACCAAAGAACAGGTTTCCGATCCGCTTTATTACGAGGCAATGAGGATTATGCTACTCAAGCTTAGTGCAGTTATCAAAGACAAGTTCAAAAACGAGGAAGAGATGATCAAATATATGAACACCAGAGGTGTTCCCAATTCTTTCCACCCAGAGATCAAGAAAGATTTCCTGGACCATGCATTTTTGCCCAGAAAAAACGACTCGGACCCTTTAATTATGGTTCTGCCTAAGGCTGCACAGGTCGCTGGTTATGCCAATTCCTCTGAAGCACATGTTTTTGGTAGATATATCGTAAAGTCCCTCCCTCAACATGTTCTACACATTGTTGGTGACATCTACGATTGGCAATCTGAGGAAGCTATCAATGGGTATACAGCAGCCTTACGCTTCCCATCTAAAGCTGTTATCCATGGAGCGGGACATAATGCGCCCTTCCAGAAACCCGACGAAGCTATGGATCATGTCGCCAAGTTCATTGAACAGCGAATAGCCACTGATAGGACTGAAACACCCTTACCTTTTGAGGAGGGATTGAAGGATATCATTGACACTTACGCTAAGCACAAACATGCTCTCTACGCTAAATTGTAAGGTGCCCCCTTTCTGTTGCTCGTATGCATCATCATCATAGAATCATTAAGTTACAGTCAAACATACGGTAAGGCCGATAAACTACATACCATCCCGTGCTTCCAGAAAACCTTTGTACATATTTTTGGTGAACCTTCGACAATCCTTGCCATATATGATCATAGGGACAGTAGTCATTATGAACACAAAGTCAAGCACTCCAATAACAATGTAGCTATTCTCAGTACCCAGATTGTCTAACCAATCTTGACAAAAGAAGGTAAACAAACAGCCAATTCCGTTATTGATGACCGACACACCAACCATCCCTTCTAGAACCATACCAGGATAGGCATCCATTAAGTAGGACATGGACAAGTCACCTGCACATCCCCAGCCGAAACCAATGAACCCCAGTCCAACATATGGCATGGGCCAGGAATATCCCCGAGCAGTTCCAATACCGAACATGAACATACCAAGCGGGCTAATAATAGCAGTGAGAAACATCATCCACAGTCGATGTTCTGGTTCCCTGATATTCTTATTACGTTTGGCCATCCAAACTACGACAATATCAGAAAGCGTACCGCCATAAAGACATCCAATAACAGCTCCGATCAGCGTAGGAACATTCATGATCGATACCCCTGCATCACCATAGTACCAGGGCGACTCAATCCACATTTCGTCTTCGGTAGTGAGATAAAAAGTGAGCCACGCATCTTGTGCCCCCCACTGAAGACCGGAATAGAGAACAGGAGGAAACAGGAAAACCCTTAGAGTCAAAAATAATCTTTTGAGGTACTGAATAAAACCAGTTCCTCTAAGGTTAGTAGCAGGAGTGATAATAGCCATTCTTTTCCAATAGGAGTGGTGTTTCTCTTTACCGACACAGCCCTGCTCCAGATGTTCGCTATCAATCGCATTACCAGTCTCCTGCTGCCCACCCTCATTCGCAATCTGCTTCTTCTCATTACCCAAAGTTTGAGAGTCGTCTGGAAACAATTCCTGTGATAGTGCACTCCCCGTAGGTCTGCAGCTTTTGATATACTGGGTTCTATCAAAGTAAGTCTCTTCCAGCCCTAGAACCAACACGATCATTAGACCTCCAGAAATGATTACAGCAACCCATGGAACCCATCTCCATCCTGGGCCATCAGCAATATAGCCGGCAATTAATGGACCAAGATAAGTACCAATTGAGGTGGACAAAATATAGGTGCCAATTACCGAGCCAAGCTGATGCTGAAAAAACATGTCTGACAGGGACAACTGGACTTGAGCTTCAGCACATGCCTCTGAGATTCCTACAAAGAACTGATTTCCAATACTCCCGGGTGTGGTATATATTCTGGCAAACCAAACAGAGCCTCCTAAACCAAACAGGATGCAGATCAGGTACGTGATCTTCCTACCGTACAAAAAGGCAGCAGGAGAAAGCAATAACGTAAATGATCCGATACCCACAAATAAAACACCGGCTGCAGCATTCATGGCGTTCCAAGAGATCCCCAAATCTTCATTCATCGAGTTCTGAGCAGCTCCAGCATCATTGGAAGTAGCTGCAGTGAAACCGGTAATGAACATCAATAAGAGAAAGTGCCAGTATTTGCGCCACTTGTTCCAGTTCAAAGGGTCATTTACCGAATCAGAAGGTTGGGGAATTAGCAGCACGTCTCCTTCACGTTTCACTACTCCGTCATGAGTTGCGAGTATTCGCTCCTCTTCTGCCTTGAGATCTTCTGTGCCAGGGACCCAGTCATCATCTTCGACAAAACTGCTTGCAGGAGGGGTAAATGTCATAGTCACACGATTCTAAGTCCAGTGCCTCGTACCTGTTAAGGCCAAGGGTCGTACCTTTCTCAGAGAATTTTTTTTTGCGCAAAAGTCAACGAATGAAGCTAAATCTGTGGCAGATTTAAGAGTTTTTCAACGGCACTGATGCGGCGAAAAAATTGAGCCGCTCGATGATCAGCGCTGTGATGCCCGAATAGGCAATCGTAGGATCTAATTTCTCAGTTAAACAGCAATTTTGTTGAGAGCCAAAATACTGGATTGATCATATAATGCGAAAAGAATTGATGGCCCGCCAGTACTCGCTAAGTTTGGCTTTTCACCTGGTTGATGCCAATCGGTGTTTGTGCAGGGACCTCGGTCGCGTGAGCAACTACCAGAGAGCTTCCATCAAATCACAAGTGTTCACGAGAATATATCCCTATTAATTCATTTAGCTATTATGGAATAGAAGAGATGGATAATAAGAAACAGTAGTTCTGGAATCAAATAGACCTCATTTAGTACTGTTGCCATGCATGATGTACAGATTTTCGGCAATGAATGGATAGACGGCCACGCCGACCTTGAGCACATTCATAATGTTTTAGCCACAGACGAAAGGTCTTTAATATCTTTTGGAGTAGTTCTACAACAGCCTCCAATATATCTTGCACCGTTGGTGTACCACTTACAGGCCTCGGAAGACAGCGAAGCCGGCGATGGGTTTTCGGTCCAAGTTTTTGTAGCCGGGTCAAAGAGATCTCCAGAGTTAGGATATATAATCAATGGCACAGATTCAGTAAATGCGCACAAGTTCGACAGAACCTCTGTTGCCATGTTTATGGGGAAACAATTAGCACCAACAGCTAGTATCCTCGCTCCTGAACTGCGATGTGAAAGCACATATTTGACTACCACCTCAAGAGGCGTGCCGTCCGCCAAAGTTGCGGCATTCAACAGGCTTAAAGAGATCCAATAAGGAATGTGGTGCGCATTAACGATATCAATCAGCACTTTGACCTCGTTGAAGTTGGGAATCGTCTCAAGAGCTAGAATATCGGGCGACTCCCTTGTGATAGCGCCAACCCTCGAAAGGTGGAACTCCTTCAGACTATCCAGAGTCTGCCCAGGATAGTCTCCGGAATATTCGGCACCATTACCCAAAATCGCTCCATAGGGCCCAATGCTAGCGGCAACTCGGCATTCTCTTCCGGTTGCAGTCTGCGCATAGTCATCTCTTGCGGACTTTGCTATTCGTACAGATTCAGAAATCAGACTCTCAGCCTCCTGAGTTGTAATGGCGAAACCTCCATCGATAAAACCTTGAATGCTGGCTTGGTATGTAGAAGTGATGATTATATCGGCTCCTGCTTCAAGATAATCATAGTGGATCTGGTAAATGGCATCTTTATGATCCACTAGAGCCTTTGCAGACCACAGGTTACTACTGACATCAACTCCTCTATTCTCCAGCTCTGTTCCAAGACCACCGTCAAGAATAACAAGACGCATGATAGTGCAGCGTCTGATATCGATTGAAGAAGAACCGTCGTTGGTGTGTTGAGAAGATGGTCATCCTGCGGCTCAAATCTACTCCATCATTAGCCGTTATTACGAAAGTTTCGGCTAACAGTACATTACTTTTAATAATACAGCATTTTTATTACAGTCATATGTGAATTATCACCTATTTTATAAGTTAAGTCGTCTCTCAGTTAAATATTTAGAAAATCCCGTTAGAAGTTTTACCACTCGCGAACACCTTGTACACTTCGTTTCGGACGAATTCATCATCCTGATCTCGAACTTCTCGAGTGTGAATTGTGTAATTTCTAACCTTAGGCAAGATGACAACCCAAATCACCCAAAGAATACCGCCGAAGCCGAAGAGGCCAAGACCGACAACACAGTGCAGATAATAGGGCAGATGCTCGTAGACATTCTGGCCTGCATCAGGAGGGATGAACGGCGCGACAATGAGATACAACGAAGCCAGGAAGAAAAAGAGTACCACTGGCCAGCTTGCCCTAATGGGAGGGTTCCAGTCGGGGTAGGGCCTCCAGTACAGGTACAAAAGAGCGAAAGCCACAAAGGAGTTCACCACAGACAGGGGATATGAAATAAGGTTCAGAATAAAGTTATAGGCATCACCAGGAGGAGGAGCCAGCATAATAATAACAGACACAGCCCAGTGTTCAGCGAGACCGGCCAGGGGAGCGTTCAAAGGTTTGTTAGATGCGAAAATCCTGGAGAAGGGCAAGATGCCTTCCTTAGCGAGCTCCTGTACAAGTCTACCTTGAGAAAAGATAACAGACAGGACATTGCCTAGAGCAGACAAGGCAACGAATACAGAGAGAGCCTTTTCGGCATTAGTTCCGAAGACAATTCGGAAGAAGCTCGCAGCCAGAATTCTTCCGGATGATAGAATTTCCTCCTTAGGTACAACAGCAAAATATGCAATGTTAACAAACATATATAGAATTGTAACCAACAGCAAAGCAGCAGGAGCTCCGATCTTCAATACCTGTCTGGGGTTCTTGGCTTCGGACAACGCGTAGTTGGCATTTGAATAACCGACGTAGGACCAAATAACGTTATACAAAGCCATCACGACACCATAACCACTGGTTTTGGTACCGTCATAGTTCTTGAAGGCATGGTGGAAGTTACCAGTCGGCGTGACAGAATGGATTCTTCCAGACAATGCAACCCAGCCAGTGACGGTAATGAGCACAATAATGGCCAGCTTAAAAACTCCAAGGACATTTTGAAGTCTCAGACCCCAGGTTCGAGCAAACGCATGGATCAAGAAAGCGAAGGTGACACAGGCCAAACCAATACCTCGCTGGTTCCATCGATCAACCTCCTTGCCAGCAGCGCTGAGGATATATTCACCAAATACAACTGAGTTAGAAGCAGCCCATCCTAGAGAGACGACATAAACACCGTACATAGCATTGGCAAGAAAACGAGGTTTTTTGTAAAAGTATTGCAAGTAGTTCTTTTCAGCACCATTTCGAGGAATCTGAGATCCCCATTCAACATAAGTGTAAAGACCACTGGCAGCAATTAAGCCACCAACGACCCAGAGGATTAGAGCCAATCCAACGGAGCCAGAAAGAGAGAAAATGGCGGACGGAGTAGCAAAAATACCGGTACCGACCATTCGGTTGAAAATGAGAAAACAAGCAGAAGTCAAGCCAATGGACTTAGGCTGCTTCTCTGATGAAGTTTCAATTTTGACAATATCTACCGCAACATCGTCCACTTTAGGAGATGCAACACCGGAATCCTTCTCGGAGGAGGAGTGAAAGACGGCAGCTTCAGTGTCGGCAGGATACAGGTCCTCGTCGGACTTTTTGTTAAATCCAAAAACCATAATTCTTTTAGAACGGAAGTCAAAAAATCTTAGAAAAAAAAAACTTAGAGACTAAATCTAAAGAATCTGCACTGATTGAAATACACGCATATATATACAAATCCTCGGGAGATTCCAGAACTATTACAAAGTTTTCTGAGCCTCACGATGAGCTGCTCATCGCATTGATTTAGGCATTGAAATTATGCTATGTCACGGGGAATCGCAAGAGCCCTTCAACAAGTTTCGCAACAGAAGGCGGCAAAAGGCTATCAACGGGTCAGTCAAAAAGAAAACCCGGCTGAGGAACGGCATCACGCCAGGGCTGGCTACAGTTGGAAATAAGAATTTGCAGTGCGCAGCCAGAAGGTGCAAAAATACGCTCATTTTGGTACAATCTCTATTACTATCAGATCTACAGATGTATGGAGTCATCAAAATAGCAAAAACGTGGGATTGCTAATTTCTTGCATTCTGCAGACACCAATTCTATCTCTGAGCGTCGTTTACCGCTGCTACCTATAGCACGTAGTAGCCGTGGTGATAAAGGCTCATGGTGTAGAATAGAAAATTTTCTACCGCCAAAATATGCACCCAGGGTTGTGCGGCTCAGAACTTTGGGTGGGCATCGACATGCTAACCGGATTAAATGACCTTTCCTGGCGAAATCAATCTGGAAATTGGCACAAAGGCTATCTGACATGCAGACGCAAATCTCACATCAGGGGAGGCCCTATGAGGAAAATCTTGGCGACGAGGTTATCGAAAATGGTGCTAAAGCTGGCACTGATGACCGATGATCACGATATATGGGGTGCCACCTCGACTCCACACACGGGTATACCCTATTATGATCTGCTGATCACTAAGCTAGGACAATATGTCGGCACTAGAAGGATCGGGCTCGTGCAGCCAATAAATATTTTCACCGCCAGATGATAATAGGGTATAGGCGATATCCCCTGTCACTGTTGGAATCTGGTGGTTGTAGACTAAATGATGGGCTTTCACACTTTGTGCCATTGTGAAGGTTTGTGCAGTCTTTGATATACTTTTTGTAGCTTGCGAGGTTCCCCCAGATATAGTGCACTGGTGTACAATGGTCAGAATGTCGCAGTTCTAAGTTTAATATTAACTATAAGTCGGGGAAAGTGGTATCTTTGACCACACAACCTTTCAAAAACTAAAACCAGTACCTGCCCGATAGATGAGCTGAAATAACCGTCTATTAGTACAAACTGATACTGTAAAATAGTTATCTATTAGTTTCAAACTGATATTGTGTTAATGCTCGAGTTACAGTTTTTCATTGCCGATCAGCGTTAGGTTCGCTTTAGTCGCATTAGCCCGCAGAGGTTCGTGCAATTGTGTCCTCTGTTCATTAACTCGAGTACGGCATAACTGAGAAACGGTGATGATAAGTGCTATAAAGTAAAAATCGTTACTGTCAGTTGGCTACTGGCTACCGATACTGGTGTGGCGAAATGGTTGCTGGTTTGTGGAGCAGCAAGACCGACGGCTTGAAAGCTCTGCGCACCAACAGCCGATCATATACAGTTATTCCTCAACATTGTATGCCTGTAAGAAAGCTGCCTTTTTCTTAGATTTTTTGCTGTCGTCTGACAGAATAATTATTCCATTAGTTCGGCACTCGCTTGGCAGCCCCTCTATCTGATGGAGCCTCCAAATCCCCAATACATTCAGACGAGTCCCGAGATATCATAGCTGGAGTCTGCTTATAGAGCTGTGCATGTGCAAGCTTAGTGAGACTGGTGTACAAGAATACTTATGTGAAGCGCAGAAGGAAACGAAATGAAACTGAAACTGAAACTGGAATGAACCAGCCCTCCAGTGATCTACAGATCCACACTTGGCCTATAACAAAGCTTATAAATTATTGGGCTTGCACGCACGTACCCTCTCTATTTAATTGGCTATCTTCTAGGGCGCACTAGCCTTGAAAACAATAACAAGCTACAGACGAGGAGTGACATCCCGTCGATAATATACTTCAATACTTTCGGGGATTGGACTGGCCAAAACACATCAAATAGCCATATTTCCTTAGATCCGAGGGATTTACACAGAGCTGGGGTAGTCGATCAAAACGGCAATTGAGCGATATGAACGAGAACTTTGATAAATCTTTAAGCTCGCTTACAAACACACTTCTAACAGCGGCAGAAAAACAAAAACTATAAAATTCAAAAATATGTACCGACCATGCCGATTAGAGTACGACTTTCTCGGTTGCATGAGAGTGTTGGAAACAAATAAACCCCAGACTGGCTGGCAGCTGGTTAGGCTGAAGCCGCACGCTGACATGGCACCCTTGGGCCTGAGAGTTAATATTCGCTCACATCAAAGCTTATTCTCTTTTAATATCCCTCGTTCCTGCGGTTATGTTGATGCCTAAGGTATCCGACGCTACCATTCCAACGGACTTAGTCTGTGTTGCTCAAAGGTTGAAACCCCCCTGCTGTGGCTCTGCCTTTGGTAGTGATCGGCACACGTGGGTTAAGCATGGTTTAAACCAGCCTTGAAAGACTATGATCTGCGTCGTACAACCTCGCGAGAAAACGTGGATTTGATTTATACCGAAGCTGATAGGCCAATTGATCCTGTAGCATTCCTCATGTTACATAGGCTACAAATCTGGATGATACTTTGCCGTCGGTATGGGACGCGATGGCATGTTACAGCAGGTGGTAAAAGCGTATAAATAAGCAAATGAGGTCCTGGTTTTGGCCATGTCCTGATTGATATTTGTCCTTTATTCAAACCATCTCCAAATGAAGTTTCAAGCTTTTGTTATTCCTGCAGCTTTGGTTTCTGTAGCCTCCGCTGCCGCTGCTCCGTCGTTTAGCACTATTCAACCCAGTGCCTCCGAAATATCTGCAGCTGCAGCTACTGCAACTAGCTATCAGTTCGCTGAAAATGACAGTGGTTATGTTAGTGGTAAAGCGTTTGACCGAGTCGTTATTATCTGGTTGGAGAACACAGACTACGATAAGGCAGCAGGTCAGGCCAGCCTGGTGGAGTTGGCCAAGCGGGGTATTACCTTGACCAACTACTGGGGAGTCACTCATCCTTCGGAGCCTAATTACATGGCTTCTGCCGGTGGTGACTACTTTGGTCTCGGAACTGATAACTTCGAGAGACTTCCTTCCAACATTTCCACTGTGGCCGATTTGCTGGATACCAAGGGCATATCTTGGGGTGAATATCAGGAAGATATGCCATACTCAGGCTACCAAGGTTACCAGTATCTGAACCAGTTTACCGGTGCTAATGACTACGTTCGAAAGCACAACCCGTTGGTGTTCTACGACTCCGTCACCAACAGCACCGATCGACTGTCACGACTTAAGAACTTGACGTCCTTCTACGAGGACTTCGCAGCTGAGCGGTTGCCCCAGTGGTCCTTTATCACTCCTAACATGGTCAATGATGGTCACGATACCAATGTTCTCGTATCGGGTGACTGGTCTCTCGGTTTCTTGACCCCTTTGCTGGCAGACAGTTACTTCACCGACAACACCCTGGTAGTTTTGTCTTTCGATGAGAATGAAACATATACCATTCAGAACAAGGTATTCACACTGTTGCTCGGTGATATTCCCAGTAGTCTTCAGGGAACAACTGACGACACATACTTTGATCACTACTCTTTGATCTCCTCCGTCTCGGCTAATTGGGAACTGCCTACGCTCGGAAGATACGATTGTGGTGCCAATGTTTTCCCTATCATTGCTGACAAGGTTGGTTACACAAACGTGGCTGTCGATACAGACAATCTGTATGCCAACGAGTCCGTCACAGGCTACCTTTCTGACTCTAGTTATTCCATCCCTGATGCCAACCTTACTTGTATCGGTGCTGGTGGAAAGAATGCTCTGGGTGGAACTTCTAGCAGTGGAAGTTCTAGTTCTAGTTCCTCTAGTTCTTCTGGCTCTTGCCCATACCAGGGCAAGCCGGGCCACGAGTATACCAATGGCAATGGGAATGGCAATAGCGGCAGCAGCAGCAGCAAGAGCAGCGGTAACAGTAACAGCAACAGCAACAGTAACAGCAACAGCAATAGCAACAGCAACAGCAACAGCAATAGCAACAGCAACAGCAACAGCAACAGCAACAGCAATAGCAATAACAAGAATTAATGGCAATGGGCCGGAAATGCTGTCATGACATGCGTATCAGTGTACCAGTATGTAAGCAATAAAGTAAAGAATGGGTTATAACAATGTAAATCTTATTATCAGATTGAAAAGAATGTTAGTATATTCAACGAATACATCTATTTCCCTGGTCTCCGGGAGTAACATTATAATAATTGGAACCAAAATCAGTGGCCTGCCTAGTTTTGTTGATACTATGTTTTTGGGTTTCCGTCCGATGGGATCGATGTTGTTTGCGCACCTCCACCTTTCATTTTGTTTCCTCACACACCGAAGAGCTCGACCATCAGGATGGAAGACTATGATGACTACGTGCCAAAAAAGGACAAACGGAGGCAGGGAATTGCGATCCGCCTGAATCAGATATGCGATCTGTTTGAGGTCGAGCGGGATTTCCACTACCGGGAGATGCTGCATACTCTGCAGAGCACATTATACAGCCTGCACATTGGAGAAAACGCAGACTTTCTCGAAGCCCTGTCAGATATAGCGGAAACCCGGGACGAAAATCTACTTACTCTGTATCTATGGGAAAAATATCAGATGGAGAGCTGTGAAAATACTTACCAACGTGATATTGAAGCGGCCAATCGGGAATATGAGGAAAAAACCCAACTCGTGCGCGAGCGCCTTATTGCCCGTTTGGAGGCCCAGAAAAAGAAGTTAAGTGAAGATAAGGCCCTTATGGACGTCGCCAATGACCATGCGTTTTTCCTGACCGGCAATAGTGTATCTACTCGAAGCAAGGACGCACAGGCTGCTCTAGCACCATCGGGAAGCAGTCGTACCAGAGCTGCAGCTGCCACCAACGGGACTGGAACGGATGGCGGAGACCGCTCAGGTGGTGAAAGATATGGAACCCCAGGTTCACCTGGAGCTGTGGACCGCCGGACCCTCAGATCAAGGGATTTCTCAATGTACGATGAGTTGAGCGGACTATCTGGCGGAGAAGGCAAAGCCGGCAGCGGGTTTGCGTCTGGAAGAGCATCCAGGCGGTACAATAGAGACGGCAGTGGCACCAGTGATGTTGATGGTAGCGAAAGAGGCGATCTGGACGGAGTGCTGTTTGGCAAGGATCGGGACGGGCATTCCCGTCAGCATACCAAGAGCTATCACGGAGTGGCTTCAGCCAAGCCAGAAGAAGTTTCAGACGACATCAGCGAGCTGCGGACCGCCATCCGACAGCTGCAAGAGTAGTGGCACTTGTTTACTGAAACACTGCACCACTGTATTTATTAGCATTTAATTAATTAAAACAATGAAATTCGGTTGTTTGTTTATACTCCTCGCTCGCCCGGTTTGTAGGTTTCATCGTCCATTGTTCCATTGGTTCGCGTGTGCCGGTTTGGGGGTGCGATCACGTGAGTTTCAGGATTGTCCCACTGGTCGGCTGGAAAAAAAGCAGCCAGAGCAATCCTTCAACCACCCACAGGCCGTGACAGAAAACACCTGCGCTCATCATGCTGGGGCTCAAGTCACGTATAATACTGCCGTTGGATGATGATGAGGATTTCAAGGCTGCAAAATACCGGTCTCGAACCTACCGGCTGGTTCATGCGTGGTTAAGGCAGGCTGGAATGCTGATGCGAATCCGCATCAGAGTGTCCAACAAGATCACCATACCAGTCCTCACTGCATTTATCCCCTTTGCATTTGTGCTTTTTGTGCTGCTTCTGCTGCTGACACGCGATACTCAGCACGGAGGCATTTTGCCTGTTTCACGGGCCCCGCCCAAGCTTAGAGAGATCAACACTTCGATTGATAAGCCGTTTGTGCTGGGTTGTTTGGAGCCCGACGTTTCTGGCCCCCGTGCTAACGCTGTACTTGTTGTTCTTGCCCGTAATAAGGAGCTGGAAGGGGTTCGGGAATCTATAATGTCGCTGGAAAGGCACTTCAACCGTTGGTTCCACTATCCTTATGTTTTCCTGAATGATGAGGAATTTGACCAGGAATTCAGGCAAGGTATTCGAAACATCACTGATTCCAAGCTTCAGTTTGGCGTCATCGAACAGGAAGACTGGAATTTTCCAGAATGGGCCGATGAAGAGGAGATAACTGAAGGAATCGCTCGTCAGGGCGATGATGCCATCATGTACGGAGGTATGGAATCATACCATCATATGTGCCGATTCTATTCGGGAAAGTTTTTTAACCACAAATTACTCAAACCCTATGACTGGTATTGGCGCGTTGAACCGGAGGTGAAATACTTCTGCGACATTACCTACGATCCGTTCATCCATATGCAGAGAAACAACAAGGTGTATGGTTTCACCATCTTCATCAAGGAACTGGTGGAAACTGTGCCCAACCTCTTTCGGTATACTGCTGGTTATAAGCGAAAAAATAATATTAATAGCACCGGTTCCTGGGAGCTGTTTGTCAAGAAGCCCGATCTCACGGAGTTCCAGGATATGAGCAAAGACTCCGGGTCGGTGCGCAAGCAGAAAATCCAGAAAATGCGCGAAGAAAAGCTTAAAAAGGAGGAGGAACTCAAGGCTATGCTGGAAGAGCTTCCGGAGGAGGTAGTTCTAATGGACATACCCACTTCAGAGGCTGACGAGCCGGTGTCGGAAGATAACATGGAGAAGGAAGCTTACAACATGTGCCATTTTTGGTCCAACTTTGAGATTGCACGGCTCGACTTTTTCCGGTCAAAAGAATACAACGATTACTTCGAGGCTATGGATCGGTCCGGCGGGTTCTGGTACGAACGTTGGGGTGATGCCCCCATCCACTCGTTGGCTGCTGGACTTTTCTTGGAGCCCGAGCAGATCCACTATTTCCGAGATATTGGATATCGGCATACTACGATCCAGCATTGCCCTGCGAATGCTCCTCAGCGGCAAAGAGAAAGAATCCCTTACATCCGGGACTCTACCGATACCGCTCAGGTGGAAGAGGATGAATATTGGGCCCATCCCGACCCGGAGGTGCCCAACGGTGTGGGTTGCCGATGCCGATGCGATACCGACGTGGTAGATGTCGAAGGAAAAGAGGGCTCTTGCCTTAATGAATGGGTCGACCTCATGGGAGGTTGGATATGATTAATTCCCACCATCTGTTAATACGTTTATGAATCCATCTAATTGATTTTGTAGTTGACGGCAACATAATTGCATGCCTTCGATGATGACTGTCTACGAGCTCACCACATGTGTATACATGTGTCGAGTCGAGAGCGATCTGTTAGATAACATAATGTTAGAAGTGTGTACATTCGCATAATATAGTCTGTTATTACCGATATATATATATATATAATATAGAACACTTTGTATAGTATTTTTTTGTCAATATGTCAATTCGAATGTTCCTGCTACTCTTTCTACGCAGTGCTCTGATGCACTTTCTTCAGGTATCTGGGTAAAGGCTTAGATTTCCTTCAAAAATAATTTTTATTCTACTTATTTATTTCAATAGTGCATCCTTTGATATTTAATGCTGCCAAGGTATTTTGTATACTTTTGTCCATCGTTGCTTGCTCAATCCCGTTTCAACGCTACCCCTTGGCTCGGCCTTAACGGCCAGACCAGACCCACACACAATATTTTTAGATCTTGCTAATTCTTCACTTAATGCAATTATTACATACACTATATGTAGAGTATGGTAAATATTAAAAATATATATGGAAATAAATAGCCACGCCGGAAGCTTCCCAATTAGGGGGTATCAGAGGACAAGGTTGAGAGAGGAGAGATCCATTGCTTAGAACAATGGATGGCCGGAACAAGGAATAAACTAATAAGGTTTGAGGTTTGAGTTGTGGTTGCGTACTCAAAAGTACGAGTACACCGCCTTAGGTATGCTTAACACGAATATGACGAGACAGGGCATCAGGCCGACTGAATGTCTTGGAGTTGTCTCCACACTGTTCGCACTTAAATGTCTTTCGTACAGTAGCATGAATAGTGTCCTGGTGCCTGATGAGATCGTAGGGGCGCGAAAACACCTTGTTACAAGCCCTTCCACTCACAGAATTAATAATTTCGCACCGATGAGGACCTGCCGTTGCAATCTTCTTCTTGTTGGCAGCGGACAGTTTGCCTCCGCTGGACAGTTGTGAACGGTAGTCCTTGTGTTGTGCCGCGGCTTGCTCATGCAGTTCGTTTTGGGAGTTGAGCTGTGGAATGGTGGCGACGGGCATGGAAGCATTCACTTCATATCCAACCGACGACGACGATGATGAGGCTGAGTTATCAGACAAAGGAGAATAGAGATCATCATCATCATATTCATTATCATCGTCTTCATCTTCATCATCATCGTAGTCATCCTCAGGGTTTTCCAAAAAGTCATGCAGAATACCACCCCGGTCGGCGGTAAAAGGACCAGTCATCTGCTTCGGGTCAACGTATATCATATCAGCAGCGTCCATGTTAGATGGAAAGGGAGTAGGAGTAGAGAATCTGTTGCCATAGTATGAGTCTTCGGGAGACTTGAGCATGGCTTCCGCTGGCACGACTGTCAGCAGCTCGTACGGAGAAGCAAGGGGGAACTGCTGAATAGGGGCATAAGGCGAAGAAGACTTGAAAATATTGCTGTCCCGAGTCTCTTCATCTGGAATAGCAAAAGAAGACGACTCTGCAGTCATGTCTGCTGGTGCGAGGTATGTAGGGGACAGCATACGAGGATTAATGCCATAGTTGCTAGGAACCTCATTATCAATCATATCATAGTCTTCGTCCATCTCCAGGTCCGGAGGGAACTGGTCGTAGGTGTCTTCACCAAATGCTCCAGCGGCAAAGCCTGGCTGGTTATATGTGTCGTCCCATCGTCTGCTGGTAACAGGCGATAGTTCGGCGAATTCGGTATCTGATATCATGGTCATAGTTATTGGTAGAAGACTAAGAGAGATGGGGTCCGTTGATTATATATATCCCAATGCTTAAGTCCGCTGCTTAGGTAAGCCCGACGTTAAAATCGATGATGCAAAATTACTCACCCACAGAGCAATTCAGTGCGGGCTGTGGTGGCCGTATCGGAGCGGAGCGGACTTTACGGATTTCAGTTGGGGGCCCGCCTTTAAAAGCTGCGCCAGCTGGTTCTACTGCCTTCTACTGATGGGCGGACTCTAACTTAAACTCACTCGGACTCCTTTCCCACCAGCCTAATATACACACTTGTTTAGTCCGTTCCGTTAAACCCACGCGGATTAGGTTTGCTGGGCAATCCGCGAACCTCCAAAACACTAGAAAATTGTTCCTTAACCAATAAAATTTTTTAACTATTTATGGAGATTTAGTACGTAAAATGCGCGATTATTTAGGTTTTGAATATGCCATACGGTGAAATTAACAGGTCTGCCGAGAATCATGATGGTAAACCCAACTATCTGAGATGATAGTCAACCAGTCGAGTCCAGTCCAAACGGTGAAGAAGAACAAACACCTGCAGATTTAGACCAACAGAACAGCATTGACACAGCCGTCTCGGTCGGGCTCATTGGTGATCTGGGCATATTTACCCCAGACCACTTTTCCTCCGGCCGTCACTAGGCCAAGTTCGCTGACGTTGACTTCCACGATGGTACCCTTAGTAAGCACTCCTAATTGGGTGTACATGGGGCTCTGAGGATTCTTCTTGACCGACAGAATGGGAAGACTGACAGTAACACCAAGCTCAGGATGAGTTACATTGGCCTTCTTCTGTCGCAATGCAGAGGGTCGGATGATTCGCTCCATCTTGACTGGTCTTCGTGTGAATCCTTCACCGACAAATGTATGCTTTGTGATCATTCTCTTCCAACTCTTAATCTGCCTCTTACCGGTCTTGATGACCTTAAACATTTCTTCCTCAGAAATACCACGGACCTTGGGCAATGGAACGGAAAACTTGTCTGCCTTTTCCAGTCGCTTTTGTTTGATAGACGTGCTCAGAGCCTTGGCACTGTTAGGCTGCTGTCTGTCCAATAAATACGTAGGCAATGCCTCTCCAGATTCTTCCTTGGGCTTGCTGGGGCCATTCACCTTGGATTCTTCGTGCTGCTTGATCTTCTTCCTCATAGAAACCTTCTCAGCGTACCGTTTCTTAGCAAACATCTTTGCCTTGTGTCCCCGCAGGTTCTGAGCATCCTTAGCAATTCGGTGACCCTCACGGGCCTCCTTCTTCCGCTTCCTCTCCTCATGATCGAGTCGTCGACCGTGCTTTTTGATATGTTCCTCGATGTAGTCGTTCTGAGGCATGCTGGTATTTGGTGATTGCGATAAGAAGTTAAAAAAATTTTTTTTTCCTGCCACCATCTCGATGTTCAGCCGCACATTTGGATGGTGGAAAATTTCAATTTTTTTTTTGAACTTGAACTAAACGCATTCACATACACACACAGCATACAGGCAAAATGGATGGCCTTTTGAAGACGATAGAATCGTCCTTATCCAGCATATCATTTGATCTCGAAGAAGATATCAAAAACAGTGAAAATGGCATATCCCTACTAGCATTGAAAAACGAGTCTTTGCTGGCATATCTGCACCATCTGGTCCTCATAATCACGGGAATGGTGGAGAAATCGCTGGTAGGCTCCAGTAGTAAGACCGAAGCAGACCTTGAAAAGACTATAGAAGCCTCGATTATCCAGCGGGTTGTCTTGGAAAAGGGTGTCAAAGGACTAGAGTCGAAAATTGCATATCAGATCGAAAAGGCCCTTAGAGCATATCTCAAGACCAGAAAAGAAGCAGAAGAGAGAGTCACGGCCAAGCAGGAGTCCGACAAAGATGAAGAAGTTTCAGATGAAGAAGAGCTATCATATCGACCGAACCCATTCGGTCTGTCGGCATCGAAAGATAACACGGCCGCTGATCCCAATGCTAAATACGTTGCGCCTAAGATATCTGCCGCAAACCCCTTCTCCGAGAAAGAGAAGTCCACATCTCGACGCCCGAAGAGTGCTGCTATGGAAGAGTATCTGGAAGAAGCCAGTGGTGCGCCTATGGCTGCTCCTTCTATTGGTAGTACTATCATGGATGGAGGTCGTGGAGGTGAGAGAACCGACAAGGACAGAAGAAAGCAAAAGGAAATCCAGGATTACGAAGAAGATAATTACATCCGACTTCCTGGAGAAACCAAGAAACAGCAGAAGAGGGCCGCCAAGCAGAGACAGCGAGATGCCAATGGAAAGAACTTGTTTGGCGAAGACTGGGGATTTTTGGATACCATTGGCAAGAATAACAGAAGCGGAGATGATGGCGGTCAACGTTCAAAGAGAAGGAAGACTAGTGCCTGGGAACGGGCTAAAAAGAGAGCATCTCAGCAATAGAGCGTCACGTAATATATTATATATAGCATGCTGCTAAAATGTCACGATAGTATTTACGGAAATGTACATGAACCTAAAATACATAGGGGATGAATATCCAAGGGCATCTTCGGCAATATTCATCATAATCTTCGCCATACTTCATCTTCATTTTGGTCAAGTCTCGGTTGGCTCGGTGGAGAATCATGCAAAAGAAGAACAGGGGATAAAAGTAAGGAAGAGGAGAGTTGAAACCAGTATTAAGTGCCCAGCACAAATTCTGGATAAAATCGGCAGTGTAATGAGCCTTTCTAGCGTAGACGAATACACCGTCTGTTAGCAAGAGAGAGCCATTTTTACACTCAATATAACTAGGGTTATCGATCGTGGTCCTTTTGAACTTGGGGAACACAGCAGTTCTTGGCTTGTAGACTCCCTTAACCTGGAGTCTAAAAGAGTTCTTTTGTCCATTGCCAATATCAAATATGTAGTATGCAACGGAGATCAGGATCCACAGGAAAATACTGTAGGAGGTAGATCTAGTGTACTCTGAGGGATCATGACTGGCAAGGTAAAGAGTGTTGTAGCAATACGTGAAAGGAACGCCAGCAACATTCCAGAAAATAAGAAGAAAGCCGAACTTCTCGTAGAACATATCCCAAGAGGGCACGATGAGTTCTTCACCCTTTGCACAAGCGTTGGCATACAACCAGGAACCGTACAAGCAGTACAGAGCCTGCTGCGAGACATAGCCATATTCTTCGTACTGCTTGAGAACTAAGGCAAGAGAAAGGAAGAAAAGGGTAAACCAAGGAAGACGAACCTCGGCAAACAGCTTCCAGTCCACGATTCCCAGTCTGGGATAAAGAGGTGCACCCATGAAAAAATCGTGGATAGTACTGCCAGTCATTCTAACAGCAGTCCCCTCAAACAACGCCTGGAAATAAATGGCAAATGAGAAAACAAAGCCGCTAATCATAGCCACGCTCATGATTTCGCCGAATCGCTCAATGATCGTCTGCAGGGGGAAAATGCCAGTGAAGTGGAGAACCAGACTAGTCAAGATAGTGACGTAGAACGACGCGTAGGCATTGCAGTAATAAGGCAGAGATTTGTTCCCCAGGTGAGGGACAGGCAGACCATAGGTGTAAAGCCCGGGCAAAATGTAGGCAAGCAGCATTTGAAATAACAGAAATCCGATCTCGATCTTCCAGGCAGTCCAGGTGGGAAAAGCACCGTCGTAAGTATACTGATAGAGTCTGTACAGAAATTCACTGACCGATTCACCGTCATCAAACGTGATCAATTGGCAGCCATTGAAGTTGTAACAAGCAGCCATATACCACATTAACAGAGGGAACCCGATCATCATAGCCATGTTTCCAACAGGGCCGCCGTACTCATACTCGACTTTCCCGCTCATAGACTTGGTAGCATCGTACACCTTGGGGGCTTCGTCGGTTTTTTTCTTAGCGATTCTGGAGGGCATTGTGACGGGCAGCTGGATCGTAAGATGAAAAGGAGCGGAAGTTGCAGGTCCCGCGATTTTCTAGTGTTGACTTTGGCTCCGACCAATACGATAGCGCCGCAGCTGCTGCCAAAACCTAGTTAGTTAGCTTGCTGACATTTGCAAGCCGTGCCAGACGGATCCCTACAGGAATGGATGCCGACATTTACTTCAAGGAAAACAGGCCGCATGCTCTGTTTGTAGACGAGCAGCTGTTGCTGCGTCTCCTGAGCGATGCAAGTTTGCAGGAGAAAATTCACACCGGCAAGAGAACCCGATCCAAGTCCGATGCCGACGAAGACTGGATCACTCTGATTGAAAATACCATACCGGTGCAATTAATTTACCCCACGGAGAATCTGCCTGTTCCGGAGATTCCATATACCCCTTATTTATCGTTCCCGGTGCATGTTGTTCCGTCGGAAGATCCCACAAATGTGCATGTGCAGCTCAAGGGTGTTCCTCCAGGCCGTGGCGAGAGCTCTCCGCTGCGGACTCTCAAGAGAAAGCGAACCGGGAAAACCAGGTTTGATCCCCAGCCTCACAAGCTTCTGTTCAGCCTTCAGATTCTCGATGATAACCAGCGAGTCAAGGACGAAATCGCCCTGCTTTATCGGAGTTATCCCAAGACTCTTGCAGTCGATATCCAACCTCCGGTTCTGCATCTTGATGTCACCGCTCGAGACGATAAGACTCTGAGCCTAACAGGCTCGATATCTTACTATCTCAGAGTGCAGAACTCGGCTTCTCCGCTTGGCATTTTTGCTATGAAGTCCTCCTCTATATCCAGTCTACTTGGTGTCATCACTGGTGATGATATTTTCAGCCAATCGGTGGCTGATCTGGCTCCGGCCGTGGGACCTATGATGTTCTACAACTCTATATCCGAACCAAAGCCTCTCCAGATACCCAAGACACTTGAAATTCCTGAATTTGGTAGTCATTTACTCCGGTACCAAAGGGAAACTGTGAGATGGCTGCTTAGAAGAGAGGGCAAAGACATTCAAGAAGATACCAACTCAAACTACTCTGTAACTCAACTCGACCCCGACATTCAAAACCACGTTATCTCCCCTCCTTCAGGTTGGAGACAGGTCTCCGTTACCTCTTTGAAATCCCAGATTTGGGTCAATCCTTACTCTGGTGCGTTTTGCACCGAGGAGAAACTGTATAAACATCTGCATACCGAGGACAAGCAGATATTTGGAGGTGGTCTTCTAGCAGAAGAAATGGGACTCGGGAAAACTGTGGAAATGATTGCTCTGATGATGCTTAACAAGCGTCCCAAGGAACAGGAAGGTGAGATGATCTACGATCGGTTTGCATCGCGCACGGTGCGTAGAAGTAAAGCGACTCTTATCATCTCCCCAGCCTCCATTTCAAGGCAGTGGATAGATGAACTCCAGCAGCATGCCCCCAATTTGAAATGCCATTACTACAAAGGTGTGAGAAAGAATAAAGGCATGCTGAGAGCTCATGATCTAAGCGAATATGACGTTGTTGTTACTCATTATCGAGTAATTTCCTCAGAAATTCACTATGCACTTTTCAATCCCGAGGCACGGAGAACTCGCCAAGGTTCTATCCATCCGGATTTGGAAGCTTTAAAGTCACCTTTGATGCAAACTGAGTTTTGGAGAATCATTCTGGACGAAGCCCAGATGGTTTCTTCTGGCGTTAGTGCAGCTGCCAGGGTAGCCAGATTAATACCACGGGTCCACGCATGGGCTGTCACTGGTACACCAGTAAAGAAGAACATGGATGATCTTCAGGGATTACTCAATTTCTTAAGACATCCTATTTTTTCTGAGTCGAACATGGCTTGGAGACAACTTATTGCTTCACCGGCTGACTTCAGTCAACTCTTTTCTCACCTGGCAATACGACATACTGCTCATATGGTGAAGAATGATATAACTATCCCAAGACAGAATCGTGTTTCAGTTCATTTGCTTTTTAATTCGATCGAGGAAACAAACTACCGGCAACTCTATAATGACTTTCTCAAGGACCTTCGACTTGTCGAGAAGCCAGATGGCACAATAGGCTCCAGGCTCACTCCAGGGGGCGGATTACCCGAGAACTTAGACTTCTCTAAACTGGCTCAGTGGTTCCAGCGATTACGACAAGCCTGTTCACATCCTCGTGTTGGCTCGGGAAATAGAAGAGCATTTGGAGGTAACCTGTTGAAGACCATGACGGATCTACTTGATGGCATGCTAGAACAAGCGAGCTCTTCTTTATTTGGCTATAGAAGAGCTTACTATATGAGTTTGATTGAGAGAGGTCAAATACATGAGCATCTTGGAGAACCGGGGTTGGCTTTGGATATATGGATGGAAGGTCTCGATCAAGTTACCGATATTGTAACACAATTGAGAGGCGAAGTTGCAAAAGCAAAAGAGTTACAGAATTCCAAGAAGCTACAAGTTAAAGAGGAATCTGGTACAGAGAAGCAAGAAGATATAGAGGAGGAGGAGGAGGATGATGATGATACGGAGGTTAAGGATAAACGTGCTAGGCTGAGATCCTGGCTAGAGGTACTGCATCGCTTCTACTTTTTTGTTGCATCTGCCAATTATCAGCTATGGTCGAAAGAAGAACAAGCTCTGGCTAATGAAAAAAAAGAAAATAACGAAGAACTGTCGGAGCCGACCCCCAAGATAGAAGACGAAGAGCCACGTGAAGAGAATAGCAAGGTAAAGCTACACAAAGATACCGAAACCAAATATTATGAGCTTGCGGAGGTACTGCGACGAGAGCTTCTAAGGGATGCCATCATGAAAGTTGACAAAAGTACTAAAAAGTTGAAGAAGAAAGTAAAAAAGATTGAGGAGTCGGTTGCCCGAATGGATGGTGACCAGCATGAGGATTATTTATTGGCGAAGAGACCGGATCTCTCTTTGAAAGAGCGATTTGAACTCATGGGTAATCGTCTAAACAAACAAGCAAAGTTGATCAACCAGTGGAGAAAGGAACTATCGGGCCTGTTGATTTCGAGATTGGTTGACCAAAATGTTGATCCTGATGGTGAGGAGTATGGAGAGAGTCTGGATGATCAGGAGAAGGCGTTTTGTTATCTAGAGGTGCTACAGCAGATGGTTTCTGATCGTTCGGAAGCTATCACTGGTACGTCCGATCCTGTTGTTAGTAAGGCTGAGAAATTTGAACGTAACAAGACGCAAAATAGTAGGGATGTCAGGAAGGACGCTTTAGCAGATGCTAGCAGTATACTGTTGCGAGCAGCAGGAAAGAAGATGTTACGGCTAGATGTGCCTGAGGTCGAACAGAAAAGTGAGCTTCAGTTGAAAACAGAAGCAGAAAGACGGTTGTGCAACCCCGTACATCAACGGTCCTTGTCTGACATGATAGAGAGCTATAAAGAGAACGATCAGGACTGTGGAGAGATTAATGAAGGGGACAAGCAAGTCATCGGTGGGTGGATTGACTCGTTCCGAAACGCTCTATCGAGTGGAAAGAAAGAATTGAAATCTCTGAACAGGGAAATTGCCAGTTACAGAGTTGTCTATAATGCAAGAGTAGCATATTATAAACAACTCCAGGAACTTTCAGATTCTGTCACCGCTCTATTTACCGAAGAAAATGAAATCACTCCTGAGACTGCCAGGCCCTTGATAGAAAATAAGCTGGATTCTGAGAAGGAGCTGAAAAAATTGATCCATCAAGACCAAAGCCGGATGACGTATTTGAACAGTCTGAAAAAATCTGATGATCAGCTGAGTGCAGAGGATAGACGGTGTGTAATTTGTCAAGATGAGATACTTATTGGATCTTTGACTGTTTGCGGGCATAGATTTTGCCGAGCATGCCTCCAGCAATGGTTTTCTCATAGAAATGCGTGCCCAGTTTGCAAGACAAGGCTGGAGCCGAATCAGGTCTATAACTTCACACTGAAAACGCATAAAGTCGCAGAAGTTAGTATGGAAGATACAAATGAACCACCGAGTGAAGTGAGTGAGTCCCAGTCGTCTTGGGGGAGAAGCAACCCTATTTACAAGGAAGTGAACAGGAATATACTGAATGATATTCTTAATGATGGAACAGATGACACCATGGGATTATACGGAACAAAGATTGATATCATTCTGAGGCATTTATCGTGGCTTAGAAGTCAAGATCCGTCTTCTCAGGTTGTCATTTTTTCTCAGTGGGCCGAAATGTTGGAGCTATTGGATTATGTTCTTACTTATAAAGGCATAAAACATGCATCGGTGAAATCTCATATGGATGAGTTCAAGAAGGATCCAGAGTACGCATGCTTTTTGCTTCACGCCAAGAATGAGTCTGCGGGCCTGACACTGGTCAATGCAACTCATGTGTATCTGTGCGAGCCGTTGGTTAATACTGCACTTGAAGTACAGGCTATCTCCCGAATTCATAGAATCGGACAGACCAAACCTACCACGGTATGGCTGTTTGTAATTCGAGACACGATAGAAGAAGCTGTGTTGAGGCTGTCCACGGAGAAAAGACTTGCATTTTTGAAAACTGGAGACAGTAGTCTCAAAGACAAGATAGAGAGAGATACACCGGAGGAATTAACTACAGAAGATATAGAGCTGGGAAACTCCTATGAGCTGACTAAGTCAGTAGGTGATATGGTCAACAAGAATTTTGCTGGAGGAGAAATTGTGCAGCAAGATGATTTGATTAGAGTGCTGATCTCGTATCATGAACGAAAGGCGCGAGATGGGCAACGGACGGTGGACAGATCGTAGGACAATAGATGACCATTTCATACATAAAAAATAGATAATAACTACATGAGAATCAACATAAGAGATAATACTTCTCATCTGGCTCCCAGATGAGGCCGTCGTCTACCATATTCTGCAGAACGCTGCTGAGTTCCCCGCCAGAGATTTTAGTATATTCAGCAATAGTTTCAAGAGGACAACCAGATTTGATGTCTCCAAAGTCCTGGATAGCTCGAATGACACTAGTTTGGGAGTCAATGTAGCTCTCCTCCACAAATATTCCCTCGTCGGCAGCCGTCTTTTCCTTGGGGGCTCCCTGCTTAGTGTAATACAGGTGGTTCTTGACCGCCTCTAGAAAGTGGTATATGACAGCATTATAATCGGTAATCGGTCGGATGTGAGTAATATAAAATAAACGTTCATTTCCAGCTGACAGTTTGTGGTAGGCGAAGACTTCGACATAACCACCAGTGGTCATGGGAAGATCAGAACTGTTCTCGGACTGGCTGGGATCACTCATGTTGGTATCGTCGTCAACAAACTTGATTAAATTGAGCGAGGCAGTACCATCTTCGATCACGTACTTGAACCTTCCGTTAAGATGAGTGACGTTTCTCACAATACCCACGAGCTTAAACTTGAAGATATCAGCGCCATCAATCTGAAGGTTGTCGCTGGGTTCGGCTGAAGTGGCGTCGGTGATTTGCTTGATCGTGACGGATCGAACGATATGGCTAGGTCTTGCAGTGCCGTCGGTTTGGCTATTCTTGTTAAAATCCGGGAGGAATCCTCCGCTGTTGTTTTCGTCGTAAACCATTCTGTTGTTGGTGGAGGACGCGTGTGTAAGAGGAGAGACACAAATTGAACGCGAGGCACATCTAAATGTTAAAGTGGTCCAAATTGGGGGGAGCTGGAGAAACTCACATCAGAATATGCCTAACCCCATGAAATACCACCAAATATATATTTTTTCACCTCCACAGACAGATATTGTTCTTCTCTGCGCAAGCAATGGATAACTCGGTCGGATGAACTGCAAATGCGTGCGAATTGCTGGATCCAGCTGAGGTTGCCGTAGACAGCCGGTGCACTATTTGGCCGGACATCAAGTCCCATATGTACATAGCACTGTCCTCCGACGAAGATACAACCAGTTCGTTTTGTTTTGCAAAACGGGATTTGATTCGTAGTTCCTTGTTTTTGTGTCCCTGGAAACTCTGCAGCATTTTGCCATCCTGCAGATCCATCAGGCGCACTGTATCGTCCAAAGTTGACACCAGGACCGATTCCTTGTCGGCAGAGGGAGCGACCGACGTTACTGCATGGCCCATGGTCATGGACTTGAGCTTCCTCATGCGAATATCATAGATTCTGACTACTCCATCCACTGATCCGGCAATGATCTGGGCTCCGGAGAACGCAACACTCGATACACCGTCTGTAGCATCGTCCAGGACCTGAATTGATCTGGTTGCCAGACTTCTACAGTCCCACAAACGCACAGTTTTATCAAACGAGGCTGTAGCCAGAACAGATGCTGTAGAGTCGAAATCACAGCTGTTGATGCGAGAAGTGTGTTCCGAGAACCGGGCTACGGTGCTTCCAGAGCGAGTATCCCACAAGTATGCACTTCTATCCCCACCAACACTGGCGAACCGAGCATCGTCGCTGCTCAATGCTATGTCCACCACTTCATACCTGTGAAGCAGATAGGAGTTGATTTTGGATCCGGCATTAATATTCCACAAGTGAACCAGGCGATCTTGGCCTCCAGACAGAACATAATTGCCCGACGTACTATAGGTCAGTGCATGGATCGAGCCGTTATGAGCGTCGGTGATGGTTCGACTCTTCTTCATCAAAGTTCGCGGGTAGGAAGGTAGGTGGGTGGGATCGTATTAGCACAAAATCTAGCAGCGAAAGAGTCTCTCGATCCGCCCCCCGCCAAGTTGCAATATTTTACATCATAATATACTATATATCGTCCTATGTGCTACATCGTGTGCTATGTATTATGATTTTTCGTCAGGTTCTTCCAGCTTCTTTTGCAGTTCGGCCGGGACCTCTTCCCACTCCAAGTCTTGATCTGCCAATTGGGCGGGATCAACGGTCCCTTTGGTCATGGCTTCACCCTTAGAGGCAAGAATATCCTCGAGTGTAATTCTATTATCGGAGAATATCTGCCAGTTAGTGATCTACTATGTTCAGCTGTATTGATTTGGTGTGCCGATATGCTTACCTTGAGATGATCTGCTATCAAATGCCGGTTTTTGCATCCAGGGCATTGAATTAGGACGGTTCCATTGTGATATGCTTGTTTCGATAAATTATGGCTAGACCTGGTATCGCATTTCTTGCATGTAAATGTCAACTGATATGAAGGCTTGTCCATTTGAAACTGTGCCTTGTTCGACTTGGTTTCGTCTTGCCTCCTCGAAGAGCCAGCCGAAAATGGTCGATTCAGGCAGACAGGCTGCCAGGGAACGGCATATGCAGGATGATGAACATTTAGCTTCAGAGCTATTGTCAGCGGTAACCGTCTGTTTGCCTGTCTGGCAGCTGCTTTCAAGGCCAGCATGGTGTTTGTTATAAAATATGTTGAACTAAAGCTTGTTCAAGGCAAGTTTGGTTAATAGACAACTAAAATGGCTCGTGTATCAAATCATTGATCCCACAACCTAAAGTAAACCCTAAGTAAATACTGAGGAGAATGAACCATTTTTTCAAGCACTACAAGTAAAATCATATATCTACGATTACAGGTAATTTGTTCTTTTCATATTTTGTCATAGTAACAGTGCATCATTATTTTACACACGCTATGTGCAATACTAATAACATTATTTCATGCGAGAAACTTTGCAGAAATTTTTGTTCTTTTATAGATATCCGAAAGAAAGAAAAACTCCGTCGCCAGCTCTTGGTTTTTGAATATTTTGCGTAAATAATAAATCCAATCGTCGTCTCGATAAAATTTATTCGTCGTCTTCCTCTTCTTCCAGGGCCTGGGCAGCGATTCGGTCCAAATCTCGCTGACCATTCTCGGAGATTCGTCGACCGCTCTTGCCAGTCTGCTCTACAACACCAATCTTCTCAAGGGCCTGCAAGACCTTTCGGTTGACGGAGCCAGAGGCATCCTTGTGGTGGGAGGGTCGGCTGCCTCGGTTGACAGTGTTTCCGTATCTCTTGTTGAGTCGGCCAACACCAATATCCTTTCGCAAGTAAATGTGTCGAGCAATGGAAGCAGATCGCTTGTAGAACCAGCCCTCAGCGTCCTGAGGAGGGAGCTCGTTACCAGCAGAGGTCTTGACAGACTCTACGTAGCCGGGGACTTCGAGCTTACCTTGTCGTTGCAAGAATGAAGCATAAGCATCAATGAACTTCTGAGCGGGAACGTCTCTGTAGAAATGTTAGAAAAAGGCTCTGGGGTCATGTCGAGATCTGAATGTCGTGTGTGTTTCTTTACATACCTAACAGTAACACCAGGCATTGTTATGTGTTTGTTGTAGTTTAACAGCTATAGTAGATTGGATAAAAATTCGGTGATGTCAAAAGAGTGGTGGATCAAAAGAGTGGCAGTATCAACTGCAGCGTACTTCTGGGACCGACAAGCAGTCACGGCAAATCATCCTCATCGATTATTGGTGTCCCGTGATGTCTGCCGGGTGACCCCTGCTGAGCATGGCTCGGTGGACCCAAACCAACTTTTGCGCCCGAATTGGCAAATCCAACTATAAACCCCCCCCATATAACATATAACACAGTTACTGTCTTCTCCATGAGTCAACGAGACGCCTGGAACGATATTGCTCGAAGAATCCAAGATCAGGCCCGCCGACAGGGTGCCGGCAATGTCCGGGTTCCTCCTCGTGGCGTCTTTGCTGGAATTGGTGGACTGCTGGTGCTTGCTGGTGGAGCAGTGCTCCTTTCATCGTCATTGTTCAACGTCGATGGTGGCCATCGAGCAATCATTTACTCCCGAGTGGGTGGTATTCAGCCCCAGATCTACAATGAAGGTACTCATATTGCCATTCCATGGTTGCAAACCCCCATTGTCTACGATGTTCGAGCAAAGCCTCGAAATGTGGCGTCGCTCACCGGCACCAAAGATCTCCAGATGGTGAATATTACCTGCCGAGTGTTGTCGAGGCCTCGAGTTGAGAGTCTTGGAACCATTTTCCGAACTCTTGGAACTGATTACGATGAGCGGGTTCTTCCGTCTATTGTGAACGAGGTGCTCAAAAGCGTAGTTGCCCAGTTCAATGCTTCCCAGCTGATTACCCAGCGAGAAAAGGTCTCTCGAATGGTGCGAGAGAACTTGGTGAAAAGAGCAAGCAAGTTCAATATTCTGCTGGACGATGTTTCGCTGACATACATGACTTTCAGCCCCGAGTTCACTGCTGCGGTTGAGGCCAAGCAGATTGCACAGCAGGAGGCCCAACGAGCGGCATTTATTGTCGAGAGGGCTAAGCAGGAAAAGCAAGGTACCATTGTTAAAGCACAGGGTGAGGCTAAATCTGCCGAGCTAATTGGTGAAGCAATCAAGAAGAGTGGAGACTATGTGGAGCTGAAGCGAATCGACACTGCTCGAGAAATTGCTACAATCCTGTCGCAGTCCGGCAACCGGGTTCTACTGGATAATAACTCGCTGTTGCTTGATGTTGCTTCCGACTTGCGAAAGGGCAAGTAAAGTAAATTCAGCAGCTGTGTAAAAACTGTAATGTAAATATGAGCTATTAGCATAAACTATTGTATTGAGCATGTACTTGTAAATATAAAAAAGGCAGGAGCAAGCGTGAGTAAAACAGTATAAACAGTATAAACAGTATAAATCGATGCTATTATGTACATAAGTCGTAAGAATATATAAAAATCATCATGCCTTTGCTTCCTTTCTCTTTTGGACGTCCCAGTTGTGGACTCTGGCAGTGTTCACCTCCATAACCGTGATATTTTCCTGGAGATAACTCAAGTCTTCCTTGGAAGTGATAAGCGATTTCTTGGCTGATGCTAGTTTCTCGGTTAACAGCTCAATTGCTTCAGAAATGGGGTATTCCAGCATGACGTTGGCTCCCAGCCACAGGTAGACGGTGCTACTAGAAGCTATCTTGGCCTTGGCATAGAGTGTCTCGTTCAATTCGTAGTTGGTTTCTATTTCCTCGCCCTCGGGGATACTCTCCAAATATACGACCATGTCAAGAGTCTTTTGAATATCGGGGATCTTGTCATTAAGGCTCGAGATTCGGTTTAGAGTGCTGAGCTCCATATACTTGTACTTTTGCATCATGTCCTGGAAATTCCCGAGGATTTTGGGCACGTTTTCACCGGATCCAACATATTGTTCTACATTTTCCACAAAAGGAGCCTTGGGAATCCCCCTGGGGTTGGCGGCTTCTTCTTCGCTCATTGTGTTGCTAAGCTGGGTGGAATTCGGTGGTGGTGGTGGTTTTGGGTGTCGGTGGAGGTTTGTCGAGTTAGGGCTTTAGGGCTTTTGCCGGTAACGAGCGAAGGTGGTGCAAAAAAACCCACTCAAAACTTACAGCAAACCCCCATCTTGATTTTTTTCTACTCAACTTCACCGTCTCCAACAACATACATCAACCATGGGTATCCAGCACTACTCCAAGCCCCACGAGCGAAACAGTCAGCGAACTGCTCCCAAGTCCGACAACGTCTACTTGAAGCTGTTGGTCAAGTTGTACCGATTTTTGGCCCGACGAACTGACTCGTCGTTCAACAAGATCATTCTCCGACAGTTGTTCCTGTCCAAGATCAACCGACCCCCTGTGTCCGTTTCCCGAATCGCCCGATCTTTGGGTGAGAAGGGTGCTGCCAACAAGACTGTTGTTGTTGTAGGCACTGTTACTGACGACAACCGAATTTTCGAGTTCCCCAAGGCTACTATCGCTGCTTTGCGATTCACTGCCGGAGCCAAGGCTAGAATCCTCAAGGCTGGTGGTGAGATCATCACTCTTGACCAGCTTGCTCGACGAGCCCCCAAGGGTGAGAACACCTTGTTGCTGCGAGGTCCCCGAAACTCTCGAGAGTCTGTTCGACACTTCGGCATGGGCCCCCACAAGGGCAAGGCTCCCCGAATCCAGTCCACTGGACGAAAGTTCGAGTCTGCTCGAGGTCGAAGACGATCCAGAGGTTTCAAGGTATAAAAGCTTTGATGACGGACCTAAAAAAATTCATACTGAAAAAAAAACAACAACCTATGAATGCTCTCATATTATTTACGTTTGGTTAATACACTGCAAATGCACGTTTAAAATATAGGCAGTAATGCATTACTAAAACGTGGAGCAAACCACAGCACTTTACTTTGTGTACCGTAGATTACTGGTTAAAACTTTTTTGGTTTTTGCTAGTATATTCATTATAATTTTGTATGCTTGTGCTTTGGCTGAACAATTTGGCTGAGGCTCTTTGGTTTTGCTTTGGCTGTGTTTAGCTTAGTTTGGCTTGTAGCACTATGTAGAGTGTGCTTTGACGTGAGACTCTACAAACCTCCGAACCTGGTCATCGTGCGCCAGTTCCAGTGCTGTATGACCCTCTGCATCTCGCCGTTCTGTATCTGCTCCTGATTTTATCAGTTCCAATGCTGCATCTCCATGACCTTCGATCATAGCGTGGTGCAGTGCAGTCCAGCTCGAAGCATCAGTGGAGTTGAGTGGGCATTTGGCGGAGATGAGAATCTTGATGATTGGAACTGAGCCCACAGCAGCAGCCCTGTGCAAACCAGTTCTCTGCAAATTATCCTTTATTCTGGCAGAAGCCCCCTTGCTGAGCAAGAAACGCACCACGTCGGGGTGATTTTTAGACACTGCAAAGTGAATTGCTGCCTGGCCCGCTTTGGTCTGGAGATCCCAGTCGGGATCAAATGCAGCCAACTGCTCCAAAATGCCCAGATTGCCTGTAGAGGCAGCTATATGCGTGGGAGTCCATCCAGACTCATCTTCGTCATCTATTTCAAATTTGCCAAGTGATTTGGCCACCTTGAGCATCTCGCTGGTGGCTTCGTCTTGCCCCAGAGATACGGCCCAATGCAGCGGTGTTCGTCCGTCCTGGTCCTTTTTGAGCAAAAGCTGGGGTTTTTTGGACAAAATGCTCTTCACCAAAAGCGGCTTCCCCTGTACAACTGCTTCTCGTAACTCATTTCGGTCTTCCTCTTTCTCTTCGTACAGATTCATGCTGGACGCTTGGGTTTTTTGAAATGTGCGGTTTGGTTTAGTAAGATGGTCCAACGGTAAGGCTGACCCCAACTGCCATAAAATAGCCAGCGGTTGTCAAATCCAAAACCCAGGATCCTACGACCGCCATGTTTGCATCTACAGTGTCGGGTTTTGCAGACACGCCGGTTTCCAAGTACTGGATATATTTTTCCCTCATAGCCCCCATATTTATTTCTCTTTCGGAATCCCAGTATCTGTTTGAACTGTACATCACGCCTCAGCTCACCCAATGGTCTCAGTGGTGGAGGCTGGTGCTCAATCAGTTGATATACATCAATCAGTCCGAGGTTCTGCTGTCTATATTGCTGCTTTATAACCTTCGGGTGGTTGAGCGGTTCTACGGGTCCAAAAAGTTCCTGTCTTTGGTTCTGCTGGTGTTCACTGTTTCCAGCGTCTTGGCCCCTCTCGTGTTCTATCTGTTGAACCTGTGCCAATTCTACCAGTTCAATTCTCTACCTGCTGGCCAAATCACCACCTCCTTCTCCCTTCTCTATCTGTATTACTACCTGGTGCCTGTTGTGTACAGGTTCCAAATATCTCCATTGGGCTCTCAGCCCAAATGGCATCTGTCTGACAAGGGATTTGTGTACCTCATCGCGTTCCAGCTGGCCCTGTTCCACCTGCCATCTTCTATCGTTGAAGCGTCGATAGGGTGGGCTCTGTCTTCTCTCATCTACAATGAAATTATTCCAGGCAAATACTGGAAAATCCCCTTCTTCAAGCATCTACATCTGGAAACCCCCCCACAAGAAGGTACTGCTCGGCCAAACAGTGCTGTTGGTTCAAACGACCCGGCCGAGAATGCAACAACTACTACATCGACCCCTACGGAAACTTCTTCCAGAAGTACTCCTGTTGTTGAGAACTCTGCTGCTGCTACCCCTTCTGCTGCTGCTACCCCTTCTGCTGCTGCCCGAACTCTGTCATCCCAGTTGTTTGAGACCTTTCAGCCATAGTTTTATCTACAGTATATTCCTATACTGCCGGTAGCACAGTACTGCATAATATAGCATATATCATGGGGAATGACTGATAATAAACTCCCGCTTATCTTGGTTTATGAACCCTCCTCCTAGGACCCTAAAGCATGACAGCACAGATACATGTTTTTTCCATAAATCGGAATTCTGCATCATCTATTGTCCTCTTATACTATCTACACATTTTGACATTTGCTGAAAACTTTTGCACTCAGCTAACATCTACAGTCGCTTCTGATCAAGTCTGCTACTGATATCTTTTATATGTCTCAACTACGGAACATGAGTTTGCCGGAAGGGTGTACTGTGCCATTTTACCTGTCTGACAACATTATGGAACCCAGAGGAGGCACCGCCAGGTCTGCAGATGCAGCAGAGTCTAAACGTCGTTTGCCTCTGGACGATACAACAGGAGCCCAGACTGCGCCGTTGTTGCTCGCCGATTCTCACCAGAAGGCTGCTGCTGCTTATAATCCTTGGGCCGCTTCCTCCACGACGAGCGGTCCGGGGTCTGCTCAGACAGGCAAGCATTTGGGCGACCAGAAAGCCGGTGCTAAAGGTGGAGTTGCAGCTAAGTCCTTACTGCAAGACAAGATTCTAGACATGCTTGAGATGGAAGAGGCAGGTTTTGATGAGGAAGACACAAGGAAAGTCGCCTTTGATTTCCCTAATCTCTTTTCGAATTCTGTTATTCTGACTAATAGCAATACCCCTGTCGCTAAGGAAATAGAGCAGCTGAGTATTTTGGCACCCCAACCAGCTAATTGCACCTCAGATGATTGTTGCAGTGACGGTGATGACAAAAACTATGGTTTCGCCAAAAGCCCTATGCCTCCCCCTCCTCCAAATTTGGCACACCGTGCTAATAGGATGAAGAAGCGCAGAAAGCAAGATAGCAGCCGAGGAGAAGGTAGTTTTTCAATGGGAATGGATGAGTTCCTATCCTATTCGCCCATCATATCAGAGAGTGATGCTGAGTATGAGAGCACTGGGCTGGAAACATTTGACAATGACGACAGTAGTTCTGACAAAACTCTGAGCCCTGCAGTCAAGGTGGAGGCCGACACACTAGAGCCAGGGGATATTTTGGACGAGGATGAAATTGCAGGGCTAAGCTCCTGTATGAGTGCTTCAAGTGGTGAAAAGGAACAACATGAAAATGAGACCGTACCCGTGCAACCAGCGGAGCGTGGGCCGCTGCAGGCTCAAACTGCTGGAAAATTAAAGGCTCAAATTGAATCTCCAAAAGTCATCTCTCCAGCCCCTGTATCATTTGCCCCTCTTCTACCTCCTAGAGAAAATATGGCTTTTGCAATCCCTGTTGCAATGAACAAGACTGGACCTGTTACCGATGCTTACGTCGGGCCCCCGCTAGCTCCAACTTTCGTACAGGCGAAAACTAAGTCGCCTCGAAAGCGGTACTTGGTTGCTGGATTCATGAAGTCGAAGCTGAGGAGAATGCTAGGGCTTAGGGTACTGGAATCGCGCAAGTTTAAATAGTTGCTGGGATACCACATATCGTCTAATAGTCAAAAAAATATGTAGTATGAATGAGTTTATCAGATAGTTCCAACTATGGTCTTAGTTAATGTATATGAAAATGTACAGCAATAAGTTTGATTTTGGAGGACTTGCCGCAGATCAGCAAGCATCAATGTCCATTTTGGTATAAATAGGAAAACGGAAAAGCAGAATAACAATAGGGCTGAATCAATCGAAAGGTGATGCACCTATTCTGAAGCAGCTGATTCATGCTGCAGCCTAACATTTAAGGAAAGGGGCTTTGCTCTGGAAGGGTTAGCATCAAGGAAGGGAGTACATCGGTTGCAGAAGGAGATCCAACTCACTTGTTAAAATGCTTGTTTTTGTGAGCCTGTAATTTGGCAGAACAAGGCGACATCATCTTATCGGTAGGAGAAGCAAAGTTTCGACTTTTGTTAGATTTATTACGGCATGCTAGCAATGAACAGCGTAGTCTGGATACTCACGGTTGGAACTCTCTTCGGAGATGACTAGGCAGGGGCCGCTGGTGCAAAGGCTGGATCTTTTGGTCTTCGGTGGTGGACATGTTCAAGAAGATAGAAAGTAACAAAAGGAATGCACAAAGGTAAGAATAAGGTCTTATTATTCACACGAAGATTTCGCTTCTTAGTTAGTTGGTGGAATAGTAGGTTGGTTGTTTCTTGCGCTCAAAGACTTTTATGTATGAAGGTGCGGCTCGACGAATGTTTACAGACTTCCTCAGATGGAAGTGCTAATTAGTGCTGTTGTATCCTAGGCAACCTCCTTCCAAGTGGTAGAAGCAGCATGAATCCCGGCAAGAAGACACACAGATGCCTAGAAAAACCAATCTGCAATGCACAAGCACTTTTGGCGAGCGTGCAGGAGTACTTTTGCACCGGTGTCAATCATGCGATGGATTGGGCTGGTTCTGGTGGTAGTTGGGTGCGTAACTGCAGTGAGCCAGTTTGATTTGCCCAGAATGGCCCCACCCACTCGAAACCAAGCAGGCTAATATCATCCCCTAATTTTTTTGTATGCAGACTCCGCTCAAATGGCAGTGCTGCGTGACCAAATCGGTTGGCATGGAGGTGAGAAAGAGAAACCGACTAGCAAGCCGACGTAATAAACCAGCTGACCAACCCATTCCCCTGAATTCATCGCCAGAAAGAAAGACTATTTTTAGGTGTCCCATTGTTTCCATCATTTTTCTTCGCTTGTGATTAAGGTTGGTGGGGTAAGCACGGAGCGCGACGGAAGATCCGACTTGGTTCGGAGAAATCGAACCGGAGCAAAAACACGAACCAAACCAAAAGCAAACCAATCCAATCCAAGGCCAGATCCGACTGGCCCCGAGAGCATTGTCAGATCCGGAAACATCCACTTGTATCAAGTAATGAATAAATACCTCTTGCCCTATTTTTAACCAGGCTCCTGCTTAAAGCCGGCCATTATTTACTCCCTTCCCACCGGCCCGGGTTGCGTCACCACAAAAACACACCCACAGGCCAAACTGCCAGCCTGGAGCCACGTCTGAAAACGGCATACGCAAATCAGCCCCCGTGATGAATTGCACAACACACGCCCTGTTTGGGATTTGCATTCCCACCTTCCTCCAAATAAGTTGTTGGCACGATAGATAAAAATTCAGCCAGAACCTTATAGCTTTGTCGTTTCGGTTTTTTTTTTTCATTGTCCGACCCTACCTGCCTGCACGCACCCTCAAACTAGTTAGAGTTCTTGGAATTTATATTTGTGTTTAAACCCAGCCTTGAATTTCCCACCGACCCCATCGCTCAATCTGCCCACCCAAACTTCGTGCGACAACCTCTTGCTTCCAACCAAGACCACACCAACCATCCCAACCAATCGAAGCCTTTTTTTATCGCGTCTTGCCTTGATTCCCTTCTTTTTCTGCAATCTGACACTTCTGTCAAGCACCTAAGGATGAACAAACTCTTTGCGTCTGTGCAGTCCTTTATTCATTCGGTCACCACTCCTGACCGGTACGCGTCCTATGAAGGCGGTTACCGAAACTCATCTCTTTCTCATGGCCCCGGAAATTCCGGCGTGAGCCCTTCCGAAGGACTGGTCTCTTCCAGTAATGACGAAGAAGGGTTCTCTCAGGTCGGCATAATGTATAGCAATGGATCTTCTTCCTCTCTCGATCGACTGGCGGAAAACAACGCCAACAACCCCCCTCGACCGGGTTCCAGTGATAGTCGTCGCTCCTCCACCTCCTCCGGCAGAGTCCAGTATACTCCCGGCCTGCGTTCGAATCAGGTAGGCAATGGTGGTGTTCAGATGCAGGATTATGCCAATGGCGCGCCGCCTCCTCCCTCACCCGCTGTTTCCTGGAAGAGAATCGAGAGATGGCTCGATTCAAACTTTCCCGAACTATACGAATGTATGGCTGATCCAGCTACTTCTGCCGACCTCAATGAGCTGGAAGCCGATCTCGATTGCTCCCTTCCTCTGGATGTTCGTGATTCCTATCAAATCCACGATGGCCAAGAAGAAGGCGGACGACCTGCAGGTCTGTTTTTTGGTATTTATTTTCTGGGTCTAGAGGAAATCTCCTCCGAATGGGATGTCTGGAAGAAGACTGCAGTTAGAATCAATGCTCAAATCCGAGCTCAGAATGCCAATCGTCAGGCAGCAGCAGCAGAACCCTCTTCTTCAGCATATTCAAAACCCAAACCCAGGCGCCCAACGTGGCTCGATAGACAGGATTGTATTCCCGAGGGCACCGTTCAAAAAGTCTACGCTCATCCAGCTTGGATTCCGTTGGCAAGAGACAACGAAGGAAACAACCTTGCTGTTGATTTGGCTCCCGGCCCCAATGGTAGATGGGGACAGGTAATCATCTTTGGACGTGAGTTTGATAGAAAATATGTGATTGCTCCATCCTGGGCTGCCTTTTTGGCACTCTTTGCTGATGACCTCGAATCTGGTCACAATTTTGTCAATGAAGAGCTGGAAGAAGCCGAGTTCCTGTTCACCGCCCCCAATGGACGACCAGTCCGGTATCTTAACGTTCTTAGATCACGCGTCGATCGCAAACATAAACAGCCAGAACGTCCAGCTCCAGCTCCTGCTGGCCCTCAGACCAGCCCCAGAATTGGCGCTCCCCTCTCTGCTGCTGCCACTGCTCGAAGAAAGGATTCCGGAGCTGGCTCTTCTAGACCTGGAACCCCCAATGGTACCAAGCTAGCGTCATCTTCTCCCAATGGCTCTCAGGGGAAGCTCATTAGTCCTGTTCAGTCGTCGTTTAATCTGGCTTCATCGGGCAATGATAAGCCCGACTCCTCATCGCCGCTGAAAGAATCTGTCTCAGCAGAGGATATTAGTACACCGGCAGCCGACAAGAGTATAGTTGAAGTAGAAGATGACGAAGAAGATGGTAAGAAGTTGACTGATGAAAGTAACGTTACTGCCTCGCCGTCTACAGGGGCTACAAATGATAGCAGCCCCGAGATTACTGCTCAGAATACCGACAAAAAGAGTGACGAAGAACTCGCCGATGTTGATATTTGAAGCGTAATAATAAATAATTTTCTGTGTATAAGCTAAGCATTTTGTTAAAATATTTCATCTACTGGTAAAGTGCGTAAATCATGACTATATATTAATCACCACATGAATCTAGAGACCGCGCCATCAGGACCAACAAAGGGCTTATTAAGAAATATCCATATGGTCACAGAGTTGATGATCATATACCATGCCCATTCCAGCCTGGCACGGGTTGGAGATGCTTTGTAATTGATTCTCCACACAAGGTAGGGAATAATGTAGTATCTTGGCTCGAGCAGAGGGCTCGGTACCAAGGCTAGTAGAATAGCTCCAAGAAGCGCTTCAGATGAGATCCAAGAATCCAGTGACATTTTGGTTGTAACGAGGAAATGAATAGTACCGAAAAAGTATATAGGAGCTGGCAAGAATTTCGCATACTGGCTCCAAGAAGGATAAATAACCCTCCTCCAGAGATAGAAAGTGTAATGCCGGTTATCAGCTAGAATAAACGGATGCACAATGGTAAAAGATTGAATGATGAAGCAACAGGAGATCAGGCCCATCACGATAGCTAGAGCTCCCTTGAACGACAGAACAACCCTCAGGTACTTTCGCACGTTAGAAACATCCAGCCAAAGTGGCCACGAAAGGAAGAGGTAGAAGAGAGAGAAATGAAATATTTGGGGCAGATTAATAGCCACTGCATGATTTGATTTGTCCCCAAGAGTGATTCCACCGTTGTATTTAAGGAACCCAGCAAAAGCAGCAGCTACCGCGCCGAAAGACAAGGTCACAGAAAACTTTTTGAAAGCAGATTTAACAGTGCCGATGATAGAACCATCATCGAGCAATGTCACAGCTACAAATCCAGCCCAGATGATGTTGGTTTGCCTAAACCAGATAGAAACTGTCGAAGCCAACGCAGAAGACACTACATAATTGTGTTTCGCCAAGCCCAGAGAAAGTAGCACAAACACTGTAGACCACACATCAGTATAGTAGAGATTAGAGTAAAATGCAATTAAAGGCATAGCAGCCACGGTGACATTAACATGAAGAAGCTTGTACAGAATAAGAGGAATTACAACCACAACACCGACAAAATTTAAGCTCCGAAGCACATTGAGCGAGCAAGGATCGCTGACATAGGGAACATATGCTGCAATTTTTGAATATATATACCCCAGCAGGTAGAGACCCGGAGGAGTGGTGATCTTGTCATCCCAGTACAAGAAATCTTTCTGGCAGTACCGAACCGTCTGGGGAAAATGGAATATCTCATCGATATAAGGCTCTGTTACAGAGGCACAGACATCCAAAAATGCGTTGGTAGCCAATACCACCGATATCGCATACTCCAGCATTTGTCGGGTTTGGATCAAGACAAAATCACCGCGTTCTGTTTGAAGTTCAGCCGATTCACACAGCGTCAAAACACAGGCACATATGCACCACCTTCTTTCCCTAGCAATAGGGATAGGCCTCAGTGTACGAGTTTTTGCAGTAACCACTCTCGGACGCTACGACTGTGATATCAGTGAAGCTCGCTGTGATTATTTGCCTACCTATTCGGTGGATGCCGTACTTTCTGAGCGGGATGTGTCGGCAAACGTTAGCATAGCCAATATTCCGTTGGTAGGAACCAGTTTGAGCGACTCGATATTTGACGATGGATATACCGAGAGTAATCTGGACCAGCTGGCTAATGTGCTGGACTTTGGTTACCAGGCTATCGATATCGATCTGTACAATTACAAAGGACAATGGCAGCTGTGCCCGGGAGTATATCCGTCAGGAACCCAGACAAGTTCGGGGACAATCTATACGGATCTTGCAGGAAACGATAATAAGACGTATACCTGCCAGCCGAATATCACTGATACCAGTATTTACGCTCAGGTCATGTCGTATATTTCTCGCTCCGATCTGCAGGTTACTGCTAACATGATCCTTCTTACCTTGAATTTGCATTCCTTAGATCCTACCGGCACGGACAAGACTGAATACACTCCGTCAATGGTCTCAGACAATGTTTTGACTACGCTTAGCTCACGTTTGCTGACTCCAGCCATACAGAAGACCTATCCGACGTTGTCCGAGTTTCTGTTCGATCTTAGGGCTCGAGTACTAGTTACAGCAAAAAACGTCTCTCTTTCACCCTCTTTGAATTATAATCTGGCGAATGATAGCTCTGTGCTGTATCTGAACTTCACAGCTCCAAAAACTCTCACTTACTCAGCAACAGATGCTGCTACTTATCAATGCCCTGCTAACAACACCGAATTCAATCAGATTCGACAGGTCGCTGATACATCTTGGAGCAATGACTCACTAAGAAATGCAAAGATTTGCGGCTTCTCACCTATTATAAATGAACCGTTGCACACTTACACTGAGTTGAGCCCTGCTATTATCAATGCAATATGGAGCTGGGCCCCTAACGAGCCCCAAATCAATAGCACTTCTGATACCAGTAATGGTTTCTCAGCATATCAGTGTGCGCTTTTGGGTACATCCGGTTGGGTGGTAGGAAACTGCTATCAGAACTACCCTTTGCTGTGCCGAAGTTACAGCAATTCTTCGCACTTTATCATCACTAGCACAGAGTACACCTACTTTCTTGCTGACGGGTGTCCTGATGGCTATCAATTAGCTGTGCCGAACTCCCCTTATGCACAGCGGTCTGCTCTGGAGGCTCTACATAATGCGGGAGTAGATCATGCCTGGATGGACTGGAACTGCCTGGTGGCTGAAGGCTGCTGGGTTACGGGAGGCGTATCTGCATCTTGCCCCTATCGTCGTTACAGTGTTAATCGAAATGGTGTTGCTCTTCTTTCAGTTGCAGCGGCTGTCTCTTTCCTCTTATTCTTACTGGGATTGTTGCTCATGGTGGATAATGTTCCGTTCCGTCATAACCAAGCCAAATGGCGCAGATTGTACAACAAGTATTCGGAGCATGAATACGAGGGAGTACCCGCGTAAGCTTTATATTTATTTTGAAAAATGCATGAATTCTGTTTAATTAATAGCTCGTGTGTTGGGTTTGAATCCTGCGAGGAAGGTCATCGCTTGAAAAAATCCAACTGGTCATTTCCTTCTAGCATATCGATAATATCGCTCCCAAGAATGCCCCTTCGATCAAATATTGCTGAACTACCAGAATATCTCTCATTACAGCTCGATGACTTCTCATGATGGAGCTTTGGCTCCCACACTTTGAAAAACTGAAGAGTCTGGTCACTCACAGCAGCGCACAGAGTTGTGCCATCCGGAGACACGGTAGAACTGAGCACTCTACTGCTGGTAGTTTTAAAGGGACATTTCCTTAGTAGTTTGCACCCTGGAAATGAGTAGACGGCGAGCATTAAAGGCTCTTCAGGATTAGCGAACCCAAACGTCGCAACCAGCTCTTTGTACTGCTTAGACCAGGTGATGGAAGTAACTTGATGCTTAACGTTATGTGACTCGATCAGAGTGCCAGATTTAGTGTGCCAGAACTTAATTGTTCGATCACTTGTACCTCCACCTGTTGCCAATAAAGTAGGTAGCCACGGACAAAACGCAATAGCTTTGATAGCTGCGTTATGAGGCATCTCAAACATTTGCTTTGGGCGATGAGTTCCCTGATTGATGTTCCACACCGTTACGCGATTATCATTTCCTCCGATTGCCATCTGGGTGGAGTCTGAGTTGAAGCTAATTCCTGGTTGTTAGTATGTCACTGTAACAGGCCGATATGACAAGGAATACAAACCGCATATTTGCTGAGTGTGACCTTTACTGACAGATATTTTGAATGGGGAAAACCTATGCCTTCTTACATCTTCATTCGACGCAGGAGATTTGGCAATCTTCCAATGTGTTAGGGACCCCTGCGAATCACCAATGTATAGATCAGTATCACTACCAGGCAGCCAAGCAATGCAGGTCATAGTAACTTCGCCTTGTCTGTATATAAGTGAGGATGAAGGCTTGTCTAAATCATACCATGTTAGTGAACCGTCTCGCCGAGCAATGGTTAAATATTTGTCATGCGAGAACGAAAGAGAGGTTATGATACTTTTGACATCCTTTATCTCTAAATATTGTGGCCCGGTTTCAATGGACCAAAGGTAAATCTGGCTCTTGAGAGCAACTGCAACGATGTTCCGTGTTGGTGACCAAGCCACCAAATTTGAGTAGTAATCGTTGAGGAGATCCGGAGCATCGAGCACTCGTTCAGTACGAAGCATACCGACCTTCTTTAAATTATTGGAAAAATAAAGGGGGCTTGAGTCATTCCCATAATCGTTAATCAGGGCCATATCGGAGTTCTGTGATGCCTGTCCGTGGCCTTTGATGGAGTCACACAGTCTTAAGGCTCTGGAAGGAGCATCATGTGAGGCAAGTTCACTCGAATGCAAGAACGGGATGGTCGAATGAGCACCAGAGAAAATAAGAATATTCCCTAACTTGGAGTATCCAAGTGCCAAGGCTACGGAAGCTTCATGATTTGCTTTTTGCTGCCGATCTCTTCGTTGTGACTCTGTCATTTTCCTTAGTTCGTTTGTGCTATTGTCCGTCAGATTCGTGGAAGAAGACATCCGGGATGGCGAGAGAGACATGTTGAACTTGTATCGGGCAATACCGTAAGAAATAAACCTGTCAGGGCCATTCTTTCGGATTAACCGTTTATCGGTCTTGCATGATGACATGACAACACTTATTATAGCAAGAGAAAAAGCAGATCAATATTCCGGCCCTTAGTTTCCGTCTGATAGGACAGAAAAGAAGAACCTCGCAGTGAGGCTGGAGTGGAGGAGATGAGGTATGACTACTCGAAAGTAATACCAGATCTGAGATTATGGGAGACCCGGATAAAAAATTTGACAAATCATATAATGACTATGTAAGTGTGAGTAAATATGCAAAGTTCTAAAACGTTTATAGAGTATATTCCTCCTGAAAGAAAGTGAAGCCATTATCATTTGCCCATCGCGCAGCGTCGTTGACCAGTTTGTGTGATCCGGCCGAGATGATCCAAGACCCGTCCTTGTCAGCATCCTTGACATTCAAGAGCTGGTCAACACAGCAGCAGTCATCGTCACCAGTAGATAGTCCAGAAAGCCAGGACTTGATACGCAGATTCAAGACTGGCCGATTATTGTACATTATGGACGCATATTCCTTGAATACATCATTGATCATGACTGATTCCATGACTTTAGCCTGACGTAGAGAGCTTCTGGACAAACGGTGCGAAAGAAGTGGCTGATTTTCTTCCTCCATACAGCATATATCGTTAACTGCCAGGCCAAGATCCTCTTCATTGTCAAGGAATGCCTTGCCAGAGTGGGTGAGACCGTTGTTGTGATGATGATGATTATGCTCTGGCTTATTAGCTTCATCTTCACTAGAGTCAGAGTGGATTCCCATCGATTCATATCTATTCATCACTCGACGCAGTTTTCTGGTAAAGTAAACCTCTACATCGCCGTTCATGGCAGCTTCATGTAGATTCAATGGTCTCAAGGCCCGAGCATCCTGTGGATCTCTGATAGCCCACATAAGCTTAACTTGAATACCAAGTAGCTGGAAATACCTGAAAACGGGAGCTGCAAATGCAATACCAGATCCTCCCGCAACAAAAAGGGCTCTTTTAATCTGCTTATTCCTAGCGGAATAGAGAACATTGTCCGACAGCGATCTGAATGGGCCCATCATAGCGTAGCTCTGTCGTAGCTTGATCTGATAGTTCGACTTTCGAATGATCAACTGCAGATTCTCTTCATGATCCAGTGAAGAGATGGTATAAGGATGAGAAGCTTCAAGCCAGGAAGATGGCGAGAAAAGTCTTCCCGATATTCTGACATGAGAACCAGGAGTGAACTTCTGGAATTTTGACGACAGCTGACTTTTAGGAATTGTCACCAAGAGTAACGTTGATGACAAATACTGAACCGGCATTTTGGCGGTATCCGAAAGGACAATGCGAGCAACAACTTGCCAGACAAGGATTACTCCACAACCAATCATGTAGTCAGTACATCCAGGCTGAGCGTGATACCAGATCAACGGAAGAGAGACCCATGCAATTACAATATGCAAGCCATAAAATAGACGATAGAATCGTCTTCTAACTGGGCGCAATGATGACAACCCAATAGCAATAAACCCTGCTACAGCAACCAAACCAGCAATGTTCGAAAGGAAAGCCAGTTTGAATAACTTGTGCGTTTTAGTATACACGAAAGTGTAGAGGATGCCATGACCTACAGCGAAAAGAACCACCAGTCTTGAAATCCATTTATGCAGAGGAAGCCATTCTAGATAGAAAGTATTAGGAAGTGGAGCCGGACGCAAGGTCAAGAAGTACATTGGGGGCATGAGAGCAACACAGATTCGACCACATCGTTTCGAGAGATACATAAAATCCGTATGAAGCTCAGAAGTGGCGCAGAGTCCAATTATTGCACATGTAACCAGCATAGTATTTAGAATCCAATGAGAGGAGAACCATGAATAGATGCTGTGTATCTTTGGGTTGGATCGCCTGGATCCGGTAGGAAAAAGTCGCGCTGCGATCCGGGGGATCACCACATTGAGAAAAGCGATGAGCAGAATGATTAGAGATGCACTTATAAAGGCCTTACGGCCATATCGTAAAGTGATCTCTACTCTCTCCCTCTTCTCGGCCGGAGGGACGGTAGCTGGTACTCTCCAAGCCATGGTTGGGATGTGATTATTGTATCAGGGCAGGGCCGATATCGGAGGGTGCGATCCAGCAAGGTCAGACTTGAAATACGCTCAAGCAAAAAAAAAACCTAGCAGATGGTTGCTATACACCGCGGAATCACGATTCGAAATGTCCGATGGAGAAGCCAGTACCTCCAGAAGTATCTTGTCTGCTAGTAAACAAGAGAAGGAGATGATCTGATTTGAGAGCAGAGCCGTATAGGGTACCGACTGGGCGAAATAAGCGGTAAAACAATGAAACGCACTGAAACACGGAAAAAAACCTGGAGGAGCGGCCAGCCGGTATATATATAGGGAAACCAGGGCAGATTACAGATATGTGCTAATAAACCATAGAGTGCCGTGCTATTAGTGAAAAGTGGCCACTTTTATCTGATTCTGCAAGAGTGGGCTTAATCAGATGGAGCTAGGCCTAATCGGGTAAGTGGTAGCAAATAATCAGATCAAGCGACTTGCTCCAACGACAGTATGCCCTACAGCCGAACAAAGCCCAGACCACGCAAAACCCGCCAAAGAGCCTGGCAGAAACCCAAGAAAAACCCTAGTTAAATCGCTTAGACCATGCTGTAGATCGTCATCATGTTTTCACAGGGGTATCGGTCCGGGATCAACTGTCCGACATTTTAGTTTACCACCTAGCTACACGTGTGCACGTAAGCTAAATAAGCCCGCATGCCGATCACCGCCCGTTAGTAATGCGGAGTCCGTAACATGACGGACCGTCTCACAGAAGCCCAAGCCGAGCATTTTTTGCTTGAGGTCTTGCGGCGGATTTTCGGAAGCCGAATTGGGACTTGTTTGATGAGTCGGTCACGGTCGAACATCAACCAATTTGTACGCGTAGTTTCGGATCTCAACCAACATGGATCGATCCGACCTCGAAGACAATGCTCTCGATACAGATTACGAGGAGGTCGCCGGCCTGAGTCATTTGGAACGCGAACTACTTGTGGAGTACCAGAAACTGGCACGGAATCTCTCAGGGGTAGGTTCGACACTGACGCTCGCCAGATCCATATACCTGTTAACTAACCAAGCAGCTGTCGCAAATTATGTCCAAACTGGCCGGGGTCCCCTGTGGAGACATTTTAGATTCACTACAAGCTCTGGAATCGAAGACTTCGCTTGTGTTCACCCTGATGCAAGCCTCCGTCTACAATGTGTTTCTACAAAACGAAGGGGACTTTGCCGAAAGCGAGCAGCAGGAGCAGTTCATGGACGACACCCAGTATTGAACGGTGCTTGAGATTAATATTTCTATTTATCCAGCATTGCTTAACTATCTATTAAGCCCATTCCATAAGTCTTGATACTTGATACGGTTCTATCATTTCATAGCCTCACTGGGTAACTATTATCACACCCAACCTTCGCACCTCAGCAAAACATAGTTACTTAACAACCAGCTACCATCATGCTGGCCCGCCATTTTGTCAAGAGCTACCGAAGAAATGCAGGCATATTAGCTCTGAGACTCACGCGAGGCTATGCAGCCTCAAATAACGTGGATCTGGATAGATACAGATCTAAGCTGGAGGCTAAGGCCAGGGCTGAGGGACTGGCTTCTATCGAAGATCTGGCAGAAAAATACAAACAAGTGATTGAGGAGAAGAAAAAAGAGCTGAACAGCGTGGATCCGCTCAATCTGCTCGAAAAGCACACACGAACCGATTCTCCAGATCAACGGGAGAGTCTCGGGCCTCTTCCTCCTCCCATTCCTAAGGCAGATATCAAGACTTTGGACACTTTTGTAGATGTGGAGAAATTTCGGCTGCACAGTGCCAAGGAGATCGAAATGCTGTGGAAAGCACGGTTTGCACATAAAGAAAAGACGCTTTGTGGGGCTGTCAATGGGATCACTTTTGGCAGAATCTACAAGAACGCTCGTCTGTTTCCCACATTTGTACTACCTCTCCCCCATGGGGATGATGGGATCGAGTTCCACTTCACTCAGTGGACTATCGTAGGCCCTAATACTATGCATTGCCTGCTGACACCTCTGGCAGAATACAAGCTCCATCAAGACTTTGCTCGACCTCACATGACTCTCATATTCCACAGTGATCTGGTAGGAGATAAGGATCTTGTTTTGATGAACGGCTCGGTAGAGAAGGATTCGAGCCTGTCACTGGAAGAGGCTGTATTGCTGTCTCTGAATATGCAGCGGTTTTATGGTGCTGACGAGAATATCAAGTCTGGAGCCCGCAAGATCAAGCTGCTATACGATTTCAATGAAGGATCGGAACACTTCAGTCCCGACCGGCTAATCGAAGAGGCTGAGACCATCGAGTAGATTATTCAACAGTACGTAACATCTCAGTAGAACCATTGTATGTAAATAAGGAGATATTCTCGTTCTGAGTTCAAGTTTTTTTTTTAAGTTAGATTTTGAGTGCTTACCTGGGATTGTGAAATTTCAGTGCGGCACACGGTCATCTCCACCAAACATGTCTGAACAGAAGAGAGTCGGCTTTTTAGGGCCGCTGGGGACGTATTCACACGAGGCTGCCATACGCTCCTTCGACGAGTCTCAATATCAGTTTTGTCCCCAGTTGACAATTCCAGACTGCATGACTAGCCTGCTCAACGGGGACACAGACTATGCGATTCTGCCGTTTGAAAACTCCACCAACGGATCGGTGGTGTACACATTGGACGTTTTAAGACAACTTTATCACCATACAGCAGCAGTGGAGCAAAAAACCAAAAAGGCTGCCAGTGAATTCGAACTGGTTGGTGAGGCTTTTGTCCCGATCAACCACTGCCTGATCACAGATGCATCTGATCTCAAAACTATACGGAAGGTCTACTCGCACCCTCAGGTATGGGGACAATGTGATATCTGGTATAACAAAAACTTGAAAGAAATCGAGAAGATAGACACTAGCTCAACCAGTAAAGCTGTAGAGCTGGCCAAGGGCGATGAGACTTCGGCAGCTATTGCTGGGCGAGCTGCTGCGTCGCTCCATCAAGTGCCCGTCAAGGTGGCCGATATTGCCAATAACCCCGACAACACTACCCGATTTCTGATTTTCGGCCCTAAAAACAGTGGACATGGTGGAACACACTCACTGGTGAGCTTTACAGTGGAGCATTCGAATCCAGGAGCGTTATGTCAGGCACTGTCAGCGTTTGGTAGACGGTCGGTCAACCTGACTCAGATCTGCTCACGGCCTTCTGGTCAAACTCCCTGGACCTATGTGTTTTTTGTGGAATTTGAAGGGGATCTGCACAATAGCTCAGTCAAAGCCGCTACGGAGGAACTACAGCACTACTGCATCGAGCTGGTGTTTCTGGGGTCATTTGAGCGGCGCAACGCACGAGAATGATAAATACACGATATATAGCAACTAAAAAAGGCCTCTCTACTTCCCGTACTTTTGCCATTCCCACTCCCGATTATCTAGGGGACATACCGGCCGTGATTTGATCCACTTAGAAATGCAGTGGAAGTGAAATGCGTGATTGCACATTCCCCAGGCCACCGGGCATTCCTCATTATTACCACTGGTCTGGTTGGCCTGGCAGTCTATACACACATCCATAATGTGATTTCGGCAGATTGCACAGGTATCGACCACGATATCTTTTTTCTGTTAGTGGCGGAAGTTTTTTTTCATTTTCTGTCAGATTAGTAAACTTACCCCAGGACCAGAAGGCCACTGCGCTCCACTATCAGGTTAGCATATAATTTCCCGGCTAGTAGACTTATAGAAACATATTGCATACTTTCTTCACCTCGAATCTCGGCTTCTGTTTCTTCTCCTTCTCCTTTACCTCGACCTCCTGGTGTTGGTGTTCCGGCACGTCGTTGTCTACTTCCATAGCGTCGGCCATGATGATGGATGTTGGTGGGAGGATGAAGAGATTCATCTTCCGACATGAAACACCCCGATCTGTACATAGAATTCCAGCAGTATCTCATACAAGCGGTGGAAACTCCTAGATATGACGATCTGAGTCTCCAGGATCGCAGGGATCTGCTGGATCCTCTGTTCCAGGCAAACCACCAGAAAATGCTTCAATTAATGCTAGATACGGCCGAGGCCCTCAATCGCCATACCCCCAACCGCGAGATTCCAAAATCCAAAATTGCTCTTTACACAGCCGTGGCAATCTTGAACGTCATTTACGGATACGACTCTGTCTACTCGCTTGACAATGTTCTTATTGTCGGCGGTTCTCAAATCTCAAGGGTGGAACGTTGGCTGATCGACGCGCTGTTTGATCTGGCCCTCGATGATTTGCCAGTTCCTGCCAAATATCCCGAAATCTCCACACCAAGACCAGAAATTTCTATAAAAAATCCTGTAGAATGCGTGGATGAACGAGATCTTGATCTTCTGGTGCTTTTTCAGGCTGAAATCGACAAGGATCATCCCCAGCCTATGCTGCTGGCTGGGCTCGTCGCAGATTGGCCGGCATGCCAACACTGGAAGGATATTAATTATTTACTGGCTGCTTCTAACTATGGCAAACGTCTAGTTCCAGTAGAAATAGGGGAATCATACACTTCTGCGCAATGGACTCAGGCGGTTCTTCCGTTTAAGGAGTTTGTCGACGAATACATTGTGAAAGACCACCAACCTCCAGGGTACATGGCTCAACACGACCTGATTCACCAATTCTCCAAGCTCGAGTCTGATGTAGTTGTTCCAGATATTGCCTACGTTGATACAGCTCACCACGACTATGTCCGTCCTCAGGCCGTGGCATTGTACTACAATGTATGGATTGGCCCTGCTAGCACCCAGACCCCACTCCACCACGATCCCTACTTTAATCTTCTTTGTCAAGTTGTTGGCTACAAATATGTCAGACTGTATTCTCCGGATCACGGTAACATGTACCCCATGGAGCGAGAAATAGGTGGCCAAGGAGTGCCAGTTGACATGAGCAATACCAGCCAGGTCGACGTTCGTTCCTCTAACAGACAAGACTTTCCCGAGTTTCCCTGGGACAGCTACTACGAGACTGTACTAGGACCAGGCGACTGCATTTTTATCCCTAAAAATTGGTGGCATTACGTCGAAAGCTCAACATATAGTATTTCAGTGAGTCTATGGTTCTAAATAACGAGCAAAAAGCTACTAAGTGTGATAGATGACAATCTTTCCGTCCACTCCAGAAGAAGAAAAGCTTGAAACCTTGCTGCCTGCTTCCGAGTACGGTCGTAGAATAGTAATGGTATTCTGATGAATGGTGGGAAGCTTGCTGTTGTCCACATAAGATGCACCCTTGAGATCTAGCTGTCGGAACATCGACAGAGCTGAGTTCTCCGTCTGCTCCGCCTTCTTCTGATTAGCAGGATCATCAATGGCATGGGAGTACTGCCAGCCACTGTCATCGCCCTGGAACACATAAGGGTGGCAGTCGCTACCAGCCGTTACGATTTCGTGCTCACTAGTCCAAATCAAGCTTCGGAACGGCAGGAACGATGTGCTCACCTCCAACACAGCCTGTGGAGGTTGGTCTGGTCCTGAGGGATACGCAACAACAATGGTAGCATCGTGCGTAGCAAATGCCAATGCGTTTCCAGACGGAGAAAACGCTACGTCATGGACCCAGCCTCCACTGGAGTTTGTGAAATCTCCACATAAAGTCTGGAACGGCAATCGTTCTCCCCAAGGGGTGGGAACTGGCTTGGCATCTAGTCCCTTGACGTAACCCGAGAACACTCGGGCGTGTCCATCGGTAGATCCAGCAGCCAAAAGAACCGAGTTGGGATGCCAAGCTACCGACAAGATAGTCGATCGGATAGGCTTCTTAATGTGCTTTGACACCCACCAATCGTTTTCCTCCTCAAAGTAGCACACGGCAATTGCCCGGGCACCTGATCCTACTGCAAACTTCTTTTCGTCGGGAGCCCAACGAACAAAAGTCGCAGCGCGGTTTATCCGCAGCAGCACCAGAGTCGGCTTCCATTCTCCAGACACCTGGGGCTCCCAAACCAGAGCATTTCGATCCTGTGAGCAGGTGACGATTTTCCCAGAAGGCGAGACATCCACCGAAGTGACGGTTTTGTCGTGTTCCTTGAGGGTCGTGCCGAGCTGGAATTTGCCGCCGGACTCAAAGTACAGCTCGACATTGTTGTTTCGAGCCACTGCCAGCAAACCGCGATCAACACTGAACGAGTGATCGGCAATGGGTTCGACACCGAGATTGTGTACAATTGGCTTAGACATTGATGTATGGGGGGTTTTTTGTTCAATTGAGTTTGTTTCAATCAGGAGCGGGCACTCTACTGACTGCGGTGAGGTGAGGTGGTGGGTGATGTAGGAGGAAAGAAGGTTTGAGCTCCCCACATGTGAGCATAAAACATCACCACACTATTTTTTTTGGCTTTGGATTTTTTTCATTCAACCCAAGATGTCCAACAACTCTAGCTATTCCACTCCGCTGTCTTCCCGTTATGCTTCCAAGGAGATGTCCGAGCTCTTCTCAATGAAGACTCGATACTCTACCTGGAGAAAGTTGTGGTACAATCTGGCCATTGCTGAGAAGGAGCTGGGAATCAATGCTGTCACCGACGAGGCTCTTGAGCAGCTCAAGGCTCATTTGGAAGTGACTGATGAGGATATTGCCGAGGCCTCTGTACAGGAGGCTATTGTACGACACGATGTCATGTCCCATGTTCATGTTTATGGCCTGAGAGCTCCTGCTGCTGCTGGAATCATCCATCTTGGTGCTACTTCGTGCTTTGTTACCGACAATGCCGATCTGATTTTCCTGCGAGACGGCCTTGATCTGCTGATCCCCAAGCTTGTAAATGTCATCGATAGACTATCAAAGTTTGCTATTCAGTACAAGGACCTGCCTGTCCTGGGTTGGACTCATTTCCAGCCTGCTCAGCTCACCACCGTTGGTAAGAGAGCTACTCTATGGCTCCAGGAGCTGCTGTGGGATCTCAGAAACCTTCGACGTGCTCGTGATGATATTGGTCTGCGAGGTGTCAAAGGTACCACCGGTACCCAGGCTTCGTTCCTGTCTCTTTTCAATGGAGATCACGACAAGGTGGAAGAACTTGACCAACGAGTGGTAGAGCTGCTTGGCTTCGACTATGCTTATCCTTGCACTGGCCAGACGTACTCTCGAAAGATTGATGTCGACGTTCTGGGCCCATTGGCCTCGTTGGGCTGCACTGCTCATAAGTTTGCTACTGATATTCGTCTCCTGGCAAACCTGAAGGAGGTTGAAGAGCCTTTTGAGAAATCGCAAATCGGCTCGTCGGCTATGGCTTATAAGCGAAACCCCATGAGATCTGAGCGAGTATGCTCTCTGGCTCGACACCTGCAATCCTGCTTCCAGGATGCCACTGCTACTGCCTCCGTTCAGTGGTTTGAACGAACTCTGGATGACTCTGCTATTCGACGAGTTTCTCTTCCAGGAGCCTTTTTGACCGCTGATATCATCTTGTCCACCATGCTGAATATTGTTTCTGGCCTGGTTGTCTACCCCAAGGTCATTGAGCGACGAATCAACTCTGAGTTGCCCTTCATGGCTACCGAGAATATTATCATGGCTATGGTCCAGCGAGGTGGTGATCGACAGGAATGCCACGAGCAGATCCGAGTCTTGTCTCACCAAGCTGCCAGAGTCGTCAAGGAAGAAGGTGGAGACAACGATCTTATTGAGCGGGTGAAGAATACTGCTTATTTCGAGCCCGTTTGGGCCGATCTGGAGAAGCTGCTCGATCCCAGCACCTTTGTCGGCCGAGCTCCTCAACAGACGGAGAAGTTTGTTAAGGTTACTGTAGCCAAGGCCTTGGAGGGTGTTGAAAAGTACGTTACTGGTGAATCTGTTCAGTTGGCCGTTTAAGTAGCTGTTACAGGTTGATTTATATAAGAACCCCATACTAAATTTACAATGTCAATGATAACGTGGAGATAAGGAAAGAATGCATTTTTATATAAGAGAGCCCGAATTATATCAGGGACCAGAGGTGTAAATCTTTTTGCTCCTGGGTTCCGTCGCTCGATGATGCATCGGCGTTCTCTTTGGTTTGAGAAAACACAGGATCGGCCATCTTGGCACCTTCAAGAGAGACACATTCAGTAGCCAGGTTGGTGATTTTATCTTCGATTTCCTTGTTTGACAGACGGATATTCTCGATTTCTTTCTTCACACTTTGAATTTGGTCTTCCATTAACAGAATAAGACTCTCGCGCGACTGGTGGGGCCTATATTCGTTGAGAAGATGGTGCATATTGATCAGTATAACCCTAATGTCTTCCACTTTCTGAGGAAACTTCTCGGGGTTCAGAGACATGATTTTAACCAGCTCCAAGAAGTTGATGAGCATCGATTTGAGTAGTTTCTTCAATTCCCATACTCTACTCTGATGGTTGGCTTGGATAGATTCTGACGATATCTCAAAATCATTGTACAGCTGAGGAATTCCAGCCTCAGATAATGGTATTAACTTATCATCCACCTGCCATATGCTACCAAACAAGGAGTATCCTCCAGAGGTAGGAGGATCGGGCGGAGATAGATGTTCTAGAGCTGAATTGTTCAGTTTATCCTGTGTCGCGTCGCCATCTTTATTACTCTTCGCTTTCTCATATGCTTTCAAATTTTCGGCGGTGAAGCTTTTATAGTACTGTGGTGGAGGCGGATACACCGAAGAGAGCCCAGACATTGTTGCCTGGCCGGAGGTTATATAAATCACGAATGAATTTGGTGATGTCCAGCAGGGAGGTTTAAACTGCACTGCACAATGCCGAAAGGCGACTTTTCAGATGCCAATGACATTATAGACAACTATATATCAGACAGGAAGAAAGAAAAGGAATTTTCACAGACTCACTTCGATGCTGCTACTGACTTTGGAGATCCCAGTATCGCACAACTCGTTCAGGATATAAAACTATTCGATGAGCCACCCAGGAAATCAGCCCAAGCTTACGGATTTGAAGCCCACGACGATGTAGACGATTTAAGTTTTGATAAGGGCATCATTCCCATGACGATGCAAGTTTCTAAGGCAATTGAAGAAGCTGGTGGAAGTTTCTCTAAAGGTTTGTTGCAAGAAAGTGATTTTCAAGATATCGGTATAGAACACACAATGAATACGCTTAAATTGGCTAGCCATTTTCCAAATCTTCAACTTGAAGAGCGCGTATGGAAATTATATTTTGATCAAAAGGCGGCTGAGGCTGAAGGTGTGTATTTTGACTTAGCCAAGGCCCTGAAAACTCTCCTGGATGCTGAAGGTGCAAGCGGGCTATCATTCTATGAAAAAGACAAGGAACCATACGACACACAGTATAAGGATCCGCTTCAGTATGTCCTAGAAACCTCTCAATACGAATTGAAAAGAGCTTTACATTTAACAGATGAATTGGCTCTACTTCTCTCATCCGAGCGCTCAGAAAATAAGGTGGCCGATACTAGATAATTGCGGCTTCCAAAATGGCTGTTAGACAACCCTTGAATTTTTCATTCTTATTGAACTTCTTCTGCAGAAGTGAGCCAATCTCTTCTGGGCTACTGCTTTCCCCTATATCTTCAAACAGTTCATGGGCAAATTCTTTAGCAGAGATATGCCATAGAAGAGAGATCTCGGCATCAGCATGGGGGTCTGAGCTATGTGGCTCAAATTCCACGTTTGGATCTATTTCAGTCCTCTCCTCATATAGCAACGACTCGAGATGTTTTTGGGCATGCCTGTCGGCTGCTTCTCCGGCAGTTTGTGCCCTCACATCTTCATTGACGGGTTGACGCTTTGCGTACTTTGCTTTATCAAACGATAACAGAGTTAAAGCCCTTCTAAAGTTGAGCTTACTGGCTTCCAGATAGCAGGAAACCAAATCTTCAAAAAATGCTTTATATGCGCTGGTTGACTGCTGCGGTAGTTTTTTTAAGCAGCCGATAAACCGAAGCAACTTGAAATTGAACTGCTTGTGCAGTAGAAGATCTGTGCCAAATAAATAATCAGAAAATGTGATATAACCATCATTAGTTAAGTCGTACATGCCCATTAGAATTTGCAGAGAGTCCGCAAATGTGCCAGTTGAAGTTGGTAGAAGTTCCAAAAAGGCCCGTTGAGATATAGCACCCTGTTGCATATATTTTGGGGCCGAAATTGATGCATCGGCTGCAATTGTGGTATCTATAAGACATAGAAACTGGGCATGCAGAGCCTGCACTTCATTGAGGCCCCAGCCGAAGAATACGCTGTCACTGACATTGTCTTCGTTGAAGCCAGAAAAGTCTACGTAACTCGGGAGATGAGCTATAGCACCACTGTTGTGCAGCAAAAGATTCTCTGCAGATTGCCAAGGTAGCTGACATCGAGGCAGATTGTATTGTATCACAGCCCGAGGGAGATGGTGGGGCAGTACATAGAGAGGATGGTTTTCAGGATGGCGGTCTTGATACTCGCATGTTTCGCAAATATCAACGAAACTGCATTGAGTACATATATATCGTATGCCGGAATTTAGGGAATATCCGCATGATGTACATACGATACCATGATGTGATTTGGACGAGTTTCTCAGCCTGTCGCAGGACATGGCAAATAACCTATCGAACAGGCGTTCAGTATCAGGGTTCACATTGACATTTCTGGACCCTATATCCACATCATACTCTTGGGCCAGCTCAGGGCAGTAATCACCAATCGGAAAGTTCTTTTTGACATGCAGCTCATACTGGCGATGGCTCTTGAGGGACCGTTGCGAAGAACGATGGGAGAGTGGAAGGGATGCAGAAGTAACATTCTTGCCCAGAGGATCCCAGTAAGAAAGTACAGAAGAAACAGTAACATAAACAGCACCTATGGCCAGAGAATATGCCAATGCTTTGTGTGTCACCTCGGCCATGACGGCATCAACATCCAGTGTGTCGCTTGCGGGCCGGCTTCTTTTGGTGAGATTTTCGCCGCACTCAAAAGTTCAAGCCTCTACACAATTTGAACGCACACACAAATTAGCGAATTGAATCACCGAGCAATCGAACAATAACAACAATGGGGGGCATGTGGACTTATTTGCTGGCAGTCTTCCTTAATTGCGGCAACCTTTTTCTAGAGGTGTACTTTGCCGTTATGTACGTCGACCTGGAGAGTGACTACATTAATCCGATCGAGCTGTGCCAAAAGCTCAACCAGGTAAGTTAAATTCGGTACAAAGCAAACCTTTGGGCACATCTAACATCGTAGTATCTTCCTTGGGAAGCGGGTCTACAGGCATTTGTGGCCTTTTTGATGCTGATTTCAGGAGAATGGTTTTCGTTCCTGCTCAATCTGCCTCTGTTGATTCTCAACGGTCGAGCAATCTACAGTGGCAGCTACAAGCTGGACGCAACAGAGATTTTCCGAACAGTATCCCGTCATAAGCGGGATGCTTTCATCCGAATCGGAGTCTACCTGTTGTTTTTCTTTTACTATTTGTATTCTATGATAGTAGCCATCATCACCGAGGAGGAATAGTGGTAGGGACAAGCATGGTGGGCTGCAAATGCAAACATGGAAGCAATAATTTTAGCACCAACAGCAGTTGTCAGACAATTGCCACTTTATATAAATGTGCAGATAATAACAGAAACCAAAAAGCCTATAGAAGTTGTGCTCAGTGCAACCTGTAAAACGTGGTTTTATGGTCAATATGACCTGTCGCAGATGTGCCCACCCAGTGGGTTTTCTCAGAAACCGAATAGAGCAACCTCTTAGCTTCATACATATGAACAGTAAATCCCCCTATCACATAGCAGTATATATGAGCCGTTCAGTCTAACACACACCTGGGCCGGGCCACGGTTGCATGGTAGCCCGCTACTCCCGATCGTCCATGTCGTGCATATTGTATATTTAAATGTATATTTAGATTAGACTCAAAGGCTGGGCCTTGCCTCGCCCGGCCCTAGCCCAGGCACCTGTAGTAGGCTGTGCAGCAGCAGTTAACTGCAGAAACACTGCCAAGTATGTTCTATAGTGGCCCCAGCTAGTGGAATTTCTCTAAGGAACCTGTCCTCCTCCCTGAGCAGGAAAACCCGCTCTGTAGTGAGCTGGTGTTTGGTGCTTCGGTATGCTTATGGGGAAGGGGGTCGATCTTGCCCTGTTGAGACAGGAATTCTTTTTTCACACTTTTATTTTGGGATTCAGCTGGGAACATACCAGGAAAATCTTCCAAGCCTCCCCTTCATCATCCTCACCCACTATCTGGCTACGCTCGTTAGGCCCTCTATACCCGTGGTACTTTGTGAATGAAGCTGACACTTGCCGGACTGACGTCCGTTTTCCTGGTTGGCTCGGCCATAGTCGCTGCTGCTGCTGATTCCGACTTACCGGCCTCGTCCATCGTAGTGGCACATACCCACAGCTCAAATAGCTCAGGGGGAGAACATTTGGACGACGATGAACCGCTGGTTGTAACAGCTACCTCAGTGCTCTACGTGATCGAGTCCTCTGCTGCAGTACCAGACTCCGAAGAGCATGTTTTTGTCATGGCCAAGGAGGAAGATATAATTTTAGCATCCAAGCCTACGTTGGAAAAGCGGGCTGACGAAAACAACACAACCTCTGCCGACGTGACCGGTCAGGCTACTACCACTGTACCGGCATCGTCGACCACGTTGACTGTCACCCAGGCATCGCTGACTCCCAGTTCCACTGCTGTATCTTCGACGATTCTGTCAGCCCAGCCGTCCTCCACTGTTCCTGTGAGCTCGACACAGCCGTCAAGCTCATCTACTGTGCAATCGAGCAGTACGTTCTCGCCGATACCGTCGTCGACCTCCGTGTATGTACCTTCTTCTACGGTACAGTCTACAACCAGCCAGTTTGTGACTCCAACACCTTCGGCTACACCTACAGAGTCTAGTGTTGAAAGCACCAGCGAAGGTAGTACAGTCACCACTACTGTGGTTGACGCAACAACTCACGTCACCTCAACTCCATCTAGTACCAGTGCTACGCCTACTACGTCGGAGTCATCGGCTGAAGCCTCCACTGCATCAAGCACAGCCTCTGGATCTCTGGCCACTGCATCCTCCAAAAGCTCGTCTAGCGGGGGCCTGTCGACGAAAAACAGAAACATCGTCATTGGCTGCGTGGTCGGTATTGGTGGAGCCATCATTTTGGCCGCTGTAGCTCTTGTTGCCTGGAGAGTCTGGGGCAAGAAAAGAGCCCATTCTCCTGTGGTTGGCCCTGAAGATAAGGGCTCTCTGGAAGAATCAAACGACGTATTCCGGGCAAACATTGACCAATACCACAATCGGTCTACTAATACCGCAGCTAACTTTTAGTTAGCTTGCAGGTATGTACTATGTAATGTGATTATATGCAATGGACGAACTTAGACGTGAACCCGAGCTGCTTTCTTACCGAGCTTCCTTCTCATATGTATCTGCCATGCTCAATAGCTTGATTGGTGTGCATAATTTACTTAATCTGTATCTCTAATATTTCACCTGTATTTGTAGTGCTCTCGTATCCTGTTGCCATGTCATAGGGCTGGTTTAGTTGTTGGTCTGTCTGCTCGCTGCTTCACCTACATAATAAGTTCCATCTTCACACTTCTCCACACTCCACACTCCACCATGGAAGTGGATCTCGCCAGTATTGTTGGCAACCTCATCCTTGAGTTGAGGACAGGCCGAAATTTTTCCTCAGGCGATCTAGTTGACCGTTCTGCTTTCTATTTACCTACTCTAAGAAATGTAAATAATATTAGCCTGCTGCTTGCCGAGCTGATATTTAGTCCCTCGGTCCTCGGCGATGGCCGAACCCTGGACTTTAATCTTATATCTAGACTGATTGATGGCCTTCAATATTCAGTTGACCGAAAACACAAAATAACCGACCCTTATATTTCTTACAGCGACTGGGTTTCTTCTATTATTACGTTCTGCACGACGATAGCTCCTGAAGCTCAGTGGAGAATACTTCCTCTTGTCTCGGCACTGGGAAAGCAAGTGTATGCATTACCCAACCAGGCTGACAAGCAAAAGCATCTTCATCAAAGCCGAATATCGGATATCTTGAGTGAAATAGTCTCGAACTCCTGGCTAGAGCATAAAGCTTTGGTGGTGTTCAGTCTTGCTCGAGCTCAGCCAGAGTTGCCTATCCCCACTAATCTTTATCTCGTTCCAACCGATGCAATTCTAACTGAATCATCTCATTTTCTCTATGGATCCCCTGAAGGTGTTCAAACTCTCAGATCAGATAGTCTCGGCTACAAGTACTTGAATGGCTTTTCTATTTTGATCCGGGAGTGTACCATTGCCAGCCCTCCGCAGTTCAGGTCCGCAGCCGTTAATGCCCTTTTAAACAGTGTTTTGTCTTTCACGGAAAGACTGGCATTTACATCAAGCGTGGATTCCACTTTCAAAAAGATCAGTCTATTCGGACTGCTTATACAGTTTGAAGGAATAGCAACTCTGATGCTGCAGAAAGCTTCACCGGTTGAAGGCTTTGCCTTGGCCAGATCTATTTTGATTAATTTAAGTTGCATGAACGAAGTTGTATTAGATATTGGAAAAGGTGGATTTGAACAGTACAACTACATCTATTATCTCTGTCTGGACGTCTTGATGGCCCAACCGCCGAGGGAAGTTGACTCTGCATTGGAGCACCTTATTGGATACTGTTCAGGAATCGAATATAGACTGGTGTTTGTTCTTGATCTGTTTGAATCTGTCATCCTGTCTTGCTCAGACGGCTTTGTTGGAGCTAGAATGTTACCTTTTGTTCAACAATATCTAAAGCCTCTGCCTAATGCGCAAAAGTATGCTCGGGAAGTGCTTGAGTCTGCTCATTCTGCAATGCTGCAAATACTTGTACTTAAGCCGAATATTGCACGGGAAAGCTTGTATGTGCAGTACTTTGAGACTGCTACTGACTTGTTCCCTGGAGTTTTTACCTCAAGGCAGTTTGTGCTGGCCCTCAACAAAGTATTCCAAGCGGCTGATGCCTCGAGGCTCGACCTTCTAATCGAGAGATTATATGTGAAGTGTAAGACACAGCTTCCCGGAGTCCCGTTGATAGAAGAGACTCCAAAATCAGAAGATGGCTTCGTCCTTGAATCGCAGAGCTCTCCGCCAACAATCAGGGCTACACTGGTTTCAGCTTTCATAAATTCATTACCACACACATCTCCACAACAGTTTTCATTCTGGCTACAGCAGCTCCCTTCCTTAATTGGACCTGGCATCATTTACAACCGAGCAGTTGACGAGGAACGTACATTTCTTATTGCAAGAATATGGGACATGATAAGTGGAGAACTATCGCCTGAGATGCAGAGCATCGGCATATCCTGGTGGTATCAGTTTAGCAAGAAAAGGCTTTAGGTACGATTTGTGCTCCGTAGATTAATGCATTACTATCTAATAACAAAGTGGTCATGATACCCTCTGCCGAAGCTCAGAAGCGTCTCTTTCCGGTATGCCTGAAGCAACACCGAGACCATTGGGACCCGCCAGTCCATCCATTCCAGTGAGAATCGGTGAATCGAGGTTAGAATGGTTAGAAGTAGTTCGTCGCGTTGTAGTGGCGGCAGGCTGTCCCCCATTAGCGACAGCAGGGGAACCTGCAGCTCCATTAGACGACGTTCCAGCCGGAGTAGGCCTCTGCTTAGTAGTTTTACTTCTAGGCCAGAAACTGGGCAGTCGAATTTGCTGGTACCTTGGCGCGACACATCTATCTGTTAACCACTTCTTTAACCGTGATTGAACAAGCTGGCTGATTTTCGGTACATCTTGAAGTCTAGACCTAGCACCGACCAGACTTTTGACAGCGAATTCGATTTTATAGTCGGGAGAAAATGAAAATGTTAGATAGGTGCCAGCAGCATCGGCATCGTCAGAGGAGACATCATTGGGGATCGCTGACTCTGCATCATCTGCCTTGACATTCCTTAGGGAGACAGTGAGTTTTCCAGAAAATCGCACAATGGATACTGTCAGCGACACCGGCAAAAATGCGAACAAGGATTTAGGAAAATTTAGCAGCAGTTTGGTTTCTATTCCAAGCGTGAGGGTGTCTGTCAGATCGACATCAATCTCTGCTTCCAAATTTCCAGCGCTATTTTGTAGTATTCGGCAGTTGCTGAATATAGGATAGTCATCACCAATGTTTAGCTCGGTAAGCTTGATATTATCCACAAAATCCGGTAAAGTGCCATTGTTGAGAATTGAATCAATAGTCTTCAAGACGTTGTCGTTATGCCTGGCGTCGTCTCTTAATTGGCTCAAGGCCTGAGCTATCAACACCGTAAACCAGTCTACTGATTCCGCACTATGGCCATCAACATTGTAATATGTTTTTTCCAGTATTGTATTTATGCTGGCGCCATTGGCCGGCAATACTTTGGCGTTCCTCTGCTGCCGAATATGAGTCGGATAGTCTTTTCTCAGTGCAGGTGGATCTGCAAATATAAAAAACCGTATAAATAACACTACTACTACCAGTACGCTGAGCTGTCCTACCAGCAAACCGTAGGCAAAGCTGGACGTGAATGTCGAGGACATTCTGGCAAGGGAAGCTGCTGGCTGGTGGGTTGTGAAGTTGAGCCGCAAACGTTCATATGCGGGCATCGGCAAATAAAAAAAATTATATTTGCAGTCTGCAAGACGTTGAGAAATTTCCACAAAATGAGAAGAAAGGCCATCAGCAAGAGGAACAAGAATGGTGCCGAACCTGAAAAGGCAGATGCAAAAGTAGTCAAGTCGCATGAGAAAAAATCCAAACCTGACGAGAAGAAACAGCCCAAGGTGCTAGAGGTTGGTGAATCCGATACCGATTCCGATGCTGAACTTGCAGTCAACAGCGAGTACGCCAAGCGATTTGACCACAATAAAGAAAGAGCTGAACGCCAACGACTTGAGGAGAAATATGGTGATATCGAGTTAGACGAGGAGTCGAGCTCAGATGAGGACGAGGACGATATTGGCGATCTGGTTACCGAAGATATCGAACAGGGCATACAAACAGTTCTGAAAACTATCAGAGAAAACCCTAAAGCATTACTGGATCCCACTGTGAAATTCTTCTCTAATCCACAGGAAGAAGTTGCTCATACTGCTGCTAGAGACAAGCCTATGCTTCTGAAGGACTACCACCGGCAGAACCTTCTCAACGGGGACGACGAAGAAAAACCTTATGCTATTCAGCAGAGAGAAGATAGGGCCAAGCTTATTTCGGAGATTCATGCCGAAAGTGACGATGAAGATGAAGATGACTTTCTTACCAAGCGATCAACCGAAAGAAAAATCGAGCCTGTGGCACTTCCCGACCCCGAGGAGAATGGCAATGCATTTTTAGAAGCATTTGTTAACAGCAAAGGCTGGGTCCCCCAAAACATTGACCCCAAGACCGGTAAGGAAGTCGTGCCATCATATGACCAGCTGGTTGAGGAGGACAGCGAAGATTTCGACGATATTGCTGACCAGTTCGAAACTGCATACAATTTCCGATACGAGGACCCCAATGCTGCAGAACTAGTATCATATGCTCGAAGTCAGTCTACTTTGCGACGACAAGAGCAGAATAGTAGGAAAAGACAAAGAGAGAAAAAGAGGGAAGCTGAACGTGAAAGAGAGGAAAGAAGAAAGCAAGACCTCAAGCGGTTAAAGAAACTCAAGGTCAACGAAGTAATGAAGAAGTTCGAGCAACTCAAAGAGGTTCTTGGTGATGATGCAGATATTATCGCCAAGTTTAGCGAAAACGATCTCGAGGGAGCTTTCGACGAATCTGAATGGGATAAGAAGATGCAAGAGGTGTTCAATGAGGAGTTTTATTCGAAAGAAGAAAAGAAACCCGCTTTTGATGAACATGCGGATGCTGAGGATGAGGAAGATGCCGATATCCCTGAAGACTATAATGAAGAGGCAGCTGTGCCAACTATATCCAAGAAACAGGAGAAAGCTCAGCAGAAATCAAAAGAAAAGGCGGAACGAGAGAAACTTCGATCGACAGCTGAAAAATTCGTTGAGGAGAATATCGATCTGGTCTTACCCGACAATGTGATAGACGGTGGTGAAACCCCAAAGTTCAGATACAGACAAGTCGAGCCTGAATCTTTTGGTCTTAGTGCACGAGATATCCTGCTAGCTGAGGACAAGGACTTGAACCAGTATGTTGGTATTAAGAAGCTGGCGACATTCCGAGAGAAGGATCAAATAGCCAAGGATAGGAAGAAGTACGCCAAGAAGAAGAGATTGAGAGAGTGGAGGAAGTCTGTATTTGATGATGAGAATGAACCCGACGACGAGAAGGTTATTCAGGCCCTGACTGCCCCGGAACAACCCAGCAAGAGGCAAAAGAAGCATTAATATTGTAATATCGCATTAGTAATACATAAGTGGTGGAACCGTTAAAAGGGATAAATAATACATTGCGCGCGTATATAGCTATTTCATAAGGTTATCTGAATCTTTTCTCAAGCAGCTTGGCAGCGCCTACTTCTTCGTATTCTCTTTTGGAGATCCAGAGCTGGTGAAAAGTACCGAGACTGGCAAGTATACTTCCTCCAATCCATGATGCGAAACGCCTCTCAATTGTGTTACCAGGAGCATATATTCTAATCTTCAAGCCAGCGAGAGCTTCCGAAAGATCGTGGTTGATCCTGTCGGTGAAACCAGGAGTTAACGTGGTACCACCAACGATAACAATATTATTAGCGAGATTAGGCCGGATATCCACATCACATGCATTAATGGACTTGATTACCAGCTTAGAAATACCCTCTGACGAGAATTTCGTGGTGCTTCTATCGGTGTATAGCAAGGCCTCGGTGATTTCCTGCTCTTTCTCTTTTTTACCAGAATCTTCGGTCATTTCAGTGTCCTCATCCTCGTCATTGATATTATCTTCTGCAGCCTCGCCGGCATCCAGAGGATATTTTTTAGGTTCGAAAAGAGATTCAGAAACTTCGTACCTCTCTTTCGAGAACTCGTGCTTTGATCCGTCAGGTAACTCAATTGTCACGACGGTGGCTTCCAAGTCTTTGCCAATCGGAGATTCGCTAATCTGAGCGGCCTCTTCTTTGAACTCTCTAACGACTCGGCCCACTTGATAGGCGTGGTATGAAGGTTCTATCGTGAAATCAAACTGTCTCTTGGTGAATTTGGCATCCTCTCCCACCTCAACCGGCTGTTTGTCAGCTACTAAATACCACGGGTTCACTGTGATCCCCTTTTTCTTGTAAAGCTGAGTGATTTGCTTGTCAAAGTAGCTTCCAGCATAACGGCTCCTCTGACTAGTTTTGAATAGAGCCAGACCATCTAGGACTGGGGTAACAGTAGCGAGCCCAGCACCAACATCGACCACAAGGGCACTGCCCTTGCCACAGGCAAAAGTAGAGCAAGCAGGGATTTTCACAATGTAAAACGCAGGAACATTCCACGTCTCGAATGCAATCTCCATGGCTTTTTGGCGATCCTTATCGGTAGCCCAGATCGTCTCTGTCAGTAGCAGTGGGTACTCACTGAGATCACCACTAATGGACAGGATTTGTGCAAAGGCATACTCGCACAGCTTTTGGAACGCTTCCCAATCCTGGACAAGCCCATCCTTGAAGGGGGTTTTAATTTGCGTGTCTGCTCGAGCGACATTTGTAGCATTTTCTCCAAAGTAATACAGGTATTTTTCACTTGTATTCGGCCCATCATCAGAGTCCGCAACAGGCGCTTCTGGGTTATAATCAGGATTTTCTCGAACCCCGTAATAAGACGGAATTACAGCTTTAGGCGCATCGTCGCCGGCAAAGCCTATTCGCGTGTATGCGGAACCGGGATCAATTACGATGGCGGAAACCTCATCTGCACATGTTAGAACTTAACTATCACACATTATAAGCCAGATCATGACAATATATACGTACCCCCTCCGTAGATGTTGGGGGCTGCTGTAGTAGACGCAGCCATGTCAGGTTTTTTGGCGGTTTATGCTTCGATCGATCGAAGGGTTTATTTCAAGTGAGCCCAAGGAACTCGAGACTAGGCAGGGTAAGTAATAGTGCAGAGGCTCGTGGAAGAAAACTGCGACTAAAGTGAAGGGCACAGGGATAAAGAGCTGGTTATTACGATTAAATATGAAATATATACGCATCTACGAATTTTCTGATATTTTTTGCTGTGAGTTTGGAGCAGAATCTGTCGAGGCTGCTCTCAGCTTCGAACTGATTGGCCCATACCGGGAATTTTCAAAACCCACAAACACTCAACCTTCAACACCACGAACACACAAAACATCAACATGCTGAGAAGCCGGGTGTCGACTGCTCAATTGGCTGCTAGAAGGCTTGGCTCTGGACTGAGGTTTTCCACAAGAGTGAGTAAAGCAAGCTGAGTACTCGAAGAATTGCGCTAACTAACTATCAGTCACCGCTGCTGAACGAGCCGTTCAAAGCTGTTCCCCCCAAGAAGACGAAACATCTTTTCCGAAACTTCCTTCTGACAGGTGTTGTTGTTGCCGTCTCTTTGGGCGGAGCTGGAGTGTGGTATTCTTTGGAAAATGACTACTTTCACGATATCTTTGTTGACTACGTGCCTGGAGCTGAACAGGTTGTGAATTACATCGAAGAACAGCGATTCAAGTCCAAGGCCACTAAAGAGGTAGCTTTGCCGTCTTCTCCCGACGTGAAGGTTAAGATTCCCAAGGCTGGTGTGGAAGCTCGAGCAATCAGTGCTCTTGACCAAGCATCTCCTGTTACAAGCGCTGTATCCAAGAAACCCCCTCCTACTCCTGCTGCTGCTGCCGAGAAGAAGCCTGTTGCCAAGGCTTCTGTCCCTGCACCTGCTGCCGAGAAAAAGAAGACTGAATCTGCTGCTCCTCCAGTGAAGAAGGACAGCTTGCCTTTGATCCGAGTTGCCTCGGACGTTGGACCCGAGATCAAGAAATCGGTGGAGAGCCTGAACCAGCTGATCCGGGCCGTCAATCAGTCAAAGGCCAGCGATGATCTGGTTGCAAAGGTTTCCAAGGATATTTCTGAATTGAGTGAGTCAATTACTGCTATCAAGACTAAGTATAGCGTGGATTTGCAGAAAGCTCTGGAATCCCAGGCTGCTAAGTTTGCAGGATTGACGGAGCAACGAACCAAAGACTTGCGACAAACAGTAGAAGACCAGGAGAAGAGGTGGTCGGAAGAGTTCCAGAAGGAGCAACAGCGAATTGTTGAGTTGTATAATCACCGACTGAACACCGAAATTGAGGCAACCAAGAAGTCTGTCATTGCCTTGGCAAACAACCGAATTCTTTCGGTTGTGGTTGAGCAAGAAAAGCAGATTGCTAAAGATGTTGCCGATAGAGTAGAAAAAGAACGGGAGGGACGGCTTGCCCGTCTGAGCGATCTCCAAAAGAGTGTCGATGAACTCAGCGAATTGGTGCTGGGCTCTGACAGTTTGATTTCTCAGTCTGACAAGTACGTCAAGTATCATTTGGCAGTTGGTTCTTTAGCCACTGCTTTGACTACTGCGACTGAGCCTTCTCCTCTAGGACCTTACCTGACGAAGCTTTCCGAGTCTCTACCTGAAGATCCTCTGATTGGCGCAGTTATCAAATCTGTACCCGAAGAAGCTATCAAGTACGGTGTGTTGACTAATGCTCAGCTAGCGGCACGATTCAAGCTCTTGGAGCCTGAAATCCGCCGAGTCAGTCTCTTGCCTCCTGATGCCGGAGTTGCTGGACATGTTGGATCATGGGTTTTCTCCAAGCTGCTGTGGAAAAAGGAAGGGAATCCAGTTGGCGAGGATGTGGAGAGCATCATTGCCCGTACAGAAACAGCCCTGTCGGAGGGCCGAGTGTCCGATGCGGTGGCTGAACTGAATGCATTGAAGGGATGGCCTAAGCTGCTGGCCAAAGACTGGATCAAAGATGCTCGAAACAAGAGTGAAGTAGAGTTTCTGGTCAGCGTTTTGTCCACTGAAGGCCAGCTGTGGTCTCTGAGTGGGAAATAACTGACCAAACATCCCCATAGATAGCTACATATATAATCTATAAGCTCTGCATCTAACGGTTACTTTTACCACCCATCCCCTATTGTTGTGATAATGCCCACCAGACGTGTAGCCGAAGGGGCCTTTTGAGGCGGCCATCCATTGTTTCCCGAACTTTATTTATTATATAAAATATTCCCCCATCCCCCGCATAATACCACCTTGCATTTTGTCAACCGAACCGTAACTTATTCGCATATGTCATTCCAGGAAACACAACGGCTGATTCGTTTGGTCACTGTAGACCGCCCAGATAGTATATCTGTTGAAGGTGAGTGTGGCTTTGGCTTAGCCGTCATTTGCTGTGATCTAACTCACGGGCAGATGTAGAGCGCCATCTCGAGATGGTCAAAACGTACGGGAGATCAGCGGAAGTCTCAGAGATGTTGGAAGAACAGGTAAGTTGACTAGTGACTGTTGGAATGTGCTGTTTATTATTATAATATACTGCTTAGTTGTGAGGCAATGTGCTGACATTTAGGATATTGCATTGATTGTTACCTACTTGATTGCCAAGTCGGTCTCCCTGAAATCGACTACTGAGGCTTATACTATTGTGGCAAATGCTCTGCTCATCAACCAAAGCTTACTGAAATCATATGATCCCCAAGGGCTCATTGGTTATGCTATTAAAGATTATGGGGTAGGTTTGCTAGTTTAGTTTGCGGATCGCTTCAATATGTCTCTAACTTGCCAGAAACACAGCTCTGACCCGAAGCTTGGGTTTATTCTGTACAGAATTATATTTCTCTGCACTTTTACCGGCTACAGTCTGGACAAAAAGCTGGTCAAATCCTGTTCTTCGCTTGTTTCCAATATGATTACAGAGACGGCTGATCTGGCTGCAACCCAGCCGGAAATAGTCACTGCACCTATTTTCATTGAGTGTTTGAAGGTCTCCTTCAATATTCTTCATCATTATCCGCAGTACTCTCTAGCTACCTTACAAGGAACTGTCTGTAGAAGGCTGATCCAGCTACTTTGTGTCGCAAATTACTCTGATCCTAGCTACCAGCAGTTTTACCAGCAAGTCACAAACTTCCTCTTATGCATTTCAGTTGATTCTTGGCTGTACGATAATGTTTCGCCTTCTGGCCTTCTGACTAGTCTTTGTTTCTTTCTCAGAAAATCAATACTCATGTTCTCCCCCGTCGATGATGACTCGGCTCACCGAGGAGATCTATCCCTCACTATCACCAATACCCAAGATCAAACCCTTTCTCCTCAGCTTTCGCTTTTTCATACTGTTGTTTCCAGTATCTTCAGCTACAACTGCCCTGAAGCTTATGCTGAAGACCTAAGAAGCATTGCTCAGGAGCATGTTCTGCCGTCCGTCAGCGACAGACAAAACGTGCTAGGCAAGTCTGACTCTCTATCAGGTTGTCTGATTCGAGTTGCAAGTAACCCTCTGGTTAAAGCTTCAAGAAACATCATTTTCGACATCCTATGGATAGTTTCATGCGAGGATTCCGATGAATTTGTCCAGAATTTTGGATTGGGCTTTGCTTCCTCTTTTCTTACTTCCCATGGCATTGCATTTCCTGGCTCTATTGTGACAGACTCTGGATCAAACGGCTCATCGCGTAAAAACTCTGCAGTTGCGCCAGAGGACGTTAATTTGGTAACTGGTCAGCTCAAATCTCGAGAACCTAAAGAAAAGGTCAAGATTGAAGAGATGACTGAAGAAGAGAAGATACAGGATGCCGAGCGACTGTTTGTTCTCTTTGAAAGGCTTAAAGCTAACAATGTAATCCAAGTTGAAAACCCCGTCGCCGTTGCTGCTCGAGAAGGAAGATTGCAGTATGTAGAATAGACGTGAAAGGATAAATAATACTGCATTAAATAGCATGCCCAGGTAGTCATAGAAAGGAAAATATCTACATCATAATTATTCTAGAGGGCCACAGCTTTGCTCAGCCAGTATTCTCGGCGCTTTTGCTTATCTATCGATGCCAGTCTAACTTTGCTCTCGTCGTCCTCAGTCCCATTCTCCTCTGTTATCTCCACTCTTTTTACCTCATGGTCCGAGTCTGATAAATCACCCATTGCCTCTAAAGGATGAACTTCGTCTGAGTCAGATTCCGAGTCACTAATTTCCAGAGTCTCTATTTTTGTTGTTTCTCGTGAGGAAGTAAACTCAAGATCAGACGAGGACGATTCATCCCCATCATCCAAGACATAGACTGAGCCCGTGGACTTATCTTCGTCTTCAGCATCATTCTCTGACCTATCATCTTCATTTTCATCTTCTTCGAGACTCAGAATTTCAATCTCAGCATTCACGTTAACAGTGTATGCTTGGTGTTGGAACTTTCTTGTCCTATCCTTGATATCTATAATTGCACCAAGAATAGAAGAACCTTGTGACCTGGTTGGCCCTTTAGCTTTGACTTCGTAACATTTAGCTGATAGCATGTTGAATGCTCCACCTAGTGCCTTCTTGATACCCCTTATATTGAATGAACCACGACTCAAATTATTAGTGTCATCATTCGGATCTCTAATCACCAGTCGCATAGCATTCTCATCTCGACGGTCGACAGAAGCAAGCTGCCGAACATCCCGCTTTCTGAGAAACGCGTCACCGTTTGGATCTATAGCCAAGTGATCATAGTTAAAGTTAAAGCCATAGAATTCGAAAAATTCAATTAACAGAACACCAAGATTATGCTGAACAGCTATATCCTTAGATGCAATTCTGGGATGAGTCTTGAGAAAAGCTACTATCATGCAAATAATGGAGAATCCGCCGAGTCCACCAGTATGAACCTCATTCAATCTCCGCTTCGCAAGGTATCGCTTGATGACCAATGCAAGCTCCCGGATTGCTGGATATGCTTCAAGCCACTTGTTAATGGTTTTGACAGCTTCCAGTCCATTGAGTCTTTCGAATGAGATATCGATCGGAATGCCGTACTTGGCATCTTTGAATTTGACAATTGGCACTCGAGCTTTTGCTATGACCTCAATCTGCGTTCCGACTCCTGATTGGCGCAAAAGAGATGATAGCTGATACAGCGAGGATTTGCTTTCCCAAAAGCTTCTGCTTTTCGATATGATAACCATGTCAATGTCAGAACCGGGGAGATATAGATTTGTAGCAAAAGAGCCGAACACATATGCATTCACACCTTGTTGAGGCCACCTCTTCTGTATAACCTTTCTGATGGTGTCAACGATTTCTTTCCTTTGAGTGACTTCGTTTTTAGATGGGGAAACATAAGCTGAATATTTCTTGATTTCCGCAGCCAGCCGATCAGCTACATTTTGGTAAGATCTCGTCTTAAATCCTCTCATCCATGGGTATTCAATGCCTCCGCCATTGGTAGAAGGGTCCTCATCATCTTCATCTTCTGAGATCATATCTCCAGTACCATAAAACTGGCTATTACTCTTCATATCGGCCTCATAGTCCTTGAAAGTAGTCTGGATTGACTCTGCAATATCTGAAAACTCTTCATCAAACGGAATAAAATCATCACCTCCGCTTATTGAAGTGGTGACATGCCCATTACTCGACGATACCCGAGTTATGCTAGTAGTTGTGTCTTTTTCACTCTGCTGTTCCAGCACCGGCTGATCCTGCTTTTGTTTCTGCTCTTGCCCTTGAGGCACTGGAAGGTTCTTCTTCCTCCTTTTTTTACGCAATGCAGAAGTTCCACTGTCAACTATATCATGAAATCCACGCTTTAATTTCTGCATAGTATTGGGTTGAGGAACCTGTTGATCTTGATTTTCAGCACCTGCCGCTGAAGTAGCAGATGCTATGCTCTTCGACCTCCCTCTCTTTTTCGCCATGCTACTATTTCTGGCAAGTTGAAAGGCTTCTATCCGGTCGGTTCAGATCCGAAAAACTGCCGCTGTCTGGTTGACGAAATTGAGTCTATGCGATACAAAAAAAAATCCCCCGTCGGCGGAACATAAGTGCGGCTCAAAGGCATCGATCTACTTCACCTCCATTCCATCACTCTTATGTAGCACCAATGTCACTGATCTCGCTCGGAAACGAAGGCACATGGGATATAGTACTGTATGTATGACTGTAAAACAAGCAGTGGATTTAGTATGTTAACTCCAGACGCGATTCCTCCCGAGGAGCCATGGTTCTGCGCAACACGGTGTCGAATCAGCTGTCGGTTGTGCAAAGTGCGCAACTCCAGCAGCATAATCCACTTCCTGGCTATCCAGAAGTTCCTAGGCATAAGTCCAGGACCGATAGTATTTCTGTATGTGGTAGCTGTGGCCAGGTGATTCCGGAGAAGGAATTGAAGGACGGTCGGTCGGCAGTAACCAACGACAGAATACACACCAACCCGGTTTCAAATTCTATTGACAGAGATATAGATTACTTTAGACTACTTGAAGATATTCCTCGAGATACAGGTGCTTTTGCATCTGTGGAAGGAATTTCTGTAGATGCTTTCTCTCAGGGATACTTTCAGAAGTTCTTTGTTACCAAAGCCTTGCTTGGACGAGGAAGCAACGGATTTGTATATCTAGTAGAGCATATTCTTGATGGTGTATCTTTAGGGCTTTTTGCATTGAAAAAGATAGCCATTGGCGACAACCGAGAATGGTTACAGAAAGCTCTTGGGGAGGTCAATCTGTTGCGAATGTTGGCTCATCGCAACTTAGTTGGCTACAATCATGTATGGCTTGAGAATTCTAGCCTATCAGCATTTGGTCCTTTGGTTCCCTGTGCTTTTATTCTAGAAGAATACTGCAACGGTGGAACATTGGAGGATTATGTGATGAAGACCGGCATCTGGTCGGTGAATCACTATCATGAGACTAAACGGGAGAAGCTGCGTAGAAAATCGCAGGGTACGCAGAGCTCTGAGCCAGTCGTGAACTTATCTGACGTAGAAATTGCGTCTTTTATGTCCGATATTGTCAAGGGAGTAGCTCACCTACACTCTCACCATATAATACACCGAGACTTGAAACCTTCTAACTGCCTGCTGATTACCGACAACCCCGAAGACGCTCTCGTTCTGCCGATGGTACTCGTCAGCGACTTTGGAGAAGGGCAGATCGAGGGAAAGCAGAGGTCTGGAACGGGCAGTACTGGAACCTTGGAATATTGTGCTCCTGAGTTGATACGCCCTGTAAAAGGGAAGCTGGCTCAATTTTCTCAGAAGACTGACATATTTTCTTTGGGAATGATTTTGTACTACTTATGTCATTCTAAGCTGCCGTATAGTTATGCAGAAGGTGTTGATGAGAACGAAACTCTAGGACGGCTGACTGAAGAAGTCCAGCAGTTCAGTGGTCTCCGCCTGCGAAAAGAGGACGTTCGGAAAGATATTGATTATGGATTCTACCAGCTCATGAGCCAAATGCTGTCTATCGATCCCAATGAACGTCCGACCGCCGAACAGACTCTGGAGATTCTCGAATCTATTCCTCTTCGCGCCTTTCCTGATCGCCATCCTAGTGAGAGCGGCTCTTCATCCTCGAACACAAAGCTTTTAACTATGGGTGGTACAGTTCATGATGAAGCCAGCAGTACGAATACTTTAGGAAGTGCTGGTATCTGGCAGCTGCTTCTGGAGGAAGTCCCTCAGTATTATTATGCTGTAAAGGTATTGCTTATTGCAATAAAAGTTGCTGGAATTTACTGGCAGAAGGACAGTTCTCTTAACCAAGTACTTATATTGCTGTTGGGTTTGGAGATACCTATGTGAGTATATGATTGAGAACTCCCTGTACAATGATGATGCTAACTATTAGGAAATCGTGGATAGCAACGATATCCCTGTTTATCACCCACTGGCTTGTTGCAGCTATATCAGGGGTTGTTTTACGATGATATTAGAAGGGGTGAGTCGCTGTGTCAATAATAATATTAGTAAGTAGATAACTAGGACTAGCAGTTGCAGCCCGATGCACTCGAGGTAGTCGAGCGGGACAGATCGACGCCTTTAGGAGTGGCTCTAGTTCTATTTAATACACTTTCGATTGGCAGTTTCTTTGCAATGGCAGTGAAGAGTTCGATAACGTTTTCCCCTGATTTGGCAGAGGTTTCATAGAACAGTAGCCCAGCTTCCTTGGCATAAGCCTCAGCGGTCTCGGTAGATACCTGACGCTCAGCCTGCAGGTCTAGCTTATTACCAGCCAGAGCAATGACGATGTTTTCATTTGCTTGGTGCTGGAGCTCTTTGACCCATGCCTTTGCTCTGGTTAAAGATGCAGTTTGGGTAATATCGTAGACTACAACAGCACAGTTGGCATTACGATAGTACATGGGAGCCAGAGATTTATAACGTTCCTGTCCAGCTGTATCCCTGTAGATGTTAGTAAAGCAAGTATAAGGTAGGAGCGCGACTAGTCGAAGGGCTCTAGACTTACCATATTTCAAACTTGATGGTCGTATTCTGATCAAGCTGGACGGTCTGAGTCAAAAATGCAGCACCAATCGTAGATTCTCTATAGTCATCGAATTGGTCTTTAGCAAATCGGTTTACGAGTGAAGACTACGGCAACAGTTAGTAAAAAAAAAAATAGAGGGGCTTCAATACCACGGGCAAACAAAAACAACCCGAGCAAAACGCACCTTTCCGACAGCGGATTCACCTAAAAGTTAGTCATGTGATTCAAAGTAAAACACACTAGCATGCCATAAGCACACCTACCTAATAGCACCAGCTTGAACTGAGCAAATCGTGCGGACGACGTCGAGGCTCTGGGGGTCGCTCCCGACATGATAAGATAACTGGCAAGTTTGTGTGTGTTGTATTTGGGTGTGCACAAGACGTCTTGTGCTGAGCAAACGGTGCAAGGCTGAGCAGCTCAGCGGAGTGAGGCGCACCACCAGGATTAGCAAAACAGCAGTGCCCTGCACCAAGGACGATGTTACGCGGTAGGAAAGACAAAAAAGTACAGGAAAAACAGGAGTTAACCAGAGTTGATACGAGCATAATCAGTGGACTTGATCAATCTTGCATGTTCTCCCCATTTCACCGAACATGCCGTATCGGCTGATGGTCCTCCATCGCTGGTGCTGTGCACCGATAAGCGTGCAGTATCTGGCACGCCACGCCGCTCCATCGATATCGATTGGGTGGTTGGAGTTTCCAACCTGGAAAGCCGATAAGCACACACTGCACCCCAACAAGACCCGCCAACTGCAACTGCTCAAATAAAACCAATGGCTGTCAGTGGAAACGGAGTACTTGTTGCCACTATCAAGCCGGGAAGGAGCGTTGGACCGTTCAGTGAGTATCCCTTATTCGCGTAGTATCTGCAGCTGCTGGCTGAGCGGCTTGCCATCCATAATAAATACTAACATGGTATTCCAGCCCTGGGGACGTCGCTACAAGAGGTGCTGGAGCTCATCCGGGGGAACCCAATTGTATTTCCTCAGATTGAGATAATCAACTCCCCCGAGAAAAGCCTCATTAGTCCTATTATTGTGTATCTCAAGCCTAACGGGTTGCGCCTGCAGTTTTCTGGCGATGGTCAGCTCCTTCGCTTGATAGAGATACTGGAGTGGGGGAAGACTCGTCTGGACTACAAAGGCACAGAACTTGGGTAAGTAGAGAGAAAGATTGTCCGGTGGATGTACATTTTTTTTTGCTATTTTGCTAACCTGTTCACTTTGTAGCAAACAATCAAGTGTCACCTTTCGTCAGATTTATTATAAGGTGTTTGGTCCGACCTATCCCGGAACCTTTTACGAGGAGTTTCGGACTTATGTGTTATCGTATCCTGGAATTGCATTCAGCTTTGATATTCCCCAGGATGCTATCTTACAAGGCGCAGACTCTTACATCAAGTATTTATCTCATTCAAATGCCCCAGTGTGTTCCTCGCTGGCAATCTTCCACGGTCACAGCTGGGTTGAGACCAAGAGCCATCTTATGACCGATTATAAGGTCTCACCTACTATGTTCGGCACGGGCGATGATTCCCGCGTGATTAGCCGCGTCGAAATTGACTATTTGGGAGACAAGGATGTGGAAGTACAATTTCTGCCGCTAGAAAAAACGAGCCTTAAGGTTACGTTCGGTTCCACTAGCATGCAGAGCATTATAATGGGCTTGGGTCCTCCTGATGAGCGACTCTTCAAGCTGGACTCGAGACTGTCTATCCACAATCCTACCGATAAAGGTGATTCTGAGACCGACTTGTTCTTTAATTATTTCGGGCTGGGCATGGATGTCTGCTTTGATACCTTGGTGTCTCCTCCTGTGGTGAAGAAACTCATTTTACATGGCAACATTCCCGGCAGTCTTCTATTCCAGAAGTATAAGCGCTGTCCCTGGACTGTTTGCGGAACGGGATTCGATTGCGAAACTCACTACTCTGAAATTGCTGATCTGCTGGACCTTGATAAGGACAGTGCGATGGTCCTTAATAAGCAGCTCGACAGCCCTAGTAGTAGCGTAGAACTGGTTGGAGGAGGTGAGGACGATTACCCTAGTGACTCTGCTGCAGAAGACTGGGGTCTCACTGAACTTCATGGTGTTCCAGGTGCTGTTTTTGAAGTCCTTTGTCGCAATGACGTTATAAGCAGTATAACTTTATACGAACGTCCATAATCATGACTGTTCAGATTCTCTCTCAGTTGGAATTTTTACTATGGCATCATTTTTGGATGAAAAAAGCTATATATACTCAGCTATAAGTGGTTTTTTTTTAACATTTCTGTCCGTCTATTATAACATGTGGAGCGGCCCAACCTAGGAGATTTCCCCATTGGGCTATATAATTGAAGCGACAGCCTAAAGCTGAAGTCCTAACAGACCTCAATGTCAGCTCTTTGCTTCAACAACACCAAGAAACTATGCCATACTACTCTAACCCTCACATATCTCTAATAATATTTATTCATTTTTGTCCTGTCCCTTGCTTGATCCTGAATCCTTCCTTCAGTCTCGGTGAAGAGAGGAAACCGTCAATCGCGTCAGCCGTACCAGTCACGAACACGAAGCGTTCACAAATTAAAGCCTGCCACCCGTGATAATTGAAATATCTGCTCTTCACGTACAACCCTGAGGTTTCGTTCTTTTCACCACCAACGTCACCGGAGGGATTCTGCTCTGTTGCATAGGCTCCACTTCTACCACCTTTTTCATCTCAATTTAGCAGTGGATCCATGCCTCCTACTACAGAGTCTTCAAAGACTCGTCAAGGAGGATCGCGCAAGATTATCGTGCTGAAGAATAAATCGCATGCTCCTCCTTTCTCGACTCCACCTGAAATCAGGAGCTCTTCCTATTCCGAAGAGCCCTCTACGCCTACGCCTATTCCTGCCAGTTCAACACCCTCTTCCAGCAAGAAGGTGCTGTTCTGTGAGCCTCCAGCCCAGGAGGCCGGAAAGCTTCAGTCTATGGTTCAGACACCACTCAAGTCAATTTTGAAATTCAACAGCAGCTCCGGCGTGTCTAATTCGCCGGGGAAGAAGCTGAAAATTAACCCCAATACCATTCTTTCCGATATTTATTCCTGCAGCATTGATTTCTCCAAATACCTCAATCTCGACGAGGTATTCGAAGTAGCCGTCGATGCTCTACACAAGAATGTGCAGGGCAAGCACTTAGAGGTGTATGCAGCATTAATGGCTCTGTTACGGGCCAAGGATAATTCAGTGTCTACTGAATCTCTAATCAAGCATGGTAACCGGCTGTTATCCTTTGCCCATAGAGACCTCCTCATGGCAGAATCATCTGATAACAAGCTAGATATCCGTATTGTGATTCAAATCCTCAAGGTTGTCGACTATCTGTTGTACTGCGAAGACGTGGCCACTACTCTCAATCAAGAGCTAGTCACAAAGTTCCTTTATAAAGGCTTGGTGGCATTAGAAAACCCCAACTCCGCCAAATCCATTATTGGAGCTTACTTGCATATTTTCAATTATCAGCGAGTGCCAAAGCTCTTGGCCAACGATATTGCCATGCGACTGTTACTCTCTGTTAGCTCTCGGCCTGCCCTGTCATCGGTTGGTCTCTTGTCCGAATATGTCTCAACTCTCAGACTCCTCATTCAATCTCATGCATCTATTATGGCTTCTCAATGCTCTGTCTGGATACCATTGGCCCTGAGGTCTCTTGTCAATGGCAGTTCATTGGTGAGACAGCAAGCCCTTATGCTCCTGCAAGAATGCAACCATAAGCTCCTGCCAGACTTCAATATTTCAAACTGCATACGACAAACATTCAATGAAAGCATAGAAGATGAGAACTCTGTATTGGTTGAAATTAGCGATGTCGAAAGCGTTTCTGTGGGTCTGCAGCAAAAGAATAATGAATCCAGAGCCGAATGTCTTTTTATCGACCTCTTCATTAGACGCCTTTCGTCCTTACTGCTCGTTCAGGGCGAAGGTAAAACAGTAATGAATATCTGGAGCGCAGTGCTTACTTCTCTTTCTAAATGGGGCCCTGATTCCAACGAACGAGTTGAGAAATGGGAACACTTCAGTCAGATGCTTTCTCTTAGCAAGTTGGCTTTCAACTGCGAGGTATCTTCTAGTAAGCTGGCGGCCATCCAATCCTGGAAGGTAGTCATTAATATCTGCACTCAAGACCAAAAGGTTGATTTTTCAGATAAAAAGGCCGCCTTTCTTTTGCATCCCCTTCTTTCACTGCTGCCTGATAACCGACCAGCTGTAGCAAAGCATGTCACAGCATCTTATATTTATTTGCTGAACTCTTACTTTCATACAGCGGGCCAGACCAACACGGAAGCTCTCTCATTTATCTGGAGATCTATTGTCGTGCCGTATTTCACTACCTATATTCGTTCTGCGAATAACGCAAAAGAAAAGGGCACAGACATTCTCATTCATTTGCTTTCTCCTGCGTCAGCTTTTAAGAGTTCTCCATCGGTAGCTAAGGAAAAAAGTGCGACGGATGGCATTGCAATAGATTTTTCTAATCTGCAGCCTTTTCCCCAGAGGTTCTTCAAGTCTCATCTTTCAGCTGTTCTCGACTTCCTGGCTATATATTTTGCTAGCGCGTCTTGGGCCGAATCCCTTAGAACATGGGAGACAGTATTGAATACTATTAAGATCTCGATGAAGAGAGAAATTCAGGTGTCTAGAGATACGATGAATCAAATTGCTTCTCTGACAAGTTTTGTTACAAAACTTTCGAGTCATCAGATCTCGTGTGAAAAAGTAACAAATTTTGTAATTACTCTTATTGATAAGCTTGGAATCTTGCCATTTCTGGATAGGGAGCTCTCTGTTGTTAAAGGGCAGCTGGTACCATGCAATCCGTCTAAACAAAAAGCTGTGAGTGCCACCGATTATGTGGCCTCTTTCCCCTTGATGTATTTATGCCGTGGAATACTAGAGGCTCCAGTTGAACCCGATGAATCAAGCTATCACGCAAATCTAAAGGATATCCTTGGTGTCATACTAGAAAAGTCTGGGCCACCTAAGCGTACAATGGCATTATTTGCATGTTTCCTTTCTCTGATCCCCAAAGACAATGAAAACGCTCTTTTGCAATCTTACCTCATCATATCAGGTATTCTTAAAAGACAAGTTCTCACATGGAACTTTACTGCTCTGGAAACAGAGTTTATCGCAATTTTAGCACATTCCTTTCAACAGCCTATTATTACTCAGCACCTTGACAGCTGGATCAGGCTCTCAGGATTAATGATTAAAATGCCTGACCAGTTCAGTCTGTTGATTTCAGAGATTTTAGAGAGAAATCCCCATCCTGTGTTGCTCTCTCAGTATTTTTGCTCCCTTACTCAAAGAGAACTCGACTCTTCGGGCAAAAACATTTTTGAAGGGAATATCGTTCCGATCACCCGTACGATTGGAGTTATTTGCAATAGCTTGAAAGAGATGCCGAATGGTGTTGAGTTCATCGAATCCTTGCAGTTGATCCTTGACAGCCCGCAACTATCTTATCGTGCAAAAGCCGTTATGAGCCACCCGTTGCGGGAAATGGTTGCACAGTTTCTTCAGAGTCCCTTAGGAGACCTGTATGAAAAAGTGAAGGCGTTGATTCCAGCGCTCTATATTTATCAGACGGATTCTATGAAGAATGATGCTCACCTCTACCTGTTTTCTTGTTCTAACTTACTTGCCAGTGGTTTTTCCTCTGATGACCCAGATGTCTTTTCATGGACTCGGGAAGTATGGCATGCACAGTTTTGTGATATAGGCTTGGAGGGACCTTACCCTAGGTTATTGGTCAATGCAGTTAACAAAGCAAGAGCTAATTCGGGCTTCGGTTCTAGCAGAATCCGATATCCGGTAGATTTCCCCTTGACATCTGCTAGAGGCAGATCTACCAGATCTGGCAGTACGGTATTGGAAGAGACTCCCTCTATTGACCAGCTCGTGTATGAGTCTGTAGAGTCTAATGGAGACGGTAGTGTCCAGATCTCTTTCGGATTGACGCCTCATGCCCATCTGGAAGAAGGCAAGCTGTTAGATCAAGGTCGAGATGAACAGCTCAGTTCACCTTCTACCGCAGCTAAGAAGAGAAAGGCGCAGAGCTTGAAGGTGGTTTCTCCTTCTACTTCTATTGCAGGTGATACCTTAGATGATTCAGCTCAGAACTCTGCTCGAAATGCTGTACCAAGCGTCGTGCTATCCAGCATTGATAAGAGTCAGGTTGATGGCGATATTCCTTCATCGCCTCCTGAGAAAGAGAAAGCCTCACTAGCTGAGATGGTAACTTCTCACTCGCCCGTTACTGCTAGCCTAGACGCTTATGGGTCCAAGAACGGATCGCCATCCTCCTCGCCGCTGAAGCACCTGTCGCCTTCAGGGCCCTCTTCTCTCCTTAACGCCATTCTAAAAAGTCCAACCAAAAGTGCTGCTAGCTCTGAAGGAAGCGACAGCAGCTTAGATGATGATAGCTCAGCGAAGAAGAGAAAGAGAAGAGTGAAGAAATTACCCAGTGCTACGCTGGGAAGGAAGAAGAGAAGAGATGATGGTATGGAGTCGGTGAACGGGCTAGAAAGTAAAATCCCTGAAGCTACTAGTCCAGCAACGCCTGTTAAGCGAGTTTCTTCTTATCAGACTCCTCTTACTCCGGAATTCAGCTCCCCCCCTCAATCTTCTATACCAGCCGGTAGATTTTTGTACAGTATGCTGAAGAAGTTTGAGACAGATTTCCAGACAGGCGACGCATTTGCTGATTTATCGCCTCAGGAAAAGTTCGAAACTGAGACATTGCTCATGGGTGTTATGGTTAAAGCTCGTTGTTCACAAATGGCATCCATGCCGAATACGTTGTGAGAGAGTAAATAAAAAATCAGTACGCGCGTTATATTAGATTATAGTATTGCTATTATATTATTTGACAGAATTGTTTGTGTCTTTACTATTAAAAGGTTTTGTTCGTGTTGCCGAACTAACTTACATTTGCCGAGCTCTTACTAAACCAGCAAGAATCTCTGTTCCAGCCACCACGCCATCAATTACCTCAATATTATCTCCAACAGCATCTGCAACAGCCTTCTCCATGCCAGACATGCCAGCGCAGCCCAAGAGTATAGTTTTGGCTCCTTTTTCGACCGCGGCGAGGGCTGCGGCTCCGATATGCTGGTTTACAAGATCAGGGGAAAGATCGTGAAGGTCCAAAACTCCTAAACCGGTAGAAAAAGTTCCGACATAATTATGATGAGATCCCACAAAGGCAGACACGGCATCGTCTAGAAGAGTTTCCCAGATTTTTGCTGTTGTAACAATAGCAAACTTGCCGGCACCCAGCGCCATGGCATGAAGAACAGAAGCCTGGAAAATCCCAATCACAGGCTTATCGGTATGCTCTCTGAGAATATGCACCAAGGGATGATCGGAGTAGCAAGCGACAAGAAATGCGTCATGCTGATGCAGAATTGGCTCCAATTCCACCAAGCATGCATTGGCAGAAGTGATCTCTGTCGTGTAAGAGTCTATCTGCTTGGGGCCATTCTGAGGAGTGAAGAACTTGTAATTGAAATCAGGAGCGGGGTCTACAACTTCCTTAATTCGGTCAGTCACTGATACCGAAGAATTGGGGTTAATGATCAATATGGACGAAACCATAGCAGTTCGATGGAGGGATTATGCCAGGAGGAGTCAACAACGACTGCAAGCTACCGCAGCAGGGGCGAGCCGCACGATTCGGTATTCGGCCCTGGTCAACTAATAGCGGTGATTGGAAGGTGTATGGAAACCTGCAGACGAGGAAAACATGGAAAATGTTGTACTACAGAAGCGACATATATATGAGCAAATTCATGCCTTTCAATCCCTTTCATTCGGCTATCCCAAGGAGAAAAACGGCATTTTGTTACCATTCAGCCATTTCAGGTAGCAGACGGCGAATTGCGCCCCAATATCGAAAAGTTAGAGTTTCTAGAACTCAAAACGGCGTCGAGTCGTATATCTAGTAGCGTTTCGAGGTGCATTTTCGTCATTGCGCTGCGCGTTTCTGTGGGTATATCGCCGTAGCTGAACCTTAATCAGGGATGTCCAAATTGGGTGAACCATGATCAAAGTCGTAGATTGATATTCTACAGAAAAAACAACTGCAGAATGCCAGTTATTTATGTTGCTATATAGCTTTATTCTTTTGCAAATTCCAGTTACGTAAATCCTGGTTCCAAGCCAAAGTAGCCCTTTTCTGGGATGGGCAACAGCCCAGGGTATTCCTGGCTCTCATAATTCCCACCATCGATGCCGGAGAAGGGGACATCGTTACCCCACCACGATAACACCAGATCATTATATTGCAATGCGAAAAAGATGATAATGGCACTCAGACTGATACCTGCAGTCATTCCGGCAGAGAAAACGTAGACGTACTTTTCGAACCAGGCAGTGTATCTGTTCCTAATGTACTTCATAAAAATTAGACTTGCATAGAAAGAGCCCAAGATGTATGATAAATTGTATGGTGCTGAATAATTGACCATACCGTAAAGGCATAAAATGGGATCAAACTGTCGGAACCGCCTATGCAACCCCCGGTTCTTAGCAAGCAAGATCTTTTCGATTGCCCACCATAGAATAGGGATAAAAACTCCAATCAAGAAACACCATGGCAATGCGGGGTAAATTTCGCTAAGAACTCTTCGAGGTCCAACGACACCCCAGATTATTGAAGACGAATAGACGACAATAGCATTAGGACATGTGAATTTGTTTCGCTCAGTCAAGGGGTCACTGGAATCACACAGCCCAGTGTAATTGTTGATCTGCCAATTGGCAACACCCATAATGACCAGAACCTCTATAAACGATGCAATCATCTGTGCACGGAAAGTGGCTCGAGGAGCAAGCTTCGCATAATGGCCAAGCTTTTGATCTTGAGCGAAAAGAAGTGCCTGTTGATTAGAGTTCAGACCGAAAGCCTTAACGATCATCAGAGCTACGCCTTTGCCAGGCAAAGCATATCCAGTTATCAATTCAGTGAGAACGTTCAAACCCAGCAGACCGTTGGATGTAGAGAATAGCAATCCAATTGGTACAAGGAAGATTCCACCAATTCCAACTGCCATAAGAATGGCCCAGACTGGTGTTTGTGTTTCAGGATAGACCTCAACACAAATTATGGCCATGACCAATGAGAAGATGATCACCACGATGAACCACCAGAGCGGAACTTCTTTATAGTTTCTCATTAACTTACTATGAGCATCATCAAACTCGTTGACAAATGACAGCTTCCCTATCAAGGACAAAAATATGGCTCTGAAACCTTCATACAGTGTCCTGTAGTGTCTAAGGGCGGAATCGATCAGCATTGCGGGATACATGATGAAATAAGCACCGTACATGACAATACTACCAGCAGAATTGTATGGAGGTGAATAAGCCTGATACATTTCTTCATCAAGGACACCGTTCTCGTTCAATATCGCAGAGATATTATATGGATTTCCAGTATTATCAAAAACATCTGCAGTATTGACAGGCAAATAAGCGGTGAACCTCATATTTGACCAGTAGACAGCAGGAATGACGATAGCAGTAGCTAGAACTGCTCCAGCAAACTGGTTGGCCAGGGAGAAAAATGGTGTCTGCAGAGGGCCAGCCAGACTGTCAATGATATTCCAGTCAAAGGTAGAGATAGGGTTGATTCCAAGACCGCTGACCGAGCCAGTAACAGCTGCCAGATTAAAATTCTGGGGAGAAATCCAAGTCAGCCAGTTAAAAGTACTCAGTGCCTGGAAGAGATAGGAAGGAAACCAGAAGTAACAGAACATCAGGCCAAAAGTGACAAAGAAGAATCTATACTGACTGATAGTCCAACCGTTGATATTTTCCCTTCTTTCTGGCTTGAGCAGCGCTCTATTCATGGCAAGGATAGGGAAAATGTTCGGCCATATGCACTTAACTGGATATACCAAGATATGTCTAACCAAGCCTGCCATGCCGAAGCCAAGGAACTGGGTAGATAAAAATAGTGTGAATTGGTACCCAAAATTAGCCCACTTATTGCCATAAAAGATGTCCATTCTCTGAACAAACACCATGTCATTCACATATGCGAGATTAGTGGTAATTGAGAACATAATCGTGCATAAAGTCTGCTCTTTGTAGCTCCAGGGCCCGGGGTTGAGAGTCAGCTTCGTTTCTCCGATACTAAAACCCCATTCCGGAATAAATCTAGCAAACGCAACACCACATGGAAAAACAATTAATTGAAGCAAAGGAGCTGCAATAGCAATTGCTGGTTGTCGAGGTTCAAAAAACTGATTTACGCCCGTCGCAACTACCACGCCCACAATTCCCAGAAAATAGGCTCTGAATGTTTCAGCTGGGGTCGAAGGATCATCAAAAGGGTCTGCAATTGCTCGGACCTCCAAATAAGGTGAATGGTAGTAGATGAGAGCAGCTTCCATCTTCATGTTATGTATCCTTGTCTCCTGATACATGTCAGACTGCTTTTGGGGGTCCAGTAACTCTTTGATAAAGTCCATCTTATAATCAGGGAAGTTAGGGTCGTCTTTATGATCTTCAACAGCCTTTCTCAGAATGTTTTCTGCCTCTCGAATTCCCATAGTTTCGCTCATCTCTTGAATCATTTCAGCATCAGCCTGGGGAATCCCGGCATCTTCACCAACCTCAAACCTCTCATCCAGCTTGTAGTCTTTAGGGGTCCCTGTTCGAAGGGTGTCATCGCCGTCTTCACTGAAGACGACTTCCTGAAAACTAAATCTACTGGAATCTCTCCTCGGCATTTTTTTCGAGACTTTCACCTTTGGCAGAAGAGAAAGCAAATTGCCTGGCGTCTCATCTTCCCTTATATATCACATCCACCATTTAACAAATAATTATTTACTCTTTACTTTTCGCTCAGTCGATTCATACACCGTATCTGCATATGCACTGGTGTCCGCCGCAGATCCATCTCAAACATTAATTTGTGCCTGTCAGCCTATTTCTGCAGCGAGGCCGCACCGATATTAGACGGCCGTGCAGCCCCATCTGAAACATTGGACTCCATAACCAGCCAGTGAAATAAGGAATCCTAAACATCAAGGCACACAGTTTGGAGGCTCACCACTATAGCCTACAAAATATATTTTTGAAGCTCGATACAGGAGTGTGTAGCCCCCATTGTGCTCCATCCATTATGTTTCTCCAGGCATCCCTGAAGAAAGGCAGGGACCTTTCCCTTTCCCTTTCCCACGAAAAACTATAAAGTGCAGCACGCGCACCATTTATAGATACAATAGTATTATGTAGATCGTTTGCAGTACCTGACTTTACATTACAACATGGTTCCATCCCCCCACATCTTACAAAACTCTGGCATACCCTGAGCGGGCTATCTATCTCTGATCACCGTGCTATTAACGTGGTCACGCTCCTGTGTAATCCTCTCTTCCCGCTCAAGAAAAAAGGTTTCTTCATGCTGCAGCAGCTCGTACTGCTCTTCTCTCGGTAGCGAGATGGGATGAGGACCCTGCTTATTGGCTTTCTTCACACCCTACTTACTCACAGTATTAAGGTCAGCTATGACAAAATAATATATTATAGCAACTAAAAAACATAAATATCAACACAGAATTTCGCAGTTAATGCGAGGGTCATATCATAATCATCTAAAAAATGCTCTGGCCGGCTGCCTGCTAACGGACTTGGCCTTAATTTTCGTCCGCCGAACATATCTATAGTTCGTTCAGTTCCTATTCGTTTATGCAGAAAGTGAAGGGGCAGCTTGTTCTCCCTGTGGGTTACCAGATAAATCTCCAGAGCCTGCATCTAATGACTGGATAGAGTCAGCTCGATTGGAGTTGCTGATATGGCTGTACAGCGAAACAAACATTCGCTCTACTTCAACACTTGATTTTGTAAATGGCAGCTCCCAGAACTGATAAATGGGATTTTTCAAGAGTTCTGTAAATGTGATCATGAGGCCCCAAGGATGGGGTCGGTTGCAAATAATTCTTTCTAAGAGCACTCGCGTGATCAAATGCTGAATAGCAAGTTTTTCTTCTCCAAGGGCAGTAGAGCCAAAACTGCCGAACAAAGATAGAATAACGCAGGTAAAAAAATGCGTATGCCTATTAGGGTACCTCAGCTGATTAGCCATGGCTTCACTCAGAAAGTATCGCGTCTCTGTATTGGCGGCCAGCATCAACTGAGCCAATAGCGTCAAATATTCTGAGCTCTGGTCAAAACGAGCCAGTACTCCCTCATCCTCACTTGTACTAGTCTTGGGCTTGTCGGAGATAGCAACTGTAGCCGCTGCTGCACCAATATGAAGTATCAAGCCATTGATAGCAGGGACATTTACTGACACTGAATCAAAGCCGATTCCCGATTCCTTCTTAGCAGTGGCTAATTTAACAGAGCTTAAAATAGCCTTAAGAGTTGCTGGTGACTGTGACCGAAGATAAGTGTCCACCAACTTCTTGATGCCAAAGCTCTGCAAGTCACTTACGGGGTCGACCGCAAGTTCAGGGTTCACTCTAATCTCAGGTAGTCTGTCGATGTTCAATACAGCGGACAAAGGATCAGGGAGTTGAATATCTGCCGGGAAGGCACTAAGAACAAGGTTCCTGAGTTGTACAAAATTGTTTGGAATTGCGTTGCACAGAGTATAGTGATACTCAACCAAAAATTCCGGATAATCATGAAGAATAACCAAGAAGATACGCAAAGTACCCTTGTGCATAGCAATGATCGTCTCAGGGAATTCGGTACCTTCAATATAATTGCCCTGAAAGGAGAGCAAAAGTCCAAGTAAGTTAGCCACATGAGGCCAACCCTTCTTGCCTGGAAGATCCATGATCTTGGGAAGAAATAGCCTGTGAGAAATAAGAGCTTCCCACGCAAATGCAAACTCCGGAAAAGCCTGAGGTTGCAAATTTCCAAAAACCTCAGCAACCAAAATATAGAACTTAGCGAGAAACTCAGAAGGAAATTCCGCTGCGACGATTTCGTAAAGAAAAGTAGAGAAAAATCTGAAATATGCTCGCTCAGAAGATTCTGAGGTTTCACCGTCATGGTCAGAAGCAAGAACCAAACAAACCACTATCAAGATGTTCTTCACATATTCAATTCTAGCCTTGGTCGACATTTTGCTACTAGTGGCAATAATAGTAGCTATAAGCTTAGCAAGAGCATCTGTGGCAACAAATAAATCACCAACGCTGGTACGACCAGCAGTTAGTGCCCCCTTCTTGTAGCTCTCAACAGATAGCTCCAGAGCAGTTCTTACAAATGTGCATAAAAGCTCAGCGTTATTCAGAATACCGTGCTTGGAAAGCTGAAACACGAACATGTGGAAAGATCTGTTAGTTCGAGATGGGTGTTGAGTAAGTCTCACCCATTCAGCAAAAATGTATCCCATCTGATCCTTGACATTTGCCGATCCTTCAGCAGCAAGGGCCCAAGGGCCACCAGTGGCTACACTTTTCTCCATAGCAGCTAGCAAATTTTGAGCGACCTTGTTATCAGGGTCTTCCTTAGCGAGCGATTCCATAGCAGCTAAACACCCTGTAAACTCGGTTCGCAGAGCACAAGGCGACTGACCGAGAACAGCTTCAAAGATGAGCCCAGCTGCAAAATTGATAGCTGGTTCAACTCGTGCTAGCACTTGTTTCGCAAGATTCACATCAATTTCGCTCGCAGTAATAAGCTTAGCCTTGATAAGAGTGATCATAACGGGGACATTATACTTTCGCTCATCATCGGAATAAATAAGCCAAAGAACAACCTCCTTAGCAGTAGTAGCAGAAAGTTCACAAAGTTTGTCCAGAAGAAAACAAAACACCTCTCTGCCAAGTTGTGAGTCTGTTAGAGTGAATAAAGCACTAACTGCCATCTGGGAGGTTTTCAAAATAACCTGATCTTTCAGAACACTTCTACTCGCAACAGACAGAATTTGTGTAAGCAAAACACTAATGGGATGGTCAGAGGTTAGTTGACTTAGTGACAGCTCGTTTGATTCTCTAATGAGCTTTTCCAAAGAGTCCATGCCAGTTTGCATCTGTAAGATTGCCTGATCAAAATGGCTCTGGGGCGCGAGTCCGCGTCTTTCCAGATCTTCTAATGCAGGTGGGGCACCAGGTTGTCGGGGCAGACCACTTGCAGCATTGCTGTTCACCTCAGCAGGCAGCGGCTGTGGCTCTTCATTTACCGTCTCCCCAGAATGAAAGGTACCAAAAGTCTCATAAATTGAGAATTGTTGAGGAGACAGCCCACCAGCTTTCAATCTGAATGGATCTGGTAGCTGAAGAGGATATCTCGAGTTTAGCTGAGGATCAATAAAAGGTTGCCCAGTTCTACTTTCTCTGTGAGCCTTTCGGAGCATATATGCGGGAGAAAGAGCAGCTTCAATCTCAGGTAACGATTTAGAGATCGCGCTTTTCTCCACGATCGAACAGACTACATCAATGTTGTCATTAACTGCCATAGCAATCTGCTCAGACAGGACATCATGGTCAGCATATCCATTGCTGACCATGAGAGACCGCAAATGAGTAGCCAGGGATTCTCGCAATGGGTCTTTGCAAGTTACAATGCTTATACTTGCAGCTAAAACCCGAACCATGTTCTGAGCAGCAAGCCTCATTCTCTGCTCATCAGGCTCCAGAGCAAAATCTTTTGAAACTAATTCCTTAGTAGTAATACTAGCAATCGTCACAGATCGTTCGACAACTGGCTGAAGGATCTCTCGCAATGCCTGATCAATAGCCAAGAGGAATATCTTCTTGAAACCGGGATGATTCACAAATGGTGAGGAACCAACCAGCTGCAGTTGAGAAATGAGATTCGTAAACATGGAACCATCCTGGGAGGGGGGAGCTGAAGGGCCTCCGGGCGGAGCCAGAGCTGTAGTAGCTGAAGAAATTGGCTCCTCTAAAGAAGCAACTCCACGCTTCTCCTCTAGCCTTATTCTCTGCATATCAAGAGCCAGAGCATTTCCCTGGGATTCCAGATCTTCCAGGGAAGAATGATTTCTAATGACTGTCGATGGTTCAATTTCGTTGATATCGACCTTAAACTGATTGCACAAGACTTCAATCTCAAACTTCAAATTCAATTTGAGATCAGAAAAGTGGTACAATTCCGACAAAACCATCAGTATTCCCATAAGCCATGGATTAGGAGCTAAAAAGACAGTAGAGTTAGAAGCCCTTTCAATAGTCTTGCACACAAATGGAATCACTACAGATAGCTGATTCAGTTCATCGGCCTCGACAAGAAGTCTCTTGAAAGCGATGTTTCGATAAAGAATGGGCTTGTCTCTACCAAGTAGTAAGCTACCAAGCCACTGACCAAGATTCTTCAGATGCGATCTCTTCTCAGAGGAAGAAATCGTATCAGGATTATCCAAAAATTGGATAATCAACTGGTACGTAGTCTTTAGGCAATATTGCTCCAAATTATGGTCGTGGAGCTCCTGTAGCATAGAAATATACAGGTTGTGGTAGTTTGGTTCCCTCATAGATCTCTCTCCAACAATATAAGATGCAAACCATCGATGGTATTTCTTCTCTAAGACCCCAGAAAGATCCTTAGATTTACTACCAACATTGTTCACTGCAAGATTATTAACAAGAAAAAGCACCTTGTCACTGACCGCCTCGGATGGATCTTCCTGAACACCTTCGTCGACCTTAACATCCGCCTTTACCGATTTGTATACTGGAGAGACGGACTCAATGTCGTTTTCCGGGCGCTTACCGGCCACTGTATCCTTTATTTGTTGGTAAAACTGCTGCTGAGTAGCCAATCCAGGAATCTCGAGAAGAATCGCACAGTATTTTGGAAATTCTTGAAGCCTTTGTCTGAATTCAAACAGTGCCTGCAATCCAAATCGGAACATATTGGATTCTGTGGGCATTCGCAAAGATTCCAATATGAATCTCAAGGCAATAGACAAAGGCATTCCATCAATTAGATGGAAGTATACCAGAGAGCCGAAGAGTACGGCAGTTGTAGCCAAAGCGTTCAGAGGATATTCTGGGAAAAATCTGTACTCATCAAACAAAGAATGAACCATACAAGCAAACACATCCTGATCATGACTATCATCGGAATCCTTGAGTATCTGGAGCATCGTGATAATATCCCTGATCTCAATTTGCTGTTCATACATCTTCTGGTAATACATTTTCATCTCCCTTTCGACCTCGGGAGGGAACGTATTAGTATCGCCTCTAGCGAGAATGGCAGCATCGTGGCCCTGACCAAAATTGATCAGACGAGGAAAGGCTTGCAGGCATTGAATCTGAATAGATTTGAATTGCTCAATTCTGTCCTGGGGAATATCAACAGATGTAATCAGTGAAAGCGCAGCTGCGACAAGCCTCAGATTCAATCCAGCAGGTTGAGCAGGGAATGTTGATCCTGCTTGGTTTTGGGAGTATTCTACAGAGGCCTTCATCTCTAGGAAATCTAAAAGCACACGAATAAACTCTCCTCCATAGTTTTTCTCTCCATCCTTGATGTACTTTTCAAATGAGCATAGATTCTGTTTATCCGCCTGAGCCACAAGTTCTAGTGCAAAATTAAAGTTCTCGGCGTGAGAAATGTCATCGAGCACACCAGAGTCAGCAGAAATAGCCAAAATTCTGCCAATCAAGTTTGCATCTCTAGCAAATATCTCCGACAATGCTCGAAGCAGGTATGTATAATTGGTTTTCGCCAGGGCGTAAAATACAAGAGCAGAATTACTCTGCCCTGTAAAGAAAAGATCAAAATAACTGGTGATTATCCTTTCTAAAAGAACTGGCCACGGTTCCTGTATCTGCACGCCACCTAGTAGTATAAGTTCAGGAACCCTTTTCGCATCATAATCCAGTATCTGTTTGGCAGCTGTCTCGTTAGGATCCTCACGAACAACTCCGTCAAGGCAAAGTTCAATAAATGCACTGTAATTCCACTCATTACCAAGGAAAGGAGCTGCCAGTTTCTGAACTGCTTCAGGTGCGCCTGCAAGTAGCTCTTGTGAAAGGACCTGCTCGAGGCCGAGCGAGGAATAGTTGAGCCTATCCCGCAATGCTAAAGCACCAAGTAGAAGCTGGATTTGAGTTTCTACTTGATGGTACCCAGGAGTAAAAAGACTTCGTATCCCTTCTTGCTTCTTTTTCTCACCAGTAAAAGATTCAATGAATTTGACCACCGAAAGAATTGCGTCTGTGTTTTGAAATGTGAGAATTCCTGAAAACTGTGCGGACCTAACGATGCTGAAGATTTTTGTCAAGTCTGCCGAATCAGCATACCTCTGAAGGCCTTTGCCAATAGTGTCTGCAGGATATCCTGGATGAGTAGCCAGTAAGACAACGGCCGATGCAAGAGCATTATCTGTAACTTTGACATGATGTTTGCTAATAGAAGAGGCTAGAGATGCACTATCTAGAGCCCCGGGCTTGTCAGCCAGAGAGGATATCACACCCTCTAATGAATGATCCATGTCTGTTTTCGGCTTTTGAGTATATATTCGGTCGAATTTGGAGCCTTGACCTGGAAATGACCTCTCTAGTTTTTCTCGTAATAGTACACTCTGAGACTTTGAAATATTAGATTTGCCAAGCTGTTCGTAAAAGCCCAGTAATTTTCCTTCCACGTAATTCCGGTTAGCTAACTTTTGCGAGTCAGAGAGAGATAAGAACAGGGAAACAGTCTCAAAGTCACTTAATTCAATAGCCTTGAAAAGATTTCTATTATTTTGTGCCGCTTTTTGAATACAATTAGAAACTGTATCACTATACTTGTCACAAGAATTAGGATCCGATGCGATTCGTTTGATCTGATCCTTCAATAGACGATATCCAACACTGCCAGGATTGGTTAAGAAGCGGTCTATTAGTTGGTCAAAGAACTTTTGAGCGACTTTTAGATCTTCTCGATCGATAATCTATTGGTTAGATAAAAACTTCTGGTCTCTGTAGAGTAAAGATACACACCCTGTTGACCTGTCTAACGGTAGTTTTGTAGTTCTCAGTCGATGCCGATGCAGCTAGAATCGCTAATTGGGCAAACGCTATGTCCAATGTGTCAGTCACCTTGTCAATAACGCGCAAGGCACCACCAAAATCACCGCCCGAAGGCGTAGTTAAAGAAATATTGGATGTCAAGGGGAAATGATTCAAAGAGGCCGAACCCAAGCTGTCGCTTCGGCGAGACTTCTAATCAATAGTTACAGAGATGTCAATCACAAACACCAATTGAGTGTATGATTGATCTGCACCGTTAGCAAAGGATCAAATCAACCAGCCTAACACAAGTAATAACGTACCCTGATCAATTATGTCTGATTGCTTATGACAGCGCCTATATATCGTAAGGTTCGAAAGGCCGTCAAGTTCAATCAAACAAGGGAAATTGCTCCTAGCTCTAAATCGCCAATACCACGTGCTCTACAGCAGCTCTGGATCGAGTATCAATCTAGAAAAGCAACGATGGTATGTCGTTAATAAATTACGGTTCAACGTAGCAGTTGCAAGTTTTGATTTTCGTAGAGAAGGTTGAGATTGCCCTACAGTATATCGTGCCACCGGGTAACTAGTAAGTTGAACTTTTGTTCGCTTAGTTATGGTTGTTAGCAATGCTGACTCAGGAATTTTTTTTTCAGTATGCATTGGAAATGTGGAAAAAAAATATTATCTCCAGCTACCAACTATGGATTCTAAATACAACCAAACAGGAGGAACGCTAATTCCTCAAACTGTTGCCACAGTGCTATGCTGCAACTGTGGCCAGCCCATAGATGGTACACAGGGTATGGCCATGTGTTATGACTGTATCAAAATCACCTGTGATATTACGCAGGAAATCCCGCGAGAATCTAGTATCAGCTTCTGCAGAAACTGCGAACGATTTTTTCAGCCTCCTTCTCAGTGGATCGCTGCTCAGCCAGAGAGTAGAGAACTGCTTGCTATGCTATTGCGAAGACTGAGAGGCCTGAACAAAGTCCGGCTTACCGATGCTAAGTTCATCTGGACTGAGCCCCACTCCCGTAGATTGAAGGTGAAGCTTTCAGTTCAAGGAGAAGCTGTACCGGGAGTTATCATTCAGCAAAGTTTCGAGGTTGAGTATGTTGTTGTGGCTACTCAGTGCCCGGACTGTGCTAAATCATTCACTGTCAATACCTGGAGAGCATGCATTCAAATTCGACAAAAGGTGGCCCACAAGCGAACCTTTTTCTACCTTGAACAACTGATTTTGAAGCATAATGCCCATATGGATACTGTGTCTATTAAGGAGTCTCGGGATGGTATTGACTTTTTCTACTCGCAGAGGAATCACGCATTACGAATGATCGATTTCCTTGATACAGTCGCACCGATCAAGTTCAAACGATCTGAAGAGCTCATTTCTATGGATACCCACACTGCCGTCAAAAATTACAAATTCACTTACTCGGTGGAAATTGTTCCTATCTGTAAAGATGATCTTGTGGTCATTCCGAAATCTATTGCACATTCTCTCAGTAATATTTCTCAACTGGTGTTGTGTTCCAAAGTCGGAAAGACTATACAGTTTCTTGACCCCTTTACTATGCAAACAGCTGATATCAATGCTTCGATCTACTGGCGAAGTCCTTTTGCTTCCCTGAGCGAGGCTACCCATTTGGTTCAATTCATTGTATTGGATATCGAGCCACTTGGCCCCTCTCGAGGCAAATATGCATTGGCGGATGTTCTTGTCGTGAGAGACTCAGATATGGGAACCAATACTCAGAATTATAGTATTAGAACTCATTTAGGTGGAATTTTGCATCCTGGCGATCATGCTCTAGGTTACTTTGTTGCCAATGCCAATTTCAATAATGCAACTTGGGACGATCTGGCTCGTAGACATGATAATCTTCCGGATGTGGTATTAGTCAAGAAGTTCTATCCTAAGAGGAGAAAGCCTAAGAACAGAAGCTGGAAGCTGCAGAGAATGGCTGTTGAACATAATGATGAGCTTAGACAGGCCGAATCTGAGAAGGCTGAGAAGGACTATGAGCTCTTTTTGCAACAGCTCGAAGAAGACCAGGAACTCCGAGGAAACGTCAATTTGTACAAGAAGTCCAACTCGCAGGGAGATGAGCACAGATCTGGAAATGTCGGAATGGAAGATGCTATGGAAGAGGATGCTGAAGATGATGAAGAAGGACCTACGATCGCTGTTGATGAGCTTCTCGACGAACTTGAAGGCATGACTATCAATGAATATGAATGAGGTATACACTATGTATAGCCTCTTCTATCGTTAAATTGTTTTTCTGTACTTCTACTATAGATTTTTTTCGATTTTGCTCAGAACCTTCTGTGCCATTTTCTGCACCACTACCAAGTCTCGTTGCGACATGATATTCAACAGAATCGGTTTATATCTTTGCTTCTGTAGCTCTTTTGCTCTGTACGGGTTGTTTTCTAGCATCTCGCCCAGAATTTGCAAGATAGTGCGCGTCTCTGTCGGATCTTGGAGCTTCAGCCGCTGCTTCAGAAATGTATGAAGCTGTTGATTTTTTGAAACAGCCGAGCAGAATTTTGGGCCGTGGCATATTAGCTGATAGAATATTTCTAGTAGTTTCGAGGTGTTGGGGCCGCTAGTATTCAATCCTTGAATAAGCTGCTCCAGAGTAACATCTCTGGTTAGATGTGATTGAACTCCAAGCGCATCAGTCTGTAGCCATTCATCAATAGCACTAAATGCCATTACCTGCCAAGAAACATTTCTGACGAATTGTACGTAAGTAGAAAGTACATTGTACTTCCAGAGCCTTCTTCTAACTTCTGGAGACGATCTTGCCAGGTCCACCAGAATATTTATGGCAAGATCCCGAGTCTGTTCCGTTCTCGACGAGATCTCCTCAAGTGTGGGTATTATTCCAGTTAAAATTAATGCTTCCTGGGCTGTCGGGTTTAGTTGACAGAGGTTAATAATTATCTGCAAAGCCTGTAAGGCAATGATCTGAAATTTGTCCGATGACTTGGACTTTTCTAGTATGCCAGCTAAAAATGGCAGGGCTTCAGCGTTCAGTAATTTTTGCCGGCTACCAGGCTGAAATGATTGATTCTTGAGGAATTTCAGCATATGAATTTGGTTTCCCTCTGATAAGTACTGGCACTTGAAAAGCCAGTAATAACATAAGCGGTTGTTCTCTCCAATAGATATATCAGAAAAGTACAATAAAATATTGACCAGTTTCTGGTGCCTATCCTTCTCCTGCCCAGTCAGATACAAGAGTTGGGCAAGCCTTTCTGGGATTCTGTAATCTTGCAATATTTCACATGAGACACTTCTGCAATCTGATGCCTGATGGTCTAATGACAGCCATAAGATGTCTACAGCTTTCAAGACAATCATCTTCTTGATATTATAATCATCGCATATTAGGGGCGGTAACATTGTAAGCCCGCTGTTCGACGAGAACATATCGACACCGACTTTCTCGACGCATACTATTTCAATGAAGCATTCAGCAAGATATCTTATCTTGTCGTCGGCTTTCTTGGAAAAGCATTTAATTATGTCCCTAAGCATTCCTGTAGAGCAAATTTGAAACAATATCTTTTGATCCTTAGTGCACAGTTCAATAATAATTTCTAGGACGTTCTCAGTAGATTTGTTGTTAAGCCTGCTGTGAACAACCTTTCTCAGCGATAACAGCCCATGATTCTTTAGCAATGCCGTGGCAGTATCGGGGAATTTCTTGAGAGTAGCTAAGATATTCTGGGTGGCATACAACTCATCTTGTCGTGAAGTGCTGTCCGCTAGTCTGCGAGCATATTTCTCCATTCTTTTCGCTTCTCTCAGCGATATTTCTCGCAACCTTCCTTCTTCTGCGTCATTTGCATCTATAATCTGATCCATAAATCCACTGATATCATTATCGACAGGATTCCGTTGTTTTAGTTCAAGCTTTTGCGTTGTATCTCCAAGAATATCGTCATCCCACTCTCCGTCTGTCTCCTTGAACTGGTTAATATCGACTTGATTCAGCGATTTTCTCTCTATTACAGGCAGTAAGGCAGCTTGTGGGGTTGCCTGACTGCTCTTTTTCACCGCATTCTGGTTCAGTCGTGGATGGCGGGTTTTTTCCACCAGCGATATAGCTTTTTGGATATTAAGCTCTCCTATAAGATCAGAAAAATCATCCTCTTCGCTTTCTGTATACATTGACGGCCCTTTAGCTTTCTTTGGGGAAGGCGCTGCTTGAGAAGCATACAAATCAGAAGCTGAGTCGTTAGATACTTCAGATGAGTTTCTGTTGCCGTCGCTGATCATATCCTGATCATCCTGGATGCTATTGTTGTATTCTTGGACCTTTTTTATCGTGCTAGCAAAGTTGGTAAGTACTGGTTTAGGAAGCTGTGGTTGTTGTCCAGTAACTATTTGCTGAATCCAAGGGTGCTGCAATAATTCAGTTGCGTCTTTTCGAAGCATTGGGTCTTTTGAAAGACAGGACAGAAGAAAGTCGTACAAAGATGGCGAAACTTCTTCTGGAATTGGCGGTTCTTCATTGACAATAGCATACATAGCAGGCATAGTTTCCCGCTCATGGAAAGGAGGATTACCAGTGATAAGTTCTATCACAGTGCAACCAAGACTCCATATGTCTGATTTAGGAGTAGCTCCACTTCCAAGAATGACTTCAGGGGCCATCCAGTATGGAGTGCCAACGATTGTCTGTTGATTAGGGCGCACTTGCGTCGCTACACCAAAATCTGCCAGCTTGGCAATGCCTTCCTTCGTAGTAAGAATATTTGCACCTTTGATATCTCTATGTATTGTGCCCTGTCTATGCAAATACTCGAGACCCAGTAAAGTTTGGTACATGTATGATGCTACCAAACGCTCGGGAAACTTGCCGAACTTAGTGAGTATATTCCGCAAGGAGCCATTTTCACAGAACTCTAGAATTATATTCAGAGTATCTTTGTCCTTCTCGAATCCATGATACTTGACAATGTTGGGGTGGTGAAGTTCCTTGGAGACATCGATTTCCGACATCAATATCTTGAGATCACCATCTTTTGCATCAGTGATACTGATCTGCTTGATAGCGACCACTTCTCCCGTATTGTAATTCATGGCCCTATACACAGAGCCTGAAGCGCCTTTACCTATGCATTCGGCTAGTTTCTGTTGCTGTTAGTACCTGAAACCCGCGCGCTATATGGTATGCTACTCACATAATTACCCAGGGGAGAATGCCGCTTGAGATTCTGGGCAGGAGTAGCAGAAACCACTGTCTCATTATGCTGAGATAGAACTCTCCTCCTTTTTTCCACCGACTTCTGTGGCGTTCTCTGCTTCTCCATCCCGAGAGTGTTGTTTTGTATGGGATCAGATCAGCGTAGTGTTGTGCGGAAATGCGCCATGTAAACAAACGAATTATCTCACAAAGCTGGGGAAAAGTGCGAATTATATAGATCGCAGAACATGTAATATATACTGAGAAAATATAAATGCAGCTTTGGGCCGTGTTACACCAGTCGGTTAGGTATTTCCAGAAATTTTTCGATGTTGTGGAGATTAAGTTTCCAGTGTACATTCTATATAGTAGTTGTATCTGCTTCCCAATCTATCCCTTATCGATCTTCATTCAAGCAGCGTGTCAGTTCACAACGAATAAGGCCTAATGGAGTATCTAGAAGGTGAAAATATAATATAAATTCGCCAAATAGTACATCTAAGTATAGGTAAATGGTATTATAAGTTGTGGGACATCTGGTATGTCTGAGTTTTGCTATACGGCAGTCCTGGCGGGCTTCCTGTTAGTGCTAATGACTGACTTCAAATAAAGATTATCGTCAGTCAGTGCTGATGACTCCTCTAAATCTACCGAAAATGTCCGGAATTTGATATATATTCTCCTGCGGTACTCAAATATTGCAAAAATACCGGTATAAAGGTGTAGACCATTGATTGAAGTGTTCTTTTTGATAAATCCGCAATTGCGCCAAACTCACACAGCAAAATCACTTGTTTCGAACATAACTCGCTATAAGTCCCTGAATATGCTTCTAAATCTTTCAAATATATTTATTAAGGATACTTCTTACTCGAACTCAACAAATAGTGTTATTTTCATGCCGCTAACAGTGAAAATGCTGGCTAAATCACAAAGAAAAAAAATCGCCTAAAATGCGAGTTCTCCATATATACCTGCATAAACATTTCGCTTACAAGATTAAGCTCCGTTGGCTTAGTTGGCTAGAGCGTCAGTCTCATAAGGTTCCTAGAAATAGGACTTGTGATCTGAAGATCGGGAGTTCGACCCTCCCACGGAGCAAAATATCTTTTTTTTGCAGTATCGTCCTAATAAAACAGCGGTTTTTTTACAGCGGTCTACGTCTTAGTATCCAGAAAAACTTGGTTATGCTAATTCACATGTTATTTTATTGCTAATTACACCAATCAAGGCATAGTCTATGACGGGGGTTTACTTGGCGACAGCAGCCAAAGCCTCGAGCACCTCGAGCTCAATCTTGGCGGTTGTAGCAACGTCTTCATCAGAAGAAGCAGAGTTTTTCTGAGCTTCGGCAAGCAGCGATCGGACGGTCTGTAGGCAAGTTAGTATTCTCTCTTTTTTAGTTGTCTTGTTGAATTATCACACATACCTCAGGAGCAAAGTCTTCAAGAGGATAGGCCTCAACGGCATTGATGGCCAAAGAAGAGCCCTCAGACACGGTAGCAAAGCCACCAGCAACGAAGAACTGCTTAGAGCCAGAAGCATCGATGACTTCGACCAAGCCGGGTCGCAACTCAGTAATGATGGGGACGTGGTTGGCAAGAATACCAACATCACCAGCTGTGGTAGGAAGGTTGACCTGGGTTCTGCAAAGGACAGTTAGTATTGGACAAGGCGAAGCGGAAATTTTTCTACGGGTAGTAATATGATGACATACACTTCAGCATTTTCATAAAGAGTCTAGGAGTTAGTCAATTGGTCGGTCAATTGATGGATTTTTCAAAAGGTATCAACTTACTGCTCGAGGAAGAGCCAGACTCAGCTTGATTTTGTCGGAAGCAACGGCATCAGCGTAACCTCGTCGCAACACTCGGGAAGCGGAAGGGGCAAGTGCCCTGCTTCGGGCAATGGATCGAGACATAAAAGACATTGCGGGCTGTCGATGGTTGTGTTGAATAGGAGGTGATGAAAAGATGAAAATGTCAGTGTTCACAAGCAGCGCCGCGACTTGATTGGGCGGAGGTGGGGCGGGTAACCTCACCTCGTCAGCCTAACTAAACCAAACCGATGGTTGGAGATTCCAAAACTGCTTTACTGTCAACACTATGAGTAGCAGCACCACCACTGTGAAACCAGTGGACCAGCGGCTGCGGGCATCGGTCAATGTAAGTGTTTCTGCATGTTTGGGTTTTTAGCTAGTGACAAAATTCGCTAATATTAAAAAGGCCATTCTGGTCACATGTGGGAACTTGCTCACGTACTTGTACTCCAACACCACGTACAAAGCGGTACCGAATCCACCAGCACAGATACAAACATCGATAAATGATGAAATCCGGCGATTCCAGGCGATTCTTGATACCATAGAAGTAGATATCCAGCTGAGTAAAAAGCATTTCATTCGCCAGCGAGAGGATAGGGAGAAGATTCGCCAGGCAGAGCTTGCCGCTACCAGTCCTGTAAAGCCAGAATCGGCAGCGGAACAGGAGCAAAGTTCTGCAGAAAAAGAACTAGCTGAGAAACCAGCGGGAAAAGCTGGAGATGACGAATTGGATACGAATGATAACGACTTACTTAGTGATTTGATGGACGATAATAATGGATTTGGAGATATGGAGGGTATGGACGGGTTTGATGACTTCAACAACCTGCTCAATGCAGGCTCAGTTGACGATCTTGACGCTGGTGACAATGGAGCCAACCCCAATGCAGATGAGCTGCTTGACGGCAGTATGGGCGGGCTGTTTGGTGCCGATTTCGACTTCATGATGCCAACAGATGATGGCCAAATGTAGCCAGGTACGCATTATCGAGCTGTCTTGATCTATCAGATTTAAACCTGAGTCAGATTATTACTGCTTTAGAGAAATTATAGGATCACAATTGCATGATCCACCACTTCAGGCATAGACTCTGACATTCATGCACTGAATCAGGAGCTAAACCAGCAGGATACTTTATGGCAGAGTCAAACGAAGTTCCATTTGTTGGGCCATTTGGTCAATAAGAGTGTCAATACTCTGATAGCTGCCGTAAATCGACCATTTGCTGATCTATATATCAGAGCACGAAAGGTATCCTTCGCACGATATTGGTTATGCACTACTATAATATCACCAAAGATTCAAGTACATTAGTAGCCTAATGGAAAAAAATATCATAGCCCCAATTAATATGAATGAGCCAATGTTAAATATGCTAACTGATGCTAGGACTAGACGTAGATGCTGCAGAAGAGGCATTGTCCTCAGTGCTCTCTCCTTTGGATACAGTGTCCACGGTTGGTTCTTCTTCTTCCCAGTCAAATATCACAACCATGCATGTGAGATTGTCAGATGAGCCGTGGTCTAAAGCGTAACTGATGAGTTTTCGCGAAGCCTCCGTGGGGTTGTTGATCCCCTGAATCATGCTGCAGGCAGTCTGATCATCGCAAACATCCCACAGCCCATCACAGGCTATTATGATGAATTGATCAGTCCGAGACAGTTTGGTAGCAGTAGTGTATGGAGCTCCTGTTACAAACTCCTTCATCGACGAGTCACCCAATGATCGAGTCACTGCCAGAACTCCATTGACACGGTTGCCTACGACGATACCACCCAGGTTTACAATTCGCTTTGTTTCATAGGGGTCAGAGCCTTTATGGTCATATGTCAGTCGTAGGGCCCGGCCAGCGCGGCTCACTACGACACGAGTATCTCCCACATTGGCTACGTATAGCATGCGGGCTCTGGAACCATCTGCCGCGTCTTCCCAGCGTAGTACTGCAACTGCAGCGGTACATCCGGAATTCCGAAGGCCCAGCCGGCCGATTTGCTCATCCGCATCGGTAAACGTGTTGTAAAGAGCATGAGGAATATCACTGGCCCGGTCATCTGACGCCGGGGCCCTTTCTCGATCGTGCTTTTGCACATAACTGGCAGCCAGGATATGCAAGTTCTTGGAACACCACTCCGCCGTAGCATGTCCAGCGTGACCATCAAACAATCCGAAATAACCCCAATCAGGGCGGTCCACGAAATTGTAAATGTAGGTGTGCGAATCCTCCATGGTACGCCGGTATTTGCGATTGGCATCTTCCGCAACCCCTACTCGGAAGGTACATCGCTCGTCGTCCAGCGCCCGACTATTGGCGGACCCAGATGAATTTGCCTTGGAAATCGATGGAGGCGACATAGAAGACGTTGAGCTATTCACTTCTCCACTATTACCGCCAGGGGTCACAGGTACCTCCCTGGGCTTTTTCTTGAACAACTTGCGCAGATGATGCGATGGCGCCGAAGAGGAAGACGAAGACGAATTGGCGCTACTAGGGGTAGCTGTAAGAGTCATCGGATTCTACCACAAAGTGAGTCCCAGTCGAATTGAATGCTCTCAAACTGTCCGTTTTTTTCAATTTCTTGTCTTGCCGCTCTGACAACGTGGCGGTGGTGGGATGATTGGTGTTATTGTTGGGCAGTTTGGTTTTTCGCCTGACCGGATCTCCATGGTTTTATAAACTCCCAATAATACCGCATGATCTGCTTGCGGAAACGGGAGAGACGACCGTACCGGGCGGGCTCTTGTTGCAATGGAGTTTATATTCACTGAGTTTCGGGCTCCGACTACGCCTCTCCGATAAAATGTCAGTTCCAGCCCACATTACCCTCGCCTCGTCGTCGTGCCCTACAACGCTTCATACGCTGCTTGTTCCTGCTCACTCCACTTCCCACCCGGTCGTTCGTGCCTTGCCCCTGTCTGGGATCTACCCAAGAAGGCTATTCTGTCGAAAGGCAAAACGGGGGCGGTTCTGTCCCTCATAACGCTCCTCTTACAAACTTTGTACCATATCACACGATATCCACGGAGATATCTTCCTCCTTGACAATCACACCTTGTTCTCTGCCAAATTGGGGACCCGGATGGGGTTAAACTCCGGGGGGAAATTTCACCTGCCGCAACCTATGCGGCTCCCCCACACCGGAGCTTGACCGACCCCTCAGCTTGATTCTCCTCCATGGATCTTGGCTGGACAACGTTTCCTGGTTAACGTTAACTTAATGATTTCTAGAAGATATTTCTCGACCTCACACCTGTGCAAAAAGACGTATGGTTTCATCGGCCTTGGCCGAATGGTAGGTGTCCATCTCTCGTCGTCCCCGCTGTTTCGTACCCCACTAACAGGCTGGTTCAGGGACTAGGCATGGCTCAGAACCTTCGTAACAAAATCGACCCAGCGGACAAACTGGTTCTATACGATGTGAATGCTGAAGCTGCAAAATCCATCAAGGGGAATAATATATCTGTGGCTGCTGATGTTGCAGAAGTGGGTAAAAAGGCAGATGTGATCATTACTATGCTCCCCGAGGGTAAGCATGTCCGTGAGGTTTACGAGCAGATTGCCAGTCAGGTAGATCCATCTCCGGACCGTTTGTACATCGATTCATCCACCTGTGATGTCAAAAATTCCCTACAGGTGGGTGACATGATCAGATCAAAAGGGATTGCCAACTTTGTCGATGCCCCTGTATCTGGCGGAGTGGTCGGTGCTGCCAATGGCACTCTGACTTTCATGGTAGGCTCGCAAAATGACTCCAAAGTCGAGCCAGTGCTTAAGATGATGGGCAAAAAAGTGTTTCAGCTGGGAAAGCCAGGGGCTGGCCTGGCAGCTAAGCTGGCCAACAATTATGTCTTGGCCCTGACGAACTTGGCTACTGCGGAGGGTTTCCAAATTGCAAATAAACTTGGGCTCGATCTCCAGACCTTTAGCGATCTCATAAACACTTCTTCAGGTCGTTCGTGGAATACTGAAGTCAACAATCCAGTTCCAGGCGTTGACCCCGCATCCCCCGCGTCCCGTGATTATGAGAATGGCTTTGCTGTCAATCTCATGAAGAAAGATCTGTTACTGGCCATCGATGCTGCTGCTCTTGCCAAGGTTCACTTGCTCCTGGGCGATGAGGCTGCCGTTGTGTACAAGAAGCTTGCGGAAAACGGCTATGGTAATAAGGACATGTCTGTGGCTTATAAATTTCTGGACTAAAGCGTATATCGCTACAACCTTTCAACCAATTCACCGCTGATATGTCCTTCAGTAGTTTATATACTTATTCCGCGTTAGGCAAGGATGTAGCCACCAACCGTACTCTGGTGTTTATGGATGTACCAATCAATTACCTAAAGTCTACCAATACAGCTCTATATCGTAGCTACAATAGATGTATTAATGTTAGTCTATCTGTTATCATATGCACACGCCAAGGTTACAAATATAAACCTTCGAGGGTTTCTTCGATCTTGTTTTTCATGACACGCTCTCTACCCTGCTTGAAGTCCTCCGCCGTCACTTTCATTCGTCGTTCACGCAGAGCCAGCAGACCCGCTTCGGTGCAAATAGCCTTGATATCAGCTCCAGACAAGTCATCCTTGGAAGAAACAACTTCGTCCAAGTCAACATCATCGCTGAGGCTCATCTTGCTGGTGTGGATCTGAAGAATCTTCTTCTTAGTGGCAGGATCTGGGTTTTCAAACAGAATCTTTCGGTCAATTCTACCTGGCCGGATCAAGGCGGGATCCAAGCTCTCAATTTTGTTGGTGGCCATAATAACTTTGACGTCTCCTCGGTCGTCGAAGCCGTCTAGCTGGTTTAGCAACTCCAGCATTGTTCTCTGGATTTCTCGCTCACCACCTGAGGTTGACTCATAACGCTTGGTACCGATGGCATCAATTTCGTCGATAAATACAATTGAAGGTGCAAGCTCTCCAGCAATTTGGAAAATCTGTCGACACAGCCGCGGTCCGTCTCCGAGATACTTCTGAATCAACTCACTACCTACAATACGCAGGAATGTTGCAGAGGTTTGATTGGCCACCGCCTTAGCTAGCAAGGTCTTGCCAGTACCAGGAGCACCGTACAGAATGACACCTTTTGGCGGCTTGATACCCATTTCTTCGTATAATTCAGGGTGAGTGAGAGGAAGTTCCACCGATTCCTTGATCTCTTGAATCTGATTCTCCAGACCACCAATATCTGCATACGATTCAGTTGGGGCCTTGTCCAGTTTCATCACCGAAACCATTGGATCAGTGTCATCTTGCAAAACACCAACAATCGAAACTGTCTTGTGGTGCAGCAGAACCGAACAACCGGGTTCTAACAAATCCTTATCAACAAATGATCGGATGGAAACATAATACTCCGGACCAGAGGTTGATGACACAATAGCATGGTCATCATCAATCAGTTCCTCGAGAGTGCCAACGCCCATGGGAGATCCTCGCATGTCATCAACCTTGGATCGTTCTTCGGCAATCTTATCATCAATTGGCTTCAAACGCTCCTGATTTTGCACAAACTCTTCTTCCAGCAACAGATGATCCATTATTCGCTCCATTTTTAACAGCTTAAGCTTGCATCGGGTGGTTGGATACACAGTAGGCAGCTTGAGTGCGCTGTCGGGACCCTTCTTCTTCTTCTTCTGGCCTCGTGTATGTACAGGAGGCTCATACTTGGGCTTCTCACTCTTCTTCTTGTTATCTTTATTCTTCTCGTCTCCAGGATGACCTGGCAATCCTGACGGTCCCTGGCCCATACTGGTGTTTGTGGTTGGTTAGAGGTCGATTGGAAATGCGTTTAGTTGCAAGAGGCGATTGGGAAGTGCCACCAAAAATGCAAATGTGTTAGGAACGACCAGACCAGAAAAGGAAGTATTGGTAATAGCACCTAATTCGGGTGGGGTCGGATTATCGAGGTGAATCTGTAAATATATGACATAAGTCCTATATAAATCTACAGCAATGCAAAAGAGCATTTCATCTAATCACTGTAGCAATCTATCAGTGATTCTACTGGCTACGGCTTCGGAGTCGGCATCATCGCCCTTCCTGATATTGAGACTATTGAGGACTTCGGCGACCTTTTGGCGGGGAAAGCCCAAGTTCTCGAACCTCTGCACCACTGTGGGATCAAGGTTGTACAACACAACCGGGTCTACCAGTTAGCAGATGAAGTAGTAATATATATGTAGAAAGTATTTACATACCAGAAGATGTAGACGGAGTGGCGTACTTCTTTGTCCACAACCTGTGAGTGAGTTAGTTAACACTGGGGTGTTGGTCTGAGTCCGTTCAAGGGTACTTACGCAGCCGTCTGGTCGAAATCCTGCTTGTTGCTCAAGTAAAGACTGGCAACCTGGGCATCCTGCGGATCGTTGGGCTCGGGGCTCTGCAGGAGTGATTGCAACGAAATCATGCAGGACTTGATAGTCAAAATAGGCGACCATGCGTCCTTGAGACTGCTAGTTAGAACAGGCCAGATTCTCCTTGATCCCCAGTTTTCACTTACATATCCAGACAAATGGCACCAGTCTGGGACGAAATATTGGGATGAAACACCTTAGTGTCGAACTTCATGATTGGGGGTTTGAATGGGTCTTGGGTTAGTGGTGTACGAGATATTGCAGGCTGTTGCGGCCAGGAAATGCCACCAGCCTAACTACCAGTTGATCACCTACACTCCATCTGCATATGTTAGTATAATAAACAAGACTGCGCTCAACTATTTGATTTAGTACCTACTGGAATCTGGATGTCGATTTTGAATTTTCCACCTTCGTACGGTGTACCAGGGGGACCGGTAAAGGTGCCGGACAGGTGTGAAAGGTCTCCTTCCCTAACAAAGTCCAGAACAATTCCGGACTCGGTATCCGACTTAACGTCTTCAAGCTCCTTGGCAATTCGTCTGGTTCTGGACATGATAAATATGGGGTTGGTTTCTGTTAAGCTGCAATCAAATCGGTCTACGTTCACTACGTTCAAACTAGATGAGATGATGATAAATGGGGAAGACAACCCCCAAACACCTCTTACTCGCCAAGAATTCGGAGTAGCTGGACAAACAGCCTTCGATCCGCCAGCGTGCAATTGAGCAACGGTACTATTGTGTTATTTACAGACACACTATATAACTATATTTTGAATAGCTAATTTAAAAAAAAGCTAACTAATGCTATCTACATTGGCTCTTTTGTTCCTAATCTTTCTTCACATAGAGATCAACGTACTCGTCCACATCAAACTCTCCGACATTTTTATCAGACAACTGGATGATCTTGTCAGCCTGCTCAGAACCCAATCGGCCGTTGAGATGTCGCTCAAATTTCTTGAGCAACACTGGGGTGCCTTCTTCTCGTCGCTTTCGGTGACCAATGGGGTAATTGACTTCGACCTCGTCCAACACAGTGCCATCCTTGAGGGTAATCTGCAAAGCATTACCAATAAATCGCTTATCAGGAGCGTGGTATTCTTCAGAGAATCGTGTGTCTTCAACGCACTCCATCTTCGCTCGAAGCTCGTCAATTCTAGGGTCAGAAGCAATGGCATCAGTGTAATCGTCTGCAGTCAGTCGGCCATGGATCAACGGGATGGCAACCATATACTGAATACAGTGATCTCGATCGGCATAGTTGTGCAAGGGACCCTTCTTGTCAATGATTCGCATGGCAGCCTCCTGGGTGCGGATTCGAATGTGCTTGATGTCGTCGGTAGAGATACCCTTCTGCTTCAAGGTGTCGTGCAAAGTCATAGCAGCCTCGGCAGCAGTCTGAGCATGGAATTCAGCAGGGAAAGAGATCTTGAAAAGTACATTTTCCATGACATAAGAACCATAGTCACGCTGGAACTTGAAGGGCTGGCCCTTGAACAAGACATCATAGAAGCCCCACGTCTTAGCAGTGAGAATAGAAGGCATACCTGATTCACCCCGCTTAACTAGCAGAGCCAGATTTACAGCTCGAGAGCATGCATCGCCAGCAGCCCAAGACTTTCGAGACATGGTGTTGGGAGCATGTCGGTAAGTTCGCAAGGACTGACCGTCGACAAAGGCCTGAGACAGAGCATCGATGGTCTGCTCTCGGTTCAAACCAAGCATCTTGGATACAACGGCAGTAGTAGCGACTTTTACCAGAAGGACGTGGTCCAAACCGACCTTATTGAAAGAGTTTTCCAAAGCAAGGACACCCTGGATCTCGTGAGCCTTGATCATCCCCTCCAAAACATCCTTGATCTTGAAAATCTTTCCTTCCTTGCCGCCAGTAGCCTTGGCAGTTCGAGTCTGCCAGTCGGCAACAGCGAGAATTCCTCCGAGATTATCAGAGGGATGGCCCCATTCTGCAGCCAGCCAGCAGTCATTGTAATCGAGCCATCGGATAATGGTACCAATAGCAAAAGCACCACGGATAGGATCTAACTGGTGATCAGTACCAGGAACCTTGGTACCGTTAGGAACAATAGTTCCAGGTACCACAGGGCCCACGAGGTTGGAGCATTGCTCATATTTGAGGCCTTCGAGTCCACAGCCGAGGGTATCGAGCAAACACAGACGAGCTGTTTCGTAGGCAAGAGGGGAGTCAATTTTGTAGGAATGGACATAGTCAGCAATGTCCTGGACGACCTTGTCCGGCTGGGGACGAGCGTTATCGGTGATAATGGCAGCAGACATGGCTCTGGAGAAGCAAGGCTTAATTTTCAGGGATCGAAGAGCAGCGGTGCGAGCAAAAGTGGGGCAGCCTGTTCGAAGGGTCTGGGTCAACAGCATTTTCTAGAGGGAGTCAGGGGAGTACACAACCAGACGATGTTGAGAAATCAGGACACGGTAAGAAATTCGGGTGCAGTGCTAGAGGGAAAAAACCGCCAACCTTGTGGGCACATTACGCTTATATATGGCCATCATGCTGGTCCCCGAGGGCCGGCCGAGCCCCCGACGTTTTCCCGAAGCCTCACGTAGATGGGGGGGAAAACACCATGTTGAGCTTCCCTGTGGGCCCACCGATTGACAAGTTGCTCCGAATATCGGGGTTCAGCTCTAATTAGAATTTACTGCAACAAAATCTGAGCACTTGATGACGATAGTGGTGACTCTTTTGCAATCTTTTTTATCGCGCGCAGGTACAATTGTAGCAGATCATGCTCAAGCAGCAGCGGCATTGCAAGTTCTTCGCCAATTCTAAGAGGGGGCTCTGCCTTAGACTTTTTCCCTTACCACTCTACGAGTCCAATAACAACCGCGGACATTTTTTCTCTTTTCATTTACAGTTCAATTCTCTGTCGTTTGTTTCCACCGGATCAAAGGATCTATCTCCCCCAGACCACGCTAGTCTAAGGTGAGCTGAGCTCTGGGTGCCAGCCGTGCGCGTTGTAGCCGTACACTTGAAAATTTCAAAATCAAAAAACTTTTGGTTGAACTCTTTCATCGGTCGGTTTCAACAATGCCATCTCTCAGCGAGCCGTTTACAATCGCGGATCTCCCCAAAATCACTTTAAAAAAATCGGCAGACATTCCCATCGCTATCGACAATGATGATAATGGCGTTGTACATGTAGGCATTTCCCATGGCTCGATTTCTACCTACCAGCTACAGCCTACCCCCAAAGTAATCTCCATCTACTCAGTGTCCCCTGGTACGGTTTTTACTGCTTTGGCTAGCCATAAAGATGAATCTACTATGCGTATCTCATATGCTTATGTCGAGCGCAAGAGTAACTATCTTAAGATCATCAAACCACTAGATCAAACAGAGGATTCCAAGTCTTCCTCCAGTGATCTTGTTCTCGACACCACCGAAAACGGAGGTGAAATAACCAAACTGGACTTTTCCTCTTGCGGAAGTTACATTTATGCTGTGTTTAAAAACGCTTCAGTTGGCTGTTACGATGCGCAAACACTTTCTGCGGTTCCCGCTTGGAATCTCAAGGGCAAATCAAGTAGAGTTTTGATATACAGCAGTTTTTTCACTGCTGCTTCTGGACATCGACAATTTCTCAATGGAAGCATTAAAGAGGATGAGAATACGCCCGATCAAATCGCCTTGCTCGTCTCAAAACGAGAAATTGGCAAGAAAACCAGTTTTGAAGTGAGGTTGGTGTCGTTCGAGCCTGATAATGGCCGAGAGCTGCTTAATATCGAAATTGATATCCGAGGAGAGGACGACAATGAAATCGATCAGAGCGTTTTCTCCTACTCGGAAGGATATCTTTACCGTTTTAATGGAACTCAAGTAGAAAAGTATGCTCTACTAACTGGTGCTGTAACTAGTACCGTATCTTTACCTACAGAGTACGCTTTGTCAGGCTCTGGCTCTAAGGCCAGTGTCGTAGCAACTGGAAATGGAAAAGTGATACTTTCAAACACTAACGGTGTGTACCTAATCGACACCGTATATGGTGCGTTTCTCTCTGCGGTTCCTACCGAGAACATCAGCGCAAACCTGCTTGGTTACGTTGAAAAGCCCGCTTCTGTTATATTAGCGGTTACAACATCCAACTCTGGTGAACTGACTCTTTCTGGTTTAAGTCTATCTGCCGGAAAGGGAACTCTTCTAGAGGCCATTGGGCACGGAGCAGACAAATCCACTAGCCAATGGAGGTATGGCTTCTCAGATCTTTTAATCAAGAAAAACTCATCTCTACGAGATTATACCGCATACTTGGCCAACACCATTCTGAGTTCGCAGCAGTTGAGCAGAAAAATTCTCAGAGAACTGAAAGAATACAAGAATAGCCATAAGATCAAAGAGTTCGGCAAGATTGTACTTTATTTGCAGGGAACAGAATGGTCTGAAATTTCAGACCAGGATATTTCCGTCATGTTGGCTTCTGAAGATAACTTTCCGGTATATGACGCGGATCAGGACCGTGAGGTTGATGATGACCTTATATTTGGAATAGCCAAGCTCATTCTAGAACCAGAAAGTGCGGAGCCTTCAAGTTCAGAAGAAGAAGATTCAGATGACGAAGAAGAGAGTTTTGAACCTTTGGTTGTTTCTTTGGATAGGCACTTCATTCCCGAGTTCGCTTTGAACTATATTCTTACTCATCCTCTGTTCCCTACCTCTAAGTTTTCCAACTTACTCGATGCTCTTTCTCCTTATCCTCGACTTCTAAGACAAGCAATTGTCACTACCCAGTCTCTCACTTGTCAGCAGCTGGTGCAGTACTTGGATCAGCCTGATGAGGAGATCTTTGCCGATACCGTGTCAAGAATTACCGGTGAATTCAGCTTGGCACAGATAACAGAAGCCATTACTAAGGAATACTTATCTACCGAGCATCGAAAGTCTGCATCTGTGGAAAGCCAGGATGGCAATGAGCCTTCCAAGCTTAACAGTATTATTACTTGCATTAAACGTTTGATTAAGCTCGATGTTGGCTGGAGCCTCATTCCCCCATTGATTGATGCTGGCGGCCTGTTTTCTTGGTCAGAAGAAATCATTGATGAGATCAGTGAGAACATTTCTGAGCAAGTTGAAGCAGTCGAAACGACATCTCAAACTATCAGCCTGATTGATGAAGCTATGAGGAAGTTTGATCAGTTGGCCGACCCTGCCAAGCTAGGCAATATTTCCAAACGAGAACTGAAAAAATTGAGTAAAAAGAATGCTTCTAATGATAGTGAGGCACTTCTTGGATTTGGCATTGGAGGAGGAGAAGTTCGTACCCACACGGGGTTTGTCGATGGTCACCTTCCAGCTTATTCTGTCGAGGAGCTTTACATAGCCTAAATTTACGTACGATTCTACAGACAAATTGCATTGCTCAGATAATATTACAAACATGGCTTAGTCGTCATCCTCTGGGCCGTCATCCTGGAGTTCTTGCCAGCTTGCATAAGATAACAAGGCGAATGCTGCAACGATAATAAGACATCCGATCAATCCGCCGAAAGTAATGACAGTTCCAAAAAGCATCCAATCAACTATAGATACTAGGAAGGTAGTGAGAAGTGCAGCAACACTGGACAAGACAGGAGAGGTCAGAGACATCAACACAAGAAAGCTTCCAGAGAAAATAGCATTAGCTATGATCGAGATAACCAGTATTACCAATCTTTCGCCGTGAGGGAACACAAATTTCTCTACTCCAGCGAGGTGCATAATTGGTATAATGGGCCATAGGCCAAGCAAAGTTATACTTCCGATCACCGATCCAATAACATTGGCAAAAGCAGCTTCTCTTCTAGGTGAAACTGCCTCCGATGGAGGACAGGCCACTTTTTTATAGAGTACTTCATATAGGCCGTAGAGTACGGCTCCAACACCTATAATGAGATTGCCCAAAGCCCTTGCGGGATACTGGGAAGCACTACCACCATCTTGTCCACCAGAATAGGCAACGACCATGACTCCAAGTATAGACAAAAGTACGCTTCCAATCTTGTTCCATTTGAAGGCCTCGTTGAGGATCAATACGGAGAATGCATAGGCAAAAAATGCAGAACAGTTATAGATGGCCGTCAAATCGCCTGGAGTCGTCATGTTAACAGCGACATACCAAGAAGATCCCGCGAAATTCAAAGATACAGCTAAAATGGCACAAGCTCCAGCAATATATTGGATACTGGAGCATTTGTGAGGGCCCCAGAAGAAGGAATGCGCCTGGACCACCGAGGCCGTTTTGCGAACCGAGTCTAAATGGCGGGTCAAGAACACATTAAATGGAACATGCATCTTTCTGATACGAAGAAACAGTATTTGACATGGCCACAAGAGAGTCCAGGACGAATGTGTTAGATACAGAGTCATAAACGGCTTGTGATAATCCAGCCGAGTAGCCAGGTAGCCAGTTGCCTCGGTCTGTACGACAAAGGAGACAAGTGCAATTACCAAGGCAATGATAGAACTAATGTTAGTAAAGAACAGGATAGTTTAGGTCATAGTTTCATACAATATATAACGGTTGTGGTGTCCACCTTTGCTGGTATCCTCGATAATCGTTGCATTTTGGATCACCAGCGGCGTGCTTGAGGTCCGTCTGAGTTCTCCCCGTTGATATCTATTGATATCCGATGAAGAATCACCATCTTCTTCGGTTGGAGGAACCAGTGAATAACTCATGTGCGCAGGAAACGAAGATGATTTGTGCTTCTTTTGGACTTCTCGAGAGATTCTCCGTGCGGCTGTTGGCATCTAAAACAGGTGGAATCAACCGACGGTCTCAGATCGACATCGGCCCATAGACCCCATTCCTGATTCTTCGTTCAAACAATGCTCAAAATGAAATCTCCTCATGGGACTATTTACATCTTTTCCTTGGTAGTTTCAAACTTGCCCTGGATCATGTCCCCTGCCCGTACGTGAAAAAAGGCAGACCACAACGATGAACTTTATTGGTACACAGCAGCATAACTAAATAACATTGACTAAATAGGGCTACACTTGCACAAGAATATGTTTCGTCTCAGATGATATCTCGTACAGTGCAGGAGCCATTTTACTGCCTATTCGGGCATTACATCGGTTTGTGCCTGCGCATCAATGATTATGCTATATGTTACTAATGTGTCTTAACTGGGACTTATATAATCTAAAAAATCTCCAAAAAAAAAATCTCGAGTTCAACAAAGCGCTTTAAACAACCATGGCCGACGCTCTGTTTGTCTCTGACAACGAAGAAGGTGTGGAGATTAAAGAGGAATCACCTGGCCTCGAGCTGATTGACTCAAATGATGATCCTATTGTTGAAGAAATCCCTATTTATGCCTCCAAAGGTTTGGATCTGTACCTGTACCAGTACCCAACTCGTTCAGCGGCAGAGCCGTTTGTCGATGCTAATGGAACTGGAATAATAGCCAGCAGACTCAAGAGCAAAAGTGGCTTTGTCGAGGTGGATGTTCCTATTGGCACATCTCGATTTTACGACCAGGAGAAGGGCGATCGATGGGATAATGTGAACAAACAGGCTATGGGCGGGGTGCTTAAGTCGGGCCAGGGCACTTATATGTTGGGCGCATTCAAAGGAAAAGAGCTGCATGTTAATGAGATAAACTCTGTTGTTCAGTTGAGACCTCAGTTCCAGTATTTTGACAAGCATATAACAGACGAACGGGAAGCCATGCGAACCACTCGGGCTGAACCCAAGACCGGTGAGCCTAGAGCTATTCAAATGTCTGCAAAATCTACAAACGATCTTGCCCCCAAATTCTCTGGTGCACTGTCTTCAAAGAAGGAGTACGACGAAGAAAGACCTCAAGAAATGCATTGGTTCGACAGAGACAGCAATCAGAGCTGGAATATCGCTGATAAGCTGTTCGCTGAAGAAAAACGCACTCTCATATCGACAACTAGTGCTTCGGATTACTCCAAGAAGCTTCAGGAGTAATGTACTTGCCCGTCCGATAGGGCCTGGGTGGTAGTCCGGTAAGCCCTGCTATGTACATAAGAAGAGATCATGATATATTATTTATAGTCTACACAACAGTCATTATGCTTAGTAGTCGAGCCAAATCTTGACCAGCTCCTCAGAAACGCCGCTAGGTGTCAGAGTTCCCAGATCTGTGATCAAGCCGGTGATGAGCTCGTGAGGGGTGTAGTCAACCAGTGGGTTATGCGTGATGTCTTTATCGGTTTTTGCACTATCACTAGTAAATTCCAGAGGGTATTCAGTAGCAATATCATCGGGAGAAAGCGGGTATAGTCGAACAAATTTGTGACTTTCGGCCACTACGTAGACCGGTTTGTTGGCATGCTTCGCCAAAAGAGCTACTTGATAGCTACCAAGTTGGTTAATTACACCGCCAGACTCTGCTACACCTTCTGCACCAATCATGACCTTGTCGACTTTGTTAATGACATATCCAACAGCAGCATCGGGGATCAGACACACGGGAACTCCCTTCTCTCGTAGCAGATCAGCCATAATACCACCTTGCGCAGTAACTCGAGCTTCAGCTACATAAACTCTGAACCGGACATAGTGCTCTGCAGCATTCTGTAATAGAGCTAGTACCGCTCGTGACTTGCCATTGACAAGAATAACATCGTCGTCTCTAATGAACGGCAGACCGATTTTGGCAATTTCCTGCCGGGCTGTCTTTGCTCTTTCAACAAAAACCCGTCCATTCTCTACCAGCTGCTTTCTAGATGACTCCCAGTCGGGATATTTAGAAATGTTTCGAACCACAAATCGGGTGAACAAATCACAGCCAGCCGACAGCGATATGGAGTTTTTCACTGATCGTTTCAGTTGATCTGAAGCCTTTGTCAATACCGTGATAAGCTCAGACGAGGTGGAGGCTCAGAATTAGTCAAAATATATCTAATAACATGATGCGCCCAAACAAAACTCACGCTGTGTATGTCTAATTAATGCTACCAGAGACTCAATAGCCGCTACTGGCATAGTCATATCTGGATCATCTTGGAGAAACTTCAGGTATACTGATTTTATGTCGAAGTCTCCAGAAGATGCCACTACCTGTTGCTCATTAATATATGTGCCAAAAACCCCTTAGGTGTGGTAGGTCTGCTCTTACCTCCGTCATTGTTACTGCAAGTGATGATGGTCGAAAAATCTCAGGAACATCACCACTATTTTCCACCCGACATGCTCAAAGGCCAGATCCCCCGATTTGGCCTGAATCTGGCAAAATGTACAATAAAAAGCAGCTGGAAATACACAAAAGTCGCCAGATATTCAACTGGCAATGTAAATATTAGAAGCAAGCTCAGGAATATTGGAATCATTGCCCATATCGATGCAGGAAAGACTACTTCCACCGAGCGAATGCTGTATTACTCGGGCCTGACCAACCATATCGGCGATGTTGACCAAGGAGACACCGTAATGGATTATCTTCCTGCAGAGAGAGACCGGGGAATCACTATAAACTCTGCTGCTATTACTTTTAACTGGGATGATCATAAGATCAATCTCATTGACACTCCGGGACATGCTGATTTCACCTTCGAGGTCATTCGGTCTATCCGAGTTCTGGATGGTGCTGTCACTATACTAGATGCAGTCGCTGGGGTCGAGGCTCAGACCGAAAAAGTCTGGAAACAAGCTGGACAAGTAGGAATTCCCCGAATTGCCTATATAAATAAAATGGATCGAGAAGGTGCAGGATTTGGAAGAACCGTTAGAGAAATTGTGTCCAAGCTCGAAACAAGAGTTGGAATAGTGAACATGCCTTATTTTGAGGCAGAAAACTCGGAGAGAACATTTTCGGGCGTCATCGATATAATCGACAAGAAGATAATCAAGTGGAAAGAAGGCAGTGATGGAAAGTCGGTCGATGTCCAACCGCTCACTGATCTGTCTACAGAGATGCAACAAGATGCGTTAGATGCTAGGACAGCATTAATAGAGACTCTCAGCGAGGTCGACGATCAGCTAGTAGAAGAGTTTCTGGACAGTTCTGGTGATTATATGGAGTTTTCAAGCGATTCCATCAAGTCCGCTCTGAGACGAGCGACCCTGTCTAAGGAGATCGTCCCAGTTCTATGTGGTGCTAGCTTCAAAAATATTGGTGTACAGCCGCTGCTTGAGGCTATTGTAAGTTATCTTCCTTCTCCGAACGATAGACCTCCTGCAAAGGCTCATTACTCTGGTGGCCCTACTGGCGGTGCTCGAGGAAAGAGAAAGAGAGCTGCTGCTGGCAAGACCTACAGCGAAAGCTCCAACGAGGAGACGGAAATACCCAGTGGTGCTGATGTAGTTTGCGCTTTGGCATTCAAAGTTACAAACGATCCTATACGAGGAATGCTGGTGTATGTGCGAGTGTACTCTGGTGTTCTCCGCCAGGGCTCAACGTTTTACAACACCACCACAAACAAAAAGGAGAGAATAATGAATCTGGTGCAAATGCAGGCAGATAGCATGATAGATATCACTGCAATAGAAGCAGGCAATATTGGTGTGATTGTGGGCTCTCAGGATATCAATACCGGCGATACTATCGTGGCCCATAGTTCACGAAAGGACGGAATAAACTCACTTTCTGCCAAACAGCTGAGTTTGAAATTACAACCAATTGAAGTTCCTCCCCCGGTATTTCTTGCTGCGATTGAACCAAAGTCAATCTCTGACGAAAAGGGAATGGACGAAGCGCTCAAGGTATTGCTGAGGGAGGATCCTAGCTTGAAGAGAACATTTGATGAGGACAATCAACAGACACTGCTTGGAGGCATGGGAGAATTGCATTTAGAAATTGCTTACGAACGTTTGAAGCAGCTTAAAGCAAAAGTTACAATGGGCAAGATCATGGTGTCATATCGAGAGACCATTTCCAGACCCACAGCCGTTGTGACGAAGGAAGCCAGTGCAGAAGGCAGTGGGGATATTTCCAATGCTACAGTTCGAGTATCTGTGGCTCCAATATCGGAGCAGGATATCGAAGATGAATCGCTTACTCTAATTCAGACTGACAATAACTACGTGCGCCATCCTGATTCATTCAAAAAGCACCCATTGGTGCCTGAAGAAGCCATTATGGATGCAATTGAGATTGGAGCAGTACCCACTTTCGCCCGTGGAGGTGGAAGGGCCCGTCTGCCACTTAGATCACTTGTGGTTGAGGTACACGAGGTGAGCTTAAGCCCAGATTCGACGAATGCTAGTGCGGTCTCAACAGCTGTGCGACTTGCGGCCGAAGAGGTGTTGAACCAGCTACAAGCCACAGACTACAATATTATGGAACCGTTAATGAACGTGACAGTGGTAGCCAATGAAGAGGATGTGGGCAATGTGGTCAAAGATATCTCAGGACATCGCAAGGGCCATATTGTGTCCCTAGGAGAGGAAGACGACAGCTTCAGCCAAGGAGATTTGATCAACTACAAAGAGCTCAGTGAAGCCATCTTTGTACCGAGCGACTATACGATGTATTTATCTAAACATGCAGCACGGGCCACTTCAAGGCAATCGGTGATTAGAGCCAGCATCCCACTACGGCAAATGACGGGATACCTCACAAGCCTGCGCAGCTTGACACAAGGACGAGGAAACTTTATTATGGGATTTGATCGGTACGAAATAGCAGCAGCAGACGTCAGCAATGAAATAATATCGGGCCTCTAAAACCTGCATGCAGTTGTACGAGTGAATGCTGCTATGGTAAAGTTTAAGGTGCCTGTTTCTTTACATATAAAGGATACGGAACTTTAAACATTGCAAACTGGCTTGGCCCCAGCCATGGCATGGTTTTGAGTTACCGGGGGAGCCTTGGGGCGGGATGGATAGTCTCTAAGTAAATGTCAGACCCTGATCGACAAACTAGAACTAGACAAAAGAATTACATGAGACAACTGATAGCATTTGCTTTCAAAGCATAAATTGAAGAGGTTTGGAAAAGGCACGCCTTGCACGCGCAGTTTGGTTTTTCGTTTCTTTTGCGGGATTACGTATGAGAGCTGAGGGTTTTCAGCGAAAGCAGAAAGCGGCACGATGAGATGAACAACAAGAAGGAGAATCAATACTTCAATGATTTAAACCTGTATGTATAGTAGCCAAAGATCTTTACATCTTTCTGTCCATGCTATGTGAAGAAAACTGCTGCTTTGAAGGAGTAGCGAGGGGTTTTTCTTTCAATCACTGCGGCTCAAACGCCAAAGTTTTGCTGGCAATTTCACCGGTTTGTACTGAGATATATATATACTTCAACCTTGAACATTTTTGTCTTGGTAGTTACGTGTTCTCCAACCACCAACCACTACCGTTAATTTCATCACCATGGCTCGTAGCGGTTTAAGGGTTGTGCGATTCGTCGTGATTGCGATAGTGCTTATTTTGGTTGTCTATAAGCTGTCGGCTCAGCGGGTCGATCTTACGGACTACGTTCTGTCAAAGGGTGGTGCTCCAGCTGACCAACAGCAGCAGCAACAGCAGGCCGCTGGAGATGCAAGCAAGGATAACAAGGATAACAAAGATAACAAGGAGAACAAGGAGAAGGTGGAGGCACCTAAGACAGCTGTAGCTGCCGGCACCGAAGCTACCGGGCTTGTCACGGAGCAACCGGTGAGCGCTGTGGATGTCAAGAACTATGCGCGGGCCAATGCCACGTTTGTATCGTTGGCTCGAAACGAGGATCTGTGGTCGCTTGTTGGATCCATCCGACAAGTCGAAGATCGGTTTAACGGCAAGTATGGATACGACTGGGTGTTTTTGAACGATAAGGATTTCAGCGATGAGTTCAAGGAAGTGACGACCGCCATGATATCAGGTACAACCCATTACGGCAAAATTGACGAGGAGCATTGGGGATTCCCTTCATGGATTGACCAGGAGAAGGCCGCTTTGGTACGAGAGGAAATGCGAAAGAAGCAGGTGATTTACGGAGATTCGGTTTCTTATAGACACATGTGTCGATATGAATCGGGATTTTTCTGGAGACATGAGCTCATGAACAACTATAAGTACTACTGGCGAGTGGAGCCTGACATCAAGCTTTTCTGTGACATACCTTATGATTTGTTCAAGTTCATGGAAGAAAAGAAGAAGAAGTATGCATTCACCATTTCCTTGTATGAATACATTGAAACCATTCCCACTCTGTGGGAAACCACCAAGGCCTTCATTCGGGAACATCCCGAGTATGTTGCTGCAGACAGCGCCATGGAGTTTATCTCCGATGACCAGGGTGAGACATACAATAGATGTCATTTCTGGTCTAATTTTGAAATCGCTGATCTAGACTTCTGGCGAGGCGAGGCTTACTCCAAGTACTTCGAGCATCTAGACAAGAATGGAGGCTTCTTCTACGAACGATGGGGAGATGCTCCAGTACACTCCATTGGAGCAGCTTTATTCCTCAACAAGAGTGAAATCCACTTCTTTGAAGACGTGGGATACTTCCATGTCCCCTTTAACAACTGCCCTACTGTGAAGGAAGATCGTCTAAAGCTTAGGTGCTCCTGTAAGCCTGAAGACAACTTCACCTGGGCAGGATATTCGTGTACCCCTAGGTACTACAATATGCTTGGACTTACCCGACCCAAGGGATGGTCTGATCAGTCCAAATAGGCCAACCAGCATTAGCTTTTTCATATACGATTTTTAGTAGTAAATAAGAACACTGGATGTTGCACGATTTTACCGGCTATTTTTTGCAGGGAATTGGGTATAGGGGATATGCTTAGGCTGATGAGGCTCCAATTCTTGGTGCGTAAGTTTGGCTGGGACATTGTCAGTCACAGATTGAAGACAACATCCACGGTTTGATATTACCATCTACACACGCTACTTTTACACGATGGCTGTGCGTTATTTATTGCTTCTTTCGCGGCAAGGAAAAGTACGACTTGCCAAATGGTTTCTGACGCTTTCTGTTAAAGACAAGAACAAGATCGTCAAGGAAGTGACCACGCTGGTTCTTAGCCGAAGGACCAAAATGTGCAACTTTCTCGAATATAAAGACTCCAAGGTGGTCTATAGACGTTATGCATCATTATTTTTCATTGCAGGAATAGATTCCGATGATAATGAGCTACTTGCTCTGGAAATAATCCATCGCTACGTGGAGCAGATGGACAAGTACTACGGCAATGTCTGCGAACTGGACATCATTTTCAACTTCCAGAAGGCCTACTACATATTGGACGAGCTCCTGATTGCTGGAGAGCTTCAGGAAAGCAGTAAAAGAGATGTTCTGCGAAGAATCGGCCAGCAGGACGCATTGGAAGCTGCAGAAGCAGAAGAGGATGGCATTAGCAGGCTACTCAACTAGATTGTTTGGTAGAATTCTCCGACAATACGTAATGATATAAAAATCTATTAAAGAGTAGCATATTTTCTATTTGATATTATCATATCAATGTTCTGTTACTAGGTTTCAGGCAATACGCTCTGAGAAGGTACCAGTTTGGGCCAAGTTACTGCTTCACAGCATCCAATTCAAGAGACCCTTCGTACAGCTGCTCAATTACCTCATGAATATCTTTGAAACTCTCAAATACGGTATAAGGAATCTTCTCACGAATACAATACTTGATGAGATCCTTGCCCTTCTTGGCAAACAGTAGATCGGTCTCTCTAGCAGCACTCAGATCACTGACGCCATCTCCACAATATAAAAGGGTTGGCCGTTCAGTCTTCTGACTATAAGGCCTGATGGCTTTTGATTTATCATGACCAAATGACGATTCGTCTCGATACACAATGTGCCAGGACCCATCCTCATTGATCTTGACGTGATTTGAAACAATTGGAATGTCCTTAGCAGCCTCATCACCAACCAACTTCCCGAGCAGTGCTCGAATAATTGGCTCCATTCCAGACGATACTACAACAATAGGAACGTTGTTCTCCTTGGCCCAATGGTAGAAGTCTTTAAACCCTGGGTCCAAATCGATGTGCTTGGTGAGAAACTCGACACACTCGGGAAATGGAGTATGAATTGACTCCAGCATCTCGTAGAATCCGTCTCGGAAAGACTTGGTCTCATTCAGAATCTCATCATTGATTTCCTTTCTTCGCTTCTCCCCAAATCCAAGATGTTCTGTAAGGTAGTCATTGGAGTCCTGAATAGTCACAGTACCGTCAAAATCGGTAAAAACGATAATCTTGGGGTCTGTTTTCAACGCAGGTGTGCTATCAGTCATTTTTCCGTTGAGATAACTTTGTATCAATCTACTGGCTAAATATATGGGGTATCTGTCTAGAGATTGTGACGGAAAGATCAAACCTACTGATGATCTGGGTGGGGGGTTGGTGAACTGTTGGGTAAGGGTTCCCCGGAAAACAGCAATGCATGAAAACATTTTATATGAGATTGATAAATAGAAACAAATATTGATTTAATCGAGATTCATAATAGCAGCCAAGGTATTCTCCAGAGCTTTCGCATCATATCGGTGCAGGTTGTCTGATGGCTCTACTTTATGGCATCTGATACCCTTCTTGGCCAAAGACTCAACCGGAGTATAAATACCAAACGGAGGGCTAGAATCCAGGTACACTAAGTCAGACACATATTGGCTCCATTCCAATGCAGCTTCATCTCTATCTGCGTTTGCACCCATACTGTAGCAACATGCATCCACGACTGCCCGCACATAGCCATATGCATCCATGCCTTTTGTCTCCCGATCGGGCTCACCGTTCAACAGCAAAATCTTCTTCTTGGTTTTGACTATTTCATTGGCAAACCCTCCTATTAGAATGACGGGTATGATAGAAGTGTATAAACTTCCAATAGAATAAATTATCGCCTCAGACTCACCAAGAGCTTTGGTGACTCGTGAAGCAGCCTTTGGCCTAATTTCCTGGCCATAGGGATTGATATAAAAAATACGCTTGATCGGAGAGGCCAGCGGGGTAGAAGCCTTGGAAAAGTGCAGTTGTGAAGAGGTGAGAGCAGGATGAGTGAAAGGCAGATGGCCCGCTTCTTCAAACAGCTCACCTCCGTCGAAATCCTGGAGCTGGTCAATAACAGACTCAGAGGGGTGGGATATCTGGCACTGCCCTGTGATGACTTTTCCGTTAAACAGTTCTGCAGAAATATGGTGACTGAAATTGGAATTGATGCACGGTAGCACAGTGAATTGCGGAGGAACACCGGCAATCCTACACATTAGCTCAATAGCAGAGTCCAGAGAGCCACAGAACAAGCGGGCACCAGTCAAAAAAAGATTTCCCACGCTTGCACGCTCAAATTGGAATTCGCGCCTCGGACGAGAACGCTTGAGCAATTCGACGTGAACATGAATGAAGAAAGGCCGGATCAATTCCCGAATGTGAGACTCGACCCCAGTCCAAAGCGGGTGAGTTCCATCGATAATTTTATTCCACTCCTGCCTGGCCTGCTCTTCATTTTTATCGTTCAATCGATAAGAGAAGAGTCTTTTCAACTCTTGTCGGTTGTTAGGTAATAAATTCATGATTCTGGAACGAATGTCCCCCACAGCAGGGCCCCCGATGACCCGGATAATTTCAGAAGTCGAGCCTCCATTGTCAGAGATGGGCAGAATAAACGTCACTTCATCGGCAACATTAGAAAATAAGTCAACCAGCGCGTTAGCCGCTGTCCCCCCAGAAATCACCGCCAGTCTCATCTCCGCCGTTGACGTGGTTTAAATAGAAACAGCAACGCCAGCGCGGCTGAACCGAAATATCGTCCGCTACCTCTCGGCGGGGGGTGGGGAGAGCTGTAGGGTGATGGCCCTTATCAAATGGGTAACGGACGGGGTGGGTACGCAGAACAGCAGGAGAGCATGGCAGCTTTACCTCGGGGAAAAGTGAAAAATTTGCTAAAAACGCATGCAGGAGACGAAGAAGTGAATGTAATTGCAAACTATAAACCAGTTATGGCGATGTTCTGGAAAAAATATCTTCCATTTAAAGTTGTACAGGTTGGTGGGCTCGGCAGTCGGAGGACTAAATTTTTTTTATGGTTGGTTGAGTCATTGGCTGATAAGACGGGGTGTATAAAGTAGGTGCAACTGCGGCTACTTGGAAACCTGCGATTGACTTTTTTTTACTATTTTGCTACAGACAGTCAATTAATTTTCAACCACAACACAATGTCTAAGGGAAAAGTTTGCTTGGCTTATTCAGGAGGTCTTGATACCTCTGTTATTCTTGCATGGTTGCTAGAACAGGGCTACGAGGTAATTGCTTTCTTGGCTAACATTGGCCAGGAAGAAGATTTTGAAGCAGCCCGAGAAAAGGCATTGAAGATTGGTGCAACCAAGTTCGTTGTTGAGGATATTCGACGAGAATTCATTGAGGAAGTGTGTTTCCCCGCTGTCCAGGCCAATGCCATTTATGAAAATGTCTATCTTTTGGGTACTGCCTTGGCTCGACCCGTTATTGCTCGAGCTCAGATTCGAGTTGCCGAGCGAGAAGGCTGCTTTGCTGTTTCTCACGGCTGCACTGGTAAGGGTAATGATCAGGTTCGATTCGAGCTTGGTTTCTACGCTCTGAAGCCCGATGTCAAGGTCATTGCTCCCTGGAGAGACCCTGCTTTCTTTGAACGATTTGTTGGACGATCTGATTTACTTGCTTACGCTGATGAAAAGGACATTCCTGTCGCTCAGACTAAGGCCAAGCCCTGGTCTACTGACGAAAACATGGCTCATATTTCGTTTGAAGCTGGTATTTTGGAAGACCCCGACACTACTCCTCCTAAGGATATGTGGAAGCTGACTGTCGATCCCCAGGATGCTCCTGACAAGCCCGAGTTATTCACCATTGACTTCGAGAAGGGTATCCCCGTCAAGATTACCTATGAGGATGGCAAGACTGTGACTGACCCCGTTGAGCTTTTCTTGACTGCCAATGCCATTGCCCGACGAAACGGTGTTGGTCGAATCGACATTGTTGAGAACCGATTCATTGGTCTCAAGTCCCGAGGCTGCTACGAAACCCCCGGCTTGACCATCTTGAGAACTGCCCACATTGATTTGGAAGGTCTTGTTCTTGACCGAGAAGTCCGAGCTCTCAGAGACCAGTTCGTTACCATTTCTTTCTCTCGAATCCTTTACAATGGTCTCTATTTCTCTGCCGAAGGTGACTTCATCCGAGCTACCATCCCTCCTTCTCAGGTCTCTGTCAACGGTACCGTCCGACTTTCTGCCTACAAAGGCAATCTCACCATTCTGGGCCGATCTTCTACCACTGAAAAGCTTTATGATGCTACTGCTGCTTCTATGGATGAGCTTACCGACTTCGACCCCACCGCTGCCTCTGGCTTCATCGATGTCCAGGCTTTCCGACTCAAGAAGTATGGTGAAAGCAAGATCACTCGAGGTGAGAAGTGGTAAATCTCAGATAAATTACATATATATATGGTAAATAATACGTACACAGCTCCAATACTACGGGTTTAGAAAAAACTACACAATTGACAAATTACTATTAGGATATTTGCTGGCTGAGATCAAGTTTGTTTGTGGGTCAACGACGTCAGCAGCAAGTTTGGTGCCGCATACTTCACGGCTCAATTCACCGCAATTCTTAACACATTTACAACAATCCAGGAACCTGGCATTGTACACTTTCAAGTTGGTTTTGCAGACAGTGTACATCAAAAATGCTGCTCCCATCATATCAAACCACATTAACCTTATGTCTGTATGCCTTCATGACAACAAGCGAAGCTGCGACATCCGATAGCAGTGATTCTTGGCAAGTCCGCCATATGAAGGGGGAGCATGGCATAGATTCATTTGACGCATACTCGTTTTTCACATTCCATGATACTGATGGATCCAAAACATGGACTAGAAATGATATACTGAACCTATATGGTATCCTGAAAAACCATATTGTGGGGAAGGGAGATGGCACAGGCCAGCATGACGAGGCTCACGAGGAAATCTCTCAAGACACAAAGGACAATGTGGTTGACACAGTTTTAGGCTTAATTGACGTTGATAAGGATGGCGTTATATCTTTGGAGGAATGGAGAATATTTACCGACAAGGGAGGTGAACTGCCTGACTTTGGACTGGGTCCCGGCCATCATGGAGACTATGAATACGAATATGAACTTCACCATTGGCTAGAGCATCATGCAGAGAATGATCCCGACGTCAAGATAGTGCACCCTGAAGATGTTGAGCATGAAAAGCTCTTCCACGCTCATGAGCATGGCGATGATGTAACTGATGTCCACGAATCGGGGACGTTTGAACGACTTGAGAATATCCCCTTCAAGTTCAGACTGCAAGGTCATTAGAAAGTTTATATAATACACATATATGGACTCTAATTTATTCTTGATCAATCTAATATCAAGTTTTGACCAGATGTGGTGGTTCTTACGAACAAGCAGTATAGTTTTAGTATTATGAGAGATATGATTCGCTATTATAACTATCTATTCATTAGTATAATTAGCCCAGATCAGATTTACCCACACACTGTCGTCGGGCGTTTATGGGTGCATTAATACATGGCATCTTATAAAAAGTATTCATTTCGTTGCTGCTTAGGCGGGGCCATCCTCAAAGTGTCATCAGGGACAGCATTAAATATGGTGAACTCAGGGTTCAGATCTTCATCAACCTTCATAACACTGGCAACATTACCACATCGGTAGCAGTAATTGGGAGCCGACCATACCGTAACAACGTCCTTGTCTTCAAAATGGTACTTGAACCCCTCCATGACGAGCTGGTGCGCTCTGGCGATGAGCTGTAGCCCGTTGACATGGTTGAATTCCCGGGCCACTCTTGATCCAAAGATCCAACCGGCTCCTCGTGGAGAAACAGCCCAGGTTTCCACGTCATCTGGATCAGACCATACCAGATCCGAAAATCCACCCTCATGGGGGATTTCCTGTGCTCGAGAAAGAACCCGGACCTGGTCAAGCATGCGCAATTCTGGACTGAGACCTCCATGTACACACAAAATCTTGCCGTCAATGATAGCAGCCAGATTCAAGAAATCAAATACTTGGCAGCAGCATTTCCAAACAGTGGTGCTTCCATATTTCGACAAGCATTCTTCGTAGAAGCCATAAACCTGGGTGATCTGCCGACTTTCATGGTTTCCTCGCACAAGTGTAATTCTTGAAGGGTATTTTGCTTTAAGCACCATGAAGAGAGTAAATGTTTCTAATGAGAAATATCCTCGATCTACAAAGTCGCCCTGAAAGAGGTTAGAGGGTCATATTCCAATTTTTTTGAAAATGAAATCACATATACAACAAAACGTACCAAGAAAACATAGTTGATATTGTCAGGTAGACCGCCACTGATACGGAATAACTCAAGTAAATCATGAAACTGGCCATGAATGTCACTGAATCAATTAGAATTTAACCTCAAAAATACCCCGGAACCCTCTCAGATTCCACTTGGAATATTTAGCTATACCTACCCGCACACGGTAACTGGGGTATGCACTGGTTGTATATTCGATTCTGGTGGTTAGCAGTGTATAATTGGCGATTAATCGCAGCAAAGACGGAAATTGCAACCTACCCTCCATCAATAAACCTTTCACCAGCTCACAGAGCTGTTTCATATCAAGCTCAGGCAAGTACTGGCATTTCAATATTTCTTCGAGCCACTGGTCGGGCCCCCTTTCCGCCATGCTGGTGTATTTACAAAGGCGGGATGACGGTTCGGTAGGTGGAGGGATTTGTCGGTTTGAGCTGAAAAAACACCCAACGCTGTTGCCGCACCAAGAATGAGATGGGTTTATGCTGAGGAGGGGAGAGATATAACCTCTCAACCAAATAGATGCAAAATAATATTAAGATTCAATGCATGGTAGCTATAAATTAAAAAGTAACAATGTAATTACACGGGGATTGGGTCTTGGTTCGGCCTATTTTGTGCCATTTTCAAGAATCCATCCACTTTTCTCTGCCAGAAACCGGTATGGGTTCAGAACCACCAATGTTATGCAACACAGCCAGTTTAGGTAGCGGGTCCAGTGCTCTGAGTCGAACGGCTTTGGTTCTAGTAAAAATATTACCTTTGGCCAGTCCCTGGCTGATTAGACTGATGCAGATATTTTCCACTATGAGGTTATCATGACCGTCGTCATTTGTGGAATCGTTCATTAAGCCTGGCCACTGAGCCAGCTGCAATGCAATTACCAGCTGGGGGAAAAGTATTGTACTTGAATTTCCCAGAACTTTCCATAGCCTGTAGACCAATGTTCGTAACATTAGCACTATCGACTTGGTGCTGAGCAACATATACAGTGACCTAGATTGGAACCAGGTCTGATTTGTGTCCAGATAGGCCTGTGTCTTGGCGAAATTCGGCTCTTTCAGGTATTGCATTAATGGTCCGTAAATTTCGTTCAGCTGGTACGATTGAAGGAGCTCTGTAGAAGGCATTTTCCCCAAAAGCATGGCTGGCGGGACCAAGAACTTCAATATCAATCTCCGATTTTTCCAGCTACTGGAATGGCAATTCAGAAAGGCCCAGTATAAATGGCAGTATGCATTGGCAAGTTCATTCTTCAATAAATAATATCGTCCCAGCCAGAATCGATACTCAACTTTCTGGCCCATCGGATAGTTTGTGAAGTTGATTCGTGCAGAGTGGATGTTGGAGAACACATTTGCACATGACGGCAACTGTTCCATGTAGTAGTACAGTCGGCACAGCTTGACGGCAACAAAAATGAGAATGGACTTTTTGCTACCAGCTGCTCCGCTAGCGGTAGCGTTCTGCTCTTGAGCATCCAGTTTCTCTGCCCGTATACTATTGAAAATCTTGAGCAGCACTCCTGCAAGATGTGAAATTCGCACACTGGAATGCCCTTGTGCACGATCCTCCGAATCAAGACGTAGAGCCAAAGGAATTAGAACTTTTGACGCCGAAACCACTGTCTGGGCCAGAACAGCTCCACGACTATTGGTGAACGCGGACTGTAAATCCACGAAAAAAGATGCAAACAAGTCATAAGAGCCTCTCATATCGTCTGGATTCACATTTTTACAGAATCTGAGATATGATTTGGCCAGTTCTTCAAAGCCAGGCCAATCTCCATCATACAGATCTTGGGATTGAACCACCTGCTTAATATCTATATTATTATCCCACAAATCGTTCTGCAAGGATGAAACCTGTGCTTCGTACAGATCGAGCGTAAACAGTTCACCATATGTACCTGCTGATTCAGCAGCATGTGTGCTTAATGCAGCTTCACCCAGAAAGTCGAGCCAAAGGCTTACTGACATTGATGTTAGTGGGAGAGAACATCACCACTTACCGAAGTTTCTATCATCAGGCACGGCGGCTCAATGGAGGCTGAAACCAAACAAGATGTCACTAGTAAACAGGACGCTCCTGCATACCAGGCTGCTAGAGCAGTGAATCGAGATCAACACTATGTAAGCTCGAGGGATCAAAAAAGCCGACCAGGAACTGACAAGGCCAGCTCCATCACAGTCAGTACTGTCAACTCTGCCAAACAAAATACTCAGATCGGTAATAAGATTGTGATTAGATTACTTTCACCTAATCTATCGGAGGAGGGTTTTTTCAAAATGCTGGGATCTTGGGTTTCTCCGGATAAGTGTGAATATAGGTACTATATGCCTGGACGAGTCGCTCAAAACACTGCCAAGGAGTCTCTCAACTCCACCGCTTACATTGGTTTCAAATCTAAGCAACAAGCAGAGGATTTCCACAAATACTTTATGACATCTGTCAATCGAGAGTTGGAGGTGCCCGCTCAGGTGGAATATGCACCTTTTCAAGGGAAACTCAGGCCCTCCAGGGCAGACCCAACTGCTAACACTATTCATGAAGATAAATTTTACAAAGAATTTGTGGCTAGACTAGCCGATTCCACTCTTCCTGAGCCAATTCTGGTGCCAGATAAGAAAAAGCAGGTGAAAGACCCGAAAAAGGAAGACAAGAAATCGCTGGCTGAGAAAAAGAGATCTGCTTCTCGGCCCACAGCAGCAAAAGGTTCTGAGCAGGAACATGAGAAAGCGAAGAAAAAGGATAAAAAGAAACCTTCCAAGGAAAAGAAGGAAAAGCAGGGGAAAGGCGATGCTGCATCGGAAGCGACTGGATCTACACCTGGAAAAGAGTCTGATCCAGCTATCCAAAAGCCGGTGAAAGCTCCTAAACCGAAAAAGCCCAGGAAGCCCAAAACTGCAGAAAATGATAAGGGATCCTCCTCAGAATCAATTGAGGCTTCCAAAAAGCCGTCAGCTGACGGTAAGCCGCCGAAGCCGAAGAAAGAAAAGGTGAAGAAGCCAAAAGACTCTAAGGAGAGAAAAGGTGATAGCCAAACGAGCGGTGACTCTAATTCTACTGCAGCCACTGGAGCAGCTAGTTCTGGCGATGTGAAGAAGGAATCTAGGCAGCACTCCAATAGGCCAAGAGAGAAGCAGAATAAGGCCAAACCATCGACCGCAGAGCCACCTACAACCGTTCCCGAGAACAACTAATAATGCAAGTACGATTATTTGCCATTGATCGCAGGCTTGACGCTGATAATACTGTTATAAATACTTTTTGAATTTGCTATGATGTTACAGTGCATAATACGGAAAGCCTAAAGTTTGGCAACAGAGCCAAAGGTATTGCAGAGCTGCAGAATACGAGGGGTGAGTGCTGCAGTAAGCCCATTTCTTAGTGGCTTGTTTCTGGAACGAGCAATAAGCTCGGAATATTCGTATAGCCGACCTTGCAGAGCAAAATGGCCATCATTAATGGCCGGTTTCCAGTCATCGGTGAGACTAAGTATGGTAACATTTTTGCCATTCTCATGCATAGTTTTTCGCTGCAACATACCCTTAGCCTCAAAGTGCTCTAACGCAAACTTGAGCATCTGGATATTGACAGCCTCATAGTAAGTGATTTCTCCCTCATGATACAGAGTCTTGGCCAGAGATTGAGCTCGTTTGTAGAAAGCTTTATCTATGATAGGCTGAGTAAGCATGTACAATGCGACTGATGAGCACCAGTAACCATCAATAAATGGCCAGAGTAGATAACAATAGAAATCGAAATTCTCACACCCTTCCTCAAACTCTACTGAAGACATCTCAATGGAATTTCCGTCGTAAGATAGGACCTCCTGTTGCTCCAGTTCTTTGAGAGCCTTATCTAGCGACACCTTGAGTCCCACATCATCGAAGATGAATTCTCCAGAAAGCAGGCTGGACAAAAACTCAGTGTGGGCTATTACAGGTGCCTTGTCCATTTGTAGCCTCTGACTCTGGCGCAGCTCAGTGAAAATAGCAACACTAGCAATCGATTCGTCCGCAAACAGGTGAATAACCTGGTTTCGATAATAGGACAGATTGAAACGGTCATTAGCAAAATAAACAGTTTCCAGTAGAGAGCCTTTTTCCGTAAGGCTACCTACAAGAGAGGGTCCTAGCACTTTCAATGCATTGTCGACGAGGGGCTCAATAGATGTATTTCCGGCCATGTTGACTCTTCCTCCAGCTTTTTCGACTCTTTTGACGAGGAAGTCAACCCTGCGAATAAGTTGAGATCTAGATATTCCACGCCCAGACAGTGTTAATAGCACAGTTCCCACCAGGGCAGTAGGCATCACTTCTGACAGACTGTTAATGTCTCTGAGGACTTTATAGCCTAGAGATCTCAACAAGCGGTTATGGAGCTCAGGGGACAACTCTATAGGACGAGTAACCTGAGATGCAGTTGGGTTTAGTTGTGGTGGGGGTAAGGTGACATAAAGAGGAGTTGAAGCATTGCTGTGCAGAGTAAACTGCCTCAGCTGGTCTGTAACGTAGTCCCTCAACGACCAAGGTTCATCAAATCGGACGTCAACTCTGCCCATTTTCAGGCTGGTGATATTTCTTGATTCCAAAAAGGACCAGAATGACTCTTTCTTCTTCTCGTTGCCAAGCAGTTCGGTAGCATATGCTCCTGCTTCGGCAACTTTATCATACTGGGTCGACACCGGGACAATACAGACGTCCTCGACAGTGCCAGACAAAAGACCGTTCAAAACATATTTCAGAATTCCCAATTTAGGAGGAAGTAATTTTCCGGTTCTCGATCGGGTTCCTTCTATGAAGCATTCAAAATTGTAGCCATTCTGCAGCAATGTTTCAATGTAGGCTTGAGCAACCCCTGGGTATAGATAGTCTTCTGACCAACTGCCACGCCGAATGAACATAGCACCGACTTGTTGTAAGAAATTTCCAATAACAGCAAAATTGAGATTGTCACCAGCAACTACAGTTGGAAGAGAGATTCCAAACCGAAAGCAGATGAACTGAATAGCAATATAGTCGATGTGGGACTTATGACATGGCAGGAACACCATTGATTGCTTCTTTTTCTGCAACTCCAGAGCTTTAGCCTTGAGTCTGTCGATTTCATCTGAACGGACATGGACACCTTGGTGATAAGCTCGGGCCAGTAATTGAGCAACCACATAATATGCAGCCTGGAGAACGGAACGGTGATCAAAGGTGCACATAAGCTTGCTGACCATGCCTTCAGCAATCCCGGTGATCCATTCGCGGTATAGGGTAGTTTTTGCCAAACGCTGGTTCTCAGTAAGGATCCAAGATTGCTCTGACTGCATTTTGATCTGAACCAGCTTGTTGATGCGCTGCTGGATGGCGTTGTGACCCATTGTCTTGCTGCGAATCGAGTCCGATAATCCGGGGTAATAGAGTGGTTGACCTACACACTCATCGTACGATCTCCACTGAGTTCCCACGGCGTGGCGGCTGAGAGTGGCCATAAAGTTGACGGGGTTCTCCCGGAACCGCTTGATATCATCTACTATATTATGAGTCTCTTCAGACTTGAGCAGATCAATCTCTGTGCTCATTGCTGATGGTGAAGAGGAGGGCAAGATGTCAGCCTCGTTGGGTTTGTGGTTGGGGAAAACTGCCCCGCCGCACCCCTAGAAAAAAAAGCTCCTCCATCTCTCGGGGTGAAATTTGGCTGCGAGATTTGGGCCCAAAGAGGTGAGCCTTGTTTCTGTCCTAGAAATAGGTGCAGAATAGTACAACGTCTACAGCGCAACGAGGACACCAGTAGTAGAAGATGAGAACATTAAAGGAGATACATAAAGACGTACCGGCAATATCGCCGAACCTAGAGCTTTCAATGCTCACAGCTAATAGATCATTTCGCGGGGTATGGGTTGATCTCTCCGATGATGACTTTCAGTGTCTTAGATCGCCGGGACCACTCAGGGACTAGCACTTTTTAAGGCAGAATTAGTGCCCAAGCGGTGTAGTTTGGGATCGCAGCTCGATGTGAACTCCAGGTTTCGCAACTGCCAAATTCCGCAGGTGTTTTTTTGGTCGTTCTCAGTTGCTTTTTCCCCACGCGAGGTGTGTGCACTGCCCTGTTCAGCAAAACTGACTAGATCGCTGGCGCACAGCCAAATATGAGAAAAGTTCCGATTCGGCTCGGACTTAAGCAAGATAGATCGATGGGGTCATAGCACTGTCATATATATAGCAATGCGGAATCCGTCGGGCTAAAAATAAATAGTTTCTCCACGCTCCTGCTCTATGTCACTCCAGGTTCAAGTTTTATAAAAGCTTTTCCTGGGCCGCTTTCTGGTCATAACGGGGTTTATATCTCTCAATACATCATAGTTTAGGTTGAACGGTTCTTATCACTGGGTCGCCCACTGCTAAAAAAAAATAAGAAGCAATTCAGTTGCCTAAACAAAAACCCACCAGGCCCCACGCTGCCATCTGAGCATCTTACATCGTCTTTCTGTGACAGCTATTCTACTCTGTATATTAGCCATTTTAGACACTGTTGGTAACTGAAGTCTGTTTTCGTTTTTTAGTGGCTTGGCTTGTATTGTCGCCCGTTGTCTTCTTATTGCTATTGTGGTGTGTTTGTCAAATTCCGTTAGATTGATAGTCTGCGAAGCGTGCCCGGAACACTGCGTCTTACCTTACGGAACAAGGCCAACGGAAAATCAAAGTACCGATACAAAAGTTCGTTCAACCCAACCAAATAGTACTGTTCTCTATTCGGTTTTGGTTTATTCAACTTGTGTTTTTTTATTTGTAGACCTTTCGCTTCTGGGTCTCTTTCCTACCCGTCCGTTGATCCTTTATGCTCTACGTGATCCGCTGCCTTTTCCCTAGAAGACTGATCAAGCGTTTCTCATTCAAAATGCGAGCGGACATCAAGCTCATGCTGTTCATAAATGGCACCATCCTCTTCATAATCCTTTTCCAGGTCTTTGACCTGATCACCCTTTTGCATGACGACTCCTTCTCTGATGCCATTTTGGAGAAAGACGTCAAGGAAGTGGTCTACACCAAGGACCCCGCGACGGGCAATTTGATCCCTGATCGCGAACTCCTCATTCCCAAAATCATTCATCAAACATACAAAGATGAAAATGTTCCAGAGAAATGGCAGGAAATGCAAAAGTCGGTCCAAGACGCTCACCCTGATTATACTTATATTATGTGGACAGACAAAACCGCCAGAGATTTCATTGAAAAATCGTACCCCTGGTTCTTGGAGACTTACGATTCTTACCCGTATCCTATCATGAGGGCTGATGTGATCCGTTATTTCATCCTCTACGAATATGGCGGAATCTACATCGATCTAGATAACGGTGCAAGACACAAGTTTGATCCTTTACTCGCATTCCCTGCATTCTTGCGAAAGACCGAGCCTACTGGAGTGTCCAACGACATTATGGGCTCCGTTCCCAAGCACCCCTTCTTCGCCAAGGTGATCGACAATCTCAAACGTTATAATATCAACTACTTTGTGCCCTACCTGACCATCATGTATGGCTCAGGTCCTCTATTTTTATCAGTAATCTGGAAGCAGTACAAGCGATGGGGAGTTCCCCCCGGCGGCGAAGTACGAATCGTCTTCCCCGCGGATTCTAATAAGCCCAGTACCAACTTCTTCATGCAGGCTCATGGGTCGTCGTGGCATTTGGGTGATGCGCAGTTCATCTTTTATATGGGTGATCACTGGCCCTGGTTCGTTCTGCTGGGAACCATACTGGTTCTGCTCGTCTTCTACTTGCAGCTCAAGTTTTACCAGTCTCTCCTGTCAGGCGCCTTTTTCCGACCCTTCAAATGGGTTTATCGAAAGCTGGCCCGCAAATCAATCCCAGGCCAATACGAGCTGTTGCCCAAGCATGTCGACGACCTGAAGCAACATTGAATTGTATCTCCCCCCTTCAACCTCATGTAAAAATCTGACATAATGTAATGCCTCAGGGCAAGCCTATTAATATATCTTGATGAACCGCATCATTATCTATTATTTTATCATCTGGTTCGGTTTTGGCCCCTTGGTGCTGTGAACCGACATGTTGTATAAGCTGCTACTGTGGTGCTATGTGTTTCCCACCTCTCACCACTGCTTGGGCCTTTTTTCAACGAATAGTCACCAAATCTCTACTCGTGCATAGCGCTGAAATGTCCAAACTCGAGCTCCTGGTTCCCAAAGTCCGAGACGCCCTGGGGGTTGCGGAGAATCTCAAGACCATTTTAGCCAGTAAATTGTCCGATGCTGATGTCAAAATCACTACCAGTGACGAGGTTACTTCTCCGCTGCTAAAGATTGACCCCGAACATCAGCTGATAGAATCCAATGCGATAGTTAGGTAAGTGAAAAGCTATCTGATATGTGAGGAATATTCTTTCCTAGATTTTTTACTGGATCGTTCAGATGTACTGCCATTGCCTGATTTGACGTTGAACTAACTCTAAGATATCTGCTGAAATATTTCAAATCAGACGACATCATTGCCGCTGAAGAAGCCTTGTACCCCAACCTGAAAAAAGGTTCCAAGCTCGATGATAGAACATGTTCCCGTCTGGCTTCTCTCATTGAAAACAAGTGGGACGTTACCGCTGCTACGGTTATTCTTTACTCCACTCTTCACGGGCTCGTTCTTCGGGGAGGCGGAAAGAGTGCCATTTCAACTGAGCTCCAGCTGCTGCTGTGGTACCAGAAGATGAGCCAAACTCCCAAGATAAAGCTTGGTCTTTCAGCCAGCGAGTCTTTGATTGCTGCTCCCAGACCTCAGATTGTTGCTCACACTGGAGAGAAGAAGATCGCTCCTGGAATCGCTTACCAGAAGCAGGAGTACCCCATTTTGCCCAACGATGATGCAGAGCGTAACGTTCTTATTACTTCTGCGTTACCGTACGTTAATAATGTGCCTCACCTGGGTAATATCATTGGTAGCGTGCTCTCCGGTGACGTCTTTGCTAGATACTGTAGACTCAGAGGCTACAATACTCTGTTTATTGGTGGTACAGATGAGTACGGAACTGCCACCGAAACAAAGGCATTAGAGGAAAAAATAACTCCTAGAGAGCTATGTGATAAGTTTTATGTGGTACACAAACAGGTTTATGACTGGTTTCAGTGCTCTTTTGATCTATTTGGTCGAACTTCTACTGAAAAGCAGACCAAAATTGCCCAAGATATCTTCCTGCAATTACACAAAGAAGGTTTCCTCGACGAACAGTCTTCTGAGCAGCTGTATTGTGAAGAGCACAAAGGATATTTGGCTGATCGGTTTGTTGAAGGTACCTGCCCTAAATGTGGTTATGAAGACGCTCGAGGTGATCAGTGTGATAAGTGTGGCTCTCTTTTGACCCCATTTGAGCTGATCAATCCTAAGTGCAAGATTGATAATCATTCCCCTGTTGTTCGAGAAACTACGCACATCTATTTGCGGTTGGATAAGCTCCAGCCTGAAATTGAAAAGTGGGGGGCCAAAGCTCAGGCTGCTGGCCATTGGTCTAAGAATTCCAAGTCTATCTACTCCAACTGGATAAAGGAGGGCTTAAAACCGCGAGCTATTTCACGAGATCTCAAGTGGGGTGTTCCTGTGCCCCTTGAAGGATATGAAGACAAGGTTTTGTACGTATGGTTTGATGCTTGCATTGGTTACGTTAGTATTACTGCCAACTATACCGATGACTGGGAAAAGTGGTGGAAGAACCCTGAACATGTGGAGCTTCACCAGTTTATGGGTAAGGATAATGTTCCCTTCCATACTGTAGTGTTCCCCGGTTCCCAGATTGGTACCCGTGACAACTGGACAATGCTGCAGGATATCAGTACCACCGAATATCTTCAATATGAAGGTGGTAAGTTCTCCAAAAGTCGAAATCTTGGTGTTTTTGGTAACAATGCTCAGGAGATTGGGGTATCTCCTTCAGTTTGGAGATACTACCTTATCCTCGCTCGACCTGAGTCTTCTGATACTCAATTTTCTTGGGATGAATTTGTCGCACGAAACAACAACGAGTTACTGGCTAATCTTGGTAACTTGGTCAACCGAGTTGTTAAATTTGTTATCGCGAAGTACAATGGTGTTATCCCCACTTATGAACCCAAGGACGTTGATCCTTTGTACAGTAAGTTGGTTGAGAATACCAACAGGCTGCTGAAGGAATACAGGACACATATGGAAGCTTCGAGCTTAAGACAGGGTCTCGAGACAGCCATGGCTATTTCAGCTTTGGGTAACCAGTTCTTGCAGGATAACAAGCTTGATAACTCTTTATTTGATAACCATCCTGAAAAGTCTAGTGCTACTGTAGCTATTGCCCTTAACTTGGTGTATCTTGTTTCTGGTCTAGTATACCCATTTATCCCTGAATCTGCCGAGCAGATTGTTGAACAGCTCAATGCTCCTCTTCGAAACATTCCGGACAAGTTCACTCTTCCATTGCTGCATGGCCACAATCTTGGTAAGCCCCAGTATCTGTTCAAACGAATTGATGAAGCAAAGGTCGAAGAATGGAGAACTAAATTCAGCGGTGGTAATAACAGCGGTGCCTGAAGCAGATACTTTATTTGGAGGTGAAGAGATAGATAGTATTTGTAATGCTCAATAACTGAGAACAGATATATAATGCGTTCATATCGTGTGAGCTTCGTATCATCATTAATGCTATTCTTTTATTTGATTCTGCGACTTGGCAAGCTTTGAAGTTGGCTGCAGATTTGCTTTTATATTATACAGTGTCCGAGTGAGCCTATTCACACCTCTATTTCCAATATCTGTAAAGTTCGAAAATATGGTGTAAAACAAATTCACGAAAATACCTCAGCTTAGTGATATATAGCACTGATATGGGCATGATATGAGCATGGCAAAAAGTGCATTGCGACGCTTCAATCTCCTGTCAGAAGAGAAGCTGCTCTAGAATCCCCACATATACAAAATAGGCTGTTAGGCGATGCAGGGCTCACACTTAAATTGGCATCTCCACCTGCACAGAGCCAAGACAGACCAACAACTGGGAATGATCTGGAAATAACGATTTCTACAGATTATTCTATTCGGTGTGCCCAATGTGCCCAATCAAGTATCTATATGGGTGAGTAATAGAAAGTTCATTATATCAGAGGGATGTCTCGAATCAGTTAGAGGAACAGACAGAGCAACCGATAAGGCTAGCAAGAGATAGCGCAGAGCATCCACCTACGTAGCATGGCTTGGAATACCGAGGCAGCCCGATTAGAGGTATTCGGAAAGGCTTTAGATAGAGATCAAACACATATCTGCCAGTGCATTCCAGTTAGATAATTTATAGAGAAATCTGTGACATTATTCTACACTGTGCTGTGCACGATAGATCGACGATGCTCCAGATCATCCATCCCCCTTAGCCCTGTAGCCCTGTGATAGCACCACGAGATGCGGAGTTGTCGTTACTGATACCCATCATCGTTCGGATATACGGAGCCATTTGCGACCCCTCTCTAATGCCTCCTGCTATGCCCATTATTGATAGATGCCCATTGGCTATTTTGTGCCCTCAAGTGGCTCCCCTCAGTTATTCAGTTCGCCCTATCGGTCAGATCCGAAGAATTTCCGTGGCTATGGCCGTGTTTCCCTCGGTGTTTGCCGTGTGAGTGAGCAATGTGATTGGTTGACCACCTCCCAGGCCCGGCCGCCGGGTTGGCCCTGAGAAACGAAATCGACTGCACCAAACAAAAACAAGGCCGACACCGGCAGCAGAGCAACTATAGAGCAAAATCGAAAGATAGATTATAGTGAATGGTTTGCAGTGCTTGGAAGTTGAGCAGTAGGATAGTATTAAAATATAGACGAAAAACCCCTGAACCCGTACAGATCTGTAATATTTGGCTAGCACTAACAGGACGGCTACCGATACCCGATGGGTTGAGAGGGGCTTTGGGCAGCGCTGTGCCCAATCCGTAAAGATAAGCTTATCGTTGGAAAGGCTTTTTTTTCTACGTACACCGACAAATTATATTAGAGCATTTTCCCTCCACTTTCCATCTGTCTCTCACCGTACGTCGAGCATAGAATACAGTAAGTTCCTGGTAATGTACACGGGGGGCAATACCCATCTGCCTGTAGACCGCAAACTGACCCCACAAGATGTCTTCGCTCTTCACCATTGAGGAATGGAAGGCCTATCACCAAAAACACGATGATGGCCTGGAAAAAATCATTGCGCTGGTAAAAACCTACGACCCTGAGGATCCAGCTTGGATCACTATTGCTTCTGTCGAACAGATCAAAGATCAATGGGAAAATATTCAAGGAAACAAGGTAGGTTTACTCATATATGCCTTTTGGGCTACCAACCTGTAGTTTGCATCTGGTTCTCTAACTACAACCCCAGGATCTGCCTTTATTTGGTGTCCCTTTTGCTGTCAAAGATAACATCGACGTTCTTTCTTTCCCTACAACTGCTGCCTGCCCTGCTTACAAGTACTACCCCGAGGCAGATGCTACCATTGTCAAGCTCTTGAAGGCTGCTGGTGCCGTTGTGGTTGGTAAAACCAACCTGGATCAGTTCGCTACTGGCCTGGTCGGCACCCGATCTCCCTACGGCAAGCCCAGTTGTGCTTTTTCCAAAGATCACGTTTCGGGTGGATCTTCTTCCGGATCTGCTAATACTGTTTCACGAGGCTTGGCAGCCTTTTCTTTGGGCACAGATACTGCTGGTTCTGGTCGTGTCCCTGCCGGCCTCAATAACCTTATTGGCTTGAAGCCTACATGCGGTGCTTTCTCTTGCACTGGTGTGGTTCCTGCCTGCAAATCTCTTGATTGCGTGTCTATCTTTGCTTTGAACTTGCAGGATGCTCAATTGGTATTTTCCATTGCTGCCAAATATGATTCCAGCTATGGCTACTCAAGGCACTTGCCCGAATCCCCGCTGAAGGCTTTCGGCAAACGCCCTATATTTGCATACCCATCCAATCCCAGATGGTTTGGCGAAGAAGAAAATGCTAAGCTATTCAGTGCAAACCTTGAGAAGTTCAAGGCTTCTGGTGTTGACGTCGTTCCTGTAGACTTCTCACCATTGTACGATCTGGCCAATCTTCTCTATGAGGGCCCCTGGGTTGCTGAGCGATATGCTGCTATCCGAGACATGATAATCAATCACCCGGAGGACATCGATCCAGTTGTTTTTGGCATTGTCAAGAAAGCTGAGAATTTCAGTGCTGCCGACTTTTTTGACGCTGAATACAAGCGAAAGGATATTCTCAAGATCGTAGAGGCCGCTTATTCTGCCTATGACGGTTTTATTGTACCTACTTCTCCTTTGAATCCTTCCTTCAAGGATATTGAACAGGAACCTGTAGTTGTCAATTCAAGACAGGGCACTTACACCAACTTTGTCAACTTGTCAGATATGTCTGCTTTGGCCATCCCCGGTGGCTTCCGAGAGGATGGATTGCCCGTTGGTGTTACTCTCATTTCTGCCGCTTTCAATGACTATGCATTGCTCGAATTGGCTCAGCGTTTCTTGAGCACTAACGCTCCTGACCGAATCGTTGGTTACAACCTTGAATCCGTCTCTGCTGGCGACAGCCTTAGCAATGCTATTCCTGGTGTTCAGGATACCATTCCTTTGGCTGTTGTGGGCGCTCATCTTTCTGGCCAGGCTTTAAACTGGCAGCTTCACAAGGTCGGTGCTACTTATGCGTACAAGACCAAAACTGCCCCGAACTATCGTCTATATGCATTGCCGACCACTCCTCCTAAACCGGGTTTGAGAAAAGTCGCCCATGATGGTCACGCTCTAGAAATTGAAGTGTGGGATGTTCCAATTGAGAACTTTGGTAAGTTCATCGCCATGGTCCCTCAGCCCCTTGGTATCGGTAGTGTGGAGCTTGAGAGCGGCCATTACGTTAAGGGCTTTATTTGTGAAGAGGCAGGTTATGACCAGGAAGGCGTAACAGATATCACCAAATATGGTGGCTGGAAATACTACATGCAGACCAAAACTGATGTAGCGCCTTTTGGAACTGTGCTGGTTGCTAATCGTGGTGAAATTGCTGTTCGTATCATCAGAACCTTGAAAAAGCTTGGGATCAAGGCTATTGCTGTGTATTCTGAGCCCGATAGATTTGCTCAGCATGTTCTCGATGCAGATGATGCTGTTGACCTCCATGGTGTCAGTGCTGCGGAAACTTACCTGTCAATTAGTAAGATTCTCAGTGCCGCCAAAAAGACCGGCGCTCAAGCTATCATTCCTGGTTACGGTTTTCTTTCCGAAAATGCAGACTTTGCGGATGCCTGTGTAGAAGAGGGTATCGTCTTTGTTGGTCCATCTGGTCATGCTATTCGAAAGCTTGGTCTTAAACATTCAGCCCGAGAAATTGCTTTGGAGGCTGAAGTTCCTTTAGTCCCCGGTACCGGTCTTCTTGACAGTGTCGAGGAAGCTGTTGCCGCTGCAAAGAAGCTTGAATACCCGCTAATGATCAAGAGTACGGCCGGAGGTGGTGGTATTGGCCTGCAGAAGGTTGATAACGAAGCCGAACTACGAAAGGCTTTTGTTACTGTTCAGCATCAGGGCCTTGCTTATTTCAATGATTCTGGTGTCTTCATGGAAAGATTTGTGGAGAATGCTCGACACGTTGAAATTCAGGTATTTGGTGACGGTTATGGTAAGGCCATTGCCTTAGGCGAGCGAGACTGCTCACTGCAGCGACGTAACCAGAAGATCGTCGAAGAGACTCCTGCTCCTAACTTTCCTGCGACTACTCGGGCCAAGATGATCAAAGCCGGCGAGCAGCTGATTCGAACCTTGAAGTACAAATGTGCTGGTACTATTGAATTCATTTATGACGAGAAGAGAGATGAATTCTACTTTTTGGAAGTCAACGCTCGACTCCAGGTTGAGCACCCTATTACTGAGATGTGCACTGGATTTGATTTGGTTGAGATCATGCTGTACATTGCGGCTGATAAGCCCCCTCAAGGATTTTTTGAACAGACGATCGAGCCTAAGGGTGCATCTATGGAAGTCCGACTCTACTCTGAGAATCCTGTTAAGGACTTCCTTCCTTCTCCTGGTCAGCTCACTGAGGTTATTTTCCCCAAGGATGCTCGAGTTGATACCTGGGTTACCAAAGGCACAAAGGTATCTGCTGAGTACGATCCTACTCTTGCAAAGATCATTGTTTATGGCAAAGACAGAGAAGAAGCTCTTGCTAAGATGAACAAGGCTCTTAATGAGACTGTTGTTACCGGTGTCATCACAAATTTGGACTATCTCAGAACAATTTGCCGATCTGAAATGTTTGCAACTGCAAAGGTGGCCACGAAGATCCTGGACACGTTCCCTTACCATGCTAAAGCAATTGAAATTGTTGCTCCTGGTAGCTACACAACAGTCCAGGACTACCCTGGCAGACGGGAACTCTGGCACGTCGGTGTACCTCCTTCTGGCCCTATGGACGATTTTGCATTCCAGGTTGCCAATAGAATTGTTGGTAATCACCACAAGGCACCTGCGATTGAGAATACTTTGATTGGCCCCAGCATCTTGTTTCACAGTGACAATGTTGTTGCTGTCACTGGTGGCTCCTCGCATGTAACTCTGGACGGAGAAGCTGTTAGTATGTGGACCCCAATCAACGTGAAGGCTGGTCAGAAGCTTGTTATTGGCAAGCTCGCCAGCGGCTGCCGATCATATGTTGCTGTTCGGGGTGGTATTGACGTTCCTGAGTATTTGGGTAGCCGATCCACCTTTGCACTTGGTAATATGGGTGGTTACAATGGCCGAACTCTCAAATTCGGTGATGTTCTTTTCCTTGCGGACTCTTCTCTTGAAGCTTGTACAATTCCTGCACCAATTTCCGAGCCAGAAACATTCCCTGAATCTTTGATCCCCACATACAGCAATACATGGGAAGTGAAATGTACTGCTGGCCCTCACGGTTCACCAGACTTTTTCAAGGAGAGCTCTCTCAAGACTTTCTTTGATAGTGAATGGAAGATTCATTATAACTCCAATAGATTTGGTGTTCGACTTATTGGCCCCAAACCTGAATGGGCTCGACCTGATGGTGGTGAAGCCGGTTTGCATCCTTCCAATGCTCACGACTATGTGTACTCGTTGGGTGCTGTGAATTTCACTGGTGACGAGCCAGTCATTCTGACTTGTGATGGTCCTTCTCTTGGTGGCTTTGTTTGCGCTGCTGTCGTAATTGAGTCTGAAATGTGGAAGATTGGTCAGGTTAAACCAGGTCACAAGGTTCGATTTGTGCCAATTTCATATGATGATGCAATTGAGCTGAAGAAATCGAGGACTGCAGTAATCGAGAACTTTGCTGGCTCTGTGCCTGATATAGAAGCTCTAGATGTTGCCAAGTCTGTTCCATCCCCTGTTCTTTATTCTCACCCTGTTAGCAAGAGCATGCCCAAGGTGGTTCTGCGACAAGCTGGAGACCGATATGTCCTGGTTGAGTATGGCGAGAATGTACTGGACTTGAATATGTCTTATCGTGTTTACAAGTTGATTGAGAAGATCATGGGTAAGGTGGAAGGTGTTGTCGAAATGTCCACTGGTGTTCGATCAGTGCTAATAGAGTTCGACGGCTTGAAGATCACCCAGAAACAGCTTATCAAGAAGTTGATTGAAGTTGAGGAGAGTATGACTATTGATGCCCACTGGCAGGTTCCCTCTAGGATTCTCAAGCTTCCCATGGCATTTGAAGATAAGGTAACTTTGGCATCCGTCGATCGATATAAGGAAACTATCCGGTCCTCAGCACCTTGGCTTCCAAATAATGTTGATTTTATTAAGGATGTAAATCATCTGGATGATAGAAATGACGTGAGAGATATTCTTTATCAGGCTAAGTTTCTGGTGTTAGGTCTTGGAGATGTATTTTTGGGTGCTCCATGTGCTGTGCCGCTTGATCCCCGGCATCGATTGTTGGGAACCAAGTATAACCCTTCAAGAACTCAGACTCCTAATGGTACCGTCGGTATTGGTGGTATGTTCATGTGTATTTATACAATGGAATCGCCAGGTGGTTATCAGCTCGTTGGTAGAACCATTCCTATCTGGGATAAGCTGGTACTGAATCCACACTCTGGCGGACGTCCCTGGCTGCTAGATGTTTTCGACCAGGTTGAATTTTATCCTGTTACTGAAGCTGAGCTGGATTTAATGACAGAGAAGGTTGAGCATGGTTCATATGTGATGGAGATTGAGGACAGTGTATTCAACTTTGGAGAATACACTCAGTGGTGTGAAGCCCACAAAGAGTCTATTGAGGCACATATTGAAAAGCAGAGTAAGGGTAATGAGGAGTTCGCTAAATTAATTCAAGTCTCTAACGCTGAATTAATGGCCTCTCAACAGAAAAAGCCTGTTGTGGCTGCCGAGGAATTCTCGGAAGACGCTGTCATGGTGTACTCCGAAGTGGCCGGTAGATTCTGGAAGCCTTGCGTGAATGTAAATGATACTGTGGCCAAGGGCCAGGGTGTTGTGATTTTGGAAGCTATGAAGACTGAAATGGTGATCAATGCTCCTGCTGATGGTAAGGTACTCAAGATTGTACATGAGAATGGAGAGATGGTTGAGTCTGGTGATCTGGTAGCTGTTATTGAGCCAACCAAGTAAACCTAGGTAGTTTGGGACGTAAATTTTAGAATACGATAATGAATCCTGTAAACGATACTTGAGTGAGTAAACTCTAACAAAGCTACACCTTTGTAACCTGGAATCAAAAAAAGAGGGGACAGAGCGGTTGGTCATAACAGGAAGTGTACTATACCTATATGCTAACATCAATTATATGCAAAACCCCATGATCTTGGGTAACTATTCGTCTTCCTCGTCCTCATCGTCTTCGTCTTCATCACGGCGATCTTCATCGTCCTCATCTTCGTCATCGTCTTGTTCAGGCCCGCCTAGTCGATTTACCAAAGCGTGGACAACGTCAGTCCATTCTCTCATGCCACCCATTCCGATATCGCCACAAACCAGAACCTTTTCCACAGGTTTAAGGACTTCTACCCATTTGTACTCGTCCTTTATCGTTTGCAGATGCTTCTTTGTCATCGGGTTGGTGTACATGTGGGTATTCATTGCAGGGGCTATCAAAATAGGAGTAGCAGGGTTCCAGGATCTGATGACAGAAGTCAGAAGATTATTGCAAATGCCGTTAACTATTTTGGCAAGAGTGTTTGCCGACAACGGAGCGATAAGCAGAATATCGGCCCATCTCCTGAGCTTAACGTGCAGCATGCTCTCAGCTCGACCTCTCCTTGAGGTCCATTCATCGTCATCGTGCAGTATCTTTACGTCAGAGGGGATTTTCAACCCCTTCATAAAATGCTGAGCGGCACTGGTGACAATCAGCTGGATCTCCGCACGGTCGCGGTAGATTTCTTTGAGTTTGTTGATTATTGAGTCAACTTTGATGGTAGCCACCGAGCCAGTAACCGCCAATAAGATATGCAGCGTCTTCTTCTCGGCTTCACTCTCATCCGAGGTAACATGGTGAGAAAGCTGAGTGTTCTCATTCAAGCCGTGATTGTGTCCACCAGAGTATGTAGGTGATCCAAGTCCACTGCCTAGGGAGGCGGTGATTACAGAGCCATGTCGGTCCTTGGTTGTGCCGGAGCTTACCGGAAATAATGCTGGGGAGTTGCTGTTGGGCGGAGTAGTCGTGATGCTGGGATACTCCTCTGCATGGTGAAAGGAGATAGAACTGCCTCCCTGAACACGCACGTTAGGCTGGTCAGCAGGGGGGTGTGCGTACTCTTGTATGATGCCCATATTGTGATAGAGAAGCACTGGGATAAATCGGAGGAGGAAGAGTAGAGGCTTTTTGGGAATAGATTAGTGAGGCACGGCTGTGCATTTAGTAATGGGGTTTATCTCAAGTCAAGTGAGAGTTTTATTGAAAAATCGGACTCCTTCATTCAGCATATGATAAATAATACCTATAGTCTATAGTCTTCGGGGTTTAAAACGGGCAGTTCGGTTTGTAGGACTCTGGATTGCCGGGAAGCTGAACTGTAGTTGGATTGAGGGCTTGTCTTGTTCGGCCGTCGAGCTCCAAGGCATATCCAGCCTCTGAGCCGTTGACAGCCCTTCAATAGCCATGGAACAGCATGATCTGGCACTTCGCAGTCACTTTTGTCGAGTTTTGATATTGATGTAGCTGCAGAAGAAGAGCTAAGCTTATTCTCAGGTGGTGCTTCTTTCTCCTTGTCCGGAGCTGGTGGATTAGCAATGTCCTCTGAGCGCCGATCCGGTCGGTCAAGCGATGTTCTTCCGGGGTAGAACCCCAAATCAAAATCATCCCGGGCATAACGCGGCCCTTTCAGATAAGGAGGCGTGGGATACCGGACTCGCCTAGTATCGGTGCTCTCCATTGATTCGGATTTATGTTTAAAATTGGTGTCGACGTCGAGATCGGCTGGTTTTTCTAGCTTTGGTGTTGAGATGGCCATCATAAACTCAGAGCGAGGAGTTGCTGACATCTTCCAGAGTGCCAGAATCTCGGGCTAGGCGCAATTTTATATACGGAGCAGCCACTATGCTCAAATTACTCCGTAAGCCGCTCCTAGAATCTCTATGTTTGAGCTGCGGTACTGGGAAATCGGGATCAAAGGGTTCATTATGGAACAGCCTGAATACCATAGAACCGGTGATAGAGCCTGGCATCAGAAACATAGTGTCAGTCGATCTGGGACTGAAAAACATCGCTCTGTGCCATATCCATCTACCTGATGCATCTGCACAGCCGGAAATCAAGCAGTGGTATATGGCATCACTGCCAGGGCTATCTGAACAGACTGCGTTCAGCCAGCCTAACTACGCTTATAGTGCTCGCGATTTCGCGCAGCAGCATTTCTTGGATGTCCAGGCTGATCTGGTACTGATAGAAGAACAAAGAATAAGGTCGAATGGTGGGAAAGCAGTTCCAGAAGTAATAGCTAGAATCAACATTCTCGAAGCTATGCTACATGCAGTTCTGGCTGCAAACAACTGCAAATCATTGAGTGTCAATCCAGCCAGAGTGATGGCATACTGGATCAGGCACCACGACGCGACAGTACGGGGGAAATTGACCACCAGAAAGCGCTACAACTTAACTAAGAAGATCAAAACCGATCTGGTGCTCAATTGGATGCAACAGCAGGAGTCTATTTCTAATGAATATGGAAATGAGGAAATTATCAACGAGGCTCCATTTAGTTTGGACGTTGAATCTCCCCTGCCATTATACACCAAACAGGATGATTTATGCGACTCTCTTCTTCAGGGCATCACTTGGCTGAAATGGCAATCAAATATTGAGCAGCTGAAACCAGCCATTGCACAAAATAATCTTGCTGATCTATCAGAGCTTTCCAGCTCCTTCGATCAATGGTGGTCAGATCAGTCGAGACAGACTCACCCGGAAGTTCCTCGAGCACCCTAAACAAGCCAATCATCACAATCGCCATTTTCCAGACCCGACCATTTAGTTCACCAAGAACAACATGTCTGCATCCGAGCCGAAGGTTTTCTTGCCTAAAAGCCCTATTGAGTTTTCTAACCAGTTGATCAACAAGCTGGACTCTTCAGTGGAGTCTGACTACACTCGATCTCAGTATTCTGACAAGCACATTCAGGACCTGGTGAATGAAGAATTCAAGAAGCAGCAGCAGGAATCATCCAAGCTCCTGAAGAGCACGCTGGAAAAGCTCCCAGATGTCTCTCCCGAGAAGTTCAAGAACATTGCCGATGCCAATGGACTCAAGGAGAAACTTGCATCACTAAAATCAAAGCTAGACTCAAGACCCAAAGCTGCTCAGTGGCCGGCCGATCTGTCCAGTGCCCGGGAGTCTCTTATTGCATGCTTTTCGAACAATAAGGAAAAGCCTCTTAAGTGCCAGGAAGAGTTTGAGCTGTTCAAGGCTAAGGTCAGGGCCTTTGAACATAAGTAATTTAGAGAGAAATGTACGTTAGTTGATAAATCAATTGTAATACATAAAAAATATGACAAGCTTCCTAAACCTAGTAGCTGATCTGAATATATCAACTATAGCTTAACCGCTCGATACAATAAAATCAGAGCAGAATCAGATTCTCCACCTCCAGCAAGCATTTCAATCTTGTCCTGGTCTACAATGGTCACAATATCATCATTGAACTTGTACCACTGGTTCGGCTCCTTATCATCTTTGACAAAGGCCTGGTAATGTCCAGCATCTGCAGTGGCACCTTTATGAGTGATGACTGCTGACAGCTCGTACAGTCCAGTGGGATTGCAGCTGGGGTCTTTGGCGAGATCGGGGTCGATGGCTTCTTCGATGGACTTTTTCATCTCTTCTATTTTGCCAGATGAGAGAGATTCGGCAGGTTTGCCAGCCGATGTAGATGCTCCCTCATCGACCTCTTGCAAACGAGCTCGCTTGGCTGCACGAACAATCTCCTCTTTCTCCTTCTCAACTTCCCGGAATTTCTCTCGTGCAGGGAGTAGCTTTTTCTTCAATTCATCAGTACATAGCTCAGTAGCATCATAAATGAAAGGAAACCCGACTTTTCGCAAAATCTTGCTCTTCTTTCGGGTATCTGCTCGCCAGAAAAACCTCATATAATGTACAGTCAGGTACTTGGGCAATCTGCTGACCTGCTTGGTCAGCTTATACTGAGCATTTCTACCGAGATTGTCATTGTGTTTCTCAATGGTTTCTTGCAGGCCATCAAGAAGGCCATCCCTAAGGAAATTAGTATTGACAGAGATATGGCAATTGAGTTTCCAGAATTCGTCATGGCCCAGCTTTGGTGGGGTATTCTCGGGATCTTCTATGCATTCCAGCTTAGTTTCAAAAGATCCTGCAAAGTACTTGTCTATAAAGTTCCCTCCGTCTTCTGTTTGCAAGGTGCCTCTGAGCGAGGTCATAATCTGTGACCACGCTTCTTCGGCATCTTGCTGCTTATACATTCCATGGGATTCTCTTTCTGCAAACTGAGGGAAAACCTCTCTAAACAACATCAAGAACATGTGGGGATAAAACGCCTTGGTGGTGGAGCCCATATTTTTGTACAGATCACGCAGAGCAGCTGTCAATCTGTCTCCAGGTCCGTTATGAGTAGCATTGGCACTGATTTGAAAAGCATTCAATCTGTCTTTGAGCTCTGGAACTGTTCTCAATGCCTGCAAGGTAGAGTTTAAATAGCATGTGTTGCCCGTATTTTCTAGACCGTTTGGAGTGTTGGTGGTCTGAGCGATCTGCTTGTCGGTCATGTCCTCGACGAATTGCGTCTGCTTGACCGGGGCCTTGGGAAGTTCACCAGCAGTTCCCAGCAGCATGAATGACTGATTCGGTTTGATTCCGAGATCGTTCATGTCCTGGTCGTCCTTGAGCTGCCCGCCTTTGACTAGAATTTTCTGTCGTTCGGGGGGAACTCCAGTTAGGGAGTAAAGTTGAGATTTGAAGATGAGACCTGATTCACTCAAATCAAGCTCGACATCATATTTCTTTCCGGCATGGCGGACGAATACTGAGAAAAAAAGTTAGTCCTGCAGAAAACAAATACCATCAACATCATATAAAGCCCATAGTTTCATATGCGCCGGCCCGCTACATACCTGGAATAGTCGTCATGGTGGCGTTTTTAGATCTTGACGGCGCGCCTTTCGTGGGGTGGGTTAGAGTGAGAAATGGCGGTGGAGGGCAAACACACCTACACTTGTAATTACTTCACTTCACGTAATCACCACCACCTCCTCCACCTGTCAACCACCTGTCAACCGCCATGAAACTCAATCTGCGCCAAACCCTCCATCAGGGGTTGAGTGTGCTCTTCATTGTCTCCTCGGCATATATGTTCTACAAGGGTCTGGGCATAATTGCCTACACATCGTCACCAATTGTCGTGGTTCTGTCCGGATCGATGGAGCCAGCGTTCCAGCGTGGAGATTTACTGTTTTTGTGGAATAGAGAAAGCAGGCTCAAAGTTGGTGATGTAGTGGTTTACGACTCGCCCGAGCGGGATATCCCAATTGTGCATAGAATTGTGAGGGAGCACTCATCCGACAAGCGACAGCTCATTCTGACAAAGGGTGACAATAACCCAGTGGATGACTTGTTTCTGTATGGCCGTAAAAAGAACTACCTAGACAGGGACACTGATATTTCCGGGGTCACCAAATGGTACATACCATTTGTCGGTTATCCCACTATTTATCTATCGGAGCATCCCAAAGCCAAAGCGGCCCTCCTCGCTGGTCTGGGGTTGATGTCATTTGTACAGCGAGAGTAAACAGTTCAACATCAAGAAGAAAACACATAAAGTGGTTCCCAGGTTATATTATTTTTCATATGATACATAGCTACTAGAAATCTTTTAATACTCCAAGTACGGCCCGTAATCGTTGCCTCTAGCTGGCGGTGGTGCTGCTCGACGGTACGGGACTTGTGGAGCTCCACGATGATCTCTCTTCGTTGAAGGTGATCGGGACCTTCTTTCTCTATCATCTCGTTCGTGGCTCTTCTCCCTGTCTCTTTCTCGATCTTTCTGTCGATGCATGAACCTTTCAAACACCGACCGTCGGGTCGCTTCGTCAGGGAGCTCATTATACTCAGGTAGTTTCTCTAGAATCGGCTTGGCACTTTCCCAGGTATCTGACGCTCTCAATGGAGGGTCGACATACTTTAACACATACCAGAAATCGTCCTGGGCCCTTCGTAGTTTTCGTTCGTTGGCATATCGGTCTCGATCCTTCTCCCTATCTCTATCTCTTCTCCGGCTATCAGCCTCTCTTGAGATTTGTTCATAAATGAGCTTCAGGTTATGCTCCGGAATACTACTATTACGTGCCGCAAATAGCCTCTCAAATTCATCCCAAGTGACGTTTGTATTTTTCGGGTCAAGATTATTGGAAGCCAAAACATCCAGTGCATGTTCCTTTTGAAGCTTCAATTTCTGGTCTTCTTCTTCGGTAATATCCCAGAAAAGCTCAAGTGGTGTTGACCCCGAGCGCTGGTAGCAGATTGCGAAAAATCGGTCATCGTTTTCAAACGAGCTCACAATGCTTGACCATTTCGTACCAGCACCAATCTTGCCCTGTGCATGCAATTCCTCCAATATTTGCATAAATGCCTGTCTAGCTTTTCTCTCAGCTCGAAACTTTTGTTTCCTCTCCAGTTGTTTAACTCGCGACTTTTCTTTCTCTAGCTCTCTCATCGCATCTTCGAATTTCGCCAACATGTCGATTAAATGAAGGCGTGGAAGCATGTCTATTATACCTTCAGTCTCCAGTTGACTTTTTACATTAGACCACTTGGTCGACCAGCTGATATTAAGCCCAGCCATAGATCTACTGAGCTCTTCGTTGTCTCGAGCCTTCACTAGTTCCTGACTCTGTTCATTCAGTGCTCTTAAACTTTTTGTGTGCTGCTCAAAAGCATATCTAATCTCTTTTCCAATATAAATTGTATCGTCGGTTTTGCTCAGAAACTCAAAAAGCTCATGGGATCGATACTTCCTGATAACATCAGGATGATTGGCAAGGTAAGTGGCCCATCGAGTGTAGTACTTTATATCCTTTGCCTTTTTCAAATCACTAGAGACTTCGGTGTGCAATTTTACCTGTAGTTTTCTGGCTTCCAAAGCCTTTTTAGATTCTTTTTCGGCCTTGAATGCCTCAAAGTAGGTCTTTCGATCCACAGGACTGGGCACGGCCCAATATCCAGATTCCAGCACCAATTTGCCAAGGGCTTCCTCCCAGGGGGTAGAGCTTGTTATTTCAACTGCCTCTAGAGCCTCCCTGTACAGCTGAGCCGCTTCTTCGGGCGATTTAGTTGATTCCGCAGATTGACCAGTGGAACCATAGCTGGCCGGCCGGCCTGATCCACCTCTAGGGCCACTAGGAAGGGTCTTGCTAACTTGTTTTTCAGCCAGCTCCTTGACTTCATCAGGGATCGTCCAGACACTCTGCTGGGTAGTCGTGTTGAACCAGTATTTATGACCACCTTCAGCGGTATACTCTTTCCAGCTGGTTTTCGCCAGGGCCTTTTCAAAGTCGGTGAAGAGCTCGACGGGCTTTTCCCATGTCGACTGTCCCGTCACCGAATTGTAATAGTATACTTTTCCATCCTGTCCAGTCACAGCTTGCCACATGATGAAGAGGGTGTTGGGTGGGCTGGAGCTGTCTAGTAAAGACGAGGCTTAGATTTAGTATGGAGGAGGAGGGATTGCACCCAAAGCCTCCAGACAATATTCCACACTTTTACACAGCACACATCACCGAAAACACAGGATGGTAAGGGACATTGGCGACACTGACAGCGCATCAATCAATCTAACAATGATATTTTAGTCTCAATCGCTACGACCGTATTTGCATGCAGTCCGAGCGTCGCTCACAGCTGCGCTGTGCTTGGAAAACTTTGCGTCGCAGATTGCGGAACGACACAATACACCGGAGGTGGAATGGCAAAAGTCGCCGGAAGTGCTGCTCAATCCCTTGACGATTGCTCGAAACGAGCATGAGAAGGTGCTTATTGAGCCGAGTATCAATTCGGTGCGAGTGAGCATCAAAATCAAGCAGGCCGACGAGATTGAGTCGATCCTGGTGCACCAGTTTACACGGTTTTTGACAGGCCGTGCGGAGAGCTTTTATATTTTGCGACGAAAGCCAATTGCAGGCTATGACATTTCGTTCCTTATTACCAATTTCCACACCGAGCAGATGCTCAAGCATAAACTGGTCGACTTCATCATAGAGTTTATGGAGGAGGTGGACAAGGAGATATCCGAAATGAAGCTGTTCCTGAATGCTCGGGCCAGATTTGTCGCCGAAAGCTACTTGACTCCATTCGATTAGTATTTATGTAATAACTCTATGGTATAGTATATATGTAAAAGTCAATAATGCCGAGCGAAAACCTGTACGAACACATTATACTTTATTGATGGTTGGTAAAAGCAACAAATAGGATGAAGCTGACATATACTAAATAGTTTATTTTATTACTGTTTCATTGTTGAGTTAATCCGAGACCTATCAATCCTGACGAACTTCGCAGGAGCTAAGCTACTCTGGGAAATAATGACATCAAGGCCGGTGGTGTCCGGCTGGGTGCTTTATCTATAAGCAGGTCCCCGGAGCTCCTCTCATGCTTACGACTTAATTTCCTCACTACCACCCGATGGAAAGAGCCCACTTTAACTCATAATTCATAAATATCAATGCTTTGAGGGGAAGAATGGGAAAATGAGAATACAAAAGTAACCTTGTCGCATACCCCGCAGGTTCAAGGACCCGCATGAGTTGGGTTGGGCCATACGTGCCATTGATTTGCCGATAAAGTTGGTGGCCGTCGGGAGAGACCCGTCAAATCCAAAGGTTATCAGTGGGGCAGAGATAAGAAAATGGGAAAACACGTTAACATGTCAGACGGTTTTAGTGGAACAATTAAACATCCACGGGTCCCAATCTGGATTTACTGTTTCCGAAACCTTCTATATTCGTCAGCGCATATTAATATTTTGCTTTTTTATCTCTTTTCCTTTTTTTTGTGGGCCCCTTTGTGTTCTTTTTCCGCCCCCGATGCAACTTGGCAGTTAGTGTGCAACATTTTATCTTTCAGCATCTTACTATAAAGACCTCACAAGTTCCATCCCAAAGGTTTTCTTCTTTTTCTCTTTTTCTTCTTTTCAACTACCCTGCGTAGGCAAGTAAAAAGAAGAATATATTAGACTATTTCCACAACCCAAAAAAGCATCCCGACGTGCTGCTGCTCCGTAGTTTTCTCTTGTAGAGCGGGTTTTCGTTTCTTCCTCTCATCGTAAACCCTTAAAACGGCCACTGTGATCGCCGCGTGCCGTCATGTCACTTTCTCCCTTTGCAGAATGGGAAATGCAAAGCATGGACGGGTCAATTGGCGGAGGGGGCATTACTGAACTGCTCAATACGAGGGGTGACTTCTCGTCGCCGAATGATTCCTCCCCGTCAAACCCCAATCTCAGTCCAACTTCTCATCTCCATGAAAAGGAACATAATGATCTGAGCTCCTGGGCTACTTCTACTTCAGACCCAAAAATCTCCTCTGGCAGACATGTTGGTAGTTCTAATGTTCCTCAGTCCTCTCGTCATTCGCATTCGCATTCGAACAACCCTTCAATTTCAGGCATGTCTTTCCTAGTTCGTCCCCCACAAACTTCAACTGCTTCTCTTTCGACTTTCACCACCACAACTTCGGCTTTTCTTTCTGGTGAAAAGTCAGATGGATCTCCTCCGGGTTTACCTAATCTCATGCAGAGTTCTCAGCCAGAAATGCGTCACGATGTACCTCAGACTATTGCCGGGGTTGTTCCGCCGTCCCTCATCTTTGCCAATAATGCAATAAAGGTTCGGCCATGCGACATATGCCGAAGACGTAAGGCAAGATGTATTCTTGTTCAAGGATCCACAAGGTGTGAACATTGTGAAACTAAAAATCTACCCTGTACCTTCATTCAAGGACCTCGACCGAGAAAGAAGCCATTGAAACAAAAATCTGAAACGGAAGCGGGCTCTATTACCTCTTCTGAACATGGTAACAACTCAATCTCCGTTCCCAATTCACATGTAGATACTCCTTCTACAACCTCTATCGAAGTCAAGAAACGTCGATATGAACAGGAACAGGAAGACGATCTCATTAAGGATGTTAGACCTATCAAGGACTATTCTAGTATGAGAGGGCATTCACTGCTCAAAAAGACAATGTCTCTTCAATTCCCAAGATCCTCTTCTTATATTGGCTCTACCTCTGTGTACGATAGCAGATTATTCGATATCGGTAGTCTTGACAAGCTGGACCAGGGGGCCCTGGCCGGAGATATATACGTCCGAAGACCTGCCCCTGATATTTATTTCACTCTTAATAATGATCATACATATGCTGAGGCAATTGCCGATGTAGATGCCGTTGAGAGAGTTGTTGCTCCACATGGAAGAGGATTGATCAATCTGTACTTCAGAATTGTACATCCATCTTTGCCAATTTTGGCCAAAAAAGTATTCATGGAGAAATATGCAAGGACTCACAGAGAATTCGCTGCTCCACTCCTTGCCGCTGTTTACATTCTCGCTCTCAATTGGTGGTATTACGATCCTCAACTGTCGTCCCATCCCAAACCAGATGTCAACAAATTACACAACCTGGCCACCAAAACATTCAACAAAGTGTTAGAACACCCTAAACTGTCGTCTGTTCAAGCTGGCTTGCTGTTGGTTCAATGCCGACCAAACCATGCCAGGAATTGGGGGATGTGCTCTCAAGTCACTGCTCTTGCTGAAGAGCTCGGACTGGGCCTGAACTGCCAGAACTGGAGACTGCCAAAATGGGAAAGAGGTCTGCGCAAACGGCTAGCTTGGGCTGTATTCCTTCAAGATAAGTGGCTGTCTTTGATCGAATCGCGCCCTTCGCATATTCAAAAGAAAAATTGGATGGTAAAATACCTGACCATAGAAGAGTTTCCGGAAAACGCTGGAGAGGGAGATGATCAAGAAGGTTCCGCCGATATCGAAGATGGTAAGTTTCTGTTTATGGAAATGATTAAACTGGGAGAAATTGTTTCTGAGATAATGGATACACTTTTTACTTTTCAATCCAAGTATAACATTCGAAATACGGAGTCGATTTTGAAATATGCAAAACCGATTCAGCTCAAGCTGAAGAAATGGTATCAGAACCTTCCTCCATCGCTGCGAATGGTTAATTCTAAACCCCGAAGACTTTCTTCGAACGGTTACTTGCATTTGGCTTATTTTGCGGCAGAGATTACGCTACACCGAAGAATCATTCGGTCTCTAACCAGCACATCTCCTCCAGAACTGGTACAAGTATGTAGGGCAGCGGCTAGAGAAAGATTAGTCGCTGCACTAGACTTTGTTCGAGGTCTCAGGCCTGAGCATATTCAGTCGTTTTGGCACTTCAGTGCTCCAGCTAACTTTGCATTGGTTGGTACCTTTGCTGCTATATTGTATATTACGTCGGTGACACCAGAGGAGTCTGAGTTTTACAAGGCTCAACTGAGCGACTGTTTGTGGACTCTGCGAATTTCTAGTGGATTTGATCAGATGGCTACCGCCCTGCAGATGCTGACAGTAGCTATTAGTGGGGTTCCGGGGCTGCAATTGATGGATGCAGAAAAGAATGGAGATGAAGAAGCAGATGGTGAGTCTGAAAGCGAAGAAGAAGAGGACAGTTATGAGGACGCTGTACAAAATGATGTCGGTGATGACAGCGATGCAGGATACGGAAGTCGTGGTAGCAGTAGTGTTGTTGGAGAAGAGGCAGCGAAAAAAGAGGGAATAGAGGTTTCCGGAGACTAATAATGAGTGCATGAGCGTATGAAGTATTTACAATGCATGGGTAGCATGCAAAAATGAGGTTGGTTTAAATAAACTTTTTGAGCGTCTTTTTGTCGGATTCGTGTGTATCGGAAGAGGTTTGGTTGCTCAAGCTCAGCTGCTCATCAGAGGAGGAGAGTGGTGATGGTGATTCTTTTAGGTTTTGTTCAAAGGCCTCGAGCTCAGCCAAAATATCATCCAAAGATTTATCTTCCGATCTGTTCAGCCCAGCAAGCTCCTTTTCCACATCAACCTGCTCACCAGCCTGTGTACGCTTAATAATATCATTCAGAATCTCCATTTTTGCAGTGGATTTTGAAACGAGCTTGTCATGTTCCCCAGAAGAGTTGATGATATAGACCAGCTCGGAGGTGCAGCAACCCAGCAAGAATATAAAGGTGAAATTCGGAGACTTGACGTAGTTAATTAGCCTGGTCGATAGTGAGGGACGCTGGTAAGCGGTGGAGTAGTTCCTGCGAAGAAAGCCTCCTGTAGACCTTGCCGCATATCTAAACATTGTACAACGGTTTTGTTCAAAAGATGATATTAAATCAAATCTAGAGTATGGTTTCAGTAGTAGGGGTTTTGGTGCGTAAGTGCTCTCCCAAGCCAGCCCTGATCTACTTAGCGTGTTTCCACCCTGACTGACATAAAAAACGCACAAGTACCCGACATGAGCAGATTGCCTCCTGTTACAAAGTATTTGTTGCTTACGCTGGGGACATGTACCTTTATAGTATGGCTCTTGCGCTACTACAGCTACTTTGCAGCTGTGAATGTGTACAATGGAAAGATGGCCAAGATTGAGAGCCAAAGCGCGACGGAAAGTGACGTCAAAGAGGGCAAGAATTTCCCGAAGGATCCTTCGCTTATTCCTCCGAACATTCAGGACTTTTATGTTCCTTTACTAGTCATAGTGGCTAACAGCTATAAAACAATTCTGTTTCCATGGGTATTTATTCTTGCATCTTTTGTCGAGGAGCACATCTTGTCACTCCTCCTCACATCCACCACCATTTTTTATGGAAGCAAGTACTGCGAGCAGATTTGGGGCAGTAAAGAGCTGGTTAGGTTCATGCTAGTGGTTGTTCTCATTCCCAATGTTATCATCTATATCCTCAGCATGCTTCTAGATAAGAAGAGAACCGTGGAGGTACCATTGATTGTGAATGGGGGAGCTGCTATTCTGGCAGGGCATTTAGTGGCATTCAAGCAAATCATATCTGAGCATTTAGTCGTGCTACTCAAAGGTTCAATTAGGTTTCGAGTCAAACGACTACCATTTCTATACCTTGTGGTGTCGACGTTCCTTGGGGCTTTTGGATATCACATTTACTGCGCACTGGCATGGATAGGCTTCTTCACCTCCTGGGCATACTTGCGCTTCTTCAGAATAACCTACGCCGACCCGGTGCTGCCGTTCAACAATTCTGCCAAGGCAGTCGCATTTGAGCATTTCAACTCATCGTCCGGCATCAAAATCACTGGAGATGCAGCAGATGCCTTCGTATTGGCTGGATTCTTCCCCGAACCGTTCAATATGATTGTTGAATGGGCGGCTGACCCAACTTACAAGCTACTTGTGTCTCTGCATATTGTGACACCTTTTAGCACTGCAGACATTGAAGCTGCCAATGCAAGAGCACAGGCCCGAAACACGTCGCTGGGTGGAGGTGCAAGTTTTATCAATCTGAACAAGGGCACTAGTTTTGGTGACAGCCACTCGTCCTATTCATCCAAGCTTAGCAGGCGAGATGAAGCTGAACGGCGAAGATCACTAGCTCTTCGGGCCCTGGACTATGAGCCCCAGCTTCAAACTCCAAATCCCGCTGTACTGCCAGCGCCGAGAGCAGGAAAAGATTGATATGCATATGTGTAAAGGTATATCTCGTGCTATGGACCTAGAAAATATTAAACTGTGTTGCTCCGTCTCCTCCGCTCCCCATTCTTGCTGTCTGGTCTTTGCGGTAATCTCATCGCAAAGCCTCGCATGGGTGCGGCTTCCGGGCTGCTTAAATACACGCACATCTCGCAACCTTGTCACCAGAAGGTCTTGGGTGTTTGATTCGAGTAGCAAATGAATGTATGTATCTGCAAAAACCCCAATATTGCACGTAGAATTTATTTGATCTCTAACCAGGGTTTATAGTCTTTTTCCGATCCTCATTGGACCGCTTATTTGGGGCCGCTGATAGAAGCTGGCATTCCTGAAGAACAATCGCTTTCCACTGCCGCTGCCGACGCAGCTGGAGATTCCATTGAGAATCCCACAAATGCCCACGAGGCACAAGATGAACAGTATGCTGTAGATGATCAGAGCCTTGTTGTGAATCCGTCCGATGTTGTGAACGTCACAACAACTGGCCGGGTCATTGTTGCTATAACCAATCCTCCCCACCGACTCGTCACCAAGGAGATTGATGGACAAGCCTCAGTAGAGCTCAAGCCCCGAGGCGGCAATTCGGCTCTTTACTCATCTCTGACCCATTTAATTGATAACACCAGCTGGGAGCCGGTGTTGGTTGCTTGGCCTGGCGAATGGTTGTCTGAGGATGAGTACAACGAGTCGCTATGCCCTTTAGTGAACGAGCAGCTACACCAAAAACTGGAAGCACAGTACACTGAGAAAACAGGATGTACTGTGAAACCTGTGTGGATGGAGAAGAATGCTCCCGATACCGAAATATGGCGCATGTATGCTGAAAATGTCATATGGCCAGCTCTGCACTATATTCAAGGCGATGCTGTCAATTCTGATCTGGACGGAGACAACCAGGAAAAAGAATGGTGGAAAAATTACGTCAAGCTGAACGAAGCATATCGTGATGTCGTGGTCAAAACTTATCAAGCTGGCGATATTATCTGGGTTCACGACTATAACCTATTGCTCCTGCCTCAGTTACTGAGACAGGCCCTGCCCCAGGCTACTATCGGCATGTTCCTTCATGCTCCCTTCCCTTCGTCTGAATATTTCCGGTGCATTCCTCAGAGAAACTCTCTTCTTGAAGGTATGCTTGGTGCTAACCTTGTGGCTTTTCAATCCCAGGCTTTCTGCCGTCACTTCGTCTCCTCCTGCACAAGATTGCTCGGGGTTGAATCTGCTTCGCCCAGAGAGATCAGTGCTTTTGGTGTTCATGTCTCAATTGAGGCACTCCCGATCGGCATTGATACTAAAAAGGTTGAGAAGGATGCATTCCAGGCTGCTATCGACGAAAAGGTCAAAGCAATCCGTGCGCTGTACCCCGACAAAAAAATCATTGTCGGAAGAGACAGATTGGATAGCGTACGTGGTGTCGTACAGAAGCTCCAGGCATTTGAAATGTTTCTACATTTGTATCCGGAGTGGAGTCAGAAGGTGGTTCTCATTCAAGTCACCAATCCCTCCTACAGTACTGCATCCAAAGTCGAGAGCAAAGTCAGTGAGTTGATAGCCCATATCAATGGCACATACGGTATGCTACACTTTGCTCCGGTTCATCATTATCCCCAACATATAGCTAGAGATGAATATCTGGCCTTGTTGAGAGTCGCGGATCTAGGTCTCATTACATCTGTTCGAGATGGTATGAACACCACGTCGCTGGAATTTGTGGTTTGCCAGAAGGAAAATAACTCTCCCATGATATTGTCTGAGTTTACCGGCACCGCAGGGTCTCTGCACGATGCTATCCAAGTGAATCCTTGGGATGCTCTTGAAGTTGCCGAAACGATATACACATGTCTCAAGTTAGCTGATGCAGACCCAGCAGCCAATAGAGATCGTGAACAGAAGCTGTATGAGTATGTCACTTCTCACACAGTGCAAGACTGGGTTTCTCGATTCTTCACCCGCTTGATGCACAACGTTGCCAAGCATTCTCTCAACCATGTGACTCCACTGCTTGATACGAAGAGCCTCAAAAAACATTATGACGAGGCAAACCGAAGGCTATTTTTATTTGACTATGATGGTACTTTAACGCCAATTGTAAAGGAGCCATCAGCTGCTATTCCTTCTGCTAAGTTATATCATACTCTTGCTGAATTGTGTAAAGAGCCGAAAAATGACGTTTGGATCATCTCCGGCCGAGATCAACAGTTTCTAGATAAATGGATAGGCTCAAAAAACAAGCAGATATCATTCAGCGCTGAGCATGGTTGCTTTGTGAAAGAAGTTGGTCAGGATACCTGGACAAATTTGACAGAGAGCGTGGATATGTCATGGCAAGAGAAAGTGATGGAATTATTCACGTCTTATACTGAGAGGACTCAGGGTACTACGATTGAGAAGAAGAAGGCTTCTTTAACATGGCACTACCGACGAGCCGATCCCAACTTCGGGGCCTTCCAAGCTAGAAATCTCCGTGACAATTTAGAGCAGATGATTGCACCCTTCTACGAAGTTGAAGTCATGGCAGGGAAAGCTAACATAGAGGTCAGACCAAGGCAATTCAACAAGGGTGAAATTGTCAAGCGCATTATCCATGAATTTGACAGTAAGCCTGAATTTGTTCTGTGTATCGGTGACGATGCTACCGATGAGGATATGTTCAAGAGTATCCAAGCCGACGATGAACTTACTGGTCAGCAAGGCATCTATGCGGTAACGGTCGGCCCTCCGTCGAAGCATACAGTTGCTTCATGGCATTTACTGGATCCTGCATCTGTTATAGAAACGTTATGTACAATTACTGATGTTTGATTAATCTATAAACAAATACCTTAATAATATACATCTACACAGCCAAGAACTCTTGAGCTGAATATATATTTCATCATATTAAGTCCTTAATATAAAAGAAACATTAGTTTTATTGAGATTTGGGCTCTGACAGGTGGCGTCGTTTCTGGCAGGGGGGATAAGCCATGTCATCTGGGGGGTTTAATTTATCTCTCCGCCAAACCTCGTGCTGTTCATATGGGATGGTCGATTACGGGTTGACTAACAGCATACTAGTCGTTATTCTACCAATAGTGGCTCATAGAGCTTATTCCTGGTATACACAGCCTAGGAAGATCACTGTGCGAAGACCATTTGGTGGTCTGGCTCAAATAGCTGTGTTCTTTTTATTGATTTGGGCATTTGTTCAGCTAGGCACGGTGCATTATCTCAGAGTCTACAGCAGTCCAGAGAACCTATTCGAGAAAACAAGATCGAGCTTTGAAACAGACCCGAGTATAGTTGTCAGCCGCTTCCGGGAATTGACAACTTGGCTAACGCCAGCTCAAAAAAGGCTACTTGATCAACTTGAAAAGGGGGGTCCAGCAGGCAAACATCTCTATAAGGTTCATGGTCCTGTATTAGGGGAATGCCAATGGTGTGATGTATCTGATCCGTATTCCTATGTTATTTATCGTATCCCCGAGTTGCTCTTACCTTACCTCGTCAATGGCGCAGTGATGGTTGCAGTAACAAACAGGAAAGTTCAAGGTGCCCATCAGTGGAGAATGCTGTGGGCCATGGTCTTACTTGCTATGTATGCAGTTGACACATATACACTTATATCTGCAAGATCAGGTCGAAGCTGGTACTACTGGCAGACTATTGGTCAACCATGGAGATGGAATAGTGTAATATCTGGCGTAATGGCCCTGGTTATTTTGGCCTCTTCTACGGGCTATTTGCCGAATGACAGCGATGAAGAGATAGAAACACTATCGGATACTAATAGGCACCTCATACAGAGCATTGATGTTCTCAATCTATCGCATGCCTTGAAACTGGCCAAGGAGGCCAAGGGTGAATATGCCCAGAAAGCCACCGAATTTTGGGCGAGAGAGAATGCTCAAAAAGAGGATATCAGAGCAGACAACTACTATCAAGAGTCCAGAAAAGATGCCAGGAGTCGTAATCCAGATGTGGCGCTAAACGGGGCAAGTACTAGATTGTTGAACACTCTCGAAAGGATGACCTCACAAAAGTAGCTGTGTTAGCTCACCAGTTTTCCATATTTATTTTAAAGAACCCTTGTATAGATTAGCTAAATTATTATGCAGTGATTGATTTGCTGTAGCCTGGTTTTCTGCAGCTACGCCCTTTCCGTTCTCATTAAATAATTGGTGAAGTAACGAGCCTGCCATCCAGGCCCAGAGCCAATTCTTCATTTTCAGGGATGCCGAATAAGCCTCTTTAGCCACGGCAAGCTGTTTTTGAGGATTTGATTTTAACCCATTCCGAGCTATCATACAAAGAGCCATTGATCTGAGCTGAGAGTTCATATCATCAATTTGGCCCAGATCTATGCTGCCGACAACTTCTGGATCATCGTAATGAAATAGCTTCAAGGACTCGGATAATTGAGCACTAGGAGTGTCGATTTCTTCGGTTACAGGCTGCCTTTTCTCAATGCTCGCAGTATTGATAGTCGCAAGAGTGCTCAATTCATCACTCTCGGCAACCCCATTTTCATTGACCTCTTGATAGCTTTCAATAGCCTCGTTCAATTTCCCGGTATGCTGAAAATAAGCGCCGCACAGGTACTTACCAAGCCTCTTGGGCAGAATTGGAAGCAGTGATATCATGGTCTGATAGCCGCTGTTCCATTGACAGGACGAGAAGTAGGCCAATGCAAGATAGAAACAGAGGATGGAGCTATCCTGTCCATTGCTCTGCGCTGCAGCCTTGCCCTGGGTGAAAAACCTGATAGAGAGAGAGATTTTCCCCTTATATAAATAGTAGATGCCGGATAACAGGAAGGTATTATACATGGCATTTGGTTGTGTCTGACAAGTGATATACATTACAGCTCCGTCATTATCCAAGGGCACACAATTTCTCCACTTGGACCAGTCGACATTGTCAAGCAAGGTATGCATTCTAGAGATCAAGCCTTTTGACTTCTCTAAATTTCCATATCCGAGGTGTGCTGCTATTATAGTCTGCAGCCAGAGAATCTCTAGTTCCTGTGGAACGGTGCTCGGAGGTTCATTGCCTTCGATGATATTCAGTGCAGTAGAGTAGTTTCCTTGGGCCTGAATATTCCACAAAGCCTCTATGATAGATGCAACAAATCTGGTATCATTGGGGACATTTTGGTCATTGAGTTGTTGGAATTCAGTCGGGGAACTCTCAGGCTCAACCATAACTTTCAGTAGAAGAAACGCATGCTCCATGTGCCGGCCATCTTGGGAATTCTGCTGAGAAATCGAGTGAGGGTTGTTGAGCGAGCGGATCGAGCGTAGTTCTTTTAGTGACGACTTAATAAGCGTTTTTGCGGCCGATATGTGATTTGTGTTCAGCATCAGCGATACCATTAACAGCTGAAGTTGGAGCTTCAGATCAGCTAGACCTGTCCGCGATGCTAGCACGATCCCCTTATTCAGCACTTTCTCAGCATACTCGTGATTTTGTGAATAGCGAATTAGAATCTGGGCAAGTCGATATCGAGTGATAACTTCTACCCGAACAATATCGTGTTGTTCTGACGCAGAATTGGAGTTGGTGTGTGCTATTTGAGATAGAGTTGCCTCCAGCGAAGCAACGCCACAAGATATCAGCGAGTATTTTGCATCTTCCTTATCCTGGCTATCTGCAGCTGCAAAAAGCTCCTGGGCCACTTCGTAGAGTCTACTCAGATCAGCCAAGCTGCTTTTAACCATTGCGCATGGAGGTGTGGTCGAACTGTAAAATGCCCCATCAGCATTTGCGTGCGCAGTGAGCGGCTCACCAAAGTCGCCAAAACACCACGAACCAACAAAGACGAGCCAAATCCTGGCGGCCCAGTTTTAGTCTAGAGACATACTTGCAGCTACCAACAAGAACTTGAAACTCGCCTATGAGGATCGAAATTGGCGTGCATTTTTGCGGAGTTCTGCTAGCATAGTCTCTCCACCCTGGGGAAAATAGCGTTATCCTTGTTTTCTGCCATCCAAAACCACACAAAGGGAGCAGTTTAGATTAGTTCCTTCAATTAGTTCATTGAATCCAGCCTTTCTCTTCTACAAAGCATGCCCCGTAAACAGGGCCGTAGCAGCCCAGCCGTTTCTTATCTACTACTAGCCATGTCCACTCTTTTTTTAGGTTTTTATCCTTTGGATGCCCAGAGCCCCTATCTGAGGCTCCTAACTGCCCCCCTTGCTAAAGGCTCGGCCCGATTTTTTCACGGTGGCAAGAGCCTTGATAGTCAGATAACAGCGTGGTCATCGTCAGCACAACCACTCTGCTTTTGTATCGAGTAGAGCAGGTGTACCGGGTATTTTCTCTTCGGTCAAGCCACCATCCATTGGCTCGTTCACATTGACCTGCCCTTTTTCATTCTGGTCTTCAGCAACAACCAGCCAGAGCCTCACTGAAAGAAATGCAGATAAATTAGGCAAAAAGTTAGGGCGATCTTCACGCCCTAACCCTAAGGTGCTGCAAGTATAAATAGAGCTGGTTGCCCCCCATTTCTCCCAAGAAAAAACAAAGGCCAAGAGGATTTATTTTTTCTACTTTTGAAAATTTCTTGATCGTTGCCCCAACAACGGCCATTAAATTTTTATTTGTCCACCACCTGTAAGCCGCTTTTTACAGTGAAGAGGTTTATTATACAAAGCACCAGCCTTTATATTATTTATTGAAGGGTTGTCTATCATTGATTGATACTTGCTATACCCTTCTTTCTTCTCTCCCCTTTTCTTCCTGTTGTTTTATTGGGTGGCATTAACTTGTTTTACTCGATAGAATAATATCTTCTACTTCTTCATCGCAAGCAAACCAACATCCTTCGCGTACATAATTCAATAATATATCATCATCATGGATGTTGCAATCACGGTTCCGACGACACCGGCGCAGGCCAACAGCTTTTTGTCTTCTAACCAGTTATCTTTCCCTGGGGGTGATTTCAAGGCTGAAGACAACCGGGAGTTTCTGAACCCCAGCAGCTTGTCAGGCCAGCCTAATGCTGTTACAAAAACTGAGAGTACCGACAATGGAAATGCATCTGGAATCGTTCCTACCCTTCAAAATATTGTCGCTACTGTCAACTTGGACTGCAGATTGGACCTCAAAACTATTGCATTGCACGCTAGAAATGCCGAGTATAATCCCAAGCGTTTTGCGGCTGTGATTATGAGAATCCGAGAGCCCAAGACCACGGCCTTGATTTTCGCCAGTGGCAAAATGGTTGTTACTGGTGCTAAGAGCGAGGATGATTCTAAGCTTGCGTCTAGAAAATATGCTAGAATCATTCAGAAGCTCGGCTTCAATGCAAAGTTCACTGATTTCAAGATTCAGAATATTGTTGGCTCTTGTGACGTTAAGTTTCCCATTAGATTGGAAGGTCTGGCCTTCTCTCACGGCACTTTCAGTTCCTATGAACCTGAATTGTTCCCCGGTTTGATTTATCGTATGGTCAAGCCTAAGATTGTGCTGCTGATTTTTGTATCGGGTAAGATTGTATTGACTGGTGCAAAACAGCGAGAAGAGATATACCAAGCTTTTGAAGCTATCTATCCTGTGCTGAATGAGTTCAGAAAGGGTTAGTTAGGTCTCCACACATTAGAGATGTGAGGTGACGTCAAGGGGGATGCCACAGTAGTAGGCATTATTTTCACAGGCAGGTCTTTCTAAAATGCTTTTTAAATACGAGAAAAAAACCAAATCAATTGCGATTTCAAGAAGAAGAGGGATTGTTCCCCTTCTTATATTGTATAACATTATGTAATAGCTTCTTGAATGAGCTTTGGTTTAATTAATGATAGATGAATAAAACGCATGACGAATAAAATGAGAAAGGGGTAGTGGAGTAGGTTTAGGCTCAGAATGCTGGGAGTTATACCGCCCCATGTGGGTCTCCCAAGTGTCAGATTTAAACAAAATTTGGTTTCAGATTTAAGAGAGGGGTAGCGAGAAGCTGAAAAACCCCTTTGAGAGACTATCAATATAGGAGACGGGTAACAGCGTGTAGAGACGAAAGCTGTTCACTTGATTCGAGTTGAGTTCTGCTACTGATATTTGCTACCTGTGTTGTTTGTTGGTGGCTACGTAAGATCTTTTTTAACGGGGGATTTTACTTTTGATCGAAGTTACCGAATAAAGAGGTTGGACTTGTTACTGTTCACCAGCTAAAAATCTGTATTTGGCCTGGTAGAACGGCCGCAAGATGTATCGAAATGATTATGATCCGTACAATAGATACGATGATGAGTATTCGAGAGGAATAGGGCAGGTGCCTCCTCGAGGAACAGGCACAGGCTATGCCAGCTATGAGAATGACGATAATGAAATACTTCTGCACGATCGCTATGTCGACAGGGACAGAGTCCCTCCTGTTCCTCCTAAAGACGATCATCATTACAATAACCGGGAATATATGGGATACGATGATGGGCTAGCATCGGGGCATCGACATGTGCCTAGCATGAATTATAACATGACGGCTGTACCCAATATGGCTGCTTTACCTCCAGAGCCAGAGCAGACTCGTCGAGGCTGGAATCGATTCAAGCCCAAGGACTGGAAAAAAGTTCCTTACTTTGTATATTTTATTAGCATAGTCCAGGTCTGTGTGTTTATTGCCGAACTGGCGAAGATGGGCGAGTTGACTGGCTCTCCGATTCAGACTAAGCCATCGTTCAACCCCATGATTGGGCCATCCAGTTACGTCATGATCAACATGGGAGCGAGGTTTACTCCCTGCATGCATTATATTGAGAACATTACAGACTCGACGTCGCTCCTATTCCCCTGCCCGAACTCTACATCAACCTCTACAGATGTCTGTAGTCTAAGCGAGCTGTGTGGAATGGGCGGAATAAAAACTGGAACTGCTCCGCATCAGTGGTGGAGATTCATAACCCCAATATTCTTACATGCGGGGTTTGTTCATATTGGATTCAACCTGCTACTTCAGCTGAAACTTGGGGCTGAACTGGAGAGAGAAATCGGTATTCTGCGATTTGTCCTGGTGTACCTATCATCGGGCATCGCAGGATTTGTGCTAGGAGGTAATTTTACCCCCGACGGAATTTCATCTACAGGAGCCTCCGGAAGCTTATTTGGAGTGATTGCACTGGATCTGCTAGATTTGCTATTTAATTGGCAACTTTATCTCAGGCCCAAGCTCAATCTCTTTATGCACATATGTGAAATTATAGTGAGTTTCGTGCTCGGTCTTCTGCCGGGATTGGACAACTTCAGCCATATCGGTGGGTTTGCCATGGGAGTTTTAGTTGGAACTGCAATTCTCCGGAGCCCGTTGAAGGTTCGGCTTGTCAGTAACATGGCTTCTTCGGACGATCAAAATGGGGGTGGAAAATTGCAAGTTGCCCAATTCGATTGGAAAAATCCGTCGCAGCATTTCCGTGGGAGATCAAAATGGTGGTACTTTTGGTGCGTAGTACGAGTTGCGGCAGTTGTGCTGGCACTGGTCTACTTCATCACACTCATCAAACAGTTTCAAGATGGAGGAGGTCACTGTTCTTGGTGTAAGTACTTGAGTTGCCTACCAGTTGAAGGATGGTGCGACCAGGGCAATATTGAGACTTCAAGCTCATAGGCTGAATCCTTTTCTGTCGCGGCCCCTCGGCGTATCATTAGCTTTTTCATCCCACAAAGTGGATAAAGTGGGATTAACTGTTCGTGGGGGTGGGGGTAGTTGTGTGTGGGGGATTTTGTCAACCCCACATCAGTTTGATGGCTATTTAAGATTGTTAGTCTGCCCCGCTAAGTTATTTATTACTAAACTTCAAAACAATACTTTAGATTTCACACACAAAATGGTCCACGTAGCTCCTGCCCCTGGTGTTTATACTCCTGTTCCCACATTCTTTGATGCTGATGGAAAAGTCGATCTCGACACTCAGATCAAGCACGCTATCTTCCTTGCCGATAGTGGCATTGACGGTATTGTCCTGCTCGGATCTACTGGTGAAATGATTCATTTGTCCAAGAAGGAACGATTTGACATTGTTGCTGGTACCATCAAGGCCCTGAAGGAGGCTGGAAAGACTTCCTTCAAGGTGTTTGCTGGTGTTGCTCACAATGGCATTGAAGACACTCTCCAAGAGATCGATGCTGTGAAGGAAGCTGGTGCTCAGTATGCTATGGCTCTTGCCCCTAACTACTTCGCTGGATCCACTTCTCAGGAAGGTCTCATCTCCTGGTTCAACAAGGTTGCAGACAATGCTTCTCTGCCCGTAGTGATCTACTACTACCCCGGTGTTTGCAACGGCCTCGTTATTACCCCCGAGACTGTTATCACCCTTTCTCAGCACCCCAACATTGTGGGTATCAAGATGTCTCACGGAAATGTTTCCGAGTATGCACAGATTGCTCTCAATCCTATTGTCCAGAAGCAGGAATTTGCCGTGTGGACCGGTCTAGGCCAGCTTTTGTTGCCTGCTATCTCCGTTGGTGTTGCTGGTACTATCGATGCCATGTCTGGTGCTTTCCCCAAGACCCTGGTCAAACTTTACAAGCTGTCCAAGGAAGGCAAGGTTGCTGAGGCTCAGAAGCTGCAGTACACCGTTTCTCGAGTTGAAGAATTGGTTGTCAAGTACGGTCCCGTTGGTACCAAGTACGGTATCCACGCTGCTACCGGTTTTGGCATCCCCGTTGGTCGACCTCCTCTTGACGTTGCATTGTCGAGCGCTCAGTATACTCCTTTCGAGTCTATCATCGCCGATGCTATCAAGCTTGAAAAATCATTGTAAGGTAACTGTTGCATATTTTAGGACTATGTGGGTCTTAATGATGATTATATAGATTCTGCTTTATGATAGCCAATCCCACTATATATGTAAAGCACAACCGTTTTTCCACAACAAGACTATTTTTTTCTCCGTATACTGCCATCTATTGCAATATTTCATCACTCTCACGTAGAAGGGCCCGTAATGTGCGATTTTCATGATGAATTGCTCAATGAATCACTTTTGGAGTTTGTGACTTCGCAATATGGTACTGCCGATCTGTGGCAGGTGGAGGAATCTGCTACCGTCGGTTCGACTGTGCAATCAGCCAAATCAACTATGGCCAAATCACAAGATGCCGTTTTTGATAGCTCACTATCCAATAGACAAGGTAACACTAAGCGGGAATTTCTGGATATTTTTTCATCTGATGAGGTCAAGAGCTTGTTCTCGTATGGATCTTCATCTTTTTCGCCAGAGTCAGCTAGTACAGGGCCTAATCAGTACGCACATAAGCAAACAACTATCAAGCATTCTACATCTTTGCGATCTAAACTGAGTATCCGGCTAAAAAAGCTACTCAGTATAAGAAGACACCAATCATCAAGAGAAATGTATTCGGATGATGAGGAGATGTTCGGAACTAGAATGCCCGATTTCATGGGGATCCGAGACAGTCTTCACCGGTGCCGGAGCTTCTCAAGTTCTTCCGGTTCACCGGGGAAGTAAGTGAGAGTTTGATTCCAAGAGCGAAGCAATTATAACTCAACGTACATCATCATTTTCATCATATATCGTATTTATTTAAAACTAATACTAATAACTTAGTGACTCACAAGTATCTAGTTTACTTGGAGGTGTCAAGGACAATTCTTCCAACAATGGCACCCTTCTCCATCTCTTCGTAGACAGAAGCCAGCTCGGACAAACCAACAACTCGGAAGGGAGAAGCAACCAAACCACGGGCGAAGAAGTCGAGGGCCTCAGCAGTATCAGCACGGTTACCGACGTAAGAACCGACAATCTTGACTTCCTTGACAACCTGGGTAAAGACTTCAGAGTGGACCTGAGCACCGGCGGGCAGACCAACCAGGACGATGGTACCAGCAGATCGGACGTAGCCGGTGGAAGCAGTAATGGCGGCTTCAGCAACAGCAACGTGGATGACAGCATGAGGACCACCGTTAGTAGCCTTGACGATCTCAGCAGAGATATCCTTGGTCTTGGCGAAATCGACAAAAGCTTCGGCACCCAACTTCTTGCACAGATCGGCCTTTTCATCACCAGTATCGATACCAATGACTCGGAAGCCCATTGCCTTGGCGTACTGGATAGCCAGAGAACCCAGTCCTCCACCAGCACCGGTGATAGCGACCCATTCACCGGGGACAGCATTGGAGACCTTCAGGGCCTTGTAGACGGTGATACCGGCACAGAGAATGGGAGCAATACCAGCCAAATCGGTGCCCTGGGGAATCTTGGCAGCGTGAATGGCATTGGCAGTAGCGTACTGCTGGAAAGAACCATCATGGGTGTAACCAGAAAGGACAGCATCGGCACAGCATGATTCGTAACCCTTGAGGCAGAACTCACAACCAAGACAAGAGGCATTGAGCCACTTGATACCGGCGTAGTCACCAACCTTGAAATTTGTAACGTTTTCACCAATGGCAACGACAACACCAGCACCTTCGTGACCACCTACAAGAGGAAGCTTGGTAGCAAGGGGCCAGTCGCCTTTCCAGGCATGCAGATCGGTATGGCAAACACCGGAGTACTTGACATTGATAAGAATCTGGTCAGACTTGGGAGTAGGCACGGGGATATCCTTGTAGATGAGAGGACCTCCGTTCTTCTCGAAGACAACTGCTTTCTGGGTCTTGGGGATTGACATTGTATATAATTGTTTGTTGTTTAAGTGTCTTTTGTTTTAAGAGACTATGTTTTGATATGATAGTACAACAAATTGAGGAACAATCTATGGCTTTTATAATTTTCTGTTTGGCCGGTGCGGAAATGCACAAGCAGACCACTCCTCCTTCTACATACAAAAAGCAATCTCCGCTACCGTTTTAGGCACTGGGGTGAGGGGGCCCTTTATGGCGGAGTTGCTAAGAAATAACGTGGTAGCGGATAAGCGGAAGGAAAATTTCAGCTGTGAGGCTGAAAAACAGAACTGGCCGTAGAAAGGACCGGCGGGGGAACGTGGAGGGTTTTTTGGCGATTATATCATTGATGAAATGATTAAACAGAATTCAATTGCACTCTCACAGGCCATAACACGCGCTTGACGAAGTTGCAGAAAGCATGGCAGCAACACGTTGGCCGCTAAGCAACAGTCAGTCAAGTCTCCTTGTGTAGCGTGAGGCTCGAAAATCCATCAGATTTTGGGCTTGAAGTAGTGCGGGTTACTGATCTCATTGCGGTCACCTGGTTTTTTTTTTTATTTTTTGTGGCCAAAATAGAAGGTGATGGGGCATTAGGAATCTGGGAAATGGCTGCGCTTGGCACTATCTTTTTGCTGCCAGCATATCTGTTGAGTTATCGCTGCTGCTCAGGCATGTTTTTTGCATGGTCTGCCCGGCAGTTCCGCATCTCCGAACACGCCACTTTGTCAGCCAACCACTGCCGATTATCTCCCAAGCTTTGATTTCACCCCCCAAAATCGCTCTGAAATGGAGTGACGTAGAACTGCCACCCCTCTCTATCGAGCCAATTGCTTGAGGCTCAGTTTTTCATGAAATTCCAGGGGAGGTAAATCAAATGCACGTATGCGGGGCTACCCAAGGAGGGTGGGTTCTCGGAGTTGGGGCGAATGGAAGTGAGTACACCAAGGCTGGCATCCACCCGAAGACGATCTTCAGAGTGCAGCTGGTTGACGACGTTCAAGATTTCCCTTGAATCCAGGCTTTACGTCATTGTAGTAGAATAGAATTATTTTCTCCACTGGGCATAGAGGTGATTCTCTACCCTGTTTCTAGTAATCCGGGCCAAAACCATAATAGAGTTACAAAAGAAGGGCGTTTGCTTCCCAGACTCTCTCTGTCTACCGAGAGTTTCCATTCGCCCCAAACCCGGCCATATTCCCGGAATCTGAGGCTCTACCCCATACTGTATACCCCACACATTACGGAGAAGCGGATCGGCTCCAACTCTCGATAAAGAAACTTAGAATTACGGGCCAATGGAATCAGGGTCTACAGTGCCACAAGGGTCCCTTAAGTCTATCGGATGTTGCTTTTAATCTCTCGATATGAATGTATATATATACCGAGACTTGATATGGTGGCTTGTCGGATCGAACAACAACGCCCTTTGTCGAATAATGAACCAAGCATTTAGAGCCAGATATCGTCGAGGTGAAAGCCAGGAATTTACGTGATAAACTGAAAAATCAACTTTTCCATTTTAAATGTCTGCTTTCGCAAGATCGTCCGTATTTAAGTCTCTTCATCTGCATCTGTCTTGTTCCCAGACAGATTCTCTCCGGGACACTTTTGTACCTCTCATCGCATCACATAAAGTTTAAACATACAAAGAAGTGAAAAACTATTAGGAACAAATAACCAGCTCAATACCAAATCGGCTCCCGTCACCCTTGAAATATTCTGCCTTCTTGATGAATATACCTATAAATAGCCCTTTCATGTCAAGCACACATCTAAAAAAAGGACAGCATCTGTGATTCCATCCCCCTCCCCAGCCGTGCTCCTATCCCCTGAAGAAAAATCTCATTTTATAATGAGGCAGGGCCTCTCAACTGAAACAGATCGCAAGATCAGCCACTGAGATAAATAGAACAAAGAGAAGAAGATGCCCTCATTTCTTCTAATAAAAACCTTCAACTGCCGTACTCCAAAAATTATTATATTTCTCACCATAGGTTTTAGAATACCGACCGTCCCACCTCCAAGTTTTTCCCCCTACCGGTGGTTTATGTGAGACAACACCAAACATCTTGCACATTCACACCCACTTCTGTCTGACATGTCATCCCCCTACTCACCGGCGGCGGGAAACGACCAGTACTCAGAGTATACATCGTCCTCTCATAGTACGTACATGCAGCCATATCAACAGAAAACTCTCGATCCGTACGAAACAGAGGCCTACAACGGGTTTTCTGACGTTACGGATCCAGCTCAGTATATGAATGCTCCTTCAACCCTGCTGTCTCGGCCAAACGAGGGGCGAAATGGCTCACCTATAGTCCTTGGGGATCCTTCGGATCCGGAATATTTTGATATATCTCCTTTATTGAACTTCAACGATCCCATGACTCTGCATTTTATGGTTCAGTCCACTATTGCTGATGCCAAAGGGTTCAGAATCCTCTCTTACAAGGAGGTTGAGGATCTCAAGAAAGAGCAGCAGGTCCTCTACTCCCGCATCCGAGACCTGGCTCACAAGTTGGAAATGGAGATCAAGGTAAGAGATGCTGCTGCTTCTCTTTCCAAGCTGCATCTGACGGGGAACTCATCGAGCCACGACAAGTCTCAAGGCGCCCGAAGATCGTTTCTCAAGTTTAATAACAATGACTCTAAGGACAAGAAAAGGCTGTCTAGGCATGCTGAAGAAGAGCTTGACGTTGCTAATAGGAGAATAGCTGGCATACAACAGGAGCATTTCAGGCTTACTGAAAGATATACCGACGTGAATAATAAAATCTTGCATCACAGCGTCGGAATATTAGCATTTTCTCATGGTAGCTACTCTGGGGCTCATCAAGCGAAAGCTACTCAAAGAATGAAGAACCAGAATCGAATATCTTCTTCTGCTTCCCATGTCAGTATTTCAAACAGAACAAGTTCCTATATGGGGGCCAAAGAAGATCAGGCCAAGCTCAATAGCCTCATATCCTCTCTAAGTGCTGCCGTGACCTCTCCTACGGTATCTCCGAGACTAGATATCGACAATGGCAGTGATACTAGCAAAATTAGCCATGTTGCACATCTCTGTCAGACGTTGATCTCAAATATTGAAACAACCAAAGAGGAGAATAGGATATTACTCTCTACAGTTTATGAGACCCTTCATGAACTTGACCCAGATATTGAACCAGATACTTCCCATCTCCGGGATCAGATTATTAATAGCATATCGGCCTTCAAGCAAGAGCAGCAACGCCTTATAGACAAAAACCTCTCAGTTGTTGATCAACAAGATACTTCGAATACCCGAGATATTGATGAGGACCTGGAAAATGTTGATCCTGCCAGTCAGAAGCAAACCTTGTTGAAACGTCGATTGGAGTCTTTGACAACCTCATACGAAACCAACCGACGTGAATTAGAACGCCTGGAAATCGAGAATGTTGATCTAAGGACGTCACTTCGAGATACTACCTTCAAATCACAGGCTAAAATTCAGGAACTGGAAAGCGAACTGAGAGAAAACACAGAGAGGGTATCGGAATGGAAAGAAAGATGCGACGGCCTTCAGACAGAACTTGAGTCGGTAGTGAAGAGCCTTGAAGATGTAACCCGGCAAGCGGTAGATTACGAATCTGAACGGGCCAAGCTGGAGTCACAAGTTGGGCATCTTGAGAAGGAACTGTTGAGAGAGACCAACTCCACACTGGATAAAAGAGTCTCTATGATTGGATCTCCAGGTAAGAACGGTGAAAGCAAAGGGAACGGTATCTACAACCCCGGATCTACCAGGGGCATTCGAAGAGGGCCATCGAATCTAGCCGGCGGGAACGATGAACCCACATCTGTATCAATACTACGCCATGAATTCCGAAAGATTGTCATGGACATTAATTCTAAACACGCTAAGGAATTGAAAAATGAACAAGGCCAACGCCGAAAGTTGGAAAGCTTACTCCGATCTATCAAACATTCGAGCTATGCTCTTAACATACCCCCTGGCAAGCTTGAAGCCTTGGAGTTGAGCTTGAATGCATAATCCAATGAGTTCAGCCGAATATTCACCAAATATTTTTTGAGATCAACAATTGTGTAATTAAATATGTAAAATGAACTCATCTGATCCGCTTTGCCCTTTTAGTGTGTGAAATGCAGAATTAGTTAATCTGTCTTCCACCGGTTAGAATTTGACCACTAGCCACCACCAATGATCCCCCCCGAGGAACTGGTTCAGATTGGCCAAACTCTAGTATATTTAGCGACAGTTGCATGTGTTGGTAGCTCATTGATACCCAGCCTGAAGAACTTTGTATATTATGGAAAGGTTGAACAGGACATAACCGAGAAAAAGTTTCCTAATTGGTTATACGTGCCGAAATCCTGGTTCATTCTCTACTATATTGTGTCGTTGAATGCCTGTGCGATTAGTTGGTATTTCGAAGCTCCGAACAAACTGCTGCTTGGGTTTCTCACCATTCAGTCTGCCCGGCGCCTGATTGAGTGCGTAGTGGCTAATGAAATAGCCTCAAGATCAAAAGAAGCCGGAAACCAGCCTAGCCGAATTCTGGTGTTTCATTTGATCGCAGGTTTGGTGTTCTATCTCACCCTTCAGGGCGCAGTGTGGGACCCCAAAACCTCGTTTCGAAATGCCATGATTGATATCCCCCGCACACCGACTGTTATCGGATGCAGCCTACTGTTTGCAGGATGCTCCATATACCAGGCGCGAGTGCATTGGTATTTATTCAATCTCAAGAAGTACTCTTTACCTACTTCTCCGTTATTCCGAGCCGTTGCATGCCCACACTATCTGGCTGAAATAGGCATCTACTCAGCTTTCCTATTTCTTGACACAGAATCCCCAACGCTGCGTATCTGCCTCATATGGGTAGTTGCTTCTCTTAGTGTTTCGGCTATGGAAACAAAGAGGTATTATGTTACAAAATATGGAGCTGACAAGGCACCCAAACATGCTATATTTCCTAGGATTTATTAGTTTGAACCTCATCTCATGAATGACCAACCATCTGGTGAACCTCATTGAATAAAATGCATTTTATATAGCAAGACGGTTATTTCTCTATTTGATCATCTACATTCACCATGTATTCGCCAACTATTGAATCGTTCTATACAAAACGAGATGCGGCAGCGTCTGTGCCTTCAACCCGATGCAATACAGAGAGCACTGCAAAGAATATGGACTCCGGATCTGCCACTACAAAAGTTGATGGGGGGAAATTCGTCAATAGAACTGATTCGCTGACACCATATCTATGTCTCTCTGGTACGCTAGTCCAAGTGCTTATCAACAGATATACTCTTGCACTTATATTGGTAGCTGTGAACGTTAAACTTTTCGGATCTCTCATCAGTTATAACCTCTCTTCTATTAAATCTTACACATCAGCTTCATGTCTGTACGAGACCAGTGATGCCTACTATGTGGCTCTTATGGAGTCCAGCCTCAATACCACAAACAACATGGCTAGTGCCAGCATCAATTCGACTTTGACAAACATTTATCAAAACGTGCTGTCTGAGATGGATATTCTGGAGCAAGCTTATAACTCCATCATTTCTAGTAGCGTTCAGAACAGTCTTAATGCTTCGGCAAATGCTACCACTGTGATTCACGACTGGGTGGCTTCCAAACTAGAATATGCCAATGCTACAGTTTCAGATGAAATTGACACTGTGACATCAGCTTTATCTAAAATTCAAGAAGCTCTAAATGATTCTTCCATCTTCTCCGCCAGTGACCTTGGAGTGGCTGTTAATATATCTTTGCTCCCTTTTGATTTCCAGGTTCCAACTGGATTAAATAGCAAACAATTGGATACTAATAACAGCTTGTCGGAGTATTATGATGAGATATCCTCTATTAAAACCCAAAGTATCACAGATCTGGATGACAAATTCAGTGCTTACTATCAGCAGTTTTCTGATATCTTTAACAGCGTTGGGCTGAACGTCACAGTCACTAGTGAGTGTAATGAGGTACTTGAAAATTATGATAAAATAATGGATAAGACTTCTTCTACTAGCAGAAATGTTTTTGCTGCTTTCTTGGTCCTTGCAGTGCTCGCCCCGTTCCCACTGGCTTACTATGAATATTCTGCGTGGCTCTACAAGGTCAGTGTGTCAAATTCTTTGGAGACTGGACAGGCAATAGTTGCCGATTCAATGGAATTTTTTAACATTTACGAGAATCCAATATTGACAAAGCTGGCTGTATTTATCTCTGCAAGTGGATACGTATCTCACGAGGCCGATGCCATTCTGTACAGGTGGCTACAGAACTTTGTCTGCTCTTCTCAAATGCTGTTCCTGAACTATGCTATGATTGTTTTATTATTGTGTTATTTTGGCCAGCTTTCAGTATTGAACAGTACAAAGAGAGCGGTCACGAAATATCTAAGACAATCAGATGTCTCCTCAATTACTGGAATATCTTCCATATCGAGCTCATCTCTTTCTCAGCTTGAGTCGGAAGTTAATGGAAATATCTCGTCAATATTCTTGTCTGCTGCTGAAGAACTTTACTCAAGTATGGCCGAATTTCATTCTTCGCTGGCGGAGAAGACAAATACCATACTACAAGAAGCAGACGTCGTCTCAACAAGTCTCAATTTCTCCCAGGCTGTAAAACTAATTTACCCTACAATTGAATACGGATATATTAGTCTTGACAATTCTACCTCTGATGTAACGGGAGCTTTTTCTGCTGATGGCAGTATAGAGGATGTGATAGGCCAGTTCACATATATATCAAATGTGTATCTGGAGATCTCTTTAGCGCTATTTGCAACTTGGCTCCTTCATGTATTCGTAGGTTGCCATTATGTTGCTTATCGGCATTTCAAGCAGGTGAAGAGCTAATATGTAAATTTTATTTATTTAATGATAGGGAGCAACGATATATGTAATAGAGATTGTTGATTTATTATAGGATTCTCCTACTCTAACAGATTTGCTATTTACTTTGTTCTACCGCCAACGTTCTGCAATCGCTGTAACGTGTCTTCACTCAATGCAATAGTAGGAAGCTTCTTCTCACCTGTAGACTGAGGGGGTGTCAAGAAACCAACAGCCACGAGGTATGCAAAATATATACCAAGCTGGTCAATATCAGCACCTCGACCGTTAACGATGTCAAAGGCACCCGTTCCAGCTTCAGCATCAGCCTTCAACGAAGCTTGGGCATTAGTGTCATCTAGCTCCGGAGCCTTTGTGGACTGCGGAAGATTGTCCAGAACGAAATGTAGCAGAGGGAATAGAGCATTGTCCTTGTTGGTACCATCAGTGACATACTTTTCAAGAGCAATTCTCCAAGGAATATAATCAACAGACTTGACATCAAAGCCATATGTCTTGAGCGCACCGAGGAACTGGTTGAACCGAAGCCGTGGGTGTCCAGTGACATGAACCACTCTCAACGGCTGAGGGCAATGCATAGAAGAAGCCACCACAAGTCGAGCAACATGATCAACAGGTACCATATTTACAGTATTATCGATATCAGGGATCATACCAAGCTGAACACATCCCTTTACCATTCTCAGCAAGAAGTCGTCAGTAGATGAAGCACCGCTCTGACTATCACCAACAATATAACCAGGTCGAACAATAGAGCCATTCAGGCCCTTGTTAGCTCCAGCATAACGAATGATATACTCAGCAGCCCACTTGGACTGGCCATAGCCGTTACCAAGCCCCGTTGAAGATCCTTCCAGGTCGTCAGATTCAGGGACACCAGCGCCTCCTCGTGCAACAATTTTATCACTCAAGTCAACAAAATATTGAGTGTCAAGTGCGGAGGTAGAAGAAACAAAGGTAAATAGTTTTCCAGCGCCAGTAGCACATAATTCCATAACGTTAATGGTCGCAATTGTGTTTGGGCCCCGAAGCGTGGAATAAGGATAGACCCAGTGAACCAAAGCACCATTGTGAATAACAAAGTCAACCTCATTGCAAAGCTTGTTCCACTTGCCGTCGTCTAAACCAAAATGCTTCTCTTCTAAGTTACCGATGAGAGCACTTACCTTGGATTCGTACTCCGGCTTCCACGATCCAAAAGCCAACCCTGAGTTGATAAGTCGCTCCAGACCCTTCTTTTCGTCTGCAGCTCGAACATGAGCAATAATTCTGTAGTTCTCCTTTCGTTCCAAGAGATCTCTAATGATAAATGATCCCAAGAAGCCTGTAGCACCAGTAAGGAACACTGTCTTCTCCGTCTTGTCATTAGTAGCATAGGGAATGTAGGTGGGCAAATCATTGGCCAGTTCCTTAGCATCGTCAGCATAAGACTTGACCTGGGACTTCTTAGAATCATCGCTGTCATCAGTACCAGCAAGAAGAGAGTCAAGTTGGTGAGGGTCCTGCCGGAGAATAGCAACATTTTTAGCAAAACCAGCAATAGTAGGCTCCTTGAAAATCAAACCCAGAGGAACATCTATCAGCATCTTCTTTCGAAGTTCAAAAATCATCCTCGTAGCCAAAATAGAGTGTCCACCAAGATCAAAGAATGAATCGCTGGGCTCAATCGAAACGGGTCGTTGAGGAAGAATACTCAACCACAGGTCTCTTATTTCGGCTTCCATAGGAGTCCACTCATCAGCAGCACCCGATGACTTATCATGCTTCGCAACGACCGATAATTGGGCGGTATCGGGGAAAGGCAAAGCGGGCTTGTCGACTTTACCATTAGGATTCAAGGGCATTTTGGACAAGGGAACAATGACTGTAGGGACAGCATAAGATGGAAGCTTCGTCTTCAGATACGTCCTGATGTCCTTGATAAGTCGTCTATATTTTACAAGTCCCTTGACCACACCATCAGCCTCATCATCTTCATCTATCGACTCATGGGCAGAAAACATCTCAGTATCAGCACTAGGTACTTGAGGAACAATATAGGAGATCAGTACAGGCTCTTCATCTTTATCACGTCTTACTAAAGTGATATTTTCACGAACATATTCATGACGAGAAAGATGAGTGTCAATTTCACCTAGCTCAATTCGGAAACCTCGGATTTTGACTTGGTCGTCAGCACGCCCAGAGCATTCGGTGTTACCATCAGGCAAGTATCGACCGAGATCACCAGTTCGGTATAGTCTGTCTCGTGGACCCAACCAGGCACCCTCCGGGAACTTAGAAGCATCCAAGGTATTCACCCAAGGTTCCTGAATAAACCAACTATCTAGGAACTTTTCTTTGTTCACTTCAGGGAGTTTGAGGTAACCACCGGAAAGTCCACCAGCACGGACATAAATTTCACCGACTTCACCGACACTACAAGTTTGAGTGCGATCATGTCTGTTAACAATCAGAAGCTGGACGTCAAGCATACCCTTTCCAGCAGGCATGATATCCTTTTGCGATTGCAGGAAAGTGGCATCATCAGAAATGGAAGCAACCTCAAAGTAAGAAACAGCTCTCTGGGTCTCAGTGGTTCCGTACATATTGACAATAAAAACATTTCTCGCAAGAGACTGCAGTCTCAGACAATCTCGCTTAGTTAAAATATCACCCACAAAGAAGGCATGATGAAGGGAGGGAATCTCAGCGGTAGCTTGAGCAGAAAGTAGCTGGCCCATAGCCGGTGTCAAGTGAGTTACAGATGCACCATATTTGCCCATCCATTCTGCCAGTTTACCGGGAGTGCCAATATCGTCACTAGTAGGAACTAGTAATTGGGCACCAAGGAAGAGCGGTGTAAAGATATCTCTTTGAATAGGATCGTGAGCAATACCAGACAGCATGGTGAATTTATCCTTTTCAGATAGATTGAACCGTTGAGACATCCATGGGAAGTAGTAAGTAAGGGAGAAGTGCCGTCCCTTGACACCTTTTGGAATTCCTTCAGAACCACTGGTGAAAGAGAGTGTAGGCTGAGAGTCGGGGCCAACCACTACACCTGTTTCCTGATCCTTTAGTGATTGAGTAGAGTCAAGAATGTCTTCTGCTGATTCATTGGCACCGCCGACCAAAGTACCGTCATCCAGAAGCTCCAAGCCACTGACAGTCGTAGCCAGATCAAGTTCCTCAGCGATGTATTCCTTGACCAATGGAGCCAGAACACCAGCCTTTCGCAAGATGACAAGGGCTCGTGGTTTGGCGACAGAGAGATAAATATTCTGTCGAGCAGGAGGATAGGCGGGATCAATGACAGAGAAAGCAGCACCAGCCTTCAATACACCGATGACTGCGACAACCAGATCAACACCTCGATAAGCATAGACCATGACAACATCGCCAAGCTTCACACCAGACTGAACCAGGTGGTGAGCCAAAACATTTGAAGCTTGGTTAATTTGTTTGTAGGAAAACACTCGTTCCTTCTTATCAGCGTCCAGAAATGAAGGAGTCTCCACCACACAGGGTCTTTCTGGATGCTTAGCGGCATTTCGGGCAAAAATATCCTGAATAGCGCCGCCAAATTCATTCCAGTGCAAATCTGTGGTGGGGTCAGGCAGTACCTGAGACTGTCGGGGGGTGATGAGAGACAAGGCACCTACCTTCTGCTCATCATCCTTAGCTCCATGAGCTAGGATTTCAAACAACTGTTCGCACATGATACCAATTCTCTCTCGCTTGTAAAGAAGTGAGTTGAACGCAATACGGATGCCGGCCTCGGGTGTGAAGCTAACAACCATATCAGTTCCAGCATTGGCAGTAACTGAGGGCTGAGATCCAGCATGGAACACCGTTCGATAGAGCAAAGGAACGTCAAGCTGGGCACGGAGATCGGTAAAAGATTCAATGGGGTTTGACTTAGCAAAAGTTTCAAGTTCCTTCACCTTGTCAATCACCTGGACGAACGTTGTGTCGCCAGTGATGTTGACTCTAATGACTAATTTGGTTTGATCCGGGGTAGTAGCACCAACAACAATATCCTCATCTCCCGTCAGTCGAAATACAAGCACAGTATAAGCAGCAAGAGCAATATTGAACGAGGTGGTCGAATGCTTGGTTGCAATAGAATCGAGAGCCTGTTGATATTTCACCGGAAGCTCGACACCATACGATGACTCTACAGATCTGCCATCTCCAGGCCGAACAAAGTCGAACGGAAGAACCGACAAAGTAGCGTTCTTCAAAAGAGACACCCAGTCGGACACTGTCTATGTTAGTTTTTCCACTGACGAATTTTTCAGCAGTTTACGCACTTTTTTTTTATTATATGTGGTTTTGGTTTTGGAATCCAAAGCCGATGTTATCGAGCACATCCCAATTTTTCACTCTCGACTTTTTTATATCGCTTTGCTTGGGTGGGGAGGAAGGAGTTAGGACGCAAGCGCTCCCGCTGACATAAGCCCAAACCTTCCGGAAGGCAGGTCTATATCATCACCAAAAAGGTTTTTCGTGCTGGCACACTAAGCTTGTATATGATATAACAATTAGGGACTTGAATCCAGACCAATCGTAGTGATCAGACAGTCTAGGGAATCCAGTAATTCATCATGGCTGCCAGAAAACTGCAACAGTAAGTACTGGCAACACTAATAGGCTGCTTTTGACATGTAGTTTGCGAGCTATCGCGGGCGGGGATCAGCCAGCATTGCCGCTGCACAAGTTTGGCCAGAAGCTAACAGATTAGGGAGATGGACAAGGTGTTCAAACGAGTTGCCGAAGGCATACAAGTTTTTGACGGCATCTATGATAAGCTCCAGCAATCGACAAATCAGGCCCAGAAGGAGAAATTGGAGCAAGACTTGAAGCGAGAAATCAAGAAGCTACAGAGATTGAGAGACCAGATCAAGACATGGTTATCAGGAAATGAAGTGAAGGATAAGAAGATTCTTACCGAATATCGAAAGAATATCGAAGCCGAAATGGAAAGATTCAAGGCGGTGGAGAGGGAGATGAAAATGAAAGCTTACTCGAAAGAAGGCCTGAGCGCCGGCAGAACCGATCCGAAAGAGAAGGAGAAGAGTGAAACGGCGCAGTTTGTGCAATCAATGCTGGAGGAGCTCGAACGACAGGTGGAGGCTTTAGAAGCAGAGGAAGAACAGATCCAGGCAACCATGAAGAAGGGTAGGAAAGATGCTGCAAAGCAAGAACGTCTTAATGAGATCGACCATGCAACAAGCCGGCATCGATGGCATGTAGATAAGCTGGAAACGATTCTGCGAATGGTTGAAAACGGAAGCCTGGCATCAGAGGCGGTGAACAACCTCAAAGAAGACATTAAGTACTACGTGGAGGAGAACGAAGATGCAGATTTCGCGGAAGATGAGGAGCTATATGATGAGCTCAATCTTATTAGTGACGATGAATTGGATGAAATGGCTCTCACTGCTGCTCCTTCTAAGGATGAACCTTTATCAACATTGGACGATCTGGCTGTTTCCGGAGACACCACTGCCCCCACCGAAGTTACGAGATCGCCGTCTCCATCGATAGCAGTTGCTCCAGGACTTAAGAAGAGTGGAACCACGTCAAATACTGCTTCCCCTTCTGTCAGCCATACCAATCTGGCCAAGATAGCTACGGTTGCTTCGGCTCAGAACAGTATAGGAACTCCTACCAAGTCTTCTGATTTGAAATACGCTGCTGCTGCAGGTTCAGCTTCACCGATAGCAGTTCAGCATACAGTGGCAATTCCGTCAGGATTATCGCCTCTGCCTCCTCCTCCTCAATCCCAAGCAACTGAGAAGATAACAGCTCCGGCAGCGCCTGCCCCGATACCAGCTCCTGTCAAACCGTCACCGGTAATATCTACCCCCGCCCCTTGGGCTGAGAAGGTTGCACAGGCGGCTAACGCCAACTCACATGTGACGGACGACAAGAAGAATCAGGGATCGCCATTGATTGCTCGTTCAACGTCCTCGTCACCGCACCCTGGGCAGACACCTCCTCCAGAGTTGTCTTCTTCGATATCGACAAACGCCAGTTCTGCAGCTTCGGCAACATTTCCTACGTTCACGCTTCCTCCAGGACTTCAGGACTTGGCTCACGCTTTTGATGCCGCCAGACGACGAATCAGCTCGCCGCCCCCCATCTCTAAGATCGGCAAGCTGTTGGAACGATCATTTTTGCATTGTCCAGACTCTTTCATTGCTGATAGGCCGCGATACTATCACCCAGAATCGCCCTTTCCTACTCCTGGATACTACCCCCAAGAGCCAATGACAACGTTAGATGACCCAGAGATACTAGCTCGTGTTGATATCGATACGCTATTTTACATGTTTTATTATCAGCAAGGTACTTACCAACAGTATCTGGCTGCTAAGGAGCTAAAGAACCGAAGCTGGAGATTCCACAAGCGCTTCTTGACTTGGTTCCAGCGACATGAAGAGCCGAAAGATATCAACAACGAGTACGAGCAAGGTACCTATCGTTATTTTGACTTCGAAGGTCTTTGGCTACAGAGGCGAAAGTCTAACTTCAAGTTTGAGTACGCATTCTTGGAGGATGAAATCTAGGTGGAATATATTAGCTAAAGTAATAAAATTGGATTGACTCAACTGTTCTAGTTTAACGTTCTACATCGTCCAACAATCCACTTCTAAGCTTTTCCAAGAACCCTTTTGAAAAGTCTGTCAATTGCTCGAAGTTCACCTGAAAGCCATTCTCGCCGCCATAGTAGGGATCATCCACAATCTTCTGATATTGACTGGATCTTCTGAATTCTCCAAACAGGTGCACCTTAGTAGAGCTATTTTTCGGTTTCAGTCTCTTCACATTCCGATAATTCTCTTCATCCATGCACAGCAAATAGTCGAACTCGGCAAAATTGGCCGGGCGAAGTTGCTGTGCTTTGTGATCCACTGGTACTCCATTGGACCTGCAGCATTTAGACGATCTTCGATCAGGATTTTCCCCAGTATGCCATCCGCCAGTACCAAATGAATCTATTTTACCAAATTTACTCTTGAGGTCTGAGTTTTCCACTTCATACTTGAATACAGCCCTAGAAATAGAGTTAGCATAGAATGAGTCTTGAGTAGGCATCAATATACTCACTCAGCCATGGGAGATCGACAGCTAATGGTCAGCGGTTTGATAAAGAATCATTTTCTACCTTTCATCGATATACCTACATGTTGCCTAGGCAAACGAAAGCAACTGATATCTGTTCGTTGGACATCTCGTTCGGCAGTTTAGTTATCTTCGCGAGGAAGTAGAAAGAGGAGCCGCAGGGCAACATACTCATACAAAAGCCCCGAAATATTCGGCATTGCTCTCAATCTGGCTCACCATGTCCAAAAATAAAATAAGATTACTATGTAACTTGTTATGTTTCTAATCTAACATTGTCTAGATATTCATTTAAAAAGGTCGGTGGACAGGGGACTTGGGGGGAGAGCCCTTATAGTACTCTACAACAGCCTCAGCTCGCTTAGAAACACCTTCAACAGTGAACTCAAAGTATTTGTAGACTTCACCGGCAGGACCAGAAGCACCGAATCGATCGATACCGAACTGGGCGTGAGAATACTTCTGCCAGCCGAATGTGGTAAGAACCTCAACGGAGAGGATGGGGATGCCATCAGGCAGAACAGACAATCTGTATTCCTGGGGCTGTCTGTCGAAATCAAGCCAGGATGGCAAGGAAACGACATTGACCTTGAGACCCTTCTTCTCGCCAAGGGACTTAGCAGCTTCAATAGACAAGGATACTTCAGATCCACTGGAAGCCAAGATCAGATCGGGCGTCTCACTGGTAGTAAAGACAGTGTAACCACCCTTGGAGGCCTTTTCGATAGTAGAGCCAGCCAACTGAGGCAGATTCTGTCTAGAAAGAGCCAAGATGGAAGGATTGTGCTGGCTGGTTAAAGCCTTGTAGTAAGCTGCAGAAGTTTCATTTCCGTCAGCGGGTCTCCACACAGCAACATTGGGCATGGCTCGGAAGTGAGCCAAGGTCTCAATAGGCTGATGGGTAGGACCATCCTCACCCAGACCGATGGAGTCGTGGGTAGCAACCCAGATGACCTGGTGGCCAGAGAGAGCGGACAGACGTACAGCACCGGCGGCATATGAAACAAAGTTCAAGAAAGTACCACCATAGGGGATAAAAGCACCGTAAGCAGAGATACCATTAAGAATGGCGCCCATACCGTGTTCTCGAACACCAAATCGGAAGTATCTACCAGAATAGTCACCAATCTTGGTAGAAGGAGGTTGGAAATCTACAGCATCGGTCCATCGAGTCAGATTGGAAGGAGTCAAATCAGCAGAGCCACCGACAAGTTCGGGAACTTCCTGGTGTATCTTGGTGAGGACAATTTCAGACAACTTTCGGGTAGCGACAGCAGCATCTGAGGGATTATAAGTAGGAAGGGCCTTCTCCCATCCTTTGGGAAGCTCCTTGGCAATTCGTCGCTTCAAGTCAGCAGCCAAATCGGGGAACTCCTTTTCATATTTGGCGAAGAGTTCTTCTTCCTTCTTCTCAGCTACGGCACCTAAGGCAGCCTTCTTGGAGTAGAAGTCGTACACATCACTGGGGACATCGAACTTCTTGGCGGGGTCGAAACCGAAAAGCTTCTTGAGCTGTTCAATATCATCGGCCTTCAAGGGAGAGCCGTGAACAGAGTGGGTGCCGGCCAACTTAGAACCGAATCCAATGGTGGTGGGAACTCGGATAACGGTAGGCTTATCGGTAACCTTCTGGGCTTCTTCAATGGCCGCTGCAATACCAGCAAGATCTTCATTACCATCGTCAACCTCCACAACGTGCCAGCCGTATGCAGCCAATCTAGCACTAACATCTTCAGTGAAAGAGACCTTGGTATTACCGTCAATAGTGATGTGGTTATCATCGTAGAAAGCAATCAGCTTGCCGAGCTGCAAGTGACCAGCCAGAGAGCAGGCCTCAGAAGCAACACCTTCCTGCATGCAACCGTCACCAAAGATGCAATAAGTGTAGTTATTGATAACTTCGTACCCGGGCTTGTTGAAATTGGCAGCAAGCTGGGCCTCAGCAATGGCCAAACCAACAGCGTTGGCAATACCCTGTCCCAGAGGACCGGTAGTAACTTCTACGCCATCGAGTTCAAACTCAGGATGGCCAGGAGTGTTGGATCCGAGCTGTCTGAATTTCTTGATCTGCTCAATAGGGAACTGCTCGTAGCCGTACAGGTGGAGAAGGGCATACTGAAGCATACAGGCATGGCCGTTGGACAGAACAAATCGATCTCGACCGAACCACGAGGGATTCTTGGGGTTGAATTTCAGGTAGTTCTGGAAGAGCACATGAGCCAAAGGAGCTAATCCCATAGGAGCACCGGGATGACCGGACTGGGACTGGAAAGTAGCATCGGCCTGAGAGTTAGAAAATTCATTTTCACTGGAATTGCATCCATTGCAATGAGTCTTTGCCAGCCAAATGTCATAGATGGGGGTACAGTTTCATGGGGGTGGGGGCTAGACCACCGGGAAAAACCCAGCCTAATTACCCAGCGACTTCTTTGTAATGACGAGCTCATCGCAACATCAGCAACGAGCAATTGAGCACTAATACTTACCGCAAGGACTCGAATAGTATTGATAGCGGTTTTGTCAACCTCGGAAAACGTTGGAGCCATTGTTGTCGATTTAAAGCAGTAGTTTTGCAGCAAAACGTGGGGTGTGGGTAGTGGATGAGGAAAAGGAAGAGTTGAAAGCAAGGGCGAAAACCCAACAAATACCTTCAACTTTATGTGTGCAGCGGCCCGGAGGACAAACTCCCATGGAAGTCCTCGGCCATGACTAAAGTTACTACGACAAGCAGTAGGGGAATCAATGCTCCGTGAAAAGGGAGGGAACTATGTATAAGGAAGAGTTAATTTGATATATTTTTATACCTGCTAAGCTGTACAAGGCCAGTTATACGCTGTTCTCATCGCCAAACGGGCTGGTAGATCCCGACCTCTTTCGGCTAGTATCATCCGCCGCCGTTGCCAACGAGTCCTGCGAACGAGCGTACAACAGGGCCTCCATTGGCAGAGTGCTAACGTAGTCTAGCGAATCTCGGCCGGTAGAGTTGCTGCGTATGGACTGGGCTCGAGACATAGCGGTATTCCGTCGTGAGGCTTTGGAGGCTCGGGAGTTTACCGAGGCGTTGCGAGATGGACCTTTAGGGGGAACAGCAGGAGCCGGGCGATTGTCATCCACCTCAAACTGGACGTCAAAGCCAGAAAACGTGGAGGCCCGCAGGTCCAGTAATTGAGATGAGGTGGTGGACCCTGTGGGAGAAGTCACAAATGCAGATGTGGGCGAGGCGTTTGACGCAACGGAGTGTCTTGAGTCGGATCGGATCGAACTTGATGGCTGACCGGCAGCGGAGTTCGACCGACTGTTTCTACTACTGCGGCTTGCTTGCGATCCTGTCCTGCCATGATTGGAGGCTCTAGACTTTGTGGATTTCAATGATTTCACGCTCTTTGTAGACTTGCTAGGCACAATCGATGACTTTGTACCCAGGCTCAGCACCTTAGCCAAGGTAGACGTAGCCTTGTTGGCGGGGCTCTTCTTTGAGCTTTCAGTGAGCTCAGCTGGAACTGGCGGAACGGCTGGCACATCTGCATCTTCTTCATCCGACTCTTCGGCAATGAGCTGCGATTGTAGACCTACACCAGTTTTGCCGATGCGTATGGATCGGGCCTGCATTCTAGTGGATTGAGTGTCAACCTGCCGAATGGCTCCAATAAAGGTAGATTCGGCAGGACTGAGTTGACTATATGTAGATGGTGCCCTCGAAGAATCGATAGTGAGGTTTCTGGGACCACTGGTGTCGTTAGAACTGGTCAAAGTAACCAGATTGGGACGGCCCTGAGCTACCACTACAGGTTCTCCAGCAAATGCTACCGATCCTCTGTAATCAGTAGTTGCGATAGACGAACGGATTCCTGCTCCGTCGTTAGAATATTGTGAGTTTCGTAGGATATCAGATGCACTAAAATACTGTTCGGACGGTGCGCCATCTGAGGATGAGGTGTCTGCAGTCCTGCTGAAGACACCGGGGATATATGCAATCGGGATGACATTTCCGCCCGAAACAGAAGACATTGTGGTGGAAGACATTCTCGACGCTCGGCTGTATTTGCTGTAGCGAGGAGATCGCGGCGATACTGGGCCCTTTTCGTCGGGGGACCCCGAGTCACCAGCTCCTTTAATGAGCTCTTCTTCGTATGCTAATTGACGTTCCAGCCGTTTTGCCCTTGCTTCGCTTGAATAGACGTATTTCCAGATAAGAAATCCAATGATGGCGAAAAATACCAACAGTCCTGCTACCACTCCGCCAGCAACTGCACCAGTGTTGGTATGCGAACCGCTCGAGGCAGCTGCCGTAGCGGAAGCAGAGGCCGAAGCAGAGGAGGATGCAGTCAGAGACACACAAATGGCCGAGGGGCATTCGGAACAGGTCTGAACGGTGAAAGAGCACGACTCACCGGAGCTACACGATGGACATGCTGGAGTAGAACTACACACCACGCACGAACGCTTGTCGAGCGACGCCGAATAATCGTCTAAAGTTCTGGTAGGTTCGCTTGATATCGAGGAGAACAGCTTCTCAGCTGCCTCCTGGCTGTCGAGGTAGAGGCCGTTGTCGAGATAGGTCATGACGAGAAGTCTCGGGATATAAAATAAATATAAATACTAGCTCAGTGCCATGCACTGGGGACGATCGGTGAAGGAGGTGAGGTGAATCTGGCAGTGCAGGTGCAAAACAAAGCTCAAACTCGAAGTCGAGTTCACGTTCTAGTTGACAAGACAAAAGGATGAACACAGACAAGACAAGAGCACTTAACCAAACTTGCAACAGTGAATATCAGGGATTTATTAGAATGCCACAGCCTAAGGGGGTTTAGACAGCAACTTGTTGCTTTTGGCCCAGGCTAGTCAATAAAATATGAGCAAGAAAATCTATTTAGAGTTTTACATCCCCTAAGTATCCCCAAACGGGAAGTGATCGCCCACGCGTAATCACTTATGTAGGTAGGGGGCACGGCAGGCAGGAGGCCTGGATCAAACTAGCCCGCCTGATCCGAAGGCGACCAGATATCTGCAGAAAATGTCGCCTATACGTCGCCTCTGCAGTTCCGCTTTCCACGCCGTGAGGTCCTGTTGTGAGGCCGTAGTATTGCATTTGCTGTCTTCATTCTCCAGCGTGGTTTCACATTGAAATAGCAGTGCCCCGAAGTGGACCATTCAAAATGCACCTCCACAATATCCAATATTTCAGCACAGTTCCCACGGAGCGGTGCAGCACGTAAATGCGCATTAAACCTAAAACATAAATTGATTCCAAAAACAGTTATTCATTCTACCCAAATTTAAAGAAAGCCCCCTCGACAGCAGGCACAAAAGAGTGTGGCTTTCGTGCTGCGACATCCCACTCCAGGCCGGTTCCAGTCTAGTCCGTTCCCGTTTGCATGGACCCCCTGAATAGGGCCGCCCCAACTGGTTAGCTTAGCACATAAAACACACCGACCACCGAATCTCGCTTCGGTGCTGATCCGCCAAACTTCAAAACAGGTTTTTCTGTCCTGTCGTAAGCTGATGGGTGATACCCAGGTAGAAGATGAACTTCCAGTGGGGTTCGCAGCTCCCGTTGGTTACTGCTCATGCTTTATTGCCAGATATAGATGCACCCATCAACATCCTGCGGCTGGTCCCACTTCCCTCGTACCATCTCAGAACCTTGTTCATGTAATCTACTTTCCCTGGATCAGCTCGTACTTACCCGCACCGCAGTCTAATATAGCAAGATTCTATGCTTATCTCTGCTACATAATTGAATTCCCACCCACCATTGAACCTAACTCAACCTCCACGCAGGGCGATGCAATATAGCTGACCCCTCCGCTTTGTACTCCTTCGTAATGCTGTATTTACACTTTAACAGCCTTTTCCGGCTAAGTTGATCTACATCTCACAGACCTAAAATTAAAAATAGACAATGTAGTTCGAGCCATTATTACTCTTCGGCGCTCATTCCCATCTCGAAAAATGCCTGTCTACATACCACAGCGGCCCTCCGTACATCTCGTTTCTTGTCGTCCAGAACTTCTCCAAGATCTCTTATTAAATCTCCACGGTATGGCTGCAAATACTGTATATCAAACGTCACCGGGAACAAGCCCAAGGCATTCAGTGCTGCCACTCTCACCTTCTCGTTATCATGCTTCTTAGAGACCTTGATTAGCTCTGCGGTAAGAAGGTTCAAGTGTTCCCTGAACACCTCGCTGTTATCCTTGAGCGTCACGATGATGGTGTCAATAGCAGCTTTTAAAACTCCGGCATCTTGCATATCTAATGACTCCAAAAGTAACGGAAGAAACTGCGTAAGCTGGCTACTGATGATCTTACTTGGCGTAAAGCGTAATAATCCCGCCAATGCAATCATATAGTTAACTTTGCATTTTTTGGATTGCTTGAAGCCTTCGACAAGTCCAGGAAGCACACCCAAGAACAATCTTTGGCGGTATAGTAGTCTTATTGTCAGCCCATTCTCCTTGCTCAGAACAGAGTCATCTGCCGGAATAATGCCCACCACCTTGCCTGCACTAACTCCGATACTACCTTCCTCATTCAGATGATTCAATACCCCGGATTGTAGCAATGCATATCCAGTGCTATCGTTCTTATTTATCAGCCCTTTAGAAATCCACGCCAAGACTTCGATATCGCTGATCGAGTGCGTCTTCGAGAGTTTATCAGCCTCCTCCTTTGCGGCTGATGCAGAAACCCACTTATTGCACAATACACCAATAAGACGGAGATAACCAACCCGCTCATACCCATCCCTGCTCTTGGATACAATCGCGATGGAGTTTCGAAACAGATTAAGTGATTCTTTCACAACCAAAGGCTCCTCCTTGCTAACTGGGGCTAACGCCATAGTGAATATGTTGACAATATTAGTTGGAGCCCTAGAAGGCCCGCTTAGGTACGGAATAAATTCCACATTGACCAGCTTAGATTTTTTGTCTTCGTAGTAAAATAAGTTAAGCAAATCAAGTGTAAAATCAGACTGTTCTTGCTGTTGAGCATTTCTGCACAGAATAGCGAGCATAGACCCGATTACATTGACAATTGAGTTGCTAGCAAATATTTGTTTTGTCTTCTCGTCATAAACCTCTGAAAGCAATCTAGGCATAAATTTGAAAAGATATCCAACTAGCAATGGGCTCTTCTCATTGCCACTCTGTTCGTCAAACTTCGATAACACCTGGTATAATGCAGATAGAAGTGAAAGAGCATAATGCAGATCAACACAACCATCCAGCTTGTTGAATAGTCTCACGCTGAGCATTTCTAAGGTGGATCGAGACTCAGTCAAGTATGCAAGAGAGTATAGTACATATTCCAAGCTCTTTGGCTTTCTTCCACTGCTGGTCGCATCTGTTGCAGTGCCACCAGTAGGTAGGGCTGCCAATAGAGCAGGGAAAGTAGTTGTAACGAGAATATCTGGTTTCTGTCTTGAAACCTCCAGCTGAGATGCTAGTGCTGCCTTACAGATCTCGTCCTGACTATCCTCCAAGATGACAGTGTCCAAATATTGGCCAATCAAGCCAATTTCCGACTCGGAAAGATAGCCTGGAAGACCAGTAATCAGCAATGTCAATCCCTTAAGAGCAGTAAGTCTCAAAGGGATCTCAGTTGGCTCTGCACCCATCAAGGACCGTGAAAATACTCCAATTATATCATCCTTAAACCTGTCCAGAGCCTTTTGCCCACCATTGTTGAAATCTTTGTCCATATCAACAGCAGCATCCAAAAACTTGATTAGAATCTCAAGAATTGCTTTTTGTTTGCTGATTGACGGAGACTTCGTATAACCCAAGAGAAGGATTTTCACGGCAAATTCGCTGAGCTTTTGATATGCTTTCACGCTGGATTTGGAAATATCAGCCAAGAGGATGGCTGCAGGCATTGACAGCTTTGATTGAGCATCCTCAAGCTTGCCTTTAGTTTCATTCTGAGCAGTTTCTAAGTAGGTATCAAGAAGTGAGCTGTCGATACATTTGGATAAAGAACTACCAAGCTTTAGGAGAACAGTACCGGCATTCTGGCCAGTTTCTTCGTCAGTTCCGTGAAGAACTTCATATTTAATGCCATCCCAAACTTCCTGCCAGTGCTCTTTCACTATCTCTGGGTCGTATCTCTCAATGCATGCTGCCAGGGTGATTAGGACATCCTCCTTGACGGAGTGTACAGTTGAGGTGAGCTTCTCAATTAGGCCGGGAATAGTGTATCTGGCAAGTATGCCATTAGCAGAAAGGCTATTTCGTAGAGCCAATCGAAGATCCTGCGAGCTGATACCGTAAGGGTCGTTCTTGGGTGGCTCGAACGTGATTGGAAAGTAGCAGAAGGTGACATCAAAAAACTCATCCACCAAATTAGGGGAATTATTAAAGGTTGATGATAAATCCGTCAAAAGTTTCTGCCCCAGATTAAAGGAGATCAGAAGGTTTCTAGGATCCTTCTCACCGTTTACCAGAGCAACAAATGCTTTTATGTAGCACTCAGAAAGGCTAGACACAATCGTAGACTTGAACTTTAGATATATCGAATCAAGAAGCTTCAATACGGAATATCTAGTATTTTGGGGGTGATTTTTCATAGTGATATTTTCAGCGAGAGCGTTGAGAATATTTTGCAGGCTGCTCGACGGAGCAAAACTGGTCATATCGACGACCGCGTTCAAACCTAGAAGTACTTCCGGCAAGGACTCATCATCATAGAGTCTCTCGCACAGAAAGCTAGAAACAACTGCGACTTGCGGCTTGCTCAGGGCATTAGACGGCAGATCAGCCAGCACATTAGTCAGACAAGAAGTGGCTTAATGCTAGTTAGCTTTGGCTCCCTGCGAGTAAAACAATCAATATACAAGCAGTACCTACCTTTAGATCGCAGTAAAGCATCTTCTCTGATCAAATACTCTCCGAGTTTCTCCACTAGATCAACAAGACTTGCTTGGCCAGCGGTAATCGCTTTGGCGGTTAGACCAACCCGCGCAGAGCAAAAATTTATATAAAATCATACAATGATACTCACTTAGAGAGATGGTACTTATCACATCCTTCAGATCTTCGGGATCATCGGCAGCTATGAATCTGCTGATAAGCGTTTGGTCCATATTGGTCTATCGATGAATCGGTAGAAAAAAGCCTCTCTCCGCTTTGGGCTCTGTCGCTTTCTACCCAACCATCCAACCGGCACAAAACCAGCGCGCAGCAGCACACAAGCAGCACACAATTGGCTATGGTGGGCGTAGCCAGAATATACGCCAATGTCAATAGTGAGAAGCCGAAGGAATACTGGGACTACGGTAGGTAAATTTTGTGCGGACTGAACACTGCAAGCGGCACTGGCTGCCTGCGCAGTGGGTCCTCACCGGATGCGATCACATGTTGAGAGGCTGGGCCTTGCAATTGTAGAATCAGCGCTAATCAAGCGAGCAGAAAACTCATTTTTCACGTGGGGCATACAGGATAGCTATGAAATACTGAAAAAAATCGGTAGAGGAAGGTATTCGGAGGTATTTTTGGGGGTTAATATCACAAAGAACAATTCACCCATTGTGATAAAGGTGCTCAAGCCTATCAACAGGAAGAAGATAAGACGAGAAGTCAAGATACTAAAGAATCTCAAAGGTGGAGTTAATATCATTGAATTGCTGGATATTATCAGAGACCCGGAAAGCTTAACTCCGGCCTTGATATTTGAGGCGGTTGATGCATCTGATTTCAGAGCTCTGTGCGTCAACTTCACTGATCGCGATATTCGCTACTATATGTTTCAATTACTGCGAGGAATAGATTTTGCTCATTCCAACGGTATAATGCATCGAGATGTCAAACCCCACAATGTCATGGTAGACCCCAAGAAGCGTATCATCAAGCTCATCGACTGGGGTCTTGCGGAATTCTATCATCCACAGACAGCCTACAATGTTAGAGTGGCCTCGCGCTATTACAAAGGTCCTGAACTACTTCTAGATAATCAGTATTACGATTACTCACTAGATATTTGGTCGTTTGGAGCTATGCTGGCTGCTATGGTGTTCAAGAAGGACCCTTTCTTCCATGGAACGTCAAATATAGACCAATTGGTCAAAATAGCTCGGGTTCTGGGAACTGAGGCTATGTATGAGTATATCAATGATTATGATTTGGAACTTGGCCCTGAGATGGAGGATATTGGCCATTACCCGAAGAAGCAGTGGGAAAGGTTTGTTAACCACGACAATGAGCATCTGACTTGCCCGGAGGTGTTTGATTTTCTAAGCAAAATTTTAATATATGATCAAGATGCCAGACTGACTGCCGTCGAATGCATGGATCATCCATATTTTGACCCGGTGAGAGATGATATCTTATCGGAAGCTGCTGCAAAGGTTTAGGCTGAGTTTGCGATAAGATAAGGTATCATTCAAGTGTACCACAATTTAATGACGAGATTTACGAGTATGGGAGTTCTATATGGTACTGCCGATATATTTAATTGGTTTTCTATACATTTTAATGACTTGCCTATTTTACCAGTAGTCGATATTGCATTCAAACCAGTTAGACTGGCGAGCAGAGTGAGAAAATGATTCCTTAGTAGACATCGCCAAATCTATGCGGGGTCGAAATCCTGATTCTGGTCAGGTGACCAGCATAGAACGCGATCCGACTCTCTGCTTTATACCTGCGGTTTGGTTGCAAAGAGTAGAGCAAATTAGACTTATATACTATTTATGACTTCTATACCCACTGATTCATGGATATACTTTAGCCCTCCATTCCTGGCATGTGTCGATCTTAAGTACTTCTAGTCTGTAATGGAGGTACTAAGCATGCACATCTCACTAAAGGAGCCATCTAATTGAAGCTATCAACTGTCTGACTTCAATCGGCACCGATTTTATTGCGCATATATCCAGTTCCAGCTTCAAGGTTTTTAGATTACAGCCATATATCATTGGGGTGCTCGCTTTGCAGATCATCTGGTGGTGATAGATTTGCAGATTGAGCATGGTTAATAGAGCCACAGAAAGATTCAATGAGCACATCAATGATGCGTATTCCGATTCACAGAGCTGCAAATAATGTATATCTCCTATGGTTTCCAGGCATAAAATTTCCATGCACTCATGAAGAAATGTGACCGGAAGACTCTGCAGTATCTTGTTCAAAATTTTCAGAAATTCTTCATGCCAATTCGTAATTACTGGCACAAGAGTTTTCGAAAATACAGATCCATATAACCATCGTAGCTGTTTAAACATCACCACTAAAACATCCCCACTAGCAGACTCAATAAGAAAATCAATGAAAGGGGTGATAGAAGCAAGAAATTCATCAGCGTAGAGGCCGACTTGGCCATTTAGGTGGAGATCAAAATACGCAGATACAACTCGCTTCATAAGGTCTAATGCTTCATCTTCAGGACAGTCGGAATACCTAGCACCTTTAACAGCACTTAACAGTGCAAGTAAGCTATCAGGAATAACATTACCAGGGTAGGAGGCGGTGTTAGAACTGCGCCTGTTCTCAATGGATCCAATTACTGTGCTGTGTTTTGAGACTTTCGTAGAATTATTTGTGGATTTCTTTCGGTTTTTCGGTTGTGCTATTGAAGCCGGTGCCTGTTCGATTTCAGCTGATCGTACCAACTCACTAATTCTATTCTTCAGCAAATAAATTTCGTCTGATCTACGATAGTATCTATCTCTCCAGAATTCCGAATGATCATTTAATCTTTCTCTCAATTGATCAATATATTCCGTAACTGTTCGGGAGTTCCCTTTTGACCGACAGATCACTATAGCCTGAGTTTTGATTGAGTAGTTAATAATTAATCTCGAACATTTTTATAAACTATATGGATGCACACCAAAGCCAATTTAACTCGGTCGGAAACCTCATTAACCTCTCCGTCCATTTTTCAGCGAGAACTTCGGTGGGTGCTACCTATTCTGGGTAACGCTTTGGTTGGAGAATAAAGTTGTGTTGGTTGGAGCCCTACAACTTGGCAAACGCGTAGTAATTAAATAAAGTGGGATCGCGTTGATTCGTGCCATCCAAACCAACTGGAATCAACGACATGGCAGATTTGGAGGTCCAAAACCAACAAGTTATGCCTGAATTGTCATATGAAGGCAGTTCTTCTTCAGATACTGCCTATATGCAAGAAACTAGTGGTGCTGCCGATGACGAGCCAGGCCAAGGAAATATCTTCGATAGTTTGTCTATTGACGACCTTAGCTTCGCAAATTCAGGCTTATTCGCAACAGAGGCAACACCGGCCAAAGGCACGGAGAAAGATGACAAAGAAATTATATCAAATAATGTTGCCAATTTTTTAGACGATTTTAACTCTAATTTTGAGAACTCCAGCTTATTTGGTACTCAAGAGCAGAACGCAGTTGAAAGCAGTTCTAAACAAACTAACACCCCTCCTACTCAATCGGAAAGGGAACTTAATGACACGGATCAATATGATGCGGTATCTGGCGCAAGTGAATTTACCGCTCAACTATCTGACGGCAGGAAGCTCCATTTGCATCGTAAACTAGGCTCCGGTCGATCCAAGCGACCAGTTTCCAATGCAGAGAGAAATTATTATGGAATCCCTATACATGAGCTGCTACAAAAGGTTGAAGATACCTCTAAATGGGAAGAGCTAGAGCGACAGGATCTGCGTCTCAAAGCTATGAACAGGAGCCAACCGAAGATTAGCACCAAGACTGAGCAACTGCTCGCGGAGAAATTCAGACCCAAAAAATGGGTGGACCTGCTTGGGTCGGAAAGAACGCATAGATACATGATGAACTGGCTGGTTAACTGGTCGAAAGTTGTATTTGAGGGGGATCTGAGTCTCCTCCCTGCTAATGGATTCAACACTGACGCTCTTGGGCGGCCAATAAAGAAAATATTGCTTGTACATGGCCCGCCAGGTATCGGTAAAACAACAGTGGCACATATAATAGCTAAGCAAGCTGGCTATGATATCTTGGAAATAAATGCAAGTGACGAGCGTTCGGGCAGCATAGTTACAGACAAGATTCAAAGTGCTGTTGAATCTCATCGTATCGGCAATCAGGGATCCTCAAAGCCAGTGTGTGTGATAGCAGATGAGGTAGAAGGAGCTACTGAAAATGGGTTTGTGCGTGCATTGCTGAATATGATAAAGTCAGATCAAGCAGCTCTGGCCGATCTTACGTCCGGTAGAGGGCTGAAAAAGAAGCGAAATAGCAGATCAAAACTTCTCTTACGACCAATAATAGCAATCTGCAACGATGCATACACGCCATCATTACGTCAACTGCGACCGTATGCCGAACTAGTGCATTATACCAGATCTGATAGTCGAATGGTGATCACAAGGTTAAAGGATGTTTGCGCGAAAGAGAAGATAAATCTGTCCGCCAAACAATTGACAGATATATCTGAAGCGGCGAATGGTGATCTTCGAACATGCTTGAATATGATACAGTTTGGCGTTAGCAGTGGCGAAGCCGTATTCGAGAAAGATCTGGGTCGAAGTTGGAGCAGAGTTTCCAACAGGATGTTCAAGCGACTCGACAATGAAGGGACAAAGAAAGATACGTTTCAGACTCTGCTGAGTGAGATTGATGGGGCAGCTGAGCACGATAAGATTATTAGTGGCTGTTTTACTCTCTATCCTCATATGAGGTACACAGATGATATGGTCAGGAAACCGGGAATGCTGGGGGATTGGCTGGATTTTTATGAGCAAGCATGCTCCGGTATTTACCAATCTCAGCAGGGGTCGTTGGCCGAGTATCTGGCGCATCCTATTCAAGCATTCAATATTCTATTTGGCTCTTCGGTCAATGTAAAGGACCAAAAAATCGAGTCTGAATTCTACGATGCCTCGGAAAGTCTAAGGATGACAAAAGAGTTGTTCAAAGATTATTTCTCTGAATGTTCTCCTACTCTGCGACAAATATTTAACAAAACTGAGGCTCTTTTAGAGCTGCTACCTTATTCGGTGCCAATTACTTCGCCGCTGATCGAAAGCTCCACTGTAATGTTGAGAAGTTCGGAGAAAAGCAAAATAACCAACGCAGGTAACGCATTTTTAGCTACTGGAGTACGCTTGGTGAAAGAGCGCCTGGAAAATGGCTCTTTGGTTTATAGGATGGATCCACCCATCGAGAAGCTGGCGGTTATGGGTGCCGGTCAGAGCCAAGATTTGGCAGCTGTTGGAAAGTACACTATACGTACCCTTGTTCAGGACTACATTATTGCAGAGAAAGGACTACAGCACGCAGACAAGCGAAAACTAGAGTATACCAGAGACCTTGATGTGAAAAAGTCTAAAAAATTCAAGAAAAACGACGATGGAAATGGTGAAAGCATCAAGCTCAAGACGGAGTTGAAGGATTTTTTCGGTATGTCGATCGATAAGGAAGTTGGATCCGATGCCTCTGGCAAGGAAGATACCGCACCAAAAAGTCCTGAGAGCGATCGACTGTGGATTCAGTACGTGGAAGGATTTTCTAATGCAGTAAGGAAAGATTTAACTTGGGCTGATTTCTGGATGAGAGGGTGATCCAGAGGGTGGGCCCAGCCAAGTACGAGATTTGATACTGAGGCAAGGCTTTGTATATCGGAATTAAGCTCGAAATAACCTAATCAGCACAAGCACAAATGCATATATGACATGTTTTTTCCCCATGCGTGGACAATTAATATAGCGTATACATCGAAGTACTCCAAGTTCGGTAGATCCTTGAGTCAGGATATTGATCGAAGGAAGGGCTAATAAAGTTAATTGCGATCGATGGGGTTATTGGGCTGACCAACTCTATAGTATAAAAATATGTGGTACTTTGAAAGCCTCAGAGAAATAGTGAGAATCTCTGACTAAAAGGACATAGAGCTGTAGATTATTATTGAAAAGCCCGAAACTATTTCCTCACGTATGGCAGAAGCCAGATCCAGGTGATTGTGATTGCGAAAACACGTACATTTGGGGGCATATTTTTTGCGTCTGGGCGTGTTCCCGATGCCCCTGTCTTTGCAGTTCATTTTTCGGGGCCAGAAAAATTATATAGATTATCGCTTCCACCAACCTAGATTTACAATCAGGTGCAGGTGCAAAACCAAATTCTCAATTGCAAGAAGACGGTATACCAAACCGTCAATATTTATTAGCTGCATATTCCTAAATCGCAGCCTGTTCATCTTCTCCCTATCGTTTTCTCAGGGGGTCTGGCTCTATCGTTGCCCAGGCTACTGATTTGATCACGGTGTGCAGTTCGACCACGGGCGAGAGCGATTTATAGGCTATTTTGCAATCAAGCGTACAGGCCAGATATCAGGAGACATGTCAAATCCTAATGAAGAATTCCGTTTCGGAGGAGACGTCCAAACCCCGCAGATTCCTCCAAAAGCGGATGGTAGACAGGCTGACGCAAGGCACGATCGAAACCAATCCCTGCCAAACGTCAACGATGGCCATGGAAACAGCCATGGTATCAAAGTCCGGCCACACAGGGCTGCTACATATTCTCGAGCGGGAGCATCTTACCATTCAAATATGACTCCTCTCAGCATGGCTCCTCCCGCTCCTTTGGTGCCATCAAAGTCTACAGAAAGGACACAGCAGCTTCCCCTACCTTTGGCGGTATCTTCGCCGCTTGCTCAATCAGCAACACTTTCTGTTTCGAGCAATTCTCAAGAATTGAATGTGGTTGGCGTTGTTGCTGGTACAACAACGACTGCAGCGAATCCCGATCCAAGCGCCTTGGAAACAGCGACGTTAACAACCAATAGTCACAGTAGTGTGCATCATGCTGGATTATCATCTTCGGTACTACTTTCTGATACTTCTCCTACTTCTGCGTTTCAGCGGTCTGGAACTGTATCTAGGCGTCAAAAGCCGCCGACTCAGAGTCCCGGCAAGGCTGGAGAACCGAAAACCCCTTCGGAGTATGCACTGCACATATTATTCACACAGGTAAGTTCCAAATAATGCTAGATTATTATTTGCAAATTATACTAATACTAACTCTGCCTTAGTTTGTTCGACATGCGGAGAAGAAACTGAACGTTTGTTTGAATTACATGAGAGACAATGAGCCGTTGATCGATGAGATTTTGGGCAAAGGCGTCGATACACAATTTGATAAGATTGTTGCATCTCTTGGATATATCGCACGGCATAAGCCGAAACCGGTGATCGACTCTGTCATGTTCTGGAGAAAGAGTAAAGCAGAGGCAGCTGCAAGTGCTGCACAGGCTCTTGAAGCTGCTACCGCTACTGCCAAGCAGCAAAGAGAGAATAATAAGTCTTCAATCTCTCATTCACGTTCAGGGTCTCGCGTGGTAGACGTTGAGGCTGCGACGTTGGAGGCTAGGGAAAATGCTCTTCATACAGACAAGAAGAGTCTCATCAGCATATTTATTCTTTGCCGAGTTCTTATGGAAATTGTAAATCAAACACCTCCTCAGATACTCGGAGATGATCTCAGCGAGAAGCTGGAAGAAATCGTTTACAAACAGCTCAAAACGGCGGATTCTCACACTCTGTCTCGCAACAATATCAGGCGATCGAACTGGAACCTGTTTGCTGCTTTGCTAGGCGAGATGTCTCGAGATAGGTTTGCAAGTGTTGGTGATAGATTCATCGCTGATCTAGAAAAACTGCCAGATTCTCCAGCTAGAGATCAAGAGTCCAGTATCCGTCTCATTATTGTGGGTATGAAGTTTCTGCAACTCAAGTTGTATCCCATGGACTCTCTAGAAGAATCGGCAGAATTCCTGGAATCCATTGCAAAGTTCTTTGGAAGATGCCAAAGCCAGTCGGTAAAGATAGCTTACTCCGACGTGATTACTCAGATCCTAATGCCCCTAGCAGGCCCAGCATCTGCAGAACTAAACCATCCTGTATGGGCTAAAGCTATCGCCTCACTATATGCCAAGGCTAGCGAAATGCTGCAGAAACCAAAGTACTGGTCTACTGCCTACCCCTTGGCTTCTATATTGCTCTGTGTAGCACCGCAGGAAATGTTCACTAAGCATTGGATATCATTTTTTGAAGCCAGTACTTCTAAGATGAAAGACCGAACTAACAAAACTGTGCTATTTACTGGAACTACCAGACTTTTATGGGTTTTTTCTTTCCGATGGACAGAGTCTCTCAACAACACTACCAAAAAGCTCGACACTATATGCAAAGCAATTCTCACTCCTAACAGCCGAAAGGCATGGCAGGCATCTGCAGGCGAAAAAGGAATCGCAGCCTCTTGTATTTCTATTATACGAATCAGTGCTCATGCTTATCTGCAATATGTTCTTGAAAATGTTATGTTTCAATTGCTCATCGGTAGCCAAAGCGGTGGAGATAGTGTCGTTCTCGAGAATGTGCTTCCTGAAAGATCCATAATAGCCATCAAGTCTTTTATTTATATCTTGTCCGATATTGAGCTCGGCAGAAAGCCTGAGTTTCCTACGATAGAAGAGCTTAGAAAAACGGCCAACCGTACGGTAGAAGAACCAACGGCTATCCCAAAACCCAATAATACTATCAAGCCGTCTTATGATAGGTTTTGTAAGATCATTGGAAAGCTGGCTCTTTTATTGGACACTCAAGTTGGCACTCAGGCCATGCAACAGGCAGAGAACCAACCTCAATCCAACAAACCTATGGCGGTCTCGTTTCATTTTGGAAATGACAATTCTTCATCCCAGGTGCTAAAGCAAGGGTATCTCGAACTATACAAAGTTATAGTTGAGACAATCCCTTGGTGCTTGCCTTCTGACAGCAGTATGACAAAGAGCATGGTAGAAATTCTTGGAAAAAATTTAGTACACCCTAACAGAGCAATATCAGATGCTGCAACTCGATCGCTGAAATGCCTGGCAAGAATCAAAGATACGCGAACCATTATTGCTACTTATGTGAAAATGGTGTTCGCCATGGACGAGAGATTGCTTGCCTCATCAGAAGCTCCATTAACTGCAGCATCAGATTTTGAACGCATGCTACGAATTTATGTGGAACTACTTGAAGTTTGGATAGAGAAGATTCAGGACTATAGCTCCAAGAGTACCGGTGATGACGAAGGTGAAGACGGAAATAACGGTAATGGAGATAGTGGAGAGAATGAGAAAAGGAGCGAAGACTTACTTTTCAGCAATGTTTGGCCATCTATTGAAGAAGTTGAAGGAAACGGCTTGTTCTTTTTATGCTCTCAAGATAGATCAATAAGGCACCTTGCATTGAAAATACTTAAGCTTACTCTGAAATTTGATTCTGCTATAGGACAAACCGAAGGTACAAAGCCCCAGAATTCCCATTCTCGTCAACCATCTGTCACCCCTCCAAGCCGCATAATTCAATTTATGGAGTCGGCAGATGTCACAGCCCTATTTGAATCAGCCAAGCCTGAAATTCAACTGAGCGTGCCGGAGAGAAGCCGCCTTGCCAAACTGCATGGAAGGAAGAGAGAGAATCTTGTGAGACTGGCAGAGAGTGATTATGGAGTCGATGCAGCTCTGTGGATCAAAGTGTTCTCTTTATTTATGAAGGAATGTTTCGAGAAGTATCCTATGCCAGTTGCCATATGTCGAAACATTGTCTGCATTCGGTTGGTCAGAATGTACGATGTTGTCGTGGAGTTTACACGTTCCGAGTTGGCCGCAATTGGTGGTGCTACCCACTCGTTCATTTTGAAGCATCCTATGAGAACTCATCCAGAAGTGGTCGTTGAACAGTGGAGGATATTTCTTGTCGTTGCTTGTGCCACTCTGACTTTAACCGATGAGCAAAAGCTCCACATCCCAGATACGAAATATCAGCACGGAAGAAAGAAATCTGTACAGAAAGTTACGGTTCATCACCAGAGGATAACTTCTGTTCGCTCGGTATTTCGAATGGTTATTCCTCTTCTTGGTATCGGACATCCGGTGATAAGAGACGCTATCGTGAATGGAATCAGCTCTATAAACGTGAATATCTACAAGACCTTACTAGAATGCCTGCACCCAGCATTTACTGAGTGGAAAGACAAGTTAAGAAGAGTAGGAACCTCGTCGGGTGGGGCATTCTCTTCTACATCTGCCGCGATATCCTCGCTGTCTGCTGGTATGGGTTCAAGGAGGGATTCTGGAGCAGGCTATCGGTCTGATAGGGTCATATCTGAGATTGCTCATTTACTCTGTGTAACTTCTCATTACCTTGATGTCAAAGAAATTATTGAAGATGAGTGGATCATAACGGAACTAGTGGTTTACCTGAATGAGTTGAGGAACTTGTTATCTCTCCGTGAAGTCCAAGTTGATTTCAATTACTCCAAGCTTAGAAGGTATTTTTGTCGGTTGTTGGAGAATGTTTATCTGGGCTTGTCAGCTAATGGAGCACGAGTTAATCCCATTGTCTTTGAAAGCAGAATGAAATTTTTCATCCTCATAGAAGAGTGGTGCCAGTATGGTCAGCAGCTGCGGTTGGCAAAGGAGCGCGAAGAAGTGATGAAGCGGAACGCGTTGGCAGCTTGTAGGGATTCAACAGAACATAACATGGTTCTAGCTAGTCTTGAATTGGAGAAAAGAAAATTCGAAATGGCTGTCATCAGCGCTATGGCTGCACTTTGCCTGGGTTCTGTTACGCAGGAAGATCCTGCCGTTGCGAGAGGGTCAGCCCTGGCTTTGAACGTTAATGGGCTACTGAACTGGATCAACGTGCTTTTTAGTAGCACCAGAGAGGATATGCATGTCATAGGCAGAAGGGCACTGAAAAATTTGCTCCTAACAAATCCTGAAAACAATGTTATTTTGGAGGATGCGGTTGCAAATAGTTATGGGAACCATGAACAGGCGAAATCGTCTGAAAGCTTCTTCATGACCATCTGCGATGTATTCAAGGAAGCTCAAAATTTTCCGTGTCAGGTAAGGCAGCCGCTAGCACTTGGTTTGTTCAAAACTGGTGACGAGAATCCTGAAATAAGGCGCCTAGCCGTGGAACTCTTGAAGCAAACGGAAGTTAGATTCTATGAGAGAAGCTGTCTCAAGGAGTATGAAGTCAGCATTACCAGTCCGACTATGGCAGTGTACAAGCGTGCTATGTTCAATCTGTCTACGAAATTTGCTAATGTCCATCCTGAAGAAACATTCATGGTATTTTCTGAGCTCACGAAGTTTTTCCATCTAGTTGATGATTTGTCTAGACGAGATATCTTGACGGTTCTGCTGCCTTGGATCCAGTGCGTCGAGCTTCAAAGTGAAACTCATAATGATCATCCAACTCCGTCAAGCGCTATGGTAATGAACAATCTGTTCGAAATCACGGTGGCATTTAGTGAAAGAATCCAAAATGAAGTAGAAGCCCTTTGGGTTGCTCTAGCTAATGGTGGATTTCCTGGAAATGTTAAGGTTATTATGGATTTTATTCTTCATTATAGCTTACAAAGAAGGGATCCCCTCTTTGTCGAATACTCACGAAAGATTCTGGTATACCTGTCTGCAACTCCTGCTGGTGCAAATCTTATCGATAGTCTTCTGGCTAATCTCCAACCGAAGTCAATGATCCCAATTTATCCCGAACCTTACGACCAGACCGTTGCCGAAGCTGTATATCCTTATGTTGCGAATATTGCCGAGGTATTGCCTCTCAAAGGCAAAGAAGCTTCTTTTTCTAAAGGTCAGCTGGCTATGATATTACTGGTTGATCTTGTTTTTGGTCCTCAAGAAGATCTGAACTCTCAAAAGCCTTTGATGTTGCATGTTGCATTTGCCCTGTTTGATCATTATATGCCGACGGTATATGAGCAGGCAAGAGCTCTGCTAATCCACATTGTACATGAGTACGCTGAATATAGCGATGAGGCCATGGAACTATGCCGAGAACTGAGAGAAGCAGATTACGCATCATGGTCTTATGACAGCTTGAACAACGATAAAAATGGGGCCAGAGCACCAAAGATTATGGTAGGTATGATAAGCAAGGTCTGCTCTGCTTTTTCGGTTATTATGCCTGACTTGAGGGAGAAGTGGGCAAAAGTAGCACTTCAATGGGCTACCACTTGTCCAGTTAGACACATAGCCTGCCGGTCATTTCAAGTATTTCGATGTTTACTCAGTAACGTTGATCAAAATATGCTGGCAGATATGCTTGCGAGATTATCCAATACTATTGCAGATAATTCCGTGGAAATACAGGGATTTGCCATGCAGATTCTTATGACTTTGAACGCAATCACGGCAGAGCTGCCAGGTGAAGAGCTCATCAATTGCCCTCAACTATTTTGGGCCACTGTTGCTTGTATGGGTACAGTTCATGAACAAGAATTTATTGAGTCACTCTCTATTCTTGAGAAGTTTCTCAGCAAGATAAATCTCGATTCGCCGGATACTGTCTCTTGCTTGCTAGCAACATTTCCACCAAAGTGGGAAGGCGATTTTCTCGGGTTGCAAAGGGCCATAATTCCTGGATTATCTTCATCCATTGCATACGAACAGAGTCTGAGGGTTTTGGATAGGCTGAACTATCTCAATGATAGCCGTATTGTTGCTGGATCTGAACGTTTGGTGCTGGCAATGATGATTAATATGCCAAGATTTTTGCATGCTTTCGATGTTGAAGGAGATATCAGCCCTGAAACTGAGAATAGTGCATTACAGCTAATGGCTATGTGTGAAGTAGATCCTAGCCAGTCTGACCGCCTGGGTAGTCTTTCGAGGATTTTACACTCTGTCAGTAAGAAGAGATTCAGATCTAAGAAAGACTTTTTACAGCAGACGATTCAAGCCATCCAGGTCAACTTCTTTCCTGAGTATGAAGTAACAGTTTTGATATTCCTTCTTGGCATGCTCTCCAACAAGACGCGCTGGATTGTTGAGGAAGTTATGGAAATACTGAAGCTGCTCTTACCCTCGGTAGACATGCTGAGAGAAGAATTTGCTGGTATTGGCGCAGATATTATATCGCCGTTGCTAAGACTTCTTCAGTCTGATTATGCCGAAGAAGCATTGAGCGTGCTGGATACGGCAGTAAGCATTCCTGCCAGTCAAATGGACAAGCATGTTCTGCGAATGAGCTTGGGTAACCGAACTATTCGTAAGGAATATGAGAGAACTGCAACGCTATTTGGCATTCCAGATGATTCTGGATGGGCTATTCCAATGCCTGCTGTTACTGCGTCAATTGTGAGAAATAATGTGCATGCCGTGTTCTACACCTGTGGAAATTCCGGCGGTGGTGGATTAGCTGACGATAATGATCCTGATATCATAACTGTTGGCAGTGTAAGTGCTGCGCCTGAGGACTTCCAGTTCCACAAAGACGAATATGGCTACTACTTTGGTGGTAATTCTGAACGACAAGATAGCGTGTCTATGGCAGAGGGCGATTTTGAAGCGAGCAGTCTTACTAATATGTGGACTGCTCTGGACAATTTAGACTTGTTCTTTACTAGAGATATGAAGAGGTCATCTAGGAATGCTGGTCAGACAAAAGGCAGTGGTAATAGTCTTCAAGTCAAAAGCCCATTGAGTAACGGTGTAGCCATTGATCAAATTGATGGTAATAATGGCTCTAATGGTGCGGATAATACTGCAGCAGTGGAAAGAAATAACAAGACCAATCCTTCTAGTCGGTTCCGATCGAGATTCCGAATGAATGATGGACTGATTAATAGATATACTGGCAGAAATGCAGGTGATGACTCTGAATCAGTCGAAGACCCATTGCTGTTGGATGACGACAGAAGCGGTGTTACTCTCGGCCATTACGGCGCAAGTGGCTTGAGTAGGAATAACAGTGTATCTACTATGGGTCATGGTCATTTACTGCACAACCCAGATACCCGCCATCGTGCTGGCCACGCACACCACCTCTCTGTCACTGATACAGACACAAGTACTGACATTGCCATGGATCCAGTTGAGAATGTTCCTCAGCTGTACGACAAAAAAGTTTCGCTTATTCTCAACAGGTCGCTGGCTCGTACTCCATCTACTACTTCGTTCAAAACATATCTCGCTGATTCATTCGGCAATTCTCCTTTGACCCCGACTAGCAGTGATGCTGGATTAAGAGGCCCTCTGAGTACTAGCAGGGGTGGAAATCTGCGCTTAGTACCGTCTACGACCAATAATAGTGTTATGGGAGAGAATCATTCATCGTCAGAAAATGAAATGGGCACTGGAAGCCATCAAGGATCTACTTTCTCGGAGTACCAGACTGACTCAGCGGTTCACATTCGGAGTCAGAGTTTGATACCTACTCCAAATTCAGCACCTGGGCGTGTACTTTCAGCAGGTGAGCAGGTGGTTACCTTCTCACGCCCCGCTATCCCTGAAAAAGCTCCGACAACTCCTCAGGAATCCTCATTCCGATTGGACAGTTTTTTAAGAGCATCTCACTTAAGGAAAGGCAAAAAGAAAGATAAGATTAAGACAGTTGGTGAAACAGCATCGATGGCATCTATTAGCAGCGATGGACCGGCCAGTGTAGAGATAGATGAACCGGACCGAAAGCCTAGGAAGGAGCAGAAAGAAAAGGAGAAGGATAAGCGGAAGAGAAGTCTGAGTAAGAGTGGAACTAAACCATCATCCCTTGCCTCCTCTATAGCTGGAAAGTTCGGTGGTTCGTCTAGCCCGTCATCTGCCAAATCTGTTCCTTCGCCCCAGCGCTCGCCCGCTTCTTCACCTTCTGCTACTGCTGCTGCTGCTGCTGCATTATCGGGAGCTAAGCGAACCCAGCTATCATCATCAGCTAGAAAAGCCACTGCGGTTGTCAGATCCCCCACTCCTACACCGCGAGGGAGATATAAAGAGGAGAATTAGCTGAAGATATTCAGACTTATTTATAAAATTGCAAGCTTGCATATTATTACCCGACATTATATTTCTTTTGGTGGTTTATTTATATGACTGGTATCTTCATAAATATAAGAGCATGATAGCATACAGCGAGTATTACTCGAAATAAATTATTCACTATCCGAGATAGCGAAGCCAGTATCATCACCATCTTCTTCGTCATCTTCATCCTCGTCTTCATCCTCCTCGTCTTCATCGTTAGCTGTGTCGCTATCAACTTCCACTGCATAGCTCTTCTTAGGAGCTGCTCTTCGGCCCCTTGGCCGGGGAGTCGACTCCTGAACTTCAATCTCAGAAAAGTCTTCTATGTCGCTCTCTTCCTTCTTCGCCTTTTTAGTGGCAGCTACCTTTTTTGGTCCTGCTTTTTTGGCTGGAGCCGCTGTTGGTTTAAGCGAAGGAGTGGCAGTAATTTTAGCCTTCCCTTTGCTGGAAGCAGCAACAGCAGGCGCAAAATCGTCATCGCTATCATCCAAGTTTACTGCACTGAAGATGCTCTTCACCGGCGAAGGAGGGTCGTCTTGAGGGGTTTCAGTAAATGATGGCTCTTCTCCGAATAAGGAAGCTGCCCTATCGAACCCCTTTGACAGGTCCTTAAAATTGAAAGATGTATCAGCGGCTTTCAGTTGTTGTTCTTTCTCTTTCTTCGACGCAGGGCTGCCAAAAAAAGCATCAAGCTTACCAGAACCAAATGTCACACTCTTAAGATCCGGTTCCAGAGCAGAAACAACTTCAGATTTCACTTTGCTAGATTCTCCAGTCATTGCAGATGCTTTCTTCTTCTTAGGTTTCGGATCGTAATCATCGTCATCTTTCTTTGGTTTCTTGACAGCTTTCTTTTTTTTCTTCTTGTTTGTACCATCGCCAACCAACGTTTCACGCTTCTCTCGATCCTCCTGTTCAAACTCAAGCCACTTCTCGGCGAATACATCAAGATCAGCGTTCCATAGATCTTTACTGGACTTTCTCAATAAATCAGTCAGTTCTTCCTCCTTACCATCGCGTTGGTGTAACAGCTTTTCGTATCGTTCTCTAGTCAAATTCCACAAAGGCATACCAAGGAGATAATCGTAAGTTGCCAGAGTAGGCTTGTTGACCTCGTCGCCTTCAGCAGGGGCGATGATGGCAGCACCTTCATCGTCGATTTCTTCGTCTAGAACAATGCTCAGGTCTGCAACAGAAATATCATCCTTTCTGTCTTCAGGATAAATAGGCTTGCCATTCTTACCAAATCTTGGGAAGTGCTGGTTCTCCAGTTCAGCTATCAATTCGGCCTTCTTTCTGTTCGACACAATCAACTTCCGTTCTATGATCATCTTAACAAATCTAGCCTGATTGGACAGCCGATCCAGTTGATTTTTTAGTCTTTCACACATGGCATCCTTTCGTTTCTGATAGTACTCCACCCGAACATAGTAAAATTCAGTCAGAATGGCCTCAGGGCTATCGTACTTCTTCAAACGACCAAGTGGATCAAATGCAACCATATTTGCTGTACTCATAGTCGTTGACAGTTTGAATTTCTGCAAAATACCCTCATTCAAGACTTTCTCCATCGTGGCCTTGCTCAAGGTGATGACAAATTTGATGCCAACGCCATGCTCCTCTGTGAAATCGTCTATCCATTCTTTGGAGTTTCTTTCTCTTCCTTTGATAAGCGCATCCATAAGATATTCCTTCATGGTTTGAGTCCACATTTTAACAGGAAGCTCAGTAATTTCAATAGTGGTATCATCAACTTGTTGAGCTGAACCGGTAACCCTGTATTTATCACTAGCAATCTTTTCGATAGTGCCCGTCCAACCACGATACCACGGAGTCATTGGGATTAAATCATCTCCTTTCATAAGCCTTCGCAAGTTCTCCACAATATCCATGGGGTTGTATGATGGAATACTAGTACTCCAACCAGTACCGATACCTTCAGCACCATTGACAAGCACTGTCGGCAAAATCGGGGTATACCACTCGGGTTCCACGGTCATTTCATCATCATCTAGATATTTTAGCAAGCTATCATCATCAGAGTGGAAGATCTTTCGCGTCAATTCATTTAGTTCAGTTGAAGGATATCGAGGATCAGAAGAGTCCTTACCACCCATGGCTCTGGTACCAAAAGATCCTCTGGGCATAAGAAAATAGATATTATTGGTGCCAACAAAGTCTTGGGCCAAGCCAATAATGGTTTGATTCAAACTTTGTTCGCCATGATGATAAGCCGTAGCCTCGGAGACGTAACCTCCTAATTGAGACACTTTGATCTGCGAAGACAAGTTCCTCTTGAATACAGCGTAAAGAATCTTCCTCTGACCAGGCTTGAAGCCATCCATCATTGAAGGGATAGAACGGATATTGTCAGCCATAGAAAACAATATAAGTTCCTTGTTAATGAAATCGGAAATAGGAATATTCACCAGGTCAGGATCCAAATGAGTTCCGGGCTGGTAATTTCTCAACCAGTCTTTTCTAGCATCAGCTTTGCTCTTTCCAAATGCAAGTTCAATGGAGGGTTTATCTTCAGCTTTGAGTTCCTCAAAGATTTTCTGATGCTTGTCCAGCTCTGAGAAATACTCTCTGCCTTCAGTTAGTTCGGAGGAACCTAAACCCTTGTAGTACTTCTGCTTCCAGACGCACGTCTTTCCGTCTGTATCTCTCCAGTGCTCATATTGAGGCATAGTATAAAAAGGGATGGTTTTGATCACAGTTTTTCCTCTCATGACACGAACTTTAACAATAGGAGTAATGAACTCCAACAAGAAACCTGACACCTCTAGCAAGCCAGGGAACGATGATTCCAGAAAGTTGATAATAAGGCCTTTGATATGACTACCATCATGATCCTGATCTGTCATTATCATAATATGGCCATATCTCAGCCCATTCACATTTTCATACTGCTTTTTATGCTGAAGGCCAACAATTTGCTTAATAGCCTGAATTTCCGCATTTTTCATAATTTGCTCATGGGATGCATCACGAACATTAAGCAGCTTACCTCTAAGGGGAAATACACCGTAATAGTCTCGGCCTACCACGGCTAAGCCAGCCACAGCAAGAGCCTTGGCTGAATCACCCTCGGTGAGAATCAGAGTACAGAGGTGAGACTCTCTTGTGCCGGCTTTATTGGCATCATCTAGCTTAGAATATGCGGTAATCCTTTTCTTCTTACCACCATCAAGTTTCTTGAGCTCTTTATCAGCATTTCTATTGGCAACTTCAAATAAGCTGTCCAGAACTCCAGTGTTGAATACCTTCTTCATGAACGCATCATTGAGTTCACATTTTGATCCGAAAGCACTTACTTTGGTTGTAAGCTGCTCCTTAGTCTGTGAGGTGAAAGCAGGGTTCACAATAAGACAGTTAATAAACACAAAGAGATGGCCCCTTATCTGAGAGGGTTTAACAGCAGCCAGATTTTTATGCTTCTTCTTGACTTGATCTGCAATTTTGTTTATCAGCTGATCTGCAATGTAGTTCACATGCGTGCCTCCAGATGTAGTAGCGATAGAATTCACAAATGACACTTGCTGGAATTCACCACCACCTGTCCTGGCAAATGCAATTTCCCATCTATCGCCGAATTTTTCGTAGACGACAGTGGGGGGCTTGGCAGCAGGAGTCCCTTCATCCGCTTCAGCAGCAGGTAAATCTTCCTTCTGCTGTTCCTGAAGTGCTTTAACAAAAAGGTCAACATAATTCTTGAAATTCTTGATTTTGATTCTCTGCTTGTTTAGATTCACCTTAATATCAGCAACCGAGCCGGCCAGATCATAAACTCTTCTCTTCATAACACCAACTATGTCATCGTCTAGTTTGTCCATCCCAAATAGTGACAAATCAGGACTGAATGTGATCTTGGTGTAGCTATCAGAGCGGGTATCTTTAGTGATTTTGGGCTTCCCACACGTGGACATGTGGTTCGTCCATGTCTGTATGTACTTCTTTTCTTGGTTTTTATCCACAGTTTCGATTGTGAATTGGTTCGAAAAGATATTACAGAGCTTTGCACCGAAACCATTTCTGCCTCCAGTTACCTTCTCTTCCTTATCGTCATAATTACTTGAAGTAAGTAAATTTCCAAAGATCAATTCGGGTATATAAATTTTTTCCTTCTCGTGTATTTCAATAGGGATACCACGACCATTATTATAGATAGATATCTTGTTTTCTTCCTGCAGAATCTCAACGTTCAAGGTATTCATATTGGAGTCCCTGATTTTATTATCAGCCGCATTTACTAGAATCTCGTCGAATATCTTATACAGCCCTGGGACAATATTAACTGATCTAAACCGCATGGCTTCTGCTTCAGAGTCGTAAACCCACATCTTCGTTTCCTGGTGCTCAATTGAGCCAATATATGTGTCGGGACGCTTGAGGACGTGCTCTAGCTGGGTGAGCTTTTGATACTGCTGAGAAGCATTTTTGCCTTTAGCCTTGGATTTCGGTTTATCTGGGGTATTCTCCACTTCTCTCAAAGGCTCGGGAGTGGCTTCTACAGATGAAGATGACTCTGTTTTAGACTTTTTTGTTGGTTTCTTGGGGGCAGCTTTCTTTGGGGCTGATTTTACTGGCTTCTTCGGTGCTTCCACTTCGAAATCGCTGTCATCGTCTTCGACTTGGACCGAAAAGTCGTCGAAACTGTCATCCACCTCAAAAGCACTCCTTTTTTTTGAACCCGGAGGAGTTATGTTCTCTTCATCGTAGAGTGACATTGCTACCAAAAGACTGTGATGAGTGTAGTAAAACAATGATATTGGAACCCTCGCAAATAAACACGACGCGTGGGAAATGGTTGCCTAAGCAACAAGGGCAACAATTGCAGGTCACCTGACCGTGGAGCTTAAATATAGTGCAGCCGCCCCCTAAGGTTTACTTCAGGTTGCTACCTACAAAGAAACACATTAACGGCCCGGCAGATTGAAACTGGTAGTTAATTGATTTATATAACATTAAAGGTTCTGTTTATTGGTTAGTTGAACTATATACAGGCCATACACGTCAAAAGTCCCCCAGATATCTCATTACTACTGCTCATCTCGTTTTATTGCGTTACCCCACGAAGATGCCAAAGGTACTGAAATTCGCCGCCGTCGGCGTCATTGGCGTCGCAGGATATTACCTTTACCAGTCACAGGTCACTGGAAAGAGAGCAGACGTACTTGCTCAGCAGGATTGGCACCGAATTACCTCATCTGGTGATCAAAAGGTTCAGGAAGCGCAGTCTGATGCCCAGAAACAATGGAACCAGCTGAGCTCATCAGCCCAGCAGACCTACAACTCTGCATCGAAACAAGTAGAGGATGCCAAGGTGGCAGCCGAGAAACAGCTGAAGGATTTCCAGGCCGATGCCGAAAAGAATGCCAGCAGTCTTGCCAGCAAGCTCAAGGGCGAGAGTGATGCTGCAAACCAGAAGACCAAGGGCTGGATTGACTCCATTTCCGGGTGGATTAGTGGGAAGAAGTAGGGCCCCTCCGTCCTTCCTGCGCCCCACCGAGGGGCAACAAGAAGAGGAGCCGAATCTTTGTAAACCCCTCTAAGAAGATGAAATATAGTTTACTCGTAATAGCTTTATAGTCAGACGACCTATCGCTGGAGAATATATACAAATATTTTATTTAAAGTCTCAAGGTAAGCTGACGGAAGAGGGGGGCAGGCTTATTACTAGATGCGTGCCGGAGGTGGTGTTCCCTAAAATGCCTAATGTAATGCGGGCCATGTGATTTGCAACACCGTGATATCCCCGCACATAATTGGGCAGATCTTCCGATTATAATCACAACCGTGATCTGGATCCGGAGTAGCGTATTTTCCCTTATACTTCCCTCTTGATACTTTGGTATTTCTGAAATCCTTTAGAAAAAACCCACGCCAGCGCTGTGACGCTTTTCTGTCTCCCTCCCCCACCCACTGTGCTTAGGCTTACTTATTCATCGTTAGGCTGTAATACCACAATCCACCCTCCACCACTCCACCAGTGCTGTAAATGGCTACAGGCAGTGACTTCAGCAAAAAACGGGTCCCTGTGCTCGCACTTTCGCCACAGGCCGTTTCACAGCTTGATCCTTATGAGCCCGCAGTATTATACTCCCTATGGTCTGCTTTCACCCGCTGCACTGATTCGATCGAAAATGGCAGACGGTTGGAGAATATGAGCTGGAGGCTCTGGAACAGAGACGTCCTCAACTGCTCCAACAACAAGAACAATAGCAGAACCCACGACGAAGTTGCCGTTACTTCTGCTCACACTAGCAAGAAGCTTTTAAACAGTATCCAGCAGAAGCCTAATCTGACTCCAACTCTGCCTGCGGTATCTCATTTTGAAGAAGGCTTGGAGTCTCCCGGCTCTGGCTCAACCATACCAAGCTCTTCAGTTAAGAGGCCGCCACTGGACCGCAACAGAAGTTCGTCCCGCACCAGAAAAGAGGGCTCCGGCTATTTTACCAGTGTGCCTCGTCCGCATGGCCAATCTCACAGCGACAGATCACCTTCTGGTGGTCTTAGAAGAAACTCATCCTCCTTCATCAGAAAGCGCAGATCTCAGCACACAACTCCGACTACCGGCTCCAAGCTTGCAAGTGATGTAAAACCGCTAAATCAAAACTCAAAAGAGGTCATGGTGGACAAAAAATCCAATTTGAAGCCTGAACATTCGAGTAGCTCGTTTGGCCGACGGTTGTCTCACCAACAAATTCAGCACATATTTTCATTATTTAAACCGGAAAAGGAAGAAGAGGACTACTGGAAGCATCTATGGGAAGAGAAAAGAAGGAATAAACATAAAAGTTCGCCCTCTGTCAAATCTTCAAACCTGCCTTCGGCGAGCTCGACTGGCCCACCTAGGCATGCGGCTCGCCCGATCAGCTCACCGTCGGCCGGCAACCTGGCGAGAAGAAGTGCCACTAGTATGGGCGTAGCTGAAATTGCTGCTGCCGCTGTGGCTCCTGCAAAGAGGCCCTCTCTTTTTGCTAGAAAGTCTACTACAGCTATGATCGATTTTTCGGACAGTTCGGATGACGAAAGTGACAATGATTCGGACCTATCTGAGCGTGGTCGGCCACCTCTACCGAGAAGAAATAATACTTTTACTTCTATTGTCAGAGGATTTTCACCGTCAAACATATCGGTGTCTGTGGTTAATAGATCTCCTAATATGCCTCCTCTTTCTGCCAAATCAGACGAGCCTAGTGCTCTCAAAAATTCGGTGTCGTCAAATTCTTCGGGAAAGTCGCAACACTTCCAGGCTACTAAGGCTAGGCCCGACAAGATGGTTAGAGAAAACATGTTTTTTATAGAATCATCGCCTTCGGACAATGAAGCATTTGGTGGTGAGAGTTTGTCCTCAAATGAAGGCAGCAAAACATCGTCGTCAAAGGCACCGCCCAAGCCGAAAAGGTCGGTTTCACCAAAACCTCTTGCTCCGGAACCTCAAAAGCCCAAAGAGGCTCCAAGAGTATCCTTATTTAACAAATCTCGGTCTACTTCAGCAATTTCTTCTAATATCAAAGAAAAATACCATGCTAAGAGAAACGAGTCTACATTCATTGAAAAGAGCTCTGAAGAAGATGAATGGGATTCTGTCGATGAAAGCGACTACTCTTTTGATGAGAAGAGTCTGGCTGCTCGAGATATGGAGTCAAAAACTGAAGAACACTCCAAAAAACCACTAGTCAGGTCATCTCTTCTCTCGTCCATGTTCTTGAATAATCCTGAGCTAGTAGAGAAGCAAAGTCAAGAGCAAAAACAAAAGATGCTAAGGAAAATGCGAGAGGCTCAAGACGCATCAGCAACTAGTACAGAGCGTCCTGCTGGTACCGAGGACTCGGTGTCACCCGATAGGGGACTCCGCAGTGTGCTATCGAATCATGCAGAAGAGCACCATGGCAGCCTGCCTACAGATATTTTAAAACCTGAAAAGAGTATCTCGGACTCATCTAACACTGCCACTTCTCCAAGGACTACCAGAAGGAACATGCTTGCTACCGAACTCTCAGAATCTGTTAGAAAAAACCTTCTCTGGGAGCGCCAAAGAGCTGCTGCTCTTAACTACGTTGCCCCTACTGTTCAGCTGGGCTCGACTGATTCAGGGAGAGGGGTAGTAGCATTAAAAAGAAGTCATACCTCAACTGGTGTGCCTTATGTTAGAAAATCATCCATGGACAATCCAGGCGGTGAGTCTTGGAAAGAGCAAATGGATGATAGCAATGTAGATTTTAATTACCATGCTAGAGGATGGTAATGCATGTATACCAAGATGCATCTCGCAGCTACAAAGATGCTCTATATGTGTAGAAGCTGCTGATCAAAGCTGTTTTGTTTGGATTATACCTCACCTTTTTATCATCATGCCGATGTATTAATAAATTATTACCGATGCATATGTCATATATACTTCTATCTGAATCAACCATCGAGACTTCAGACTTTGCCTCCTCTACCTAGCAGCTTTGTACTCCACTTCTTTTTTTTGGGCAGTATTCCAAGCCCATCATCGCCAAGCTCAACCTTCACCTGTCCCACGGGCATTAAGGACACATCTCGCGAGGCTCTAGACATCGGTGAATCCGGAGAAATTTGAGGCGAGCTACCCTGCAAGGACAGATTGGACAAAAGTGCCTTGTCGGCCGAGAAGTTAAGAAGATCATCAGAAGAGGAAAATTCGGCTGACGATTGCTTAGACAAATCCCTAACAATAGCAACCTGGGTGCTTACAGGACTTGGGGCAAACTTAGTCGTAGCTAAGCAAACCTGGGCCCGGTCAGGTATATATCTAAGAGGTGTTGCCTGGATCAGCGACTCTATCTCATCGCTATGAATTCTTTCTGGTTGCTCTAATTTGTGAGAGATGCTATTCTTCAGCTCATGTAGTCTTTCAAGTTCATGGATAACCTCTTTCAATCCACTGTCATCCGGTGACTCTAAATCTATCGGTGCCTTCTCATGCCAGAACTCAACCAGCCTAGCCAACGATTCATACTTGTCGATCAGATAAGGATTGCTCAGCTCGTCACCCATTTGCGGCAACACAGGGGATTCCTTTGCTGGTCTATCGTCGTAGTAATCACAATTTAGGGCACCGGACTTGTCAATAAATACTCCTTTAGATGCCAGTTCAGAATCATCGACTATTGCCAGGGTGACATGGTCATAAAAGGCTGTTAGTTCAGATTCATACTCGAGAAAGAATTCGTTCATCGGAATCATCCACGGCTCTTTATACCCGAAATGAACACGATTTGCAAATCCCTGGGTCATCTTGGTGACAAGCGTCAAAGATCGTTGAACCTGAGGCGAAGGTAAGGATCTGATAAGGTCAAACATCTTAGGATTCAGAATAGCGGGACAAAAGAAACGCAAAAACAGAAAACCGGAGACACCATTGTACACCACTGATCGCTTGTCTTCCTCTGAAGAGCCTTCTTCAAACAGTAACTCTGTAATTGTAAGGCGAAGCTTTCGGAACAAGATTTTGAATGAAAATGGCATTTCCTTCAACGAGGATGTGATAAGTGCCCACAAAAATTGCATATACTGCTTGAGCTTCTTCTTATTTTCCTCAATAAATTCTTCCGTGGTTTTGCTCTTATTGTTGATTGCCTGAGGAGTTGCCGGAATTCTGTCGGGATCAATCTCTAAGAATGCTCGATTTTCCACAAGCTTCCGGACAAACGTACCAATAACTTCATTGAGATACTTTCGCCCAACAGTCTTCATGTATCCCTCCATACTCTTGGTGAGGATACTATTTCCTCGGAACAAAGTGTTCTCTACGTTCTTTCTGAAGTCAGTATTACCTGCCTTCGCCTGAGATAGAACTTGGGCCTTAATCTTCACAATTTCATGATCAATCAAGCTGCTTAACCATTCTATGCCGAGAGATTTTGTTAGGAAGAACTTCAAACAAATATCACTGACAATAGCAGTGTTTCCAGTGACCTCTGAGATATGCACCGTCGACTTATTAGACAAATTCAGCAATAACTCTTCCAGCTTGCTATAATGTTTGCCATGAAGTACCGGTGTTTCTTCATATTTGATCTGTAGGCCCAGCTTCAGTGTGAGTGCTGAAGAGGAAGTATTATTCATCTGCTCAAGAGATGGATCTGAGCCAATCTTCCTTGATATGTTAATAGAAGATTCAGAGGCATTTTCAGTATTTGGGTCACCCCTCGTGACTACGACCCATTTTTCGGTGTTACCTGATGATTTTAGATCTTCTTCGGTGAGTTTCACGTAGCCAATAACCGGATCAATAGAAGGGCTAACTCTAGAGCCCAAGCGTCTCTTAATAATCAGGTGCATAGTGGGGCACAATACGGGGAAATCCTCAAACTCAAAGTCTTCTCGCCAGAAGGGAGCTTTCTTTCCCCAATTGACGAACGTCCTGCACCAAACATGGTTCTCAAACTCAATTTCAACATAGGAATCAAGGAAGGGCAGCGATGTTGCCGTAGCTCGGTCCTGAGTAGATACATCAGTATGGCTGACATTGGTCCGATTAGAATAAGGCTTTTTGTTGCAATCATCTACTCGTCCCTCAACCACCCTTATTGATATCTTTCTAGACATTCTAATACCATGTGATAAATCACCAGTAGTAGGAGCAAATACTCTCTTCTTAGTAAAAGCTCGCAGAGCTGAAAACCAATCTTCATATTGCTGATCAGATGCGAATTTTAAGTATACAGTCTTGGGCCCTGCTCCATTTGTGAACACCAGATTGTCTTCCATCAGGCCCTCCGTAGTCTGGGTATAAATAACGCCATAATCCTCAAATAGAGAATAATGAATTTTTCGAACGCTCGAAGTAAGTATCTTTTGAAAGTCAATAGACTGAAGAATATTCCCGTCCTCCTCGTCTAGGATCTGTAGAACACCGGTTTTACTCAAGACAGCCACGATATTCTGCCAGCTGTCTTCCAATTTGAAAACTGACGACCTCTGTGAATCGGTATCGTTAGTATTCTGCAGGTTGGAGATTCTCTGGTTCTTTCTCCTGATATTCGGAAAGTGAGCTTTGCAGTGACAGATTAGCAAGTCGTCTTCTGAGGTATCGGCATCTCTGTAGTCGTCAGCATCGTCTTCAATTCCTACTGTAGCAGAATAGTCTAAAATGCTGGATGTCTCAGGAGTGCCAGGGGCGATTCGATTTCTATTTGTGCCAGGTGTCGAAGGGGGGGCCGATTTACTAATCGACGTGGACACTTTAGTAGACATATCTGATCTGGAACGCTCCAAACTCGTAGAATTCTTTTCAGTAATATCCTGGCTTACTCGTGGTATTATTGGGGGCACGTAAGTTTTTGAGATGATGCCCCCAGGTCTCAGATTAGTCCACAGTAACAAAGTAGCAGACCAATTCAAGAATTCCGACTCAGACGGAGGACGCAAAATGGCATGAGAGCACCCCGATTGCGGAGGATTTACAATAATCTCAATATAATTCTTTTTTGGTGAAATAACAATCGAGCAGGTTTGCAAACGATGAATGGTCAGGGTCTGAGAAGAGCTTCTAAGGGTCAGAGTACCAAAAGAAGATAGGCGGCAAGAGCCACTGAGAAGTTAGTAAGGTAAGTCAATAGCCAAGCGGAAGGTATATATATTGTATACAAACACGTTGCCAGCAAAACGCGTCTGGGGTGGTGGGTCCTTACCTCTTCCAATCGTGGTTTAGCATGCTGATCCATTGCATATCAGTCCCACTTTCGACGGAATGGAGATTACGCATAGCGTCAGTGAGCTGGGACCGGAGTTCAAGCCACTGTTGCTGAACCTCTTCGTCGGATTTCTCATCTTCTTGGATCGGGCTGGACAGAGTACCTAGGAGCTTTCTGGCCTGATCTTGATCTAGCATCGGGGAGACATTAGCAGGCCTTAGCTTCAGCGTCGACATTGTTCTTTTAACAAAGGACGAAGAGCGAACAGGAAGGGGTGCAGCGTCGGGTCCGGTTTTCGTATGGCGTTGCTTCGAGTTGTGGCTTTTGTGCTTGCTAGACTGTCTCTGGATAAGGAGCGAAGAGGATCGTTTTCGACGAGATCGGCGATCTCCTGATTGTTGGCGATAGAGAAAAGGAGGGTCCAGTGACTTGGAGCGCGGCGTTGGGGGGAGTGATTTGTCAGCAAATGATGAAGATACAACCGCAGAAGCGTTTAAGTGGAACAGCCGGTCCTTCTTGGCTGTGGTCTGGCGAGAGGTCGTGGTACGTTGGTTAGGCCCGCCTTGGTGGTCTCTCTGTGGTTGGTTTTGGTGTGGTTTTGTCAAGGGGACATCACTCAAATCGACAGGAATGCTGAAGGCTGGCTTCGCCCTCGATTTGGATTTGGGTTTAGATTTGGATCTGGCTTTCTCATGCCTCGCGTGGGATTTGGCGCTAGTTTTGATGTCCGACTTCTTGTGAATATTCTTGGGGGTTGTTTCTCTACTGGTTAGAGGTGACGAACCGGCAAAGCTCATTGTGGTAGATGCACTGGTACTGGAAGAGGGCGACGATGACATAGTGCTATTCGTCTACAATCGAACGAGCAACTGTGGGACAAGTTAACTAGCGAGGTACTTATAGTGTCTGAATGAGGAGACTCGAGTTAGTGTCGATATTCTTCTTTTTTGTGGTTTCTGCCAGTTTCAACCTCGCTGATAGCAGTTTGGTTAACCAGTACCAACTGATCGAGAGGCGGGCCTACTTCACAGATGGTTTGATCATACCTTTTGTACCGTAGACTGTTATATGTGCAGATTTCAAAGAATATATATACCTGGTCTATAAAGGATATTTGCTGGAGAATGATACGGTCGATGCTCTCTTCTATGCGTGTGAATAGTGTGCCTGACTTGGAGCAGTGATCGTCTAATGCTACCCGAAACTGGTACTACGAACCTCATTATATACGTACGCCGTTTCCTCTTGTACGTCCCCCTGTAACGCATACATCCCTCGGCAGGTTTCCTGCGTCTATCACCATTTAACTGTCTCTCCTTTCTCTCTTGCATTGCCCTCAGAATCTGCAACCCTTAAAGCCCTCGTCTCAGGGGAACCAACGCTAAAAATGTCGATCTGCACCCGCCAGTCATCCCCACGAATCACCACCAGGCTAGTGCAAGTCTGCAAGATCCGTCGCCCAGTCCTCATGCTACGTATTTGATCCAGAGATATATATTTCTGTCGTCAAATCTACATTCTCTCTCATACCCCCAGTGTTATGGCGAACCTAACTTGTCCGTTCCAAATGCATTCCCAGATATGTTTTTCTTTGCTTTTGCTTCCGCATCAACGGTTTCGCTACCAAGCGAAAAATGTATGTCTCTCACCACCATCGCATTTTACCACCTTTGAAACCACAATCCTTCCATAGAATATATTTATTACACGTATCACAAAATGCCGTACAGATTCGGTTCACAGCGTTTGTATTCTATACCGTACAACTAATTTTTAGAATTCTTTCCGTACGCCGTCGCCATATTTTCAGAGTTGCATACTCCCCTCATTCTCAGCCTGATTGACAAAGGGGCACAGCTGAAACATGACGAATCATACCGCTACTACACATGCCGCCAGGCACAATCCGCTGCCACTTCTGCCTTTTTTGGCTATCTGACCTTCGCCCCTTGGCAAGGGGTGCAAGTGGCCCAGGTTTGCGGCTGGCTCAGTTTTTTCTCAGTGGGCCCTTGCGGAGTCTTCTCGTTGGGCTCACTTAGTCGTACAATCCAACTTGACTTGCAAATGACGTACTAATACTGACCACGTCGTCATCGTCTTCCGCTAGTTCATCCAGTAATGAATCTTCTTCTGCCCGTTCCAATGATCGATTCAACCGCTCAATCCTGTCAATCATGGAATTACCTACCTTTGGGCTCTCATCTGCCTGCCTCATCTTAGCCCGATTGACCTCCTTCCAATCGGCAGTCAGATTGTATCCCTCGGGCTGGGGATCGCCAAAAGGCAACCCTCTTCCACCAAGGCGTCCACTGAACGCAATTTCAGTACTAATAGACGTAGTATCATCCGCAGCCGGTGCACCACTGTCGGCTGCGTACGGTAGTGGAGGGTAGTACTGATTCCCGGCATGAGCTCCCGGGCCTTGCGAGGCCAAACCGTCCAAAATAGACAGTCGTTCTCTTAGTCTATCATCAGCCATCTTATTCATCAGGTTCATGGGAATTTTAGGCTTTGAGAGCGGAATACTGCACTCTCGCAATGCATTTAATGATCCCTCTAATAAGCATCTTCGCTCTTTGAAATGAGCCAACAAATGAGACCACAAAGTATTCTTAGACAGGACTCGAGGGTTTCCAATGATTATCAAGCCGTATTTGGCTCGAGTGATTGCAACATTCATTCGTCTTGGATCGCCTAAGAAACCGATTCCTTGTGTTTGATTAGATCGAACGCATGACAACACAATGTAATCTTTCTCTCGACCTTGAAAAGCATCCACTGACTCAACCTCAACTGCTTGGTACATTTCAGGGTCGAATGATCCACTGGACGTCATGACTCTTGTAATATATGCCCGCTGACCCTCATAAGGAGTGACAATGCCAATTTGAGATGGCTCCACACCAGATTTGAACAGCCGAGTGACAACCTTCTCCACGTTTGCTGCTTCGGATCTGTTCAAAAACGATGTACCAGATCCAGATAGCTCCTCATAGCCGATATTACTCCAGAAAAACATCGGCTTGTTAACATCAGGCCAGGGAAACTGCATTCCTGGCCGAATTCTTTGCTCCGAGGTAACACCATTCTGTAAACCACCGTCATAAAACATGTTGCTAGGGAACAATGACAAACAGGGGTGCATTCGGTATTGTATCGCCAATCTAATTGGTGCCATTCTAAGTACCACCAATCTCTCAAACAATGACTGAGATAATCCCAGCTTATCAGCTTCTTGGCTCATCACAACGGGTCCCAGCTGCTTATGATCACCAACAAGTATGACCTGCTTGCACCCATGAACAATGGGGATCAAGCATTGAGGTTCAGTGGCCTGTGTACTTTCATCTATCAGTACAGCTCTGAACCTCATTTTCTTCAGTCTAGCGTCACCAGCACCAGCACAAGTACAGCATATAACATGGGCACGCGATAATACATTTCTTTCGGCATCTCTCATGAGTTTGAAGTACTTTTGCCGATCTCTACTGTCTAGCTCACCCAGCTCGCTCTTCAACGCGATCAGCTTAGCCAATTCGCTGAGCTTACCGGATTTGGTGGCAGCATGATTTTTGGTAACAAGTCGATGCAAGGTTAAATGTTCAACTCTGCTATCAAGATTCTCTCGTGAACGTGCAGTCATACGCACCACTGATAATCCAGTCTTAGAGATCCTTTCGGCCAATTGATCGACAGCCACATTAGATGGAGCACAAACAAGGATAGGCTCCTTGTATAGTTTGCAGAGCTGGTAGACAATAGAAGTTGACACTACCGTCTTACCAGTACCGGGAGGACCCTGGATCAAAGATAAGGGCATCTTCAATGCCTGTTCAACAGCATTCAATTGAGAAGGATTTAAAGGGGCAATTCCAGGAGCAGATAAATTCGTAGGTATTTTCACATCCAAAAGAAGATCATCAACATCATGGCCCATCAGTTTGTGATATACGTATGAAGAGACAGAAGTATCCTCTGTAGCAAATTTTCTAAGAGCATAGTCCATTCTCTCGAAAGTAGTGGGATGCCACACGAACTGGACCGACCAGTTAGTGGTAAACTCAGTTGGGGGAGGCTTATTTTGTGGTCTTATCTCGACCGTGATATTTTCAGATATATTGTCAGGGACTTTAGTAACAATACCCTTATCTTCCCATTCAGGACCAAATCCTTCAAACTTTAACACCATGGTATCGCCGACCGATATTTTAAAGTCTGCGCTATCAGCAGATGTAGCTAGGTTAAAGGTAGCTAGATACTGGTTGCTGAGACCGATATCCCACGATATGGTGACATTGCTCTGAGACTGAGATTCCGTAAGCATTCTCTCATAATCTGATTCCAGCTCAATTAGAGGGGCAAAGCAATTCTGATACTCATATCCATCGTGATACCTGAGCTTAATGGGAGCCAATTCAATTTTATCCTTAGGTTTGGTATTCAAGTCTCTAATGGTCGCTTCACGGTTAGTCTTCCATAAATCCTCCAACTTATTCATATCGCCACTAGAAATGTGTCTAGCATTCAGTTGTTCCTTTTCCGAAGGAGTAGCTACTATCCATTCTAGAAAGCATCTGTCTTCAATAAGAGGCTGCCATTCAGAAGAATCCCAGTTAGTGGATCCCGATGATCCAGAGGCACATGGGTGTCGGCAAAGGACAACCACTACAGATTCCGCCTTTGCAGATATGAATCCTAGAACAAAAATGTTCCTATTGCCGCAGTTGTAGCACTCAAGAGTTATGCCGCCCAGCTGGGAATCAGGATGAAGAGCTACCAGCTTGTGTTTCGATCGAACAAGGTGGTTAACTATATGAGAGCCACCATTTCCAGCCCCTCTAGAATTACAAAACCATTTGTTGCAGGTGAAACATTGGGCTACGCACGAAGAATTGTGGATTCCACAATAGCTAGATGTTAGTGACAATTAATGGCGCTTTGACTAATATTGCAATACCAACCTGCATGCGTATTCCGGCAAGTCTTCTTCACTAAAATCCTCGTCGTCCAGGACAGATGGTGCAATATCTCCCATTATACTAGCAGAAGTACTGTGAAGCTGAATCGATCTGTTATCATCGATTGATTCCAGATCTGAAATATCGCCAGATGCAGAATCATCACCCGAATCAGGGGGAGGAATATAAAAATCACCTCCACTAGACCTCCCTTGATACAACACATCTGACACTACCGATTCCGTGTCGGAATCGGCAGAAAACTGATTGCCCATATGAGAAAATGCGTCCATGGTAGATCAGCTAGGTCAAGAGGTATCTCCACAACGACGGCTAATTTTAACTTCTGCTTTTAAGGGGGCTACAATTCACAACAGTACCACCAAAACTACTGCAGAACTGCTACTTCACCGCAAAAGAGCGAAATATCTCCTGGTCCAATCCTTCAAGACTGTGTTGGGTATCTGTTAAGAACATTTGAACGCAGTAATAGACTCGATTGTTACCCGGCTGCGGCTTCTAGCGGTATGAAAATCTGTAAAAAAGCCCCAGCCGTGGTACAAACGAAAAATATATTTTTTGGCTCCGATCCAACGACGCTCAACTTGCAGGAATCAACACAATGTTGCGTAGACGTGCCAGAGAAAGAAGAGAATATTTATATAGGAAGTCTGTCCAGTTGCAGGATGCATCTTTGGCCCAGAAGAGGCAAAAGTTAAAGGCTGCTCTGGCCTCTGGTAAGCCTCTTCCTAAAGAACTGGCCGAAGACGAGGATTTGACAAAAAATTTCAAATTCGACGAAAGCTTACAGGATGAAGTGGATGACGAATATAGCGCTTTGAGTGGTATTCAGGACCCCAAGGTAGTAGTCACGACTTCCCGAGATCAAAGTTCAAGGTTGGCTCAGTTTGCCAAGGAGGTGAAGCTGCTGTTTCCCACATCGGTGAGAGTTAATAGAGGTAATACCGTTCTGCCATCGCTAGTGTCAGCTTGCCAATCTTCAGGAACTACTGATCTGGTGGTACTACATGAGCATCGAGGTGTCCCTGCCTCGATGACTATTTCGCATTTCCCTCATGGACCCACTGCATCTTTCTCTTTGCATAATGTTGTCCTGCGACATGATATTCCGAATATGGGCAACCAATCCGAGGTTTTTCCTCACTTGATATTTGAAAACTTCACATCTCCTCTTGGAAAAAGAGTGGAGCAGATACTTAAACACATGTTCCCTCCAGGAGTCAAGAAGGACTCGGCTCGAGTGATAACATTTGCTAATGAGAACGACTACATCAGTGTCCGTCAGCATGTCTATGTCAAGACCAGACAAGGCGTAGAGCTGGCTGAAGTTGGACCAAGATTCGAAATGAAACTGTATGAACTGCGTCTGGGTACTGTGGAGAACCTAGATGCCGATATCGAATGGAAGCACCGTGCTTTTGTGCGAACTGCAAATAAAAAGAACTATCTGTAACATTCATCAGTGGTACTATAGTGACAGCAGGCAGAGGTGATAAATTATGTAATATTATATGAATAAAAAACTTTACGGAGACCGATAACTATTTTGCCTACGCCTGATGGTGATGAGCAGCAAGCTCCCCGGTATTTCGTCGAAGAGTCTCACCCATGGAGCTAACGTTAACTAGCTCTTCAGTAGATTCCTCTATTGGTCCTGCACAAGTAGAAGTAGGTGAGAGCCTTTCTTCAAATCCCCCGGAGGCCCGAGGAACAGAAGAAGACTGGGAGTGACCGGAGTAGTCAGGCACAACAGGAGAGCTGGTCGACTTTGGGCTCATGTAACCACCACGAGTGCCCTCAGACGAAACAACATCTGCATAAGAGTAAAATGTGAGTATATGCTGGTTCTTGTCCGAGGGAATTGAAGTTCGGGCAGGCCTTGAGGAAGTCAGATCGGCCAAGGAGGTCTTCCTGGAGAACGATTTATCAGTACTCGGTGATACCGGTGATCCGCCGTTTGACAGAGTAGGTGAAAGCGGCCTCATTGAAGGAAGGGATAATACATAAGGATCTGCTGAAGAGGAAGAAACAGATCCGCCGGTATTATTCAGACTGGCAAAGTCCGGGGCAGACTCCTGCTGGGGAGACATGGACATATGACGGGGACGGAGAGAGATCACCTCGATTGTATCAGGATCTGCGCTGTTATCAGTGATAGCGTTTGCAGAAGCCTCCAGTACAGGAGGAATGAAATTCTCATTGAGATAATGTCCGGGGATTTTCTGGTCCACAGGAGAGCCAAACTCCTGAACTGATCGTTCGAAAATCAGTGATGACACGGGCGACGTTGATAATTCCAACGGGCCTGGAGGTGACAGACTTCTGTCTCTGGTATCCACAGGGTCTCCGTTAGATGTAACGGAATCCACATTTGAACTGAGCGTGCTAGACATTGTCATTGTTTTTGCTCCATCGATAGCACCCCATTGGTTGGTAGTAGGTTGCTGCTTGCTAACAACGGACAGCGGCGGGCCAGTTGGGTAGTAGTTGTGGGGAGGAGGTGGTCTTGGGACATCTCCATTATCAGATCGGGTGGTACTACCAAGAGCAGCAGCCGTGGCAGAGTTGGGTGATCCAACACCAGGAGAAGACCGACTCGATAAGCTCACGTTGGAAGAACTGGCTCCAGTTGCATAAGGAGCAGGCATTTTGAGCATGGGCTGTTTGGATGCAGACGAGGCAGCACTGCTGCTATGAAGTGGTGTGTTGTTTCGGCCCACCGGCTGTGGTACTGGGAGAGGAGTGCTGTTTGAAATTCCATGCGAATTGAGAGCACCACCAGAGCCATGGACCGCGCCGCCTGCGACTGCTCCAGACGTGGGAGAATCGGGCGAACTAGGGGAGACCTTCTCCTTGCTATTACCAGAGCTGTTATCTTCGCTGTGGCTGTTTCCAACGAAGCTGAACCGGCTGCTGAGTCTTCTCATCATTTTGGTACCGGTATTTGTTCTGATACTGGACGGATAGGAAGGACTGTGCAGTGACGAAGCAGAGTCTGAAGCTTGTCCGAACAGTAGATCGGGATTAGTGTTGAGAATGCTTTCAATAGATAGAGTGCCTGTGGGTGCTGGTGTAGCGGGCAGCGGTTTTCCAGAGCTGCGTCGGTAGTTGTATTGAAAAGAGTAGTTTTGGGTTAAGTGTGGATACTGCGATGCGTGGTGTAACGTAACTTCTTCATCGTACGAGAGGGGTTCTCCATCATCCAAAAAATAATCACCTGCTTAAGTTAGACAAATTTTGTAAAAATACGACCGGTACTTTGGCAGATATAGTCAAACTAGCTCTCTCTTAGAATGCTGGTTTAACCTGGACGGTCCGGGATCCTGTCGTTTCAAAAGTCCATTGTTCTCGTATATCACCCCAAAGCCCTTAGGGTTGTCTGTTCCAATTTGGCAATGTGATGGAACAAATGGGGCGCAACAAACAACCTCCCTGGCTGCACAAAGAAACCAAATCAACAACACCAATAACAGCTGGGTGGAGGACCGGCTTTGCCAGGGATCGCGGGCCCAGGGAGATATATATAGGCGGCTAAGGTATATAAGTAGAACAATGGACCATTAGTAGACATCGGTATTGTGGACTCCAACCGGGAGTTTTTCTGCGGCCCGCCCTTGCTGCACCAATGCCATGCCAATCAGGTCCCAAGAAAAGGGTCCAATAATCGCATGCCAAATCAATACCCATAGTTTGAATATACTTACCGTCAGCACCGTCTTCGAATCCGGTATCTGTCGCTTTTGACTTTTTAGATGTATTGTTCGGTACCGATTTGCTCCTCCGCCAGAATTTCATGGTGTCGGATATATCAGGCTTGCCGTGATAAGCCTTCAGAGGGGATAGCCTGATGAATTGCAGTACTGCAGCGGAATGGTATTTACAAAGCCAGACAAACCAGTAGTCGGCTACGTTTAGCCAATGATCTTCAAAGGAATGAAATTACACAGGTATCGCTTCAAAGGAAATGAACGTCAGGTTGTAGGCCGGTATGAGGGAGGTGGTTGTTAAAAAAAGATGCCGGCAGTACTCAGTACGCAAATGCTCGAAACGAAACACTGTCTGTAGGTATCGACAGCACGCCGAGAGACTACTTGAAAGAGGAAATTCACAGATCCGAGCTCTGTGGGGGTTTTATAACGAATGATCGGTCCAGTTGCTCTAGCAATGTCTATTCGAGCCGAGTCGGAGGTAATGGTCAAAAAAAACGTGTAGAAGTGGCTATCACTCGGGCGGGGGCTGTAACAAACTAGGGTAAAGAGAGACGTCAACAACAAGAAACGGCGAAGCTGTAGTTTACAATCACTAGGAAGAATACACTGAGCTGCAAGGGTAAAAGAGAAAGACTAAAAAAGCACCAAACTATTCTAAGGTTAGATTTGCGTAATTGGGTGAAGGCTCAAAATCAAGGCACCACCCAAATTGGGCCGGAGTAGGCGAGGCAACAAGCAATTTAGGAAACCTCGACTGGCTGGCTTAGCTTGCGAATCCGGTCATGAAACAACCAGATCAGACGTCATCTGTTACCCTCGTGGCTCGGGGGAAATGCGGAGACGTTTATGACTATGTCTTTCCGATAATATAATATTTTATTTAATTCTATCCGCCATGTCTCTTCTTTATTCTATCTCTTTATATTCTGCCATGAGCTTGCGGTCATTGGTGCTGCTCGATATAAAACAAAGACAATGGCCTGCCCAACCACCTGTCAGTATGGTCGCCAAAGGGCCGTGGGCTAAACTTTCACCTTTTCTGGGTAATTATGCGTAGTGGAAGGAGTCTTATCGAGTACGGCCGTAACACTTGCTCCGCCTACTTCTTTGAGCTGCAGATAACCTACTTTTTTCCTGAGTCGTCTGTTCAGCCCATGTTGATCTGCACATCCCAGAGCAAGCAGGGGGTAAACTTCAGCCAGCACAGTCAAAATCGCCTTGGTGCTTTCCCAGTTTATTTATTCTTCCGCCTTGAATCTTATCAGATATCGGTTTTCCTTCATACATCCTCATCTCACTAATTCACTCCCATCGTCGTCCCATTCCGCGCAGCTATCTCATCTCGATTATTCTGGCGATCGTTTTCTGTTTTGGGCACACGGCCCCTGGGCCGCACATCTAAATTTAGCCCCCACATATTTTCGTGGACCCCCGCGTCCCTTCATGATGAATAGAACAAAATATATTACACTGACTATTGGCATATTTATAGCCCCTTCCTTTCCATCTTTACCACCAACTTAATTAAATAGTCCATGAAGTCCTGCATACTGACGTCATCAGTTAGCACTCGTTCACCACCCTCCGTATATCCATATTTCTCCGCGCTGCTTTTGCTGGGATTCAGCCGAGAATATAAGAACCGAGCCTGTGACCCCCGAGCTTCCGTATCGATAAATCTCGGTAGCGGAAATCGGTCAGTTAGAAGGTCTGCTGCGTCTTTACGTGGCTCCTCCAGTAACTTTTTGAAATTCTCGTATTCAGGCTGCTCTTGGTAGCCTGCCTTTCTCCAAGCTGCAATTGTTTCGCCATGGAAAATCAACAGATGGAAGAACGTATCTAGCAATAGTATCCTGTCTGCAGTAACTGATAAGACGTCAAGCAGTACTGGGGCTGGTTCTTGGTCTATCTCGTAAGATGTCAAAGTTGGTTGAACCATTATTGAGCAATTCGTTGTATCTTCCTGGCAGAACACATGCCTATAGTATATTGTTTCATCAGGCGAGTTATTAAATACCTGAAGAAATTGCGACCTTCTCAGATGATAAACAAACTGCGGGAAGTAGGTGAATTGCGGTGCAAGCCTGAATGACGAAGCATCATCCTTGATGAAGTGTGCAAATCTTGCACACAAGTTGATCAAAGTATTATCTATCCACCGGATAATGTCTGAAACTGGCATGCCTTTCTCAGCCTTGTCGATGCATAGTCGTGCAATAACCGCAATCGCAGCTTCCTGATCGAATGAAGTTTCGAACTCCGTGCCGTTACTCAGCGATGGCACGTAAAATGGTCGCGCTACTGTTGTAACTCTCAGTCGGTACACACCACTGGAATGCAGGTAGTATGTTGCAAACTGAACATAACCCTTCGGAGGGCCTTCATTTCCAAGTACTGTTGGAGGATTCGAATGAGCAACGTCAAAGAACACTGTATAGGTATTCGATGGACGTATTCCACACAGCTTCCACTGATTCGTGCCACCCATGCCAACTTCGGTTTCTGCAACGTGAATCCCTTTAATTCCGAGTCCGTATGCGGGGCCTAGCAGACCAGATACTTTCAGTTCTTTGGAGGTTCGTACCGTCATCGTGCCTAAGAATCCCATTTCCAGAAAACCTTGAGTGTCAGTACCGAAAAGGCGAATAAAGCTCTGCTTGAAAATCGATGTTGTGAATGAATCATTAAGAACCATGACTCCGCCAGTCAGTTGAGGAAGGAACCTCATTTCGTCCAAGCCAATTTGATCGTAACAACCGGCAAAAATGTCTACTGTGGTGCCGCATGCGACAGCTCGTTTCGCTAAGTTTTCATAGTATTTGCATGCCTTTTTGTAGTGCTTAGCGTTGTGATTGTCAGCATCAATGTCATTGTGAGATCTCAAAGGGTCCTTTAAAGGAGGATCAACTATCGTTCCAGGGCCAATCGTGGCAGGACCACCGGCAAATAGCATAACTCTTGACGCATTACTGGCAAAGGATCCTTCGAGCATGTGAATGGCTATATTCAAAGCTGCACCCGTACTTCTAAGGTCTCGCTGATCATGAGAAACTTTAAAAGGATTCTGCTGAAGTTGCTCTAGCACATTGGTAATTTCAAACTCCACCTCTTGAACTGGCAGAATATAACGTGCCGCAGCACGTAATGTAGCGGCATTGGCCTGGTTAAATGCAACACCACCACCGCTGGGTCGCAGATCAGGGCCCATGAACCCGAGTGTTTCCTTCACTTGTGATCCAGTATATTCCTTCTTACCGTTAAATGAAATGGTTTTAATGCACTCACTGAAGCCAAGTTCGTGAACATGAACAATTGTTCCAAAGGTGATCAGGCCAACCAAAGCATTTCGAGGCAGTAGGCTGAACGAAACAAGTAACGAATCTTTCAGCGCCTGTAAGCCCTCATTATCCTGACACGTATCGACCACAAACAAGAAAACGGGCGGAATACGGGCAACCTTAGGCAATATATACTCGATGGTCGTAGAATCAGGACTGAGCTCGCAAGGCAGGTTCTCAGGTGTAGCGTCGGCATATCCAGGAGGCAGAAAGTTCCGATTCATGCATAGTCGACAGTTCCAGACCTTGGACTGGAAATCAACTTGGCAAAAAGGATTCAAAATTCCATGGCATTTCGCATTGTTACAAGTGACAGGCTCGTATTCCACAACCTTCATGTTTGGGTTGGTATTCAACGGCTTCACCATGGCAGCCAATGGCACCACCGAGCGCGTGGCTTCGGAGGTCGTTGGCGGTAGCACGTTCAGCGTAAATCGTACACCATCGACTTCTTCGAGATCTTCGAAATTCTGTACATTAGCACTGCTCAATTATCTTGTGTGGTGATCAATGTACCTACCATAATGCCTTAAGTATATGGCTATGATCTGGCAAACTCCCACCGAGGTGAGCACATGTTTAAACAGAATCAAAATAGTAAATACGGGCAATTTCGAGGGAAAGGGAACAAAACACGCCAGGTGTAAGGTACCTACTTAGTAATTACATTATATTTCTCTAAGAAAATACTTTCGTACTTTTTATATGCCAGGTTTTGATAGATTTACAATAGAAGCTCCAACGGGTTCTCAATAACTCGCTTGAGAGTCTTCATCCACTCAGCACCAACGGCACCGTCCACAACCTTGTGGTCAAAGGATCCGGTCACCTTCATGACCTCTTCAAAAGCAATGCCAGTCTCAGACTCAGGGTCCTCGACTGCCACCTTCTCAACAGTACCGACAGCCAAGATAGCGGCCTGTGGAGGGTTGATGATGGCAGTGAAGAAGCTCACAGCACTGTTCATACCCATATTGGAGATGGTGATAGTGCCACCCTGGTACTCATGAGGAGCCAGCTTGCCATCACGGGCCTTCTTGCCAAGAGCCTTCATTTCGTTGGAAATAGAAGCGAGGCCCTTAGAATCGGCGTTGGTGATGACGGGAGTGATCAGGCCGTTAGGAGTAGAAACTGCCACAGACACATCAACATTCTTGAAGGTTCGAATAACTCCTTCAGCTTCAAGCCAGTGGGAGTTGACCTGAGGAACTTCCTTGGAAGCAACAGTCATAGCCTTGATGAGAATGTCATTGACAGAAATCTTGTATCGGCCATCGGCTTCGGCATTCAAGGCAGCTCTCAGCTTCAACAGCTTACCAACTCGAAGAATGGAGGACACAATATAGTCGGGATTGGTCTGCTTGGACTGAGTAAGACGAGCAGCGATGGTCTTTCGCATGTTGCTGATGGGGGAGTCCTCATAAGTAGCACCAGGGGCAGGAGCGGCAGCGGGAGCAGCCTTACTAGCAGCGGGAGCAGCGGCAGCTGGAGCAGCTTCGGGAGCAGGTTCCCAGTTTTCAACATCCCGCTTAACGATTCGGCCACCGGGACCGGATCCCTGGATGTCCTTGAGGGGAATGCCCTTCTCCAAAGCAATCATCTTTGCGACAGGAGAAGCAAGGATTCTGCCGCCTGGAGCAGGAGAAGAGGAGTCTTTTTTCTGAGAGGATGCAGCATCCTTCTTGGGCTCTTCCTTCTTGGGCTCTTCCTTCTTGGGCTCTTCCTTCTTAGGTTCTTCCTTCTTGGATTCGGCAGCAGGAGGAGGAGCTGCTCCACCAGCATCTTCGACAGTAAAGCTCTCGAAAGCAGCTACATCGCCTTCATCTTCAACATAAACACCAATAGGCTTTCCCACAGGAACGTCCTTGGTGCCTTCAGGCAAAAGAATCTTGGCTAGGTAACCTTCGTCCTGGAATTCAAAGTCCATAGAAGCCTTATCGGTCTCGATTTCAACCAGAGCCTCACCAGGCTCCAGCTTATCGCCAATAGCCTTCTGCCAAGTGCCGACATTACCCTGGGTCATGGTAGGAGATAGGGCAGGCATGTCAATGACAGTATGAGGGGGGAAGGACTTGGATGCATAGAAGCGAGCCAAGTTGGGCAGGGCCATTCGGCAGCTACAAAAGTTAGCATAATGATTTCAATCCAAATAACATCTGGACAGAGGCTTTTCAGAGAGAAGAGTTAGGAATCAACTGGGTGTTGTTCGATTTGGGTTGATCGGGCCTGGCTGAACCCCCACCTAAAAAAGGCAGCATGGCATATTGTTGAGATGCCCCACTCATTTCCGGGCATTCCGACATTAGCCGGCGCTCTAGTAGAAACAGCGAACAAAAATAGTGATACAAATGCTGGATCTGTATCAGTTTCTACTGTCGGAGGTCCAGCCAAGGCTTCTTTTGGAAATACTCTGCGGTCGGCCAACGGATAAAAGTGTCCGGGTTCGCCCATGGCCTGATGGGAGCCAGAGACTGGCCGATTTAAAGCTATTACAAAAGCAAGCCATTGAGAATCAAAGCCAAACCTACTGCTCAATTCGCTTGATGCAGATTCCCAGAATAAAAAGCCCCCCTGATTATTCCAGTCCCCAAACTAGGGGATTGGAACAGGCTCATATCTGCCGCTGGATATAGCAGCAAGTAGCCCATTCCAATAAATTTAGCATATACTTACATAGGAGCCTGTCGAGCGACAGATCGCAACATGGTAGTTCGAGCCAAAACAGCAGCAGCAGACATTTTGCAGGTCAAACAACTAATGATAATACCACCGGGGGATAATTGCACGCTCACCTAACAGCTAGTGGTTGAAAGAATACTAATGTTGTTGAGAAACGCTGCCTTGCTATTTCGTTGGGATGGATTATGTCAGCCACTAACAGAGCGCGCGGCCGGTGACGATCGGATTTGAAATAGCGAGGAAAACGAAAAAAGCGCTGCTGTCTTGGTTGCAGAGATGTAGTATTTCTAAAGAATAATCGTGTATTTGGATACGTATGCAATAAATAAAGTGCAATTGGGCCTTTTCGGTTATTAAAAATCCTCCAGGGAATGCCCAAAGCACCTGGTGGAGACCGACAGTTTGGCGAGCGAGTCTTCATCCTTGGAGAAATTGGCATTAATAGGTCGGTCGAAGAAGGTTGATATTTTCATCTGCTTCTCCTGGAGATCATCGGCCCATTCAATGTCCACACACTTCTTGCGCTCCATAATATCTTTGGTGGTCTGCCAGGAGTACCGGATCATGTGCGACCAGCCAAACACCCTATCGACCGACTTTTCCAGCCATTTGACAGTATTTGGATCCGAAGGATATCCACTACCCCAGGTGGTTTCCCCCACAATGCATTGATCTCTAGTAACCTTTGCACAGATAGACGCTGCACTGACAATAGGATACAGCGAGTCGGCCTTTTTGGCGACCGTAACTTTGATGCCCGGGAATACTCTTGAAAGCTTGTCTTGATACTTCTGTGGAGGACCTACTGTGTCAACGTACACCTCAGTGACATTCACACCTAGCTTAAGAGTCTGCTTGATCAACTCAATAGTAGTATCATGAGCCTGCTCGTTCAAATTGTAGTTTCCATAGCAAATTGGCCGCAACATTCCACTGCATATATCCTGAGCACTCATAACAGTAGTAGCCCATCCAATATTATGGCTCATTTCTTCTTGGTTGCACAGGGCCTTCATTAGTTGGGTTCTCTTCTCAGCCGTCAGCACCTTGGAATCAGCAAACTCAAATTTTCGTAGGTCCTTCTCAAAATCTTTCTTGCAGTAACTCAACGCGTAAACCATAGGTCCGATTACAGGTCCTCGACCAGCTTCATCTACGCCTAGAATACAAGGTGCTGTCAAATCAGATGCAATGTTGATGGGAATTTCACTCAGGAACGTATGCGAATCCTCCTCGCGTTCTGGCAAAGAAGGGACTGCAAAATCAGCCTCTACAGGAGAGTCCCCTTGTATGAAACTTTCTGTAATAGACTCTGTCACAGAGTCTGTGAAAGTACTTGTTATTGAGACTGTTTGCGCTATGCTCATGTTGGATGTACGACGCGAACTTTTGAGCCGCTCCAAGATCTATGCCAAATATATATACACAATATTACAACCGAAGACAGCTTCACTGATAATTCACCACTTTTACACCTCCAAATGATAAAACCTGGTTAATTCTTGTAGATCCCGTTAGCATCATGCAAAGTCGGTCAATGCCTAAACCCCATCCCCCTGTAGGAGGAAGTCCCCATTCCATAGCACTAATGTAGGCGTGATCCGGCACTTGAGCCTCCATATCCAAATACTCCTCCCTGTGTTTGAGTTGCATTCTAAACTTTTCCTCCTGTGCAAATGGAGAATTTTCCTCCTCATATGCATTAGCCAGTTCCTTTCCATTGTAAAACAGTTCAAACCGTTGGCTGACTGTTCTTTGAATTCCATTTATCTCTACCACGGCAGTCTTAGCAAGAGGTGCCATTATTGCGGGATGATTGACAATTAAGGCTGCTGTACCACACTTGGATTCGACAAACTTACCACAGAGGTGATCCAAGAGCTTTGCAGGGCTCTCGGTTTCCTCTGGGTTGAGCTTCAAGCCATTTCGGCTGCAGTACAATCTCAATGCTGCAATATCAGTCAGATCTTCCGGTAAGAGTTCACCCGTAGAATTTTCGATTGTACTAATCATGTCGTATTCAGTGAGACGATCATTTTGAAATACTTCAAGAAACTTTACGGCGTTTTCTCTGTACCTAGGGTGTTTCTCGTGGATTGCCTGTCCCACTTCTGCCAGTATTCCTCGGGTAAGTTCCTTCAGAGCTTCCAAATCAGTATAGGATTGATAGAATTCACATGTAGTAAACTCTGGGTTATGCGTAGCATCAATACCCTCGTTTCTGAAGCACTGACCAATTTCGTATACTTTGTCAAATCCAGAGATAACCAACCTCTTGAGCCACAATTCCGGTGCTATTCGTAATGCCAGCTCCATATCAGAGCCATCCCCTGATAATGCATTACTGCTAGTTATAAATGGCCTTGCAGAAGCTCCACCCGCCATGGACGCCAACATGGGGGTCTGTACCTCGGTGAAACCACGACGATCAAAAAAGCTTCGCATCGTAGTTATAATTGTCGACCTTGCGAGGAGTACGTCTCTGGAGTCTTCATTGGCCGCCAAATCAACCACTCTGTTGTGAATTCTTGAGGTGTCATTCATCTTTTCAGGAAGTGGATGTAAGCATGGAGCAAGAAGTTTCACCTTCTGACTAGCCAAAATCGAAAACTCTCCTCTCTTAGTCTTCCAGGGAAATCCCAGGACACCAATAATATCGCCTCGTCTTAGAAATGAGTGCTCTCGTTCGAAGGATACCGTACTCATGCATTGCTTTAGCTTCTTCCGATTCACAACGACCTGGAGCTTCTGAAAGTCCTGGATCAAATCAATAAACAGCAAGTTTTTCCCCGAAGCTCGAATAGATCTTATTCTCCCTTGTGCCTGTATAATATCACCTTCGACAGGATCAGTACTATGTTCAACCTTATCTGCCCATTTGGATCTTATTTCTGGAATTCTAAATTGGTGGATCTCATCGGTATTTTTGCCAATTAGTGGATACAAATCGCGGCCGCTTTCTACCAGATTCTCCTTCCGATTAGCAAAATCTAATCTTTCATCTTCAGCAGATACTGCCTTTGAAAATGAGCGAATGTTTATACCAGCTCTACGACAAGATATGCCGGCATAGAAGCATTGCCGTAAGATCATCGCTGTTGTTAGAGATCAGCATGTAATATCAAACTGCAAGCACATCAGTGAGAAGATTAGAGTATTTCCTCATGTCCGAAGATCTAAGGATACTTTGATACATTTGTTTTCATCAAATTGCGCTCGCCTGCTACTACATACCTTTTGGTGGAGGACGTTGATGTGATGGAAAATTGATATCAAATAGGACTGTAATATAGCTGTCCTACAAGCGTTATCTAGTAAACTTTGCACATCTACGATACTAATTTGTCGACAGTCCAACATTTATTTAAAATCCTCGCTAATTAACCGGAATATAAAAAAGATAATCTCAGCTCGAAATATACGGGTCTGAGTGGGTATGTATCATCTACCCCAAGCACTGTCCATTAATTCATTCATCATAGCACTATATAGCTCCATCAAGAGGCAGTGTTCGACAGAAAAGCTTGATTTACTGCGTCTTCTTAGCAACCGGTCTAGCAAGCAGTCTGACACCACCGACATACTGTCGAATGACCAGCTTGAAGTTGATCCACACCTGTCGTATTGCAGGAGGGACAGATGGATGGCCCAACAGTCCATCAATTCGTACTTCCCAGGCATGAACGACATTTCGAGTGAATGCTGACTGCTCGTATCGCAGCTTCATGAACAATGCGTAGAAGGTAAAAGGCACAAGGGCAGCTCTTCGCATCGTGAGGGCAGCACCCAGAAAACTCAGAAAGTTGAGAAACTCCACACTGGAAGCAAACATCAGGCTGGGGTCATTGTAGGATCGGTAGAAGTGGTCCAACTGCTTGTATAGACCAGAAGAGGAACTATAACCCAACGCAGGAAGCAGATTGTTCTTGGTGAACCCCACAGCATGGAATAGAGAGAACACCATGAAAGGCGGCAAACTCAGGATAAACGGCTTTGAAAATAACCACAAGAAAGCCAAAAGCATATAATGGACGTTATCATCCCGGACGAGAGATACCAGGTCGATTCGTCTACCGCCGTTGAAATACCCCTGTTGGATGATAATGGCAAAAGTAGCAATGGTAGCAATGTAAGACTCTTTATACCAGATAACAGGGAATTTGGCGGATCTGAATATCCTCAGTGAAAATAATGCGTAATTAAATCCTCCTACCAGCGCTAAGACATGGCCCGTAAACCATGCAAAATGCACCGTCTTCAGTAGAGGCACCAAGCCGGTCTGTGCCTTTTGGGGCGTAGATGATGACATTTGAGTATCCCGCTAACTGCTCTTTCTCAACTAAGTTCCTAATTGCTTGTAAAGGCTCCAGCTTACTCTAGGTCGCCAAATTTGGAGGTTTCTAATTATAATTTACTGGTAAAATCCTTGCACTGTTGACAGGTGTTTTCCGGCGTCTCCTGAAATGAGTTGTGGAAGAGAAATTGCAGGAAGCCGAAGGAAAAGGTGGTAGCCGCCCCAAGACACGAACAGCCGTGCCCCTTATCGGTGAACGCGATGATGATCGGGGCCTCATTTAAGTATATAAACTGCTTGCTAGCTGTATTCAGAAACCAAACTAATAACGACTATGTAAAGCTTTAATCAATATATATAATGGATTATCCATTAACGTAACGAAAATCCCTTCTTCTTCTTTTCCTCAGTGAGCTTGCCTGCCTCTAGCAATCGGACCTTCTTCTCTTCCAAATCCCGCCGTTCCGCCTCCAGCTTCTCCTTCATCTCCCGATGCCGGGCAAAAAGTTCGCTCTCAGACTTCTTCAGCTTCTCTTCCTTCTCCTTGACTCGCGCATTGAACAATTTCTTCATACTTGCCTCCATTTCTGCAAGCTTCTGTTCGTGTCGAATTCGCTCTTCCTCCTGTCTCATGGCCGGGTTGACTTCACGGAACACCGTCTGGTCCTGCTGAATGCCCATCTCTAACAACTTTTCAGTTCGGTAGTTTTCATACAGGACATTGGAGGTTCGCTCTCGCAGCTCTTCCAGATGGTTTCGTATCAGTAGCTGTCGCAGCTTGACAAAGTCGCAATGATCTTCATTGTCAACTTCAATTATACCCCAGGGGTACTTTCTGCCTCGCACTGACCGACCATCGTCGGATGTCACCATTTCAGTAGACCCAACAATGGCGAAAGGAACAGATCCCATCATTTCTTCTGTCTCAGCAATAGTCTCAGCATCGTCATTGTCGTACCGAGGAGGCTCAAAAATCTCAATTCCCTGATGTCTTATATCGTCAAGAACTCGGGTCTTGAATGCCAGCACCTCCTCTTCAGTCAGAGTATCGGATTTGGCGATAACAGGGACTAAATTCACCTTCTTGTGCAGCTTTTTCATAACCACAATGTCGAGCGGCTTGAGAGAATGGCCGGTGGGCTGAATAAAGTAGACACAAGCATGGACCCGGTCATCTGTAATACTGGTTCGATTCACCTTGTTCTCCATCTCAAGATAGCCGTCGAACCGTCGGTCAATATCGTCTACCAGGGGCCTCCAGGCGTCAGTGTTGTTGACAAAGTCACCGAATCCAGGGGTATCAATGACAGTCAGGTGCAGACGGACATGGTTCTCTTCCAAGTCGGCGGTAACAGCCTGGATAGAGATGGTCTTTGCAGTCTCAGCTGCAGGATCCTTTCGTGCCTTGGGAGGGTATAGAGGCATGTTAAATAGAGTAGAGACAAGAGTGGATTTTCCCAGACCAGACTCACCAACCACCATGAGATTGAAGTTGAAGCCCTTCTTCAGGGACTTGACATGATACTGCTGAGGCAGACTGGCAAAGCCCACTGCACCTCCCGTGACCTTTCTTCGAATCAGATGGGTTTCAGACGGGGTAGGGTTGACATTCATCACCGGGTTCCGTATGCTGTTATCCGTGGTAGGCTCGATATTAATCGGAGCAATAGAAGGCGGCTCCGAGGAGGTTTTCGTTTCAATATCGCCAGCGTCTGTGTATCCTGTCATTGTTGATGATAATTCGCGTTGGGTGAGCGCTTAGGTGTTCTCCTGAATTGCTTACAGGCGCCAAATACACAAAGGGTTAGAGGAAAAAATTACAGCCAAAAAGGGTTCTTGTCTGCAATTGAGGTGGAAAATCACTCGGAATTATATCCTCAATGCTACGTAGAAACTGGTTGTTGAACGGTTGTTAGTTCTCGTGCTCGTTAGCTTGTGGTGGACGCGTGTTGCAAAGAAGTCAGGGACAAAAATCAAGGAGTATCCCAAATAGTGCAGTGGTGTTTCAGTGTAACAGGGGAAATACAAGCAAAACGCATTATTCTGTCGACAGATTGGAACAACTACATAAATACACAAGACGAAAATTATCGACAGGATTCCTCCTATTACTTCCCAGAGCTGCTGGCCTGTTCCTGCCGCTTACTGGACTCCTCTTCTGCTGCTGGCGCAGCTTTTCTCTTACGCACCAGCCCGCTGATGTCGTTAGCCCCCGCGATGGGAGCAGCTCCTGAAGCTTGGGCCCCTAGAATACCTTCGATAACCCGGGCCTTTTCCTCGTTATCAGCAGCCTTGGTCTGTTTAAGCTCGTGCAGTTTGACGCTGAGGTCTTTGATCAAGTTGGCATCCTTTTTTCCTCCCTCTTTTTCCTGCTTTTGGCCCAGTTGTTCAACTACTTTGATAGTTTGCTCCAGCTGGTGAATAGCCTTATCCAGGTGATTCAGGCTCCCGGAATCCAACTCATGTGCCAGAGACAGTCTGAAATGGGCCTCAGAAATAGCTGTAGATACCTTATCATACAGTTTGAGTTTGAGCTCCAATGCTAGCTCCAGATCATGCACGGCTTCGGTGAAATTTTCCGATTCAAGAGAAACATCCCCCAGTAGATCATAGGTATCAGCCAACAATGTCTGGAGCTTTTTAAGATCTTCTTCAGGCTGATTCTCCTCCTCGGCACGGGAAATATCCGCAATAAATAAAGTACGAGCAAGATCAAGTAGCTCCCATGCAATCTCAAAATCGCTCTGCTCTTCCTCCTGTTCTCCGTCCTGCTCTCCTTCTTCTTCTTCGCCATCCTCTTCTTCGGGCTCTTCAGGTTCTTCGGTTTGCGCTGTCTCTGGTTCAGGAACATCACCGTATGAACCAGAAAATTGGAAAAATCCCTTCTTCTTGTCCTCAGAGCCTTCTTCGCTAGTTTCAAGCTGCTCTTTCTGCTGCTGAGCTGCAGATGCCTTATCGGCTCCCAGCACATCGCTGTTGCTCACGGCAACTTTATACAGCGCTCGACCGTAGTAGTACAAAAGAATAGGGTTTTCACTTCCATCGTTATTTTCAGAAAAAAGCTGGCAAGCTTGACCAAACTGCTCAGTAGCCGAGTCGTAATTAGCTAAATAGTACGCCTTGAGGCCAGACGAAGCGAGCTCATTGATCTCGGTATCGTGGAAATCCACGTTTTTCAGATCTCTAGCAGACTTCTGCTCAGGAGCAGGGGAATCGGAGCTTCCAGTTTGGTCGGCGGTCATATTTGCAGGTTTTCGTTGGTTGTAAGTCGTAAATAACTCGCGTCGTGAGGCGATCCTGTTAAACTTATCTGGGAATATATAGGGATTGATATTTTTTTTATGGGGGATTTTCACCTATGGCATCTCATCTGGCTGAGCGGGCCGCCAACGACAAGGCGAAAAGAGCAAGGAGGAGAAGGAAGAAGGCTAGGACAGAAGGTATGGAGGAGCTTGTTGTATTTGGTGCAGTGGTTCTTTTTTGCTAATTTATACAGATTTTTCGTCAGATTCAGACAGTTCCAGCTCTGATGCAGAATCCCAACACAGCGACTCGGGCGCTGAAGAAACCACTCAGCTCGAGCTGGACATAGACATGAAAGACGATGACGAGGAAATCACAGGCGGAATCCATCCCAAAGTGCTTATTCCTCCAGAGTTGGACTTGGAGACGGCTACAAGAGACCCTCAGTTTGAAGAGCACTACATGCAGCTAATGACCACGGAATTTGGAGACGACTTAAACAAGCTGCGACAGAGCAAAGACTTTCACTCCAGCAGTCTGTTTCTACTAGTCAAAGCACTCAAAGAAGGAGCCAACATCTTCGATGAGAACCAACGACAGCTGATTTTGGGCGCTGCTGGTGCAGATGCTTCGGATTCTGCTTAAGTAAGCGGCTGGTTTGGGCTATACTGGTGAGGGAGGTCCAAAGATTATTTATCAGTAATAAATAGTACAACTACACGACTTAGAATATCTTCTTCTGCAGCTGGTTGATTAATCCGTAGTAACTGTCGCTAGATGACTCGGGCGATTGGCTATCAATTTTCGGTGAGTCGGCAGTCGGCGTAGTGTATCGGGGGGTTGACGAAGCTCGCGAGCTTTCGGTGTCGATTATGGCCTGAACTCTCTTCTTCAGACCAGCCACGAACTTGGCCTTTGATTCATATGCAGATGTGCCTTTCCAGACTTGTATCAGCTGTTCGACACGATCGATTTTGGTTTCGGCTACGTCCACATGGCCCGCATTGAGCGCAGTGAAGACCTCGTTGGTGATTCTATTCTCGTCTAATTTGGATGCCTCGTCAAACACCTTTTGCACCTCAGTCATTCTAGTCTTGACAGTATCCAATACACGCAAGCGGGACACCGCATCGTTTGGGGACGATTGTTTTGACAGTGATTCCACTATAGGTCTGGCTTGATCCTCGACATCGGTCACCAAACCAGATACCTCGGATTTCAGCAGCTCAACCTCGTAGCTCAGACGGTTTCCTGATCTCATAAGCTCTCCAACCAGTGATTCCAGCTTCCAGGTGATGTCCTGTGAGTGATGATCTAGTTCCGAAAGAAGTTTCGATGACTTTGAATGCAATTCTGACAGCTGGTCAGTAGATTTGAACACTGGAAGCGACAGATCCAAAAACCCATGAGGTACAAGATCGGCATCTGCAAACTGCTCAATAACCTGCTCGGTGCTTTGCGTTTCCAGTGGCTCCTTAGCTCCGCTCATTGTTGTGTTCTGGACTGAGACGGTGAGGTTGGACGGTGGTGGGGTGTAAGGTTGAAACGATCGATCCCACTATGTTAACAATGGACTGCCAAATTAGGCTCAGAAGCAGGAACGGGTCCGGAGTGGATAGTGGCACCGCTCATATGAATTTGTGGCTTTTATTTCAATTTGGTCAGGCTATCTCAATTAAAATGAGAACATGAACACTGGACAAAAGAATACGTAGAAAGGGGGGGCTCTTTTATTCACAGTCGACTTGCTGTCGTTACGGGGTTTCCTTCCCCCTGATTTATGGTTTGGGGTGAACATAGCGAGCTCCAACACCCCTTCATGCTGATCTCCAACCTTAAACATTCATAACCCCAAACTATCTGCATCGTTCACCATTCCGCGTCTCCTTTCCATTTATTTATTGTAACGGAACGAAAGCTCCAGGCTAGCCTGCGTTATCCCTCCTACTTTTCTACGGATGTCCAGACAAGATCTTCCGTCCCCTACACGCACAACGCTGTCACCAACCCCATCGCGGGCATCGTCCACGTTGAGCATGCGGGACAAAATCTCTGTCAATGTCGGTAAGTACTATTGAGGTGATATTTGTCACGTATTTCGGTGTCTAATTCCTCAGCTATTCGTGTAAAGCCATCTTTGAGTGCTGCTCCACGCCCAAGATCGATTTCAGCGGGTACTAAGCCCCCAGTGGTGGACTCAGTAACTGATAGTGCGATAACTGTCAACGCTCAATCTACCAGGAAAAAATATCAATATGACAAGATTTTTGATCAGCCAACCACACAGGACGACATATTTAGTCATATAAGTGGTTGTGTGGCCTCGTTTATCCAGGGATATAATGTTTCTGTGATGGCGTATGGCCAATCTGGCTCGGGAAAATCCTACACCATGGGAACTGCTGAGGACCTGGCTTCAGTCAATGATCCCCAATCTATGGGTATTATTTCGCGTGTTGCACGTCAATTATTCGCAGAATTAGCTGCCAAAGCTGGCGTCGCAAAACCCCCGCCTTCGCCTCTAATGAAGACGGGTCTGAGAATCCCCACTGCATCGAAGTCCAGGAGACCTTTATCTTTAGCATCCTCAAATGATGGCGGAGTTCTCAAATCGACGCCGTGGTCAGTTACTGTATCCTACTTGGAAATCTATAATGAACAGCTGCGTGACTTGCTCAATCCTTCTGTGATAACAGCTTCCCCAGGAGCCGCCTCCAAACAGCCTCTGAACATCCGAGAGGATGCAAAAGGGAATATTAATGTAACTGGTTTGAAGGAGGTAGTTGTTGACAGCCTGCATGATCTCCTTCAAGCATTGCATCAAGGATCTGCAGTTAGACAAACATCCTCAACAGCCGTTAATGCGCAATCCTCTCGGTCTCACGCTATATTCACGATTCATCTAACAGAGCGGATTCTGAACCCTGAAACGGGGATTGTCACAACCGTTTGCAGCAAGATGAACTTTGTTGATCTTGCCGGATCAGAAAGATTGAAAAATACCCAGGTCAGTGATGGTAGAGCCAAAGAAGGAATATCTATTAATGCAGGCCTTACCGTTCTAGGAAAAGTCATTTCCCAGTTATCACAGAATCACTTACATGTGTCATATCGTGATTCAAAACTTACCAGACTACTTCAAGACTCTCTTGGCGGGAAAGCTATTACCTATTTGATTGCTTGCATTACTACAGACCCGGTATTCCTTGCGGAAACACTGAATACCCTATCATACGCCCAAAGAGCTAGATCTATTCAGCTGGCCCCGGAAATCCAGCAAACTCAAACCCTAAACAAGACAAAGGAGGAGCTGGCTTCGACAATTTCAGAGCTTCAGCGGGAGCTGCAGTACTACAAAGGGGTTGCTACATCTCCAAGGAGAGAAGGGTTTACGTCTTTCTCTCAGGACTCGCCTCTGGTCGGGTCGGCGCATTTCAGTCCCCCTGTATCTCCAGCAGCCCTGTCATTTTCGGGGTGGGCAGCTCCACACACCCCAGCGACCCCAGAAAGAGTACCAACGTCCGGCTCTTCAGCAGATTCAGCCAAGGAGCGTATTTATCGTTCCTCTGTAATTCATAATGCAGTTCAAGATGTTATGGAACAGTATGATGATACCATTGCGTCGCTTCAACGAACCATATCCGAACTGAGATTATCGTCCGGCGAGAAGGACGTGGCGCTCGAAGTTGCTCACAACAATGTCGATGAATTTCGCTCCTTAAATGTGCTGTATAAAGAGCGAATTACGTTTTTGGAGAATCAAATAACTCAATTGAAGTCTCTGTTTAGTCCAGATATTCCTCAGAGGGATTTTGGCACAACCACAGATAACTTACCTGCTGGAGATATTTCTTTAGACAGCATAGTTGGTGACAACATAGTCAGTGTGGAGAACATGGAAGTTCAAGATAATCTTGAGCAGGAAATCAGAAGTATGCACGCAGAGATTCTAGCATATAGGAAGGAGCAGAGATCGCACATCTCCGAGTCTCAGTATTTGACTACCCAATACAACAGGTCACACCGAGAAGTTCTTCGCCTGAAAGAAGAGAATGAAAAACTACGTGATGAATTGACTAAGTTGGGATGGGATGAACTTGTGGTATCTGCTGAGAAGCCTTCTTCCTCTGATGGCCAATCTGCCCAAAGTGGAGAAGGGAGCTCCATAGATGGCAACTCCGAACCTAATACCCCCCTGAAAGTGGATGTTGAAGAGTCTATGAAAACTCTGTTGAAAGAGAAGAAAGATGTTTATTTTTTCCAATAGGCGAGCATATTATTGAGAAATGGGCTTTTATGCTCGCGAGGAATGCTGTGCCCATATTTGTTCTATTATTTGCGATATTCTTTTATGCGGTTATTCGACGAGGATTATGTGAAATATTTGGCTGCTCAGCTGACGTGTAGCTGCAGAACATATTTTTTGCTAGAAACAACCAATATTACGAAATGTATGATTACTTTTATCTTGTTAGTTGAATTTCCGTAAAGTCTATTGATTGTAGTTGCGTTCGGATTACGATACCGATTAGCGATGGCATACTGTACTATGAATCAAATCCTGGAAGAAATGCTCTGAGAACCCCGAAAAGATCTTGTCCTCTACATCAGAAATATTGATGTCCTCCAGTATCGGTGTATAATTTCGTTTCGATTCGATGGGCACCTGCTATCGGTCTAATTGGATGGTCAAATGCCTTATCTTGTGAGGCACAGGGTGCCTGGCTCTATTTGGCATGCATTGCCGCTTCAGGGCCAAAAATATTGGCATCGCCGACGGAGAAACACCAGCAGCGCCGGCTCATCCTCGGGGCAGCCAAAAAAGCTGAACAGCTTCCAGGCGTCGATCTAGATAAGGAAGACATCTGCAGCCTGAAGCGTGCATAAATAGCCGCGCTGAGTGTGGGACGGTGATCTTGGACAGATACAGAGAGGCCGAGCATTTTTCTGAGTCCAAAGGCATTCTGGAGCTATCGACCTACAAATCCCTATAGAACAAAATTCTAATTGTTCTGGATGATCTGATGTCGGATCTCTCTTTCTTCCGGCCTGATCAATTTGCCAAAAAACCTTAAACCGCACTAGCTGCGGGATCCCGATGTGGCTGCTAAGCGGCGCTCATATCGCGGCCTTTAAGACAAGAAGTACTCAAAGGAGCAATCTCTCTACATTAAGATATTAGCAGTGGAAATTTATACCCCATTGCTCTGGATAATAGTGGCTTATTTTGGCTGGCTGCTGCAGATCATGAACAAGGAGTATAAATAGAGTATCATTGTACTCGCTCCTCCATCAGATTCAGCGCCGCGGAACAACCCTACAATGAAACTATCTTCTCTCGTTAACTTATTGATCTGCAGTTTGGGTCTAGCTTCTGCTGCTCCGCCTAAGCATAGGCGTTATGGCAGTCGTTCGTTACAAAAGCGAGGCACCGGGGACGACTCTGGCAGCACTGAGACAGCAGTTGTATACAAATGCCCCGGTGCTTATCAGCCCAAGGCTTTTATCATCAGCTTGTTCGAGCCTGAGATGGCAATTTGGCACAATTATATTGAATTCACCAATAATATTACCATCCCCGGTCTTTCTCCTCTTTTTCCACATGTCTTCTGTACTGAAGACTATGATCTTTGCCAGGTAGTCACCGGTGAATCTGAGATCAATGCTGCAGCTACTATTACTGCTCTGACTACCAGTGCCTATTTCGATCTTTCTAAGACTTATTTCTTGATTGCCGGAATCGCTGGTATTAATCCCTATGAAGGCACTCTTGGCTCCGTTGCTTTTTCAAGATTTGCAGTATCTGTGGGATTGCAATATGAAATTGATTCTCGAGAAATCCCTGCGAATTGGACTACAGGATATTATGCCTTTGGCTCTACCGCGCCTGGTGAATACCCTGGCAATTGGTACGGCACTGAGGTTTTCGAATTGAATACCAATCTCCGAGATCATGCTGCCGGACTGGCCAAAACTGCAAACCTCACCGACGGTGCAACGGCCGAGACATTCCGAGCTAACTACAATTATGCTCCTGCAAATCAGCCCCCTTCAATTATAACTTGCGACACCGCTACTTCAGATGTATACTACACCGGTCCTGATCTCAGTGAGGGTTTCGGTAACTTCACTCAATTGCTCACCAACGGCACTGGTGTCTACTGTATGACTGCCCAAGAAGACACTGCCATCTTGGAGGCCCTTGTTAGAACTGGCCACTTTGGTCTTGTTGATTACTCCCGAGTTGTGCTGATGAGAACCGCATCAGATTTTGATCGAGCTCCTCCTGGTCTGGATGCAGTAGATTTCTTCAACGACGCATCTCAGGGCGGTTACACTCTTGCAATTGACAATATTTATGCTGCAGGAAATCCTTTTATTGAGGATATCCTGAGCAACTGGGAGTCTGATTATGCTGATGGGTCCAAATATGCCCCATCCAATTATGTCGGAGATGTGTTAGGATATCTGGGAGGCTCTCCCGACTTTGGACCTGGTTCTTATACCGAGTACGATTACTTGGCATAAGTAGGGATAATGGCAATAACTTTGGATTGTAAATCACTTAGACAATGTATAATGTGTTTGAAGGAACAACTACCAATAATTCATAACGTACAAAACTTTAAGCGTAGACGGTCTTGAAGGACTGCTCAAAGTCCTCAATGATATCATCAATAAACTCGGTACCGACAGACACTCGAATAAGATCTTTGCTGACCTTGGCTGCCTTCAATTCGTCGTCATTCAGTTGGGAATGGGTGGTGAAGTAGGGAGAAATGACCAGAGTCTTGGAGTCACCAACGTTGGCCAAGTTAGAAGCAAGCTTAAGGTTGTCAACAACATTACCGGACTGTTCTGCACCATCCTTAGGCTTGGCACCAAAAGTAAGAACACCACCGAAGCCGCCCTTAAGATACTTCTTAGCTCGTTCGTGGTGGGGGTGAGATTCGAGACCAAGGTAAGAAACCCAGCTAACATACTCGCTCTTTTCAAGCCATTGAGCAAGCTTAAGAGCATTGTAGAGATGTCTTTCAACTCTCAAAGAAAGCGTCTCCAAACCGGTGAGGAGGAGGAAGGCACCGAAAGGGTTGAGACTAGGGCCGAAGTCTCGCAGGAGTTCAGCTCGAACATAGAGGGCAAAGCCAATTGCACCAAACTTGCCAACGTAAGACTGGCCGCCCAAAGCTGGAGTAGGCTCGACAAACTGAGGGAACTTGTCTTTGTGAGCAGTCCAGTCGAACTTACCGGAATCAACAACGACACCAGCAATAGTGTTACCGTGACCGCCGATCCACTTGGTAGCAGACTCAACAACAATAGAGGCACCATGATCAATGGGAGCAACCAAAGCTCCACCAGCACCAAAGGTGTTGTCAACGACCAGAGGAATACCGTGCTTATTAGCCAAAGCGGCAAGAGGCTCGAAATCAGGAACATCGTGCGTGGGGTTGCCAATTGATTCAACGTAGATGGCTCGAGTATTTTCGTCAATGAGCTTCTCATAGTCCTCAATGGTCTCCTTTCCACCGACAAATCTCACATCAATGCCCAATCGCTTGAAAGAAACCTTCAATTGATTGTAGGTACCTCCGTAAAGATATGCAGAGGAGACGATATTCTGGCCGACACCGGCAAGAGCAGTCAAAGCCACAAACTGAGCGGCTTGGCCAGAAGCGACTGCAACAGCAGCAGCACCGCCTTCAAGAGCAGCAATTCGTCCTTCAAACACAGCATTCGTGGGGTTTGCAATTCGAGAATAAACATACGAATTTGTGTTCAATTGGAAAGACTGGGCGCCGTCTTCGGAATTCTCAAAAACATACGAAGTATTAGCATAGATGGGTACGGCTCGAGCCTTAGTAGTGGGATCAACAGTCTGCCCAGCGTGCAGCTGAAGAGTATCAAAGTGAGAAGGCATTGGGATACAGATCTAGTGGATTGATCAGAGGCTAATGGTGGTTGTACGGTCGCCCGACTTGTGGGGATCAATGCAGTTTTTATATGGGTTGATTAAAGAATTCCGTCACCCCTCCGGATTTGTTGCGAAACATCTCCGGACAAATGTACACTATTGCGTGCTACCAAATGATCATTAGCACTCAACTCCATGTGACACTGCCACAAATTTTTCGAATTGTGGCGCTTTGTTCCCTTATTGGGTCGCAGACTGTATACCAATACGGAATTAGCTGATTTTAATATTGGCTGACCTGATGATCAATGCGGAGAGGTGCATCTTTCACCGGCCATGGGGGAAAGGAAGCAATCTTAGTTTTCGCCTACATCCTTTGAGCCGTACACAGCATTGATGGCCTGGTCGAAGTCTTCAATTATGTCGTCAATGTGCTCAGTACCTACGGAGCATCGGATCAGATCTGGAGTGACCAAGGCCTCCTTGAGTTCCTCCTCACTCAGCATAGAGTGGGTGGTGAAATAAGGAGCCAGTACAAGCGTCTTTGAATCACCAACGTTTGCTAGATGGGATGCAAGCTTGAGGTGATCAACCACGTTTCCGCTCTGCTCTTTGCCATTTTTCTGCTTGGCTCCAAAAGTTAAAACGCAGCCGAAACCTTTACGGAGATACTTTTTAGCTCTTTCGTGATGGATATGAGATTCCAACCCCAAATAGCTCACCCAGGCGATATTCTCGTTTTGCTCCAGCCATTCTGCCAGCTTTTGAGCATTATACATGTGTCTCTCTACTCGGAGAGATAATGTCTCCAGGCCCTGGAGAAGCAGGAAAGCTCCAAATGGATTGAGACACGGTCCTATCTCCCGAAGACTCTCTGTTCGAACGAACTTTGTAAATGCTTTTTCATTACCATTTTCAATTGCATACGACTTATCGTGATAAAAGTCGTTGGGCGCCCCGAGATTAGGAAACTTGTCCGCATTGGAGATCCAATCAAATCGTCCTGCATCGATCACGACACCGGCTATGGTGTTACCGTGACCGCCGATCCACTTCGTCGCCGATTCAACAACAATATCTGCACCAAGATCTAGGGGCCTCACAATAGCTCCTCCAGCGCCAAAGGTATTGTCTACCACTAATGGAATTCTATGTTTCTTTGCGAGCTGAACTAGTCCCTCGAAGTCAGGTACAAAATGGGTGGGGTTACCGATTGATTCAACGTAAATCGCCTTGGTTCGATCGTCAATCAGCTTCTCGAAATTCTCAACGGTTTCTTCTCCTCCAACAAACCTAAAATCAACCCCCATAAGTCTCTTGAATGTAAATTTCAGCTGATTAAACGACCCTCCATACAGGTACGATGAAGCGACGACGTTATCTCCATGTCTTACCAGGGGAGATAGAGCCACAAACTGCGCGGCTTGACCTGATGAAACTGCAACTGCGTAAGCGCCAGCCTCCAGAGCAGCAATTCGCTGCTCAAATACAGAAACTGTTGGATTTGCAATACGAGAGTAAACGAACATGTCTTTTTCGCCGTTGAAGGCCTGGCTGGCTTCCGCGGAGCTTTCGAACACAAAACTTGTGTTAGCGTAGATCGGTACGGCTCTAGACCGGTTCGACGAGTCCACTGTCTGACCAGCATGCAACTGAAGAGTCTCGAATTTCATCACTGAGAGCTGCTATCTCCTTCAATATTGATTTACTCAAAATTATTCTACAACTGAGCACGGGCCAATATGTTGTATTGTTAAATGGGCGGGTGGCCCCGCTTTATATAGTGGTGTTTTTTAGGCGGACGCTGCGGCTTTGGATCAAACATTTACGTGCCAGGATTCTTGTCTTAATTTTACTTTCGCCAATCTGTAGTGAACTCGTTAATGCTGATAGTGGAGCTTCGGCAGTCTTTGATACCTTATGAAGATATCTAACATACCCTACGTAAAGATGCTCGGAACATCATCTGGATGAGACTGGAAATTTTGAACACAAACTACAATATCATTTGATACTCTACATATTCTAGTGAAATCTAAATCACTCGCCAAATAATCACGACGTGGGTGCAGTGCATCCAAAAGAAGAAGCAGCTCCATCTTCGGCGAAACTGGTAATGAAGCCCTCAATGGAAGACCACATACCAAGTCCCATGGCCGCAATAGAAGCTACAGTGAGGAGAAAATCAAATAAGATAGAGGCCCAGATAGGGACCTTGATTTTTCGAACGAAGTACAGAGAAGGAGGCAATGCTGATCCGACATTATTGTTATAGTCAAGAGCAAGTCCGTCTGAAGTCGCGATGTTTTCCATCTTTCTGAATCCAAATCCGGCCATCCACCATTCCTTAGAAAGCAGGTCACGTTGAGGCAGACCAGCTCTGATAGCGTTCTTCTGCAATCTGAATCCGATCATAAGAATTGGAGGGAAAGTATAGGTGAACGGTAGAAGGAAGGAAGCAGCAAAGAAACCGGTGATATTGCTGAACTGGGGAATAGCAGAAGCAATGATGAAGCCAAGGGCGTAGTAAATGAAAACTTCGAGAGCCCATACCATTCGTCCCTTGGTGGTCATAAGCTGGGGACCGCCCAAATATCGCTCGATGACACCATAGTAGAATACCTTGAGGCCAATATTGGCATAAAGGCATCCGGCAACGAAAGTGGTAAAGAGTGACAACGAATTCATAGCAGTCTGCCACTTGTAAGGAGAGAGACCCTGGTTAGCAGGGTTGACAGTGAACTGTCCCTGCTGAGAATACATGAAGATACCATACAGCAAGTAGCAGCCTACAATCAACAATTCAGCGCAGATCATACCCTTCCAGAAATCGGCAGGTCGCTTCATCTCAGCGATGAACTCGATAAACATCATTGCACCACCATAGGCGTATACAATGTTCATGACACCGACAACCTTATTACTAAGAGTGTTAGAGACGAAGGCGCCGGTGACAACGGGGGCAGGATCCAAGCCAGCTTGGGCATAGTTAGGCAAGGAATGAGCAGCCACTCCCATGGTGCAGAAAAGAATAATCAAGTTGATGAAGACATTGAAGGAGGTGAACTTTGCCAAATTCTTGAGTGATCGAATCTGGTTGACGATGATTCCACAACAGGTGAAGATAACCATCAGGACACTGAAGCACACTTTACCGTTGGCAATCTCAGACAGAGCCATACCGTTACTGAGAATAACACTAGACACTAAAACGATAAACTGGATAGTCTGCATGGCATCCATGGCAATCTTCACGTTTCGTCCAAAGATTCGGAAACCAAGTTCAGAAAGGGTGCTCATAGGATACTTGGAAGAAGCCAATTCAAGGTACAATTGTGCCAACTGCCAACCAGTATAAGTGGCGATAACTCCAAAGAAGAAGTATACAAGAGTACCAGGAACATAACCAAGCTGGGAGATAGCCCAGGGAGCGAACATAGGGCCAAGAACATCAGTGGTGATCAAAGTGAAAACATTGAACCACGTAGCGGCCTTCAGAATTCTGTTAGCACCATGGAGCTGATCATCCAAACCCAAATCAGACATAAGCTGAGAGATCTTTCCCTGGTCGGCCTCGGGGTGATTGGCATCGAGCAGATCATGCTCGTGCTCGAGCTCTCTTTCCAGTCTGGCATGAACCATATATTCGGCCAGAGGCTGTCGTTCAGCCTTGGCGAACATCATGCCTCGGAGCCTCTCCTCAGGATCGAACTCAGTGACAGTTCTGTCATGTTTTTCGTCGGCCAAATCGATCTTCTTGTCGACCTGGATCGAACTTTCTTCAGACATTATGGAAATTGGTATTCAGCTACTTCGTTGTGTATGGCCGGTTCCAAGTACAAGTGGGGGCCACCTTTTATATGATATTTTGAAATCTTATATTCAGTACGCTTATCTGTGAGCCAATTATCAGAGGCAGGGCGTTACTGTTGCTGCATATGGTGTCTACCTAACTTATCTGTACTTGGATCACATCATAGACTAAATAAGCGTGGACTTCCCAGGAGAAATACTACTATAGGCAAGTAACCTCTTCCCAATCGATATATCTCTCCGCATACTGCGCATTTTGCTACATTTGTTGAAGTGAAAAAAGGCGGCTGACAGCAGATGCTTTGTTATCGCGATAAGCGTGGATGAGCACTGATATAATACCCAATAAGACCGGCTATCAGCCGCTTGACGTAGCCACGCAGAAGCCGAACACACATGGAAAAAAGATACCAAAACCATGATACTGTTCTTTTTCACCGCAAAGAAAGCCTAAATATTCGGAACGGACATATCTTTCATTATTTCCGTCAGATAAGAAAAGGGTGATGGCTATAGAAAAATATAACGTATCCGGACTAACCCAGCGTTAACCGACACCGTCTACAACCGTTGAAATGTTCCACTGTGCTGGAGATAATGTAGCCACACGAGATAGCAACCGACAAATATGCAAATCTAATGCTGTCTTAGGCAATACTAGCCTGGCAGATTGACTTCAAATCGATTATAATTCCTTTTAAGACGATGAGATATCATTGGGGCACTCTTTGTTGTTATCAGCTAGTTTCAGATGATTGGTGAGTGTTTCCCGGGACCTACTGCCGATTAGACAGGGGAAGCATTCTGCGGTCTATCTCTCACTGAATATTACCATTAAAAACAGCTGGACTGCGAATGATCATTTGCATTTGTGATACTCTATCAGTATTCAATATGAGATGATGATCACGTACTTGTTGGCTGCGTAGAGCGGCTGGTCGCCCTTCAATCATCTTATCTTGAGTGAATCCGTTACGTACTACCGCTTCACAACAAAATGAACAAAAGTAAATTTCCCAGAACGGCCATGTCCTTCAGTTACCGAGATTGCACATGCCCAGGAAATGGCCCAGGTCACGGCCAGATCGCTGGACCTTTTGACAGGCCATTGTTCTTTATCTCTCTCGCTTTTCAATAATCCTGCCAAGCTACCTGGAAGCTCAAACAGCCCACATTGTCCTTTCGGATGTGCAACGTTTGGATGGCCAGCGAGAATTTACGACAATGGGCATACGGTAGTTACTGTTCCTCACTATCCTAAATGTTGCCCGAGGACCGTGAAACTTTTCTTTCAGCCAATGAAAGCCAAGCTAAGCCAAGTCATGGGTGGTTCTATTGAAACCATCCCTGCATGATTGTGTTCTTCTGGATTCCTCAGTGTAACATAATTTGACCTTGACTATATCAGACATTAAGTTATATAGTAGCTAATCACCAGCCACCAACATCTGTAATCTTAATGCATTGGCAATCTTCCGCGGTGATCTTTGGGTAAGTCCTTCTATCAGCCATACCAAAAGGCGAAGGGCCCCATGTGGGCACATTACAAACCTCGTCCCAGGCACACTGTCTTGGGCATCTGTAAAAAGTGAACCAGTCGAAAAGATTAAGGAGACTGTTCAAGGACTCAGCGTGCTTCTGAATGGCCTCAAGAGGCAGCTCTCCCTTTTTATCTCCATAAATGCCTTGCAGCATCTTATTAGCAAATTCGAACTGATCGAAGATTTCATCCACAATCAGACTGGCCACCTTTGCAACTGAAGACCAAATCAGACGGTCTACTTTGCTTCGAAGACGGTTAATGGGACGGGTGTATTGATAGACAAAGAGCTTTGCAGCATCGGCTCTTCGAGTAGCGGGATCTTGGTTCGGGGAAAAATCAGAAAACCTTCTGGTAGTACTAACTGTGAACACAGAAACATTTCTGGCAAGATACTCGTACTGCTCTGAAGATTGGTCCTCAAGATATCTAGAATAGCTCTGATTGATACTCAACAGAGCGGGTCCAAATTTATTGACCAGATTATCGGTCAGAATCTGCCAATTGGTACCGGAATAAGGATCAGCTTTTGTGACAAAGAACTCTTCCAGATCCTTCACCATTTCTTCTCGAACTTCTGGACTAGCGGTGGCCAATCTGTGCACATAGGGATCAGTGGACAAAAAGGTCCTATTAATACCAGTAGCCAATCCACTAAAATCTGGCAAAATTCTAGGTTCACCCTCATAAACTCTTGCTCCAGCAGCTATGTGGTCCCATCCTGCAGCTTGCTCATATATGGCATACAAGTTGACTAGAGGGTCATTGAGATACTCATCGGAGTTGTCATCATCACTAGGTTCCCTGTGGGGCAACCCGGTAAAAAGATCAACATCACCGAAGGTAGTATTGGAAAGCAGCTTGACCTTGGGGCTTGTGAAATCACAGAGGATAGCTTCAAAACCAACCTCAAGTCTAACAATGGCATCGAGACCAAAAGGTTTTCCCCACTTGCACATCTCAACCGCAGCCCATCGCTCATCACCAAAATCAAATTTGTCATACTTAGATTGATCAGCACGAGAGAGAAGTAGCTGGGAGTCCATTTCTCCATTGCTCATCTTCGAAGCACTAGCACCGTCGAGGTAGAGCACCTTGTCGAGATCTTCAAGAACTTCAAATGTCAACAGAACACCACCCCGCTTAGAATGGCCCTTGCCAGGTTTCTTGCCAGGACCACCGGGACCTCCAGGACCACCGGGGCCTTTGCCGTCGTGGTCTGGACCATCGAAAGATAAGGGATGGTCGGGCTTTTCAACGTCATTTTTGGGAGGACTCATCATTCCTCTCCTATGAAATCCCTGCATTCCACTGGCGAAGTTATAGGAAAACTCACCGTCCATGGCGATCCACTCCGGGTTTTCAGGGAACGCGCCAGAGGTGCCATGGTAGAGCATGGTTCCCTTCGGAATCACCGCAGGAACAATAGAAACACCATTCGGACTGAGATCACTACCCTTTTGCCTAAGAGTGTTGAACACAGCATTGAATATCATAGAAGCATTTTCTTTGGTAACGGTATCCAGTAACTCCTCATAGTTTTCCAAGGTTATTTCCGGATAGTTATAAGGGTTGTTGTCAAATAGTGGAACTTTAGGAGTAAGATGGTTGGAGCTGAGAACAAAGAACATGACTGTTCCTGCAATCGCAAGGCCCCAGTATCCAATTAGCCTCCGGTACTCTTTGATATCTACCATTCTGACACAGACTGCTAGTAGGAAGCAAACATAAATGGTGCGGTTGCCGTCCTATGTATACCTCTGATGGTGACGCACGCACAGTCGGCGCGCCGCACATTTAGTCGGAGTGCGCCTATCTGATGATAGTGCCGGATCGGAGCTCGGACTGCGATGACTAGAACAAAAGGAGTAAAACCTAAGATCCAACTTACATATTGGGGGGCGGGGTTCAAAACATGCTATTCGGGCTTGAAAAACGTAGCGAGCCGAGGGAAATGTATGTAGCTCAAAGAACGGATATACGTAAGTTAATTTCTTCATTTGACAACAGCTTAAACGGCCAAAACAATCATGTGCAGCCAATCCAGTCACGTGATTTGTCGCATCACGTGACTGTTTTTTACTTTGCGCCCTCTCATACGTCCCATCTGTATTATCTTAGAAAGTACAGCGGAGTGGCGCAGTTGGAAGCGCGCGGGGCTCATAACCCCGAAGTCCTTGGATCGAAACCAAGCTCCGCTAATTATATTTTTGGGCTTTTTGTCAACTGCATACAAAACCTTGTTCTTTCAGAGCGGCGGATACACGTAATGTGCGCGACCTCGGTTTTTTTTGGCGAAGTATCGGCAATAGCCAGCGTTCAGTCCTGCTAGACATTATTATCTGATGTTTCTCTTTTTTATTTGAGAGTTTTAGATTACTAGCTCATCTAATGTAATTAGGTTGTTTATAATGAAGCGGACTGGAATCTATTTGATGGTGTAATTATGGTGGTGTAGTTAACCCCTGACCTTTGCAGCTTACATTAAATTATTCGGAGAGTTGACAACTCGAAACATTCACCTTCTTCCTAGTTGATGACGACGCCTTGAACGTTTAGCTCGATAACAACGACACAGGAACTGGCAAACACTTGGATCAGTTATTGTTATTGGTAGTTGGTAAACCACTGGATTATGTCACATAGACATAGCTCAGATATTTCTGGCGAAGAACAGTCGATGGATAACCGTGCCGCCCAGGATTATGGCGATGGAGATGCCAATGGACTGATCACTTCGAAGTCAGATTTAGGCGATACTGACATGGCACCTATAACCATTGACTCTGACTCAGAAGACGAGAGTTCTAAGCATGCAGTAGATGAGGTTTCTAGCGGTGATATCGTTGAAATATCTGGTCCCACTGTAGCTGTGTCTGACACGCCTGATCCGGAGAATGTGCCGGCTGGACATGTAGGCCTCAAAAGCGATCCACCCGAGACCGTGACCACAAACAACACTGATACTGCTGATTTAATTCAAGGTACATCTATTACTAGCTATGAGTCTCCTCGATCTCAGCATGCTATGATGTCCCCGAATCATGATGATGACGTTGAAATTGCATTCCCATCCCCCAATGGATCATCTTCCCCTATCAGCAATAGGAAGACTTCCAGACCACTGAATATAGATTTGAGCAATACCAGCTATGCCGAATCGAAGAGTGCTGCCGCTTCACGCTTAGCCTCGCCCGGTGTGATCCTCTCACGAAGTAGAACAAACACTCTTGGTAGTAATGACAGTAGGGCCAGTGGTACCATTGATGACAAGTCCTATTTCGCAGGGCCAGATGATAAACTAGTTTCTCGTCTGACAAATAAGTTTGAGAGCGGAGAAAATGAAGAGACGAAGCCTCGACCTACAAGAAAGAGTACTAGTCGCAAGAAATTGGACACCTCCTTCCTCAATGAAGATTCTACGACAGTGAAATCCCAGAGTAAGAAAAGCCCAACTACACACACCTTACTGAGGAAATCCTCCAGTGAGTTCTTTATGAAGCAGATTGCTCAACAGCCTGAGGCACCCCCACCAATGCCAGGCTTGCCTGCTGGGTTGGCTGGTGCTTGGTCTGCAGATAAGCTGAAGTCACCAACCTCTCCAAGCTCCATCTCTTCATTACACTCTACCTCTCCTGTATCATTACGCCATGAATTTGTAGGATCTGATCTAAAAACCGAAACCAAGGTGAACATGGAAAAGACTGACGATTCTGATGAGGCTCCAACATTTGTTGATCCTGAAGAGAAGCAACCACCTGCGCGCAAAGGTCCGGCTTTTGAAAAGGTCGTCCGAGCTGCTCCCCTGCGCGATAAGTCTCAGGAAGTCCCTGGATCGCTCTCTGCTAATTTATTGCCTGAGGACGACGACAATATTATATTTGGAGTTTGCGTTGTTGGGTTTCACCACGCTCGTGGTCCGGAGGTCGAATATTGGGTTGGACCAGGAGATGATAAATCTGCCCTGTGGCCATATCTTGCATTTCAGTGCCTTCCAGATGGATCTCATTCACATGAAGAAAATTTCTGCTATTTCACCTTGCTTTATGACGAGGCCAAGAATATTGCTCCGAACCCTACACCTCATCGTGATGAAGAGGGCCATATTGTAGAAGAGTCAGACTTTGGTTCTGTCACTACACTCTTTGGTATATCCTGCAACAGACAGATAAAGACAGAAGACCTGAAAGTCAAGTCCGCGGACATAACCAGATCGATTGTTCAAAAGTCTGTTGTGGTTATTGCTCGGAAACCTATTTTTGGACCGATAAAGGAGAAACTGGCTGTTGTTACACGGGTTTATTTCAGCCAGGGTGATTTTGGTGATAGAAGTCTTGTGGATAACTTTTATGATAACCTGAGGCTCTCGTTTAAGCAGAATATCGATGAGAGCGAGTTAACAGTAGGAATGCCCCTCCGTGAGCTTATCCATCGCCTTGGCAACTATGTGCTGGTAATTCTCAAAGCTGTTCTCCTTGAAAGACGGGTACTTTTCTTTGCTTCAAACACTGAGTTACTATGTGCCTCTCAATTCTCTATCATTTCTCTCATCCCGAATCTTATTAATTTCTTGGAAGATTCAGGCTCGCCTTTGTTAAGTACATATGAAACCACTCTCGAAAAACCTACATCGCTAAAAACGAGTGATAGAAACTCTCTGCTATCATATATGGGTCTTCCCCTTCAAATATTTGCAGCAGGCGGCCTCTTTAATCCCTATGTACCGCTTCAGCAGATTGACGAACTGAAAGCAGATGAAACCAAGTACTTTTTGGTTGGCACTACGAACTCGCTGTTCATGGAGCCTAAAGCGGTCGCGACAGACGTGGTAGTAAACATGGATACCGATAAAGTTTTCATACATGATGACGAAGAGCAAGCCATCAATGTCAGCGATAAAAAGCTCAGTACTTTGTTAAACTTGTCTAGCATGGATAAAAAGTGGATGGATCATATTTGCAAGGCTGTTAATGATACATGGGATCCTGAAGATCCTTGGAGACCGAAGGATAATGGATTTTACGGTACTGAGGACTACATTAGAATGCAATTCGAAGACTACATGCTGCATCTTTTGGCCTCTGTAAAATATGACGAGTTTCTAAAGAATGGGGGGAAACTCCCTCCCATCCATAAGCGAGACAACTTGATCAAATATTATAATCAAGACTGGGTAAATGCTTGGAAACATACGAATAATTATAGGATTTTTCAAAAATTTACTGACAGCGACCTTTTTGATATTGTGGAGCCTAAGCATATATCCTGTTTCCCTCCGGGATCTAGCACTATTCTTGGCTTGCCTATAGAGTCGGCAAGCACTATAGAGTCACGCGCTAGAGAAGGGCTTGCCAAAGGAATGTCACGGGTTTTTGGCGGTCTCTGGACTGGTGCTGCACAGAACGACTCTGAGAGTGAGTCTACCTTGGAAATAAAGAAGGAACAATCACTAAAGAACCGCCTCTCAGTTTCTTCGATCAAATCATCTCTTTCTCGCAACAGCATTATTAAGAGTCCTACTGGCTCTTCGAACTCTCTAGCCACTGGTGAGGAGGCCGTAGTTGGTCAACACTCTTCCGGGCACCACTCTACGGTATCTGTTTCGACTGTCTCAAGCACTTCAAGTGCAGCTCAACAGCAGTCGAATGAAACTGTAACATCGAAGGCTGGTGCATACTTCTCTGGCTGGGGTCAATGGGCAAACGCAAAGAAGAAGCAAATAGCTGAAGCACGGAAAGGTAATACTAGCTCGACAAATGAGTTGCCCGAAGACAAGGTGCAGAATGGCTCTACTCCAGTTGATGACACTGCAGTTGATGACACTCCAGTCGAACAATATTCCGTCAGTGATAAGAGCTAATAGTATGATTCATTTTACTAGCCAATCATACTATCGAAATATTATTATGAAATACTAATATACATGCATATCTCATAGTTAATGACACACGAATAAATAACATCACTAAAACGCCCATCTTCTGCTATGCAAGGAGTGGTCTATAAGAGCTCCAATATCTTGGTTGGTGGGTAAAACATGCAATGGAATTCTGCATGTGACAGTCTCGCACGGAAGAGCCTTTTTGGCAATAAAGAATTGGCCCTTATCGTCGTGTGGAGCAGCTGCTTCTGCAACAAGAAGAGGATCAAGGGGCTCATCCAAGCGAGCCGTGTTTGTATCAGCATGATTCTCTAGCGTAGTAATAACAAAGTCAACTTTTATCAACCAGGAATACGACAGGGCAGATGTTGAAAATTGAGGAGAGGTTGTCGGCGGAATTGTCAGTTCAAAATGTGATCTGCTTGCAGAGAAACTGCTCAAAGACTGTTGTGAAAATATTCTCTTGCCAAGCTCTTCCATTTTGGCCTTTGGAATGCTGAGAAGGTCCTCATCCACTGTTTCAATAGTCTCTAAGCTCGCCGTTATATGATGGCAAGAGAAATGTTGCTTTGACTTATCGAAATCAATAGTGATGACGATTTCTTCCCCAATACGATACACGGGCCGTGATAGACTGACAGTAGCTATGATATCGCCCTTCTTGGCTACATCAAAGTTTGTTTTGAGAGGCATCTGAGCGTAATTGTACTTGACAATGAAGTCAATGTTCTCCCTTGCCGAGAACTCCAGTTCACCATCGCCGACTACTTCGGCTTCTTGTGCCACAGAAATTGCAGATTTTCGTCGTATAAGTGCAAAGCTAGCAAGGTTATCGGTACCTTCTTTAGCCAGATCTGTATCAGGATCCATCAGTTTTGCAACGTACTGGGCAAAGTCGTCTTTAGCCAATTTCAGGCTGTGTGCACTCTGAGTGTATAATGCCTTCTTTTGGTTCAAAGATTTGAAATTCTGTTGGCTACCGCGACGTTCATTCACGGTAGTGACAACTGCTGTGTCATTTTTCAGCACTATGGGGTGCTCGAAATTGTGAATGTGCTGATTGCCATTTTCATCGATATGCGGGAAAACTCTGTAGGGGAAAAATATGATTCGAGGAGTCGGGTCAGAGGCGTTGTTCAGCTTCTGAGCACCAATCACTAGGTTATAATTGATTCTCAGGGCTTTGCCCCTGAAGCTCGGAGGTAATGCTTTAGGTAGTGTGATTTGATAGCTGAAGGATTTGGCTTGACCAGGTTCCAATTTCAGATCCACAAACAGAAGAGATTGAGGGGTTGAAAATATAGGAAAATCATCCGATCCTATACCATCATCGTTATGACCGACTCTTTTTGGCTCTGCCGAGACAGTTGATGAGTTGGCATCAGGCTCCAAGCCGACGCTTAAGAAATCGCCAATTCCACTGGCAAGCCCCTTTAAAAATCCATTATCATTGATATGGCTTCCTCCATATTCCAGGCCATGGCTACCAACAACTACACCCTGAGTTTTGATGTGTTCGAATGCGCTGGGATCTACCACCGATTGATCGACTCTGAAAAATCCCTGTAGCTGGGCAAAGCCCATCAGCAGCGACTCGGACTGTGCTGATTTCGTAGGCCTAATTGATCTCGAAATAGTAGAAGATCTTGTAACCCCTGGCGTAGAAGCAGCCGTAGCTGTCGATACATCTGTGGTAGATTGGGTATACATATCTCGGAAAGTATTCATAATCTGAACTGAGAGACGTCTGCCAGACCATTGAGCTTCAGCATCGCTATTCCTTCTGCCAGGCTCCCGAGGAGAACTGTGCGCAGGATCTAAAGGCTCCGATTCGTTAGCATCGTCCCCACCGGTGATTGTAGGTCGTCTGCGTGACTCTGGTTCACTAACCGCTGGGGTCGCTATGTTTCGAAATGTGATAATGGCCGCAAGCTTTTCCCCGGCAAATATCACTGGATTCTCAAACGTAACGTCTACGCGCAGGTTTGACGTCCTCCCTTGCATTGCCGACGCTTCTTTCCAATGATTGCAGGAGGAGTAGTGTTCTAATGCTGCGCACATCGTGTGAGCCACACGCGCGCCGCACCGGCTCACCAAACATGTATATACTATATGAACTACAACAATAGCTTTTAAATTGCTTTCGAATACTGCTTGCTTCAGTGTTCATATGCCAAAATGCTTGTTTTGTGGAATTGGTTGGCTAGCCCTTAAATGCATCCAGGCGGTCTCTGGCACCTTTGATCTTGAAACTGACCCGAGTGCTCAGTTCATAGTCCTTATCCCACTCGTGAGCCAGCAGCAAGTAATCCTTGGTTTTTCCAAGAGATTCCAGACCGTAGATTCTCCATTCTAAAACGGCTCGCTCGTAGATAGCACTGGGGCCACACCAGCCGTCGTTCAGGTCATGGTGGTAATGCACTTTGGGTAATCCATGCTTTGTATAGCCCTTCTGAGGTGCAGGAGTCCATACTTTGGGCAGAACATGCTCATCAAGAAGATCACGAGCTTCTTCAAACCTTCCAAGGCTTCTAAGAACCAAGCTTTGAAAAAGATGTCGAGTTGCAGCCTCCTGGGATGACTCGGGGAGCACAGCTGCCGATTCGGCAGCATGGGGAGTACCAGGCTTGCCAGAATAAGCCAATGATTTATAACTTTCCTGTAGCTGCTTTTCCGGCATTCTTGCATATCCATTCCAGAAATATAGTGCCTCATGCAACGGGGAAGTACCAACTGCATCTGCAATGTCTATCTTATGCTTCGCCGCTATTTGTTTCCAGTAATTGACTTTTCTGACAACAAAGAGGTCGAATGGCATCGCCTTTGCCATGAACTTCCTCTTGCCCATCATAGTCGGAACTTTCTCAAACAGCTTTGTAGCCTTTTCCTTGGCCTTTTCGGCCTTGTCTTCGTCTACACCTTTGTTCAACCGGTAGATCTCCAAATGACAGGCAGCTGCCATATAAACGTACAAGGCATGAGACCATGTACTGAGATCGATCAGATCAATGTAATTCTGAGCAGCAGTTTCATATTCATGAAGTGCTAGCAGGAGCATGGTCTTATCAAACAGCATCAAGCCATCGACTTGCTTCATTTGAATGGGACCATTGGATCGATCATCCATTATACTCACTGCCCTGACTAAGTCACCAGTGTCAGAGGATACCATTCTACCTTCTTGTAATTGCCAAAGAGCCCCAGTGGAGTAGTGCGTCCGAATGGTTTCCAAACCTTTCTTGAGTTTCAAACGAGTTTCTGCGATCTTCTCCTCAAACTCCTTTGCATTAGCCAGCATTGCAGCATGTTCTGGATCAAGTTTGGAAGGTTCTTCGACATCCTCGTTCTCTTTATTCTCTTTCTCGAGCTCAGGGAATCGAATGTCAGAATATTGGGTAGGGCCATCAAAATACTGTAACAGGGCTAGCATTGAAATGGCACCATGAATATTAACGTTATGAGAGGCTTCCCAGAGCATCCGTAGTCCTTCTTCCCTGTTGCCTTTGAAGCCAACAATGGAAAGTACCTTACCAAGGGTAGGAGGAATGATTGAGATGATCAGTTGTAGCAGACCAAACATGCAGTTGATACCAGAAGAAATAAATTCATCGACAGTCTCATGGCCAGGCACCTGATCAGGATTCTCTTTGGTAGCATTGTCAGTAAGGTTTTCCGGAGCGAAGTTGTGAACCAGTTTCAACCGTTCAGCACGGGCCTCGTAGAACTGATGAGCCTTGGCTCGAATAGCGGCATATTTATTATCGGCTTCCGGATTCTTGAAGATTTTAGAAGCAGCCGTTGAAGAGGAGGAAGTAGTGTTCCCCTCACGAAGCAGACTGCTATTTGATCGCTGCCTTATAGCACGAGGAGGTGACAATTTTACACTATCGATAGTAGCAGCCAACTTCTCAGGATTAACACCATCCTGATCTTCATTCTCCGATTGTTTGGTAGAAGAGCGAGAAATTGCCGACAGAGTTACTAGAGTAGCAGTAGAGCTGGCTCGCGATCTTGCCCTGTGCAACGGATCAGGGCTTTTCATCAGCTTGTTGAGTTCATCAAGTATCTGATAAGCCTTTCGCAGCTTAAGCAAAGCCTTTGCTGAATCGAGTACAGACTCGGAAAGGAACAGGGAGATGGCTCCCATCAAGTGCGATTCCGCATGTGTCAGAGCATACTCCGTTCCGGGAGGAAACTTGGAGGAGGTGATGGTTCCGTTTTTTACTGCCCTCTGCCTATCCTTGGTAGAGGAAGTCTCGGCTTCGTACAGAGAATCGACCGCTTGCTTGATAGCTTCCGGCTCGAACCCCAGCGTAGCTTCAATAAAATGAATCACACCCTGGCCAAGCTTGAGGAGTTAGCAGTTGTTGTTATCGGGAAGTGAGTTGGCTTTTTCGTTGGTCTTACTTTATGGTACGAGGAGCTGCCAGTCAACAGCTTCTGAGCATCCTGAGGTCTATCATCCATGACCAAATCCATAGCACGGAGAGAAACTTCCACTAAAATCAGGGAGTTCGGTTAGTTTCATTTTCGCAAGGAAACGTTTTCAAGTTGGTGATGTTGAACCCACTTGGGGGGGCTGCTACAGGCACTTAATCCGTGCTGGCCAGATCTCCACATGAACAGAGTTGATATATAAAGCTCTACTTACAGCTTAGGGCATCATCTATGACGGACATGGAAGTTCTCAGCGCCTCTTCTTCAGGCTTCAACTTCGAAATAGTCGAGGAAGAGCTGCTTTTCAGTCCTAAAGCTTTCCACATGGTTGGGCTAGGTGGTTAACAGAGGACTCCACGTTCTGATTCGGCTTGGGCAATGTAATTTTCCGAAGAATGAGGTACTTCACATGGCCACCCAGGAAAATCTCATATGACGGTCGGTGTACATAGCCTGATTATAGTTTAATCTTTCAAACTTGAAGATGTAAATATATCTCCGCAGATAGTGACTTGAGGTATAGTTTGCAGGCCGTCAATCAAGCTCTACATCATCCGGATAAAGCTCGAGCGGCGCGCGCCATTTTTAGGCACAAGCCACTTTGATGCCTCTGATGGGTAGAACAAGTGGAAATTTCGGCCGTCAGAATAAAAAATAGAGACCGTTTGGGGTTATCGATATCTCACGGTTTTGTAAGAGTACAAGTATCTATAATATAATAGTTAATCCCCGTCCTGGTTCCACGCTTGTTAACAACCCCACCGGATCGACCGCGATAACGTTAAGTACGATAAAAGCCAATTTTTCCATTTTGGATCCTGATTGCACCTCGTATATCCAAATCAGAATCAAAAGGCAAAGTCACCCCAAAATCATCCAAACCCCATGAAGCAAATCTTTAGGTACCTGAATATGGGAGAAGCCCAAGCAGGTGTCTTGAAAGGGAAATTCGATCTTGTTTCTGTAGACTTGGAATTCTGGGAACATGATAATACCAAAACAACCGAGTATGGTGTTGCTGTATATTCACCGGACTGGCAAGGTAGGTACATAGAATAGCTGGGATCCTGGGGCTAATTACTAACAGCTTTTCCAGACACGTCGTTTGAACAGATCGGAAATGAGGCTATCTGGAAGGGGCCTCGATTTCCTTCTATCGTGGCCCAGCATTATATAACAGAAGAGCATCTTACTAAGAATAATGGCAAATATGTTGCCGATAATAAGCTGAATTTCAATTTCGGGAGATCTTATCTAATGAATGGGCCAAGCTGCATAACGGCCATGAATGACTTGCTAGCATCTTTTCACAAGCAGGTGGTATTTGTCGGGCATGCCATCGAGAATGATCTGAAAGTTTTGATCAAAAGCGGTCTCAATTGGAGCCCCAATTATAAAATTATAGATACCGAACAGCTATGGAAGATAACTACAAAAGCCCCCTTCAGCTCGCTAGAAAAGGTTCTGCGATATTGCAGTATACCGCACTGCCATATGCATAATGCTGGAAATGATGCTTATTATACTCTGCAGCTGGCACTGTCTCTTACAAATCCAGTTTTCAGGGAATCACACCAGCTAACTACTGTAACGCCTACCACATCGATGACTCGACGGTCTAAGAAACAAGAAAACGGGCCGCTCATAATGTCTCCTACGATGCTGCGATCTGAGCTATCCCAGAGGATTACGGAGGCACAACGAAGATTGGCAAGTGCGTCTCAGAAGGGAAAGCAACCAAAGATAATTCGTGAGAAGAATGAAAAAGAGAAAAATGCAAAAGAGGCAAGGCAAGAGAAGCGAGTTTAACAAGTAGATAGTGTACCATTAGCATAAGTTTGATATTTACCCCAGTAAGCTATTTCCTAGTTGGGATGAAGCACGGCTACAACCATCCATGCTGTTGTGTGCGCGCGTATATTTCATCACCACTCACCTCGACTCACTCAATATTTCAGCATCACCTCCAAGTTTTCTCTTCTCCAACAAATTTACAGGGAAACGTCCTTTAAATATCCTATCCTCAACAGTTTAAAAGAGTCGACATGGGAGGCATTTCCGAAAAGAAGACAGAGTATTTCTCTAAGCTGAGACAACTCTTGGACGAGTATAAGTCCATTTTCCTCGTTGGTGTCGATAATGTGTCTTCTCAGCAGATGCACGACACTCGAAAGAGCTTGCGAGGAGAGGCTGTTGTCCTTATGGGCAAGAACACCATGGTTCGACGAGCTTTCCGACAGTTTGTCAGTGAGATCCCCGAGTTGGAGCGACTTTTGCCTTTGATCAAGGGTAACATTGGTTTCGTTTTCACCAACGCCGACTTGAAGACCATCCGAGAGGCTATCGTCTCCAACCGAGTCGCTGCTCCTGCTCGATCCGGTGCCGTTGCTCCTAAGGATGTGTGGATCCCTGCTGGTAACACTGGTATGGAACCCGGTAAGACTTCTTTCTTCCAGGCTCTTGGTGTCCCCACCAAGATTGCTCGAGGTACCATTGAAATCGTTTCCGATGTCAAGGTTGTCGAAGAGGGCAACAAGGTCGGTCCTTCCGAGGCCACTTTGTTGAACATGTTGAACATCTCTCCTTTCACCTACGGTTTGACTGTTGAGCAGGTTTACGACAACGGTCAGGTTTTCGCTCCTTCCATTTTGGATATCACCGACGAATCCCTGGTTAGCTTCTTCTTGGGTGCCCTGCAGACCATCACCACCATCTCTTTGGCTGCTAACTACCCCACCTTGCCCGCCGTGTCTCACTCCATCATCAACCACTACAAGAAGGTCTTGGCTCTTTCCGTTGCCACTGACTACACCTTTGAAGGTTCTGAGGCCATCAAGGACCGAATCGCCAACCCTGATGCTTATGCTTCTGCTGCCCCTGTTGCTGCCGCTGCTTCTGCTGAAGTCGCCGAGGAGGCTGCTCCTGAAGAGGAGGAAGAGGAGTCTGACGATGACATGGGTCTTGGTCTCTTTGACTAAGCTCGTTGTGGTAGTGAAATAAAATCAGTCGTATGATCTCATGATCTCATGTAGTTCCTATGTATGGCTAACATATTTTATCAACCTCTACTATTATTTGCCGGCGTAATCAAACAAACCGAATTGAGCCCAATACTGTTATCACATATATTAGCCATTACTTCGCCCCGAGGTATTTTTTTAATCGTATTATTGCGCTATTGAAGCGGGATCATACTTCATCCGCTTTTGCTACGTATAAGGTGTGCGGCTTTATCTCCGGCAACACATATTAAAATCCGCTCCAAGCCATCCGACACACTGCAGACTTGGGTTTGCCTCCGTCAACCATGTCTGAACCGCGTCATCTATTCATTATTATACATGGGTAACTATGCCTTCTAAACGTGGACATTACAGGGGCTATATCTAACTGTCAGGTTACTGGGTAATCCGACCCATGTGAAGTTCATCGCTGAGACGATCGAAAAGCGACTGGACCATGTCGATACGTTTCTTCCTGAATCAAACGCTGGCTTCTTGACGTTTGATGGAATCGACGTCTGTGCCACTAGAATTTTACAAGAAGTATGTATGAATGGTGATCCCCGGCGAAATTGAAGTGTTCTAACTCTCCAGGTCGAGACCTACCTTGAGGACCAGGAAGCCGATGGAGTAGTTTACACCAAGCTGAGTGTCGTTGGCTACTCTCTCGGTGGGCTTTGTGGCCGCTACCTTATCGCGCTTATGGATGAGAAGGGACTTTTTGATAAATATGAGCCTTTCTCTTATACTTCTTTTGCTACTCCTCATGTCGGCTCCTATTTCCATAAGAACGCGGCGCATTCTGGGTTGCTTAACTTCCTCGGCTCCAACATTCTGGGAAATGCCGGAAAAGACTTATTTTATAACAAATCCACCATGTTGGTAGATATGTCTGATCCAAACGGCAAATTCTATAAATCGCTCAAGAAGTTTAACCATCTCATCTTGTTTGCTAATACTCTGCATGATAGAACTGTCCCGTTCTTTACAGGTTACATCTCTAACAAAGACCCATTCAGGCATCGTGATTATCTCGATACTGCTCTAACTCCTCTAGTAGGCGGTGTGGATGGTAAACTTGTGGAACAGAAGATTATCGACGAATGGCCTCCTGTCTTTGTCGATATGGGTGAATCCAGATTCCTCGAACATTCTGAGACAGGTGAAGATGCAAAGCCGACCAGTGAAGAGACTCGTATCAAGTATATTATGATGCTTTTGCTACCCATTCTGCTCCCTGCCCTTGCTGGTGTAACTGGTGCTATGAGTCTTATTTCACATAGGCGTGCCAATGAATTCAAAAGACTTCAGGCCCTCGGGGAAATACCTGCTCCAAAAAAATCAAAGAAATATTCGGACGGGGAAAAAAAGAATGGTGAGAATCGTGCTGAGAACGAGGTTGCGGAAACCGCCGTTGATGTTCTTGATGAACTTTTGCCCGTTGCAGATGATCACCATGCGCATCATACCGAAAGTTCCGCTAAATCTCTGGCAGAGGGAGAATTCCATCCTAGGCCATTGATTGGATCAGGTTATGATGGTCTGATCGACTCCACTCCTCACTCTCTCGAGCTACCGGATAATGTCGTTCGGGCCATTAATAATCTGAACACTCTACCCTGGGAAAAGTACGCGGTACGTGTGGAACGAATGCATTCTCACGCTGAAATAGTGAATCGAAGAAACAAACCTGGGCAGGGATCATTAATTGTGGGCTTTTGGGCGGAGTCGATAGCCTCGAAAATTACCGCAGCTACACCGACTGATACCAAAGCCGCACATTCAACTTGAACATATATCTTCTATATAGATTCCTTTCGTCTACTAATAGAGTTTCTAGCCTTGCAGTTTTACATAATTTCCTGGGAACAAGCCTCGTTCTCCTCCTTTAACAACTCCAGACCACCACTCTTCATCTTCAAAGACGATATCAGTGATGATATCACCTTCGGCAAAGGTCAGTTCTCCATCTTCATCGGCAGTGTATTCATATTCTGCAATGGCAGTAGGACCAGATGCACTAACAGGTTCCGGTACAGGTTCCGGTGCAGGTTCAGGAATAGATGCCGTTGTTGGTGGCGGTGCTGGTTCAGAACCACTATTGAGTTCCACATAGTTGGCAGGGAATAAGCCCTCTTCACCATTGGAGTTGGTGCCAAGCCACCAATCGTCGTCAACCTGCTGAATTCCAGTAACGGTTTCGCCTTCTGTCAAGGAAATTTCGTTATCCTCATCCTTTGTATACTGGTACGTCACAATAGCCGATAAGCCACCGACAGCGGCAGGAGTAGGTCTAGGAGGAGTTGGTTCCGGTACAGGATCATCTACAATGGGTCTACTAGGCAAGGTAGGCTCAGGAGTAGCGTCCTCTATTGGGCGGCTCGGAAGTGATGGAGTTGGTTCGGCATCCGATAACCTGGACACAGCAACCGGAATAGGGACCTCAAGCTCGGGTTCCTCCTCGACCTCAGGTTCCGGCTCGGGTGCAAAGTTCGTAGGTGGTGGAACGCTTCGAATAGGCACTTCGGGCTCAGGAGACTTAGACTGTGCAGCGAATCGACTAGTATAATCTGAGAATGAAGCTTTAGGAGCAGGAAATTCTTCCTCATCCTCCAAAGATGCAGCTGCGAATTTTTCTCGAGCGTTAGAAACAGATTCATGCTCTACTTCGATTTCGGGCTCAGGTTCAGGGACACTCTCGGGCTCAGACACAGGCTTGGAAACAACAGGCACCTTACCGTGCTTTTCTGCCCAGAGCTGGGCGGGAGTTTTTCCACCTTCACTACCATGGTCCAAGAAACCTGGATTCTGGGCTTCAGACTTGCCCAGACCAAGATTGTTATAAGAAGGAAGAGATGGTGCTGTACCTCGACTGGTTTGAGAAGCTGAAGGGGCATATCTGCTTGAAACAGAATTGCTAACAGTCCTCTTGGGTAATTCTGTTAATCTGCCACTTGCGGAAAATGCACTCATTCGTTCCTTAACGCTTTTGGGTTGGGTGTCTTCTTCCTCTTCATTTGTGCTCGTAGCTGCTGCCTCAAAAGTCTTCAAGCGATCCTTAAGATGTTTGGGCTTAGCCTCTTCTTCATCAGTATCCTGTTCAGGTTCTGGTACGGATACCTTTGGCTTGGGGCTAGGCTCAGCTTTGTTTGTAGAAGCCGCTGCTCGAATGGCAGCAATGTCAACCTTACCAATGGGCTTATAAGATGACTGCAAAGGTGGAGGACCGTCATCAGCAAACTTGGAGCCTTTAGCTTGAGCCCTTAGTGCAGCTATGTCAACTTTACCAACAGGCTGGTACGAGGAAGGTGTGGAGTTATCCAAATGTTTCGGGGCAGGAGCTGGAGCGGCAACGGCAGACTTTTTAGAGGCACTGGCCCTGATTGAAGCAATATCAACTTTTGTGGGCTTGTAAGCGGATTGGATTTTGTTCAATCCATCTGATTGCTTGATGGGAGCAGCAGAACCCCAGTCATCTTCACTGGCGCCTTCAGTTGCAACGGTATACCTGGGAGCTCGCGAGACGGGGGTTGATTTGGAAATGCCTCCGTATTTGGATCCGGAAGCATCAATCACCTTTTGCAATATGATTTCAGGAGAAAGATCTTCGGAAGATCTAGCAGTGATTTGAACATGATATCCCCGGAAATATTTGGCAACTGTACCGTAATGGGCATTAAAATAGCCCTTGGTTCGCTCCGGGACACCCTCTCCGACCCAGCCGACAAGAACATATTTGGAGCGGTTGTCGTAGTCGACTCGAGCAAAACCATACTGTACTTTTCCGTCGTCGAACTCTTCGACAAACTGCTCGAGATCGCCGTTGCCTTCGGCGCTGGGTTTCAATGCCTGCGAGTCATTGGCGGCGTAGTTGAACACAGCCCAGCTGATGTCTGGATCAGATGATACGATGGAGTCGTAGAGTTTTTTCAATTGGGAACCATAAGTTCCGAGATCTATAATATGGGCCATATTATAGCAAGATAGTGTTGGAGCGGGATGTTTTAGAAGCGTGCCTCTTTATTGACCGGCCTGGTGTGTTAAGTCAAGTAGAGGTGGGGTGGTAAGCAATTGGGAAGACTGAATGGCACAAAAAGGCGGAGCAGAGAAGCATTGCTTGGTGGACCAACAGCTACGCCCCAGATTGGACAGATACGATTCACAAAAGATCATTGAAGAACGGAATCGCAACTGTGACATTCCATGTCTTTCATAGTTTACGAGGAGCGGTACTGCTTGCTGGAACGTGAAAGGGGGGTGTTTTTCATGCAATGCATAGAGCCTCTTGTGGTAATCAGCGATATGGGGTTCAGATCAGGTACCTTCTCTATCACCCCCTCGCAATATAAACATTGTTCAGCCATGCGGGAACAGGTGCAACCAACCTGAAACGAACTCAGACTCCGGGTGGGGCTCGTCTGTTCCGAACCGTTAGAAGGGGAAAACGGGCAAGTACGGCAAAATTCAAAGGACTGGCATATCTATTGTATTTGAAAGCTGGGCTTGTTGTTATGTTCGCCCAGCGCAGAGCGGATAGGTACAGGAGTGGCTAAAGCCAAGGTGAGCTGAGATGGGGGATGGGCCGGTATATCAGATGGAAGGGGACACAGCTAGGGTAAAGCAAACAAAACCCTAAAGGGATGGTGCTGACTACCGTTATTGCGTACACCATTTGGCATATAGCTCAAAAGGTAGGTAGGTAGGTAGGTGCTGCATTTTGAGTTGGGTTCCGGCAGTATGCAGCAGAGTGAGACAAGCCATCGAGTCAGCATGTACAGCAAACCCCGGTTATACGTAATTTGCGCACGCAATAAGGATGATCCACTGGTCGAGGGACGCAGGTGTTATCGCTGCAGCGGAATTCCCACATGCAAGGATGTTCATCCGTATCCAGAGCGAGCTAATCTCTGGCCGATAAATAATATTTCATGCAGATTGTACAACGGTAGCTTCTACCGGCTGCATGAACAAGGACTTGGTGGGGACCCTCTATGCCTAGTTTGCCAATAATTTGCACTAATGCGGTAACTCTCCTGCCTCATTGGGAGGTAACGTCTAAAAGCGGGAAAAAACGAACCCCTTGGGTATGCAATGCTGAGCAGGTTGCCAGGCGGTTGAGGATCTCAGGGGGGGTGGAAGTAAAGTGAATTTGAAAAAAAAAAACAGGCTGAGGTCAGCGAAGGGGCAGTCTGGAGGCGGCGAACCCGGTGTTCAGGGAGTATATGACGAAGCAGGGTTGGCAATGGGATGAAATGTGCTTGGTACCATATTATATTGATTTGTGGTTGGGCAGAAATTCCAGATTTTCGATTTCCATGCAGCTGGCCTCTCGATCCGGTGCCCAGAATAAACCTGCCGCTCAGCGATATGGAGGCAGCCTGCAGCCACCAATGTTTATCTAGGTGCAGATTTGGAATAGAGTTTGTATTGCGTCCAATGCTAGTTTCGTTAAAACCCTCTGGTTGAAGCAGCACCGGTGATACTTCGAACCTTATTAGCTGATTACTGTATAATAAATAAAAAAGGAGACCCACACCGAACCTAAGCAGTTGGTGGCTAGCGACCTAATTTTTTATATTTGGCGGCATCCAACTTATACTGCCTTTTGTCGAATTCTCCCCGGCTGGTGCTGCTTTGGCCTCTGCTGATATTTTTCCTCATCCATTGTCTTCGGCTTTTTTCCGTTTCCGGGCACCTGGCTGGCTTTGTTTTCCCTTCCCCCCGCCGAGCCAATTTCGTTCTTTTTGGTTATCCCTTCTCCCGTTTAGTTAGTCCCAAAACACACAGCTGAAACGATATCTTGCTCTGTCTGTTTTTTGCCCACCCACTCACCTCTTCATCTTGATATCTGTTTTCAAGGTACAACCATCACTAGGCCCCAGTAAGGCTTGCTTCCCTGCTGCTGCTGTCCTATTTATTTATTCCCTCAATATCCTACCCGCTCATCTATTATTATTATTTGCATAGAGTGAGTCTGCCGCAAAAGCCCAGACCAAACAAGCGCCTCGGTGACGTAAAAGAAGACTTTCTCCCTTGCCTGCTCGCGGGTCAGTTTTTTTTTTAGTCCACGCCCCAATAGGCGGCGCTCAACAAATAGACCTCCGGGTAGCTGCCAGAAAACATAATGTCGATGACTCTTACTGTCCCTTCGAACGATATGGATCAGCAGTACTACTTCCCTATGCCTAAGGCGAAAACCCAGAGATCCAGCTCCTTTGGTGCTTCTCCCACCACTCCGGACCACGATGGTGCTGACCACAAGGCCTGGCGAAACCATTCGAGACAGTACACTGTCTGCCTTGGTTCGGAAGGCCTCAGCAATTCTCTAGCATCTCCTACTCATGTTTCAAAACCTTCTACCTCTTCATCGCATAGTAGGGGTCATGCCCACAGACGTTCAGCTGCCATATCCCATGACTTCAATGCGGAGTGGAACAATGCTCATAGCAAGAAACCCACTCTACCCCCTCCAGTTTTGCATGATCCTGAATCAACACCCTCAACCGTGTACTCCCTGCAGTCTCCTGCTCTTACTTTCACCTCGTCTAACTCTTCTCTTCCTGGCCAGTCCGTGTCTTCTACTACCTCACTTGGCTTGGCTCCTCCCGAAAGCCCTAAGGTTGCGTTTGTCGTAGATCGGCAAACCGCAACTGCCCCTCAACCCACAAAGAAATCACCTACCTTGTTATCGCATAGTAGTGCTGAGGTCTTGGGTTCTGGCAAAAGGACCAAACGTTTTACTCGCCATGCAAAGGTCAAGTCCTGGGCCGGGAGTGTTATTCCACGTTTCTCCAAGCATCACTCTGAAGAATACAGTCACAGCCACAAGAAAAGCCAAGCTTCTATCTCAAACAAGCCAGTTGTCTCTCCGTCTTCGCCTGACTCGTCTGTGCACGATCATAATCTCTTTTCTTCGTCCTATGTGTCTAATGACAGTTTGCATCCTCAGCCCGTCTCAGCAAGAAAGGCGCCAATGGAGCCAGAACCTCTCATCGACTTGGATCTCGCACTGGCCTCTGTAAATGCTGATGCATCCTCTCACAGGCGATGTGAGTCTGCTCCTCAGGCTGCCGTTGGTATCAAGAATCTACGTCATAAAATGGGCGCTGTCGAAGAGGCCGTCACTGAGGAAGACGAAGAAGATGAAACGCAGCCCCAGTATAAATTTCTGGGTTCTCCGTATCGATCTTCGTCCTCAAATACCGGATCCGCGGTATCTATCAACTCGGGCCATTCCAGTCATTCCCATGGCAGGTATGCCAGGTCCAGCCAGTTAATGATGGCTGTAACTCCCCCACTACCTAGCCCACCCATTTCAACGATGGCCCCTCCGCCTCTTCCAAAAGGTGGTGTTGGATCCGGTCAGACATCGGAACGGGGCACTTCTACTATTAGAAGAGTCGCTGTTTCTGAGGAAAATCGGCTTTCGATTATTTCTAACGATACAATTACGGAACAGCATGGCAGTTTGTTGACGTCGACATCTAACAGACTGAACGCCGACGGCTCCAATTCTAACGATCCATCTAATGATAACGAAAACTCATACGCTTATAATGACACTTTCTCACTGGGTAGGCCCGGTTTTGTCCGGTATTCGATGGACTCTGACCAGATATCTTGTTCAACAATTGGCACCGGTACTGCCTCGGTACACTCCCCAGTTGTCGAACAGCATCCTGTATCAGCGCTACCTTCTCCTGCGGTCAGTAGCTTTCAGACTCGACCTCGTCCGCAGCCATCTGCTACAAATTTCTACAGGAATGATGGGCGAACGCAATCGGTCTATAGTACGACTGACAAGTATTCGCTACGGTCGGTTACGAGTTTTCGAAAGAGAGCCAGCCGAGTGTTCGACTGGATCAAAAGACGGTAGTCGTTTGCTATTTATTTAATTTATTTTCGTTTAAATCTATGTACATGCTAGCAAACTAATGGAATAAGCATAACATGTTCGTGCGGGGTTCTATTTAGGGGGTGGTTGGTCCAGCTGGGCGAGGCTGCGGTTTGAGGGCTTATTAGGAAAAAAGGGAAAGGTCGCAGATAGTGTTGTATCTTATCTATAGATAAAGAAATAAAGAACTACAACACGAATGGTACACCTAATAGTGTTGGTGCATGGGTACGTGTTCCGCTAATAGTGGTAAATAATGCAAGAATAGGCTTCTAACGCTTAGTCTCTGGGGTAATCCTGCTCACTTTGATTATATTTCTGCTCAACTGGCCTTGAAGAAAGGCGCCGTAATTGATGACGGGCATGAAAAGGTTGGTGGCAAGGACGTGATAGTGTACTGTACGAGCTGTAATCAGGGATATTTCACATATGATGGGATAGATGTGTGCGGGGCTCGTGCAGCGAAGGAGATTGAAGATGAGATTCTCAAGATCAATCGGTTTTCCGGCACCAAGGTAGATAAGCTTTCTGTCGTAGGATATTCTTTGGGTGGCCTTATTTCACGATTTGCCGTCGGCCTACTCTACAAACGGGGCTTTTTGGAAGATAACCATATCCAGCTGATGAACTACACTTCATTTTGCTCTCCGCATATCGGAGTCGTTGTACTTGGTACTAGATGGGTGGGGAGAGCCTTCAACTTCCTGGCTCAATATGCGCTGTCTACCACGTCGAAGCAGCTTTTCATGCGGGACAAGTTCGAAAAAACTAAAATACCACTGCTTCTTCACATGGCCGATTCCAATGGACCCTATTTAAAGGCTCTAGGTATGTTCAAGCAAAGGTCTCTGTATGCTAATATTGCCAATGATCATCGTTGCGAATGGTACACGGCCGGGATTGATACAATTGATCCGTTCACACCTAGTAGAGTGCCCCAGATCGAAGGTCCATATGTTGACCGATGCTCGCCTGTTATTCTGGATATTACTAAACCGCTTCTATTTGCATCGCCTACTAGCAGTTCCTCCGATGATATGATTGCGGAACAGGAGCCGTTGACTGGAGAAGCCGTGCCCCCAACGCCCAGTTTCATCAGTTCAGCTTTCAACCAGGTGAAATTCCTTGCTGTAGGAGTCTATCATTATGCCTTTGCACTAGTTAAAGTCACAGTCGTTCTTCCTATTTGGTTTACAGCTTTTATTGTCAATGCGGCTTATCAGGGGATATTCAGTGCTCGTCGACGACGATCGGCCAGGAAGGGCATGTCTTTCGATGAAGCCCTGGAGGGCACAGCGGACAACGTTGTTGATTCAGTCTACACTGCTATTCTGCAAGCCCAAGAAGAAGAAGAGCATAACACCGATCTCGCGGCTGAATCTGTGTATAGTGCCTTGCATGCTCAGAGAGTGGAGGCTGGTCCCTACCAAAAGAAAACCATTGACTCTTTGAACACTCTCAGCTGGAAGAAATACCCCGTTCATATCCACAAGGCCACTCACGCCCATGCGGCCGTAATTGTTCGCTATCCGTCTCCCAAATTCACCGAAGGTTATATAATTGTCGACCATTTCATTGAGAACATGGTCATGTAGAAGTAGTTGGATAGTTTAGCTTGTATGTACTTGGCTGGTCGCCGTCGTCGATGGTGCGGCTGTGTATTCCCTAGAATATTCGGGGACGAATTGGATTTTTGCATTTTTGTCAGAGTCATCGAACATCAAAAATGTCGGCTAGATCTGCAGTGATAGTGCGAAACACAAATGAAACAAAAATCGTAGTTTCTCTTAGCATAGATGGAGGAGAAGTAGACACTTCCCAGTTTGGAGAATGGTTAACTGTCGAGGAAAGGGCACACGCAGCCCTATCTGCTTCGAGCAACCAGGCTCTTTATGTCCACACTGGTATCGGCTTCCTTGACCATATGTTTCATGCACTGGCTAAACATGGAGGATGGAGTTTGGTCATGAAGTGTGACGGTGATTTGCATATTGACGACCATCATACTGCAGAAGACTGCGGTATTGCACTTGGTATGGCCTTTAAAGAGGCACTAGGAGTGCTTCGAGGTGTAAAGCGATTTGGTACAGGCTTTGCCCCTCTGGATGAGGCGCTTAGTCGGGCTGTAGTGGATCTGTCTAATCGACCGTTTGCTGTTATCGAGCTTGGTCTTAAGCGTGAGAAGGTTGGAGATCTTAGTTGTGAAATGATCCCGCACGTCCTTGAATCTTTTGCAACTTCCGCAGCTATCACTCTTCATGTCGACTGTCTCCGAGGTTTTAATGACCATCATCGCTCTGAATCTGCCTTCAAAGCTCTCGCCATTGCCATTAAAGAGTCTACATCGTTCACTGGCAAGAATGACATTCCCAGCACTAAAGGAGTTCTGCGATAGTAGTAATGTCTAGCTGAATCATATCATAGAGTTGTATAGTAATATTTAATCGAATGCTCATTTTGCGTCTGCCTTGCTGAACTTGTGGAGTCACCCACATGACTACTTGAATAGTAATCTACCTCAGAGATTTACCTCTCAGCAACAGGCACACAGAGGACTTATTTTGTCTGCCAGATATATCTATGTACTATTCTAAAATTAGCAATTGTAGTAGACTACATGACTTGGGCAGTACTTGGAATATGGTATTATCGGTTGATAAGCCTTAGCTTTTCCAAACATGTAGGATAGCGGCATGCCGATGGAGATATTCTTGATGCAGAAATGAAACTGAGGGAATTTCAAACGACAATACACTGAGTTTCTCATCTTAGAATGAGTAAGCATCAGTTCTAGATTACTGAGATAAGAAGCCGGGGAAAGTCCACGGTATCCCGCCACGTAATGTAGTACATCTAAGTGAAGCGGAGATATTTTCAACTATCTTAGTATCTGTATTGAACGAGAGTAGCAGATTTATATTTGAATAGATTAGAATGAAAGTCCTTACTTTGATAGTCTTCTATAGCCTAGACATAACTACGTGGATCGCCATGGCCGGTTAAAGGTGTATTTCAAAGCCATGACAAACTTATCTATCATAAATTACATGAAAGGTATAGGAAATAGGAAATAAAAATGAAAAAAAGGAAACAGTAATATACGATATCTTTTACCGTTGCTATTACTATTACCGCTTCAGGGCCGTCTTGCTGCTAACCGGCCAAAGTTTCTAGCCCTGGCATGCGGGATAGAGTATAACGCGCAACTAAATAATTGCACTTATCTCTCTTTCTGCTCACCTTACTAAAACAGCAATAGAACCAATCAGTCTATCGTGATAATTCTCCAATTTTTTTGATCTAGAACTGGAAGGGCTGCTGACATCATGCTCCTAAACCGGTAATCAACACTCTCCTATCGCGCCGCAAGCGATTGTCGTATCACAGCTATCAGTCTGCCTTGGTTGCCTTATTAGGAAGGAAGAGTTGTAATGCACTGCTCTTATCTTGTCGACAATGGTGGTTAGGAAAAGCGGAGAATTGCTCCAGACGGTATGGCTAGCCGGGAATTATCATCAGACAACATTCTAGTACAAACTATATATACTCAGGGCACCACTCCGTTCTAGCTAGCGAATTCATCAACCATGCTTGGACTTGTACACCCCACTCAACATACCACCACCCTCCCACTCGGTAAGACTGAGGTCACCGTTGAGGAGACACCTGTTGCTGAGGTTCTCCCTCCTGTCCAGGTTTTTTATCCTGATACTCCTATTGAGGAGATTATCGAGGCCATGAAGCTCACTGGAGGCTGCGTCTTGAAGAACTTTGTCAGTGAAGAAGATGTCGACGCAATGGAAAAGGAAATTCGACCTGCTCTCGATGCTGACATTCCTTGGAAGGGAGAGTTCTTTCCTGAGCAGACTCGTCGTTCTTATGCTTTGCTTGGCCAGTCTCCGACTTTTGCTAAAAAGGCCTTCATGCACTCAACTTATCAGCAGGTCTGCGATAAGTTTCTGACTACCAAGAATTGGTTTTGGAGTGGTCACAAGAAGGTTTATGCAACCTCGAAGCCCCAGATTATGAATTCTATTACATTTTCTATCGGGCCTGGTGCACATGCTCAGCCTCTTCACCGAGATGACTGGGCTTACCACGTTGTAGCTCAGTATGCAGAGAAGTACCCTGAAGATTGCCAAAGAGATACTGGCATTGGTCTCTTTGTTGCTGGAAAACGTTCTACCTTTGAAAATGGTGCTACTCGCTTCATTCCAGGTTCACACCTGTGGTCGCACTCTCGAGAGCCAGAAGATGACTTATGTGCATACGCAGCTCTTGAGAAGGGAGATGCCTTTATTATGTTTGCTTCATGCTACCATGGTGGTGGAGCTAACACCACCAAGGACCAGGAACGATTGTTGTTCAGCTGCTTTATGACTAGAGGATGGCTCCGTCAAGAAGAAAACCAGTACCTAGCCATTGATAAAGAAGTTATGAAGACCCTTCCTGTAGAAATTCAGGAGAAGGCTGGATATTCCCTTTCTGAGCCTTTTCTTGGCTGGGTTCGATCTACCGATCCTCGTATTGCCCTGGACCCCACAATGAGTGGTAATGAGGATATGCTTAGAACAGAGGAAGAAGAATAAGTTTCAATAATGGTACCAAATATATTTCGAAATCCTTATTAGTACTCCTATTACATGGAGCAATCTATCTATGAAGGGCCCTATCCCGTTAAATACTCAATCCCTTCGCTCGTCTTTCCGTTTGCGAAACTTCGCCAGCTAGTAGAAAGATTCTTTTTGCTATCGCTATCCGCTTCTTTCCATATATCATCCAAAAGATCAAAAACCGTAACGAACATTCCATACCCCACAGCGGTGGCCCAATAGGTACAATACTCCCTAATCATCTCTCGACATCGCAGATCAGTCACCTGAATACCAGCCAAAAAGGCCGGAAATAAAAGCTGCTTTTGAATCTGAATTGTGTTATCCCGTGGTGTTTGAAAAACATGATTCAAAACATTGTTACTGAGTCTAGTCATCTCTAAATGAGGCTCTTCAAAATTGGAGGAGTATATCTGAAGAATGTAAATTAGTAGCGCCTTTCTCCAAGCTTCGGCGCAGTGATATCTCGCTCGTAGGTAGGCAATATCTTCATCTGACGGCAAAAAGTTTTTATAATCGCAGTCATTTTCCCACTCCTCGATATCCTGATAGATATTCGTGATAGCGTCCGCTATTTTCTCTGTCGGTCCTTCCAGCTGAGCCAGATTGGCCATGTGTACCACCAGTCCTCCGGGGCAACCAACTAAATCAAAAAATCCCCAGGTATCTTTCTTACCTATTATAATCTGTAGGTATGAGAAAGGTAGAACTGGCTTTTTGCCCGATGTTAATGCGATGGTCACGTCCCACCAGACCAGCATTGAAACTTGCGCTCGCAGTCTCGGGCTATGCTCAAGAAGCCCTATAGCCCTCGATTTTTCCAAAATCTTATAAGCCTGTCTAAGATATATATTCCATGACGATTTGGCAGATTGCATGCATTGGTACTGGATTAATAAAATAAGTGTGTCGAGGTATTTGGTATCATACATGAACTCCGCAGACAACTCCTGGCTGAATTCGGAATTTGAGGTGTGGTGATACTGCAGAGCGGAGTGAGTCAGCTCCTTCTTTCCCGTAGTACGAGCAAGATGATGAGATGTCACAGCAAGGATAGCATTCAAGAGAAATTTCGATCCGTTTGACGTCTCCTTGTTAAACCTAAAAGGGTTGTACCCGATGTCCAGAGTTATAGGTAAGACACAAAACTCTTTATCATAGCGGTCCAGTATATCCGCAAAGTTTACACCTGGTAATTGCCGCGTGAGTATCAGTCCGACCGGCGTAAGTATCTTAAAATCTTCTTCGCTATTTTTGGATGATATGAGAATTTTGCTAGTATTTTTAGCTGTTTTGTCAAGGACCGAGACCTTATCGTTGTCGTCTCCGATCCCCCCGATTGTGAGGTTTTGCTTCCAGTTCAACTGCAATGCATAACCTCCACAAGATATCCCGTGGTCAAGGCATGTGGTACACTGGGGTCGCTGTCTGTCGCATGTCCTATTCAGCCGGCTGCAAGTGTGGCAAGGGGTTTTCGAATATCCCAGGCTGTTCGTTCTTCCAGATCGACTTGGAGGCATGTGGAGGAGTAGTGGGTAAATTGATTGGAGGAGTGAAACAGATAAGGCTTGATTCGCTGGAAAGTGCGGCTGATTTAACAAACAAAACTAAGCCTTTTCATCATAAATACCTAAAGAGAATATTTTATTTAAGCTTTTTACTTCTTGGATGTGCTGTATTATTCGGAGAAATTTTCAAAGATTGCTCAGCACCTGGAGAAAAGAGTCCCGTACCTGGTTGCCGAGAGTGGAATTTTCGTCATCTCGGCATACTGAGAGAGTGAACACCGTAGGGCCTTTTTTGACACTAGCAACACTCAGTGTGAAAAAGCTTCCAATTGTAGTACCTGGTTGAGTAAAAGCAAGTTTAGTAATAGTCGGTCCGCCCGGAGTCTCGGCATCGTCGAAGTCAACTACTCCTAGATTCGATATCTCCATGGGACTGCCCCTAGGGTACATTGGAGCAGTCAAAAGAACTCGTCTAACATCTAGCCATTGTAGTAATCCAGCAATATTTCTAACTTCCTTACTATCATTACGACAGGTCTTCAACTTCTCCGAAAATGACTTGGCCCAGCTAAGAACAAACTTGCCTGGTTCAGCATCACCACGAAACTCTTTTGCTGGAATATCGTCACCCCAAAGGACAATATAATTACCAAACTCCTCTGCCATGTTTTCATCCATAAACTGTCTTGCATTCAGCGGAATGTCAATGTGAATTCCTAGCTCTTCTTCTCCTTCGGGCACCAGGGGTATAACAGCTTGCGCCAGAGCAGCATAGAAGATCGCCGTCAATGTTATTCCGTGCTGTCTAGATTTCAGTAAAATATTTTTCACCTCGGCTGCACTTAGCTCAAACATGACGCATTTACATTTGTAGGGTATAACCGGAGTCGGGCCTGTCCAGATGGGAGCCTTCCAGGCCAAAGGCTTAATATAGGAATCCCACACTGACTGAGCAAGGAAAGTTGGCGATGTCCTCAAATCCAGGATATCTTCCAGAATAGGGTTGAGAGAGTCACTGGAACCATTTACCACAGGCGATTCCAGCTTAATTGAGCTTATGGCAAGGAATCTAATTTCTCTCAGTAGCTTCTTGTGGAAGAACATCCCAGATCCACCGTCAAGAACACTATGATCTAAAGAGAATACCAGCTCATGTTTTCCGTAGATGTACACTCGAAATATCGGCAGATTGACATCGTACGGTAGTGGTCCTGCATCAATTAGACTATTGAAGTCATCCTCAAATGTAATGCCACTTTTGAATATACAGATCTGACTTAGATCGATCTCGGGGAGTCGCTTCACCTTGGGGTGCGCGCCGCCAGCGTCATAGATAGTAACTCCCAATAAAGGCTCCTTGCTTATCAATGCAGCAAGAGCGGGATAAAGGATATCTTTTGTCAAGTCAATTGTGTAGGTCCCGGCTATAGCGACAACTGAGGTCATCCCAAATGCATTTTGATAGCAGAACGCTTTCTCAATAATTCCTAGCGTTAATTGAATTTTGTCAAAAACAACAAGCTATTTACTCACCTAATTCTCTATCCATTTTTACGTTTCTCTGAGTGTTGAAGATAAATCTGACTAATCGGTATGCTTTTATTTGTGTTAGAGCTTTGTTTTTGTGTTATCACCAAATCTCTCCTTCCAAATCTGTAACGGTTCCTTATCTGCCTTCCTGATTAGGCAATGATACTACCTCTCCCACAATTAGTCGGGGCTGATAAGCGAACCGTAATAGTAGCTAGCTAGTGCATGGATACCCGGCTATTATAAGAAGGGAGGGTTTCCTCAGACTAATACTTAAGCAGCTATCACAGGCAATTCTATAGATCATACATTACGCAAATTCCTTGCTCGGTGGCCAATTGTTTTTCTGCTGTTTGGACGACAATATTCGAACACCCAGTAACCAAATTTCGAATACTTGAACCTTTGTGAAGCCAACATACAAATCTAATAAAACTTCGAAAGGTGCAAATCATGTCTGAAGTGAGCGATTCTATAGCCGGCGGTTATGACTCGTCCGATGTCGATGGCATCGAGCTGGCGGCCGTTGGATACAAGCAGGAGATGCCTCGTCAATTCAGCATCTTCAGTTTGATGTCACTTTCATTTGCATTGACTTGTACTTGGTCTGGAACTGGAAGTTCTATAGGCATTGGTTTGACCGATGCCTCAGCTGCCGGTACCATTTGGTCTTTACCTATCGCTGCATTTTTCACTTTCATCACTTCTGCCGGTATGGCTGAGCTTGCCTCTGCCTTTCCCATTGCGGGAGCCCAGTACTATTGGAGTTTCATGGTAGCTGGAGAGAAACATAGAGCCTTTTTTGCATACCTCAATGGCTGGCTCAGTGTATTAGGTTGGTGGCTGACGTCTTCTAGTGTGTTGAATTTCACCGCTTCGATGGTCCTCTCTTGTGCAAATCTGTGGTATCCTGATTACGAAATCCAGCCATACCAGCAGTGGCTGATGTATACTCTTTTGACCTGGATGGTGGCTTTTGTCAATATCTTTGGAGCAAATTTCATTCCTTATGTTCACAAGGCTACGTTCCTCATTTCGGCATTTTCGCTCACTGCTACTACAATTACTCTTCTTGTTTGCTCTCGAAACAGATTCCCTACCGCGGAATGGGTTTTTGGAGATACTACTAATACTACCGGCTGGACCAGTGACGGCTGGGGATTTGTTCTTGCTGTCTCTAACGCGGTATATGCCTTCCTTGGAACTGACTGCGGAGCTCACATGGCTGAAGAGATCAAAAATCCCGCAAAGAATGTTCCTAAAGTCATTCTGTACCCCATTCTTATGGGATTGTGCACCGCTTGGCCATTCTGCGTTGCCTGTGTCGCCTCAATCACCAGTGTCACGGACGTCATTAACACCGCAACGGGCCTTCCTCTGCTTGAGATCTATTATCAGGGAACTGGTAGCAAAGTAGGAGCCACAATTCTTATGGCATTATTTGCTTATTGCTTTTTTGGTGCAGCATTAGCCAACGGAACTACTTCTTCCAGAACTCTGTGGGCTATCTCTCGAGATGGTGCTCTTCCTTACTCCAGTTTCTGGTGCAAGGTACATGGTAGGTTTAAGATGCCTGTAAATGCCTTGTGTCTGTCCAGTACAGTTATTTCTCTTTATGGTCTGATCTTTTTGGGCTCCTCTGTCGCTTTCGCATCTATGGTCGGTGCAGCTATTGTATTCCTGCAGACTTCCTGTATCGTGCCTCAGGCTATTGTCCTATGGAGAGGAAGAGATAAGGCTCTACCCCCACGATATTTTGATCTTGGAAAGATGGGCCCCTGGGTTAACGGTCTTGCCATTCTTTGGGTCGTCTTTTTGGACATTGTCTACTGTTTCCCCAGTGCTATGCCTGTCACCAAGAACAATATGAACTACGTATCCGTCGTTGCAGTCGGATTGGTCAGCTTCGTTATTGGACTATGGTTCGCCACTAAGAGAGGTGTATTTAAGGGACCTAAGATCGACTTGGAGGAGCTGAAAAGACGACGGGAAGAATCTCTTGGTGTCACAGAGGTTTTGGATGGTACCAGTGGCCGACAAAGTCCAAGCCCCACAAAGAACCTCGAACTGCCATACACAAAGGAAGTAGAGTAGCTTCAGCACATTTAGGGATTTATAGATATTTAGATGAAATTGTTTTTATTTTCAGCGTTCGTGAACCGCATTGTCAATAGTTTGATTACAAGATCATAAAGCCTACCTCGTAATTGGATGAACCATATCGCAGCTAATATTTGGATCATCTGTGATCAACAGACTATCCTCTAAATTTATCTCCGTTACGGTTTGCTGGTAATTGAGGACAATTTCGGGCAAGTTGAGAGGAGTGGGAATTTATTTAGGTTTCAGATAAGGCCACTTTGACGAGAGCTAATCAAGACGCCTTCTCAATCCGGGGATTGAGGAGCTGGTCACCTCAGCGGATATAATTCGTTTTCTATTTAAATCTTTTCCATCGTACATTTAGAGTTTAGCCGTTTTCGCTTGGTATCCATTGCGATCAAAAGCAACTTGGTAGTAGGATTTCTATTTTCTAACCTGCACCAAATGGAGATCTAATTTAGTAAACATATGAAGACTACCCCTTCATCTGGTCCTACATCCAGATGTAACACGCATTGTATTCCTTAATTGGATAACCATCCAGAGCTTATTTGAATTATTTTCGGTTTTTAGAGAATTGCTTACCATAGTTTCAAAGTATGTTATGGTATATATATTCTGCCATTTCTGGACGTGATGTCATGGACGTCCAAAAAAAAAGTTTTTCATGGGTCGTTTTACCGATCGCTAACAATACCTAAGTTAAAATTCGACTTGCGGCTCAACTGAGCCTATAGGGTTAGCAGCAGCTACAGAGAACTACTACTATGACCTCCAAAATATGTGGAGTACATTTGCAGTGCTAAATTGTTATCGTATTTATGGCGACGGACTGACCAAATGAGATTCTGTCAATTTAGGATCTATACAATACTACCTGGTGTCCCAAATGTAGATATCGGCCAAATCCGCACCTCCTTATCTTTGCCCGAAAAAATTGATGGCTTATTGGACAGCGGAGAAGCCCGAATCGGCAGGGGCCGACCTAAAGCAAATACAGCATAAATACGCTTGCTACCCCAGGCTCGAATCCCTAACATCAGCACTTATATAGTACCAGCGTAGAATGCTTTATACAGGAGCAACCATTCTTACTGTCAACGGGACAAGGGACATCATCCTCAATGGAGCTATTCTTGTCAAGAAGGGATCCAAGCTTATTGATGACATTGGAACCACTGCCAAACTGACTGAAAAATACCCCTCTGAGACCACCACCGATCTTAAGGGTCAGATTATTATGCCTGGAATCATTTCTTTGCACATTCACTTGGCCCAATCTTTGCTTAGATCTGCCGCCGACGATTTACCTCTGATTTCATGGCTTTGTGATCGGGTTTGGCCTGGCCAAGGCAACTTTACCGAGGAGGACGGCTATGTGGCTGCTCAACTCACCATTGCGGAGATGCTCAAATCCGGTACCACTACTTTTGTAGAGGCCCTTTTTGCGGAAAGATATGGCTTTGAAGGTGCAGTGAAAGCTGTTGAGGAGTCTGGCATCCGTGGTTGTATTGGTAAAGTTGTCATGGATCAGCCTCGCTATGCAACTCAGGACGGTGTTTCCATGCACCCCGGGCTGATCGAGGACGCTACATCACTGGCAAAAGCCGTTGAGTGCCATAGCAAATTTAACGGACGTGGTGAAGGCAGAGTCCAGGTATGGTTTGGTGCAAGAACTCCGGGTGGTGTCTCTGAAGACTTGTATCGAGAAATGGTCAAGATTGCACGGGAAAAAGATATTGGAATCACCATGCATTGTGCCGAAGTTAAGGCAGACCGAGAATTTTTTGCTACTAAGAACCATACTCCTATGACATACTGCAAGGAGCTTGGAATTCTCGGTCCTAAGACTGTTCTGGCGCACATGGTGCATTTGGACGATAATGATCTTGCTATTCTTGCATCCCCTGAAGGTCAGGGTACATCGATTGCCCACTGCCCTACTTCCAACTCCAAGCTCGGCTCAGGCATTTGCCGAGTGAAGGAACTGCTGGAGAAGGATATTACAGTGGGCATCGGGTGTGACGGGTGCCCTTGTAACAATGTTATGGACCACCTTCAGGAAATGAAGCTTGCATCGTTGTTGCCCAAGGCTCTCCACGGAGACCCTTCCATTGTCCCCGCCGAAAAGATCATCGAAATGGCTACTATTCAGGGAGCAAAGGGAATCGGCATGGAGAAAGAACTTGGATCACTCGAGGTTGGCAAAAAAGCTGATTTTATTACGATTGATCTGGATTCCAAGCTTTATGGCACTCCTTCGCGAGATCCTGTGTCTTCTGTTGTGTACATTGCGACTGGTGCTGATGTTCATACCGTAGTTGTTGACGGACGGGTAGTGGTGCAAAACCACGAACTACTAACCATGGATGAAGCGGAAATAGTTAGAAAGGGGAACATCCACGGTAAGGCCATGTTGGAACGCACTGGTATCACTGTTGAACCAAGGTGGCCTGTTGTGGCTTAAGCCGAATGCATTTCCCGGCCAACGCAACAAACAGGTGAGCTACAGACTTAAGCTGTTTTACTATGACGCCTTTTTTACTAGATCCTCTGGACTAGACCTTTTTTGCCGTGGTAGAACAGCCTGTAGTATCTCTGGTTGGCCTTATTTTTTATTAAGTTATTTTGTTTTAGTTTGTTTACGTTTTATGTTGTATAGTTAATGAAGCTATATTTTTTGGATCGTTGGCCAATCGTGATTGACATGTTTTACAGTTATCGGGGTTGATCCACCATAAGAAAACACGGCAGGAATAATCCGAAAAAAAGGGTTGGACACGGCCGCGGGAGGAGAATTTCCCGCCAAAAACGAAGCTTAAAAAAAACAAACCAAGCCATTGAAATTGTGTCCTCAGAATGAGGTGACGATAACGGGGCCGTTTGGAATGGTTCCTTAGCCTTTGGTGTTGCGGAGGTGCACATGTCGCAAGCATTGGCTTGGTTGCACAGTTGTGCCGGATAAACCTGTGTGTCTCGCCAGCGAAATTTTTTGTTGGGAGGGCGGAGGTTCTCCTCAAAAAACGGGCAAAAAAAGTTTTGTGCTGCAACAATTCATATAAAAGCCGCTGGCAATCTTGCTTGCACCCCCCAAAGTTATACAAAGACCAAGTTAAAAAGAATCACCATGCTCTTTTCTTCTGCTACACCTGCTTCCAACATTCAATGGTTGACTACCTTGGACACGGATTTCCATCCTAATCGTCACCACCGACGATCTTCCATCATTGGTACTATCGGACCCAACTCAAACAAGGTGGACGTTCTCATCGCCCTGAGAAAGGCCGGCCTCAACATTGTTCGAATGAACTTTTCTCACGGTTCGTATGAGTACCACCAGTCTGTAGTTGACAATGCCCGTGAATCCGCCAGACAGTTCCCTGGTCGACCTCTTGCTATTGCACTGGACACCAAGGGCCCCGAGATCCGAACCGGAACCACAACCGACGACCAGGAGTTCCCTGTAACTGCCGGCCACGAAATGATATTTACCACCGACGAAGCATACAAGGTCAACTGCGATAACAAGATCATGTACATTGATTACAAGAATATCACCAAGATGATTGCTCCTGGCAAGTCTATTTTTGTGGATGACGGTGTTTTGTCTTTTGAAGTGATTAACGTCATTGACGATAAGAACCTTAAGGTTCGAGCTATCAACAACGGTAAGATTTGCTCCCACAAGGGTGTCAATCTTCCCGGCACTGACGTCGATCTTCCCGCTCTGTCTGAGAAGGACAAGGCTGATCTTTTGTTTGGTGTCAAGAACGGTGTCGATATGATCTTCGCTTCGTTTATTCGATCAGCTGATGATGTCAAGCACATTCGATCCGTTTTGGGTGAGGCTGGAAAGCACATCCAGATCATCTCCAAGATCGAGAACCAGCAGGGTGTCAACAATTTTGACGAGATCCTCAAGGTCACCGATGGTGTAATGGTCGCCCGTGGTGATCTTGGTATTGAGATTCCTGCCCCCAAGGTATTCATGGTTCAGAAGCAGCTCATTGCCAAGTGCAATCTTGCTGGTAAGCCAGTTATCTGCGCAACCCAAATGCTGGAGTCTATGACCTACAACCCCAGACCTACTCGAGCCGAAGTCTCCGATGTGGGTAATGCTATTTTGGACGGTGCCGACTGTGTCATGCTTTCTGGTGAAACTGCCAAGGGTAAGTACCCCGTCGAGGCTGTCAACATGATGCACGAGACCTGTCTCGCTGCTGAACAGGGTATCGCTTACCAGCCCCTCTTCAACGAGCTCCGATCTTTGGCCGTCTCCCCTACCGAAACCTCCGAGACCGTTGCAATGGCTGCTGTCTCTGCTGCCTATGAACAGCAGGCAAAGGCCATTATCGTCCTTTCCACTTCCGGTGCTACCGCTCGTCTCTGTGCTAAGTACAGACCCAACTGCCCCATTCTTATGGTTACTCGAAACGATAAGGCTGCTCGATACTGCCATCTTTACAGAGGTGTCTATCCTTTCATCTACGATGAGCCCCGAGCTTCTTCTGCTGAGCAGTGGCAGGACGATGTCGAGGATCGTCTCAACTGGGGTATTGACCAGGCTGTTGGTCTTGGTCTTCTCGACAAGAATGACACTGTCATTGCCATCCAGGGCTGGACTGGCGGAAACGGTCACTCCAATACCTTGCGAATCCTTCCTCCCACCTATTTCCAGAAGTAGACGGTTCCCATCTTTATTAGGTCTAAATTATATATCTATGTATCCAACATTCTCTTGAGAGAGTTTCTGATTAAGTTTTTCAGCGTAGATATCCACTAGTGTTTGCCATGATCCGCTTGGTGCAATTTCTCTCATCCATAAGAGTAGCTCGTAACCCCGGGTCCAGTGTCCAGATAGAATGTAATCCTCAATGACGCAAACATCCTCATAGGTAGGTGATGCGCAGCTATTCACCCATTCCGTTATATGTTTTATGTCGATGCTTTTCTGATTTTCCGCAGCTGGTCTATGTTCCTGCCGTTTTCTGAAACCAGCGAACGTCCCGACTTTCCCTAACTTTTTAGACAATTTTAGACTTATACCAATTCCTCTAAGATCTGTTATAGCATTGGATCCGATCAGATCATGTACCATTATTTTTGTGGTACTCAGCATATTTTCAATTTTTGTTAGGACTCTTGAAGTTGACGATGCATTACAATCACCGCATCCCAAATATTTTGGCGGGTCAATTGCAGTACCTGGAGCTCTGATGAGAATTTTCGCAGTAATACCACTGACTCTACATCCTGTGCGCTTAAACCGTTTGATCAGCTCTGCCGATAACAGCGTCAGAAACTTGTCGACCTCGGCAGGGGTAGACATACGAATCCCCCAGGATATATCGACGCCTACAGTATGTGGTTCTTGGCCACTATAAAGCCAATCCCAGTCATCATCTATCCCATTACTGTATTTCCATAATTTTGCCCCCAGTTTTGGCCCCAGCAGTTCTTGTAGCTTCAACTCTCCTGCAGCTCTAATATCACCAGCCTTTTGTATCTCAGATCCCAATTTGGCATTGATACTTCGTCCAACTCCCGGAAGTACACTGACCGGCAAGTCGGTCAATTCGTCAAAAAGCCTTTCTTTCGTAAGATAGACCTGACCACTAGGTTTTGCCAATCTAAGAGCGATCTTCGCTCCCAGTACGTTGGGGCCTATTCCAATGCTCGCTTCTATTCCAGATGCCTGCTGTATCTGAGACCTTATGTCACGTGCAAAATCTAGCAATTCTTCATCTGAAACTACGTTCTCATCAGATAGAGGCGCAATGGTCGTTATGTCCACAATGGCCTCGTCAACCGAAATAGGATAAAACACTTCAGGGTTGAGCCCGCTTAGGACTTGATACAGAGCAGTAGATGCAGTCTCGTAGTCTTTGAAATTATAAGGTAATGTAACCAGTTCGGGACAGAGCTTTTTTGCGTTTTGAATCCACATTCCGTTTTTGACACCGAAGCTACGTGCGACATAGTTGCATGAAGCTACGTCTGCAGCATCTCCTCCGTTGGAGACGCATACTGGTTTATCGGCTAACTCGGGACGTTTCTGCAGAGCCACCGACACAAAGAAGGAGTCGAAATCCACATGCATCACCAGCCTATTCCGAGACGATTTCCGGGAATCTGCAGGAATAGACGTTTGGAAGCGGGTCTTAAGCTCGGCTTTCCATGTACTCAAATGATGTAAACGCGAGCGAGAATAAAAGCTCTCGATGAAACCGGGGTCCAGGCACGACTCTATGCGTCCCGTAGCATTTTTTTCTTCAGTAGCTATGATTTTCGTTGTTCCAGGAGGCAAGGGGATGGTACGGTATTTCGACCACAACAGCAGTCTGCCTTGTTTGACACTCTCGACGATCCACTCGGGCTTTACAACCTGAAACTTGGCAAATTGCTCTCTTTTTCTAGCAGTCATTCTGCTAGAAATAATATGAGTTACGGATTTGGTTCCAGTAAAGTATTGGGCGTGCTGCCCGCCATTGGCAGTGATCAGCCTCCGTAACTCCTGCAGTGGCGGCTTTGTATGGCCTGTGATATAAATTTTGCATCCTTGGAAAATATCTGTTTCCGCCTTATCCGCCTGGTCATGAAGCTTCTGAACTTTGTTGTTCAGGTATTCAGCGTAGTTCATCATCGCATAACGAACATGGTTTGTGGGGTGGAAGATCTCAAGTTGCCCGATCTTGGCTCACAAAAGTCACTGTACCACACATAATTCATTAGCAACACAAATAGCTATAAAAAAAAATTACACGATATTCGAAATTACGAGCCCTTCTGAACAATTTCCACTAGATCATCCACAATTGCAGGATTGCTGAGGGTAGAGACGTCTCCAAAGTCCTCGTTGGCCAAAATCTTTCTGAGGATTCTTCGCATGATCTTCCCCGATCGAGTTTTGGGCAGATCAGGCACAATGTATATTTTCTTGGGCGACGCAAACGGACCAATTTCTTTTCGAACCTGTAAAATCAGCACCTTAGTATCATCGAGCTTCTGCTTAAGAGCAACAAATGCCACAACGTGCTGTCCGGTCAGTTCATCAGGGACACCAACCACAGCTGCTTCGGCCACTGCCGGATGCTCGATTAGGGCGGCTTCAATTTCAGCTGTTGAAAGTCGGTGACCAGACACATTGACTACGTCGTCAACCCGGCCACGGATCCAGTAAAATCCATCCTTGTCTCGATGGGCACCGTCGCCCGTAAAATAATAACCGGCATAGGGCCTCAGATAGGTATCGAGGTAACGTTCATGAGCATTCCATACGGAACGGGCAATTGACGGCCAAGGATTGCGGACTGCAAGTACGCCTTCAACGTCGTTGCCCTTGAGCTCCTCCCCAGTCTGTGGGTCCAAAATGACAGGATCAATACCGAACATAGGGAATGATGCACTACCAGGTTTGGTAGGAGTGACGCCAGCCATTGGAGTGATAATGTGAGAACCGGTTTCAGTTTGCCAGTAGGTATCGCAGATGTGCGCAGTTCCTTTTCCGACGTAATGGTGATACCATTCCCATACTTCAGGAGCAATTGGTTCACCAACTGATCCAAGCGTACGCAGAGAAGATAAATCATGGTTTTCAATGTATTTCTCGCCAGCTCGCTTGAGAAGACGTAGAGCAGTAGGGGCGACATAGAAATGGGATATCTTGTGCTCATCGACGATATCCCAGTATCGAGAGAATGAGGGATAAGCGGGCGTGCCTTCAAACACAACAGTAGTTGCGCCAAGCAAAAGAGGACCATACAGCACATAAGTATGTCCTGTGATCCATCCAACATCACCTGCAGTAAAAATTCTGTCTGTATCGTGGAGATCAAACACATACCGAGTGGTAAGACTGGCACCCAAAAGATAGCCTCCAGTGGAGTGGACGACACCTTTAGGTTTACCAGTTGATCCAGAGGTGTAGAGCAAGAAAATAGGAGCCTCTGAAGCCACAGGCACAGGAGGATAGTATGGTCTCTTGTTTGGCACAAGATCGTGCCACCATTTGTCTCTTTTGTCATCCCAATGAAAGTGAGCCGGTCCAGGAGCCCCTTCCGGGGTTCTCTTGAAAACTAGGACATGCTCAACAGGAGTATCACCCTGCAATGCATCGTCGACAATTTTCTTTGTCTCGATAATCTTTCCGCCTCGGTAAGATTGATCAGCAGTGACTACCACTCGAGAATGGGCATCGACGATTCGATCCTTGAGAGAACCAGATGAAAATCCGGCAAATACAACGGAGTGAACAGCTCCAATTCTGGTTATAGCCAACAAGGTGACCAGGGTCTCAGGAATCATGGGAAGATACACAGCAACGGTATCGCCCTTCTTGACTCCAAAGTCATCAGCTAAAACGGCTGCAACCTGAGATGTTTGTCTCATAAGTTCGCCATAGGTAACAGTTCTACCGTGGCCCGGCTCGTCGGCCTCATAGATGATGGCAGGTTTATCGGGATTTTTCAACGCATGACGGTCAACGGCATTGTAGCAAGCATTGATCTCGCCCTCAAGAAACCAGGACACATCACCGTACTCGAATCCGCCACTTTTAACAGTGGTGAAATCTTTGTCCCAGTGCAGAAGAGATCTAGCCTCACGGGCAAAGAACTTTTCTGGATTGGTGATGCTCTCCTTGTACAAGGAGTGATAGTGGTTGAGGTCGTCGAGATGGGGCTTTCCGGGGTGATGTTCCCTGAATTCCTTAGGCGGGTGAATAAGGCTCGTAAGATCAATCATTGCGTTCCTATGCAGCAGCTACGAAGAAACAAGAAACAAGCTGGTGATGTGGTGATTTTTATAGGAGCAGGTGATAGCAGACAATGTGGGGTAATCAGAAGTTGGGTGGTGGGAAAAGCAATTCCGCCGAGAAGGTCACCGCGCAAAATCGCCTTTCGCCCGCAAGGATGAACGGAAGTGCCCCGCTTCACCTTCAAGATCGATTGAAGTCCCATAACAAAACGGTGGTGGGGTACGGAAGCAACACGGGGACGACGGAACCGGGGGGATTTGGACTTGGATTTGGATTTAGAGGGAAATAACTTAGAATTCATACAGCTACAACTATAGTAGGGTTTTATAAAAAATGCAATGAGAAGAAAAACAGGCCATTTACGCCATTACCACAGCCGTGCCTCCAATGACATGCGAAGAAAGGCTCGAGAAGCGAGTGGTATGTTGAGGAGTAGAGTTTCCTGATGCAATATTGGCGTTGGTAGGAGCTGATGCCATATTCGAGCCGCTGGCAGTAGATCCCTCGGGAGCACCAGAACTAGATGGTGAATTACTGTCGGAAAACGGGGACAAACGTCCCTTCTTGGAAGCCGAAGCTCCATTGTTGGCCGAGCTTCCTCGCTTCCTGTTCAGCCGTCCCCGGCCACCCATATGGGTTCGATAATGCTGCATGCAATTGTCTTGCCGCGAAAAACGGGCTCCACAGCCCTCGTAGGGACATACGTAGTTCTTTTCGCCGGTGTGGATTCGCATATGTCGAGCAAGATGTCCTGAAGTGGTGAAAGACCTCATGCAGTGGCAGGTGTACTTCTTGACCGGTTTCGATGCTGCGGGAGATCCCCCGGATACACCTTGTCCAGCAGATGAATTGGCAGTCTGCGGAGCAGGTACCGAGGATGGAGGAGCACTACCGTGAGCAGCCCCCAACCCTGTGGCCGGAGCCGGTTGATGCTGACCTACTGAACTTGCAGGTGATTGACCATAAGGATAGGCAGGTGGACCTGGGTACTGATAGTGGGTGCCCGGGGGTGGGTATGGGACATGATGAGCATAAGGGCCAGGACTAGTGGCTGTAGGCTGTTGATAGTAAGATCCTGCTGGAAGAGGAGGACCTCTTGGTGGAGGTGCAGCATAGTAATATACAGGTGTAGGAGGAGGATAATAGACAGGATAGTAAGCGGGAGCTGCTGCCTGTGCTGGTGCGGGGGCTTGATGCTGATATGTTGGAGATTGCTGATATGGCTGCTGAGCTGGGGCACCATGAGCCGCTACTAAGTTGTCAACCGGCTTGAATTCAGGTCGGGGATCTGGAGAAGCAACAGCAGCAGCAGCAGCTTTTTCTTGGGGCTTAGGAGCAATTGCATGGCTTGCAGGAAAGCTTGCTCCATCTTGCTTCGCCTCGGACTTAACCGAGGAGTCGTTAAGAATCGAGATTCGCTTTCCCGAATTTGTCACGAGATCAAATGGCATTGTCGAAAAGGGTATGAGATCAAAGATCAAAAAATCGATATTGTTAAAATCGCAACGATGCTTTTCGAGAGGGGAGGGGCCACAGGGTATTAAAAAAAAAAACGATCTATCAAACCGGGGCTATTCAGGTCGTAGACAATTGGTGGCAGTGGTCGTAGTCAACTGGTGGTTAAAGCTGCCTTTTTAAGCAAACAGCATTCAGTAGCCGAAATATGTATATCGAAATAAGATAGATAGGATTGGAACGATTGACCAGTTACAAGCCGAAATTGGTTTGGCTATAGGCTCTTACCGGATAGCACGAGGATAGTAGAAGAACAATTGCAAAGCGATATGCTTGGAACAACAATCAATCACAAAGGGGCAAGTCTATAAAGTTATAAGTAAATTTTCGCTTCGGAGAATCTAAATGTATCGTCTATGTTTACTTTTGCAATCGCAGCCTAGGGACGGACAAAAAGAAACCACAGCCACTTGGACAATAACAGGGACTTGGCAAAAGCAACGGGTATGTATCCCTATATGTCTATCGGGCCATAGTATGGGGTTTCATTGCGCGAGGGATACAAGTAATGTTTCTACGGTGGAACATGTTTCTTTTTCATGTGGAGGCTTTTCTTTTCTAGTACAAAGTTAAGCCTCTCTGAACCTGAAAAGCAAAAAAGCTAGAAGCTGGCACCCAAAATCTCGAGAGGATTCCATATTTGTACCCTTTTTCCTGAAGCAAAAACCCGCATAAGCAGGCGCACACTACAAAGTGTAGGGGAGCATGTGAAGTTCAAAGCTGGCCGCCATTATCCACATTGCTACTCCTGGTGGTCCCATTGGGTGTCCGGCATCTCGCTGGTGGGTGTTCCATGGGTTTTAGCGTTATTCCTCAGCATTATGATCATCTACCCTCTTGTCTCAGTCGAGGGAAGAGCAAAATATGAATGAGATGCCCATGATTTGAGCAATAATGGAGGGAACAAAACTGCAGCTGATAGTGAAAGCCACAGAGAGAGCCGAGCACCCTTAGTTGTGGCTACCAATTGTCTGACTGAAAACACCAAGAACCAAAAAAAAAAAACCTTGTTCCTCAGCTACCAATCTTTCAGATCGTATCTTCATTTAAGCATTTGACGCAGGCAGCAGCACAAGGTGGACACCAGTCTCTATCGTCACCAAGCTGCTTCTCCACAGGGAAAAGCAATATTAAATTTTACCCTAGGTCAAACGTAGTGCGGTTGGGTAGTAGCTTCTTGGTCAGCTCATCCCTGGATTCTTAGCGATCTTCCTTTTTGCTAGAACGAAGAAAAATAAAAAATAGAAAAAAATACAAACGTAGCCTGCTTATCCTGATTAGGGCATCAAACTCCATCCCAATCGGGCGCAACACCGTTTGTAAAATTGCTTGGTTCCAGATAAGACATAGGGACCCCTGCCGGCAAACTAATATAAATGGAAGGAAAAAAAAAGGAATACCTTGTGGAACCGTATAAACTAACCTACATACCCTGTACATCATTGATACTTGCTTGTCATCTTAATTGCTGGTTGGAACAAAACCGCAAATCCAACATGGAATTCTGACGCAACGCACTCTATCGGTTTGGATAGCTCCTTCTCTCGGATAGTCCAGCGAAAAGCCGCCGCCCTCGCCTCATGCACCTCAATCTGGCTACTACATATCTCCCCATGCGCATCTGAGCATATGCTTAGCGCAATTACCCAACAGGGAAGGACCGTTTTAACCCCAGATGAACCTCCGGAGTCGAACGTATCAGATTGCAGGGTGGGGTCCAAATTAATTAAACTTAAACAAGGCAGAAAAACCGTTTGCTGCTGCTGGGGGTTACAACATGAACACGAGCACAGGTTATTTTATCCAATTGTGTTTTTATTTTCTGCTGCATGTACTGACTGGGCCGGAGACGGGGCTATCTTGCTGTTTAGTTGTTTAGTTAATTGATTTAATTCCGTGGTTTGTGAATTACATATGCCATATTTTTCACCGATTTTTGTAACATCTCCCTGACGCCTCCACCCCCCCCCCCCCTCTCCTTAGTTGATCAGGGAACTAGCGGTATTCAAACTCTTCTTCAGCAGAGCAGGGAGCATGGTTGCTTATTTCTTTGCGAGAATGGGTCCTCCAACAGGGGGCCCCATTCTTAGCCTATCCAGGCAAGTCAAAACAGGAACAACCGATCGACATTAATCATGTATCAAGACGGCAATATTTCCGTCTGTGTGCACCTGGGTGGGTAGAATCAGGGCGTCGCTCAGGGTTCACCACCTGAGTAGATCTGCACCAAGGCAGAAACAGCGCCGTTCTATGATGCGCTGTTCCTAGATCGTCATGCTCGAGCCACCTACTTTTCATTTTGGATTTGGCCAACAAATCCTCCCTATAACCATTGGGTGGGTTTGTTTTTTCGGCACAGTGCAATGGATCTACTGCCGATTAAAGTTCGGCCAACCTTTTGGGTGGTGTGGATCCCAAAGCTCCAGCACCTACCGTTCGTATTGTCGGAAAACTAAAAAAAAAATATCCAAAGCAGACAAGCTTCGCTAACAAAATTAGCTGGCTGTTTATCAAACATTTCTTTATGCACACCAAAGGAAGCCCTTAAAATTAAAATAACGACCAGAAGAAACATTACTATTACGATTAATCACAGCTCTATTCTATTAACATTAGCATTACCAAATTTCTCCGCATAATTCGTCTTATATCTATTTGACTCGTACTGCTGTCAGCTCTTTATTTTTTTTTTTAGTGATCGCTAGTTGCTTCGGACTCAATTGCATACTGCTCCTTTTCCGAATCTGCTGGTACCACAACACTGCTTAGCTCTCCATTCTTCACTTCATAAACCACTCCGTGCAGCTGTAGACCCCTTTGTTTGACTGCCCTAGCCACACGGTCGTTACGCTCCACATTATGCACCTGCGCAATCACATTCAACTCCACCAGTCTCCGAGCCTTGGCGTCGATGTCGGGCAGCTTATCTAGCTCTGCAGCGTTCTGAGCTTTGACATGCTGGAGATTTCGCAGCCATGCATCCAGCTCTCCTCCCAGTCGTTTGTTATAGAGCGACGCATAAATACCAGCGCAGTCGTAGTGTCCACAGATGACAATGTGCTTCACCTTGATAATATCCACAGCCAACTGCAGTACTGAGAGCGACGAAATATCGGTATAGGGTACAATGTTGGCAATGTTACGGTGTACGAACACTTCACCAGGTAGTAGATCGGTGCATGATTCGCCGGCTCGTGAATCTGCACACCCAATCCAAAGAATTTGGGGAGACTGACCCTTCCCGTTGAGTGCAAACAGACCCGGGTGGTCTGCAGCCATTCGTTTGGCCCAATTCTTGTTACTGGCAAGAATCTGCTCAATGCCGTCCGATACTCCAAATTTAAAGACACCCATTGCTACTCAATTGTTTATTGAATTGTGTTGGTTCACTGGTGGGCTCTTAGGGGGGAGTTTTTCTTAGATATATCTATGATGCAATGGCAACTCACGTGCCTTGTAAATAAACTTTTAACACTTGCAGAATAGAAAAGAGGACTGTACTTTAAGCCAAAGACAGTCTGATAATAATATATATGCCACCAGTAAGATGTTTGCTCAATTGAGGCCCAATTTTAGGTTCTCGTTACGGTGTTTTGATTACTAAGTCCGAGATGCGATACGTCCAAGTATGCCAACTTACAAGCACAGGCCTTTTGGTTAAACTGACGCGATGAAGGGGAAGGTAAGGCAAAAAGAGATCCGCCAGGATATATAACGATCCGTGACTCTTTTTTTCCTGATTGGGGGAGTCAGAAAGAAAATATCTGGCTAAACCCATCGCTTTAAGCCTCTTTCTCTGACGCAGTAGCAATCAAATTTTGCTTGCTATATGTTTGGGGATGGGGCTGTTCGGCTCCATCGCGGAATAGGCTGCATGCCGGTTTTGGGGTGAAAGTCTTGGTTGGGCTAACAGCTGGGCTGAACATCAATCAGGGGAACGGAAAATCTGGGCAGATGCAGCATTTGTGTAAGGGTCAATTGTAATTCCTGCCAGGGTATTGGGGGGTACAATTTAGCGTTTTAAGGAGGCAGCCAGGGTAGAGACCCTCTCTTGAGGTTTGGCAAAGTAAAATTTGGCACATGCGTGCGGTTCGATCTGAAGAATTTTTTTTCCACCCGTACAGTTAGGTTACACAACAAGTACACATCCAAATGTATTGATTGATTTGATCTACAGTCTCCACTGTTAATAACATTAAAAAAAAGCTATACAACAAACAAACACCTCAGGGTTAAAAAGCTCTAAATAATTTGTATCCACACAAAGGTTCAGTTGAAGAAATTCAACGTTGTTATTTTCCTCATCATCGGTGTTGTTGTGAAGAGAACAGCTTTTGCGCTCGTTCGCTGGTAGTAAGCAACTGGGCCGGGTAAACCCCCGTTATTTATCACACAGATATAAATTATTTATTTCTGGGCATTACAAACTCAACTGCTGCCCATGAGCATGACGGATGACACTGAGGTGCCTGCAGTTTGCGAAACATGTCTCGGACCAAATCCATATGTCCAGATGCTTCGAGAGAAACGAGGCGCTGAATGCAAAATATGTACCCGGCCGTTCACGGTGTTCAAATGGGTGCCCAATAAAGGCGGACGATACGCAAAGACTGTGATCTGTCTGACATGCGCCCGGCAGAAGAACTGTTGCCAGTCATGTATGAATGATCTGACTTATGGGCTGCCATTAGCTATCAGAGATGCTGCTTTGAAGATGGCTGGTACCAATTCTCATAGTGTAAACAGTGCCAATGCTGTGACACTGACGACGGCAAATAATACGGTTCAGAAGCAGTATGTGGCGCAAAACTACGAAAAAGGCCTGAAAGATGGAACTATTGCAGCTCCTGAAGATAGTACTGTAGCTGCGGAGGACTCGGCTCGCGAATTATTAGCGAATCTGAGCGAGGCGATGAGAAAGAACCGGACCGAGCCGTTCCAAGAGAATCATCATGCCAAAAGGAACGATGGCGAATACAACGAACACAGTTCTGGAGCTCTTAAGGCGGACGTCAGTCGTCTGGTAGCTAAGCTACCGTTAAATGGTAGTATTTCTCGTCCCAAAGATGAGAGTATTACCAGCTTATTTATTGCTGGCATCGAGGAGGATCTGCCAGAGTACAAAATCAGAGAGTATTTGTCACAATACGGCCAGATCAAATCGCTGGTCTGTGTGCACCGAGCACGAGCGGGATTTGTGACATATAAGACGAGAAAAGAGGCTGAGAATTTGGCCTCAAATACCCGCGATGGCCGGGTGGTGCTGGACGGATGCAAGCTGAAATTTGCCTGGGGGAAGCCCAGATCACTGGGAACTTCGTACACTGAACAGGCCAAGGTGGGAGCCTTTGTGAAAAAAGCCTTGCGCAAGGGAAAGGTTCAGAAATAGGCAAGGAGAGATGGGTTTATTTATATTTATATTGTATATTATCTATGTTAATCGTTATGCATGTTTGATTATGTATTATGCGTACATGTAATCCAGGTCTTCTTCCTCGTCCTCATCTTCAACAGCAGGAGCCTTGTCTTTTATCTTCTTATTAAAGTCAGTCCTACACATGGGGCAGGTTGAATGTTCGGTGAGCCACGGTCCTATGCATTCCAGGTCAAAGTGGTGCTTTGCATTACATGGCAGACGGACTACCAAAGGATATTCCTGATCCAGGTACGCAGTGGCGCATATAGCACACTCGTCTGTAGATTTCAGGGACTTTTTAGGGAGTCTGTCGAGACCATCTAGAAACTTCTGATCGACTCCACTCTTCAATCCCTGCTCGTAGAATTGCATAGCAGTCTGTTGGAGCCGTTCAAACATGTCGTCTGGGAGGTCCCCAAAGATGCCGTCCCTGCTGGGTAAACGAGGCCCCGTAGAACCTGAGCCGGAACCTGAGCCGGCAGAGAAAAACCCAGTAAAAGCATCATGGGGTACTCCTTGCGACCTAGCCGCCGGTCGCTGCTGCTGAGTCTGGTCTACATTGTGTTCATGGAAATAAAAGTCCGACATGGTGTCCGATCCTCTACTAAATGGCTTACGCACAATCTTGATTTTATGTTGTCACAAAGTGTCAAGGTGGTTGTCTAGTGCGTTTGGGTGGGTTTTGGCTAGCTGGGACTAAGGCGATAAGAACTGGGCTGGGTTCTCTCCTCCATCCTGCCAACCAACCACACATACATAAATAAATAATGGACTCGACGGCGCCACCCAAACCCACGACCAGCGTCAAGCTGGTCCTTCTCGGCGAAGCCGCTGTAGGCAAGTCCTCGCTGGTGCTGCGTTTCGTCAGCGACGATTTTCAGGAGAATAAAGAGCCCACGATTGGAGCAGCTTTCCTGACCCAGAAGTGTGCGCTAGCCAATAGAACCATCAAGTTTGAGATCTGGGATACCGCGGGCCAGGAGCGGTTTGCTAGCTTGGCCCCCATGTACTACCGAAATGCCCAGGCCGCGCTGGTGGTATACGACATCACCAAACCTACCTCCTTCATTAAGGCCCGACATTGGGTCAATGAACTCAAGGCCCAGGCCAGTCCCGGCATTATCATTGCCTTGGTAGGAAACAAGCTGGATCTGGAGGACTCTGCATCTGCTGACGGCGAGCCGGTTCGCAAGGTGGCCGTGGAAGAAGGCCAGAAACTGGCTGATGACGAAGGGCTGCTGTTTTTCGAGACATCTGCGAAGTCCGGCCACAATGTCAAGCAGGTGTTCATGGCAATTGCTAACAAGATTCCCGAAGAGGCCCCCAAGCGACCGGCTGGCGGCGCTCGCATCGGCGACGAGGCGGTCGATCTGTCTGGCAGTGCTAACACCAATGCTCCCGGCCAGTGCAATTGCTAGGCTTGTGTTTATTTAGTGGTATTTGTGCTCTTTGTTGTTTTATTTAATACATGTCAGGTCAGAGATCTTTCTTACTATTTTACCTTCTGAGGTGGGACATCATTGTTCAACGGTCCCCTAAAACTACCACTCCGTAACTTTTTGAATAGCCGTAGCATTACATAGCCCACGAACATGCTTGATGATGATGCATGGTCGTCCCTTCCTGCACGTATATGATGCCCCCCTGACGCTGCGTACACTAAAGCAGCGTCTAAGCCTTGTTTTTCAGCAGCCGGTAACCTCCAATGTGGCCCACGACGTTGTAATAGCATGCCGAAGGCTAACTGGAAACGATAGTTTAATAGAAGGAGCCGGGCTTTTGAGCCACCCGAATGTGAAATTCAATTCGGATTTGCTCAAATCGCTGTTGACGGTTTCCCCTGTCCCCGCTGCTGAACGGTGTGTGGACTACTACTATCAGATGCTCAAATCCAGTCCTCCGTCAGATAAATTTCTGGAAAAGTCTCGAGCTCTAGTCGTACGGAAATGTGTATACCAGAAAAACTTTGATCTGGCTATGGAAGTGGCTTCGAGTTCCAAAGCTGGGCCCGAGTATCTCCAGCAGAAAGAACGAACCATACGCCGCTATCTGCAAGCCAGCACATTGTCTGCTGTGGGGGCATTTTCGGTTCTCCAGTTCTTGGGCATTTGGTTTTCTCTACCTCTTGGAATGTACGCTGTTGGCTATGGGTGGTTGATAGTTAATCGAATATCTCAACCAGCTCTAGATCGGGTGAAATGGAGTCCCCGACTGCCTATTTCCTACAAACTAGCTCGTACCCAGGAAATAATTCTTGTCGATAGGGTTCTCCAAGGATTTGAAGAATTCAATTCCTCTGTCGATACCTATCATCTGGGTCTCGATTCAAGACCATCTCAGCTCTCCCCGGCCATTCGAAACCATCGGATGATCCCAATGCTTTCCGAATCTCAAAAGCTGTACCGGGATTACTGGGCAACTGCAGGTGAAAATTATGTCTGGGTGGAACCTGACCAGGACCCCACTGATTCCTATGTTGTCCGTGGAGGTCAGCAACCCGACATCCCATCTCCTCCTCGTCACCAACATTTACCTTCTTCCAAGTCATCACCACCATGAGCATTCAACAAACTGCTTCCGAAGTCAAAATAAGCCTGGGAGAAGCCACCATCACCGTGCTGCTTTACGGGGCTACCGTAATATCTTGGAAAAAACAAGACAAGGAGCAATTGTGGTTGAGCGAAGGCGCAATTCTCAATGGCACCAAGGCCGTGCGTGGAGGAATCCCGCTCGTCTTCCCTGTATTCGGCAGACCTGATCACGAACAAACAAACAAGCTGCCTCAGCATGGGTTTGCCAGAACAAGCGTCTGGGAATTCCTAGGAAAGACTGAAGAAACTGCTGAAAAAATCACAGTGCAGTTTGGCTTGGGTCCCGAAAACTTGTCGGCCGAAGCAAAGCAGCAATGGGCATATGATTTCACCCTAATCTATACCTTGACACTGACGGAGGATACCCTGACCACCTCTTTGAATGTTGAAAACAGTGACCAGAAGCCATGGGAATTCAATGTCTTGTTTCACACATACTTTCGAATCCCTGAAGTTGATAAAGTTGCTGTTTCCGGCCTAACAACTGTGCAGGTACATGACAAGGTCCTCCAGAGTTTTTATGTTGAACAAGCTCAGAAAGTAACCATTGCTGGTGAAGTAGACCGTGTGTATGCGGATGTTCCTGGTGAGGTTGCGATTGAGTCAGATGGTCAGCCGATAATTGCTATTGACCGATCTAAGGAGCTTGTGGATGTTGTTGTCTGGAATCCTTGGACCGAAAAGGCCGAAGGAATGGCGGATTTCACCCCCAAAGCAGGGTTCCACAAGATGCTGTGCATTGAATGTGGCTCAGTTTCTAAGTTTACTACTTTATCCCCTGGTGAACAGTGGACTGGATCTCAGACAATCAAGAGTCTGTTGTAGTTCAGAATATATAGCAATTTACAGAATAATCTATCCACCTACATAAAACCGCTCAGAGTTTGCTCTTGAGTCGAGCTGTAGCGGCCGAATTGATCTTTACAGTGCCTTGATCATCAGGTTCCGAAGCCTCGCCGAAGAAGATGACTGTAACTGTGAGATCGTCTCTATAAGACCGAGAAATAGGAGCTGGGATAGATACTAACATAGATACCTGTTGTTGGTCGGCCCCACCCAATGCATTTCGAATTAGATGGGTGGCAGCATTCTCATCCTCAACCGCGGGATGAAGCTGGCTGTTGCTCTGTTTGCGGATAGGTTGCTTTTGAGAATCTTTGTTCAAAGAAACATCCTCTACAGCAAACTCCTTTCTCTTGGACGGCTTGCCCCATCCCATCCAGGAACCTCTGTTTTCGGTGGGCTGGTCGCCAACTTGAAGCTCGGGGTGCTTTTCATTGATCCACTTGGCTACCAGTGATACAACTTCTTCATTTGATAGCATTTCGAAGAGGCCATCACTTCCCATCACCACAAAGTCACCGGGATGGATTTTAGTAGTGGTGACAACAGGGCTGGCAGTGACGTATGGAGGTGATTGCAACTTAGCATGAGTTCGTACGCGAAAAAACATGGAGCCAATTCGTTCTTGTATCTTTCTAGACCACTTGTATCTTGCGTCTCCAAATGACCGAGTCGGTTCCAGTGATCCAAGCACTCGTCCTCGGTATATAGCGGTAGACTCTTCGCCAGGGTGCTCAGAGCGCACTCGGTCGGCTTCATCCTGATTTGAACCAGTCTGGTCCGTAGACAGAGCAGTTGCAGTCCAATGGCCACTTGAATCCCTTTTCCTGGAGCCTAGAACGGCACGAGAATCACCAGCAACTGCTACGCGCAGCTTTGAGCTGTACGAATCATAAAATGCCAAAAGTCCACACGATCCAGACATGGCAGGTGCAAGCAGCTGAGAAGCTTCTGACTTGCTGACATTCTGATTCAGCAACTTATCAATATTTCTATTCACAATCTGGTCATCCAAGTCTTCGAAGCCTTTTATGATGGCATCGTCGATCTTAGATTCGTCGGATGGTACCAGTCTAGTCTCGGCATTTGGAGATGATCGCTCGTACACCTTACCCAGTTCGCCGATAACGCTGTTAACCAGCGATTCACGGAGCACTGCTGATGTAGTCCAACCAGAATGGCCATCGTAGATGCCCCAGAACATCCAATCAGTGGATATGCCCTCTTCGGGATCCTGGTTTTCGGTAGCCAGCCTGACATTAAGGATCCGTTCCGAACGGTCATCTTCGATGGGAGAGTTGGACGCCAATTGAGAAACGTCGTATCTTACGCAGCCTTTTCCCCGATCCACAAAGTAAGATTCCTCTTGTTCACGGAGCCACGACGTGACCTGGACCGGGGAAAGTTGCTGGGGAAGCTTTTTTCGGCCAGCATCGTTGGCTATTCCTCGAGATCCAGTACCAAAATAGTAGCTAGCCAGTAGCCCGCCACTGGCGGCTGCAAACAAGAGTGATCTTCGCGCAGTAACGTATGTGGTCATTCTCATTGAGGCGCTTCGAACCAAGGCCGTAGACATGAAGGAGGAAACGATGGGAGGAGCAGAGCTGGACACAACAGGAAGGGGATCGATGGATCTGGAGAAGCAGGGAAAGAGACATGAAGGAGAACCAAAACAGGTGTACTTTGCCAGTGAGATAACCTCTGCACGCTATAAGTAATTTAAGATATTTTTTGGGTGAAGAAACTATGAGTATTTGTTGTTTTCAGCTTAGCCAGGGTCGATTTTTTGCCATTGTGGAGAGCGGCACGTGACCACATCAACCGGGCAGCAAAAGACTGCACGATCTGGTACAACTGCGTCCCGCTAAGCCTTCAAAAATATACAGCAGCCGAAGTCTCAGTATTTGAACATCATTTCCCTCGTTGAAAGTCTTAACTCCGGCTTAAGTACTCTTTTGTTGGTAGTTCCCATGTTCTCTTTCCACCCTCCTTCATTTTACTCCTCTAGACACTTTTTTCTTTTCATCTTGATTCAATTTTTTTCTGTACGACACCACCATGGTAAAGAAAGACGCCCCAAGTGCGAAGAACAAAGCAGCCAAGCAGCAGAAGTCCGCTTCTGACAAGACGTTTGGACTGAAAAACAAAAATAAATCGTCCAGAGTTCAGGCATACGTGAAGCAGGTGGAGGAGCAGACCAAAAATGCCAGTGTGGACAAGCGCAAGGTGGCCGAGGCGGAGAGACGAGCAGCCGAGAAACGGGCAGCCGAACAGGCGAAACGAGAAGCTGCCGAATTATTTAAGCCGGTAATGGCGCAAAAGATTCCGTTTGGAGTCGACCCCAAATCGGTCCTGTGTGCATATTTCAAACAGGGAACCTGCACCAAGGGAAATAAATGCAAGTTTTCACACAACCTGGAAGTGGACCGAAAGACACAGAAGAAGGATCTGTATTCAGATGACAAGGACAAGGAGAAGGAAGCAGATACCATGGACAGCTGGGACGAGGAGAAGCTGCAGAAGGTGATTCTCAGCAAGCATGGCAACCTCAAGACCACCACCGACATTGTGTGCAAATACTTCATCGAGGCAGTGGAGAACGGAAAGTATGGCTGGTTCTGGGTGTGTCCTTCAGGTGTAGACACCTGTAAGTACCGGCATTCGCTGCCTCCGGGTTTCAAGCTCAAAACCAAGGAGGAGCGAAGGCTCGAGAGGCTGGCGGATGCCGAGCGGCCTGCATTCACCTTGGAGGAATTCATTGAAACCGAGCGTAAAAAGTTGCCTGAGAAGCTCACCCCGGTTACTCTGGAGACTTTTACCAAGTGGAAGGAGACGAGAGACAAGCAGAAGGCAGAAGACAAGCTCAAAAAGGCAGTTGATCAAGTTCTTTCTGGTAAACAGCTCATTGAGAGCGGCAAGTACGCTGAAGAAGAGTACGGAGACGGAGATACATTTAATATGGATGAATTACGACAGGAAATCGAAGTCTAGGTTTATAGTTAGGAGACTGGCATATAGCAAACACCCCCCACCACCGCACAATGTATTTAGCTTTTACGGCACAACTTCAAAACAAATATGGACGAGAAATCATTTGCAGCATATATACATGGTCGGTTAGTATCTTTTTTTAACCAAAATGGTAGTTCGCTTACATAGTCAAGTCAAGTAACACTACTATATATATAAAGGAAAATCTCGCCATCTCTCATTCAGATTTAAGCAGCAACTTCAGGCTCATCCTCATCGGCTTCTCCACCTTCCACAGGGCTGATTCGCTCACCAATGGAATCGAGAGATTCTTCAGCAAGTTCATCTTCAAGTGCTCCTTCCTGCTGAGCAGACAGCTGTCTCAAGAGATCGGGGCTGATTCCACCAGGGCCACCGCCTGCTCCTCCAAGCTGCTGAGTGAATTGAGAGAAATCAAAGTCTCCACCAAGATCACCCATTCCACCCTCGGGGCCGCCACCCAGGCCGGCAGCAGGGTCTTCAGTCTCTTCTTCCTGCTCATCTTCGTCAACCCACTTGTCAAAGTCGGTCTTGATGTAGGGCACACGGATCTTCTCCTTAGTCAATCGGGGCCAGTATTCTTCAGACTTTTCCTTCTTTCGCAAAACTAAAAAGAATCCTCGGCCATTGTAGTGTTTGGAGGACTTTTCAACGTCGATCTCGCTGAAAAAGTTGAGTTTGACAGCGTAGTTGTCCGATTCGCTGGCGCCGGCAAACTCCAACGAGTCGGCGTTGAGCGTGAGCTCAGGCTTCTCGACGTCAGTGACGCTAATGGTCAAATAAATAACATTCTTCTCTTCGACGTCCTTGTTGGACCTCTGGGCCCACAGGATCTCCGGAAAAAGTGTTCTGGTCATGATCAGGGATGTGTGATTATGTATGTGTGTGTATGAGTGTGAGTGGGCTGGGATTTTTTCGTTGTTGCCAGCCTTTATAGGCTTCGTTCTGGTTGGGACTTTGGTGGACCCAGAAGGTTCCATGGATCGACGACCCGATGGTGAAGGGAAACTGGAGCTCCTGGAGCTACCGGACGACATTTTGGCTTGCATAGTGGATGGAGATGATGGCGCATTGGAGGCTTTACGGGGGGTCTGTCGAGGACTTCGCGATGTGTGTGAACGGGTCTGGCTTCGCAGAATTGTGCGCGACTATGGACAGTTTGGCCTGGAGCTGGCTGATGCCATGCGATCGCACAGGCTGAGGAAGCCTGATGGCATTGAGCTGAGCTACTATGGGGTTTTCCGAGCACTGTCTATCGACTGGTTTTTTTTCAGCCCTACCTCGGTAGCACAGTGGGTGTGCCGTCGTGATTTACATAGTCTCGAGCTGGTTCCTCCGGCTATTGCTGGCTCAGGATCGTGGAACCTGATTGCTAACCAGACGTGGGGTTATACACTGCGTGCTGCCAATGTACACCAGCTGATGTTGAGAATGCCGGTACGCCTATGCCCGGGACATCGCTACGATTTGCTGGTGGAGCTGGTGTGCAGAAACATCACATCGCTGGCTGACATTGATGTGACGATCCAGGGTCGGGGAGTAGGTGATCTGGGTGCAGGAAGATGCCCCATGGGGATTCAAACCTCTGCAATCCGGCACCCGGAGTACGAGCGTGACGGGCTTCTGCAATTGTGCATTGCCCAATTCTCGGTCGAGCCCACTGCTACTGGCAAAGACTCAGATCCCTGGCCTCAAGTCGTGGTTCAGCTCAGCGAGGTTGGGCCAAAAGTGACTAGGGGACTGTCCCTGCACTATCTGTGGATCCAGCAGCACCATGAGGTTACATACCCAACATACAGCGGCTGGTATATCAAGCCTCTGCCTCCGGGGTGGAAACATGCTAATATGGCTACCGCAGAGCGGGCTGGTTCAGTGCGGAGAGCCAAGGAACAGGTCTTTGGACCCCCATCGGACATGCGCAGTTTGGTAGTGGGTGGATTGACGGGATGAAGTCTCTCATCTATCATGGCTGAAAAACGCTATCAGCACTGTTAGAAAACAGCTACCTTACCAGGGCGTTTGCATACAACTCATATCCGCAACTCTCATCACTACTCGAGTGCCATTGATATTGCACATCTATTGCTCATCTGATCTCATCCAGATCTCGCTCCTCCCCCACGTTCCTACCAGTTTGACTTGGGAGCTGTGATGCACGGGGGAGGGAGGGCCGCCCTAAACTCCCAACTCGCTCTGAATCTTCACACCAACCCACCCATCTGCAAGCTTGTTCCCAACTTTGTGTTCTCCACTGCGCTAGTGCTTTACAAATGGAGTCGTCCGAGCTGCCCGGTGACCAGCCTGCCGAAAAGTTTGGCACGTCTCTGGGGCTCGAGTTTGTCAAGCGATGCTATCTTCCGTCTTTGGGAGACGATTTGACGGTGTACCAGCTTCCGACCTTCCGAAACAACCTGGTGGCCCAATCCCGACTATACGATGTGCTATTTGTTGCCAACCGTAGTTCGATTGAGATGTACCGGCTCGACGCTCTTTCCGGTACTCCAGTTGGCGGCTCTCATGGTACCGTAGATACGAGACCGTCTGAAACCACACCTCAGATGAGAGATGGTGCTAACTGGCCGGCATACCCTCATAGCATCAACTATATGCGCCTGAGTTCGCTCAGTGACCAAGAGGTCCTTGTCACTGCTGGTGATGATGGCCGAGTACTTATATTCTCAACCAAAGACCTCTGGGAATCATCGAGCAATGCAAAACCTCTTGCCTATGTCTCAGTTGAGAAATCTGCATGGGGCGTGGATATTCATAATCAGCATCGGCTGCTTGCCGTATCGGACAATTCTGCCCGTGCTACCGTGTTCACAATCCCCCACAAGACCGAACAAGACCCTGTGCCCATGTGCCAGAAAATCATCGTGTCTCCTCCTCTCATGAACAATATTCCTGATATCGAATTTGTTCAAACTGTCCAGTCGGAAACTTGTCATCTGGCTGCCATCTCTATCTCCGGTCAAATCGTGGTGTGGGAGTTTTATTTTGGTAATCGCTTATCGGAGTTTGAGCCGCAGGCACTCAAGGTGGAAGACTCGGAAGAAGAAGAAGAAGACAGCTTCGACAATCAAGAAGACCAGCTGGAAATGATGGCTGGCCAAAGAGCTTCTCCGCCGTATAGGAGGAGGCGGCTGCGGCGTAGAAGGCGAGCTGCTTCGTCGGTGGCTTTTGTCGGCGGTACAACTTCCGGCCCCTATAACGAATTTGACCACGATCAGGAGAGCGATGAGCATTTCAGCGACGACGTGGCCGATTTTAATGAAGACGGCCAGGCAAATAATGATGAACCATCGGCGCATGGTGAGAATGAGTATACAAGGCGCCAGCCGAATGGCCGCAATATGTACCAGGACTATTACGATAAGCAAGCAGAGAAAATGGCTAGAGCAAGCGAGTATGGCGTCTGTCTCAGCTATGAAAATCTTAAACAGCAAGGCTGGACTGCTAATTGTGTTGAGGCGCGAGATTTCAAGCAGGTTCCGAGTCTGTATGAGGCCATTGGCAATAAGTGGATCAATGAAGACGTCCTATTCAAGAAAATGCAGAGCGATAATTCGACTATACTACGGACACCATCTACAGAAGATGATCTGTATCCCAGAGTTAGATTTTCATCTTTTGAAATCGAAACCCAGCTGGTTCAACGTCGTTCGAGTAATGCTCGCTCTTCACTGGCAGGCGTCCCGTTTTATGCCCTTGCTCTCTGCGACAAGGACAGAAAAATGCGAGAGTTTGTTAGCCAGAGGCAAAAGACACCTCATCTTCTGGTTGATCCGCATTTTAAGGATCAGTTCATTATCTTCACTTCTAAGAAGAGCCTATACCTTTGTCAGTTAGAAGACTTCTACTGCAATGCTGCTAGATCAGATGTTTTCTACTGGGAATCTCCATATGGTAGTGGAGAGGTGTACTATGATCGGTTGAGCATTGTCCAGGTGATAAAGGAGCTTTCTGCCGTGATTGTGGTATCTCAGGTGGGTGCAATCAGCGTGTTTCGTCTGACGCGCTATCGCGGAATATTCTGCATGAGACAAGAATATGTTTTCCCAGTTGTGGAGACATTCTTATTTAATGGTGCAAGATTGCGTGTTATTGGGGGTGTTGCTGTCTCTCCGGTCAGGTCTTCCTCGGGCCTTGTGGATAGAGTAAGGATTACAGTGGTCTATCTTGACGGGCTGTGCGTTTCTTATGAGCTCTTCACACGCAACAAAGGAGAGACATTTGATGAGCGGATTTCAATATAGACATAATTTTGGGTTATTTCAGGCTGGTTCGGGTTCCTTTTTCTTTATTGAGATTCTTCTATATTTAATTTAATATGTATAGCAGTGTTGTTTTATTATAATAAATATCTATGCACTCTATCTCTTCATGTAGCTGTTGGCCAGCTGTACACTCGGAGTTTTTAGGTCATACCCAGTTTTCCAAAGGCCAAACTGGATATGCGTTGGAATCATGTTGTTGGCGTGCCGGACCCTAATCGACCAGTTGGCTAAAGGGGAGTCCGGCGGAGTATCCTCAGGAACGTCGATCACTGGGGCCGGTAGTCGCCCGGTTGCTTTTGGAATAGAAGGAGTTCCAATTAGCTTTTTCTGTGCTTTCATGTAATCTGGCTTCTTGGGGACCACAGGGGCAGTCTTGGGTCTAGGTGGAAGAGCCGGTAGAGAAGGTTTGTTCTGCGAAGTCTGAGCACTGCTTGGTGGCCCATCAGTCAGATCTATCAAATCGGGAGTTTCATCAGAAGGAGCTGGGGCTACACTCTCTGATCTCTTCACGGGGGAACTACCTCTAGAATACGGTGTAGTTCCATCGGTTGACTTTCGCGAAGTGCCAGTCTTCTTCGGGCTTGTTATATCCCTGATATAAATGGCAATTACTTGGTGAGGAAAGTTGATGGCCAGCTCTGTATAGGCCTCTAAGTCCGCTTCTCCAGAATCACCGATAAGAATAAACTTCCTCTTTGGAAAATCTCTGAGCAGCCCATGCAATGTGGCCTTTTTCCTCTCCACAGAGGCTTCGAACAGGCCATTGATGAAGCCTGAGTACTGCTTCAGATGAATAGTTCCTTCTGGCAGCTCAGCATCCAGCAAAAACTCTTTTATCATGGGGTAGAGCTGATAAGGGGAGTTGGATACATAATGGAACGCACATTTTCCATCCTTCACCAAGACGTTATACCAGTCGCTAACTCCTTCAACTTGTAGATCACCATATCCACGAATAAATACATTGCGAATCATTTCTCTTTTGACTCCAGTAACCCCTGTGTTCTTGCATGTATCATCGATATCACTGATGACTGACACACCTTCGGGGGGAATATGCAAGATAGGAACTGACACAGATACTTCATCATTGGCGGTAACCCATAATTGGTCTCCAATCTCTGTCGCTTGATCTAGAGGTATGGGTAATCTCTCTGAGAATTTGCCATTATTGTTGGTTACCACTTTTTTATCAATGATTCCAGATTTATTCTTCACTCCAAGCTGTCTGAAAGGCGCAGGGCGTGCAAGGAAGGGAGCAACTCGCTCTCGCAGAACGCGCTCACTTTTTGACTGATTCAAAGCATTTCCATCGCTGCTGGCAGTAGGTGCCGAGCTAGGAGCTTCGCGCGAAGATCCACCACCCATGAATTCTGGAAGCTTCGTTTGCAGCTGTTCAACTTCCTGTTCTAATATGCTCACCTCGCTACCAAGATAGCTTCCAGATCGTCTGGTACTACCGGTAGTCGATTGTTGGTCGATCCCTGCCGCTGAATCAAAGGTTCCCACCCCTACTATCTGGCGGGCTAGCCCCATCATGAGCTTGTTCTTACGGCTCTGAACACCAGGGATCCACAGCAGTCCGCTTAAACACAATTCAATATCATTTGATCCATCGGGCCGTTTTCTGATCCTGGAGTATGCCGGATATAAAGTGAGTTGTTCATTCGGAAAAGAATTATTCAGCACATCAGGTGCTTTAACTGAATCACTGCTCGAAATTGAACGAGCAGCAGAAGCCCCCGAGAACATCTCGTCCTCTTCATCGGAATTCATCAGGTATTCATCGCGCTTCTGCTTGATAAATGACATCACCTTCTGCTTGCGGTCGGTGAATCCTACCGATGAGGGCCACATTGTGCCGCCTCCGTGTCGCCTTTGTTTCTTGTAAGAATTGTATAGGGCCCTGATACGCCGAGGCCGTCTAAACGCCAAGAGGCGAAATACAATGTGAGTATTTCGAATTGTGAAAAGTTAGCAGAGAACGTACAGTCTAGTTCTCGCTGGGGTTCCGCTGAGAACGGAGTGGTGCTTGCGGGCTGCACCTAAATTTGGCTTGGGCCCTAATTAGGGGAGTCACGTGGTGCTTAGCTAACTGTCCACGTCCTTTCGGTTTCCCCATGTCTTCGAGTCCGTGGGGGTCGTAGGAACAGGAGACTTGTAGGGCCAGTTGTTAGCGGCATAAATACGATCCTGGTATCCATGTTTGCGCTCAATCATTCAACGAACTACAGTTGGTCTCATCTCAATTCCTGTATATAGTGCGTCGTTAAAGTTGGAAAGGTAGCGCCGCCGGTTGTTGTCTGACAATCTACAAAGGGAAGTAAGGCTGATTTTTTTTTTATCTGACTCGATCTTAGATAGAAAGTAGTAGAGTCACCAAAATCTGCCGTCAACTAGCAAAACCCGATAAAACTACCGAGGACATTTAGTCGCCTAGGCGGAAAACCCCGGATTTAGCCAAAAATGGGGATTAGTATAGGCACAGCTATCTATATAGCTGTCAAGCCGTTATCCAAGATCTTTCTCAACGCTGGTATGGGTTTTATCTTGGCTAAAAAAAGTGAGCAGCGCCATATAGCATGAAAACTCAAAATAAACTACTAACGGCAGATATATTCACAGTTGAGACATGTCAAAAAATCTCTCTGCTCATCATTAACTTTTTACTGCCCTGTTTGATTTTCTATAATGTTGTCAATTCTCTGGACGGAAGTCAAATAAAGACAATTGGAAGTCTGGCCTTCTCAGCATTCATGTTTGAAGCTGTAGGCTTCGTCTTTGGAGTTTTAGTAAGATACACTACGCCTAATCCTAGGCGTTGGTTCGGAGGAATTCTTGCGGCCGCTATGTTCAACAATTCCTCGGATCTTCCTATTGCCTATGTTACTACATTGGCCGCCAGCCCTTTCTTCTCGTCCAGTGCAGAATCTCAGGGTATTGCTTATTCCGTCATTTTCATGGTTGTCTTTTGCATTAGTGTGTTCAATCTGGGAGGATTCAAGCTGATTGCCATGGATTTTGCACCAAAAAATCATGATCTCGAGATGAGTGCGGTAACCACTCCGGTGATCAGTCGGCAACGGCTTAAGTCCGTACCAGGGAAGCTTAAAGGGTTGCTATCCAGGTCAGAGCATAAACACGAAGGAGGGACTATCGATAGAACTGTGACTGGACAGTCTAGCCATACGGCTCACACCGACAAGGAACTCAAGGCCACAGAGCTGGAGCAGCACTCTGCATTTTATAAAAAGCATGCTCAAAGAAAAGCCATGGCGATTTCTGCAAGTGGAAGTACAGCATCAACCAGCAGGCTGGGGGGACCAGTTATACGCGAAAGGGCCAATTCCGGAAGCTCAGCCCGGGTCTCGCTTCGGAAAATGTTGACAATAGATGATGATGATGGCGGACCTATTACACGATCAGAAACGGTCAATGATATTGTTAAATCCTACTCGCGCCAGACATATGCTGACAGCGAGTATGCTATAGATACTGCTGAGGATATCGAATCAGCTGCATTTCATCGCTCCGAGGACTCGGATTTTCCTGCAACGCGGGAGGCCTCAGCACAAGGTATAGCGGAGGACGACAAAGAGCCTTTGGAGAAGAAAGGCATAATAGACAGGGTTCACGACTGGTTTGAAGAGCATCACATGTCATATTTATTTGGATTCCTGATGGACTTTAAGAGACCACCGTCTCTGGCTTTGATAGTATCAATGACATGTACCATGATACCCCCCGTCAGACGATTGTTTCTGATAACTGATTCAGCTAGCTATATCCCTGATGCGCCCGATGGTCGTCCATGTTTGGACTTTATTATGAACTTCACATCTTTCATTGGAGCAGCCAGTGTGCCGTTGGGCCTTTCGATGCTGGGGGCCACCATCGCTCGCCTAGAGTTCAAAAACTTGCCCAAGGGTTTCTGGAAATCGATGGTACTCATGTCTATACTAAAGCTTATAGTGTTGCCGATCATTGCAGTTGCTTGGACAACTAAGATGCGAGACATGAACTGGATAGACAAAGATGACACAATGGCTGTGTTTGTCATAGTAGTAACAGCAGCAGTTCCAACTGCGACATCTCAGCTTTATATCACGGCCATGTATACATCACCAGGGGAAGACCATCTAGAGCTAGACTGCACTGCAGCATATCTTATATGCCAGTACTCAATGTTGTTATTCACATTGACTATCCTGGTCACCTATACTCTAAAGGTAGTGGTGGGCATGTAGCATAATGATCTGTAACTCAATTAGTTGGAATAGACATTGCATCATTAAAGTTAATTACAAGTAAAATGCTCATTTAGCCACTTGAAGAATGGTTGGTTTGTATTCACGCTTAGTGCTGGAACGAAAGGTCAGATCTTCGGCCTGCATACACGATCTTGCATTAAACTGGCTAAATTGGCATTAGGGTGGTTAGTACTTGAGATAAGAAAAAGTAATGCGTCGAACCCACTGCAAAACCTGGTTCCCTCAAAGGCCACAAAAACGACCGTACCAGCAAAATAGGTAATAATCGCAACAAGGGGAGCCGTTTTCCTGTACTTAATTTCATAGTTTATCGAAAGATGCAACCAGCGTTTCTCCAGAGCTTTTTATGTTTCATTTCGGCCTTTATGTGAAAAAAGCCGCATTCGGAAGGGGATATTTTAGCGAAATGCGGCGCACTGCATCTGATATCTTCTCTTCGGCTCACAGCACGTATGATCCGATCGATTGCGATTGGCTACAGCCAGCATAATTTGTACAACTGGCTGATAGATTGGATTCCTTTTGCTAGGTGCAAAAAAACTGCAGAGTTTTTGCTAGGAAGGAAGAATGTGACAGTGCGGGTTTGCACCAAAAGAAAGTAGCGATGCGCATCTCAGGCTTGATAACACAATAGGAGATGAAAATAAAAGGATTATTTATCAACTGGAAAGAGAGTCCTCAGACGCGCCCGTTGTCCCCTAAATTGGATCTTTGCCGTGAGGAATCAATTGCTTCTCGTCCCAAGACTCAAAGACGGCTCCGATAAAATGACCAGCCGATCGATCGGCGGTGGTACCTGAATGGAGCAAGTTCTGGTTGATCTTTTGCGATATAGCAGTTTTACCGCCTCTAACAGCTTGTGGGTGGTGACGACACCAAACGAAAAGAAAAAGGAAAAACAAAGGTCGCAACCTAGCTAAAATCAAATTTAGAGTGTATCTTGGTCCTTGTCCAGTGCTGGAAGTGCGGATAAGATTGGTTCGTTCCAAAATGATACTTCCAGAAAATATCGCCGTGCAGACTTAATTAATAGTTGAGCGAGACAGACTCACTGGGGCCCATATGGCTAAATCGTTGTGATTTAATTCATCTGATATGAACGAGACACGACTAGAGAAGATCATACGGGCCTGCTATACGATCGGTTCCATCCCTAGCATCGGCCCCCCCGCGTGGAACAAATAGCACACGGTGCGATGATGATTAGGTTGTAGTGAAACCTTATTTTTTGAAATATCGCCTAGAGATCAACTGTTACGATATAGGCAATAATATCTTTTGTCGTGGAACACTGATGTGGTTTTGTTTCAAGAAAAGTACAAGGATATAATTGAGATCCAGGTCGTAAGGAAGCGGATTTACATTAGTTCACAGCTCAGCAGAGCACATCTTTCGGTAGATAGGAAAATAAGAAGGGCAGCCCGGACCAATTCAAAATATCAAGAAACCTAGTCAGATCCAACGATTGTCAGGCCGTTTTAATATCTCACGGCCAGGAAACCGGAGATTAATAATGGGGTGGTGGAACCAGCTTGCTGCGCTGCTGCCTATGACGGCATTGGCCAGAACTCGGTCGGATTTCAGGGCAGGGCGCAAAGAACTCTCCTGTCGGCTCGCATTAAATTAATGCCTTGATTGGCCCGGTAGAATTGTAAACCAATTCCAGTTGAGCCATTGGTGGCACGAGCGAGGGCGCAAATTGTCTGAAAGGAGCCCCGCCATTTGTCTGACAGTTCTGGCTGTCTTTGTGGGCAGAAGAAAGAGTGAATAGATGAAAATACATGCAGCAAAGAACAGCCTGTAACATGAATCCAACCCCCGTAGAAACCCGGGAAAGGCGATCCCACTATCCGGCCGGTGTCTTACCAGCGCTCCCTAAAATAATCCACCAGCCGGAAACGCAGCTCATCCTTTCTCCGGGCTCTACGCCGACACTTTGTTATTGAGAAAAAAAGCTGGGTGGAGAAAAAGCAAAGCTGCTAATCCCTCCCTCCTGGCAGGGAGTAGGCGCAAGAACAGAGCTTGCGCAGAAAAAAATTCTTGTGAGGAACACCACCAAATCTCCAACCATCCACTTTGAACCAAAGCAAAGAAAGCCACAAGTCGGCATTCCGCGAAACACCAGACTCGCGCATCTGCAATTACAGCAGGCCCTCCAAGCCCCCCTGTTACACCCATCCCGCCATCCAACCCTGAATACCTCTGCCCCTCCTTCCCGTTTCCATCTACGTCATTCTACCTGTTTGTGCCCATACTAGGCTGACCTTGCTGTTTCCGACTTTTTCATTGTCCATACTGTTCAGTAACCGATATGACTTCCTCCCTTTTTGACTCGAGTTTCTCACAGCGGCTGGAAAAGAACAGTGATCTTTACGAAAACAATGGCAATGATCTCGACGTCATTGGTAGTGTAAATGCTCATTCTTCGCGAAGTCTCGTTGACCGGGAGAAAGAAACTCCTATAGACGACAGCGAATCCAGCAACCACTCCCCGGAACGACCCGCTCTCAACCACAATAATATTTCTGATCGATCTTCCCAGTACCAATCTGATGACCTTACCGACGAAGAAATCGGTCAAGCTGTTGTTGCGATCCGGGCCCTGGTGTCCACCAAGGAAGCAGGAGCCATCATTGGCAAGAGTGGCAAGAATGTAGCCGAGCTCCGAGACGAAACCGGCGTCAAGGCCGGTGTATCCAAGCCCATTTCGGGAGTCATTGACAGAATAATGACAATCAGCGGTGATTTGAATGGTGTTGCTAAAGCCTTTTCTCTCGCAGCCGAATCTCTTTTGTTCACAGTCGAATCCCTCCGAGCTGCAAACACAAACTCCCGTCAGCCTGTTAACTACAACAACGTTTTCAGCAGTAACCATGCCGTTCTCATGGCTCCCACCCCGCTGGGAAACACCACGATTCGGCTGCTGATCCCCCACCAGCAAATGGGATCGGTCATTGGTCGTCAGGGCCTCAAAATCAAAACCATCCAAGAAAACACCCGAGTCAGAATGGCTGCTAGCAAGGAAATGCTTCCCCAGTCCACAGAGAGAATTGTCGAAATTCAGGGCTCCCCCGAATCAATTGAACTCGCAGTGTGGGAAGTCGGAAAGTGTCTCTATGAAGACAGAGATCGGGCCACCGGCTCCATTCTTTACAACCCCACTGTCCAGACCCCTGCGGCACTGGTTCCCAGTTCAAACTCTCAGATACAGCCACTGGGGAGGGATTCATCTACATCTACCCCTAGCCTGCAAATTTCACCCAATAGCCCGCCTGAAAATGGCAATGGTAGTAGTATCTCACTCAGCAACAACTCTAACGGTACATATTTTAACGGAAACAACATCACAACTAACGATTCTACGATAATTATTAATGCAACGTCTGGCCAGCTCGACAAGCCCGAGCCCGAGCCCGAGACCGATGCTGATAGTCAGAATTATGCTATAGCTGCCGATATGGTTGGCTGTATAATTGGAAAAGGCGGATCAAAAATTCAGGAAATCAGACGTACGAGCGGTGCCAAAATCAGCATTGCCAAAGACCCCTACAATGAGGCAGGTGACCGGTTATTCACCATCACTGGAAACCCTGATGAGCGGCAGAAGGCCCTAACATGGCTATACCAGCAACTGGAGAATGAGCGGGCTCGTCGAGCCTCGAGAGGTTAGTAGTTAGAGACCGACTTGACAAAAAAATTACGATCGGTGTTCTTGGAGACGAGGATTTATTTTTCTATCACAATAGTTTCTTGTGATCCAGATATTGTGGAGATTCTAATAAAAAAAATTCGTATTGGTGGTAAAGTTCTATTGCGTAGGGTTGTGGGGCATAGAGGGAGATTCTGTTTATATTGCCTAAAATGGGACTGTTGATGTTGACAACCTCCATCGCTAGAGCCAGATTCAACAACCAACTAACAAGTTCATGGATAGGAGGAATAAGGCTTTGAGAAGGGAATTCAAGTTTCCCGCAAGACCAGCCGCCAATGGGCCTTTAATATTCGGTCAGCCCAGCACAGGCACCGATAAGCTTGAGTTCTCCAATGTCCGTGCATTTGAGACCATCAACGACAAGGTACTGAAGGAGATGAACGAGAGGGCCAAACGGCTGGTCAGCAAACGAAAACTTAGCGATGGAAAGGATGAAAACGAAAATGAAAACGAAAACGAACAGGTGGAAGAATTGCTGCCGAAATCGACGCAGAGTAGCGCATCAAAAGCAGCCAGTGCAATCTCCAGGGTACGGTCTTCACCCACCATGAATCGGCAGAAAACCCACAAACGCTTCTCCTCTGTACACAGACGGGAGTTTTCCAAGATGGACTCAATAGCCAGCCACTATAAAGTTAAAGTAGGGCCGAGTTCGAGTTCAAACCACCCATCGAGAATTCATGTTCCTGCTGCTCCTACCCATGTTGCAACCCCTACCCATACCCATATTGAGAGACAATCAGTAGCTTCTCCATCACCACTGAAAAAGCGCAGAATTGAGCCTTCATTCGTTACCAACAAGGAGAACACTGATCCGCAGCTTCATCGCAAACCTAAATTCGCCGATTTTCGAACAAGGCAACCCCCTGTCGCGCTGCCTTCACCAGTACCGAATTATCCGGCAAAAACAGCGCAGCCAGCACCGCAGCCAACGGCACCCAGTCGTATCCCCTCAAATACCCGAACGCTCCGGCATTCGGTTTCTACTCGAAATCTGAAATCTGCATCTTCTACAACGCCATCTATCGGAAAATCACCGTCGCTCAGAAATTTGGCAAGCCAACATCATTTTGCATCCTCCACCGTATCTTCGCAGGCCAAAACCGACCGGCTGGCGCGCTCCAAACTAGTTTGTGCCTCGTCGCCTAACCTTAAACTCCTACGAAAGTCCTCTTAGTCCTATAATTCATAGTATTTTATCTTTAATGCCTATTTTACGTGAAAATTGCTTCAGCCGTAGCTCGGATCAACTCTACCGGTTCGTTCCTGTCGGAAGGTCGGGCATAATCGGCCGCAGGGTAACCGAAGAGCAGTTTTAAATATTAGGCGTGTCGACTTTTATCATCCTTTCAACTACCTTTAGTTGACAACTAACTATTCATAATTCTGGATAATAGACGCAACAATGTCTGAACAAAAACAGAGCGTAAGTGACTTGTAATCCAATCCCAATGTGTTCTTTGTTCTTTTTTCGTTCCAATTGAAACGGGAGAGCTTTTTTTTGGTGTAGACGTCTTCTAGGTGGTGAAAATTTGCCTAAGTGGTTATATGATGGCTGTGAAATTTTCTTCCCAAGAGCCAATCACAGAAGAGGATTTGGCGTTGCAAATTTCACAGGGGCAAGGCAGCACACGACAACACTCTAGCTCGACGGTGGGCAACCAATCCAAAAGCACTCGAAACATCGGGGATACACATTATATTCATGGATCACAGTGTTAACGTTAGAACTTTATGATTGACTTCCTTATGGGTGGTGTCTCCGCCGCAGTCTCTAAGACTGCTGCTGCCCCCATCGAGCGAGTCAAGCTTCTTATCCAGAATCAGGATGAAATGATGAAGCAGGGCCGACTTAACCGAAAGTACGATGGTATCATCGAGTGCTTCCAGCGAACTGCCCGAGAGGAGGGTTTCATTTCCTTCTGGAGAGGTAACACCGCCAATGTCCTCCGATACTTCCCCACCCAGGCTCTTAACTTTGCCTTCAAGGATAAGTTCAAGGCCATGTTTGGTTTCAAGAAGTCCGAGGGTTACTGGCCTTGGTTCGCCGGTAACTTGGCTTCTGGTGGTATGGCTGGTGCCACCTCCTTGTTCTTTGTCTACTCTTTGGATTACGCTCGAACCCGACTTGCTTCCGATGCTAAGTCTGCTAAGGGCAGCGGTGGAGGTGAGCGAGAGTTCAACGGACTGGTCGACGTTTACAAGAAGACTTTGGCCTCTGATGGTATTGCTGGTTTGTACCGAGGTTTCGGTCCTTCCGTTGTTGGTATCATTGTCTACCGAGGTCTTTACTTCGGTCTCTATGACTCCCTTAAGCCTGTTGTCCTTGTTGGTTCTTTGGACGGTAGCTTCTTGGCCTCTTTCTTGCTTGGTTGGACCGTTACCACTGGTGCTTCTACTGCCTCTTATCCTTTGGACACTGTTCGACGACGAATGATGATGACCTCTGGCCAGGCCGTTAAGTACAAGGGCTCTTTCGATGCTTTCACCAAGATTGTCGCCGCTGAGGGTGTCAGATCCTTGTTCAAGGGTTGCGGTGCCAACATTCTGCGTGGTGTCGCTGGTGCCGGTGTCATCTCCTTGTACGATCAGTTCCAGCTGATCTTGTTCGGCAAGAAGTTCAAATAAATAGCTTGAACGCTGTCGTTTTTAGAAATTTAACTTTCTGATAATCCTTGATCGTATCCGTATTGTGCACATAGAGTATCGTATCGGTGGGATCTGGATTTTCGGAGGTGTAGATAGAGCGAGCTTGTAATATAACTTGAGTTCAAAAAACAGAAAAGCGTAGAAACTGGCTGGCGCCATATTTTCCTGCTATGCCGGCTCTATTTAAATGAAGAAGTACCGTCTGGTGGCGTTTGCGGTTATAGTTCGACGCTATTTTAGGTATAGTTATCCTGGATCATGTGTAGATTGGAAAATCGGAGATGCTGCATACGGTAGCTGATGGTTGCAAGTGAGCGGAGTTTGCCACGGATAAATACGGAGCGCCAGATTAACGGCATTGAAGTGATCTCAGGCCTGCGGAGTTTGCACACAGAGGTATGATGTTAGGAAATTTGAATTCTAAATAGAAGAAAACTACTATGGGCGAATCGCCCGGTATAAGAGATGGATCGAGCATACCGAGCATATAACCTGATAGCTCCACGCTATGAACTTGGAATAAAATATCTCTGGTGAATCGGGTGGAAATAAAGAGCTGCAACTAAAATGTTTACGTTCCGCAGTCATTCAATGATATAGCAGTAGAAATTGGGGTGCGTAAAAGAAAAAGTGAAGGAGTCATCGGTGATGTACCAAAGTGATTCGGGAATAACGATGGAGTTAGCCTGGGAGTACACTACAAGCCGTGTATGTTTACGGATTTTCGGGTCAAACTGTGGATCCGGGGCCGAAAGGACATGAAAAGTAAATCATTCTCAGCAACCAAGGAACGGGCAGTGATCTGGTTCGATTAACTTTAATTATGCTTTGATCAAATAAGCGCAGTTGTGGGCTAAACTGCTTGTTCCTGGCCCGGACAATCCGTCCGTGGGGTTAAGTGAAACTGATTGTGGTGTGCGGAGTGCCGTTGTTGAAATTCCGCCCACCCCATTTAAGTTTTGCTGACCAAAGGAACCATCCATTCTTCGTAGAGTTTACATTGATCTCCTGAGGTATAGTTTCTATTGTTCAGGAGGAATCTGGTGCAAGAAATGGATTTAGACGGGCAGAAGAGGCAACGTATCTCGCATGCCTGTGACATATGCAGGAAAAAGAAGATCAAGTGCGATGGAGCCAAGGCAGCATGCTCCAACTGCGTCAACTCCAAGAGCACCTGTGTCTACAGTCAAACTATCCGCAAACCCAGGCAGCCCAGGAAGAAGAAGAGCCATGTGAAGGAACTTGAGTCACGGCTGGAGAAGATCGAGCGTATGCTGGGTTCGCTGCTGGATGCTCGTACTGGTGCTAACGATGACGGCAGCGAAGATGGTCGTCGTTTCAGGAAGACTCGGAAGGGGACTAGGAGGTCGTTTCGTGAGGAGGAATCTGATAATGATGACGATGACGACAATTCTTCGCGTTCGGAAGGCTCGGAAATCGAAGAAGAAGACGTCGATGACGACGGGGATTCTGAAGCATCTCTGTCACTTGCCAGTACCGACGAACAGGAAGACTCCACCGCTCACCTTATCGGAGACTCGTTTGTGAAATTTCAGCGCAACGATGATCAGAAAAGCAATAATATACGAAATGACCGCTACGAGACTACCAGTCGGAAGGCGGGCAATTTATACGTGGGAAACTCGATTTTGTCTGTCTTCTCCTCAAAGGGCATGAGTTGGGTTGACGGCCAGGCTGGGGGTGTTGGCTTTGGCGAATATCTGACCAAGACAATCAGTAATATCCATGAAAACCACCAGGATAAAATGAGACCCTTTGTCAGTAGAATTGGCGAACATACGGCTCCTCTGGAGAAGTGGCTCGTTGATGCAGCCTTTGAAATCTACCGACAGGGCCCCTCAATGTGGAGCAACATCTTACCCGTCGAGCAAGTGGAGCGAATCATACGTGCAGAGTTTGACGAGGAATACAAGAAAATAGCAGAGCCTGAGGATTTAAACGGTTACAGTGAGATCTGTGCACTTTATTCCATTGTCTGTCTGACTTTTAGTATTATGATGCATAATGATGAATTGAGAACTAACCTGGGATTGACACGAGAACAGGCGAGATCCACTATTTATGACCATGCTGCAGGTGCAGTCAACTACCTAGCGAAGCTTAATTATACCTTGGGCCCTGCTATTCTCACATTGCAATGCACCCTTATTCTGGTGATGAGCTTCTACCACTCTGAAATATCTCATCCTGCGGGGCAGCTCATCCTCCAGGCGAAAAAGCTGTGCATGGATCTGGGCCTCAATCGAAAAGAGTCCCTTCTGCGACTTTCTCCCGACGAAATGAAGCTTAGAAGTGTTCTATTCTGGCTGTCGTACGTTTTTGAGTGCGATATGGATATGAAATGTGGCAGAGGTATAGTGTATTCGCAGCCGAATATCACCATGCCATACCCCGATTGTTTTCAAGGCGACGAGAATAGAATAGAAGATCCTACCAAAGTAACTGTGATGAACTTTCTGTACTGGAGTGCAAAATTCTTCCAAGTTAGCAATAAGATCTACATCTCGCTCTATGGCGCGACTGATTTGGAGGATAGCTTGGCGGTCCAGACCGTTACTGAGTTGGAATCAGAGCTGGAAGAGTGGAGATTGTCTATTCCGGAGACTGTGAGACCTGGTGAAAATGACAAGAATATGCTGCTGACTGACGACGAGTTGCTTAAATACTCTAGTGGTCTCGGCATTCTAGACGAAGCGGTTTCACAAACAATGGGAATGCTCTATCTCAACTGTTGTTACTACCAGGCTTTCATCGACATCCATCGTTATATGTTCCATCACAAGTATGAAACAGCCAACAAAGTAGCTGAGCGACGAAGATTCCCGCAAGAAAAGGTCCCGAGTCTGGTCAATGGTGCTGGCTCTGATAAGTCTTTCACCACATCATCTGGCCACAGTCCTCCTCCCGGCTATCCGTTCGGATCGCGACTATGGGACTCGAAAAAAATTGACAATGCTCGGAGAAAGTCTCTTGACGCTTCTCGTCGAACAATCCAGCTTGTTTTGAGGTTTAACTTCTGGGGGAAGTACTTTCTGTGGGGGCCATTCTTGTATGCTTCAAACTCACTAATCACCATATTTATCAATGTCCTAACGAACCCGAGATACAGTGAGGCCAAAGAGGATGTTCAACTCATGTATAAGATGTGCCAAGCTTTTTCTGGGGACCCCCATGGCACTCTTCGCACCCTGACAGGTTTGTGGGATGCTCTAGCTCGTATTGCCGAGAGAGCAGTTCAACATCCTCCACCGCTCAAGACATCATCTGACAAGAAGAGACGCAACAAGAGGAAGCGTGGTGCCACTTCATCTGACTCTCAGATTTCCTCAGATACTTCACCAGCCAACTTGGCAACCCCAGGGTTGACTGGGCCCGACCAACCTTACAAGTCCGCGACCGCTAACTTGGGGCCAGATATCTCTGCCGACTTAGGTGTCAGCCAGATCTATGATGGCCCGGTATCTATGAGCGATGTATTTAATCCCGACGAAGGTTTCAACGGGAATATTTTAAACGATCCCCTGGCTGTTCCCAGTCTTTACCAGTTTTCGTCTTACTTATACAACATGGAGACAGAATCGTCGTCTTGGGGGTTGTAAGTAATTCCATTGCTAATTAAGTAATATAGATAACTAATTTAATGTATATATTAACGGACTATTTCTTATTGAAATATAGAAGTAAATTTTGAGTAATTGGAAACTACTGAATGGTGGTGAGGATGCCCCGAAGAGATGCAATGATATCGGGTTGTTCCATCGAGCAGTGGGACTTCTCACACCGCACACAATGAATATCATCAGAGCTGGAGTTCTTGCCCGACCTCTTCTGCGCAGCAGCAACGCGGTTGTCACGAATCGGTTGCTGCTCCAGAAAGGGGCTTGGATGAGCTCTAATTATATTCCTCGTCTGATGGTGAATCCACAGCGATCTTTCCAGACTTCTGGCTGGATGATGCTTGGTGGCCGGCGGCGAATCAGGAAACAACAACTAGACGACAAGCGGATAGAACGGTTGAAAGAACAGGCAGAGGAGTCCAAGGAGCAGAAATCGAAACGGTCCGAGGAAGAGCCGAAAAGAAAGGATGAAAAAAATCCCGGAGAGGAGTCGAATCGATCCAAATCAGGCGGAGGCGCTGGACCAAATGGCCCCAAGATCGAAATCAAGGAGTTCAAGATACCGTTTGGCTTCACCGAACTGTTGCTGCTTGTTCTTGGTGGTTCTTTGGTAATTAGCTTGCTTGGAATGGGCGGTTCAGCTCGAGAAGTCACTTGGCAGGAATTCAAGGCTCAGTATCTGGACCGAGGATTGGTGAAGTCACTCAAAGTCATCAATCGAAGTGCCGTGGCTGCTACAACAACATCTGGAGAAGAAATCTATTTTTCTATTGGATCCGTGGACTCTTTTGAGCGAAGACTGGAGGAGGCTCAGAATGCTCTTGGTGTCAAACATCAAGATAGAATCCCCGTCACCTTCGTTGAAGAAGGTAAACTTATGTCTAGCCTTATTTCTCTCCTCCCCACACTTCTTCTTCTTGGATTCTTGTTTTGGATGGCTCGAAGAGCTAGCGGAGTTGCCAATTCCAAGGATGGCCCCGGCGGAATTTTCGGCATGGGCCAGTCTCGAGCTAAGCTCTTCAATGCTATGACTGATGTAAAGATCAAGTTTGACGACGTTGCTGGCATGAATGAAGCTAAACAGGAGATTATGGAGTTCGTTCAGTTTTTGAAAGATCCCCAAAAGTATGAAGAGCTGGGTGCAAAAATCCCCCGAGGTGCTGTGTTGTCCGGTGCTCCCGGTACTGGTAAGACCCTGATCGCCAAAGCAACTGCAGGTGAAGCAGGTGTTCCCTTCTTTTCTGTCAGTGGTTCTGAATTTATCGAAATGTTCAGTGGTGTTGGAGCTAGCCGAGTACGAGACCTGTTCAAGAAAGCCAAGGAGGTTGCACCTAGTATCATCTTCATCGATGAAATCGATGCTATTGGTAAAGCAAGAGGCAAGAGCTCTTTCCGAGGTTCGAATGATGAGCGAGAAGCTACTCTGAATCAGCTTCTGGTTGAAATGGACGGTTTCGACTCTAACCAGCATGTCGTTGTCCTTGCCGGTACAAATCGGCCTGATGTGTTGGATAAAGCGCTGCTGAGACCGGGTAGATTTGATCGTCATATTCATATTGATCTTCCTACTATCGAGGGCCGAAAAGCTATTTTTGAGGTTCATCTCAAGAAGATCAAGTATGATCATGGTATTAGCCAGCTCTCAGGAAAGCTCGCTGCTATGACTCCTGGATTTGCTGGTGCAGATATTGCAAACTGCTGCAACGAGGCAGCTCTTGTTGCTGCTAGAGGTGACAGTGATATGATTCGAATGGAGCACTTTGAGCAGGCTATCGACCGAGTTATTGCTGGATTGGCTAAGAAATCTCGAGTTCTCAAGCCTGAGAAGAGACGAGTTGTAGCGTATCACGAAGCTGGTCATGCTATCTGCGGATGGTTCTTGAAGTTTGCAGACCCTTTGGTCAAAGTGTCCATTATCCCCCACGGTGCCTCTACGCTAGGTTATGCTCAGTACCTTCCGCCCGATCAGTACTTGGTGACTGAAGAGCAGTTTAAGGATAGGATGGCCATGACACTTGGCGGGCGGGTATCTGAAGAGATTAATTTCGAAAATGTTACTGTTGGTGGAAGTGATGACTTCTTCAAAGTTACTCAGATGGCTACTTCTATGGTCACAAAGTACGGTATGTCGCCAACTATCGGCCAGGTTACACTTTCACGAGCCGAGGGAACCGTCACTAAGCCTTACTCGGAAGAGACCGGTAAAGTTATTGATCAGGAAGTACGACGAATTGTCAAGGAGGCCCATGAGAGATGTACGCAACTGCTGACCGAGAAGAAGGCCGAAGTTGCATTGGTGGCTGAGGAGTTGTTGAGTAAGGAGGTGATCACCAGACAAGACATGATTCGACTTCTGGGTGTCCGACCTTTCCCCGAGAGGAATGATGCATTTGACAAATATCTTTCCGATGAGCTGGAAGGTGGTGATAAGAAGGACGGGGCTTCGGCCGCGACCCTGTGATCTGAATGCCTCTTCGCCAGAGACCTATAAAATATTTCTGTATATACCGTCAAATAAATACCATTTTTGTATACGTACAATGTACTAATGAAACAACACCTCTAAACTACTAATCGTCCATGTCGCCAAAGACGGACTCGTCGTGCTTATTATTATCTTCGTCGTCAGCGTAATCGTCGTCCATGCTTTGGGGGCTAGGAGAGCTGTCGTTGTTGTTCGCCGACTGTTTAAGAGAAAGCCGCGGAGCACGAATGTTGGACAGCCGGCGAGTACGAGAGTAAGGAGAAGGAAGAGCGTCGTATTCGTCAGGTCCTACCAGAGTTCCGATGGAGCCGCCGATGGAGCCTGACGGTACAGAAGAGTTGATTGTTGGTGTTGAGCTGCCAGCCTCAAGAAGATAATCGGTAATGGCCGATCTGGAAGCCAGCGAAGAGGAGAACCGTCGAGTGGCAGAGGATGGAGGATTGTGAGACAGGGATGACCGTCGGGTATATTGATGGGAAGATTTTGAGACTCCGCCGGGGGTGATGGGGATCTGGGGGCCCTCTTTATGCGAAATCGAATGCGAGTGGTGGTGATGGTGGTGATGGTGGTGGTGATGATGATGATGATGAAGTGCCAGAGAAGCTGCTGCAGCGGCAGAAGCTGCTGGCGTGGTTGAAGAAGGAGGAGGGGAAGGAGAAGACGAGTCTGAAGCCCCGGGGGTCAGGAGCTTCGAGTCGCTATGAGTTGAATCAGTAGCTGGAGAGTCATGATACTCGTAATGGTGATGGTGCACCTTGCCATAGGCGTCGACCTGCTCTTTGTCTGCTGGCACGGGAGTTTCAGGGTGAACCTGTGCTGTCGTAGCCTCGAGCTTGGGCTGTAGCTCTGGAGATCCGCTGGTGATTGTGATGTTTGGAGCAGCAGCAGCCTCGTCTTGAGAATCTGCCGCCGGGCTCGATTCGGAGTTATTTACATTGATCTCGTCTTCTTCGTTGAGGGAAACCAGAACGGATGCAGCCTCCAGCAGTTGGACCTGCTGGTGCTTGGAAATGAGCAATCGGGAAGTCATATTCCACTCTGGAGTATGTTCCCATAAATGCTTAGCCAAGGAAGAAATATGCTTATAGCCTTTTCCACAGGCCTGGCACTTGAGTTCTTCCTTGAGTCTGCCTGTTTCGCCCTCGGAAATACGCCTGGCCACAAACTGCCTGGTCAGAGTGGGAATCACCGGCGGAGGGCCAGGTGAAGTCTCCAGACTGGGGGTTTTGTGCCGGTGCTTCGAGGGGCTTTGAACCCGATGGTCATCTCCTCGAGCTAACTGCATGAGACTCTCTTGATCAAGGGGTTTAGTAGGGGTTTAGTAGGGGTTTAGGTGAGTTGGTTGGTGGGTTGGTTGCGTCGGCTGAGACTGCGATGGTTAAAAAAAAAAAATATTTTGGAGTTGAGTGGGAGATTTGGTGATTTGCGCCCGAAATAAAAAATTTTGAGTCCCAAAAAAAGTTGAGTCGGGGGTCTCTACAAAACGGGAAGGTGCACTTTAGAGCCACAGGACGCTAATAAAAACGGGGGAAATCGAAAAAAAATTAAGAAAGAAAGATGCTGATCATAGACGATTCGGGAGGGTACAGTTGTTTTCGATGAAAAAGTCATGTTGACTTTCTGATAACGGGGTTTTGTCCTTATTGCTCTGGTATTCTGTTGCTTCTTTTTTGTCCCTTTGTCTCCCTTGATAGCCTTTGATCCAGCCTTGCCAGTCTTTATCGGCGGTGGGGGGCAGCGCACAGCGCAATCCAAAAAAAATATGTATGGCAGAGCAATAAGTGGATAGAGATAGACTGAACAGAAACTGATTTAGAGATAGAAACAGAGACGGAAACAGAAAAAGGAGCCAGTTGCTTATATTCTATTGAACGTTTTATCCTGCAGCTTCTGGCCCTTGTAGACGGCAGATAGCGCAGACCCCGTCCGTCCAGCCGTTTGGCTGCGATAGCACCGATTAGAGGCCTTGAGCAATTCACACTCTAAGTTTATCAGATGAAGCGCATGAGAGGAATAAACATAAATAACAAGAGATAAACCCCCGACAGATGGTTGGACGGCCAGCACCAACTAAGCAGGACCCAGCAACTGCTCAGGAGGTGGTTTAGTAAGAAAGCAGCTTTGTAAAAGCGAATGTCCGCCTCCTGTTGGCTGATCTTGGGCCGAAGGCTCCTTTGTTGCAGCTGCTGATCGACCACCAAAGGCAGCATAACCGAACAGATTTAGACCCTAGACGGTCGGGCGCGGCTAGTCATCCAAAAAGGTTTGCATTTTTTTAAGAGTTTATCTCATTCCAGAAGAAATTAGTTTCTCGCCTATCAAATATATATGTCCCTTGCAGCAGCTGCACAGCTTTGTTAGTGTGGCCGTCAAGATAGTTTTCGCCCGATTCAGCGGTTTGGATGCGCATCCTTTTTAACCACTTTGGGATGGCACAAATCCGCTCCCTTCATCTACTACTCCATCATGAGTAGCGCATCGCATCATGGCGGGCGTGTGGATATAGAGGCGTACGGGAATGCATATGAGAAAAATAAAAAGGGTAAATTGAGGCTGGAGGATGAAGAAGAAGAGCCTTTTACCTGGAAAGCGGCTGCTTGGTCCGGGCTATGGATTAGCCTATGGTATATATTTTCGATATCAATCTCTGTATACAACAAGTGGATGTTCAGTGCTGACCACCTGAACTTCAAATTCCCTCTATTTACCACCTGTGGCCACCAGCTGGTCCAGGGACTGCTGGCCCTGCTGACCATTACAAACTTCTCCAAATTCCTGGGCATTCCTAATCGCATCGGCCATCTGCTGGAAGGTGACAGCTATGTGGAGACTGTGGGTCCCTGCGCGTTGGCTTCAGCCGGCGACATAGGAATGGGAAACCTAGCCATTCGCATGGTGACGTTGAGCTTCTATACTATGGTGAAATCCAGTTCGTTAGTATTTGTTCTACTGTTTGGCATTCTGTTTGGGCTTGAACGGCCCTCCTCCAGCCTGATCCTGGTGGTGCTGTTCATGACCATCGGCGTGGTGTTCATGGTGGCCGGCGAAACCAAGTTTGAAACAGCAGGATTCATCCTGGTACTAATTAGTGCGTGTTTTTCTGGGTTGAGGTGGAGCTTGACTCGGATTCTTCTCAAGCCTAATGCTACCCGATTAGCCGAGAAACAGGTCCTTACGGGAGCCAAAGAACCGGCTGATCCCCATAAGCACAACCCTGTGGAGACAATTTTGCTACTGGCGCCGCTGATGGCTTCTTTTTTACTGTGCATTGCTATGGTAATGGAAGGACTGGCTCCGTTCATGGCGGCCGATCTATGGAAAGTCAAGGGTGTACTGGGTGGGTGTCTTTTAATCGCATTCCCGGGGTTTCTCGCCTTCTGCATGACTATCGCCGAATTCCTGCTGCTTGCCAGTACATCTGTGCTCACCCTTTCTATTGCTGGCATTTTCAAGGAGATTGTCACCATCTGCATCGGTCTGATCTTCTTTGACGATACTCTGTCATTGGTCAACACAATTGGCCTCGTCACCACCTTAATTACTATGGTGCTATATAATGTAGTTAAGTACAGAGAAAGGCATGCTAATGACTAGTTTGTCTGTTTCGTAAAATTAATAGACTAAATTTTTTCTTTTCTTTCTCTCCCCCTGAGAATCGTTAGTGTACACTATGGGGATCTTAAATAGTAGGTGCACCACCATATTTTTGGTGATGAAAATTGCTAAATAGATGTTTTGAGATCTCCACCTAATATAAACAAGCATGGCCGAATCACGACAAGAACTCGTGTCCTGGATCAACGAGCTGCTGTTACTTGACATTACCAAGGTCGAACAATGCGGAACTGGTGCTGTCTACTGCCAGATCTATGATTCAATATTTAGGGATGTACCAATGGCTAAAGTACGGTTCGACGTGAATGCCGAATATCAATACCTCAACAATTACAAGGTTCTTCAAGGGATTTTCAGCAGGCATAAGGTTGACAGACCGCTGGAAGCCGAGAAAATGGCCAAATGTCGACTTCAAGATAATCTGGAGTTCCTTCAGTGGACCAGGCGATTCTGGGATGCCCACTACGATGGCGTTCCCTATGATCCAGTTGCGCGAAGAAAGGGCCAAGCACCTGTCAAGCAGCCTGGAGCTGCTGGTAGAGCACCGTCTTCCGCTTCTTCTACCCGATCTGCATCTGGGGTTGCGGGTTCTCGCACTGCTCCCGCTGCACCGCGGCCTGCACCCGGTGCTTCGAGAATATCGGCTGCTTCCCGAGCATCTTTGGCTACGGGAGGGGCTCCTGCTGCGAGTAGATCTGCTATAAACCAGTTAAATGAGCAGATCAGCACTCTAACTACTGAAAATGAGGGTCTACTGGAGGCCAACGAGATAATAGAATCGGAACGGGACTTTTACTTCCAAAAACTACGCGATGTGGAAATTCTCATACAGGCAGCTACAGATCATCTGGACGGTGTCGACAAGGAAAATGCCGATGACTTGGCTGAGGGAGTCGAGAAGCTCGATGTCACTGACAAGAATGAAAAGTTCACCCAGCTGGTTCGGGAGATTCAGACAATTCTATATTCTACAGCAGACGGCTTTGAAATACCACAGGAAGGAGAGCAAGGAGAGGAGGAGTTTTAGTTGGTTACAAGACATTTTAGTAGATTAAATATGGTACTTTATCAACTGGGGGGAGTGAAAGTTTGGAGCCATGGAGCATTATCTGTGGATAAAAGCCGAGCAGCGGAATAGAACATATAAGGCAAAAGGAATTCCTAAACAAGTTACAATCAACTCAAACCAATTTGAGATCAAGACTAGTAAGCAGTGAGTTCCGTGCGGTATGCTCACTTTATTTTACTTTTACGTAGGGAGATAGACAGTAATACCCCACATCTCACAGTTGAGCCAACAAACATTTCATGCCATGCGCAAATACGACTTTATCATTATTTCCATTACGATAGATAGATTTTATGACTATATGTAGACACCTTTTTTTTATTTCGTGCAGTGATGGCCATTTAGGCAACAGTGGTGGCAGGAGCAGCATCGGCAGCCCAGTCGTCAGTAGCAGCCCAGTCAGCAGCACCAGCACCGGCATCAGGAGTGACTTCCCATTCCTCACCAGTAGCGACGGCAGCAGTCTCAGCGACGGCAGTTTCCTCAGCGGTCTCGGCCTCAGCAGTAGCGGGAGCCTCAACTTCTTCAGGATCTCGGTAAAAGTACAGATCGGGCATGACAGACCAGGGCTGTTCTCGGTCAACAATGGAGCCTCGGAGTCGCAGAACCTCTCGGGCAAGCAACCACCAGATGAGACCGATGGAGTGCTTGGACTTGTTGTTGCAGGGGATGGCAACATCGACATACTCGCTGGGGGAGTCGGTGTCGACGAGGGCAATCACGGGGATGTTAACGTATGAAGACTCCTTGATGGCCTGGGCGTCGGTTCGGGGGTCGGTAACAATAATCAAACGGGGCTCCTTGAAGGATCGAGTGATGTAATTGGTGAAGTTACCAGGAGTGAATCGGCCAGCAATGGGCGTGGCTCCAGTGTGAGCAGCAAACTTCAGGACACCTCGCTGTCCGTAGGTTCGGGCAGAGATGGCGCAGACGTCAGCAGGGTTGGGGACAGCAGCGATGATTCGGGCAGCAAGCACCAGCTTCTCCCAGGTCTTGCCAAGGTTGATAATCTTAATGCCGTCAGGTCGAGTCTTGTAAACGTAGGGCTCATTGTGGACCTGGACGTTCTTGGAGCCGAGGTGAACCTGGGCAGCAAGCAGAAGCTGCAAGTCCTCCTGAGTGAGATCAAAAAGTTTGTCGGACATGTCGCTCTTTTTTTTTCGTTCGTTGGTTGATGGACGGTTGAAAAAAGATGAAAAAAAGTCTGTGGTGGAGGAGGAAGTGGGAGGTCCACTGTATGTGAGTGTGTGAGTGGGCTCGTTCGGTATGGCTCAGTACTTGTCAGCACGCAGTCACGTAAAGTCCCAAGGTGCAAAAGAACAAAACTGAGCAAATCTCGGAAAATTGGAAAAAATTGGCCAGCCGTGCACCACCCGGTTTGGGAAATATCAACAAAGAACCATACCCAGCCAAACCCGTACCAGCACAGTAATATTAACTGCTTATCGTGGCTGAGTGAGATTTTGCAGGCGCACACCCGTGGTTGCCGGTTTTGATTCACTTGTTACCTCTTGCACACTTACGAACCACTCTGGGCCCCACACTGTTCTGCTGAATCGCTACCTACCGGTTCCGCATCTCCTTTCTACCTTATCATTCATCGGTATAAACTTGGCAAAAGCTGGACTGTGCCGGGAGCATTTCTGTACTGCTAGGTGACCCACCACTTCTTTGCATTGGCAGTACCTCAACTATCCTTGCAGTGCATCTGTCCGATACACTTTAAACCCTGGCTGGTTCCATTGAGACCCACACACCTGGCCGGTTGAAATCTAGGTTTATTGGGGACTATTTACCTGATTCTTCATTGATACATGCACCCCCCACGGTGCGCCGCTTTACTTTTTCAGACATGTCATTGCAGGATTGTGAAACAGCGTATGAGGGGCTGGGAATAAACGGCATTCCATCCCCTGTTATTTCCTCGACCTCGCTTTCTTCTTCATCTCCATCTATTGTCAGTTCTGCAGTGCTAGAACACAAGCGGACAGACTCCCCTTCTCTCATTAGCCTTCCCATACCTGAGCTGAAACCTCCTGAGAAGCATAATAGAGTGAAAAACATTCCCAATTACCTTGTTTCCGGTTCCTCGGGCCTGCCAACTGCTCGAACCCCTAAATCTGCAAGGGTGCACCGAAGCCCCCCTCTCACCAGCGAGCTTGAACCTGCTCCATTGCCATTGGAAATGTCAAAATCCGAGGCGTCCAATACTCGCGTTCTTCTTTCTCAGAAAGCTGGAGTCCTAAATATATCTTCCTTTCTAATTGGGCTTTGTTCTGGAATAACTTTAGTGGTGATCAAGCCTTCCTTGGAGTATCTCCTAACTCAGGGCCTCTCCACTCTGAGCACCTTGTTCAGCTACCTTGTCATCTGGGGATCAATTGGAGGAATAGTTTGGCTTTTCTTCACACGGGCAAACAAAAGGAACGATTCCACTGTAATTGCAAGACCTGTACCCTTGTCACCCTCTACTCCTAGAAAAAGTAGAAAATCTGCCTCTCCACGCCATTCTCCGACCAGAAATTCAAATAAGTCGGTACTGGCTGACTTGGACGATCAGGTAAGTGCTCATTACCGATCGGGACCTCCTTCTCCTCTGAAAGATGAAGTACAGGCTTTTCGACCCTATGGCAATGCCTGGGGCCAGCCTCAACCTCCTCTTCACCACCCCGGCCTGATAAAAGCTACTAAAAAGAAGAGCGACACTAGCCCTAAGATGCCCATCACTCCACCTATGGATCTCATTAGTGGAGATGATTTGCTCTTCCTGGAAAAACCGGTCGGCCAAATGGCTTATAAGCTGCAGTAACCCCTTCCTTTCATATTTATATAGATTCTGCATCGAAATACTCGATCACTTAGATTGAATATATCACACACTCACTGCACTGTTCTTATATTCATAAAGATATCAAGAAGCTGGATAATGCTATTATACATGTGGGGGATTTGAAAATACGCAGTAATGGATGAAAGATCTACAAGGACAACCACCTTATCAGAAATGCTCCTTTATATTTTTTTTGCAAACAACTGCCTTATAATTATGAATACATTAAACCATGTCGCAACATGTCTTAACATGTTTTGTCGTTTTTGAGGGGATTTTGTACGTCGTGTCGGGTGAGAATCGTCTAGTAAACATCACCAGAGATAGTGGGGATCTCAAAAACAACCTGCTTACCGGTGAGCTTGTTGTAAACAGTCTGGAAAGAGTCCAGCTTGTAGTCAATGGTGGTAGTGTCCTTGTTGTCAAGGATCACCTTGTGCAGCTTAGCACCACCAACCTGGTATCGAACACGCTTGCCGACAATCTCAGTGGGGAAAACGAGGTCCTCCAAAAGAGCATCGTGCACAGCGGTGAGAGTTCGAGATCTAGGTCGCTTCTGGGTCTGTCTGGATCGTCGACCGGGCTTGGGGAGAATTCGTCGCTCAGCAAGGAAGATGACATGTCGGTCAGAAAACTTCTTTTCCAACTCTCGGGTCAATCGCTGCTGAACCTTGTGATAAGCCTGCAAAGTGGGAACAGGGACGAAGATGACAATAGCCTTCTTGCCGCCAGACACTTCGACTTCTCGGGCAGACTTGAACTGCAAAAGTCGGAGGTCAGCCTTGAGGTCGGCGGAGGTGCTCTGGAGGTCGACGAAAGCCTGAGCAATCTGGAGTTCGAGTTCGGAGGGCTCCTTGTTGAGAATCTTGTTAACAGCAGACATGTTTGTGCGTTGTCGGTAAGAAGTGTTTTCTTTAATCTAACGTAGAAAAAGAAGAAGTGGAATTTGGAGTGGTGCGCAAAATTGAGTGGCCCGCTCGGAGTGAGTGCAGTCGTGTCTCAATATACACAGGGACAGCGAGTAGCAGTCACAGATTCAGCCGTACCGTTGTCTCCTCCACAATTTAACCCAAGGAACTCAAAAATACTAACTTCAAGGTATATAAATAGAGATTATATCGAATCAAATGTATTCAAACGTCTATATATATATGACTAATAACCAACAAGAATTGAAAGGGAGTTTTACACCAAAAAAGCATTTTACAGGGCCATACCAGACGCAACCAAAATGCCAAGCACCAAAGAGTAGATCCAGTTAAGAGTGGTGGGAGCTTCAACGGTTCCTGATCCAGCTTTGGACTTGGAGGTTGAGGTGGAAGAAGCGGAACCAGTACTACTCGCCTGGGAAGCAGCAGCAGAAGAAGAAGAAGAAGACGAAGAACTACTGCTGTCAGTACTGTTATCACTGGAGGCATACTGGGTACTGGGGGCATTCAGACCGAGGGGTTTTCCTGCACCGTCGCTGAAGTACTTCTCAGCACCAGAAGGAGTATCGGGAATGGCAGTTCCGTTGACTTCCCACACACCTGCTTCGTAGGCCGGACAGTTAGCCTTGGATCGGGTGGTAGACGCACCGGCACTTCCACTAGGGTCAGTTGCATTTCCAAGGGCGTACTTCAAGTTGTAGTAGTCTGTCAAATAGGTAACAGTGCTGGAACCAGCAGTGACATTAACAAGACCATAATTATTAGACTCTTGCGAATATTCGTAAACCAAACCTCCGGAGTATACGGATGACATCTCAGTAGAGTAAATAGTCTCAACCTCAGTGAAGGTTCTGGGAGAGACCGTATTGCAACCATACTCGGAGAAGAACATGGGAATGGAGTAGTTACCGTAGTCCTCGACATTCTGCTCGTAACCAGAGACAGCGAAAGAAGAGTCTCCGCACCAGGAGTAGTCATTCATTCCAAACATATCAATGGTTTCATTATCACTTCCACAGTTGAAATATTCCATCTGCTGCCATCTATTCTGAGAAATGTCTGCTGCAGAATAGCCAACAGGGATCGATCGGTTGGACTGAGCAGCGATGTACCTTTTCAAGTCTCGGGTCACAGCCTTGACATAAGGAGCAGTGCCGGTAGAGTTGACATCGTTGATGACCTCATTGGCAGAGAAAAAGCCTATAACATTGTCGTAGCCCTTGAATGCATCTACAGTCGCAAAAATAGCCTGCAAATAGGCAGCGTTGTACGAGGCGGCCGGGTCGGCCCGATTAAGGCTTTGTTTTGGAGTATTCACATCAAGCAAAAGATAAATGCCAGCATCGTCAAGCAGACTCATGCACTCGTCATGGTCGGCAGAGTTATCGACAGTATATACTCGGATAGCATTCAGTCCTAGGGACTTGAAAACCGGTACGTCTCTCTTGCATCCATCGGTGTCAGAGAGCGGGTCGGTAACATTTGAAGATCCGCCGGGCTGGTAGTCAACGCCCCGAATATAAAACCGGTCGGTGTCATTAGCGTAAAAGGCATTTCCACTGATAGTAATAGGACTCAAAGTAGCCTGAACTGTAGCAACAGACAGTGCTACTGCTGAAAGGACACTGTGGTATCTCATTTTTCAAGGTCGATACAAGTTTTCTTTATCTAAATCAGGCCAGCCAGATCCAAAACAAAATCCCTCGAAAAACCAAAGTATCAGTTCTAATACTCTATAAAATAATGTAACGAATGGAAGTTGAACAAAAACTAAGCAAATATTATTGTCTTAGTGTCTGTCGTTTGGTATAAAAGAGTACAGTAGGTAGATGTAATAGTGTCGGGCCACTAAATATAAACAAGTTTACGAAAAATAGCTCTCTTTTAAACTTTGTATTGCTAGATTTCTCTGGTTGGCACGAACCATGGGTTAGGGTTTCGGCGCCCTCTCAACAACAACCAAATCAGCCAGCCAAGGCTCTTGGAACGAGCATTTATTGGGATCGGGCACATAAAAATGCAACCTAGGCTTCCTTCTTTGGATCACTCCAGTCCTGCTGCTCAAGAGTTGGAGTTGGCGCAGCACTGATGTCGTCGAGGATCACGTATCCGGGAGCAGGCCGCTGCTCAGGGGTATTGTTGCCCGTATTGAGCTCAGACCTATCAGCCAAACTCGCCGCGTTCCGCAATGCCAAAGGAGTGCTAACCGACAGATCACTTAGCAGATCCAATCCTGCCCGATGTTGATCTGATGCAATTGTAGAAATGCTGGTTTCCAAGGGAGGCAGTGCATTCCGGGGGTTGGCAAATTCCCCACCTGTCCCAGTCTCAGGAGCATCGCCCTGCTGCGGGCTCGGAGTAGCATTTTCGATGAGTTTAGGGTTTTCAGCAAGGGTGCTCGGAACCGAGCTGGACTCATTATCATCAATCTGGTCGGTGCCCTCCTCGTCGACTGCTGCCTCCGTTTCAGGTTCAGGTTGACGATCTACATATGTCTCTACCCTGTCCAGGTCTGCATTGCTTTGCTGCGCTGTGGAGTCTTCACTGAGCGCTGCCTCGTTATCTGCAGATCCTGTTATGATCGCCTCTTCTTTTTGCTCTTCTCCCTGAACATCATTTTCCTGTTCCGGCACATTGGCTACAATATCCAGCTCCCACACCGAAGTAAGTACCACACTCCATTCGCTCTTCGCTGCGGTAGGCAACCTTCGACCTTGAGGTCCCCGAGCGCGTCTGCGGCGCGCATCGCTAGTTCCTGGTTCGGATGCTGGTACTTCAGTAGTAGTGCTGGCTGCAGTACTGTCGTCGAGGCTGACTTCCTGGGGTGTAGCATTGGCTATATGGCCCAGTCCAGCCATTGGAACACCTCTTGGCGGAGGGGGGCCTCGATTCAAGGCACTGTTCAAATCGCTAAATAGGGAGGCACGTAGAGCGCCAATCTTGGAATTGATAACTGGTTTGTGCTTGGGCTTGGGAGGCGGTGCATCGTTCTTAGGCTCAAAAGACTGGGTTCTTTTCGGTCTCGTAGGAACTATTGGCGGTGTCTTAGTTTCCTTGCTGCCTGCCGATGAATCAGAGTCTGGCGTAGACTCTTTCTTCACTGGTCGTGACAGGGGACGTGCAGGCACATCCGGTAGTTTTCCAGCCAGATCGGAGGGCTTGCTAGAAGGTCGGTGTGAAGGAACTTGGGGGAGACCTAACGAGTCGCTATCATCTGATGCAGACTTAGCTAAACTTGCAGGAATAACTGGGAAGGAAGTAGAAGCTATTTCAGGTGATTTGTTGACAGCTTCAGATGCCTCTTCGCCCAAGATTGATTCAGCTATTTCAGATTCCGTAATCTTGTTATCGCTTGTATCCTCAATGGTGTGCGCTTTCGTATTCTCAAGTGGCTCACTCTTGATAGTCTCCTCAACAGCTTCTTCCTTTGGCAGGTCAGTGGATGTCTCTTCAATAGTCTTGCCAGTAACCAGCTTTTCACTGGCTTCATCAGTAGTTGGTTCATCAGTAGTTAAGTCAGTTGCTGGCTCTTCTACATTCTCCTTAGACTCCTTTTGGGTAGCTTCATCCACAGTTAGTCCTGCTTCAGAATCATGCGTAGATGCTCTAGTATCCTTTCCTTCCACAGTAGACAGCTGTTCGTCGCCCGAAACAACTGGAGCTTCAGTCTTCTCAATATCCTTATTTTTCTCGACAGTGGTAGCTACAACAACAGGTTCTGAGGATGTTTCTCTCTTCACCGGTCTGGAAGACGGTCTAGCAGGAATTGAAGGCAGCTTAGAAGTGATTGATTCGAGTGCCTTTGCCTGCGATTCTTCCAGAGTAGTAGGGAGGGGCACTTTTGTCGTTATCGGCTCAGGCTCTAGGATACTGTCTTCAACCGATTGGACTGGCTCGACTTTATCCGTCACTTCATTTGGATCAATCGGCTCCTCAACATTCTTCGGAGCCAATCTGGAGAAAGCGTCAGACGAGTCTTCCTCTTCGTTCTCTATGGTAGACACTATAGGCACAATGGTACTTTTGGACTGATTGTCCGAATCGGCATGCTCCAAGTCACCGGCTTCTGGAACTTTGGACTCTGGAATTACCGACCTACTGAGTTCAGGTGTCTCAAAATCAAAAGGGACTCCTTCTTTTTCAGCGGAGCTCTCAATTGGTACAGATGGCAAGCTTGCGATCAGAGAAGCAGAGCTTACGCCAGCACTTCCAGCAGCAAAATCAGACGAATTGACCTCCTCAGATGCAGAAGTGACTTTCTCAGAACTTCCCTGTACGCTGGGAGATGGTCTGCTAGCAGGGCGCCTAGGAACCACTGGAAAGCTAGGCAATGTAGATGCCTTCCACCGTTAGCTTCACGTTCTATGCGCAACATCTAAACTAACAAATAAACATACAGGTTCTGATCCACTACTGCTGGTCTCACCTGCCGATTTATCTGGTCGTCGTGGAATTGTGGGAATATCTGGCATTTCAATCGAAGGCGAGCAGCTAAAGTATGGTGATGTTTGCAAACACAAGCGCGAGTTGGAGGACATAAGGCTGGCAGAGCAAAGGGAGGCTTTCACCAGCCAAGCAGAACGTAAATATTCCTTCCTATATAAGCAAGCTATCTAGAATCTAGGAGTAGTTAAGTCGGAAAATATCATTGAAGACATAGTAGGAGCCACTATCCGGCAGAAGATGGAAGACCTGAGAGTATCGTTGCGGTCGCTGTTCTTCATCTACCAGGAGCTCGCCGGTTACCATCACGATAACATCACCACTACCAGGAGAAGCAGGCTGAGCATCCAAAGTGGAAATTCTATGGGCAACCTTGGTGAAAGGAAGGTTGGAAAGCTTTTCCAAAATATCCTTAACGCCCTGGATCTGGGATTGCTCAAAGGTCAACATCGAGTTGTCCCGCTAAAACTGTCAGATGGAGCTCGCAAACTAATTCACAATCATCAGTACCTACATATAAGTTGCCCAATTGAGCTCGATCATTATCGAACTGCTGATAGTAGAATTCACAGAATTGCTCTACATTGTTAGGCCCTGGGTCCCATTGTATCTTAGGTGGGTTCATTCTTAAACTTACGAGCCAAAGACTGGAAATCGACTATGGAGATGTTAGTACTAAAGATAATCTCAGCGCTTGAAGCTCTCCTCAAATCAGATATTCCTTTCCAACTCACCTGACATTTTTTATCTGATTCTGCACAAATTGCACTCCAAAAAAATTGATGCTGACTTACTCGTGTGTAAACACTACCATGTACACCAGAGGTTACCCGGAATTCCACCCGGGCTTAAGACTGCCTGGTGAGCATTCAGGCTGATGATCAAGGCTAGATCCTGTAGGTAGAGAGGGCTATAAATGAGCCGCCAGGCAATGATTAATATTGAGGAAAATACTAGAAATTCAGTTGATTTGATTTCTGGTAAACCAACTGAAGCGGCGTCTGTCTGGGCAGTTTTTCAGGATTTTACATTATGGTAAGCCCTTAGCTGAAGTTACACGGGCTTTTATTTATAGCGAACAGCCTCCCGTAGTTTGGTTCAGCAAAAAACTTTCTTCTTACTATTATGAGACTTGTTTATTTTCTGCACTTTCTTCTCTTTTCAAGGCAGGTGGTCGCCAAATATCTTAGTCTTTCCTTTGAGGTCAAGCAGAAGAACTCTGATGAAGAAACTCCAATTGCCCCCCCTCGACTGGATTTCAAGAAGTATAAGGTAATAAACCAACCTCTGTATAATGAGGAGTTTTTTTATACCATGAATATCAGCGTTGGTACACCTCGCCAGCCGTTTGAGCTTATCCTCGACACTGGCTCGTCTGATCTGTGGATTATGGACAAATCAAATCCGTATTGTCTCGGTAACAACGAAAGTGACTCCGATATTACTCATCAGTTCAATTGCACGAATGTTGGCGGAACATTTGATTCTGCTCTCTCGAGCACTTTCCTATATAACAACTCTGACTTTTTGATTAGATATGGCGACTCTACAATGGCAAAAGGTATCTACGGAGTTGATCTTGTCACTTTAGAAGATGGAATTGAAGTCCCTAATGTCGGTATTGGCGTAGGAAAACTGTCAAACTCTTCTGTTGGCGTACTTGGTATTGGCCTACCCAACAATGAAGCTTCGAACTACCTGGGCAACAAGTCCTATACTTACGATAATTTCCCCATTACTCTGAAAAAAGCCGGCTTAATTGATCGAGCTGCTTACTCACTCTATTTACCTCAGCACGGTACTGGAGATATCTTATTTGGTGGTGTTGACAGGAACAAATATGTCGGCGGTCTTTGGACACTTCCATTGGCTGAAAACTCAACACTTTCTATTGTCAATACGAAAATATCCGCTAGTAATGGATACTGTAAAGAAACAGAAGTAGTGTCGGAGAATAATATCACTGCTTTGCTAGATTCCGGCACAACTTTGACGTTTCTACCTGAGGACATTGTTCAGAGTATAGCCTTGGTCTATAATGCAACTTACCGCAGCGATGTAGGAGGATATGTCCTGAACTGTAATGCAGGACAGGATGATGGAGAGCACCTAAGCTACTTTTTTGGTGAGGCTGAGATCAGGGTTCCTATTAGACAGACATTTTATGATGCCTCCGAGGTTGCCGGACGTCCTATTCTGGGGGAGAACGGCGAGCCTCTGTGCGTCCTTGGGTTTACCGGCGTAGGAACAAATCATGAGGCAATATTTGGGAATGCCTTTCTTCGATCAGCCTATGTAGTCTATGATCTGGATAGGCGGGAAATTAGCTTGGGTCAGGCTAATTTTGAAGCTGTCGAAGCAGACAGTGATATCTTTGATATTGAGGATACCGTCCCTGGTGCACTTCCTGCCAGCTTATATACACCTTACAGTACTGCTACAGTTATTTGCGCCACGGTAACCGAGACTACTACTACTACCGTGGTCCGCACACACCAGACAAGGATCACGACAACCTCTTCGTTGGTTACTAGCCGTTGAACAAGTATATTTCTCTACAACAAAACACATCCGATAGTGTAAGAAAGAATCCTCGGTGACGTCAGGCTCCTCCTTATTGTTAAAAGTATCTCACTCAGGAGTAGTTTGGTAGCCAGCTGACATATATACCTCAAAGGCAATCTGAATAGAGAATCTGAATAGAAAATATAGTTAATAGCAAGCTATCGCTAATGTTCCACTAAAATCTTACTATTACCAACTATTCTACTTAATTAATAGACTTTTCAGCCTGAAAACGTATATCATATCCTAATGGAGCCGCGAACACGCCTTGAGCGCCTTAGGGTGCTCCCGAAGGAAAGAAGTAGAGAAAACTACTTTGACGAGTACCAGGTGTTCATTACCACGGCCATTGCCAACAAAGAGGATGAGAGATCTAAGCTCTATGAAATGCAAGCTGCTACCCATTACGTTACATGCCGATCACACAAGTCAACGGACAGCTTCAAGGGTGTGAATTTACATTTTCTTTACCCTTGGATGGGTGGAACTTATCAATATATACCGTAGGAGATAAGAGAGACGGCGGTCCTTCGCTTAATGGTGTCTTAGCGTTTCCCGATGAGAGCAAGAGCAACGAACCTAAATTGGGCTGGCATTCACCAGGAAAATTCTATATCGACGTGCCACTTCTGAAAACAGGCAGACCATGTCGCGAAGTAGAATGCAGCCCGCAAACTTACTTCACTGGACATGGCAGAAGAGCTGGAAATTGCCGAACATTCTAATGCCCCGAGTTTACTGGCCAGCCACGGAAATGCGCAGGGCCGCTACGACTGCTCCCTTACCACGTCTTGCAGCTATTGTAATGCACTGAACATAGTCCTGCATATGTATATCTTCGGTAGGTCACTTCCAGACTGGGAAAGAAGCTTTGTGCTGGAGCATTGTACAGCGTGCGGGATGGAACCAAAATGCAACATACTACCAGCAAAGCTTGTTCGAACACACATTAACGGCTATGCGCGGTAGCCGATACACAATGTTTCAGTCCGGAAATAACTTCGGTACTGATTGGCAGATAGCCCATTCCAGATCTGCCATTTGCTGTTTCGGGCTCATTCCCAGCCGAAATGGGGGATGCGCGGCTCAACTCACGGCTTATCAAGGGGTCCAGTTGGGGTTCAATTGGGCAAACCTAAATCCAAACCTTTTATTCCAACTTCTCAATACTCCAACGACTTTCATGTTTTTGGCAATTCTGATAAGGGCAACGGAGCAGATCAGATAACACAATTCATGGTCTAAATTGTCATATACTCTCATCATGTTAGACTGGAGAACTGCTCTTTGGCACCTAAAAATGGGCGTGTCTCTGCGATGTGCTTGTGCACAGGCTACTAAACATCGTGCCGTACCATGGATTTGCATGATCAAGGCATACACACAAGAGTTAAAAAAAACCTAGCCTTTGGAGAGATCGGCAGACGACGATTACTACGGCACAAGGTTATCAACACATATCCGCCTCCTAACCGGTGTGGCCAATATAAAGCCAGGCGAATGCCTCGGGAAGAACCGACCAGTTGATATCCGCACACACCGCCTGCCTCTCATTGACATTTTCTCAAATAATTTACTCCTGACAACTATATTCGTTGTTACTTGATTGTTTGGATAATTGATAATGAAATTCTCTCTTTACACGTTGCTGCTCGCTGTCGGTGCTCTTCTTGATCCCGTCATTGCAAATGGTTACGTCTCGTTCGATCTCGAGAAGAAAACCTCATTCGTTGAAGAGGGAGTTAGTATCATTAGCCCAGCTCATGTAAGGTCTGCTGCAGGTGTTCTCCGAGGGCTGGATGAGGTCGATATCCCTCTGACAAATGGCGTTATAGATTACATTGCCAATTTTGCTCTTGGAACCCCTCCTCAGCAGTTCTCCGTTGCCATTGATACGGGCTCTTCTGATCTCTGGGTAATTGCTAGCACTGATCCCTATTGTAGTACAAACTCTGATACCAACTACACACCGAAACTCGATTGCACCGAGGTAGGTGGTGTTTTTACTCCTGCTGATTCATCCTCTTACCAGGTCATCAATGAAAACTTCAGTATTAAATACTTGGACTACACTTTTGCTACAGGCGACTGGGCTAATGATGTTATTACCATTGGTGGTACTTCAGCGAACGATTTGCAGTTTGGTGTCGGTTTGATTGCCAATTCTACGACAGGTGTATTCGGCATTTCTCTAGAGGGTGCTGAATCCACTAGTAACGGAGAACCCGGAACCACATACCCTAATTTTCCAGTCGTTCTGAAGAATGATGGGAAAATAGATTCTGTTGCATACTCTTTGTGGTTGGGAGATGCTCAAGCAGAAAATGGATCTATCTTGTTTGGAGCAGTAGATCATTCCAAGTACACGGGACCGCTGGCCCAGGTTCCTCTTTATAACTATTTCAGTGACGAGACTTACAGTAGCACTGGCGGACCGGTTCCTCAAATTGAGTTAACTGTAACTGTGGACAAGATCGAAGCAAATACTGGCTGTGGTATCCGGGAAGAGGTTCAGGATTCCTTCACCGGTCTTTTAGACTCTGGTACCACTCTTACTCTTCTTCCCGCTGGAGTCGCCAATAAGTTGAGAAACCTTTATGGTGCAACCTACTCTCAATTAACGGCTACTGTGAGTGATTGGACCTTAAAGTGCTCCGTAGGTGAAAATGCTGAACTATACATCCTGTATTACTTCAGCGGTTTTGCTATCAAGGTCGACTTGCGAGAAACGTTTCTTCACTACACTGATAACCAAGGCAATCCGCTCAAAGATTCTGATGGTGATTTGCTTTGCGTCTTGGGTTTTGATGATTATCCCTCATCAAGCCCAGGCTTTGGCATATTAGGCGATACCTTTTTACGATCAGCTTATGTAGTGTTTGATCTTGAAAACTTGAATGTTGCATTGAGTCAGGCCAGCTATGCTGATGGAGCAAGCGATATAGCCGTAATCCAAAACGGAATTATTCCTGGCGCTGTCGCTGCTTCTGATAGCCTTGTCTCTTATCCTACCACAGACTGCAGTGTCACCCTTTCGTCTGTCATCAGTAACTCAAGCTTTATTCCGGACACCAACAACTCCACAGATACAAGTACTTCTTCTTCTATTCCAGACTCCGCATCTGAAACGATTTCCACTGCTGATGATGAAGCTGCGCCTGCTAAAGCGGCAGTAGCCTCCGAAATTTTGGCTGTTAATAAGAACGGGACTACAACCACTTTCACTACTTCTTCTACGTCGGTTGCTGCTGGTAGCAGCATTGTGACCCTCGTCTCCGGCAAGACTATCACAATACCGTGCTCTGAGACCGGCACATCTGGAAAGCCTAGTTCCGGCGAAAACTCAACTCAACACCTTACCACTTCCTCAGGTTCTACGGTTGGTGTAAAACCTGCCGGCACTGGCAATTCTTCACACGCTGCCAGTACTGGCAACATTTCCCATCCTTCTGTTGCTCCCAAGTCTACTGGGAACCAGTCTGTTGTCGTCAAAGGAGCGGCAAATAAACTTGTTTCCCACTTAGCCGTTGTAGTTCTCGTGCTTTGTGGTCTTTTCATCTAGTGATGGAACTATTATTCGTACATTTATACCCTTTTCCTACTATTACTTATATATCAGACATTTTGTTGAAATTATAGAATATTATTCACATTATCTATCTTTTTTTATGTATTTTTATGATGCTTTTTACGTTCTCAAAATCTCAATTCTCCGTTTGAGATTCGCGAGTGTTCGTGGCTGGTACCCGGCTCAGATAACGATAGAGCGCGGATTTAGTGGGGGAAACGCAACAAGTTGATACAACACAGCATACAGCATGTCTTCTTTGAAAGTTAGCTTTGGCGACGAGTTATTGGTAAGTCCATTCAAAAGATGTGAGAGGCAATCGTATTTGGAGACTAACTGCAGGATGGATTTAAAGAAACGGACGTTTGGGTGTGTAAAATGGAAAGAAAGACGACAAGATCACAAGGACACAGCTAACCGGACCAGATTAAAAACGGAGTCAAATGGCTCGATGATATCGTTGAGTTTTATCGGGAAAGATCTTCCATAGAGAAGGAATATGCCAATAGACTGGCCGCCTTGTCGAGCAAATACTTTGAGAAGAAGGCCAAGTTATCCACTAACTTGAGTGTGGGCGATACTCCTCAGGTTACCCCAGGATCGCTAGAAAATGCATCATTGGTGGCATGGACGGAGGTTCTTACGCAGACCGAGACAATTGCTAAGGACAGGCAGCGATTGGCTAGTGAATTTAATCTCCAAATAGCCGATCAATTGAATGGAACAGCTATGAAGTTTGATAATTTAAGGCGGACGGCTTCTGCTTACAATGACAGGCTCCTTGAGGACAGAGACAATTATTACAGCGAGCTGAAGAAGAGCAAGTCGGCGTATGACGCAGCTTGCCAAAGTATGGAAAATCAGCGGGCCAAAGCGAGCAAGTCATCATCGGACAGGGCCAATCGAAAGGCAGAGGATAAAGAACGAGAGATGAACAATGCTAAAAATAACTATTTGATCAAGATCAATGCCGCTAATCGGGTTAAGGATAAATATTATCACGAAGATGTTCCAGAGCTGCTTGATACTCTGCAACTGGTGAATGAATCCAGAGTTGGTATTCTCAATATATTCTGGCACCAGGCAATTGAGCTGGAGAAAGCATGTCTTACGAGGTCTACGGAATATCTTGGTAATATGAACGGCATAATTGAGCAGAACACTCCGACATTGGATTCAGCCATGTTTGCCAAGCATAACATCAAAGCATGGACAGAGCCCAGCGATTTCGTGTATGAAGCCAGTCCAATCTGGCACGAAGATGAACAAATGGTTACCAAAGACGCAGCATCTCTGCAGTTTCTGAAGGATAGGTTGTCAGAGTCCTCCAAAAAGCTGGCAAATTACCAGCAAATCAGCAGCAGCAAGCTGGAAGAATACAAAAATGTACTAGATGCCGAGAAGGAGATGAATCTTGCGAAGGTAACGCAATATGTACAGTACATAGCCAAGCGGCTGAGTGTACTACAGTCCTTGACGGTGAATGAGACATTGAGGCTGATTTACGATGTTGAGGTGGAGACGGTGGAACTGGCCGTGGGTGGTCAGGACCTATCCGCGTTGCCCGACGCGCCATCAAAGAAGAGAAGAGGCCTATTTGGAATACGTGGAGGATCCAGCAAGACTGCAGGAGGCGGGGAAGGAGAAAATAATGGGTCGGCGGGCGTGCCATCAAGAGGAGGAACGCACCACCATGGAGGTTTTGTCAGTAGTTTACTGGGCCGAAGCAGAGGCCGGCATGGAAACAGTTCAGCGACAAATGAAGGCCAAAAACAGGCCAAGGCATTGTATTCATATGAGGCAGGCGGAGAAGACGAGATTTCCATAAAAGAAGGTGAAGAAATGGTAGTTACAGAAAGCGATGATGGCAGTGGATGGACTGGAGTACGATTGAGTTCGGGCAGTGAGGGTCTGGTACCGTCATCATACCTGGAAGTGAGCGAGATTAAGGGAGAATCCAAGAAAAAAGGCCCTACAGTGGCGCCGAAGAGGGGAGCGAAGAAGGTGAGCTACATGATTGCACAGTATGACTACGATGCCCAGGGGGATGATGAGCTGACAATTCGGACCGGGGATAAGATCCTCATATTAGGTGAGGATCAGGGAGATGGATGGACGGAAGGCGAGCTGCAGGGAGTAAGTGGGCTATTCCCCACCCAATATGCAAAGAATGTGTAACACAGAGAGTATATTAGCTATTAAACTATACATTTGTGGGATCGCCCGGCTTTGAGTTTGCACCATAGGGTGATTTATAGTATACCAGGATGAGCGAGCCCCTGACTGTGCAGACCGCTGGTGTGCGGCGCACTACTGTAGTACAGAGAGCCAGGGGTGCAACTGTTTCAACCTCCCACCCACCTATCCGCTCCTTTGTAACACAGACGCTGTTTCTGACAATAAGGAAAAAGTAGTACAAACTGTTGAATTGACTTGTGGCATTCGGTTAGACCAGAAGTAGAGAGTATTGAGGCAGAGTGTAGTTTGAGCATAGCAGTAGTCAAGATGGGATTGTCTATGTCGAAAGTGATGGTAAGGAGACGTATGAGCCGACCGCCAAACTCGCCGACTGGGGAGGGTTTAGCTGGCTGAATTTTGTAAGAAATGGAATCAGATCTAACTTCATAGGCCAAGTTGTTTGGCAGCAGGGAAATAAGGTAAGAATTGGCACTGGATTGCAGCCATTTGCCGGGGATTCAGGGGTGAAACTAACGCGATAGAATCCTTATGCTTGGATTAGATGCAGCAGGCAAGACGAGTAAGTGTATTTGTAGAGATAGTACCTTTTAACCGAAGGGATCTGAGTCTAACTAACCAATCAGCCATCCTGTATAAGCTTAAGTGGAATCAAGGGTGAGTTTTCATGGGTGTCGATTCAGAGAAAGGCAGCAGCAGCAAACTAACTGCCCCAGAATTTCCACGGTACCGACAGTGGGTTTTAACGTGGAAACCCTTACGTACAAAAACATCAAATTCAATGTATGGGATGTAGGTGGACAGGAGAAAATCCGTCCTCTTTGGCGCCACTACTTCACCGGTACTCAAGGCCTTATCTTTGTGGTGGATTCAGCAGACAGAGCCCGAATCGACGAGGCCCGCCAGGAACTCCATCGAATCATCAACGATCGAGAAATGAAGCAGGCACTGCTGCTGGTGTTTGCCAACAAACAAGATCTACCAGAAGCCATGCACCCCAAGGAAGTGACCGAGAAGCTCCAGCTGGACTCGCTTAAGGGCCGCACCTGGTGCGTGGTGGCATCGACGGCTAAGACAGGCGAGGGGCTTGTGGAGGGCCTGAGCTGGCTTAGTACCAATATTCCTGAGGAAGGAAAGTAATCCTGGGTGTTGTTTTGATTGATATTTGATCTTTGGTGTTAATTTAATGAACATGTTGTTTGAGGGCGGGACTCCGTCCAGATCATATGAACAGAAATAATGGACCGTTTGTTTACATTGTAACTAATTGTAATAATAAATAATTAAATAATTACATGGTATGCCACCCGGGCAGCAGGCAGCATGTCTATATGTCTACATGTCTTGCGGCAGGCGTTCAAACGGCACCGGATCGTCAATCCCGTTGTACACTCTTCTTACGTACAGTTCGAGGGTTTCTGCCGTCGACTCGGGCAGCTCCCGCACCAACCGGGCAGGATCTCCAGCTACCAAGCTGAACGGAGCCACCACGGCGAAATCCGGCACCACCGCTCCGTCTTGAACTACCACGCAGTCCTTGATGATCGCGCACTTCCCAATGGTGCAGTTTGAACCGATGCGCACGTTGGAGCCAATCACAGCCGCCTCAATTACCGTGCTCTCCCCCACATAGACGTAGGACCCTATCTTGGACCCGTAGTACGCCAGTTTCTTGGTGGTTTGCGACAGTTTTTGAGGGGGGATGACTGTGGCCCCTCGCTCCAAAATACAGTATCGGCCGATGGAAATGACAGCCGAGCTGCTGTTCTCACGGTGGAGATCGCCGCGTAGCGTCACGTCCTGCTCAACAACCACATTTCCCCCTAGCACAATATGCCTGGAGCTGTTGATATTGGACTTGACGTGGATTCTGTTGCCGGAGTCCTAAAATATAAATTAGCATATGCCCAACTTTTCAATTCAATCCATCAATTAACTACAACTGATTTGATCTGGCTTTCAAGTTATACACGTACCGTCTCGATGTACTCCCTCTTCCTGCTCATGGTGGTTCGCGGCGGACATGTGTTGATCCAAAGCCAAAAAATTGAACCCAACCTTGTATATATACACGTATCCTACGAGATCACAAATGTCCAAACTCTTCCAAATACAATGCGGTAAGTAGCTTTTTCAGTTCACCCGTCTCCGATTCCCTGACATCTAATAATCCTAGGAGTCCAGTCTTATGACTGGGGCAGACTCGGCAAGTCTTCTGCTGTCGCGCAGTTTGCTGGTGCTGCTGATTCGAGCTTCACCATTGAAGAAACCAAGCCTTATGCTGAACTGTGGATGGGCACCCATCCCAAAGTTCCCAGCTTGAATTCCAAAGGCGAATCTCTCCGAGACATAATTGCTGCTGACCCTGCCCTTTTGGGTACCCGAGTAGCTGCCAAATTCGGTCCTGGTGAACTGCCGTTCCTGTTCAAGGTGCTGTCCATCGAGAAAGCCCTGTCTATCCAAGCCCACCCAGATAAGTCGTTGGGTGCCATTCTTCACAAGAATGACCCCAAAAACTACCCGGATGGAAATCATAAGCCGGAAATGGCCATCGCCGTGACAGACTTCGAGGGTTTCTGCGGTTTCCGTCCTCTGGAGCAAATTGTTGAGCTGCTCAATACCGTACCTGAATTAGTTGAGCTCGTTGGATCAAATACCGCGGCCAAGTTCGCTAAATCTGTACAAGGAAACGAGCACCCAGAACTCGATGGAGAGCAGGATAAAAGTAATCGAAAGGCTCTTCAGGACCTGTTTGGCCATCTTATGACCTCCTCGGATGATAAAGTCAAGGCTGCTGCTGAAAAGCTCATCAAGCGTGCTACTGAGGAGCCTCAGACTTTCGGTGGATCTGCTGGTGGCCCTACATTAGCTAAGCTTCTGCTTAGACTTAATGAGCAGTTTCCTCTTGACATTGGCCTGTTTTGTGGTGGCCTGTTGCTCAACTATGTTCAGCTAAACCCTGGTGAAGCCATGTTCTTGCGGGCCAAGGATCCCCATGCCTATATCTCTGGTAACATTATAGAATGTATGGCGGCATCGGACAATGTTGTGCGAGCAGGTTTCACGCCTAAATTCAAGGACGTTGAAAACCTCGTTTCCATGCTCACTTATTCCTACGCTCCTGTTATTGAACAGAAGATGCAGCCTCTTTCCTTCAACAGGGCCACTGGTGCTGGCACCGAGAACATTCTGTACAATCCTCCCATCGAAGAGTTTGCTGTTCTTGAGTCAAAGGTAAAGGAAGGCTCAGTTGTTGATATCAAGCCTATTGACGGTCCTAGTATTATTATCGTAACTCAGGGTGAAGGTGCTATTTCTGATGCCTCCACAAAGCTCGATATAAAAGCCGGGTTTGTTTTCTTTATTGGCGCCGGTGATGAGGTAAAGATCGAGTCCTCCAAGGGAGAGCTGGTTGCGTACCGAGCATTCACGGAAGTGGAGTAGCTTAACAGTATTCTAGATTCTAATAATAAGTGATAACCGTCCATTACTATATAAACATAACCAGTAGTAATATCATTCACCATGCCAGAGTTGAAAGTGAGGGCTGTAACATAGTTTCGACAACCGGTATTCGAACTACTGAATGCCTTGCTTCTTTTTCCATTTCTTAATTCGCCTCGCCAGATCTCCAACGCTCTGCTGATAGACATTCAACTTCTTATCCCAGAACATAGCGTTGTAGTCATCTCCATGCTTGTTATACAAATCTTCTATCCATTCCTGTTCTCGATCGCTCTGCGTTCTAGGTTTCTTGATCTCGTATTTAGCCATCTCCTCCAGCTGTCTCACAACATCTGTTTCTCCAAATCCAGTCCATTCCTCATGCTCAGAGTCACTCTCATCGTCATATTCTCTTTTCTCGGCGTACTCGACCGTCACGGTACCGTCCTCATGTCGAACGATTCGGCCTTCATTGGCAGCGAGCTTCTTTACTTTAGGCTTCTTTGTTTCTTTCTTTTCACTCTTACTCTCATTCAATTCAATTATCTTCTCTTCTCCACCAGCAGGGGTTTGGAGTTTAGCTCGTAAGCCTAGCTTCTTGTAGTTTTGCTTCAAAGTCAAATTTTCATCCCAGTTTGCAGCAATAATCGGATTTCCCTTTATAGCAACCTTCTTCTGCTTATCCTTCACTCGCCGAGTATTTTTGGCCAACGAGGACCTGTTATGCTTCTTTCTTCTTACACCTGATGGCATTTTAGTGTTTTGTGGTAATTTTTCAGAAAGTTTACAAAGTTGAAAAATATATTTCAGAGCCGCATCTCATGCTGGGCCTGCGATCCAATGTTTGGCTTGATAAAATACAATAAAGAATATACTATATATGTTTATGTACATACTAACACCTAAACTACATATCAAATATCCAAATCTATACAATATATTTATACAGTCTGCAACGAATCTCAGCAATAAACTAAAACTAGCAGTGCTAGAGTACCGATCTGCACGGTCACGTGTTTACATCGTCTAATAGCCCATCAAATTACTTGCATATGCCATTGGCTTAACATTAGGATGGGGCACCTCTTTGAAAGTGTTAAAGCCAAGCTCCAGATCTTCCTTAATATTGATATAAGCACCAAGGTTTCCGGAAGAGTCGCAGTAGTTAGGAGCACTAAACACAGTAATCAATCTTCCATCATGCTCCTCTGAGTAACCACCCATTCTCACTTCGTGAGATCTAATGACAGCCTTGAGACCGTTCTTTTCGCAGAAGGTCTTTGTGACGTCTGGACCAAACTGGATACCAACGCCTCTCTTTGAAGCAGCTCTGCCATCCTCGTCTTGAGGGTCGGTCCAAAGCATCTCCATCATCAGGCCTCGGGTGCCAGGCTGGGGTTGTTGGAATCTGTCGATAGCTCGGACATCATCCAAAGTTACATCGTCACTGGAAAACAAGCCGCCATGAAGAACCAAGTAAGCGTCGCCAATAAGGGTGGCCAGGGGCAGAAACGAAAACGACTCTGTAAACAGCTTGAATACGATATCGCTACCGAATTTGTGCTTGCATTCGCCTTCAAATCCATAAACCTTGTTCATGCTAACAGTCTCATGGTTGCCCCTGTTGACAAAAAACTGACGAGGGAACAGAATCTTGTAGCAGTAGAAGAGAATGGCAATTTCGCAAGACCAAGAGCCTCGATCGACAAAATCACCATTGAACAGATACATATGCTTTTCAGACGGAGCCCCGTTTCTGTTGAAGATTTCAAGAAGATCGAAAAACTGCCCATGCGTATCTCCACACACAGTCACTTGGCTGTCTCCCGTAACGGGTACCTCTACCATAGGAGGCTCATCCTTAAACAAATTCATGGCATGCAAGACAATGGCGTACAGATACTTTTTGGGAATCAGCTTTCCATTCTTAAAGCGCTCGATAAGCTGATCAATGAATCCTTGGCTCATATCAACCTCAATCCGATTATTATCTTTGTAGTTGATTTCCAGCTTAGGGCCATCATAGCTATCATCGTCCTTCAGGTTCTTCACATCTAGTGTGTCAAACAACAAAGGCTCATTTTCCACTTCGATGGCCTTTTCGAATGCAAGTCGTCGAACAATTCTCTGGCATTCTGCATATTTAGCCTTGGCATCTTTGTCACCTGGTGCCCGCTCAACCACTATCTTGAAGTCTGCCAGTGCCTCCTTATATTGCAGGATAGCGGAGTGCGCCACGGCTCGTCGGTAATATGCTTTTGTATATGAAGGATCTTCCTTAATAGCCCTTGTAGAGTCCGCAATAGCAAGACCATACGCCTCTGTTTTGATGTGAGCTTGGGCTCGATTGGCATAGACCACCGCATTGGTGGGATCAAGCTCCAAGCTCTGCTTGTAAAAATCTACGGCAGCATCATATAATCCTTGAACAAGTGCCTTGTTACCTTTAGCTTTGAAATCCAAGGCTTTTTCTTTGTTCTCGGAGTTCCCTATATCTAAGTTGCTCATTTTCTCCTCACAGTTCATGCTCTGTCTGTAAACTAGGGTACTTTTACTTTTCTAGAGTTTTTCAAACTCATTTGCATTTTTCCACCGCGCTCTTTCGGTTTTCCACAAGCCATTATTTTCAAATATCTCAAAAATCTACATAAATATATGATTAGGCTATTTACACTATCTATATATATTAGTAATTTCTTCATCAAAATATATACTTCATTCTTCTAGTATTATTTTCAGCGATCGTTATGTCGCGCGTTTTATTTGTTTTTCTTTTGAACAAGGCTGCCGGCTCGCTCCTCAATTCTCAGCGAAATATCGCTGGGCTTGTAGTCCATGAAGAAATGCTTCAAAACTATCTCAATCAAATAAGAACCACCAAGATCGGACAGCATACACATGGTCAGTTTGAATTTGAAGGACTCGGTCATAGGCACGAGCTTCAACCCTTCATTGATCTCAGGAATGAATTCAGTAGATCCGGAGAGAGCCAGAGCGCCAACTCCGAGCAAACCGTAGTACATTCCTTTGTTTTCACGAATACCTTCTCTGAAAGGACGACCCTGGTAATTAACTGCAAATGTAGATACCTGTTGAGCCAGTTGCAGCAAGTATATTCCAGTATTCAACAAAGAAGGCTGGAAAGCCGCCTCTAGATCAATATTATCCTCTCGAGGTTCCAAGATGTAAATCTCCTTGGTAATGTATATCAAAGTGGCAATATGAATGGCAAACTGACCAAGAATGGATCCCATAATATAGATGTTGAAAATACCTGGCTGAGGTCGCTCTTTGGACAGTTTCTCAACGGCCTTGGCCTTCGAGATACTCAAGAAGCAAACACTCAAAAGAACACCCGAGGCAGTAGATTGTCCATCGCTGAACTTAATGCCAGCCAGATACAAGACACTCAGGGAGTACGCAGAAATCAAGCAGTTCAATGCCAAAATCTTATACATCTGGATAGTAGCAACCAAGGTGCATCGACCCTGACGGATAATATTTGTAATGGCAGATACATTGGCCAACTTGGAGGTAAAAGGAGCAGCAACCGAAGCATCTCCAAGTTTCAAGGTGGGAGCATCTTCTTCATCCTCATCCATAATAGAGGTAAGCTTATCAGCTAACGCGGAAGCCTTGTTAGCTCCTGCTCGGTTGTTAGCATTGTTAGTAGCAGCGACAGCCTGCATAGCCTGGATTTCCTTTAGAGTTGCTTCGTCAACCTTGCCTCCCCTCTGCTCAATAGCCTTCACGTAATGAGGGTTGGTAGGTCCAGGAGGGTACAAATGAGCAATTGCAACCGGAACAGGGGGGACTTGACCGCCCCATCTAGTCATAATATCTTTTTGCTTCTCGTATACCTTCTTAAGAGCTTCAAACTTATTATTTTCGTTCATCTTTTGCATGCCCTTTTCCGTACCATTCAGCAGTGCAACACCAATATGAGCCTGTTTCAAAGCACCGACATCATTAGTACCATCACCGCACATCAGTGTAGTATAGCCAGCATCTTTCAAAGCAAGAAGAAGGTATTCCTTCTGGTTGGGGGAAACACGAGCATACACCCAAGTGTGTCGAATCAAATCAGTGATATCAGCATGAGCATCCAACTTAGCAAGAGCATATCCACTAAGGCAAAGATCATAATCTTCATAAAGATTAATATTCAGCGGTTCTGATGGCTTAACAGGGATAGCAATGGTTTCATCAACGCTTCTCCATACCAAAGGAACCTGGCCGTGATGTTCAGATCCCTCTTCGGGAGCATCCAAAATAAGGGTCTCTCTTTCAACGATTTTAACTTCCTTGGCAACATGAACAGCAGTAAGAGGGTTATCACCGGTAATCATAATAACTCTATGACTAGAGTTATTCAACATTTCAACGGTTTCTTTGGCATCTTCCTTAAGAGGACAGTGGAATACCAAAAAACCCGCAAATACCAAGTTTTTCTCAATATTCTCCCGAACCAAAGAAGTTACCTTAGATTCAGAGATGTTATTTTCCAGGTATTTATAGCCCAAAGCCAAAACACGAGAACCGGTTCTGGTAAATGACTTGTAGGTTTCGTCATAGTCAGCAGGGAGATCGGTAATCATATTCTTCAAAGTTTCAGGTGCACCCTTAACCGCAGCCAAGGTTCTACCACCATCAATAGTAGCGATGCTCGATGATCTCTTCAAGGCAGACGAAAACTGAAATCGCCTCAGAATTCGACCTTTTTGGGAGTCATTCTTGCTATGGACTCTGTCCTTCTTCTCAACATTCCAACCAATAGCTTTGAGAGTATTCTTCTCCATGGGGTCACCGACTACTTCACCATCATCAAGAAGAACCAGTGCATGAGCAGTAGCCAAAACGTAAGTGGTATCGTGAGGGACTTCAGTAGGAGCAGTGAGATGTCGGGTGTCGCCGGGCTTCAAACCAGCCAAACCCTCAACAACAAGATCCTCGCCAGTCAAGGTACCAGTCTTGTCAAAGCAACAGACATCAATTCGTCCTGCAAATGGGATCCTAAAGGGTTCAGTGCAGTAGATGTAGTGCTTGCTTAGGGCAGCCAGAGAGGAGTTTACGGCCATAGTAAGCTCCATGGGCAACTCAGGAGGCACAACAGAAGTAATAATCAAGACGCAGTCTAAAAGAAGCTTAGTCTGCTTTCTTTCCATCTTTACACCTTCAGTCCAAACATACCAGGAAGCAGCAATAGCAAATACCAAGAGGAAGAGAATAAAGAAGTAGGCTTCTTTATTGCCAGCACCAACTCTTTCAGTAGAGAAAATCATAACCCGTACAAGACTACCCTGCGAAGTTTCAAAGCCAGTTCGTGTAACAATTGCAAGAGCACCATCATCAGGGGGATTAGGGACGTGAGAAGCAGTAGGAGGGGATACTTGGAGAGCCTTTGTTCCGCCATATAGCAGAGCATTCTTATCCAATCCGTTAATCTGCAACAATTCTTCACCAGGTCGCAACTGAATAGACTCCTTGAGTAAAGGCGTAGATTCACCAGACAACATAGCTTCATTGACAATCGCCGATCCATTGATAAGGACCAAGTCGCAAGGCAAGCCTGAGTCTTCCTTGGTTCTCGTAATCGAAACAAGGTCGCCAGGGAGGAGCTCATCGGATAGGACCTCTTCCCACTTCTTGTTTCTAAAGACATTGATGGGATACGGGGTGATGCCCATTCCTCTAAATTCTTGCATAGTCTTCTGTCGCTGGAACACCACAGTGGATTCAAAAGCAACCAACATGAACAAAGTGAACAAAGAGTAGTACCACATCTCGTCCATAAACCATAGCGCAACACAGAAGATCTGGAAAACAAAAAAAGGGGCAACGGCATGCTCCTTAAACAGCTCGGTGAAAGTAGGAACCGGGATATCAAACTTGTTTAGACCATACTTGCGAGTGAGTTCTTCAATGTCACCAGAAAGTCCTGTGGACTTCTGATAGGTAGAGATCTTGGTAGCCTCATCAATTGCAAATTCAGGAGGAGAAAAGGTACCAGTTTCGGCATTGAAGATAAACCGTCGCTTCTGGAACAAGAATGAAACTTCCTGATGATCTGGTTCTTGGATTCTGTCGATCTTGCAGATTTCAGGACTACCAGCATTGGCAACTGGGAAAACACTAATCAGAGAAGCATTTTCAATAGAGTCGGCCTGTTAGTTAGTATAAGATTATACAAGCAGCGATCAGCGCTTGGATTAAGTTTGCTAGCGAGTACGCACCTTTCGAGTGTTGAACAGAGCGTTGATGTGGACATTCCAGAATGGCATGAGCCAGAACAACATCTCCAGAGACACAATAGAGCCTAGATAGACGTATGTCCATTCGGGAGCGCCAATATATTCTTCATATTTGGTGAAGTAGAAGTAACCAAACAGGGGATATAGAAAGAAAAACGGCCAAACGTAGGGTCGCAAGATCGTAGGCGTAGGATTGTGGAGATTAGCCTCAGAAATAGACGGGCTTGGTACCAGTGACGATGGCCTGATGTTAGTTTGAGAATTTAGACAGATTCTAATGAATGTTCTACCTACATCTTGTCTCGTCGTTCGTATTTCGTGCCACAAGCGGAAGATAAGTTCGAGCGAGCCTGTTGTTATTTGGCGTGCTGCGATTTACGAGGCAAGGCGATAGAATCGACTGGAAAGGTAGCGAGCGAGCGTTATCGCAGCCTCACCAGATAGAAGATAGCAAATGCCCGATTCACAAAAATATATTAAATAGAACATTACATAGTGGAGAACTTACAAATTAAATCTTAAATACCGTGTTCTCTGCCTCGCTGAAATAGACCTTGTTTTGGTCGGTCATGATTCTGAGGGCTGCCTGTGCTTCCTGTTCATCAAACAGATCCTCCTTTGGCGTAGTCTTATTAATCTCCTTGACCAGAGTATCCATGGCAATTGATTCCTCAGACAAACCGGCAAGAACCAAGCCTGCCTTTCGGCTGAATTCGTCCAGTCGAGAAGGTGATATGTCTCCTTGAGCCACGTTTGGTCCTGCTTCAGCCAATGACTGACTATGCTGTGGCTCGCTCATTTGCGAAGCTTCAATTGTAGAAGGCCATGATTCTTGGGTCTCATCAGGGAATGCAGAGGATGACGGTTCTACAGTTCTCTGCTGGCTGTGCTCCAGCATGTCTCTTTGTCGAGCAGTCGTCACTCTGGCAGAGGTGATCACCTCTGCATCTTCCATTTCATCATCATCAATATCTGCCCTGGCCAAAGCAATCTCCAGCTCCCTGTCCTCATCATCATCTGAGAGATCCATTTCAACCGTCTCCTCCGCACGAGTAGACCGCTGCTGCTGCTGCTGTCGTCGAGGTCGAGGCGTAGGTTGCTCAAGATCGACTGTGGTTCTTCTTCGCTTGTTTTTAGCATCTGTGACTTCTTTGAACAACGCATATCTGAGAATCTCTTCTGCAGCTCTTGCATCTTCTTCCTCTACTCTTCTAGACAGCCTTGCCTTGGCATGGGCGGTCGATAGACGGATCAGTGTCTCCAAGGTTCTAGCCGTGATAGGCGATGTTCGTCGCTGGTTGACTCCTAGATCGTCATTTCGAAGACCTGAGTAGGTAGCAACGATATATGCAGAGGCTTCTTCGCTTAGGATTGGCTTTACTCGAGATTTGGCAAAATAAATATACTTCCGAATGAATGGAATGCTCAGTACTTCAGGTGTGCCCTCAACCTGATTTTGTCGATGTGCAGCAGCCAAACCAGAATGTAGCATAGGGTTGAATTTTTCGTAGATCTCAGTATCAGCATCAGCAGTCTGGGAATTGCCATCGTCGCCGACAGATAAGCTCTGACCCCGGTTTTCATTGACCGGCACACCCTCTTCAGTACCAGGTGCCAAGTATCTGTGCATTCTAAGAACATGCTCCGATATAGTTCGATCCCGCTCTTCATCGCAGTCATCTGTGACCACAAACAGTAGATCGAAACGAGACAAAAGAGAGTCTGGTAAGGCGATGTTCCTGTGCGGATCCTTATGCGGGTCATATCGACCGTAAACAGGATTCGCAGCCGCAATGACACTACATCGAGCATTTAGCGAAGTATGAATACCAGCCTTGGCGATAGTAACGGTTTGCTGTTCCATTACCTCATGGATGGCTACTCGATCTGAATCACTCATCTTGTCGAACTCATCAATACACACCACGCCTCTATCAGCAAGAACCATTGCTCCAGCTTCCAGAGTTCGCTCGCCTGTTTCTTTATCAGTGGTGACAGCAGCTGTCAGACCGACACCGGTAGATCCTCGACCGGTGGTAGCAATTGCCAAAGTAGCAGTGTTCAAAACAAATCTGAGCATTTGAGATTTGGCTGTTGAGGGATCACCAACCATGAGGACGTTAATGTCACCTCTGATATGTGTACCATTCTCCAAGTTCTTCTCTAGACCGCCGAGCAACATCAATAATACAGCCTTCTTGATGTAGTCATAACCATAGATCGAAGGAGCCAGTGACTGAGAGAGCAGCTCAAAAACATCCTCCTTCTTGCCAACTTTGTTGATATTTCGAATATCAATTGGAGTAATATCACTCTGAAGAAGAGCACCAGTGCCCTTTGAGGAAAGAAGTACTACATTATTAGCAATAACCACAGATTTGAATGTAGAGCCTCCAGTACCACCACCGCCAAGGGACCGATAAACCCCAACCAGCTGGACTCTATCACCTGGCTTACACCTGTCAACAAGATCATCATCCATGATGACGTCTATGCCCCGGGGAAGCTGGCCAGCAGGCGCCTTTTCGGGCATTTCCTGTACTGAAAGAGTTTGATGATCACGGTAAGTACTGTAACCGTACTCAGTAACCAGAGGATTGCCATTCTCATCTTGCGTAGGATACACCACTGTACTGGGCAAAGGATTAAAAGAAGTGGTTTGATCTCGATATTCTTGAGCATGGAATCTTTTGGTTGCCTCACAGTAATGAACAGACCTGACCACCTTGGGTCGCACCAAGGAACTTTTGGTAATAATACCTTCAATACACACTAACTGGCCCAAGTTGCCAGCATGGACAGTTCGAGGATTCAGAAGTTGATCACCAAAGGTTCCTTTAAAAGCCACGTAGAACTGAGTTCCGTCTACAATATGATGGATCATGGGATCTCGAATAGCATGCGCAGTATCGTACAGGGCCTGATCGACTGCAGGTAAATATTCGGCAGGGGTTTTCAAGATTCTGCAGTTAGCACTATAGCTCATTTGAACAATGACTGTTTCGATCAGTATACTCACCCGTTCCATAGTTCTCTATCGAACTCTCTAACATCGTCCAGGCTGACCTGAAGTCGATACTGGCCCTTGCGGAGCATATCTCGGATCTCTTCACTAGTATTAGAGTCTTCATCGGTCAAAAATTCCTGAAACTTCCTGACTCTGTCACTGAAGTCAGCATCGATCTGAAGAGCTGGCTCGTCCATTATGTTATTAGAAGTGGGTAGGATGAAGTTCAGATAAATCTGTTGGAAGGAGGTTCATACAAGTTCAACGCGTCAATTAATATTCCGTTTTAGGCAGTGGACTCGTGAATATTCGTGAGCCGCGGCGGGCGGCAGTCGCTGACTCAGCGAAATGTGTCACGTGGACAAACTTTCGAGCAGCAGCAAAACTTCAACAATGACAACCGCTGAATAACGAAAAGACCCATCGATAAACATGCTCAAGGGGCTTCTTGGATTCGCCAATGATTTGGGTAAGGCGAAGGTCGAATATACGGAGAAAGACCTCCAGGTCCTTATTGAATTGCATAGAGAACAACTAGAGAAGATTCTCGCTAGTCCGTTGCATATTACACCGTCAGGGGTCATCGTAGGAGACGAGGTGAACAAGGAGGTCGAGAATATATTGAAAGGCGAAGGTGAGGATATTGATATCTGGCTACTTTAAAAATATTTTATGCTAATAGATAGGCCGAACTACGGTCGGCTTGATTGCATCTGAACTGGGCCTGGATCAAACGTTAATTCGGTCAGCTCTTGCAGAGGTTACAAGTCAAAAGATCTACCAAACAGACTCGACCATATTCTGCGAAAAGGAAGTGGAAAGACTACAGAATATCCTGAATGAGGCGCTGTCTTCTGAAGGGCATGCATTTGTTTATGTGCCTTTCTGTGCAGAGAACAGAATTGACTATGATGCCCTACAGTATCTGGTTCAAACAGAAGCTGTTATTCCCAGTCTTGTCAAAGATAGTATTGTAGTTACCAAGCAGGAATATGCTCGTGCTAAGCAATCCTTCATCAATCGGCTGGAAACTAGTGAGAAGCCTGTGTCACTTCTCAACATTAATGCTGATACCAGTGTGTCTGAGCTAGTGTGGAGCCAATTGGTTTCGTCTGCCCCTGTCTGGATAAGAGAATCATCTATTAAGGGTACGATTGACAGAGATAATGTTTTCACTCCAACAACATACAAGGAAACCTTGCAGAGCAGCGTTACTCAGCAGCTGGTGGAAAGCGGAACTGCTGCCCTCAATGACTTTACTGCTGCTGGCACCAGAGATCCGATAAAGGCACTGAAGTCAAAAGGCATTGAGGCTTCTTTGCTTAAGTCAATCATATATACTGAGGAGTATGCCGCAAAAGAGGCTGAAACACATCAGCAAGAACTGACAGCAAAGGGCTGGACAAAGCTATTTTATCGATTACCATTGACCGATGAGGACCAATTTATCAAGTCGGTAATTGTTCCGAGGCTCTCTGGCAAGCATACACTGGGTAAGGAGAGATCTGTCACTTTTGTTCTTAGTGTCTCCTTGCAAAACAAATTGAAGAAGGAAATAGAACAAAAATATACACTGCAAGCAGACACTGCGGCAGATGAAGCATTGGCAGACCTTCCCGAGGCCAAATCAAAGGATATATTAACTATCGTGTCGAAAATAGTTCATGGACCGCAAGGCCCGAGCGAGGAGTCCATCCAGAGATATCTGACTACCCTTGATGACACTGTGTTGGACGATCCCGATCTACGAGCGTATCTTGCTAAAAAGTACGTGAAACAGGCGCGAAATGCTTTTACTGAAGTCGCCAGACTACGTGTGGAAGATGACATTCGGCAGAGAGAAGAGAAGGACAGCATTAAACAGATCATTTATTTCAATGGTGTGGACACGACGAAGGACTACGACAAAAAGCTCTATAATGCACTAAACGAAGAGCTATTATCAAAATATGTGCATCGTCCCACAGTGGTTTATGATACTGACAAGTTGGAAGGCGTTAGAGAACAGCTTGTTGACAACTTACGAAGTCAACTGGACAAGGCCCAAGATTCGGCTTTAGTGCTACACCTAGCCATACTGATAGAGCACAGTGAATACTTTACTGCAAAACATCAGACCCCGGCATTACTAAAGGCCAGTGGAAGATACGTTCCCAAATTACTCAAGCTTCTAACTACTGCCGTGGAGGACAAAGATTTTACTAGCTTTGTCGAACTAAAGGATGCTGTTAAGCAAAACAACAGGGAGCTTCAGGGAGAACTTATTACGAAGATAAAGGCTTTGATTCTAACGAAGAAAAACTAAAGAATGACCACAACTTTCCCATAATTGGAAGACAGGCTTTCCCTTCGCCGATCTCAACTTTTTTCAAAAAAATATTGCGTATTGATACGTACATCAGGAATCAGGAGCTCGAGCTAGGACAAAGCGGGTATTGAACTTGTGCGGCGCTGCCCACCAAGTTCTCCCCCCATATCTGCACACGCGGTTTGTTTTGTTTTCTTCGTCTCACCACTATCTGGAAATAATAAATTTTATACTACTATTCGTCCTGATTTGAAGAATGTGAGTACGATGTTGTGCTGGGTGGTGATGTGCTGGCTGTGTTTATTCTACCTGAATTCTTGCCCGCCATCAGCTTTGTTTATTTCACACACGCGTGGGTCACAAGATCTCTTTCTAACTCCAACAAGTACAAACAATGTCTACTAAGAAGGTCACTGCTCATCCTGGTTACAAGGATATGATAAAGGACGCTATCACTCAATTGAAGGAGCGAAACGGTTCTTCTCGTTATGCTTTGAAAAAGTATATTCAGAACAACTACAAGGTCAGTGGTGCTAGTTTTGAGTCTCTGTTCAACGCCGCCCTCCGTAAGGGTGTTACCGGTGGTGATTTTATCCAACCCAAGGGTCCCTCCGGTACGGTAAAGCTCCAGAAGAAGGAGCCCGCTGCTAAGAAGCCTGTTGTTAAGGCTGCTGCTAAGAAGCCCGCTGCAAAGGCCGTTGCTAAGAAGCCCGCCGATAAGGCTCCTGTTAAGAAGCCTGCTGCTAAGAAACCTGTTGCCAAGAAACCTGTTGCTAAGAAACCTGTTGCTAAGAAGCCCGCTGCTGTCAAGGCCGAGAGTGTGCCCAAGAAGGCCCCTGCTAAGAAGCCTGCTGCTACCAAGGCAAAGGCTGCCCCTAAGCCCAAGGCCGAGAAAGCAGTTAAGCCCAAGACTGAGAAGGCTAAGGTGGCCAAGAAGCCTGCAGCACCTAAGAAGGCTGCAGTTGCAAAGAAGCCAGTTGCCAAGAAGCCTGCAGCAGCCCCTAAAAAGGCCCCTGCTGCTAAGAAGGCTGCACCCAAGAAGGTTGCTCCTAAGAAGAAGTAACTTTGATAAGCTGGTCTCTATTTATGCTTCTTTGAGTGCTCTGAGCCTTTAACAGGCTTTATCGGGTTTTGAATGAGAGTTTTTGTGTGATTGTCTTAGTTTTGTTTGAATGAGTGTTTACTGCGTGCTTACTATGTTGATGTGTCTCCATATTTTCTATCGATATATTGTAATAATATAATGGTTTCGGGTCTATGTTTCTACGGCAGCTTTGATCTGATCTTGAAGTTCAGGACTTGCAGGAGACTGTAGATCAATTTGAGATTGGGGGTCTGAATGGCATGCCTGTTAGATACTCTCATCGCGTACCCTAGTAGAGCTTCTACCTCGATTTCTTTTCCTTTTCTGACATCCTGCAGTGTACTGGGGACAAATCCTGTATGACTCTTTGTCCAAGCCTCTGTCGTGTTGAGAGTTTTGGTGATTACTTCTTTAGGGACCCAATTCTTGTTACCCAAATCTGCAGCGGCAATATCGTATATTTCGTTCATTACTTCATGCAACAGCGGTTTCATACCTGATTCATAGAGAACATAAGGGTTTGTATCAGCAATGGAACAGAGTGTGTTGAAAGTTCCATTCCAGAGCAGCTTTTCCCACCGATCAGCTCGAATATTTTCGGTAATTGTGAAATCAACTCCAGCAGACTTTGATATTTCTGCCAGTTTTTCGAGACTTACTGCAGCCTGTTTGGGATCAGGTCCTCCAACTATGCCTGCTTTGATGCCCATTGCATTGTTGAAATAGTTGACCGAGGCACCCGATTCAATGGCAGAAGCCACCATGATGGAGCCAGAACAGACCGCCGCATTAGGGTACTTTTCGAGATATGGACTCTCAATTCCTACACCATTCTGGGCCAGCATCACCAAGGTGTTTGGGCCAATGTATTTATCGAGGCCATCGATGGCTACTCCCGATGATTTAGAAGCAACAATGACAAAATCAAAGGGCTCCGCAAAGGAGCTGGAGTGTTTTTCTGAGTCTTTGATTAAGACTTCTGGATGGAAAGTAGCAGGATCCTGGTCACCTGCCTTGACAATGATCCCGCTGTCTTTGATGTCATCGTGATTGGACCGAGCTATGACCCCCAGCCGGATACTAGATTGATCTTTGAGATGATAGGCATAAGTGAGGCCAACGGCACCAGCCCCAACAATAAGTACAGATACCTGCTCGGAACCCATTTATGCAATTGTACTTAAACAGGTTTGATATACAGCAGTAATTGTGCCTAAAGTTCTTTACTCTGGTGGGTGAAAGGGAGAGATCGTCAAAGGGACGGACCCCGTTGAACTACATGTTCACAGCCGCATATCCCTTGGTGGCCCTGGGTCTTTTGATGAGCACCAGATCGGTCTCGTCCTCCGGTATCCAGAAGAAATTTATCTTTCAATACGGGCAGATGCAATTGCAATGTCGAAAATGAGAGTCAAGTTGTCTTCTATCAACGCTGATGCTTGTAGAAACTGGGTATATACAGATAATCATGCAAATGCTATTTCCCAATTACCGATCTACTTATTTACATATTCCACCTTCTTTGGGAACCAGACGGTCTTTTTCTTATTGTTCTCATTCTCTTCTTCCTTCAACTGCTGTTGGAATCCCCTATCGCTGAGACTACGCATCAGCTGCTGCATTCTAGTGGGTGGATTCATCTTCTCCAGTGCCTCCTCTCTGATTTTCTCCTCAATCTCCTCCTCCAATCTAGCCAGCTGTGGAATGCTAGTTATTCTGGCCGGATTTTCTTCCAATTCGCCAAAAACCGTTTCAAACGCCTTAGTCGCAAGGACGCTTGGTAGATCAAACATCTTATACTGGACCTTCCAAACATCGTTTGCGTCCTCAAGCTTGGGATTGTCGTAAGGTTGAATAAGCTTATCATTCACAAGAGTCCGAATATCTATCTCATATACTTGAACATCTGGTGGCACCCAGCTTGGATTAGCTTCAGCATGACTCCAGATAGTGTTAGGATCTTGACCTTTGACGTAGTCTTTGTTCTTTTCAGGACCAACTGCGACGCATTCTGGATCCTCAGCGGAGCTCTGTATCTTTACGATGCTTTCCTCTGTCATAGGCTTGGAGAAAACAAGAAGACCCTTTCTTGATCGGTGAAAAACCACATTGTATGATTGTTGAGGATTGCTCGACGATGCAGTTACCTTGTCAAAAATTTGGGTCATTAACTCGACCGAAAGCTTGAACTCGGCCTCAGCTATCAATGAGGCACACTGAGTCATCTTCGTATCTAAATCTTCAGAGATCTCGTCTTCAGTTATAGGTTCGTCATCCCTTCTGGGCTTGTCCTGCTTAGTACTCTGCGTCAGTAAGTGTGACGTATGGTATATTTTGTCAATCTCCTCGAGAGGAACATATTGAAACCCAAACATTTGCTTGATATTATGATATGCGAGGAAAATACCATCCATTCTTCCAATTCGCGCTTGCAACGAATACTTGAACATTGTGGATCGGATGAGCTCGTACCATTCTCTTGCAAATGACTCGTATTCGCCATCCAATTTGTTGATAATATAGTTAGATCCATCGTTTATCTGTGCATAGTCCATGTCATGTCTTACAGCACAGACTGCTCTGGTCTTCAAGTCGAACACCCCAGTACCAGGAAGCCGAGAATCAACGCAATCAAGCTGGGATCTCATAAGAATACTTCCGCTCTCTGTGTAATGGTATGCATTAGCCGGGGTTTCCAAGGCATCACCAGATACCTCCGAGTCTTTTCTAAATTTCTCGAACTCAACTTCAGGTGTCGTTAACAGGCTTTCCAGCAAATGCCCTAAGACAGAGACTATAATCTCTTCATTTTTTGACTGGTCTGAATCAATTGAATGAGTACCAGTAAGCTCATTATACCTGAGGAATACTGAGACAGGCTTAAGCTGAGTGTGCGTAAACGTTCTTGTCTTTCCTGGGAAGTATTTAGAAACGGACATGATATGCGGCCGCCGTTCATGAGATAATAATCTATGCAAATGAGAAAGAATGCCTGTTAAAGAACTTGTAGATCCAACGTATTTCTTGCCATTTTGTTTGGCTATCGCGGCAAGCCTGGAATCTTTTCCAGACGGAACGTATGCAGGAACTTTAGTGAAATCAAAGTCTTTGATAGACATGAGCCTCTCAAGATAAGGTGAAAAGTTGTAAACACCAGATCGAGGGTCTTTCAAAAAATGAACACCGGGATTAAATAGTACTCTATCGAGATTGTGCGCAAGCGGAGGAGGCATTTCCTGATCTGCGATTTCGACAGCATTATAAGAGAGCTTACTGGCATCAATCTCGGCAGATTTCATATAAGATTCATCAGAGACTTGAAAGCCGTAGAAAGGTTTCTGCCGCCATACTTGTGAGGCCCTCCTGTCCGATGGCTTCTCTCTCGAAGAATGCCTGGCGGGTTGTGGGCTTCTTCGATTAGAGGTATGTGTTCGATCTCGATCTCCACCTTGGGCAGACTGCTGCTTATCATTCTTTTCTATCAGCCGATCTACAGATGCAGCAGCAATTTCTTCCTCCTCTTCTCTCATTAGCTCTTCGTCTTTGTAGACTTCTTGCTCCAAAAGCTTGGTAAACCCAGGTTTCTTGGTCGGTCGCTTATTGCTAGTCTTTCTGCTCGAGACATATCGCTTTACTCCAGGAGCCGATGGTATCAAACATGATCTACGTAGAGTTTCACCTATCACAAGAAATGATGGCCTAAATTTGCGTGTACTACTATTTCGTAGCATTATATATGGTAGGCGCTGCCTGAGTAGCTGATGAATTGGAAAGGGTTTTTTTTTTCAGTGTAGGACGCACGGCTGAACACCTTGATCTGAAGTGCATCTCAGGTAAGTCTATGATGGTGAGAACTGATAAACGGGATGTCCCTAGCAGTATTGCCGGCTGCTCTTCAATATAATATATTCCAATGGGTCTCAGGTCATTACCACATCTATGTCTAGATCTGCTGGATTATACAGGATCTTGACATGGAGTATTGTTTGAATAAACATTCTCCAGACACGAGTTTCAGTATCGACTAAAACCCTGCGTGGAATAATGGATGATCATATCATATCTGACAGGGCCGTCAAGGTGTATATCCGCCTATTATGTCGAACGATTGGTAGTATCTGAAGCTTTAAACTGTGCTGGGCTCGTCACCCGAAAAGCGGAGATGGAACCGATATCGGGTCGGGAGAATCGTATCCATCGTCACCATCTCTTAGCGGAGGGTCCATCTTGGCATAATAAGTTTGTACGTAATTTGCTCGTCAGTGGTCTGGTTTCGGTCTTGGCGATTGGAGCTGAGCACAGCTACTCAGAGTTCTCTTAGATTAACCACGCACCAACATCTGAAACAAGAAAATATACCAATTGCTTCAGCCAGATAGCAATATTTCCACCTGTTTCAGCTTGTATAACGCACCCGTCGATTGGGCTAATATACTTTTCAATAAAAGTGCTCTGCCCACACGGCACTTCCGATTGGCCAATGGAGATCCCAATTAGGGCCACTACATCTGGGTTGCTTACTGTTTACGGAAGGTGGCCATCAGATAATTCTCGGTTCTGAAATCTACACCAATGAAAAAGGGTTACAGCGAGGTTTTATCAGATCTTATACAAAAAGTGGTGTATTCCCTCACTCCGCCGTTTTTTTTCTGCCATAGTCATAGTCAGCAAACTCCAGGTATATACCAGACTCTAAAAATGCCCGAAATCACTGCTTCAGTACACCCCAAGCCTTTACTGGCCAAGGCAGCTCCTGCTACAGCTGCTCCAACCCCAGTAATGATGAAACCGCAGGTTCCTGAGAAGGATTCCCTGAAAACTACGCTGTCAACTTCCAAGGTATGGGTCCTTCCCCCAAGGCCCAAGCCTGGTAGAAAGCCTTCTTCTGATACTCCCCCAAATAAGAGAAAGGCTCAAAACAGAGCAGCCCAGAGGGCTTTCCGAGAGCGTCGGGCCGCTTTGGTCAATGAGCTTGAAGAGAAGCTGTCGGATATCGATAAAGAGCGTGCCGACAAGGAAGCAAAGATGCAGAGCACCATTCGGGCACTCTTGAAAGAAAACGACCACCTCAAAAGCACTGTTAACAATCTTCAGACTGCACTGAAGAAAGATGGTAGTGACAGTGGTAATGATGGGTTGACCATGGCCGACTTGGACAGAGCTCTTGAGCAAAAGCTTCCCGTCCCCACCTCTGCAAAAATCTCCGGAAATTGCGGAATTTGTGTTAAAGACGATTGTCTATGTGAACAAGTCGGACTTAAGGACCCTGCTATTAAGCAAGAAGCTCAAGAGATTGATTTCACGGATGCATTTTCCAGACCCAAGAAGAGAGTTAGGCAGGAGCTATCTGCACTTGCTGTTACAGGCACACCTTCTGCATCAATCAGAATTTCTGCTGGAGGCGAAGGATGCGGATTCTGCTCAGAAGGAACCCCTTGTGTTTGTGCTGAAGCTGCTGCCAGCGAGAAAGCTAATGAGTACGCTGCAACTACACTTCCTCCAATTGCTGAACTATCTCTGCCAACTATGTCGAATGATCGAAAAAGACATTTTTCTCAGGACTACAGCCCCCTCTCCTCTCCTTCGTCGCGGACGAGCCGGAAAAGCGGGTGTACAGGGAATCCAGGGACATGCTATCAGTGCCAGAGTGACCCTATGTCAACACTCTTCTGCACCACACTCGCCTCAAGAGGACGAAAAACTGACTCTAATGGAGTCAAACAAATCCAAAGGCAAGCACCGTTAAACCCTGCTGAGCCTGGAACATTCATACCTTGCGCTGCTGCCTACACTACTTTGGCTCGACACAAGGATTTCAGAAGTGCCGATTTTGGTAATATGGTCAGCAAATTACAGACCAGAGGAATGGAGGTTGAGGTCAACAGCGTAGCCAAGGTCCTGCGGGAATTGGACAGACGTCTGTATGACTAAGATGCTGAACCGCAAAAGACTGCATTGCAGAGTTATGAATGACCTGTGCATGGCGCACAGTAATGAACTGGATTTATGATTATGGTTTGATTTGAATAGGACTCGTACAAAATAGCTGCTTAGATACTTAAGAAGACATTCTGATGGTATAATCCTTTCCGCTCTTGGTAATATATCTAACCCACGGATATGACTGATACTGCAGCTTAGGCTCTATGATTTTGAGGTATCTGACTTGGATGCCAGAAGTGGTGAAGTAAGGAATGGTGAAGTTAACCTGGATAGGCCTCTTGACCCTGTTGAAACTGTCCTCAGCATCCCTGACAGACGGCAAACCGAGCTCGGTTCTCATGGTGAAATCCTTGCCGCCTCCAAACTGCTTTATTCTCCATATGATAGCAGACTTTTCAGGGTAATACTTAACATTGCCGGCATTTGCTTTTGACTTTGGCGAATCAGCATCATCCGGGACGGGAATAATAATTTCCACATTGTTGGCTGTAGATCTCTTCTTGAATTGTGCTCGGGCTTTTGCAACAATTTCAAGTCGGGATGAAGAGTAGTTCATGACCTTGCAGTCTACCCATATCAATGGCTTGACGGAGGTGTTAAGTCTGTAAGACATAAGCTCAAACTCGCCGTCTGGAGGAATAAATGAAATAGTTCTATCGTTCTCAAATCGTGAAAGTCTAACACATTGATGAAATTTGACATCTTCCATTTCAATGGCCTTTCCTCCACGGACAGCGGAGCCAGAAGAGATGGATTGGCCCGTGGTGTTGGACTGGTGGTCGAAAATGACTCGATCGTTCAATCCCAGACGAAGCTCTGGCATGCCTGATAAATAGCACTTCATCTGGACAGAGCCCAGAATTTCAGAACGTAGAACTTGGCCAGTAGGTGAAACGAGCAGATTAACTGATTCAACCACGTCCAAGAATGCCTCATTTTTCCTGTAGGTGATTCCTTCGGCTCTCCAAGAAACCGCATTGGTAACAGCCATGGGTGGTCTGACCTGGACTTCTAATGCATGAGACTCCTGAGTAATGTACTCCTGTAGAATTTTTGTGTCTGTTGTTTGAGGATAGCCGAAGTCCATCATTTCGTCGAGGAGCTCGTAAATAACAACAAAATTGTCTCTTATTGATTCTTCCTCGAGTTCCTTGAAATATTCTGTCAGAACCTTGACAATCTGGTGAAGGAAAAGCAATATTTCTGCAGCATTGGTATTGTTTTTCGTCAATGCTAGTAGGTACAAGTTGTTATGAGTAATGTACAGATAATTGATGCCTTCATTCGACAGGCACGGAGGCACAGCAGAAGATTCTTCTTCGGCTTCCATCAGTAAAACCGGGAACTTTTCTACCGACGACATAGGAACATCACCTCGATAGTTTCGAGAAAGCAAAGGCTTTCCCTTGAGGTCTAGAAAAAACACTGCAGAGGCCATATTGACTGGGGGCTGAGGGAGCTCAAGGAGATCCAGTGAGGCGGCCAGTTAGGGGCAATATTTAAGGCAATTCGAAGATCCTGCACAGAAAATGACTAATCGGTACGGAGTTGGATTGGCAATTAGTGAATTCGATCGATAGATTTGCCGTTGCGCGTTGCGCTGGATTGAAACGAACTTGGTTTGGCGCCCGGCGGATAGAAGAGTGGTAGTGTTGGCAACTTCGCGTTAGGTTTTTTTTGTTCAGCCAGCAAGAGAAAATCTTGAGAATCTGGCTGGTACTCTAGCACCCCACAACCGATGGATGGAGGAGTGGAACAAAATGATAGTGCAACTGCGCATTTGTACGATTTGCTCAAACAGCTATCGGATACCCAGAAAAGGGGACTAGAGGCGGGCTCGGCGGCAGATATTCCGGAGGAGAAACGCAGTGTTTCTTATTCAACGGTTGAGGCTCTGGAAGATTCACCCAATCCTGGTAAAATAACGGCATACAAAGAAGCATTAAGATATATTTTTAGATACATGGGAAACAATGAGCAGCTCAGAAACGGAATAAAACATTGCATAGATGAACAGAAGAAAAATGAGCGAGACTGGTGGACATCTAGGGAGCAACTGCTTGCTAATCTCAAGGCCAGGCCAGTCAGCCGGCAGCCCAAAAAAGCCAGCGGGTTGATGAGCATGGCAACTACCAGCAACCTGATACGGGCGGCGAAAAGGGGCAATGGAGATGATAAGGAGGCTCAGGGTGAAAATGAACTGGATGCCCTTGATCTGAAAATATATCGTGCGCTCCAGGATATGGTGGAATCACATAAGAGGCTGCTGAAGTCCCTGGATGTACCGTTATTCTGTATTCTCCCCACAGTACAAAGCAATATGCCCAAGGACAAGGTAGAAGCTCTGGTTCAAGACCAAACAAAATTACTCGACGTATTGAAAGATTTGTTTGGATAGCATACGACAATTAGCACAATGATATTAATGTTAGAGAAAATAAATAAATAATCAATCAAACCGGCTCCGCAATCTTAACCGCGATGTTTGGAGCAGCCTTAAGTTATATAGAATAGAGCCATCGTGCGGGGTCGACAAATGGTGGCCAAGCAGCAGCAAAGAATTCATATTTAGGTACATTATTCCGGAAGAAGAGTGTGGACTGCCTCTCCGTTATGGATAACTGGAGCTCCTTTGAACATTATAGCTCGCTTCTGTAGACCAGCCTCATCCTCAACATCCGGGGATCTCTTTTCATTAAAGCTGTCAATGGCAGCCATGTCTAGAGAGTCAAACACTTCAAAGGGAGCAGCAATGCTCAAACCAATGAGGGTGACAGAAAATATAACTCCGAGTTGCATGTTTGGGTGTGTTTAGGAATTTGCAGCTATGACGTCGTTCGTTTGGCAGTACAGGAACAGATCCAAGATCCAGTTGAGATGATAGTAAAAGCTCCAAGAAATATGGCAATAAGGAATGGTATACGGGTTCGCATCTATCCCTCCAGTGTTCTCCTTATATACTTTGGTGCCTTGTGGATCATTGCGCTTTCGTTTAGCCCTGGTCCAGGTGATCATCAGGAGCATTGTACTATTTTGTCTCAGGAACGCGCATCCAGGAACGCAAAACTGTTACAAGATGAGACACAACCCCTGACAGCATCATGCACAAAGCACGCGGCACCCGTCCTGATAGCAGTATAAGGTATGGAAATGTATCACTTTTGGTAGATAGTCGAAACCGAGGCGATATAAATAATCTCGGGTCTCGTATTAATTCCACTGCAAGCGTAGAAGCGTACAAGAGGGTTCAAATTGCAACCTCTGTTGCTCATTCCGGCATAATGTCGCCAACGATCGACGCTGGGGTGGTTCGGAGAGCAACATGTGACATCCCTGTTAATAGTGTGGGACCATTGGCAGAATAAAGGAATCCCTGGTCGAGCTAGTGGGTTACGGGGTAATGAGTTTTATTATGACTCCAATTAGCCAAGCTGGATAAGACATCCAACACACCGTAATTGCGTCGCCCATTGAAAAATAAACCAAACCAAAATATCATACTATTCCTGTTCTATAGCTTCTTCTAAATTATGTCTATTCGTCCAGTTTCGTCTCGGGTATGTCTTTGCTAGAGGTAATAGTATCCTCCCTGGTCAGACAGCTAGCAGTTCCGTCGGTTTCACCAAAATAGGCAACAACGGCATTGTTAAACAGACCGGTTTCTACCACTCCAACCAATAACTTGATCTTGATGTCCAGCTTTCGCACTTCAGATGGCTCAATAGCTCCAAAGTGAGTGTCCAGAATGAAATTTCCATTGTCAGTCACAACTGGACCAGCCTTTGCCTTACCACCCTGTCTGAGGGTCACGGCTTTAGCTCCCATAGCAATCAAATCAGACTGAACCTTGGGATAGGCCATGGGGACTACTTCAATGGGAATTCCAGTAGTCCATCCACTGCCAAGCTTCAGAGATCGTTTGGATGAATCTGCCACTACCACGAATTTTCGGGCACATTGACCAACAAGTTTCTCTTGAAATAGACAGGCTCCACCTCCTTTGATGCAATTGAGCTGGGTGTCAACTTCATCAGCTCCATCAATTACAATGTCCAGATCACCGGCAGAATACTGATCAATAGAAGACACCTGCAAACCAGCCTCCAGAATAAGCTGCTTGCTCTGGAATCCCGTAGGAACAAATACCATTTTGTCAGTATCGATTCCTTTGTCTGCCTTAAGCTGGCTGATTCGCTCCACGGCGTACACCACAGTAGACCCGGATCCAATACCGATGACTTTACCGTTAGCCGGGAAGTTTTCGTCCACTGCAGCATATGCGGCTGCTCTTTTGGCCGTTTCAACAAGCGACTGAGGAGGGGGGACTCTGGATGCCATTGTTCTAACGTATTTTCTTGATATTGGTGGGAAATGGGTAGTTGCAGGCCTTAGGGAAAACACTCGACCGGGCATAAGAAGAGTCAAACTGGGGAAAGCATGGAGGAGGGTGGGGGGTCCACAGCAACTCTTCTTTCCCCGTGACCAACGGGAACTTTGAGGGAAAACGGAGTTGAACTTGTACTATTTATATGCTGGTTTTCCAATTCCCCTGGCAGCACATATTCACATTTTAGACCGAGGTAGCCAAATAATGTCCTTCCGTCCACCGGCTCTAAAAAACCTTTCAGTGCGAGCCGCATCGTTTTGAATCTTTCCTTAGGGCTTGAGGCATCATCACTTTTTCACCCTAAAATCCCCAGCTTAAAGCACCACCCACCCGCTTGGGTCCTGATATCACTTAGCACCGCTTGATCCAACCAGTTTACAACCTTTCCTAATGCCTGAGCTGGCTACTAGTACTGAACAGAAGCTGTCCAAGCGGGCGTTGAAGCGACTCGCCAAACAGACCGACGAGACCGCTGCTCAGGAAAAGAGCCCCGAACCACCTGCTGCTGTAGAGGTGTCCGCAGATAAGTTCACCGAGCATGTACTAAAGCGAATGCGGAATCTGCAGAAAAGAAAGCAGAAACTCGACAAGTATCAGGAGATCGCCGACTCGGGCAATAACACTCTGAACGCTGATCAGCTGGCTGCTCTAGAAGACAAGGCTTCTGTCGAGGCTCCGTTGAAAGAACTGTCTGATATTTTGATCGCCTACAAGGAGCAGGCACGTGAGAAAGACGAGGAGGTGAAAAAGCTCAAGGAATCTTACCAAGCTGATGTGGAAAACCAAGTGAGACTGGCGAGAGAAGCTGCCCAAACTGCATCTCGAGAATCTCTTGATCTCACTCTTAGATTCTTGCGAGCTGCATCTATCAAGAGGACTATCGCAGCTAGCGTGGTTTCTGGCTCTACTGAATATGCTGCTGTTTCTGAGCAAGAATCAGCGGGTTTTGAGAAACTTCTGCAGAAGTTATACCACGCCAACGAGGATTCTCTGAAAGCAGTTGAACTGCTGGTTGCCGGTTCATCTGAGCCCGTTGAGGACGACACAGTGACTTATCAGGTGATTCGAGATTTTTCCAAGTTGTCAGTTGATGAACTGTATGATTCGGCCAAGAAGCCAGAACCTTTAGTGAAGCCTTTTGCAAATGGGCATGTGGACCCCATCAATGGCGGGATTAACTCATCCCTTCAGATATCATTCCTCCAAGAGGAAGTGGCTGACGGAGAAGATGACGAAAGCGAAGGTACTACGGTCACTGATACTTTCACAGCCGAGGCTACCCCAGAGCCCATCGAACAGGCTACTACTGGTGAAGAAGCTGTTTCCAAAAAGAAACCTTACAAAAAGTGGAACAGAAACAAAAACAAGCAGAAGCAGAACCAAAATGCTCAAGCTGCTTAATTTAATGACTGCATTGGCTAAGCTGAATCAAGCTACATCAAGCTGAATCAAAAAGACGGCCGGCCCCGATCACGTAAGAACTCATAAAACGTAAATACTACATCAGTGGTCTATATCTTCGTATGTTCGTGACACTGGAGACATTTGAATGTGTGTATGATGAAATAATCCACCCAATCCAGATGTACTGTAAGGCACTTTCGCTCTGACCAAGCTTCACTCCCGCTAAATTCTCACCTAAAAGACGCAAGATGCCTGACGGCAATCGCATAGGTGGCTCGGTGAGTCTATTTACTCGGCTACTATAAGGTGAAGAATTGGTGATGAGAAGAAAGAAATTTCGACCCCGCTGTAATTGAACTTACGTTGAGCCTCACGTTTCGATCTGTTCACTATTTAGAGAGTCAATAAGCAGAGCAACTCAAGTCGGAGTTATCAGATCCAAACAAAACCTGCGAGATGGAAACCAACGATAGTGTGACTGGTGCTAATAATAAAGCGGCCTATTCGCGGACTATGTATATCAGAGATCAAATAGTTGACGCTTTGGAAGGTAAAGTTGATCTCGAATCATTCTCACTGAAATCAGGAGAGATTTTTTTACCACGGGTATGGGATAAAGCATATGAGACTGGCGGCAATTTTTCAAAGCCATCATTGGCGGTCGCGCTGAATCTAGGAATGCTGGAGAATCGGGTTGCTCGATTTGCCTTCTTGTTAATTACGGCAAATTTCACATCTACATTTGCGGAATTGGCTGATCTCCTTGATCTATTTATTATTCACAATGGCAGTAAGTCTCGTGATCCAAGTCAAAAAGGACTTCTTTTCTGTCGGGTGGATGAAAGTGCGGTGTATGTACTGGAAGTTGTCTCCATCCCCGATAGTGCTACACTCTTTTTTCTGTACACTGGAGACACCCCTTTTGACCAAAATAATAATTTGAAGCTGTTTGCGATACTCGGAACCGCAGATCCGCTAAGTGTCGAGATAGGAAAGTCAGTGTGGTACAATACGTCCGAGGAAGCAGACGATGCGTTCGAAGACAAGAAAGAAGAGTTCGCTAAATCTACTCAAGAAGATGACGATGACTACTGGGGAGCTTATGATAACCTCTCCGAAGAGAGCAATGCGGAGGAAGCTGAAAAGAATACTATTACTGCCACTGATTACTGGGTTAAGTACGACGACGAAGACGAAGTCGAGAAACAACTAGCCAAAGCCGATCTTGAAAAAGAAGCTAAGGATTCTGCAGAGTCCAGCAGATCCACAGAAGCAGCCTTCTTTTCGGCAGCTGAAACAGCACTTTCTGAGCTGTTCAGCTTAGCAGCAGACCATGGAATATCTCCAGAAAAATGTGAAAATATCATGATAGAGAAAATAGCTCGGCTTACGAGAGAGCGGTCTTCCAATTGGTGAGAAGAGAAGGGCTATATAGAAATATATATTCATTCATTCATATAGCATATAATATCACACCAATATAGGATATTGAAATAAACTACTCTAATGCCATTCCATTTGATTGTTTTAAAGGTCTTCTAGCCTTAGTCGGCTCTGAGCGTTGAGAGCAACCCATATGTTGTCTTCATGCTCTGTATCTCTGTTCATCAGCAGCATCATAAGAAGATCAAGGAACCTGGATATATAGGATTCGGCTCTTTTCAGTACATCTGCCTTCAGCTCAGCTGGATAGTTCATCAACGACGCAGATATTGTTCGAACCTTGATAATAAGCGATAGCCCATTTGCTTCCATATTGTACAAAGATATGTTTCCAAAAATTCGCATAAGGTTTCTTAAAATCTCTTCTCTTTGTGCCCACAAATGTGCTTCTTGTTCTGCCTGAAGAGCTACTGGCCTCTCCAGTTTACTGTCACGACACTGGGCTTCGAGTCTGGTTAACATCAGAGACTGGATCGACAAAAGAGTAACATGGACATTTGCCCGCGAGCTTTCCATTTGTGCCGTATAAAGCTTAGGCGTGTTGGCGTACCATTCTTCTCCTGTGCGTTCCAGTTCATCTTCAAGTATATTCTGATCCAACGGCTCTTGGGGATCTGGGACGTAAGAGTCTTTCCAAGCTGACAGTGGTGGAGGCAAATTGGCGGCCACCACTTGGGTAGCTGCAAAAAGTCTCCAGGTAGCAGCCTCTTCATCAGACTGTCCAATTCGCATAGGTATCTGAGGAACGGAGGGATTACCAAATTTGAAATCCTCTAGACACAAAAAGGCCTTGACATTTGCAATAAAACCACTGATTATGGGCCATTTATGTACATTTGGATCAGTAGGCCGCGGTAAAATAGCATTTTCAGTGATGTACTCATCATCGACCTCCAGAGGCATGAACGGAGTGGGGTCGATAATACCTAGAGTGTTGCAATTTTCAACAGAGAAATTTTCACGGAACATTCTCTGATTCCATTCCGCAATAAGGGTGAGAAATATGGCTCTTTTGCGGAGCTCAATCTCTATCAAATTCTGACCCTCAAATGCGTCTGGGTAATGATTCCATCGTAAGGCCTTTACAATCCCCCCGGTGGCCGCGGAAAGAGCAAAGGTTCTAACTCTATCAGATTCAGCATAATAACCAGACAGGGTTGCCAGAAAGGAGCAGGCCCACTGATAATATCCATTCCCGGAGTAGAGCCAGCCTAGACCTAAGGAGATGTCGGAAAGATCTTGACAGTGAGCATGCATCTCTCTGAAGCCATTGAACTTCAAGCTAGGATACTTCTTTCTAAAAAATTTGAAGTTCCTAGGGATAGTTGCAATAACTACACCACATATTCTGATAACAAAGGCAAAGAATTCTTTGTCGTGCTCCTCTCTATGCTCGTTCAAGTCTCTGACAAAAGTGGGTCTGTGCACGACAGGACACACAGGGTATATCTTATTGAGATATATTTTCATCAGAGTGTTAAATAAGGGCCTTGGGCAAAGAAGATCAGTACTGAGCGCTGGCAACGTTGGCTGCCTCAGGGCAGCCGATATATCGAATGACTTAATGGCTTCAATGACTGCCTCAGGAAGGTTGGAGTTTTCCACCGGCTTATAGTGGTTACTAGCACTTGCGTCTGTGCGATAGAAATGTACTGGAGATCTGAGTGTTGAAGTCATTACCACTGATTCGGAGAATTTCTGGAGAATTCTCGAGGCTGCAGCAACAGCGTCGTCATCGTCGCCATTTGCTTGATGCTTTGCGTGAGAATCCGTAGTCTGGGTATTATTAGGGGGACCACTGGGAAGATCTAAACTGCCCTCAGACAAGCTCATTATAGCATTAACTGCGTTTGCCGACGGCTGGGTATTTGCTATGGGACTCCCACTGCCACTATTCGAGCTGGACGACCTCTTGGTGGATCGTTTGGCAGGCCCTCGGCCCCTTCTCTCGGAAAACACGCAAGGAATACCCTGATCCAGGCATGCTTTGCAGCTGGGTTTCCCATCAGGAGACACCATGTCCTGGTATAAAATGCATTTAGCTTTTCGGTAGCGGCAGAAGCTACATGCTATTTTTCCAATGATTCGCTTCTTGCCTGGTCCAGACGTGGGGCTGCTGCCTTCACCATCTGACGATAACAGCGGACTCATGACAAGGCAAGCAAGCTGCGATTGTGAGGCAGAGTATCAAAACTCAAAAAATGCAGGCCCTCAATCTACGAATCTATCCAGCACCACAGAACGGAGAAGGGTGGAGAAATTTCGGTCTTGTCGCTGTCAGGGCGGTTCGATGGGATGCAAGCTTTTGTACCTAACGTGTAAAAATAAATACCGGCTCCGACCAAACTCAGCCCAACTCGTACAACCCAAGCGAACTACAACTCCACCGGGAAAAATGTCTTCGAAACGCAAAAGCACCGGAGGCGGTGGGGGATCTGCCCATAACAAGAAGAAAAAGACCGGCAAGGTAGTTAGAATTTGAACTGAACCTGGGGAGCCAAATGGCAGCGGAATGATGCTAACTACCCAGTTTTCCATGAAGGAGCAGAATATCGAGCCGGGATGGTCAGGAATTTACATCACCTGCGTTCGGGGCAGAGAGAAACAGTGCCAACATGAAATGGCTGATGTGCTCCGTGAGGTGAGTGAACGCCACAGTGCTAAACAAGAGCTGGATTGAGCTAACTTTCGCCAGGCCGTGATCGATCTGTATGGTTCAGATCAGGTCGAAGATGATTCCAATGAAAATGACGACCACAACGATGACGGAGATGGAGACATTGAAAGCGAACTTAAGAAAGAATTGGAAGGTCTGAAGCAGCCTACCGACAAAAAGAAGAGTTTATTGACCCCCATAGATGTCAACTGTGAGTGTCTGTTGTTTTTTCGCACCAGAGCCCCGGTAGATCCTGTACGGGTGGTTACCAAAATATGCAGAGAAGCAAAGGACACCGGTGTGAAGAAGACCAGGTAAGTGACCAACACCCCAGAAATCCACGGTGAAATTCTACTGTAGTGCTAATATTTTTTTCTCTCTTTTTTAGACAGTGCCAAAGACTCACTCCTGTTACCAAGACAGTTACTGCTTCTGTTGACGGTCTCAAGCGATTGGCCCCGGAGATTCTGAAGCCTCACTTTCATCAAGAGACCGGTCAAAAGCCATTTAAGTTTGCTATAAAGCCTACTAGCAGGAATCATAATATTCTGACCCGGGACCAGATCATCAAATCAGTGGCTGAGTGCATTGGCCATGAACATGGCCATGCTGTGGATCTTAAGAACTACGATAAGCTTATTTTGGTAGACTCCTACAAGAGCTCACTAGGGATGAGCGTGGTGGATAAGGATTACGATGAACTTGAGAGATTTAATTTGCAGAGAATATTGGAGGTCAATTACCAGTCGGAAGCCCCTGTATCGTCAGGAACGAAACTAAAGCCAGACGAGCCCAAAACCCAAGAAACTGCCCCTACTGCAACTCCCCAACAGGCTTAATGTATCGGAGGGTAGCTCTAATGTATAATAATATGGCGATGATACAGTTACCATCACTCTTGTGTTCTTTGAGGCTTTAGGAAACTTTGATAGACTAGTACTACTAGATAGTAGCACAGCTAAGCATGCACTAGGTGGTATATGGAGATGTAATTACTGCAGATCTGGATATGCAAACAACAAGTGATAAACCCCTCGGAAAAAACTCTATTGCGGAGGCAGTGTAGTAGTGTCGGTACCGAAGTCCATTTTTGTAGATCTCCAATCTCGTCCATCCCGGTATGAGTGAAGATCCATCTCGATCGGCAATGCAGCTCATTCGCAGATTTGCCAAATATACCAATAAATGCTACTTTAGCTTTCAAAACTTTCTAGCCTATTGCAATAAATATCAAGCCGATATACACCCAAAAATAGTTCTTGTCGTAGTTCCCCATATTCCATCTCTAATGTTTGCGCTTTGAGGTACCCGATGGATTACCTAAGCATGGGGTGGGTGTAAACTCAGCCCGCCGCCAGATGTTATCTCTCCCTCATCCTCATCCGCCCCTATCAATCATGAGGTGCAACGAGTTCATCGACAGCATGCTGTCGACTCAAGTTGATACCGCAGCTTTTTTTGATTCTATTTTTTCATATTCCATTTCTGATGTCATGAACAGTGACAAGACTTGGTATTACTTAGGCAGCGCGGCGCAGCTGGTTGGTTATTTCGCGGTGGCTCATCGGTTCCGCAAGCAAACTCGAGCTATTCGAACTGTCGAACAGGAGTTGGAGTTTGACGATTGCAATGAGAAGACTGTGATCAGAGATAAGAGTCAGAGAACTTGCACAGTGAGCGCATTTAACAACGTTGCGCGAGAGAAGAAACTTTTCAAGAACCTTTTCCGCAGCTCGCTGCGGTTTGCAATGGTGTCCGGTGCTCTGCTCCTTTACCAGTTGGCAAACCTGTTGTATGAGACTTTCTATTTACAGCAAGGTTCTGCGGATAGTCTGGTTGACCCACTGATAACCCTCTATACCATTATTTGTATGCACTATATCCATGGCTGCATGGCGTACGTTTTGCCTTCGATTTCGGCCCAGAAAGACAAGAAGCTTATCGTGGCGTGGGCTCTCTATTCATTTGTGACACTCAGTACCTGGCTTTACAGCACTATGGTGACGTTTAGCGCTGTGAAGCTAACCATTGGTTTTGCTATCCAGTACGCCAGTTCGTACAAGCTAGGCAAACTAGTGCTGTTGCCTGAAGCTAAACAGCGACAGCCTGTCAAACTGAGCTCTGTGACTGAGCACCCCCTCAAAGAGATTTGCGAGAGAACGAATAACGAGCTCACTTTGTATTCCGCTTCCGAATCTCCTAGTTATATGGGATACGTTTACACAGCCCGGAGAAGAGTATTGTTCTTCAAAGTCAGTGTACCAGTGCTTGTGGTTCATATTGAAAAGGACCAGAGTTCTAACGACTTGCATTCCATCATTTACTCTATGAAGTTGCCTAGCAACAAGCTTCTGAAGCTTTTGAATAAGAATGGTGAGAAGGCTGCTTCTGCATCGCCTGAAGATGAGAAGCTGGTGGCCAAGGACAGTATTAGCTACGAAGACTTGACTTCGTCTGTGGGCTACTATTCTTTGCAGACTCAGCTCACATGCTAATTAACTTATACTTTTAACCATAACTAACTGACTATATATTGGCGTCGATTAAGGCTGGCCCAGGATTAAATCGTAAATAATTATACTTTTTTTACATTCATTGGTGTGTGCGTGGTGGGCCGGAGCTTATATCACGAAATTCATATCTTCAATTTGTCAACCGCATTGACTTTTCCGTCTGGACTGACAGTAAATTGACCACCAAACATGCCTAGACCTGAAATCCAAGCCTGGCTGGACAAGTATCCCGAGCCAGTGAGTCTTTCTCCCGAGTACGTCAAGAAAGAGGAGGTTCTCGAGGTGATCACCGCCGGCAAATCGGACGATTATCTCATCATTGATCTTCGAGATGCCGATTTCCGGGGTGGAAAAATCCAAGGGGCCATTCATATCCCGTCTCAGAGCATCTACAACTCGATATCGGACATCTACGATCTGGCAGACAAGTCTGGTAAAAAGAACATCTATTTGCACTGTGTCAGCTCGAGGGACCGAGCTACCAGGACCTGGGGCTGGTTTAAGGACGAAGCTGACAAAAAGGGCGACAAAGTGAAGCCTTTGATCATTGAAGGTGGATTTGTAGGGTGGGCAAAAGGCGGAGACAAATACACGGATCTGATAGACGAGTTTGATCCTTCGCAGTTGCCTTAGTTTCAGTTGTCCTTAGTTGTTAGCTGTATAGATATGTGGCAGGATCTACTCTATGTCGATAATGTGCCATCCTACTGTCTGTGGTATACTAATAGATGCAATTGTTTTGATCTTACTACCTGTGGTATTCTGACAGATGCAGTTGTTTTGATCTTGGTGGACTTATACTAGATGCAGTTAATGCTTATTTTACCCAGTGGACCTGTTCGTTTTATTATATGTATATGTTAGTTGTCATCTATGCTACACGGCCTCTGATAGTACGGAAGACGTCTCCCATGCCAGCCAATCACTCCTGGTATTGGGAAGTAGTCCCATTGCATTGAGTTTCCACATACCAGCACCGAATGCTAGTAGGTTGCATAAAATGTACACGATTTTGGTGAAGAGAAGATCTCCTTCGATGCTCTTGCTTCCCTTGAGATTTTCAAACTGCTGGTTAACAACCATGATCTGCCTAAAGGGCGTGGCGAAAAACATCATTACTGTCATAGTAATGGGCACCATTTGAAGAGAGTTTCCCGACATGTAACTGACGAACAGATTCATAGGCAATGATTTAGCCGGCGCAAGCGCCTGTTCCCATGCTCTTTTGACCTTCAACGTATCCTGATCAGCGGCATTTTTCTTCTTAGGAGCCACGGAAGATGTAGACTAGGTCGTTAGAAATCAACACATATATGCAATTTGCTGCACCAACTCACCTTCTTGCCCTTCTCTTTACTGAAAGCTGGAGGTTCCTGTATACCGGCAGTAGCCACTCGTCTGCAGGTTAATATTACTGGCATATATATATATATCTTATTCTAATATGATTTCCATAACATACACTGCTAATATGGCAGGATTGTCCACAGTTTGGAACCAGGATGGAAGGCCGCTCATGTCCAAATGAAATGGTGGTGTGTTGGTGGTGGTGGAGGTTGAGATTGTGAGCCCCTACGGTATTCAACTACCACCAAGACATTTTGCTTGATCCCACAGTTAGTACTCTTAACCATGGCTAAACAGAAGAGAATAGAGCAGGGCCGTATGTATAAATATCAGCTTATAGTTTTATTTTCCTTTTCACAACTAATTTTTTCTACAAGTCCTCATTAAACACCCTCCTCCCATAGCATTGGCCGACTTGGCTGGTTCCGGCACTATTTTCATTTCATCCAGCACACCTTATGTAGCTGCCCTGAAACGAGTGGTGAAATCTCTAGGTAAAATCGAAGACAAGAAACTCAAAAAGAACCACGTGAGCATAGTGGGCCTGGGAAGGTCTATAGATAAAGCCCTGTCAATTGGAGTGAAGTTGCAGCAAGAGGGCCATAAGGTGTCGGTCGAAACCAGCACCAAAAATGCGGTCGACGAAGTGAAAGGCGACCAGGAGGAGGAAAATTCATTAAAAAAACGGCTGGTCAGCAAGGTTGAAGTAAAAGTATATGCAAATTATTCTACTTAAGATCGATCTTCCAGATTGATTTTACGCTCACAGTGCTGTCGGATTGTGTCGAGCTCCTGTCGGTCTTTGGTGCCCAGATCCCAGTCCCTGGCTACTTCAACGATATCTAGGGCCTTTTTATAATCCTTCAAGAAGTACGCTCGTTCGGCTGCATTTTTCAGATACCCTCGATCGACCTTGCTGGTGGGATCATATGACTTGATCTCAAACAGCCACTACACTATTAGTAACGCCAATACCTCATAAAACTAATACCTCATACTTTGCTCAGCATTTTTTACACATACGTCTTCGGTCTGAATCACTGGTCCATCTTTATATATTTCTTTCTGATGCTGGAAGTCCTCTTCTGACTGACTTTTTCTTCTCTTGCCCTTTGCCGGTGCTGACTCTGCTACTTCTATGAAATCGACAACCAGATCCTCTTCTCCTGGACTAGACATGATGTATCTGATCGAAGCTTTATAGGTGGGGTATATTCTAGATCTACCGAGGTACCGTTGTGGCTGCAATATACACCTTAGCATATATGGGTTGAATATTTCAACTAACTAAGCGGTGGGATGCAAGTTGGCTCATCGAAGAAGATCGACCGAACCTCATATTGTAGCCGGAGCACCAAACACCTTCGTTCTACATTGTGTAAAGTACGTCAAAAGCAATATTTCACATTTGTGCTATGTAGAGACTAAGCCATATATCTTGTATAATACATGCAATTACCGCCGACTTATAGTGCTTGTTTCATTTCTTCCTGGTAGATGTCGATGTCTTTGATCCAAGCTCCAACATGTACTTTAAGCCTCAGCCTGTCAACATCCACCATCATGTCGACTGCAACTTCCACGAGGTACGTAGAAAACACAAAACACACTGAGAATTGCATAGTTCTAACTGAAATAGACTGCAGAACCTGTCACGACGGGTGTCAGTTTCCGACGCTGACGTTGTAGAGATCCGACGGTATGAGGACTTTGACACCATTGACTGGGTTGAAGATGCTGCCAGGGACAACCATCTGAAGATATTAAAACTTCGCAAAATCCAAAAAGATTCACGGGATCAAGGAGGACCAGGATTTTTCAGATTCAGGCTAAGAGGGAAAATACGATTCGGAAACGTCATTTCAAGACTGTATTCAGATGGACAGGGATGGGTGGTTCTGGCAGTGATTGGCGTAACGATTGGCCTTATAGCAGCCATGATCAATATCGTCACAGAATGGCTGTCTGACATCAGATCGGGCCACTGTACTGTTGGGTTTTATTTAAACCGGGAATTCTGCTGCTCAGGTTATGGCGAGACGGAATTGTGCCCCGAGTGGAAACCGTGGGGGCCCTTCGGGATTATAAACTATGTTATTTATGTGGCCCTGTCTACTTTTTTTGCATTCATTAGTGCCTATGTTGTCTTTTCATTTGCACCATATGCTGCGGGTTCGGGAATCTCCGAAATAAAATGCATCATAGCCGGCTTTGTCATGGAGGGCTTTCTTGGTGCAAAGACTCTGGCCATTAAGAGCCTTTCTCTTCCTCTTGCGATAGCTTCTGGACTATCTGTAGGTAAAGAGGGTCCTAGTGTTCATTATGCCACATGTGTCGGTAACAGCATTGCATTACAATTCCAGAAATACCAGCTTCATAACTCGAAACTGCGTGAAATTCTATGTGCCTGTACTGCTGCCGGCGTCGCTGTGGCCTTTGGTAGTCCAATGGGTGGCGTTTTGTTCTCTCTAGAGGAAATATCGTCTATATTTCAGCTCAAAACTATGTGGAGAAGTTATTTCTGTTCTCTGGTAGCTATTGGAGCACTTGCTGCGGTGAATCCTTTTAGAACTGGTCAGCTGGTACTTTTCTCTGTCAAATTTGACGATGAATGGAGATCATTTGAAGCTTTTTATTTTATTATTATTGGCCTGCTCGGCGGTTTCTATGGAATATTTGTTAGCAAATGGAACCTGAGAGCTCAGGCGTTCAGAAAAAAGTACTTGGCAAAATATGCTGTACAGGAAGCCACCACCTTGGCACTGATCACCGCCATAATATGCTACTTCAATGGCTTCTTGAAGATTGATATGACGGAAAGTATGCAGGTATTGTTCCGAGAATGTGATGAAGAGATGAAACTCAGCGAAGACATACTGTGCAACGCCAATCACCGAACAAAGCTGGCTTTTTCGTTATTATTTGCCATTGTAGTACGCACTCTACTTGTTATCATATCATACGGTGCAAAGGTCCCTGCCGGTATTTTTGTTCCTTCAATGGCCATTGGGGCTTTATTTGGAAGACTTGTCGGAGCCTTGGCTGAGGCCCTCTACGAGAAGTTCCCCACTTGGTGGGTATTTAGTCAATGCCCACCGGAGGGCCAATGCATCGTACCAGGTACATATGCATTCCTGGGGGCTGCTGCTGCCCTAAGTGGTATCATGAACCTTACCGTTACAGTAGTGGTCATAATGTTTGAGCTTACTGGTGCATTACGCTATATTCTCCCTACAATGATTGTAGTCGGAACAACTAAGGCTATTTCAGAGATGTGGGGCAAAGGCGGTATCGCAGACCAAGCTATTTGGTTCAATGGGTATCCATATATCGATAACAAGGAAGAGATCAGTCACAACGTTCCTGTTTCTCTGGCCATGACGGAACAGGTTATTACATTGCCAGATACCGGCAACAATGTCAGACAGTTACATGGTATTATTGAGGCACACCCTCATCCGTCATATCCAATCATCGATGAAAATGGGTATTTGATCGGGTATGTAAACAGATCTAATCTGAAGCCATCGCTGGATGCGCACATGGAAGATGCACCTGATCGATACGTGGATTTTTCATCAGGGGACTCAGAAGATGGCCAAGGATCGATTAAGCTGCGCAAATTTACCCATTTTGCACCAGTTATTTGTACGCCATATGATATGCTTGACTCAGTAATCGATGTCTTCGCCAAAATCGGTCCCCGGGTTATTTATGTGCAAGACCAAGGTCTACTAAAGGGACTGGTGACCCGAAAAGATGTGCTCCGATACAAATTCAAAGCAGACCATATCATGTCTCCAAAGGATACAAGTTCCATCGAGGAGATGGATAAAAAGATATGGGAGACAATGACAAGTCTGGGAGGAACAATTCTGCGAGCGCTTCACAATCTACGAGCACGGGTGCATCCAGGTAGAGAACCGAGTTTAGAATAATAAATGTTGCAGGAGGTTGACGAGATTTGGCCGGCTGCTGTTTCGTTTACAAATCGGTTTGTTTCGATTTACGTATATCGTACCTTCGTTTACGTAGATATTCGCTTTTGATATTCCAGGGGGTTGAACAAGGGTGGGTGATAACTATTGATGCTCTTCGCTAAATTGACTTGAAAGGGCGCATTTCAGTGACGATTGATTTTAAATTGCATAAGAATGACAAGCGAAAGCGACCTAGATAATAAAAATAACACCCCGGAAAAAACATACTCACCTTAGTCTCTTCGGTAATCATCCCGTTCCCTATCAGGGTAGGATTCTCTGTAGGGCCGTTCATCACGGTAGGATCCTCTATCATCCCGGTAATCTCGAGGAGGTAGATCGTCCCTTGGTGGAGGGGACCGGTAGCCGGAACTTCTGCCATCCCGGTAGTCACGATAGTCCCGAGCAGGTGGAGGAGGGCCGTATCTGTCTCTTTCGTCGTATCTGGACGAGTAGCTTCTGTCCCTGTAGTAACGATCTCGATCATCATATCTACTGGGGCCCCTTCGGTAGTAGTCATCGTACTGATCATCATACCTTCGGGAGTACGACCGGTCTCTACTGGAATATCGATCGTCGTAGAATCGAGGACGTCCTCCACCTCTTCTTCGGGGCTTTGGAGGGCCAAAGTACTTTCCTGGGGTAGGCGTTCTTGGCCGTTTTCGCTTGGCTTTCTCGATGGAAAGAGTCTTTCCGGCCAGGTCGAAGCCATTGAGCTCAGCCACCACAATATCTGCACCGGACACATCCACCATGTTAACGAATCCAAAGCCTCGTGATTCACGAGTGTGAGGGTCCAACATGATTTGGCATTTTTCTACCGGCGCATGTTTGGTAAAGAGCTCCTCGAGCTCTGCTTCTGTCACCGAGCGAGACAAACCTGTGACGAACAAATTTGTTCCTTCATTCTGGGCATCTTCTTCGTCTTCGTCGCCCGGCGGTGGGTCTCGACGGTAATAGTCATCGTCGTCTCTTCGCGGGGAAACCGATCTCCTGCCGTCGTAGCGACCGGGGCTTCTGGATCTTGATCTCGATCTCGATCGTTCTCGACGTTCATACCCAGCCGATGGGCGTTCGTCTCGATCTCGATCTCGCTCTCGTTCACGATCTTCTCCTCGCTCTGAATGGGTGTCGTAGTCGTCTGCCATTGCTGGTGAGTTAGGTGGGAGAGTTTGCGATGTTGCCGAGCGGGTGATAATGAGTACACCGGGTAAACTTCAGTACGCATCACCAAAAGACAACCAAAAGTTTCAGTTCTTCAACACCATCGAGATCAGATCGCAATAATGTTCAGGGGATTTGGACTTTTAGGCAGTGCTCTTCGAAGTGCAACTGCTGCCCGATGGGCAATCACACCCGGCTCGAGAATGATGTCGCATTTTGCCGCGGTTCGGCCTACAATCGGACGGGAATCAGGGCTGGCTAGTGCATGGGCTCGGCATAAATGTACCCTTAATCAGATGAGACGGCGAGGAAATTTCAAAACTCTCAAGAAGCGGGAAAATGCAAAGGTTTCTGACTCGCCTGATCTGGGTAGAGCCCCCCAGAGGCGTGGTGTGGTAATAAGAGTGTCTACTATGAAGCCCAAGAAGCCCAATTCTTCAAACAGAAAGGTCTGCCGAGTCCGGCTCACCAATGGCAATATGGTCACTGCTTTCATCCCTGGTGAGGGCCATAATGCTCAAGAGCATAGTGTGGTGTCAGTCCGGGGTGGAAGAACCCAGGATTTGCCCGGTGTCAAGTATAAGTGCGTACGAGGAGTGGGCGATCTGGCTGGAGTAGTCAGTCGCAAGAAGGGACGCAGCAAATATGGTGCGAAGAAACCAGCTGCTAGCAAGGAGTAAATACAAAATAATGTGTAAATAGTGTAAAGTATTGCTTTTGGCTTCATCTATTTATGAATATATAAGTAGCGATTGTAAGAAAACTAACACAGACCTACTGTACAATCGGGGCAAACTTTCTACCTGAAGCAGTCTTTCGCTCCTTATCTGCCTCTTCAGGCCTCGCCCGGTTGAGAACCTTTTGGAATTCCGATACCCGGAACCGCATTCGCGAGTGCATATACGCCTTGGAGCACTTGATGTGATAGTGGAAATAATCCCGGAACGTCTGGATGTGGGAAATGCAGGTTTCTCGTCGTTGGGGAGCAAGATGCCGAGGGAACAGAACAAATGTGACGTAGCCAATGTTAGAGGAAACTCGTAGACCAGGAACTGATCGGATTTCCAATGGAGGCTCTTTGTGCGAGTAGAGCACCTGGGGGGCATTCTGAATGGCTCTCTTTCGAGCATCAACAAACTCCTGTAAGAAGACCTTTCCAAACACCTGATCGGTCTCGTCCTTGAAAACCGTGGAAAAAATAACTGTCACCCGATCGTGAGAGGGCTTGACGAAAATCGATTCTTCGTCCCGGTAATGAATGGCCATCACCTCCTCGTCACTGTGTTCTGGAGCGTACAGCTCCAGATTTCGACTAGTTGCATCAGCGGACAGCTCATCGAATCGTTTCATAGCAGCCTCAAATGGAGCTGCAAATGTGTTTCTCTTGAGCAGCGCAATCTTGTCCACAAGCTCTTGTCGCTCCTCCAGGGTTTCCGGCAATTCCTCTAAATCAACCTGCAGAGAAAAATCATAGCCAGATTCGGGCTGGGCCAGAGCATATTTTCCATATTCACGCTGTAGAATCTCACGGGTGCCATATTTGACCAGGTCATTGAAGCATTTGATGTAGATGGATACAACAATCTTAGTCTTGGACTCCGGAGTGGAAATATGAAAAGTCACATTATCAAAGTCACTCACGACCTGATTGATGGCACTAGGGGCCTCATTTTCCAGAATTCGCTCTGATAAAATCGTTCTCAACAGCAGATTGTAGTACTGAAGCAACAACATGGTGATGGTAGTGGTCGTCACTAAATGGCGGTGTTAAGAAGATGGGAAGCTGACTGGGAGTTGGGCGGAGTCAGCTCTATCTTCCGAGATTCAATCATTAATGAGAGTTCAAACACAAAGCCATTCCACTTACAGAATTTCGTAGAGTAAATGCAAATATATATATCAATGCTCTAGCTATGATACGGTCGTACTTTAAATATCATAACTACATCATTCCAGATAGAAGCAAGCCTGCCTGCCTTCTATCGTGGGTTGAAGACAATCTCCGGTCCGAATTGTCATTTCATAGTCCTTTCAACTACTGTCCTTTCTCTTGCTCTTGCTTCTCTTTCTCTTGCTTCTCTTTCTCCTCTTTCTCCTTCTTCCTTTTGTCGGCCAGTGCTATTCTGGCCTCCTGTTTGGCCTTCTTATCAGCCACGGACTTCAGGTAACGAGTCTTGTCATCAGGCGACTCTTTATATGTGAGCCCCTTGGCTTGGTCTCTCCATCCAACTTTATTGTTGTGAATTTCACCATAGTTAATTCCCTCGGGAATAGTCATACCAGTGATCTTATAATACTCAGCCATGCAACTAAATCCGTGCCAGTCAAAATTATCTTGGGCCTTGCAAGAACACTTGAGATTCCTCTCGGTACAATTCTCTGGACAATGGGTATAAGGAGGATGAGTGTATCCAATGTCTTCAAAGAAGTGTACCTTGCTCTTATCCAAGAATAGGGTGGCTGCCAGGGAATGGACTGGAGCATCACCCCAGCGTTCATAAAAGAACCCACCAGAGTTATCCAGATACTCAAAATATTTGGAGTAAGCTTCTCCTCTCCAGAAATCCATATCGGCGATCTCAAAGTTTGACCAGAAATGGCAAAAATTATAAACACCTGTCTTCTCATCCAAGACCAATTCTGAAAGACTATTTGGATGCTTAAAATCGGGGTATTCTTCAAGGAACTTTGCAGTGGTGTTCCATAGAGTCTGAACCGTTATCGGAAACTCTAATAGAGCTATCGTAAAACCATACGAAAGATCTTCTTCGCGCATGTACTTGAAAACGTCGTATCCAAGGTCGCAGTGGTATTGGGTTTCGGGTTCTATTCGCCAATAATACCTGTAATCCAACATCAGAGGATGACGAAAGAAAAATCCGCTTTCAAAGCGGCACATGTGCCGATACGATTCCGACGCTGCGTATATAACGCCTGCCTTAGTCATATCGTTTCGTGTCCACTGTGCAAAGTCCTGGTCAATCCATTCCGGATATCCCCAGTGCTCCTTGGGGACCAAACCAAACTTGGCGGTACCAGATACCAAGGGGGCCACCTGCTTTATAAATTCCTCATCGAATGGTTCATCGTTTAAGAAAACCCAATCGTAATGATAGAATCGGTTGAATCTATCCTCGACCGATCTAATTGAGCCCAGGATTTTATCCAGCTCGGAATTTCTTACCAATGTCACAAAGGTGGCATTTTCTCTCTGGTAACTATCCGCCAGTGCACTGACGGCAGCGATATTATGTCCCTGGCGTAAAAGATCAGACACATCTTCTAAGCTGGCATTGCAGCCACTATTGTAATGGTGGGGGAAGACTTTTTGCCCACGAAGTATAGATTCTTTTAAGGACTGTCCGTAATCTAAGACACTGTATATCTCTTGAAATCCTCGGAGAGAAAAATGCAGGGCAGCCAGTAGCAGAACTCCCAGAAGAACTCTGATGAATGCTTTCGAGGATCCGAAACAACCGAGCATTTCTGGTGGTCTTAATTTAAGCTGCCTAACCTAGCACAAGTTCGAGCAGGGCTAAGAATTGGATCAATATAAAATTAGAGGAAAAATAGGATACCGCCTCTATTAAATTTAACCAGTGTAGTAGATACAGTTCACTGGAAAAAAGAGTAGGAGAAGGGGAGTGGGGGAGGAATATCGATTCGTGGAAATATTTTGCCCTAGCGGATCATTCATTGTATATATATCTCGGGCAACAAACAACAGGGGCAAGGCAAGCCACATTGAGCAGCACGTCTTTCCTAGAAGGGGTTTATTACAGGGGTGTGCAATTGCTATGCCACCATTGGCGTACTGTCTCGAAACAGCAGTGCTCGTCCAACCAAATACCCGTGCTCGTCAAAAATCTGCCTGATTGAACAAAAGTGTTACGCACGCATTTGGGGCAATGCACAAACACACTCCTATGCACCCCAATAAACAGCAAAGCGACAAAAACCCCTCGGGTGGATCAACATGACGGATATATAAGTAAAGATCATCTTCGCCTAGCCCTGACAACGGGATCTGTAGTGCCAAGCCCAGGCCGGGTGCGTCTTTTTGAGGAACACAGCAGTGCGGCCCCTGATGGATGCGGTTGACAACCACCGATCGCCTAATTCAAGGCGTTCCTGAAAATTACTATGCGTGACGTCAGGGTCCCACTCCTATTGTCGGCTTGGCTCTCAACACACGTAATGGTATGCAGTTAGCCATAGCCCTTTGAACATATCTGAAACGTGTCTGACGGACTACCAGCCGCAACTGGTGACAATTTATCTGATGTGGTGTTTTAATTATCAGATGTGGCTAGCCAAACAACAGACAAGTGACGCATGCGCATTTCTGCGTAGAGGACGGCACTCAGCCCTCGCAGATTATATATATGGGCAAAACAACCATGGTCAAAACTATAGAGAATAGCTTTTAGAGCAAAAAAAATAGACATCAAATAGCCTAAATTGACGTCTCCACCGCCAACAAGGTTAAGTACGGCGTCTGCCACAAGAGTATTTACCTGGATTTAGGATATCGACGGGCCGCTTTCCAGAGAAAAATGAGCGGTAGCGGGCCCGTCCATAGTGTTTTGATCTCGGCAATGCGGAATGCAGATCAACTCATCACCACTACGGTAGTTTCCAGGCCAACACTGCTTGCATGTGTTTAAAGCTAGACCACCCATATATTTAACACTGCTGCAATAATCCATCCCTCAAATCAGCCCATGATTAAATAAATTCTTTGTACTATATGGCCATGGTGGCGGGCACCTTTAACCCCCAATTGTAGTTGACTCCTCCGTACAGGTCCTTTTTATGTCCAACTGTAAAAAGTGGCCTGGCTTCTATGCGCCTCTGCCCGTCTAGACGGACTGGATTAAGGTTTTGGCTTTTCAAAACAAAGAATAGAAGTCACTATAATCTAAGCCTCATTGCCTTCGGACCGAAGCAGCTTAAGGTATATCGGGCCCCACACCTGCAGCTGCATATGGGCCGCGACCCGAATTCTTGGGACGAATGAAGGTTCGTGCGTCGACGGCGTGCCGTTGTCATTGTATAGCGGCTAGTTTTACCTTTGTCTACAGCTCCGCGATGCTTTGTGATTTCAAAGCATATCCCTTATACCTTAAAAAGGGGGGTGTCAGCGGATATGCAGGTTCAGGGGGAAAGAAGTGGTGAAGATCACCAACCAGGACAGATTTGAAAATCTTCCAATTTACGCAAGTCGTGCATGCATGGAGACGTAATTTTCGGCACATGAAGTACAGGAGCGTTTGTACCGAACTGTCCCAATTCTTTTATTGCTGGCTCTGGACTGATGGATCTTCATTCCAGACAGACCAGTAGATATTATGTAGCCAAGCAAGCTGGTGAGGGTGAAAGTGAGTTTGCATGGCAATCTCGCAGTGAGGAAGGCGTTTATGTTGCCTTTTGTCGTGCAACCTGAGTCCGACTGTCTCGGGAGATAATTAAAATGTCTTTGACTTTAGCCTAAATGCGCGGGGAAGACCTACACACCCCGCACATTGTAGCGAGGTTGAGCCTATATCGTTACAGCTTACCGAGAGAAAACCCAAACAATCAGGGGGGGTTAAGCTGGGTATACGGAGAAAGTGGTATTATCAATATTAGTGATTTGCAGGTATATATTCCGGAATAAGTCAATGCCTCTGTATACCGCAGGTAGCAATGTACGTTTTAGTGGAACATCTTTAAATAACGCTTGTCCTTTAGCGGAGCAGTACACTCTAACAGTGGAAAAAACGGTGGTGCGTGGGAGCAGCCATGCACCACTCCTGGATGAGGGAGGGAGGGGTCATTGGTAATATGTCGAAAGAAAGTAAATAATAATTATTTTTGGGCCCAAGGCGGTCGGCACGGCAAATTTTTATGCTGGTAAATGCGAATAGGATTGGAACCCAGCATGCGGTTACCAGCGAGCGAACCGGAGAGAGAAATAAAACAGCTCGTCGGTTGTCCGTCCGTATGGGCTGAGGGCAGAGATCAAAATCCCCCTCCGCCCGATAGGGCCCTGGCCGCCGTAGATCGAGTGAGGAATCTGGCACCAAACGTAACTACATTGGCACCGTGCCAACAACCAACTTACGCCACCAGTCAGGTGGCAGCAGAACCCGTTCCAAGAAACGCCTGAAATATTGCGGACCTCGCTGGATATCGAATAAACCAGTGGTTTTTTTTCTTGCTTTTGCAGGTTACTCATTTATCTGTCCATATTGGGTGTCGGGGCCTGCAGCCTCTCAAAATTAGGCTTCAGCCCCACCGCGTCGGTGTTACTGTTTTGAGAATTAAAGCTTGGCAGGTTTTCCATGCATTTCAGTTGTCGGACCCTGCTCCCCGTTGGAAAAAGAACGACTACCCGTATCATCGCAGGATCGTCACGTCGCATCCATTAATTGGTGGTCTTTGCTTTGTCCGCCATAAACAACTGGCTGACCCGGTGCAATGCAGCTCCACGGTCAATCTCTATGTTGATGTTTATTTTATGCTATGTTTTATCTGACCCATGTCCGCTCTAGCGGGGTTCTCATGAGGAACGGCCCGTTAGGCAGATTCTTCCCCGCTTTTACAGCAGGGTCAGAAACTACCGTTCAAAAGGTCCCTATTCTGGTATTAAGTTTATTCTGTCCCGTTTTAAACAAATTCCAAGAGATGCCTTTTTCTTTCTCTTGGAATTTGGCGGCCATTATTTGCTTTATTCGGAGCCTTGCATATTTCCTCTATGTGGGTTTCTAGCTGTGGTGTGCTTGATCTGAGGGCCGCAGTCTGAAAACGGCCTGCCCATGCGCAGATCTTCTCGGACTTCCATAGTTCGTTCAACTCGACTTTGGTACAGGCGGCTCATTGCAAATCCTTGGAAATGGCTACCTTCTTGGCCCCCCGGAAAGTGTATAAATAGCGCTCTGCGCTCTGCTACTAGCTTGTTTATATTCCACAGATCAGATCAGTTTTCCACTATACCCTTACTTTTCTTCGGAGCCTTGTGGTTGTTTGTAAATCACAATGAGATCCGCTTATTTCCTCTTCTTCTTGTCCCTGGTTTTTGGCGTAGCCCAGGCAATTATCCCCACCCCTCCTTCTCAGGATCCCTTTTATACACCACCCTCTGGTTATGAGAGTAAGGCTGATGGTACTATTCTGAGAAGCCGAGAGGCCCCTGGCCAGATTGGCATCCTACTGTTCCCTTCTCAGGTTTATAAGACCTACCAGCTTTTGTATAAGTCAACAGATGATTTGAATAGAACATTTGCTACTGTTACTACTGTTATTATCCCTTACAATGCCGATTATACCAAGCTGGTTTCTTTCCAGATTGCCGAGGACTCTGCCTACATTGATTGTGCACCTTCCTACGGTCTTTTGTTGGCTTCAAGACCTGATGCTCTTCTGTCTCAAATTGAATACGCGCTTATGCAAGGTCTGCTGAACCAAGGATACGTGATTAATGTTCCAGATTACGAAGGCCCCAATTCTGCTTTCACCGTCGGCCAGATTTCAGGCAGAGCTACTCTGGATTCCATTCGAGCTACTCTCTCCTCGAACTCTATTACTGGTGTCAATTCCAAGTCTACTGTGGTGTTGTGGGGCTACTCTGGAGGCACAATTGCTACTGGTTGGGCTGCTCAGTTGGCACCTACTCATGCTCCCGAACTGACGCTTTCAGGTGCAGCTATGGGTGGTGTTGTTCCCAATATTAGTGCTACTGCGCTTACGGTTGCCGGTGGTGTCTTCTCTGGACTGATTGCCGCAGGTATCACCGGTATAACCAACCACTACCCTGATGTAGCCGAAGTTGTGAAGAACGACTTGTATGCCGATAAAGCGGCCAAATGGGCCAACGCTGGCACACAATGTCTTATTGCCGATATTCTTGAGTACGTCTTGGACGATGTCTGGAATACGTACCTCAAGAGCGGTCGTGGCATCTTGAATGTTCCCATTGTGGCCGAGAGACTGCTGCAGAACACTATGGGCTATCTGGTTCCTCAGATCCCATTGTACCTATACCAGGCCGTGCTCGACGAAGTCGCTCCTATTGACAAGGTCGATCTACTGGTTAGTCAGTGGTGTGGTGCAGGAATTAGCTCGTTAGAATACCACAGATCTATTCTTGACGAGCATGTTACCGAGGAAGCATTTGGATCAGCTGGAGCATTGGTTTGGCTCACCAAGGTGCTTAAGAACACCCCTTCTCTGGTATCGGGTTGCAAAACGGTTACTGACGTTCAACAAATATTCGACCCCGAGGAAGTTGCAGTTCTTGGAATTGAGATTGTTGACATCTTGTTGAGTATTGTTCAGAAACCCGTCAATGGTCCTCTGGCCATTGCCTAAACCTTGAAAGTTTTGAGTATTGTTATGGTTAAGCCCAGGGCCACCCATACGACCCGACGCGTTTTAATTAATTGAGTTTATTTTAGTGATTTTAAAAAGAGTAAATACCTGCCGAAATATGTTATTTTAACCGTAACCACATTATAGAGTTACTTCTTTTCAGAAAAAAGGATACATCCGCTAACTTTATCTGCGAAGCGGGCAGGTCGCATACAACCTTAATAAATCCTTTTTCCCTCATCCATCGATGGTACCGTTTTTTATGCGGGCTGGCCTGGGCTTGGCCGGGTAAGCCAACCCACCAGTTCTCCCACCCATCCACCAACCGCCTAAGCCAAGACCACCACCACAAACCCAACTTCACATACATTGAAAATCTTGCAACATTAACTGTACAACACAATGTCCTTCTTTGGACTACAAACGGTAGTTCAACCGGACGGCAAGCCATCAGTATACGATTTTGAGGATGAGACTTTGGATGACTTAAATGATGAAACGTTTGGTGGGAGCATCACGGAGGCGGATCGTAACTTTGACTTTGCTGGTCAAACCGCCCAAGTAGCCGATACCTTGGATGAAGAGCAATTCACATTTGCACGAAATAAAAAGCCCCTCGATCCTGTCAGCATAACTTCTACCAGAAATAGCGGACAGAGTGCTCCGGATGGTGGGCCTTCGCTCCAGCCATTGGCTTCTCTGTGGGGTCCAGCAGCAACTCCCCAGCATGCTCCTACAGGGCCAGTGGCCCAGCAGCCTCGAATCCTGTCTTTGGAGGAGGTAGAAGCACAGATGTTGGCCGGAAACCAGCCTCATCATCAGATTCAGGGTCCTCCCCATGGCCAGTATCCAGGAATGCCTCCCTTCCCTGGACCTCTTCCTCAAGGCTTCCCGTCCTCGTACCCGTCTGGAAATCACTTCCCTCCTGTAGGATTTCCTCAGGATCCTGCGATTGTCAATGGCATGCGAATGCCTCCTCCTCCAATGGGCTATGGTGTTCCCACCGGTGGACCCCCACCTCCTCTTCCCCAGCAGGTCCAACCACAGCAGCTTCCAGTCACTGCCCAAGCCCAAGCTCCTCCAGCTGTGTCTACGACCATTAAAGCAGTCGATTCTGCTGCTGAAGTAGAAACTGGTGTTGAAGACGAGGGCCCTGCCCCTCTTCCTTACTCTATTGTTCAGCCTAAAAACGCACCTGCTCCATCTCTCGATCAGCTGCGAAATGAAGCGGCTGCCAAGACTGCTTCAGACCATGACAGGCCACCACAAAGGCCCAGGGAACATACCCCTGGTCTTCGATTCAATGGTTTGATGACTCAGTGGGATAAGAACTTTATTATGAGAGTCCAGCTCCAGCAAATGGTCACTGAAGATCCTTATAACGAAGATTTCTACTACCAAGTTCATTCTGCTATTCAGAGCAGAAACAATCCTCAACAACCTCTCAATGCATTGGCCAAGACATATCTTTTCCAAACTGGCCAGAAGGGCAATCGCTACAGAAGAGGCCATCAAGACAATCCTTTGAAGCGAATGCAGCAGCAGGTCCAACAAGCAGTTGCCTCTGCACGAGAACATCCCAAACGTGAGAAAATCCAGGCTGAAGGCGCCCTTGGTTCAATTTCTGTTGGTAGCGGTAAGAGGCCCAGAAAGGCACTCAACTTGCAGCTTTCTTTGGTGGACAAGGAAAATTCCACTCCAAAGGAGGGACTGTACGCTCAGAATCAAAAGCAGCTTCTAAGAAGTATTGAGGAAGTCTATGCCTCTTTGCTGGATATTGAATCTGCTGAGAGATCCAGGCCCGAAGAACCAGAGGCTCTGGCTCAATGGGAATCTGTGCGAGATGAGAAGGTTTCTCAGATGTGGGACCGACTTCAGGTCCTTGCGCCTGTGGATGAAAAGGGAAACCAACCCTTCATTCTGATTTTGGCACACGATAAGGGAAAGAAGCTTATCCCCCGAATTTTCAGACATATCGATGCAAAGCAACGTCTGACACTACTCACCCGTATTGTAGCCCATCTCGATCAATTGGATGTTGTCAAGAACGGAAGCTACACGAACGGCGAGCTCAACTCGAAGTCTAGAGAATCAATCGAATTGTTCTCTCAAACAGTTCTTCCCCCCTTGGTTCATCTGATTTCCGAGAGCAGCTATGATGTGATCATTGGCCTGCTCGATATTATTCTCAATAGCAGTGAGATTGTCCATCTGTCATCCACCAAGACGGGACTCGCTTTCTTGACTGTTCTTATATCAAGAGCTGAGCTTATCAACCAGGAAGACAATGTTGAACAAGGAGATGTGGAGAATTGGCAAAATACCTTCAACCATCTCTTCTCTGATGTTCGTGGCCACCTTCTGGCTATGTTCCCTCCTCGAAATGTCGACGACTCTTATGTCTGGCACTTCTTGGCATCTCTTGCAGTAGCGGCTCGACTTGAGCATCAGCGAGTTCTTGTAGATGAGGTGAGAGAGAAGATCTTTGGTACTATGAACGAGGCCAAAGCTCTGCCCATTGAAATTGCAACGGCCAAGATTGCCAACCTGAATCTATTTTTGAACGTTATGGGGCTGAATGCCACCACTACTGAAATCACTGAGCTCAATTAAGATAAAGACCAATAATGAGCCATTATTATAGCGTATATTGACAGCTAGTTTATATTTTGGAGGAAGCCTTTAGTGGCTTCTAAGTAATTTTCAGACCAATACACCAACCAACCACAGTGTTCTAATTTACAACACCAAATAAATAAGATCCCATCAACACCTTTGAACAATCTGATAGACAATGCTGAGATCAAGTAGAGCATTGCGAGTACTAGGCGCCCAAATAGGGCGACGGACATTAGTCGTGGCTGCTCAGCCCACTGTGAGACGGGGTTTGCCCAGTTTTACATCGGGCCGATTTCAGGCTGTTGCTCGATTTCCTTCTTTCCCGGTCAGACACTACTCTGACGCAGCTGCATTGACTAAGGAGGATATCAAGGAGCGAATTGTGGATCTTCTCGGTACATATGATAAGGTGAGTTTGATTGTATGAGATTATTGTGGTTTATACAGTTTTGTTAACATAAATAGATATCAGACCCTGCTAAAGTAAGCTTGCGAGACAAATTTCACCAGGTCGAAGACTCAATAACTAACGATTCCAGATCACTCCTGCAGCTGATTTTGAGAAAGATCTAGGACTAGACAGCTTAGATGTCGTTGACGTGTTGTATTTCATCGAAGAAGAGTTTTGCATTCAAATTCCCGAGTAGGTATACTAAGATCATGCACCTAGCAGCGCACATGAACAAGACACTAATATTGCAGCCATGAAGCCGATGAGATTCACACTGTTGCTCAAGCTATCGAGTACATCCATGCTCAGCCTGATGGTAGGTAGATCTGCGCGTTGTACTCATATCAATCTAACTAACATGCAGCTGTATAAATCGTATTATGTATTACGCTAGGTAGTTAAGGTCGTTAATCATAAAATCATTTTCTATCTTCAGTACCTCGAACTGTGTGAAATACCTCCTCTTCTAGTCTGTCCAATGCCTTTTGGTAACCAGCATTTTGCTCTTTCTCCAGGTCTTGATCATCAATCAAGATCTTGGAATTGACCTCTTCGATTTGCGACGTGCGATATATGCTATCAGCCATGTCCTGGAAATGCCTTCGCTCTCCTTTACCAGTAATGAAACTCCATGCCGTACCCTCTGCACCTGCTCTAGCAGTTCGACCTACACGGTGAACATACTCTCTTTTTCCAATAGGTAGGTCGTAATTGATGACATTTCGAACACTCGATATATCAATACCTCGAGCAATTAGGTCTGTACATACAAGAATACCAATTTCTCCCTCGGCGAATTGACGTAGCTTCTTACGTCTGAATGCAACATCCATTTCACCACTGCATCGGTCAACTTTGAGCCCGAGATGAAACACTTCTTCATCAATTAGAGCTGCAAGTCGCGCCAAACGAGCAACTGCTTCGTTGGATTTGGCGAATACAATGGTATTTTCCGAGATGCCAAAATGCTGGAGCATTCGCATAAATACCAACGGCTTTTTGGTAGTTGATTTCAGACTGACGACCTTCTCAGTAAGCGTGCTAGGCAGCGAAAACTCCAACTCAACATCGGGCCTGTCCCCAACAATGAATATGCGAGATTGGCTAGTAATGTTAAGAGATGCAAGCTTTCCAGGATCTCGTGTGAGTGTAGCCGAAAAAATCAGCTTCTGGACCGGACGTTGAGGAGGTTGAGGAGTCTCAGGAATAGAACCAATCAAAATAGAAACCCATTCTTGGAAACTCTGATTTAAAAGACGATCCGCCTCATCAATTACCACAAACTTGAGATATTGGAGAGTGAAACCCTCTGTGTTCTGGATGTGATCTACCAGTCGACCTGGTGTTGTGATTATTATATCCGGAGTATGGGATCCAATGAGCTTCTGTTCCTCAGGAAACGGTCTGTCAGTTCTCAGAACCAGTGTCCGTAAACTGGTTCCCTTTGATAATGATTCTATCACTCCTCTCACCTGTTGAGTCAGAGGCCGCGTTGGAAGTACAATGAGAGCTCTGATTCTGGGAACAACTCGCCCTTTTAGTGCTTCAACAAGGGGAACAGAGTATGCAAGTGTTTTTCCCGAGCCAGTAAACGAATTTACCAAGATATCTTTCTTTTTATCCGGCGATATCCTGTCGGAGATATCCTCCATAAGCTGTTTGATCACTTGAGTCTGAACTGCAAAAGCAGAATCAAACCCCAGATCAGATAAGTTTGACAAGGTACTTGCAGATAGGTTGAACTCTTCAAAGCTACAAGACGCATCGACAGGAATAAAAAGAGGCTTGGACATCCATTTTGGGATTTCACGAATAGCTGATTTGGCATTGAATACCGGCTTTGGCTGGGGTAGAGGGATCAGATCTGCCTCTACCGGAGCATCCTTTATCACATCATCGTCCGATGATTCTTCACTAGTATCATTTGTAGGAGCTGCTCCAGTGACTCTGTTGAAAATAGACTTGAACTTTGTCAGCAGTCCGGCATGCTTAGGATCAATTTCAAGCTCGACTCTCTCAGGTTCAGTATTGACAACGGTATCTTCGACGTCCATTTCGGCTTCACTGGGCTCATTTTCAGCCTGATCCACCTTTACCTTCTTATTCTCATGCTTGCCAGAGTCCGGCGGAGAGATAAAGTCCGGATCAAACCGCTTTGTAGCCAGGAACATGTTGTGCTGGTAGGTTTTGACTAGGCAAATAAATAAATTTGTCGCCAAATAATTTATCAGGAGGCAGTTTTGGGCTCAAATTTGGTGAAGTCCCACCGAAGATTTTACACTTTCAACAAAACACCAAGGCAATATGAGACCAGCATTGATGCTTCTCAAGCGTTCAGCTTGGAAAGGTAGGATATACGCTACTTGAAATGTAACATAGTACGATTCGAATTAACGCATAGCTCCCTATATTGTTCCTCTTCCTCTGAAAGAAGCCAAACTCAAGGGAACCCCGATTCGAACCAACGCACGAGCATGCACCATTTTGCCGTCGTTCGTCGGACTGAAATTCCAGGTTCACAATGGAAAGGCATATGTTGCGTTTGAAGTTAGTGAAGATATGGTTGGCAGTAAGCTGGGGGACTTTGCTCCTACCAGAGTACGACACATCTATGATAAGAAGTAAAAGGTGCGAATCGACATTACTCAACTGAAAAATTACCTTTTGTACATAATAAAGAATAAATGCATATTAATTGGGAGATATATGTTAACGTGTCCTGCGTCCCGACGGCCTGTCGAGAGCATCCTGCAGCTTCTCTTCCCTGAATCGAGCTGTTCGATCCTTCCAGACCCAGTCACCCCATGAGGCTAGACGAACGACTAGGCAAGTCGCATTGTCGTCTCCTCCCACGTCTTCTACAAATCTGATGATCTCCATAGCTGCATCCTGAGGTGTTCCTCTCCCAGATCCATGTTTGTTGGCCGTAGCAATAACCAAATCAGCCACTTCTTCATCGGTCAGAAAGTTCGTTACACCATCCGACATCAGAATCAATGCCGCCTCCTCACCATTAAATGCCCTCATAGTATGCCTTCCAGAAACCACCGGATCGGCTCCACCTGCTCCAAGAAAGCACTCTATTAACTCTGGTTCAGCCGATATTCCTTGTGACTTGGCCTGGGCATCGCCAAATGATCGAGTATTAGCGAACATCTCAAACCTCTCCTCACCAAACGAGTCAGTGAAAAACCTCGAAGCAAATCTTTGCAGCCGAGTAGCCTCTACAGGAGAAGAGGGGTGATGATCCGAAGTCAATGGATGGGGATTTCCATACTTGTCTACCAATATGCATCGAGTGTCGCCGACATGAGCAACAACCAGCCGACTTCGGCTATGCTTGTCCCAAAAAACAGGGGCGGGGCCCCCTTTGGTGGGATTATTCAGCGAGTATAAATAAACTGATGTACAGGTACTTCCAGAGTGGGAGTTTTCGGCAGTTGAAAAGTCCAAATCTGCCTTAAGAAACGCCAATGGGAGTCTTTGCTGGAGATCATCATAAGGGGTAAGATTGCTGACATACCGCTCCACCTCATTATTCCAAGCTCTCCAATAGCCTCCAAACGCTTTCTTGTACAGTTTTGCCAGTTCATGACCTGATTGCATATCGCAATGCTCTACATAATGTGCCAATTGGCTACTTAGAAAGTCGGAACACTCATGTCCTCCATGGCCGTCAAACACGGCAAAATTGAACACTTGCCTCGACTCCCCGGGACTATTAATGCCCAATTCCTGCCTTTTGTGCTTTGGCACCAGGCTGCTCCCGCCCGGCAGTCCCAGAACTCCAGCGTAGAACCGGTCTTCATTGTAGATCCTATTCACCCTGGATGAACAATGCCCAAAGAAGTTGGGCGCCCTGAGCAAAGGCACCCTTGCTTTTGCTCCTTGCGGTGTGTCCATGACATAGAACGTCGAATTATGGCGGCATATGTTCAACCTGTGTATCTTTTTTGTGTTGCTCCATCTTTTCATATCTAGGCGGCCTCCTGGTGATATGCTATTTAGGTGTGTGGAGCATCTTCGGCCCAACATCAGACAATCGGGGGAAGCAAAGTGCGTACGGCTGTGTGGTTGTCTGTCTGTCAGCCCTGCATATCTACCGTGAGATCTCCGACTGAATCCAACTATAAAAATATGCATAAATATACGTCTGGAACCTATGTAGAGTTCAGCTTACATTGACCACTGCCGATGCACTCAGGAGCCTTTTTATCACGCTCTCCACCTCTTCCTGTTCAGCTCCACATGGTCTCATTCCCGAATCATCGCCCTTTACGACCAACTTCTCAGTTCCTGCTGGGAGACTGAAATACTCTCTTAGAATATCACCACTAATGAATTGTGCTTGGGCCTCCTTCCATAATTCTTCATAGTCTTCAGATGTATCGTCGGTCAAGGCACGTCCATAACTGTACTTCTCCACGCCGAGCACCAAAGAGCGCCTTTTTGCTGCAAGCTTCAAATTATACTGAAGTGCTTGAAGCATTTTTACCAAGCGTTTGCTTTCAAGAGAATTGCTTGTTTCTATCCAGCCAAACTGATACAACCCGCCATATACTCCCCCTAGAAAAGCCTGGGGCTGAAAGATATCACGGTAGTCGTGATAGGAATTTGGATTCCAAACTTTATCACCTGCCACACATATCTTATTAATAGGCTCTTTCATGTCAATGGACGAATGAGTACGGAGTTTACCTGCTGCAGGAGAGCTCAGAGCGACGTCACCCATCTCTAAGATCGCAACATATCCACAATCATCAGCAACAAGCACCTTATTACTTTTCACTTCTGGTACTCGCTGTCCACCAATTAAGGCAACATCAGTAACCATCAGATCGTGGTAATATTGCCAGTAGCACGACACATCGTCTGGATACCAGCGTGCATTTAGTATCACCCCGTTCATCAAGTCACCTAGAACAGCAAAATCATCGTTGAAATCAACTGCAACACACCTAGTAGGGGTCTGTACAACTAGCTCATTATCATGTTCCTTTTTGCCTATGATATCGCTGGGAGTTTCTCGTTGATCCAAATATAAACTGTCTTCTATGATGTAGTGCTTTCCACCAGCAGCCAGAATAACACTTCCTCCTCCAAGCTCAGATTTAGCCTTTACCGCGCTACTTGGTCCAGCAACAAGAGTTTGCTCAATCATTCCTCCAGGAAAGTTGAAAGAAAAATCATGCAACTGAACTATCCCGTGGATTCTTTCTTGCCATCCAGAATTCTTGGCGAGATCGTATCCCGTGGGATATGTCAGTTCATATTTCCCATCTCGGGATGCCTCATGGTACTCTCCCCAAATCACTTTCTCTAGTTTCGTAATCATTGAGTACCGCGAATCCTGTCCCGTAACCAGAAATTGCTCGTTTCCACTAATAGCTTCCACGTCCATGGCTTCGATCCCCTCCAAATCTATGACCCGGTTCAGCTTTAAGCTATTATCATATATCTCGACTTTATAGCTGGTGGTCGGAACACCAGCTTCTCTTGATGTCGCTCTATTAAGTGTAATGAACACATTTTCGTTCTGCGTAATACGGTAAGGCGAATATGGAGTAACCTCCCTGAACTCTGTAAAAACTTGAGAAATAACTTCGGGCAACTCAAGCAAAACAAGACCTTCTGGCTTGACAAGCACTGTATCACCAGAATGCAAAACTGTGATAGCTCCAACACCAAAATTATCGGGATAGTACACAGCACGACTAGGATTTAGGCAAACTGGCCGAAATAGTAACTTTTCGTCTGCAACAGTAAGACCGTTACAATTTGCAAAGAGATGGTTACCAAGTCCTTTGACAAGAATTACTGGGTCCGATCCAATACGCACAGACCTAAGAAGCGTCGATTGCGTATAAGATCTCAAGTAGTCTCGTATCTCAACAGTTCCATTGGTGTATCCTAGTACCACACAAAGCTTCTTTCTGTAAGTATCACCAAGTGCCTTCAGGCAAACAGAGTGAATTAAATGTTCCCCAGTATTATTATCTAGTGCTTCTTCCGCTCCGCGAATGTCCAACGTCATGCCTTCTTCCACAGATATGCAAAATAATGAAGCTCTTGATCCATCCACAGCAGCGGCAAAGCAGTAGAATTTGTCATCGAGGTACTCAGCATCAATAATGACAGCTCCTTTCAACAAAGCCGATGAGCCTGTATCCCTGTTGCTCAACAAAGCTGACGAAACATTTTGGCTCTGGACGACGCCATTGAGGATCCATACAGCTTCTAATATGTTTTCGTACTGAATAAATAATATGTCGCCAGTTTCTTTGGCACCACTGACAAGAATAGCCTTGGACAATTTCTCCCTCACTAAGAATACAGCGGGAACAGAGCTATCTTCGAACAAAACCATGATCGACGAAACGCTAACAAAAACAGCTGCATGTTGTGTTGAAGAACTTCCTGAGTATATCATGTCCCCTGTTAAGTTATCAAGGCCTAGCATTGCATCACCATCTACCTGCTCTAGTTCTAATCCGTATTCATGAGAGCTGTCAAGAACCTCAGATCTCTGCAGTAGCAAAACTCGGCATTCTCCTCCAAGGTAATAAAAAATAATAAAGGATTCTCCTTTAAATACGACGTTCCACATTCCTGCAGGTATTTCATTGGTAGCATCAGCATACTCTTCGATACGGAGCGGAACAACATTCGAGTTTATAATAGTGATCTCACCTCCCATGGATCCAGAAGATGTGGTACAAGCGAGAGAAATTTGATCCGGAATATTTTGAGGCCTGCTTGGATTAAGATTTTCTGCATCCCAGCCACCCAGTGGAGGTTTATCTAGTCTGACCATATCAGTTATTGATCCTAATCCAGAATATTCAACGACTGGTATCAGTTTTATATCAACTGTCTTCCTTTTAACTTTAACATCAAGGCGATAAATAACCGATCGATTATGTCCCGCTAAATATATGAATTTATCAAACATAGCAGCACATAACGGTACAGTTCCCTGTAGGGAAACATGCATCCAGTGGATCTGGGGAGGCTTATCTTTGAAATGCTGCAGAACAAAGACGTTCTCGTCTTCTGAGTCCGGCAAAGAAGTGAACACCAAGCAGAGCTTCTGACCGATATCAATTGTAGCTAACACATCAAAATCAGCCCGCAAATTCTGAATAGAGATTGGTGGATGGAAAAGTCCACCTGGAAAATAAGTGCATTGAACATTTCCAACAGCCCATATGCCGTCCTCCAGTATCTGGAATTTTGAATAGCCTTTCATAGACTCTTTTAGAACTACTTCAGCCCCAAAGAGATCAAGATCGTCAATGACGAAGTGGTCCGAATCCGCATCACTTAGTACCCGGCCTTGATAATCTGCTTCTAGTGGCACAAAAGGTTGAAAGATCCCTAGAGGTTGCAGAGATATTACCTGAACTCCTGGATATTCTTCCTTCATTGTCAGTGTAGTTGTTTGATCTCCTGCAGGAATGAGGGCGATATCAAGGAGCCCCAGGAAGTTTCTGTGGTCTTTTTCAGTTTCAACAACAACGAACAAATATGACAGCGGATATCTATCACGAATAGTGTAGCCGCGATTGAGGTTTCTCTTTAGCACATCGGCGGCGAAATTGGGGGGTAATTGGGCTCGTGGGTGGCTTTTGTTGAAAGATACCAAGTGAATCATGGGGTTCTCCGCACCAAAGTATACCAACACTTCGAGCTTTTCCCTCGAGGGCTCAGTAGAAACCTGTATTTTATGACCAGGGGAGTCATAAAAACTATCCATGGGCTTTTCAGCGTAATTTTTATTTTCCTCGTCGTAGGAAAATGCGAAGAACCTATCAACATTTAAATCATAAACCACAGCATGGATACTGCAGTCTTCAAGGGTAAATAGGATGCCATCCGGAGCTCGTGAAGTGTGGGAGGACCGATTCGGCAGCGGAATTGTAGCAATCGCCGTAAGCCGTTTATGCAGCGTAATAGTTTTGAGTAAAACCAGAGAGTACTGCGAACCTGTTTCTTCAATCTTATAAATCTCAATGCTCGCAACTAGGCCTACCGCCACACATGCTCCTTTATCATAGAAATCACCGGTACAGCAATGATCTATAACTCGAGGCGGAATCACCGTATCGATGAATCCTATTCTTTCAGGAGGTTCCCCCTCGTTTTGCTCCCGAAACCCATCGGGTGGTGGGGTGAAGTTCATGCCTGTAGGTGGTGAAGTTAACTCCGAAGCACAGTCGAATGGATGTTTGATCTGAAATCCGAGCAAATGCCCATAAAAATGAACTAGCAATTGATAATAATTGGACGTCCTCATCAGAATCATAGAAATTAGATGCTTCTAAGTCTTATACATGTATTTCTACTATATTATTAGCCTAGCCTAGCTACCTTTTGTTTTCACTTCACTATAGGAGGCAATGCTTTAACAGGTGACATCCTGAGTAGCCTTGGAGTTGAGAAGCAAGGCGACGATAAGACCGTAAAGTCCCAAGACTTCGGCGAAAATGAGAATCAAAAGCATGCCGACGAAAAGTCGGGGCTGCTGGGCAGTTCCTCGGACACCGGCATCGCCAACAATGCCAATGGCAAACCCAGCAGACAAACCAGCCAAGCCGACAGACAGGCCAGCACCGAGCTGGATGAAGCCGGTATAAAGGGCCTGCTGCTGCTTGAGTGATTCAGACACCAGGACCGATACGACCAGACCGTAAATGGCAATGATACCAGCCATAATGACGGGGACGATGTCTGTTGTTACAGTTAGCATTCAAATCTTTGCTTTGGACTTGGGCCGCAGAGCCCATGTGCCTGCATCTATCACAAACCACCCTTGAAAATGACCAAGCAAAATCCAGCCCATCGTCATCAATCGACATCAGGGCGGTTTAGACACCGGGATTTACGCATCTAATAGTTTTTTTACTTACTTTTCACCAGCAAATCAGGTCGCAGAACGGTGGTTGCGCAAATACCAACACCGGATTTGGCAGTACCATATGAAGCACCGAAACCTACAAAGTCAGCTAAAAATGTCCTAGACACATCAGTTACAAAGTCACGCAAACTTACAGGTGAAGACAATGGCAGCAGTGCAACCAAGAGCACCAAAGAAAGGCTACGATAAGTTAGTATTGGCGATTGCTAGCCGAAGGTCGGCAAAGCCATCAAACAGGCAGGCGCCTCCAATGACTTTTATAGCTTCAACATACAGAGTAAACAGGGCTATAGACATTTGGTTAGTAAAACTATTCGCAATTCCACCTCTCTTCTATCCGGCAAGTTCTGCCGTCACTCAATACGTACCAAAGGTCAGTCATTATTTACTGTTCAAAAGGATTCCGTTTAGCTGTTTGCGTTGGATGTAGGCAACCACCTGAAAGGAAATACCTGGCTGTATAGGGGCTGCGTAGCTTTTGGTACGTTACCCGGGTACGGACTTTACAAAGTTGGGACAAAACCAAATCGTAGGCAAAAAGCCGCACCGTTTTCTCACTTACTGATAGAAGCGAAAATCAGTGCTGAAATTTTTTTTTTCTTCATATTCAAAGGCGAGCCAACGCAAGGAACCTTTGATAACAACACCACATCTATATAAAAACATAATGTCTTCTGCTGATCCTCGAGCTTTTCCTCTTGCTGACTCTGACGTCACCCAGAGAATCCTGGATATCGTCCAGCAGGCATCCCATCTTCGACAGCTCAAGAAGGGAGCCAACGAGGCTACCAAGACCTTGAATCGAGGTATCTCTGAGTTCATCGTCATGGCTGCCGACGCCTCTCCTATCGAGATCGTTCTTTCCCTCCCCTTGCTGTGCGAGGATAAGAACGTTCCTTACGTCTTTGTCCCCTCCAAGATCGCTCTTGGTCGGGCCTGCGGTGTGACTCGACCTGTTATCGCTGCTTCTGTCACCTCTAACGATGCTTCCCAGCTCAAGTCCCAGATCAACCAGATCAAGGACGAAATTGAACGACTTCTAATTTAAGCTCGGCTTTTCTGCATTGTTCAGCCGAACAAAAATCGTTGTCCTACGCTTTTTCCGTAGAACGCTTATACATTTACGTTGTATTACACAAAAATATGTTTAACATCCCTTCAAATACTTCTTTAAAATCTCCTTTCCATGCTTGTTTGGTTCTAGCGGTGATCCAAGCTTTTCCATCAGCTCGCCTGCCTTCTGCCTAGATGTAATATACAAGAAGTAGCCGCCGTCATATCCATCTGTTATGATATGGTGGAGCAGAGAATGGCCCCTATCCTGGGAATTGATACTTTCTGGATTAGTGTGCGCCTTAACGTCAAAAAGTGCTCGACTGACGTCTTGTTGGTGAATGACATTGGCGATTCTCTGCTGAGTGTATCGCAGCTGATCAACGACCTCGGATCCCAATTGATGCCCTAATAAATACTCTAAAATTTCAGGCTTCCATGCCCAAGCTTCTAGCATCTGCGAAGGTGCCTCTAGGTATTGCCGTCCTATGCTAGCAGTGCCATTGAATTGAGGCGTATCTGGTTCACCTCTGCCCAGGAGCTCATGCATGACATGGCCTAGCTCGTGTAAAACCGAGGATACTTCAAACACAGACATTTGGTGGTTTCTAACCTTAGGAAGGCTACAAAGTACTGAAATGACGGGAATGTCGGAGGGGAGGCCATCGAGACGTCTGCTAATGGAAATACTAGAGCTTCCACGTCTCTTATTATCCGCAGCATACAAATCAAAGTACACGTAGCCGGTAAGTTCTTTTCCATTCCACACTGAATAGAGATCGACATTGTGTCGCCAAACGCTTCCATTGAACATAGTGCGCTCCGACTTAAACTGAAGGTCAAACACTGTTTCACAGACTTTCAACAATTTTGACACAAGAGTCTTGGATGGGATCCGGATACTAGAATCAATTGCCTTGAGGGAACTATTAATATGGTACAGGCTGTCCCAGTCATGCTTTGATGGTGTACTATCACCTATCAGAGACGGTAACTGTTCCGATCTGATCTCTCCTCTGAAATTTGTGTTCAGCACCAACTCCAGATGATTTCTGTAGCCCAGCTCGCAGGCTATTTTGTGTCTTATGCAGTAAATTCTGTATGCAATGTCATCTCTTTGGACAAAATATGAGTTTTTCATCATTTGTTCATAGCAGGATTTGCGAACATTGATGTCGTCTTCGTTGGACATGATTCGGACATAATCACCGGGCGGAACCAAGGAATATTCCCTTTCAACACTATAGTTCCCATTTCTCAGTTTAAGCCTTAGCATATTTTTTGTCTGAGGAGATACAGAAGTCCTGTTGTATCGCTGTAGCAAATCCATCTGTTTCTCGTACAGTTTGTAAACCGCTGTCCGAGTAACCGAATCAGCCATCTGAGGGTAGTGAACTAAACGTGCAACTTTATCCTTCAAGATCTGGTTATTTTCCTTCTCCAAGCATTTGTAATAAATTGGCCGGCTTCTTAGACCGATATATGCATGTTGGAGAAGCTCAGCAGCCTCAAAGCTCGACTGTTTCATTGAATCAATCCCCGCCTGATTATAGAAATCAACATATCCATACTTGTTCAACAGTTTCCCCTCAATTCTCACAAGTTCCAGCAGAGAAACATTTTGATCCAGAAGATTTTCGGTTTCCTTCACAGTGTCTGTCGCCAATTTAATCAATTCCTCCGGTAAAAGGTTCCATATTGGTGGCTTGGCAGCTCGACTCGAAAATAAGCTCCGGAGCATTGCAGGTCATCAACTTGATTGCATCTCCTGTTTGCACCCCTTTCCACTCCACCACCCTCTGATTGCATATCATGGCCGACAGGAAAATGGTCCTGGCCAGTGGTGAACGGGCGGAAATGATCACAAAGAGTCCAAAAATAAGCAGCTCTGAGGGTGGAAAAATGATGCTCCGGCTTCCGAAAAGGTCCACTGCTTCACCAGAATCGACTAGATACAGTCGTATACCGCGGCCCAAACATGTTTTGGATGAGGATAAATACAATAAGGACCTTCAATCAATAGTTGCAAGGGACTATTTTTCTGGAAAGGAAGCTTCAAATACTCCTAGCATGTCTCTCGATAAATACCAGGCCAACTTCACCTCTGAGGATAATAATGACTTTAACGATCTTTTGGAAAAGGAACAAGAGCGAAAAGTATCAAAATCATTACGACTCGGTGGGCAAAAAACATTAACAGCTAGAACTGTCGATACTTCTTTGATAGAAGATGATGATAGAGCCAAGTATCGTCAACTGGGCTGGCTGGATGAGCGAAAATCTGTCTTGGAAAGTTGGCCCAATGCGAGTCCGCGAAACTGTTTGATGTTTACACCTGAAGGACATTATAATAAGCCGGTACTTGACAGGAGGATGATTTTGAGGAGTAACGTCAAAGCACCGGAAACTGCATCTAGACCGCTGCCAGTAATATCGGACACTACTAGGACTGAGGAAGGGAAAGAATCTCTAGAAGTTAATTCATACGGGTTCGTTACTAAGAGCACGTATAATATCCCAGATCTTACTTCTCGCGAGAAACTTGGTCATCGACTGTCGACAAGGAGAGAAGCTGCAAAACCTAAGCCGAACACCTACGGCCATAAAATCGACAAGGGGGCTATCACTCCGGCTGGAAAGCGAATGCTACAGCAGATGCGACGACGAGCCTAGCCTTGATTATTTATTAATTTTATTTATTGTTCTATTGTTATAAATATTACAGACAGCACCTTTTAGATCACTAAGGGCTGCGCTTCTTCCTCCTCGTCACTTCTACCAAATCTAGGAAGTGCAATATTGTTCACACCCTCTTGAATCTGCCCCCTTATTGAGGTGAAAAATGACTTTACACCGCCTAGTGGTCCATCTGGCGGCGACGATACAGGTGAGCCGAGTGTTCGAGATCTGTGTGCGTCACTTATTCCAGTCGGATGAGCAGACGACACATTATCTCGATATCTCTGACTACTGCCTTCTTCATAGACGGGCAAACGTTCTTCAACCGGCTTGAAGGCAAATCTAAATCTGGGATCTGTGAGAGATCTCTGGACAAGTTCTCTGCCTTCAATAATAGAGCCATTGAGCCCAGCCTCATTATCATCATCGTCGTCGAATGACAAACCAAAGCCAAAATAGTCCTTGATTTTATCATAAAAGTGGAAGACAGTAAGACAAACTGGGATTAAAATAAGCCTAGGCAGCCAGTCGTTGAAATATTTACCTAGAGGAGTCAAGTTAATCGACTTCCCGAGGAACTCCTCGAACACAGATTCTTTAGACGAAACCAAGGTTAAGTAATTGTATGACAGTGGCACTGTCAATCTGCATAGGTACATGGCGTACCAAAGCAACGACGAATAGTCAGAGTCTCTGTGAACCAAAGCGTAGAAATTGAACACTCGAATGTTAGCCAAGCTAGCGGTTGCCGCAATGCACATATACCCGAGAAAAAAAGATGAAACTAATTGCTGGACTATTCCATGCGTATGTGTAATAATCAAGTTAACCAGGGATGCGACGGTACCGTGAGTTATTTCAGACCAAGCGATTATAATTGAGATTCCAGCCAGGAACACCGCGAAGGCCCTGGTGAGAATAATATCGATTTGAGAATAGTAAATCTTAGAAAATACAGGAGGGAGCCTTGTTTTATAAAATCTGAATGTAAGAGATCTCTCCTGCTCTGAATTGACGATATCCTCTGCTTTGGCACATTCTTTGAGAAGTTTCTGCCAATCCGCGCGGTGACGAACTACTCTGGCTCTGGCTTGATAGAATCTGTATCCTAATGTAGGTAGGTAAGTTTCGTTTATCATCGACGGCTCGACCACAATTCTAGAGCGGCCTGATGTAGCGGTTACGACTGGACCATCATTGACATCGTCTATTAGATCATCCAGCCATTCGACAAATCTGGTTCCATCTTTGTAGGGAGCCAGTGCTGTGATTTCTGCAGCCAGATCGGCATATCTTGCTTGGGCCTCGGCATACTGATCGGAAATTGAGACGGCCTTGCGATAGTGATGATTCAACACTGCCCTGGGATCCGCCATGATCCATAGAGTCCTAGGGATATTTACCAATCCGTGAGCCATTAACCAGATAGCAAGAACCAATGCATAGCAATGCGAAAGAGCAATAACCAGAGATTTGAGCGAGCCAATCGAAAGGCCCGACGTCAGAATTGCGTAGATAAATCCTACGGTACCGGAACCCACAACAATAAGCTGATAACGCGCATTTCGCTTGAGCGAGTCTCGTAGTTTTTGAGTAGGATCATGATAGCCCGACTCCACGTAGTTCTGCAGCACCGGCAAAATGAGCCATGTTAGAGCAAACGCAAGCCAGTAAGTTACTCTCCAGATCACCAGTCGGGATCGCTCGCCTATATAGAATAAAGGATGCGATTCCTGGCTAGAAGACATAAGATCTATTGGAACCAGAACTACAATTGAGTAAGGAATATAAACCGCCAGAAATAACGGTATTAGAACGTACATCGGGGTGCTTCGAAGCCGAGTGTACTGCCGGATTCCACCTAGGGCAAAAAGTCCGGCGCACAAAAAAGCTGCCAGTACAAAAATCCACTACATCCACGTTAGTTTTTATACTTTTAAATCATTCCTGATTTTACCTCCAAACTGTAGAGACATTTTCTGCTGATACTCACCATTGTACTCGGTTTGCCCCTGATAAGCTCCGTTTAAGTTGTAAGTTGCAAGATTCGGGGTGTCCCGACATCAACTGAATCTTAGACTCAAACCGTTAACAGACAGCATGGGCGGTTCAATTGACAGCTGGCTGAACAAAGCGTATGTATTAGATGCTGCCAATTGCTGAGTAACTCTTGTAACTGGATTTCATTAACCGATTGTATTAGTTCGTCGCATCCTGGTGTAGTTGGTGCTATTTTAATAGAGTACAGCAACGGCTTGTGTTTAGGCCTAAAGGGGGTAGCCCAGTCTGAAGATGCTCCGATTCTGAAATGGCAATATAATAGTGAGAAGCAGGATGTTTTGGAATTCGAATTTAGAGGATAGTAAGTTTATTTCCTTGGGTGTTGGGGAAGGCTGACCGACAAACTAACCATAGTAATATCTCCGTTACTGCTCAAGATAATGCATTGATCGGAGTCTATCAGGCGGCCGAAGAGCCTGAGCCTAGTGAATCGCCTGTTTCTGATAATGAATAATGGCATATATATATATAGTTATTGTAGTAATTTATGCATTTCGTTAATTATATCGTTACTTTTGCATCAGGTTTGTCTACTGCAAAAATGCTCTTGACAGCTCCTTGGCTAACGCATGCCTCACTGTATACAGAATATGCTTGACGCTGTCGGTCTTCTTGAAGTAGAATCTCCAGTCAGTGGTAGCCACATTCGTTGGCTTATTGTGTAACGAGTTAAGCAGCAATGCTTCGCCTGTGCTAACAGTTTCGGCATCGGTATTGTATTGCCAATGGTCAACACAAGTCAGGATATGAGACAGGCCATCAGCCGTAAACACCAGCCTATCAGAAGGAGACATAAGAGGTAAAGCCATTGTGCTTAGCAATGCGAGATACTCCTTCTTTATATGCGGAAAACGAAGAAGTAGTATCAAAAGTTCCGCGGCGGTTTGTCTATGTCCTCTCTGTAACGCGGCAACAAAGTTACTAATCACAGCAAACGGAGAGCAGCACTCACGAAGTTCTGGAGAAAAATGTGCAGGAGGACTTTTCACCATTCTCAGCGTTTCTTCATCACCAATTGTTTCGCCAGACAGGAGAACTTTTTCAAACATGGACCAGCATAGTGACAGTATCCGTTTAAAGTCTCCTGGCAAATCTAGTACAGCCAATGCCTCGAAATAATGTCCCGATCTGGCTTTTTGAGTAGAATAGATAGCAAATAGCTGTAGAGTTGTTTCTCTAGAAGCGAATTTCTCGCATTTCTCAACTGCCCATTCCAAGACCTCTCTGTCTCGTAATTCTAGGTGTAGCATATATTCTGCGACAAGTTCGTATATTCTCATGCAAAACAATTTGGCCTTTCTTGATTCGATGGCATCTTCATCATCAATTGCAGTGTACAAACTGAACAAGTCGTGGAATTTGGACTCAATGAAATTAAGTGTTGAGATGGTGAGCCTTAAGTTGTTTTGGTTCATACAGTCCTGGCAATGGCTGATGATACACCATTGGATAATTGCATCAATATCAAGGTCTGCTTCTCCATACAATCCCTCAAACACTCCTCTTTTGTACAGGAGTTCAGCCGTGACTGATGCTATAGACAGGTCAATCATCTGTAGCAGTTGTATTCCCCTGAGTATCTCTCCTTTCAAGAAATGAATAGCGATTATCTCCCATTCATCCACGTCTTCAATACCCCAATATTGAAAGGAAACATCGCAATACTCCTGGAGCATTTCTTTGGATGGTTCGGCATACCTCAGCAATGCACCGATCATCTCATACCAGCTATTGGTTGCTTCTCCTACAGCAGAATGATCACCGTGGAGAATTCGAAACAGCTTCAGAGCCTGATTCTTCAGATATTTATCCTGAATACCAGACGTGAGTTCTGCTCCATTAATGGCAGCTTGTCTCCATTTAACGAAATCATCTGCCGACTCAATGGATTGGGCATGGGATAGAAGAAGTTCTCTAGCATATGTCAGACACTGCAGAAACTCCTTGCTAGTTCTAGAGTCACCATCTGTATCCTCAAACACAAATCTCAGGCATTCTTCACATATGACATTCATGCCTGATCCAGCTAGCTGGAATATCATTGTCCAAAAGCTATCTTCATAACGCACAGCACCACCCTTTATGACCGATGTGATCTCTTCTCTTGTAATTCCAGCAGAGATTCCGCCCAACCAGTGGAAGTAGCTCTCAGCAAAATTCGTAGTGCCGTAATCAAAGAGCAGGATCTTGATGAGCGATACGACCCTCCTGACTTGCTCCATATCTTCATAATCTGTCGAATCCGTAGTTGCGGTGATGATTGAATCAACCCTATCCATATAATCATAGCACAGCTTGTCGTAGTGATATCTTTCCCCTGGTAAAACATCCTTGAGTTTTTGGTAGTACTCCATCATAGCATGGTGGATCTCCTCCAGCATATCAGACTTCACATCTGGAAAGGCCTGATCAGGTATTTCAAACGGAAATATCTTCAATTCTTCCACAGCAACAGCATGCTTCGATCCATTTAGCTTGCTTTTTAAATCATCTCTAGTTTTGCTCCTCGAGGCTATCCAGCATACTCCGCTATTTGAAACTCCATCCAAGCTAGCCTTTAGTGTCCTGTTCTGCTCGTTCCACGCTGCAACACTTCCGTTCTCTATAGGAGCCTCGTCTAACAGGTATTCATCGGCAGTGTTCATACTGGTAAATGAAGCGACTCTGATGGGTCTGCTCCTACCGGTACAGGTAAATGATAATGGAGTTTAGCCAAAAAAAAATGTTTCGATTAACTGATCTCGAAGAACGAAAAGAAAACACGAACACCAAAAAAAAAGAATTGGACGACACCGGAATCGAACCGGGGACCTCTCGCATGCTAAGCGAATGTGATAACCAACTACACCAGACGCCCAAAATCTTGCAATAAATGGTTTGCCGGATGTATATATATGGATAGCGGCTGAAAGGGTCACGTGATGAAAATTTTAGAAGTCGAATTTTGGAGATCTGTCTTCGCCTATCATCTTTTACTATATCTATAAGATTGTTTCAGGTAGAAAACAGCTGGAAACTGCAATGTTCGAGCTTTAAGAAGGCTATGCGCGCTCTCTGCTGATCTCATTCTCTCACAAGGCGGTCGGACTCAAAATTCGTCACCGGAGCGGACCCAGATCGTGCTTTACCCCACGGCGGACCATTACCCTTTTTCAAAGATTTTTCATTCATTCCCGGATCGTCTTTTACCCCACGGCGGACCATTGCCTTTTTCAGCTCATAGAGTTTGCTTCTGACCTAGTCAAGGTTGGATAACCACCGCGCTCAGGAACCTTAGTTAAATACCTGTCTATTTAACTCCCCGGTGGGGTTATCGATTTTGTGGGGTAACTGGAGAATGATGGCTAGCCATCGCAACAGAAGCATCTATGGGCCTAAAGCGTCTCTGAAAGATAATTAGAAAAATACATCTATAGATGTCTGCTGCTTAGCATGCTGCTTCAGTTGATGGGGGTAAATTTGTTATTCTCTTATTCATAGTCTGCTGACCGCTCATGTTAATAGCGCACCGTCGGAACCATATCGGACGTATAATGCCAATCTATGAACCACTGCCACAATTCTCTATAAGTAGCATGCTATCTCCTTTGGCAACCCCATTCCGCAATTGACCTTTATTCATTATGTACGACGTTGAGGAACTTCTAGAAAAGCTCAGTATTCGAGACAAGATCAAGCTGCTCGCTGGCAAAGACTTCTGGCATACCGTGCCACTCCCTGAGCACAATGTCCCTTCCATCCGAGTCTCCGATGGCCCTAATGGTGTACGAGGTACGCGATTTTTTGATAGCGTTCCTGCTGCGTGTTTCCCTTGCGGTACTGCTCTAGGTTCTACATGGGATCAGGATTTGTTGCTTGAAGCAGGCAAGTTGATGGCTGAAGAAGCCAAGGCAAAGGGAGCACATGTGATCCTGGGTCCTACTATCAACATCCAACGATCCCCCCTTGGTGGAAGAGGCTTTGAATCATTCTCTGAGGATCCATTCCTTTCTGGTTCTCTTGCTGCTGCCGAGGTCAGTGGCATCCAGTCTGGAGGAGTTCAGACTACTATCAAGCACTACGTCGGCAACGATCAAGAAGATGAGCGAATGTCAGTCAATTCTATTGTCACCGAGCGTGCATTGAGAGAAATTTATTTGCTTCCTTTTATGATAGCAGTTCGAGATGCTAATCCGGCTAGTTTCATGACTGCTTATAACAAGGTTAACGGAGTACATGCCAGTCAGAACAAGAAACTGCTGGATGATGTCCTCAGAAAGGAATGGGGCTGGGATGGTCTCATTATGACTGATTGGTATGGCTGCTACTCTTGTACCAAGGAGGTTGAAGCTGGTCTTGATCTCGAAATGCCTGGCCCTACTAAATGGAGAGGTGATCTGCTGCTGGATGCTGTAAACTCCAAGGAGATCAACGAATCTCTTATTGATGATCGAGCCCGTACTGTACTGAAATTCATTAAGAAGGCCGTCACTGAGAGTGGTATCACCTCTGATGCTGAGAGTGGAAAAGACACTCCTGAAACTAGAGCGTTTCTGAGAAAGATTGGAGCTGAATCTCAGGTATTGCTGAAGAATGAGAACAATACTCTTCCTTTCTCAAAAGAGAAGACCACAGCCGTTATCGGACCCAATGCTAAAATTGCCACCTATTGTGGAGGTGGGTCTGCTTCATTGAGACCCTATAGCTTGGTTACACCCTTTGATGGCATTGCCGCTAAGCTGAAGGAAGAGCCTGGTTACGCTCTCGGTGTTTCCACTTACAAGGAGTTGCCGCTTCTTGGTCCTGATTTGGTAAACGATAAGGGCGAACCTGGTTTTCTCATTAAGACCTATGACGCTCCTAGAGAAGATCCCAATCGAAAGCAGGTGGATACCAGGTATCTTCTAGATTCCAACATGTTCATGCCTGACTACTATCCTCCTGTCGAGGGCACATATTACTTGGATGTTGAAGGTTATCTGACCCCATCTGTTGATGGAGAGTATGAGTTCGGTGTCGCCGTGAACGGTACTGGATGGCTTTATGTTGACGGCGAGAAGGTCGTCGAAAACGTGAAAGATCAGGTTCTTGGAACTGCCTTTTTGGGTTCTGGAACTGTCGAGGTGACTGGTAGAAAGTTTTTGAAGGGTGGCCAGAAGTACAGAATTGATGTCTATTATGGCGGTCCCGAGACTTCCTCCCTCAATAGTAACAGAGTTCAGTTTGGCGGAGGACTTCGATTTGGCTATATCAAGGATGAAGGTGCTATAGCCGAAATTTCCAAGGCTGTTGAACTTGCTAAGAAGGTCGACCAGGTTGTTCTCTCCATTGGCTTGAATAGCAGCTGGGAATCAGAAGGCTATGACCGAGAGAATATGGACTCTCCTCCTTTCATCGACAGCTTGGTTGAACAAGTGCTGGCTGCCAATCCTAATACTGTTGTTGTCAATCAGTCAGGAACCCCTGTCGCTATGCCATGGGCCGACAAAGTGCCTGCGATTCTCCAGTCTTGGTATGGTGGAAATGAGACTGGTAATGCCATTGCTGATGTTCTTTTTGGTGATGTAAACCCCAGTGGTAAGCTGCCGCTGTCATTCCCTGTTAAGCTTCAGGACAATCCCAGTTATTTGCACTATGGCGCAGAAAATGGTCGTGTTCTTTACTCAGAAGACGCTTTTGTTGGTTATAGATTTTATGAATCTGTCGGAAGAGAAGTTCTCTTTCCCTTTGGACATGGTTTGTCCTATACTACGTTTGAAATCTCAGGTGCTGAAGTGTCTGTTGAGAATGGCACCATTGAAGTGACTGCTACTGTGATCAACTCTGGTAAGATTGATGGTAAGGCCACTGTTCAGGTCTATATTTCTCAAGAGAAACCGTCCATTTCTCGTCCTGTCAAGGAGCTTAAGGGCTTTGCCAAGGTTGCAATTACTGCAGGAGAGACGGCCACGGCTACTATTTCCATTCCTGTGAAATATGCAACTTCCTACTGGAATGAGTACACCGATTCATGGGTTTCTGAAGCCGGTAAGTATAAGGTCATTGTTGCTCAGAGCTCTAACGAGACTGAGGTTGAAAGTGAGTTTTCGCTGGAATCGACCAAGAAATGGAGGGGATTGTAAACCTCATTGCGGAATATATAGGAGTAAAAGAATAAACTAGAAATTGGAAATTCTCCGATTATTTTATATCAGCTGACATTTTTCCTGAGATTTTTAAAGCAGTTTGGGATTGGCTAAGTGGGCTGTCTACTGCCTAGCTTGTAAGGGAACGGACTCCTCGCAAACAATGCAATTTTGCCGATCTCCTCCCCACACCTATGCCAACTGGGCCAGAGGTCGGGCGCGACAACATCAAACGCCAAGAAGATATGAGCGACTCCAAACGTGCAGTTGCATGGGTCGCCTGTACAAATTGTAGATTGCGTAAAACCAAATGTTTACCGAGTGCTGACGGTAAGGTCTGTATAACTTGCAAACGGTTGGGCATCGAGTGTAAATTCGCAGAGAGAAATGTCCGCGGAGCGGGCAGGAAGAAGATAAAAACAGACAACGAACCAGTAGAAGGCCGAACCCCTAATAGCAGTAGTTCGAATAATCCTACTAGCATAATCAATTTGATCCATGACACTCCGGGGGATGACGGTCATGAACTAGACGCTCGAGGTTCAGTAAGCGGGGCATCCACATCAATGAGCCCTTTTTCTCAACAAAGCAGCTATGGATCGAATGTATATGCAACATCTGAACAGCCCTGGATAAACGGTACCTCCAATGGCTCCAAATCTAGTTTTAGAGCTCCCACAAGAAGCATTCAGGCGCCGCCGAAATACAGTGCCATGACTGCTGCCCTCATGTCCACTGATCTACTTTGTCCTCGGCCGGTGTTTTATCAGATCATGAAAGAGTATCTCAATATTATTTATCCAGTGTGCCCGGTGGTGCATCGACCGACTTTCATATATGATTTGAATCATCGCAGGGAAACGCATGATTCCCAATGGTTTTGTTTTGTTATATCCCTGTGCGCACTGGTCCTGGCTTCAATCCCGCGAAAGTTTTATTATTATCAAAGAATAGCAAAGGATACTATTGGAGAAAGTCTTCCTTATCAGACGCCGCGTGAGATGTACGAAAAGTGCTACGAATTGGTGTCGATACTTTACTCACCATTCGAGTCAAACGTCCCCCAAACATATTATCTATGGGCGGTACCTGGTCTTTTTGCTATTTCCGAGCACTACATGTCAGGTCCATCTATCAGGCGAACTGTATATGCAGACTTATCAATCGGTCTACTTCGGGGAATGGGATTCAACAAATATCCTGAGGGCTACCGAGGACTTGACTATGTCGAAACGGAGCTCCGAAAACGTGCTTTGTGGGTGACCTATTATCATATCTGTCATTTAAAAGCATCCAATCCCAATTTCAACGTTTTCAATTCGAATCTGCTTGGAATCCAGGATCCTAGGCCACTATTGCCGTTGGAGCTGGACGACGAATGCATCACACCCACTAAGATCTATGCACAACCTGAAGGAAGAATTTCTTTGATGACTGGTTTAGTTGCGAATATTAAGTTATTCTGGTCATTTGAGGATTTTACTACAGGGGAATTGAGTGATAATAGTGATGTTGGCGGGACAACTCCCTTGTATCTCTCAGAACAGGATATTATACGGAAACTTTTCCGGCAATGCGAAAATCTTCTAGACCAGTTGCCTTTGCGATTACAAGCGTGGAGTGGAGTGTTGAACATGCAAGATGAAGGAATCGACGACTCGTGGCTTTCCAGAGAATTGGCAAGAGAACCTGAGGGTAATCACTGGTACTCTCTCACCTCAGAAAGGCTGCTAGAAAGGCAAATAGAGGCTCAGCGTGCCAATCTTCATGTCACAGCGCTGTGGGTTCAAAATGTGTTGCTAGAAAGACTGGCTGTTTTGCGTGAGCTTAGATCTCCCGTAGAGGGGCCCACAGACGATAGCAGAATGATGGTTGAAAAAAGAGAAAATATCTGTATGAATTTGCTGAAAATTTTGGGAAATATATCTCTGCAAAATTTGGAGCCGAACGGGCTGTCGTTGATTGTTAAGATACGTACAATTGCTGCCAGCCTGTTGAGCCAAGAGTCCCGGGGAGTTGTGATCTCCAGAGCTGAAGCGTATGTTTCGAAGTTTTTGGATATTATGGCTAAGCTGGAGCTTCATCGGGGTAAAAAGGAGAAAGAATGGACCGAGTTCAACTGGCCTGAAAGGTCCAATGTAGAAGACTTTGTGGGACTATTGGAGGAGATTGAAAATGGATTAGGCTTGGGCGAGGTGGCCGGCTGATATTGGTGATATTTATTAAATTATGTACAAAATGGATTTTTAGTATTACTGGGTGTATTCACACCAGCATTCTGTGGTTGTGCCATGCATGAGTTGTATGCCAACTAAATACCAAATCTATGATATATCGATGTCTCGGACCGATTACTATGTCAGCATTCCCACATTCACAACGGCAAAATGGCAAATGACATCCAGGAGTAAGTATTAATGCCTGTTTTGCAAGACAAGACTTTTCATTTTACGAATAAAACATACTGATACCCCATATGTAGATTTTTCAAGAGCGTTCCGCCCGTTACTCGGACAATGGTGTTGACCACCATTGTGCTGTTCTTGGGGGAGTTCCTGCAGCTGATTGATTTGGGGCTCCTGGTCAACTTCTGGCCGTATGTCTATGGTAAACTGGAAATATGGAGACCATTTACGGCATTTCTAGTGTCAACAGGAGATCCTGTGAAGAGGGCATTCGACGTTTTTGCATGTAAGTTGTGTGGAGCGGAGCACATTAGACATTGCTGGTCACTAACCCACCATCACCAGTATACACATATAGTAGGAAACTAGAGGAGGAAAAATTCGTGACTTCAACTGCAGAATATGTGTTCTATGTATCATTTATTTGCAGTGTAATACTGGTAGGTACATTGAAACGAAAAAAAAACTAAAAACGATCTGGCTTCTCCTGTTTCTGCATCGGCATCTCTACCTTCCCATAGATAGCTGAGCTTGGGTGATGGAGAAGATCATGCCTTGGGCTCGCTTTCTTGATTTGATACTTCGAGACTGTGCTCCCTTGGATCGTGAACCTTACGGTCTTATGGCACCTGGGACTTTAATTCCAGTCTGTCTCCCGTTGGGTTGTACAAACAAGTTTTTTGGCCCTTCAGATTGGTCTTCTAATGCCTACTAACTTTTCCCCACAGGGTGCCAATGTCCTGACCGGCGGAGTGGTCTATCTTTCACCGTTAACTCAGGCAATGGTCTACACATGGGTCCAGGACAATGTAGATAACATAGTCACCTTCTACTTTCTCAAGATGAAGGCTTGCTACCTTCCATTCCTCATGATCCTCATGTCTCTGCTGCTGGAGGGTACCCCCGGGGCACTGGTCACAGGATCTGGCTATGTTGCGGGCCATATGTATCTTTTCTGCGACTATGTATGGCCACTGCTAAATGGAGGCAAGCGATTGATCAGAACCCCTCGGATTTTGAAGCAGTGGATACCGGGGCGGCCAACTGCAGCCCATAATGCCCGCACATTTGGCACGGTGATTCCCCCGAGGGCAGCAGCCAACGGCTCAAGTTCAACATCCACTGGAAGCTCAAGCTCGACGTCGTTTGGGAGGTTCTCATCTAGTTTCCAAGGTAAAGGAAGGAGGCTCGGGGATTAACAGAGGCTTTTTTTTTCCTGAATGGATATGATCGACGCTTGCACCACGGAGAAAGCTAAAGCATTCGAATTGATAAAGTTGGATGGGTGTGCTGGGCCCCACAAACACCCCCGCCGATCCAAAATGCTACGATTATGCTCTAATTTCCATACTTCATATACTGTCAAATACATGATGATATTATTATTAACCATTTTCTAGTCGTACACGATAAACTGTTAACTATTCAAGTTTACTCGGCGTATTCGGGCCGCAGATCTGATCGTCTGGGAGAAACAAGAGGATGTAGTTGTGCTATAGCGAAAGTTAGTTTTGGGCTGTGAGTTTTTACTTTTACCGCACAAATAGCCTCCACTTTTCATGCGCAGTTCAGAAGGCTTAAGCTTACCCAGATATGTTATGGCCCACCTTAGGGGGGAGTTAGCATTCAGAAACAGAAATAGAAAAGCAACCCAAAGCAAAAAATCGTATACATACATGATATAACACATGGCCAGAGTCAGAATAACTGAAGACCGCCAAACCCTGAATCAGTCAGTATATCATTGTCTCTTCTTTCCGAGAGCTGAAAGCTGAAAGCTGTGCCGCTTGGTTTTTGTACCCACGTATTGTCAGTTTTTGGTGCAAACACCCAGGCTGCACCCCCAGCAGCCGACACAAGCAACAGAACAAATATTAAAGTCCAACTACGCAGTTAGTAAAAAGGATCGGTTCTATTAGACGGAACGGGCCAATGCTCCATTTCCCCTTTAGCATCTCCTCCGGGCCCGCTCATCCGCCGCCGGTCATTCGTTCCATACCCGCTCATTGTATCCAAAACGGTGTGTAGGCTGAAGTTAAAGAAGTCGAGGTGCAAAAGTCCCAGTTTGTCGTCCTTGCCTCACCCCTACCGTAATGGCTCTACCGCCAGAGCTGCTTCAATGGCTTTACAACGTCCTGAAGCCGGAATATTTGGATCCTAATAGGACCTATTCAGATGCAGCAAATGCACTGGCTGCTTATCCTTCTCTAAGACCCCGAACTGCTGTGTACACGGACGAAACTGGTCGCCCCGATCTGCTTCTGTGCCTATACGGCATCCTACCTACGCTTTTCAATGGCGCAATGTATCATATCCCCGTAGAAATATGGGTTCCGAAGCAATATCCTCAACAGATTGCCCCCACTATTTTTGTCAAGCCCACCGAGGATATGATCATTTCTCCGAGTAACTTTGTCGATACCAACGGCAAATGCTACCATCCTTATCTCACCTACTGGGCCGATCACCCCGAAAGCAACCTGAAAGAAGCCATCGGTATATTCATCGAAGTTTTTGGTCGATTGCCGCCTGTTTTTGCTCGTCCCAGGGACTTTGCTCCTCCTTCGTTCTCATCGTCAATAGGGGCCTCAGCCTATTCTCCCCACCAAGGTGATCATAGCATTGTCCAACCAACACCGATTGGTTTGGCAGACAGCCATTACAGAGGTGATTTGGCTGGTTCAGCGGCGTCTGGTGCTCCTCCAATTCCTCCAAAGCCAACACTTCCTCAGTACTCTACCCCACAGGCTGGATATTCTCAGAGCAGCTATGCCCAGAGTAGCAGTGCCTACGGACCACATATGCAGCAACCTGTCCCTTACGAACAGAACCCGCAAAACCATTATAATGAGCCGCCTGTTCAATATGAGCAGGGTCCGGTTCGTGGACTGGACAGGCGAGCTAGAGATCGCACGTCTATTATGGATATGGAAACCCCAGAATCTCCATCAAGCTCTGCTACACCACCCAAGCCTCCAAATCCCGAAAAAGCCCAAGCACTCGAGCATTTACATGTTGCACTTCAGTCTACCTTGAATGAGATTATCAGACCAGCTGTTGATATGGATCAATCGGCCCTTGAGCAGACATCTCATGCCTTAGACTGGGCAGAGAAATCAATCAAGAGAGAAACTGAAGTAGCAAGAACAATATCAGCAGACTGTGCAACCAATGAGCGCATTCTGCGTGAACGAATCGAATCTGCCGAAAAGGTCATTAGCGAGGCTCGAGTCAAGGAGATTCCTAACATTGATGAACTGCTCATTGCTGAAACCGTCGTCTACAATCAACTCTACAACATCATTGCATCTGATAGAGCTATCGATGACACGTTCTATATTCTAGATAAGGCAATGGATCAAGATCGCATTGAGCTGAGCGCCTACATGAAACATACGAGGGCACTTGCACGGGAACAATTTATGAAGAGGGCTTTGGTTGGCAAGATATCGGCTCGTATAGGAGTCGTTTAGCGGCCCAACCAGACCAGTGTTTATTCAAATTTGGATACGATGTATATGATGCACAGTGTATATTTACGCTTTTATGTTTAACAATGTATTTTAATTTATTATATATATGAACTTTTGTTATTGTAGTGGTTTTCTATATAGACTTCTTCCGTCAGCTTTGGTGTAACGGCCCAGCTTACCCTCTTGAGCACTGAAATTTTTTAGACTCTCCATCTCGAATATTTTTTTTTCACCATATATTCAACAATGAGCGGAGAGGTTTCTATGCAGGAGGCCACTGAATATTCAATCAAGCCTGAAAGCAGTGGATCTTCAAATGATACTAGCACATGGCCTTTGCTTTTGAAGAACTATGACAAACTGCTCATCCGATCTGGGCACTATACCCCCATACCTCAGGGCTGCTCTCCGTTGAAGAGAGACCTGCAGAGCTACATTTCTTCCGGTGTTATTAACCTGGATAAGCCCAGTAACCCCAGTTCCCACGAGGTTGTCGCCTGGGTCAAGCGAATTCTGCGTGTCGAGAAAACTGGTCACTCCGGCACCTTGGATCCTAAGGTTACCGGCTGTCTGATTGTGTGCATTGATCGAGCTACTCGACTGGTTAAATCACAGCAGGGTGCAGGTAAGGAGTACGTTTGCATTGTTAGACTGCATGATGCTTTGAAGGATGAGAAAGACTTGGGTCGATCTATTGAGAATCTTACTGGTGCATTGTTCCAGCGACCTCCCTTGATTTCTGCCGTCAAGCGACAGCTTCGAGTACGAACAATTTATGAGTCCAACCTGTTGGAATTCGACAACGACCGACACCTTGGTGTCTTCTGGGCTTCTTGTGAAGCCGGTACCTATATGCGAACTCTGTGTGTTCACCTTGGTATGCTTTTGGGTGTTGGTGGACACATGCAGGAACTCCGACGAGTTCGATCCGGTGCCCTCAGCGAGCAGGATGGCATGGTTACTTTGCACGATATTCTTGATGCCCAGTGGTTGTATGATAACACCAAGGATGAATCTTATTTGCGACGATGCATTCGACCCCTTGAGTCTTTGCTCCTCGGATACAAGCGAATTGTCGTCAAGGACTCTGCTGTCAACTCAGTGTGCTATGGTGCCAAGCTCATGATCCCCGGTCTTCTCAGATACGAAGAGGGCATTGAGCTCAATGACGAGGTTGTCCTTATTACCACCAAGGGTGAAGCTATTGCTCTTGGTTTTGCCCAGATGTCTACTGTCGACTTGTCTAGCTGTGATCATGGTGTCGTTGCCAAGATCAAGCGATGCATTATGGAGAGAGACACTTATCCTCGACGATGGGGTTTGGGCCCTGTTGCACAGCAGAAGAAGAAGCTAAAGACTAGTGGCAAGCTTGACAAGTATGGCCGGGTCAATGAAAGCACTCCCGACTCATGGAAGTCTTCTTATGTTGATCTGCAGCGAGATGACCAGGCTGACTCTTCTACAACTTCTGCACCTGCTTCTGCACCTGCTACACCCGCAAAGCCCCTAATCGAAGAGGTGAAGGCTGAAGAGACTCCTGATGCCGATAAGAAGGAGAAGAAGGAAAAGAAGGAGAAGAAGGAGAAGAAAGAAAAGAAGGAAAAGAAGGAAAAGAAGAGAAAGGCTGATGATGAGGAGGACACCAAGGAGAAGAAGAAGAAGAAATCCAAGAAGGACGAGTAGATCACTTAATGGTGGAGCTTATGTTTGAAAATAACTTATTGTTTTGTATTGATTAGCTTTTACATGTGTATGTATGTATAATGTATCCAATGTTGTTTGAATAAGAGATATAGACTGTTGGGCATTTGAATCGTTATTAAATTAATAAATATATGCTATAAGGTATTTACAAGTTCAGGATCTAGACGTGCGTTGTTCAAAAGTTGTCTTGGATGGCTTTTTTCTGGGCCGGTGTGAGTTGACTAGGGAATTCAACCTCCACAGTTATAATCAGATTACCTCTTTCGCCGGGCTTCTTTGAAATAGGCATACCGTGTGAAGGATATTCAATGACATGACCAGGAGAGATTGGTCGAGTGAATTCCACCTTAAGCTTTTTGCCGTCAATTGTTTCTATGATTCGGGAAAATCCACAGAGGGCTTCCTTAAGAGACAGCTTCAGCTTGGTCCTCAAGTTGTTGCCATCACGAGTAAATCTGGGATGGGTCTTCTCTTCAATAACGAAGATGACGTCCTGGGCAGATCCATCGGGGAGCCGGTCACCTTCATTGGGGTAGGTAATCTTGGTTCCTGCTTTCCATCCAGGTTTGATCTGAATGCTGAGTAGCTTCTCTTCCTGTCTACCTCCAGGGCCCTTTCTCTTGATTTTCATCTTCTTGGTAGCACCCGAAGCCAAATCTTCAAGTGAAACTGGCAATTTCAATGTGACTGACTGTTTCTCAGGCGGAGAAGCCGATCTTCCGGGGAAACCACCGCCAGGGAAGCCTCCCGCTGAAGATCTTCCTCTTCGTCCTCCTCCATTCAGCATTGAGAAAATATCATCATCTTCTCCTCCATCCATTCCACCAGATTCACTGAAATGTCTAAAGATATTGAAAGCATCGCCATTGGAGAATGGAGTATATCCACCGCCAGGGCCTCCGCCAGATGAGAAATGGAATGTCTGAGCCCCACCTCCACCTCCAGGCATTCCACCAAATGAAAATCCACCTTGGCCCTGACCAGCACCAGGAAATCCACCAGGGAAACCACCAGGATATCCGGCGCCATCTTCACCACCGGGTCCGCCGGCACCAGGTTCGGGCATCACACCACCACGTCTGGCAGCATCCAGACCGTACGAGTCATAGAGTTGTCGTTTATCAGAGTTGGACAAGATATCAAATGCCTCTGATATTTCTTTGAATTTCTCGGTGTCTCCAGTGGGTTTGTCTGGGTGGTACTTGAGAGCCGATTTTCTGTAGCCCTTCTTTATGTCTGCATCATTAGCGTCAGGCTTGACGCCGAGCAGATCATATAGCTTAGTTTCTTTGACCATAATTTATGTTATGATTATTAGTTGTGAGAGATCAATTGATGTTATCAATCAAGAACAAATTGACAATAATGAAAGGTTAGTACCAGTATGGTAGAACGGTTGATTTTTCGCAGCAAACTACTCCCTATATATTGTGGGGGATGGCAGCTATCTCGAGCCATCAAGAAAGTTCGAGAAGGGTAAATAGAGTGCTGAGGTAAGCAACACTCCAAGTGATTACAAATTAGTCCTCACCCAGACGACATTGAAGCCCACCCAACCATCCCAGATATCGTCGGGAAGTGTTCAACTTGGAGGGATACCTAGAGAGCACCTAGTTGGCACAATCACAGTATACCCATGGCTTCGCCTTCATTGGGAGATGAATCCGACATGTCGGTGATTCTGGCATCGTCAGGATACGATCAGACGGTGAAATTCTGGGAAGCGCTCAGCGGGATATGCTCTAGGACTATTAATCATGGAGACGGGCAGGTGAATAGAATGGCAATTACGCCGGATAAGAAATATCTGGCGTGTGCTGGAGCACATAGCATCAGGCTGTACGACATCAAGTCATCGAATCCGAACCCCACCATGACATTTGAAGGCCATACAGGCAATGTCACAGCGTTGGCTATTCAAGCAGAAGGAAAATGGATGGCCACATCGTCGGAGGACGGCACAGTCAAGGTGTGGGATTTACGAGCGCCCACAGTGCAAAGGAACTATAAGCATAGATGCCCTGTCAATGATGTGGTTATACACCCAAACCAAGGTGAACTCATCGCATGTGATGCCGAAGGTAACGTTAGAGTCTGGGATCTAGGAGAAAATGCATGCACACATCGTCTGATACCCGAGGAAGATGTATCGGTGGGATCTGTATCCGTGGCAAGTGATGGAACCTTGTTGGTTGCTGGTAATAAGACTGGCAACACATATGTATGGAAGATGCGAAATTTCAAGGACGAGACATCACTAGTACCAGTTACAAGATTCAAAAGCCATTCTACGTATATAACAAAGGTTCTCCTTTCGCCAGATGTCAAACACCTGGCTACATGCTCTGCGGATCATACGGCAAGAATCTGGTCAGTGGACAATGGGTTCAACATGGAAACAGAGCTACAGGATCACCAGAGATGGGTCTGGGATTGTGCATTTTCAGCCGACAGTGCATACCTGGTGACAGCCAGTTCAGATCACTATGTTCGACTTTGGGAGCTGGCATCGGGGCAGATTATCAGGCAGTACAATGGACACCATAAGGGTGTGATTAGTGTGGCATTGAACGATGTTTGAAAGCTGACTGCACAAAGGGCAATGAGTAGTATGTATCCATGTATATATATATATCAAACAACTGAGTGTATAGAGAGAATCTGTGGTATATATGTATGGTATATATATATATACCATCGAAATATTTTGCTATCAAGCACGTGGTTAGAAAGTACGGCAGTTTCAGGGTGGTTTGGTAAAAACTTATTGCTGGGGTGCAATCAATAAGGTATTCCTCCAGACGGAGACAGTAGCCGTTTGGTAGGGTATGCGTAACACAGCCGGATGTTGACTGATTACCTGAATAGCCTTGTCTTGAGCTGAGCTGTGAGCGCCCCAGCCCAAGATGGACGCAGATTACGTGGGGGATCTTCCTCGATATTCATTGGGTACGTCAGGGCGAGAACTGGATCTTGCAAAAAAAGATAGAAAGAACCACCAAGATATGTCCAGATACCAGCTCAGCACTCTGATTTCTATATAATTAGACTATAATCACTCAGGTCCGTGTATTGCCATAGCCATTCCATCCATCATTGACATGATGCGATTGGGTCCTGCAGTTGCCTCAAGCACCGTGGCTCTGAAACCCTAAAGCTAGATAAAAATAGAACAGCCCGGCGGGCAGATTGCGCCATGTATCTTTGTACTTTTTTGAAGTTTCCAGGTGTAAACTCGGAAAGAATAAGGCCAGGACTGGATCAGGCTGTTAACCTGCATAGATTATAAAATAATTTCGGCCCGGCTGCTGAATCTCGTTAGTCGTTGCACCTACCGCCCTTCATTTTCGAGCTCCTTCGTAAGGGGTTCGAGGCGAACACGGAGGGCGCCCTGAATTTATCCATGCCCCTTTTGGGGGCTCAGCACAACACCAAACCAAATTTTGCCCATCGGGTTGGACGGTTTAGGAAGTATATATATACCACCCAGGGGGTCTCACGGCTTTTGCAAAATTTCTCTCTTGTTCCATCCTTCAAACTACACCTATTGTACATTAATTTGGAAAATTGAAAATTGAAAATCGTTTACAATGCAGTACTTGACTCTTGCTTCCATCATCTCTATGGCTACTTATGCTTTGGCTGCCAACCCAAATGCATTCACTGCTCCTACCGATACTGACGTTTTGTACGCTGGCTCGGACTTCATTCTTGAATGGAATAACACCGATGGTGGTGACAGCGTTGACTTGCTCTTGGTGTCTGGTTCCTCGACCGATCTCACTACTGTTTTGACTATTGCCAAGTCCCTTTCCAACGAGGGTGCTGTTCGATGGTCTGTTCCTTCCTCGGTGAGCTCGGGCAATTACTCTATTGAAATCATTGACGAAGATGACACCACTGTTATCAACTACTCTTCTTCTTTCGAGATCATCAATAATGTCACTTCTAGCAGTGTTTCCTCATCTGCGTCTGCTTCTGCTACTGCTTCTAACTCCTCTGTGGAGTCTGCTGTGCTAGCTGCCTCGACCACTGCTAGTTCCAACTCATCTGCCACTGTACTTCCTGCTGGTGTCAATTCCACCACCACTGGTGGTGGCAACCTTTCTACTGGAGCTGTCGCCTCCGATGCTAGCTCTACCGGTAAGAGCTCCGCTACAGGCTCTGCTGCTAGATCGGGATCTTCTGCTTCTGCCTCAGCTTCGGCTTCTTCCAGTGCCGGTGCTGCTGCTACTGGGCTTGGATCCGTTCTCCTCGGCGCTGGCCTCGGAGCTGCAGCTCTCTTTGCCTTGTAAGGCGTTGAAACTCTGCGGTTGACTAGATGAAGCCGTGGTGGAATATACTGATAAATCGGTTTGAAAAAAAAGAGATACGGATGACGACGACCTGGAGAAATAAATCTTCAATAAAAGGAACAATTAATTTATCTTCTTCTATTTATATAATCTTATACAACAATATGTAGTGAATGACATTGGATTGCGAAGGAATTTTGAATCAATTGGCTACTGGCTAGATCTGGATCGAGTAACTGACCCAAATAGGCTCCGAGTACATAGGGGAGCAGCTCGCGCGGCGCAGGCCGGGTGTCAGTGAGCCAGCCAAAAGGTGGTGGTGTATGTACGGTATAGCAATAGAATATCTTACGTATGTGAAAAAAAACACCTCGCACCGTAGTTATCTGGCTCGATGAATTCTAAGTCTCCGATCTGGACTAAGCAGGATAGGTGCTTGCTTTTCTTAGCCAAATTGGGGGTAATCTGGTTAGTTGGGTTGAGACGAGACTTTAGGTGGGCCCCGAAGATAATTAGGAGTTGGCAGGTACTATGGAAACAAGCAAGACCTTTTCTACCAAACACCAATGCATGAAAGTCTGGTTGGCATGGCATGCGAATGGTCTTCCCCGCCAAAACTTCGTCCCAGCATGTATGCCTCCACCTGAAGATCAACGAATATTGGGGCGCCGCTATCTCATATATTATATCTACGGTTGTTATCGCCTAAGGTTCAGACTTTTTTTCGGAACCCACGCGGCTGCAGCAACAACATACGACAATCAGAGGAGCTGCTATAACAGGAAACTGCGCCGATCACACGGTTGCTGTTACTGCGAAGCTTGTATTCCGGTAATTTCCCCATGCTCTCAGATAGCTTTATGTAGACTCTGCTGAACGTGTCTGAATCACAATGGTGCGGTCCGATTGTGGATCCCGCGGATTCCCCTCACCACCGGAGACTGTAGCGAAATCCAGCTAAAAAAATACGTAGAAACTCTCCTCCGGTATCAATTGAATCCCTCAGAAACAATCCAGTCATTTCCCCCGTCTGTTCTCTTCACAAAAGCGCTGCCAAACGGCGTCCGTCGATGCGGTTCTGGCACCCTATATTTTTCACCAATACCCAATCCAACACCCCGTCGAAATTTTTCCTCACCTCCCTCCTCCATCAGCGTCTACTGCACAAGTAATTCCGACAAACAGGGCTAGGAAGTTCTGTAATCTAGTAGTTTCTAAACCAGTGACTGTCTGAGACTGTTTCCACCCACTCTCAGTACTCAGTTTGTCTTTGTTGCGTTGCTGGCCAGCCTACTTGTGCTCTCAACCCAAACGCTTGGAATACCTCGCTCGCACTTTGCAACCTCCAGCACTTGGCTCGACTGACCGCACCTGCTTTTTGGCAAAAAGTCTCCTGGTTTTTCTGCAAGTGCGCCCTCTCTATCTATTCTTCTAGTCCTAACGTGGTATTCTGACTGGGTATATTCTGCCGTTCAGTACCTTGTTATTTTTGACTGCCTTTTTCCCATCGCCTCGATCCCCGTTATCAGGTCTGGTTCCAAGGCTATAAAAAACAACTTGTCCTCCAACAGCCCACGTCCGTCGTACCAAGTCTGCAATCCTGGATTCCTTCACTGCTACGACCGAACAAGTCCATTCGCACATGGCGCCGAATGACACAATAGCCACTGCCGCTATGCCTCTACCAGAGAATTTAGACCTCCAGTCCCGAGGTGCTGCTGCTGACTCGATGCAAAACACAAACGGTGCTCCTTCTCGAAAGCGTGAATCGAATACCGATGCGGTTCCCAATCATACTGGCAAGTCAAGTGGTGCTAATGCTGCAACCAATATAGCTGCCAATGATGGCCCTGACAAAGATTTGGTTGAAGCTGCTGTTGAGCTTGCTAACTCCGTCGAAAGCAACCAATCCTCCGGCACAACCAGAAGAACCTCGGCCGGCGCCACGCAAGGGGCTTCAACCAGGCCCTCTTTGCAGTCGCAATCTCTGTCAAATGGCCAAAAAAGAGATGTTTCAGGTGCTGATGCTAAGATTTTATCTTCCAATCGCGGCTCTTCCCCCTCACGCCCACAGGTTCCAATTGATCCAGAACTTGGCAAAAATGGCTTTTTGACGGGAAAGAGACAGGGAGAAAACGATTCAAAAGGATATGGCTCTGTTATCGTTCAGAGTATCACCAAGGACGATCACACATCTGTACAATTCGGTCGACTCTCGCAGCACCACAATAATCATCACCAATCTAATAATACCAGAAGCAATGCTTTCGCGGATACTTTTCCTTATAATGCACATCATGACCCCCTGGCCGCCGCCGACCACGCTGTTCGCACTCTTGTTGGTGCTAACAACGCCCATGCTACAAATCATCCGTTGAGCCTTCCTCAGGACTCTGCTGATACCAGCACTCCAGTTCATCATTACCCAGGTATGATGCAGACGGGAAATTTTATTGGTGATAGCTCTCCACGCCCCAGAGATTTCTCTCAGCAAGCAGACAGTAGCTCTATGCTCTTAGACAAGGATATCTCTAGTCTCTCTAATGGCACAGCCTCCTCTTCGAGCCTGGGCAAGAAACGAAAGGCAGGTGCTTTGAATGAATTCAGTGATGAAGATTTGAGCATGCCATTGGAGGATCTGGCTGATAGAGTGAGAGATCAGGAGTCTGGCAACTCCACCTCTTCTGTTGCCGAGAAGAATCGACAGCTTTTTGGCTTGGCCTGGCTACAAAAATACTGCCAACTAGCTCCTGAGGCAAATGTTCCCAGAAACAGAATATATGCTCGATATGTTTCCCTATGCTCAGGATACAACTTGAGACCTCTGAACCCGGCTTCCTTTGGTAAGCTCGTTAGGACGAAGTTCCCTCAGATCCGAACGCGAAGATTGGGTATCCGTGGTCAATCCAAGTATCATTATTGTGGCGTAAGCTTGGTGGATGAATTGAATCAACCTAGCGGAGATACGCCAGTTGGAACTCCAGGCCGTTACTCTGCTGACACGCCCGACTCGTTTGTGTCTCTCCGACCTCAGTTAATGAACACATCTGCTGATTACAGTGCTCTCACGAACTCGCCTTATACCCCTAGCAATGGTGGTGCGCACAGCATTTCGATAGTTGGGCGTGAAAGTCCTAGCTCCGTTGCGGGTGACGATTCTAATCGTCTTGGAACTCCCTCAAGCACCAGTAAGTTGGAATTTATGCACGATATCTCATTGATGGACGGCCTTAATGTGCCTCTTGCTGGTACTGGAGGTGAATTTCCCATTCCAAGTTTAGAGCCTTATTTGCCTGCCAATTATCAGGCCAACCCAGATGATGTTGCTACATTAAGTGCCCTGTACAAGAGTTATTGCCAATCGCTGATGGAATATCTGCGATTCATGCAGTTTGGAAAACTGTTCAAAACCATTCAAACATTTATTGGAGGTTTGACTACCCCTGTCCAGCGATTGCTGAGCCAAGAATCCGTCACACGTTGGGTCGCCAGAATTGATTGGCTTCTGTACAAAGAAATGATCTATCTACTGAATCGACTTATCTTTGATGAAATACCGCACAAGGTTTCGCAACAGCTGCGAACTTTGGCTCAGAGCTTACCTGCTAGAATTAAGGATTCGCTGACGAGTAACAATATGCCGCAGTATCTCATTGATCAGAAGCTGATTTCGGCGCAAGCCTTTGTTTCTGTGGTTGATCGTATGCTCAGAGCTAATGATGCTGGAATTCATGCTGGTCGTATTTTGGGTAATATCAATGAAGTGGACAAGATGAAGAAAGACTGGGCGGATTATGTCAATGGACAGGCAATTGCTGAACGGGAAGCACCCTGTGAAATCTCACGAGTGGCAAAGATTCTGGATGAAGAAATCCCAGGCTTACTATCTGTGCTGCCTAATTCAGGCACTTCGTCTGCTATTAGGCCATCGGCTAGTACACCACGGCATCAGAGTTCCTCGGTACCGAGTACTTCCGGAACCAAAACCGGCGATGCACTGCTGGAAAATGACATATATATAGAATTTAAGGGGACTGAGGAGGAAGAGCCTTCTGCTTCGAGCAAAACGAGTGGAGACCAAAATGGTAATAAGATATCGACCGGAGCAGAAGCAGATAAAAGCGACAGCCCCTCCGATGTTGGCACTGGACGACAACTGGATATGACGGGATATGAATACCCTACAGAATTATTACGCTGGGCTGAATATCTTTCGGGGCTGCCCGGAACTTTCCCTTCAATTCCTCCCCGTGTATTTTTGTTTTGCGTCAGCGCTGTACTTACATGTGCCCTGCGAGATATCAGTGTAAACGGAGGTGAAGGGTTTGGTGCTTGGTGGGTAGTGCGAATGTGGATAGATGAATGGCTAGGCTGGAGAGCTGAAATGGGCGGGTTCTTGGCCCGTCCTGATCGGGATGTCAGCAGTATTGGATCGGAGCAAGTAACAGGAAAGGTGGACCTGTTCATCAACGGAGCTGATGTTCTGAATTTTCGGCTTTTTTTCCCCAATGCTGGAGCCCAGCAGCCCTCTGCCCCGCACGCTGGTGAAGCGTCAAGACAAGCACAGGATGATCAGGAGTAGATTATACAGCGCAGCATTCTTTCAAGATGCTTTGAGGATGGTATAATATAATATTAGTGAAAATGAATTATTTATTAATTATCTGTAGTATACAACTTCTCTGCATTAGAGACTTAGGAAAGCTAAACGTGCCATGACAGTGTGCGGCTTTGGGATCACAGCCGTGTTTGAAAAACCGCAGTCACACATAACCTTTTTCAGAAGCCCTAACCAAACACCCACTCAAATTAATATTTCGCACTGCACCCGGGACTTTTCAACTCTACACCAACATCAACCATGGCTGCTAAGACTACTGTCCCCGCCCACACTGAGGTTTTCCCTCCCGAGACTCTCTTGAAGAAGAGAAAGAACACCCAGGAGCTTGCTGCCAAGAAGAAGGAGGAAGCTGAGGCCAAGAAGAAGGCTTCCAAGGAGAAGCGTCAGGTCATCTTCCAGCGAGCTGAGAAGTACGTTAAGGAGTACCGAGACTCTGAGCGTGAGCAGGTTCGACTCCGACGACTTGCCAAGGCTGAGGGCAACTTGTATGTCCCTGCCGAGAACAAGCTTGTTTTCGCTATCCGAATCAAGGGTATCTCCAAGACCTCCCCCAAGGTTCGAAAGGCCCTCCAGTTGTTGCGACTCCACCAGATCAACAATGCCGTTTTCATCAAGTTGACCAAGGCCACCCTTGAGTTGTTGCGAATCGTCGAGCCCTACGTTGCTTACGGTTACCCCAACTTGGCTTCCGTTCGACAGCTTGTCTACAAGCGAGGATACGGTAAGGTCAACAAGCAGCGAATTGCTCTGTCTGACAATGCCATTATTGAAGAGAACCTTGGACAGTTCGGTATCATCTGCATCGAAGATTTGATCCACGAAATTTACACTGTCGGACCTCACTTCAAGCAGGCCTCCAACTTCTTGTGGCCCTTCAAGCTCTCCAATCCTTCTGGTGGATGGGGTGTGCCTCGAAAGTTCAAGCACTTCATTGAGGGTGGTTCTCTTGGTAACCGAGAGGAGCACATCAACGACTTGATCAAGGCCCAGAACTAAGCATACTAGATACTTCTTTAGTAGTAGTTATGTGTTACAAATTAATGAATAAAAGTTTTGTTTATAATCTATCTGTATAGCTGTTTGAAGCTGCATAGTGCGGAGTATCCCGATTTAGGAACTCCGCTGACTTCAAGTAGAATGACCAGGTCGGAGACTAACTCGTTTTCTATATAAACTACTGCACTAAGTGGAGTCCATGATGAGCGCGAGATACCTACCGCTTGTTTTACGACGCCATAGCAACGAAAAGTACCATATCTTTGAGAAGTCGGCATATTCGGTCTCCAGTATAGTTTAGCATAATGCTGAGAGAAGAAGCTATGCGGTGTTGATCGCACACTATGATACCTGCTGTGAAAGGACATGCTATGCTGCTCTAACTAAGCTACATTTCAATAGTCAATGTATCAAACTACTCTCAATTTGAGTTCTGACCTAGACGAATTATATATTATGCTTAGTTTACCTTTAAGTTTGCCAGCCCCACCGTATCAGAGGAAGCTTCGGAGGATTCGGTGCGTTCGCTCCCCACATCTCATTGCCGCACAGGAAATGCCCACTTGCCTCGGCTTGATCTTGTAATTATATAAACCAGTTTCCAACATCAGACAAGACACCCGCATTATTAATATACTAAGATGACTACTCTTATTTCATTTCCTATCGGAACCGACCCGCTTCTGACTGTTGAAGACAAAGACACCTTCTACTTGATTACGATTAACAATCCCCCCGACAACAGGCTTACCCCAGTTTTTCTCACTGCATATGGAGACGCTTTGGTCTGGCTCAAGATCAATAAAAAGAGTGCTCCCAAGCCTCTGATTACTACTTCCGCTATTGAGAAATTCTTTTCCAACGGCTTGGACCTTTCACTGGTACCCAGTACCAAGGACTTCTTCGATGATTATCTCTTCCGAGTGTATCGCATCCTCCTTCAGTTTCCCTGGCCAACAATTGCTCTTATCAACGGCCATGGTTTTGCAGGCGGATTTCTGCTTGCTGCTTACCATGATTATCGTATTATGAATCCTTCAAAGGGATTCTTATGCATGAATGAGCTCCTTTTCGGAGCCAATCTTCCCACGCCGATGCTCACCATATTTAAGACCAAGTATGGAGCAGCCAGAACGCAGGAAATCTTCCTTACTGCAAAGAGATACACCTCTGTTGAGGCTCTTAAATTTGGCATGATTGATGCTGTCGGTGGTTTGGCTGAAGCTGGAGCCCTTGCAGCTAAGGTAGCTCCCTTCGCTAAATCCCCTGTATATGGCTCCATTCGAGCAGACATATATAGAAACGTCCTTGAAGATGCTCAGTCACATCTTCAGAATGAAGGTTCTTTTAGTCGAGTGCAGCATGATAATGAGCTGGTCTCCCAGGCAGAATACGCTAGAATCGAAGCGCAGATCAACAAGGCTAAGCTCTGAGTACCGTAACCGGCATCTTACTGTGAGATGATTAGTTTAAATAAAATGTTTTGCAGTTTATTATAATAATAAGTTGTCTAAAATAAATAATAAATAGATGGGTCTAATAAGCCACATCTACCTATAAGTTCTGATTCTATCAGGAGGATGTAGATCCTCGACGGCTCTCGCTTTCCAAACTGCGACTTCGAGCCAAATCTGCAGAGGTCCATGAACCTCGTGATGGTCGTTCGACTACCTCATCCATTCCATCATTAAGCAATACCGGTGGGATTAATGGGCTGTGAGTGACAGGCCGGATAGCAGGTGGTGAGGTGGACTGATGATAGATAATCTCGTCTAAAGCTCGAGTAAGTCGCAGTAGCGAGACTTTATCAGCTAGTTCATTAGGTACCACCGTGGTAGGTACATCTAACCCAGCAGAAGACGACCTGCCAAGTCCAGATGGCGAAGAAGCACGAGAAGATCGAGAAGATGTAGCAAGTGATCCCCGCCATCCATGAAGCTTTCTGAGCCGTTCACTAGCTTCATCAACATTCATGACACCTTCAATCAGCTCAATGGCCTGTTGGAGGTCCTCTTCGGTGACAGGAGTAATATTGTAAGCACAATTCTCTTCCACAGAGAGCAACTTGTCTTCGCCCTGTTTTGTAACCCAATCATCCTCTCGAATTTGCTGCATAGTGATTCGCTTACTTGGGTCTTTCTGGAGAATGCAGCAGAGCAAATGCCTGAGCTCATCTGATGCATCATCGGGAAAACTGAGTTCGTCTTCTAATACTTTGGTACACAGATCAGAGATATTATCCGCAGTGAAGGGTAAAAATCCGAATCGAACGTAATAAAGTACCACTCCCATTGACCAAATATCGGTGGCTCTTCCAGAGATACTAGTAGCATTTGGCAACATGTTAACCGATTCATCGCTACCAGTACGTCTATGGCGACGAGGATCCTTCTTCACCATCAGCTCAACAAGCTCAGGAGCCATGTAGGCCGGAGAACCCGCATGGTTGGTCAAGTACAAATCATTGGTCTGAGCTCTATCAAACATTTCAGATACTCCAAAGTCGACAATTTTGACAACGTCATCGTCACTGACCAGCACGTTTTCAGGCTTGATGTCTCTATGAACAATGCCTTGAGAATGTAGATACTCGATTCCCAGTATCATATCCCTGAAAAATAAGCGGCATTCATTATCAGTATAAGCAGAGCGGGAAAACAGTTTTCCATCCGTAGGGCCCCCTGGCTGCATGTCAGTCGTAGCAATTACACCCTTGCTACACCATTCCAGTATCATGTATAGGTTATCGCCGTATGGGTCATCTAAGACTTCTATTAGGCTGACGATATTGGGGTGATCTAGTTTTTTCATGATGGCGACTTCTCGGCGGATCAAATCTATAGGGGAGGAGTTTTGCGTCCACTCCTGTTCAAAATCACTGCCTTTTTTATTCCGTCCTCCGCGCATGATTTTCCTTTTATGCAAGAATTCGGTTCTCCTGATTTTTCTCAGCTTGGATTTGGAGAATTTCTTGATGGCATATTTGATTTGTGTCTGGCGGTCCACCGCAACGTGAACGGACGAGAGTGATCCCTGCCCGATTACATCAAAAACCTCATACTGGTTTATAACCGTTCGACCCGAGGCCGATTCCTGGTACAAATTAGCATTCAGGGTCTCTTTGATCTCTCTGGGAGAATCATTCGGGATCCGGAAATGCTGTCTGGTTGGGGATAGAGTAGATATGGTAGGCAGAGACTGGTACCTCAGCATCCCTGGCCGTATGGGAGGATGCAAAGACGCCGTTACTGGGGGATGTGTAGGGGAGGGAGCCGCCACAGTCTTTGTGGTAGAATTGGAGGAAGAGGAGACTCCTCTCTCCAGTTTAGGGGGACTGGGAGCCAGATTCGGCAAGCTAGAATTAGACCCCGCAGAAGAAGAAGAAGAGATGGAAGAAGTCATTGTAGAAGCACTTGAAATCGAAGACAAACTCTGAGTATCTGGAGAGCTCTGCTGGGGGTCCCGAAGAGGACTAGATGCAGATGTATGGGTATTTGACTGCTGATTTATGCCTTGCTCAGCACTGGTTTCTGGTGAGAGGGGGGAATCTTCAGAGTCATAAACAAGCTCCTTTGAAAGCTTCGATGGATTATGCGTAGCTAGAAGCTGCTTAGCGACAGGCATTATGCTATTTTGATGAGCAAGAGTGCAGAAGATTTGCAACCTAGAGGCGCCGGTTATATGCTAGCAACTCTGGTAAAATGAGGAGTGTGCGCTGGCGGGGGGGGCAGAAGATGAAGTAAACGAAAAGTGGGATATTCCAGCAAGATCAGGTTCACAAAGCCAAGGCCAGCAGTGGCACTGTCCTGTGAGATGTGTCTGGAACGATGGCGGGCGGGTATTTGGCGACCGCGAGGACGACGTGGGTGTTTGAATGTTGGTGCTAATAGGGAAGGGTTGGAAGGTTTCAACGGCCCAGCAACACCACCGGCTAGCTAAGTCAGATGACCAGGGTTTGATTACACTCCGGTTGTAATATCCGAGAAAAAAGGTTGGCAAGACTGAACTGAATGGGAAAAACCAAACGTTGACACAACTAAGATGTCTGCTTTTTCAGCCAGATAAAACCTAGTTCTGTTGGCTGTCTCGGATTTACAATAGATTGGTTTTAAGTATTGGCCAAGCAGATGCTGAGCCGGAAAAATATATATGAGACGGCTCAAACGGCTATGCAGTCAGTCTAAAATATAACCGTCCCCACCTCTGTGACAGCTGGGTGAAGAACGTCGGGCTACTATTTCACTTCGTCCTGTTGTCTGGTCTAACAATGTAAATGGCAACAAACCACAAAGTCAAAGCCAAGTAATTATTGACTTATTGATCCAACTCCGCATTTGTGCGTTGTCGGGGAAGCACTCATTGTTAAACTTAATTTGCGGTGAAGATGCGGCTCGGCTTCGTTCTGCAGGACCACCGAACAGGCGAGAAAGTGGAGATTCAGCACCGGTTGGCTGGGAAAATTTGCAAAAGCTGAACAAACACTGGCCAGAGCAGCTCTTGTGTTCCCCAGCCTTTAGGGAGCAGATAACAGCTTGCATATGCGTCCTAATGTCGTACTGATTGATATGCAGGGATATTTTTGCCTATGTATGTTGTCTCACATGACCGACCGGCCAGCTGTGGACGTGAGTGGCCCAAATAGGCATATTTTCATAGATATGCAGATAAAATTGCAAACTCGCTAAAAATGCCCGAATTACCGCTGCATACTGGGAAAAGGTCCAAAAGAATACATTAGGCAGCCTTTAGTAGCTCCAGGGTAAAATCCCCGCTTGTTTCCCTCATGGTGTTTGGAGGTGCATTTTTTGCCTTATCGAACCTAGACAAGCACCTTCCCAATCGGGTAATACGCCTATATCCCGTTATAGTGTGTGATGAGAGAGTAAAACTTCTGATCTGCGACCCGACGATTCGTATATATATAAAGCCGATAAGATTGCCTAGTTTCTTTCTCCACACAACGTTAGATAGTGAGATTAAAAGTAGTACCTTTTCTCCCTCACTAGACGTCAACACTACTGCCCACTATGGTCTGTCTCTCGGGTCATACTTTCCATGTCAACTCTCAGCAGAAGAATCTGAAATGGTCAAATGCTACAAAGCCGGTTCTGCATGTGGACCCCGGTAGCACTATTGAGTTCGACACTATTGAGAGTAGTAACGAGCAGCTCAGCCGACAGTCCACTGTCGAAGACCTTATTAAGTCTGATTTGGAGCAGCTTGATCCCATTTTCGGTCCCGTCTATATCAACGGTGCCGAGCCCGGTGATGTGCTAGAAGTCACCTTTGACGACCTCGTGGTTGCCGACTGGGGCTGGACTGCCGTATTCCCACAGTATGGTCTCCTTACTGATGAATTCACCGACTGGAACCTTACTCTGTGGGATCTTCCTAAGGGAGCCAAGAAGGCTGTGTTTAAGCCCGGCATCGAGGTACCCATTAAACCGTTCCTGGGAATTGTCGGTGTAGCCCCCGAGGAACCTGGCGAGTTCTCAACTATTCCTCCTTATATTACTGGAGGTAACATTGACACCAGACAGGTTACCAAGGGTTCTACCTTGTATCTTCCCGTCAAGGTCGCAGGTGCCTTGTTTTCCTGCGGTGATGGACATGCCGCTCAGGGCGATGGAGAAGTCGGTGGTTGTGCTCTGGAATGTTCCCTCAAGGCCACTATTACTCTGAATCTTATCAAGAAGCCTGACTGGCTCACTGTTCCTCATTTGTATGTTCCTCCTTCTACTGAGGAACCAGAAGTCGATAAGGGAACTTACTACTGCTTGGGTGTTCACCATGATCTGTACGAAGCATCCCGAATGGCTCTACGAGACCTCATCACCTGGCTGGCTAAGGAGAAGGGACTTTCTCGGCAAGATGCTTATACTCTGTGCTCCGTTGCAGCCGATCTGAAGATCGCCGAAATCGTTGATCTTCCTAACCACGTTGTGTCTTGCGGCATTCCCCTGAGTATTTTCACCGATTAGGACCTCATTATCCGATAGTTTTATTCATCTACGGCTTGTAAACTCTATATACATTATCTCTGCAACAATAGCATATACATGTTCCTCGATTCTATAATATATATGTCATATTGCATCACTGTAAATCTGCAGCATTGCTATGCCCACCGTCATCTCGGCTTATCGGCCGGCCCCACATTTATCCTTCCTTCCACCTTATCTGTCTCAGGTGACCAACCCCACTTAAAACTGAGTTACCGCCGACCATAATTGTACAATCCTTTATCACTGGCTTTCAAACACTAATAATTCAGTGTCCACTTCTCCTCCGCCATGCGAATTGCTCCTCGTCTCGTTCGTCAAGCTGCTTCCTACGACCGTCTTCTTCCCTACGTGCTTGCTGCTACCAAAAACCTTCCTGAAGCCAAACAAGAACTCACCTGGCTCCGCGAATTTTTCAACAATGACCAACCGGCTCTTTCCAGAGCTTGTTGGCTCAGATCTCATCACTATCCCTTGCAATACTTGCTGAAATCACAGCCTTTTCTAGGCATTGATGTGCTTTGTCGGCCCGGAGTCCTGATACCCCGCTGGGAAACCGAAGAATGGTGCGGAGACCTTATATCTCTTTTCAAAAAGAATAATAAAGTCTCTGGTCTCAATGTTGTTGATGTGTGCACCGGATCGGGGTGCATTCCCATGTCAATAGCCAAAAATGTCACCGATTCTCAGATCATTGGGGTAGATGTTTCCTGCCGAGCACTGAGATGTTTCGAAGATAGCCTGGATTACAACAATGATATTCTCAAGCACAAACAAAACAATAACACGATAACCGCTCTGAAAGGCGATGTTTTCGAGTCTAATAGGCTGTCGCAGAAAATCAAAGACATAACCAATGGTCCTGTTGATCTCATATTGGCTAACCCTCCATATGTGTCTCGCGATGCCTTCAATACCGAGGTCGACAGAAGCGTCCAGCGGTTTGAACCACATCTTGCATTGATAGGTGGCTTTGAATTCTACAAAAGTATAATGCAGTTGGCTGGCTTGGTTGACGCTAAAGCTGTTGTCTTTGAGGTTGGCGACCTAGAGCAGGTCGATTATGTCTGTCAATATGCGAAAACCAACTTTCAGTGGCATAGCTGCTTCTACTATGACAGTGCCGGGAAGCCTCGCGCTGTGGCTATATGGAATCCTCAAGAGGAGTTTGGTTTTATGAGTGCTTGGCAGAAACACTATAATGCGATCAATCCAGCACAAGAGGCTGATATTTCGGAGATTTCTGGGCCATAACACCTGTACCGGTTAAGGGTTTTCATGAGCATTTATTACATTATAGCTTCATATTCGTGGAGGCTTTCTCCATGCTAATAATACAGAATATATGGCTATACTATTCATTATTTTCCATAATCTCGTCCTTCAGAGGAGTTTGTTCACCAGGTGCAGGAGTTTCCACCTTCCTCTTCTTCTTACTATGCTTACCTGCTGCATTAACGCCTTCAGCAGGAATAACTCGGGTTCCAGACAAAATGTAGCCGCCAACTGCTGGAGAGGTCATATGGGGGTGCATCCTTCCTGGCACAGTCTGGTACTTTCTCACCTTGGCCTCGGTAATGCTAGGGCCAATCACTCTCAAATCCTTCAGGAGAACCTCATTGGTAGACACTAAAATCTCCTTGAATTCGCTATATAGTGCGATAGAAGCAGATCCCTGCAGAAGGTCAATCAGCTTGGGGATCAGAGTAGGCAAATACAACTCTGTAGCTAGGAGTAGACCTTCGACTTTTCCGCCGTCCAGTAATTCGACTATCTCTAATCTTGTTTCGTATCGTTCCTTTCGCCTGTAATATTGCTTCTTCTGGGCAGGTTTGAGCGCATCGATGTCTCCTTTATCCAGCGATTCAAACTCCAATGCTTCGTCAGGATGCAAGAGATCCAGCCAATTAATCGGCTTAACCATAGAATTAATAAGCTCCTCAGAATAGTTCATATATTTCAGTGCATCAGCATTATGCTGTTCATTCGCATGTGCAAGAATGATTTTTCCCTCCCCTGCCATTCTCTCCATTAATGATGCCACTATAAGCCCTTTGACATCGTCTGCAACGAGGTAAACTCCACCTGGCTTGACATTAGCCAAGCTGAACATCAGTCCAAGATCGGCTGGGCCCATTCGCATAATTCTATAGCTCTCCTTGTCAGAATAAATATCGCAGAGTTCGTTCGATCCAATAGGCTCGGGAGTGAACCTCTGCAAAAATTTCTTCTGTTTTCTTATCAGATACTTAGCTTGTGATTGAGATGTTTTCTTGTTGAATGTTCCGTGTGATTTAATAACCTGCTGGATCAATTCTTCACCACTGATGCCTGCTTTCTTGAGTTCTTCGATCTCGAGATTCGTCAACTGCTGAGTTGTAGGATCGTCTAAAAGATCTTGGTTCGTTTCATTACTTTCAACAAGATCCGACTCATCTATCTCAAACTCGTTGCTTACAATCTTGACGCTTTGATCAGGCTGGATCTCATAGGTGAATCCGAAAGGATGGCCAATGATCTGGTCAACATTGAAAGTGCCGAATTTTCCCAGTGCTAGGCTTGTTCCTGGTTCCAGCTTTTCCAGACGGAAATTATCTGAAGGAAGCCTAATCAGAATATACTGATTAGGCTTTATAACAGATCGGTCAAATTCGTCGGTCATACCTTGGAACTTTCAATGTATTTGGCTCTGCCAAAATTTTCTACAGAAAAAGTGCACAGCCGTGCACATCTAAAGGGCTCTAATTTTTATAGATTACTCAGTGCGTGATAAGCGGAGGGAAAATATTCTTATAAAATTCTGTCTATAGCTAATAATATCCATGTAATAGTACCGATTGTTCTTACAAGTTCCAACCTCTATTTTTGGTGAAAAAAGGGGATTAGCTGCTGTACATAATTTTTTTTTCACCGTTGGAATTTTTTTTCATCACAGCATCACCATGGGAAGACGGGCCAGAAACAAGCAGCCACCTCCTCCTTCGTTGGACGAGTTCCTCGGCGAGAAAAATAATAAGAGAAAGGCTTCTGAAAAAAAGGCGAAGTCCAAGAGACAAAGCAAGAAGGCTAGACCCGCAGCTGAGGTCGAGGCTGCGAAAAAGAGCTTGTTTGACGATTCAGACGGTTCAATCGAGGCAGACAATGATGAATTTTACGATTCTGAAGACGAAGACGATTCTAAGAGCAAGCCTATGTTCAGTGATGACGAAGACGATGACATTCTGGAGGTTGCCAACAAGCAAACAATGACAATGTTCGACTCGGACTCTGATGGTGACTCCGCAGAGGATGACGATGCTGATTTGGAAGAAGAAGACTCGGATGAAGCCGACTCCGAAGATGACTCCGAAGATGATAGTGATGAGGAAGGCAGGGAGTATGCCCCAGAAGAAAATCCTCGTGCTGTTGTACTGCCCTTGAAGAAGGCTGAGTTTGATTCCGACGATGATGAGGAAAAGCCCAGAAGAATGCCCACCGATGTTAATATTCTTCGAACCCGAATTCTTGAGATCGTCAAGGTTTTGGAAGATTTTAAGAATCTGTCTGAAGAAGGTCGATCTAGAGCTGAGTATGTTGACCAGCTTCTAGATGATGTCTCAGAGTATTACGGTTACTCGCGGTATCTTGCTGAAAAGCTTTATAACTTATTCAGCCCTTCAGAGGCAGTAGAGTTTTTCGAGGCCAACGAAGTTTCTAGACCGGTTACAATCCGTGCTAACACTCTCAAAACACGAAGAAGAGATTTGGCCCAGGCTTTAGCTAACCGAGGTGTCAATCTCCAGCCTATCGGTACTTGGACCAAAGTTGGTCTTCAAGTATTTGATTCACAGGTTCCAATCGGTGCTACCCCCGAGTATCTTGCCGGACAGTATATATTACAGGCTGCATCTTCATTCTTGCCCGTAATGGCGCTTGCTCCTCAGGAGAATGAGCGAATCCTTGACATGGCTTCTGCTCCCGGTGGTAAAACTACGTTTATTTCTGCATTAATGAAAAATACTGGATGTGTATTTGCAAATGACTCTAGCAAGGCTAGAACCAAGTCGTTGATTGCCAATATCCATCGTCTGGGCTGCACAAACACAATTGTCTGCAATTACGATGCGCGAGAATTCCCTAAGGTCATCGGTGGCTTCGATCGAGTCTTATTGGATGCCCCTTGTTCTGGTACTGGTGTTATTGCTAAAGACCCTCAGGTGAAGACCAATCGAACGCCCAGAGATTTTATTCAGCTTCCTCATCTGCAGAAGCAGCTACTGCTTTCGGCCATTGATTCTGTTGATGCCCACTCTAAAAATGGGGGTATTATCGTATACTCCACCTGCTCGGTCATGGTCGAAGAAAATGAAGCTGTTGTTGACTACGCTCTTCGAAAGCGTCCTAATGTCGAGCTCGTTGAGACCAAACTGGAAATTGGCAAGGAGGGTTTTACAAGCTTCCGTGGAAAGAATTTCAACCCCAAGCTCAAGCTCACTCGACGATATTACCCTCATACATATAATGTTGATGGTTTCTTTGTTGCTAAATTCCGAAAAATTGCTTCTAGTGATCATGATAAGAGCAAAGCTGGTGCAAAGGAGAAGGAAACCCGTGCCAGAACTGAGGCTGAGGAAGAAGGAGTTTCAATCATCAACGATGATTTCTCGCAGTTCGATAACCCTGAGGATGATCAGTTTATTTCACAGTCCAAGAGACGAAGTATGAAAAAGAAGGGATTGAACCCGAACAGCAAGAAACCTGCGAAATCTGCTACTGACGTAGTTGACTCCGACAAGTCTGAAGGAAAAGATAAGAAGAACTAGAAGAATAAGATTTAGGCTTGTCGCTAGTAATATATGTATAATGTTTTGTTCATCTATGCTACATCTACAGAACTGTATTTCCAAAACGATTCTCTTTAATGTAGTCACTTCCCATCTCTTCATATTCCTGTCTTGTCACTGCCGACTTACTGAACTCCTCTGTAATGGCCCACTGAGCCATACCCTTCCATGCATCTAGAATAGGATCCTTGGCACGGTAAACCTTGACTGGGATACTCACATCAAGGGCACTTCGTAGCTCTCTTCGTAGCCTTTCGTCAAAATTTTCGAAATGAGCCTGGCCACCAGTAATGAGGATATTAGATGCAACATCACTTAATATTCCTTTGTCGATGTGTTGTAAAAGAATATCACCGGACAACTCGGCAATTCCAGCTTGGTCAACGCCTGCGATGGATGGCTCAAACAGAACTTCTGGTACTCTGATACGTTCCACGTTAAGTACCAACTGATGCTGCTGAGCTTGAGATTCTCCATCAAACTCATGAGGTCCTCTTAAGAACATGTGAATAACACTATCTCTCCAGTCGCCTCGCTCATCTCGCATCTCTTCCAGACTGAAATTAGGATCATGCAGTAGTAATTGTTCTTGAAGCTGAGATATCGTTTTCTGCTCTTCTTCACCTTCCTCGTCATCGCTGACGTTTGCAATATTACGATAAACAGCCCAATCATCATCATCCGCACCAAATGTATCATCAGCTTCGTCATCTTTGCCTCGTCGCCGCTTCCTTCCCGCAGAGTCCGAGGCAAGAGCTGCTATGTTCTTCATTCGCTGCTGAGCTGCCATCGACTTCCTATTGGTTAGCTCCTCCTTCAGCTTCCTTCGCTCACGAATAGTCTCAAGAATCTGATTGAGCTTCCCACGTCTATCTTTTATCCACCCAGCAAGATCGGCCTTTCTCCATTCCGCATCTTTGGTTTCTTCTTCTTCAAGCCGTTGTTTTTCGAGCTGTTTTTCCTCCTTGGCTCTCATTCTCGCATCATAATTCGCCTTGAGCAGTCGCTGTCGTCTCTTCTCTTTCACACCCTCTTCATCAAGTTGGTCATCAGGAATATCCACCAACGGAAAAGAAGGTGGCTCATCTTCACTGTCGTCGTCACCGACATCTTGTTTGCGAGCGTGCTTAATAGCCTTTTCCAGCTCATTCATCGACTTTTGGAGCATAGCTTCATCTCGGAATCCTTCACGCTCCAAAATGCGCTTCGCATCTTTCTTGGTAGTTCCGGTAAGCTGAAGGCGAATATTTCTGTAGTATTGTAAGTCGTTTTCTCGCTGAATGAGTTTCTCCAATCTTTTCTTTGCTGCCTGCTCTTGCAATCTCCTACCGGATTCTTTTCTTCTCTCAGCAAGAGCATCGAGCTCCTCTTGAGATTTTTCCTGGATTACAGTAGGGGTGAAGGGTACTTCAACCACTCTTTCTCTTTGATCCAACCCCTTCCAGTCGAGGAATTTATTAACTTCTTCCGAATAATTCCGAGAGACATAGCAGTGATCTCGTACCAGGAAGGTTGCTTGGGATTGGGTCAGTTTGGTAGGAAATAAAGGATATTTCAAGCCCAATAGAGACTGCATAAAATTAGCCGACTGACGTCCACCCCAGTTTATCCTTTTGGACAGCGACAAGATGCCTTTGCCATTAACTATCGGTATTATATGGGTAGCTTCGTTTCCTGATGAAACAGCCAAGCCATTCGAGCTGCTCGGGCGATTGTGATAGAAAGAGAACAGAGAGTCGATACCATATGCAACTTTGGGTGCTCGATAGCCTTCGAACAGCAGCTCATTCATGGCTCTCCTCTGGCTCAAAGTAACACCGGGGATTTCGCTCATAAGTATAGGATTGTCAACTCCATTTTGTGATTGGACGGATATCTTGGCAAAACTATAGTCCAAAAGGTTCTCGGCGATTTCCCAGTTTGAGATTAACGGGCCGTCAAATGGCGATCTAGCCTGAAGACGGGCTGACTGATCAACAAATACGTCATTTCCACACAATAAATAACTGCGATTAATCTTTCTGTCGCGGTATTTGACACTGAGAGACGAGAAAACGTGACTTGGTGACGATTCGTTTGCATATCCAACCTTGGTTTGGTCGGTTCCCAGATCAATGGCTATTGGCAGTCCAGCCTGCCAGCCTCCGGTAGTAGGCTCGACAGTGTCGTAATAAGGGATATCCCTAACCGGATATACCTTTTTCACCGGCAAGGGCGTTTTTTCTTCGGCGGGCATTTTCAGCGATAAACCGTAAGAGGTAAGTTGGTTTGGTGGCTTGGGGCTGGGAGTTCCAAACCGGGAGGTTTTGGTTCAAACCAACCTTCCAACACGCACTTACGGTGTCCAGTTAGCATCACAAGCTTCTAGCAACATCTCAATATGTCGGAACCTGCACCAATCCAGGGCTACAATATGCTAACCCTGATGAAACGGTACGTATGCTCCGCATGTTTTTACCCATATTATTAGTTGCTAATTGTCAAAAAGGCTCGAAGCCGCTACCTCGCGGTTAGAAGATCTCACCATGTATCACCAGGATGCATTTGTCAGTGCTGCCAGCAAGGCTTCCACTGGGGTGGATTCCTCTGCCAAGGGTAATATTCCCCAAGCTTCTGCATCCCAAGCCACTCTCACCACCGCTGCAACTTCTACTGTTGCCGCTACTCCAGAGCTTCCTGCAGGTCAGCCGATTATCACCGACTTTGACAAGCTCATTTCAGGTCCCCTGAAAGAGTTAGCCGATGCATCCAGTTCAATTGACCCTCTCGTAGGCGACCAAGTATCTCATTTGATAAAGGCTTTTGAGATCCAGGAGAATTTCCTTAAGGCTGCCATCAAATCTAAGCAGCCCTCACAAGAAGATGCCACTTTTCAGGACCAGTACAAGCAGATCTCCAAGCAGGCTGAATCTATCATTACATTGAGGGAGACTAATCGATCCTCCAAGTTCATTAACCATCTGTCTACTATCGCTGAAGGTGTTCCTGCTCTTGGCTGGATCGGCACCGATGCCCCCACGGACTATATCATTGACTTCCGGGACTCGGCTCAATTTTATGCCAACAGGGTTCTGAAAGAATTCAAGGAGGTTGACAAGAAGCACGCGGAATGGGTGAAGGTGTATCTTAAGACTTTCACGGCTCTCCTTGCCTATGTCAAACAATACCATCCCAAGGGCGTTGCTTGGGACCCTTCTGGTGTTACCTTGGACCAGGCCTTGAAAGAAGACGTTTTATTTGAACCAGCTAGTGTGCCTGCTACTTCTGCTGGTGGTCCTCCTCCTCCTCCACCGCCTCCTCCACCACTCCCTCCTGCTGAAGTTTTCAGTGCTGGTGAACCTACCACCGCCAAGGAATCCTCCGGTGGTATGTCAGCGGTTTTCCAAGAACTTAGTAAGGGTGAATCCGTTACTTCTGGCCTCAAAAAAGTTGATAAGAGTCAAATGACCCACAAAAATCCCGAACTTCGAAAAGATGCACCAAAGGTCCCCGCCAAAAAGGTGCCCACTCCTCCAAAGAAACCAGCGCAGTTCTCTACTGCTCCTCCTCCCAAGAAGAGAATTCCCAAAAAAGAATTCGTTGATGGCAAGTGGCTGATTGAAAACTATGAAGACGAACATGACATTGTCATTGACCTAGAAATTGACCACGGCGTATTTATTGATCGATGCATTAACTGCACCATCCAGCTCAAGGGAAAAGGCAATGCAGTCTCTATCAATGAGTGCAAGAAGATCGGTGTTCTCATAGAGAGTCTTGTTGCTGGTACTAGCGTCATCAAGTCTTCCGGTGTTGGCCTTCAAATCACTGGTGTGGTATCCACTATCTCTCTAGACCAGACCGAGAACTCGCAAGTCTACCTTAGCGAATCCTCTCTCAATGCTGAAGTTTACACTGCTCAGACAGCCTCCATCAATGTAAACGTCCCCAAAGTGGGCGGACCTGATGGCGAGTACGTCGAGCTGCCTTTGCCTGAGCAAATTGTCCATAAATTTGATGCTTCTGGCAAAGTTACGTCAAACTTTGTTCAGCATGCGTAGGATGATTAGACGGCTAAATACAGTTGATTATTACATATTTACAGATAGAGCTTTCATTTCCTGTAGGATGGCTCTCTAAAACTTTCGCTTTCTGTTGTCGTAGAACATGTGTGCTCGTTCATGCATATCCAGGGGGAACGGAGAAATCAATTCAGATTGTCCTGGGCGAGCAACAGGATCACGAAGATAAACGGCATGGCATGTCTTGAAGGAGATTTCCAAATGGTGAGGTAAAATAGCAAAAGGAGCCAAAAACTGTCGAGGGGCCCAAGGTGTAAAGTAACCTTTCGAAGGGTCAGCCAGCCCATAGAGCTTACCAGTAGTGAAAGGAAGCTTTATGGGAAGAACCGAGCCAATATCTTCCTTGGCTGCTTCCACGTCAATCAATGCAACAGGTTCAGGCAAACGCTCAACCCAAGTAGGGTCGTATACTTCTTCTGAGCCCTTCTCCCGCATTTGCTTGGCGTATGTCTTACGTAGATCATCCTGCTGTTCCTTGACGATATCAGACAGAATCTTCTTAACATCAGACTTATTACCAGGTCCATCCTCTTGTTTGGAAAAATACTTTTCGACGAGGGTTCCCACTCGTTGAGCGTCCACGGATTCCGTAGCCTCAGCTTTAGCAACTTCCTCAGTCTTAACAGCCTCTACGCTAGCATCTTCACCCTTGACCTCTTCAATTCTGACTTCTTCAGTTTTGACCTCAGGCTTCTCCTCCTTCACGGCGGGAGAAATACTTTTGCCGGTAACCATCCCCAGCACTGTCAGGCTTCGTTCCAGGCCAACCTTGAAAGGGAGAGTACCGTGAGCCTCAAAATGGGCCTCGTTTTTGAGAATATTCTCCAGCACAGATGCCGGAGTCACCTTATCTATGTGGGTATTCATTTGCTTTTGGATTTTGGAATTCCACGCTCTGTCTTTGGCGGCCTGCTTGACAGCAGCTTTAGAAGCGAATGCAGGATGACGGCTTCTGTGCCTTTGCTTGAGTTTCCACATGATCTCAGGGTTTTTCTTGGAGTTTGCCAGATACTTGTTGTATCGAGTGATAAATCTATTAACAATTTCCACCGATTCCTTGACGGCAGGCTTCTTTCTGCCCAAAGCCGTAAGAACATAGTCGGGGTTCACCGACAGAACATCACCAGGCTTGAGGGCAAATCCGGGCTGCTTGATCTTCACATCATTGACTTTGACGGCACCTCTGATAATAAACTGAGACGCCTGTCGAACCGAAGAAGCGAACATGGCCCGGAACAGAGCAGTGTCAAGCCGTCGTTCAAGAGCAACATATGTCTGCATGGCCCAGGGCACTTCTGGGTTTACCGCTTCAGAATCAGCACTGCCTTGAGATCGGGTGCTCTGAAGAGGGTTGACACCATTGAGTTGGCCTCTGAAAATATTTCTAAACTGGGTTTCCGTCAAATGCTCTCCATGATACGATCTTGATTCCTGCTTGGCGGAGAACTTTTGCTGGTATAAGGTACCCCGTCGCAAGCTTTTTCGCCACGTGGTCAGATTATACAGATTATATTTGTTCCATGAAGCCCGAATTCTCTTTCTCGACAGAGAGTTGAGCATATACTGTCGCTTGGGCATTGTGGGTGGGGTGGTGGATGATATGTGAAATTTGCAAAATTTCAAATTTCAGTGGTGTCCAAAGAGGTGTACCGAGATGTACGTTGGTCGGCACCAACCAACCATCTAAAATATAGTGCGTAGTTGGCGTAAACATCATCTGGATCGAACCGAACCGAACCGACTACAAAAAATGGTTTCTGCTTCTGATACGGCCACCTGGTCGGTGGAGCAGGAAACAATGCTGTTCAAAAGTCTGTGCAAAGTCAAGCCTGTAGGTGCGCATAGGCACTTCCGGATGCTCACCATACATTCCATGGTCAACAGCCCGTTTATAGAGAGCGAGAAGAATATCACTGTAAAACAGATCTGGACCAAGCTTGGAGATTTGTATGATTTGAAGGGCTTGGAGGATATTGATAATACGGATTTACTGGAAGATATGGGGGAGGAAGACGATGAAGACGAGGAGGAATCAAATACCAACACGAGCGATTCCGAGGAGCCTCAGGAGCGGTTTCAGGATTTCAAGCTACCGTTAGACGAGTACTGGCAAATTGTGGAACAAAAAGCCCGGGCCGATCCAGAAGGTGAAGAAAATGCCGCTGAAGAATGGGAAAAACAGCAACAAGGCGAGGAAGAAACTGGCGACGCCGAAGCTGACGCTGCAGAATTGTCTTCTTCTACCGAGGAACCCGAGCAAGAAGAAGACCCTGAAGAAGAACAGACTCCAGTTCAGACTCCTGCTGCAACTAGTGCTACTCCTTCAAATCGCAAAAGGGTGAGGTCGCAAAGTGTCGATGTCAAGAGCGAAGACTCCGATAATGAGCAGAAATCGTCTCGAAAAACAAGACGAGCCACCAGATCTGCAGTTAAGCCGAAAGATGACAAGCCGAAAGAATCAGACAAGCCTAAGGACGATAAGAAATCCACCCCTGTTGAAAATGAAGATGACGCTACCGAGGCGAGCGAGAAAGAAGACTCTGCATCTACACCTAGAGCATCGCACCGACGAGCAGCCCGGGTCCGGGCTCCTCTACAGCAACAGCAGCAGCAGCACAAACGCAATGCTTCAAACGCACCGGAACAGGCAAAAGAAGATAACGGGGGTCCCCGAAGGTCATCGAGGAGGAAGTAGACCGGAAGTTCCACCTCTCTATTTATTTATATACGTGTGTAATTGTATTTGTATTGGTAAGGCAGTCAACGAATTGCTATAAATTCTCTTTATGAATTACTACAGAAAATATTCTTTGGTTTGCTTCAGCAATCCACTTAATTGATCTTCAAAAGCTCTACTTCAAACACCAAAGTGGCATTAGGAGGAATCAGCCCGGGAAATCCCCGCTGGCCGTAGGCATAGTCGCCAGTGATGGTCAACAAAGCCTTCTCTCCAACCGACAACTGAGGAACACCCTCGTCCCAGCCTCGGATGACCTGGCCAACACCAATTTTGGTCTGGAAAGGTCGGCCTCGGTCCCGAGACGAGTCGAACTTCTTGCCGGATTCGAGAGTTCCTACGTAGTGCATGGTGACATTATCACCAGGCTTGGGGAAATTCTGGCCATCGCCTATAAACATTAGTAATTTAATCAATCAATCATCAATTTGTGGTGCTAGAGGCATTCTTTTACATACCAGGAGAAAGAGATTGAACGGTGACACCCATTGTTGTTGTGTTATCAAAAATGCTCTGCTAGACTCTGCGGAACTGATGATGTTAAAAGGAAACGCATTTTTGTCGGTGTTTGTGGAGTGTGGGTGGAGTGCGAGCCAAGGCATATATATAAATAAATAAAATACACATATTTAGCTCTATCAGCAATGACTGAATACTCTTTCCCGTCCATCATTTTACACTCTGGATATATATCATTTATAGTTTCCACCAAATAGAATTTTTCCATATCTACAGATCCTTATCATATCTACTCTGTCAATACAGTACCAAGGGAGGGCACGCTGATGAACAAATCCGTCCTCTCTTGGCGAATATTGCGATTCGCAGGGGTGATCACCAAAGTCCTTTTATAGTACGTATCGTGCACTTTCAGCTGCGGCAGCATGGCTGATGGATTGGCTTCTCGCGGTATTAGCACGTATTCCAGCAATCTTCTACTGTACGGCAAAAGCCTCATTGACAGCAGCTTGGGTCCTTGAAATGCAAATATTTGGCTACTTGCCATCGACACTGAGTATGTCAGTATATGGCTTGTAGCATTCTCAATATAGTACTTCAATTTGATTGAATCCATCCCAGACGATATCGTGGATCCCTTTAATCGCTCCATATCCACAATCACCCGAGGCTCGTATAATGGCAACGTCAAACGAACTGGCGACGATTTGAGAACATTCGTTATAGATTCACCAGAAGTAACCCTCTTCCATTTCACATTAAGTCGGGCTTCTGCATTGATTGTTCTCAATTCCTTGGCTCCCTTCCGACTGCAGTCAAGAACAAATCGAACCTTGTATCTATCATTGTGCGAAAGTGATTGGTTCTCTGTTTCAGCGGTGCTACTGATCAGCTTACATTCTGCTGTATCATCTGCAGCCACTTCTATGTCGGTGCCCAGTATCTGAACCTTGCCCTCGCCGATAAAAAGAACCGATGTGGTCAGATCCCACCTTTTATTGATCAAAGGAGTCGAGCTCATATCGGCACCTGGCATGAACATACTTGGCCATCTATCCGGATGTGCGAGAGCTGCAACATCAAAATCAATTCTAAAAGGTCGGCTCACCGCGATAAAATGAGAGGTAGCGTCCCTGATGATGATACTGGGTTCTGATATGAGACCATACGAGATAACCAGCTCAAAAGTTAGCGATTGAGCCGATGTAATATTATCAGGAACTTGAAGCCTGAGTGGATATGTGAAAGATTCGGCGGAACCAAGGTGCACGTCGTCGCTGGTGACACTCCACTCATGCTCTACAGTTACACCATCAGCGGTACTGATATTAGCAATAAGCGATAAAACAACTTCTTCTGTTTCATTGTTTGTAACAGCAACATTGATCACCATATTCTCTCCTGGTGCCACAGCTTCTGTGGCATCTTGCGAAATGGTAAGCCGCGATGGTCTAGGTAGCACCTTCACAGTGGTGGGAACTGATCGCTGACGTCGCTGAAACTTGGATTTCCCCGGAAAAAACCATGGAACCGATTGATCTCTATGCAGGTATGATAACTTTTTGATTTCAATATCTCCCTTGAACGCATCAGTAAAAACAACCGCAGTAATCTCTGAGAGCTTGATATCTCCTAACTGGTCAGGGTGGTGATGAAATTGGAATATTTTGAAAGCGCCATTCTCAAAGCTTAAATTTGCTTGGTCCGTATTTCTAATGTCAGTAAACTCAGTTGAAGGTTCACTGTCATTCTGATGGAGGGTTATACTCGGAGCTCCGTCGAATTCAACAGTTATACTGCTCAAATTGATAACACCCTTCTGTACACAAGGTTTGAGATATAGCTGAGATGCTGTTTCAATGCCAGAAAAACATTCTTCTCCTTCGAATGCAAAACCATATTCAAAGATATCACCAGGAATGTCTTGCAGTTCAAATACCTCGTCTCGAGATTTTGTTATTTCAGTGAGAGGCTCATGTAAAGCAATGGCTCGTTCAATTTGTGAACTATACAAGTCCTCTGTGTTAGACACTTCTTTCGCACATTCCTCAATACGATCAAGCAACAAAGTCAATAGATTTATCCATCCCTCTTGACGGTACATCTCAACCGCCACTTTGTAGTTCTTCAATGCATGAACAAAATCCTTTTTGCCGAAAAATGTTTCTCCTAGCTGATAATGAGTATAGCCTATCATTCTCTTCTGGGGAGTGCCTAGAGAAAAATCGTTGACTGCGGAAGAGAGGAGATCGCTAATTTCCTTATCATAGTCAAACTCAAAGTTCATGTAAGAATCTGCACTTTTAGATAGTTTTGGAAGACCTTGGAGAAGCTCCACTGCTTCAAGGCTCAGAAATCCGCTCCTCGGAAGTCTAATTCCAGGCGAATGATCGTCTGGAGCAGGAGCCACTGACGCAGCTCGAGGAATCAGTGAATCTTCTGAAGCATTTACAAGTTGAGACAACAGTTTGTACTGCTGGGCAAGCCAATTGACATGCTGGTAGGACTCTCTAGACAGACCCTTCTGCTCAATAATACCAGTAGCACTACCAATGTGAATATCAAACTTACGAAAAGCAGCATTCGCCTGGTGTTGGTACAAGCAGAGTCTGACTATCTTGTATGCTACTACGTCGAGTAACAGACGGGCCTGAGTCCAAGGTAGTATGTTATCATCAGAAGTGGGTGATATTGTTTCAAAGAGCTCTAAGATGGAATCGTATGCAGTTTCATAGCAATTTAGAGAAAAATCAAGATCTTGTCGAAACTCGGCCAAAACAGCCAATTTGAAGTTGTAGCGTGCCTCCCAGCCAGCAGATGGAAGCGGAAGCTTGGATAGGTTTTCTGAAGCTTGGGAGCTTGATAGCACATGGCTCCTTCCTCGTGTTTTACGGATGTTTTTAGCAATTGTGGTGTAAAACTCCAAGGCTCTGGAATAAGCCAGCTGGCAGAGAGCCTCCACTAAAGCTTCCTTCTCTTTTTCATCAGCATTTTGCGGTAATTGAAACAGACCAGTTCGGGGCTGAAGGCCGGTTGATCGGCGAAGATTATAGATACGGTCTGAAATAGCCTGTTCGGATTCTTGACAGTCTTGAGCTATCAGGAACACCACAGCTAGCTTAACATTCCGCTTCGCCAGACCGGTTTTCAAGGTAACAATCTCGTCTGTAACCTCTTTATCTTTCTCCACATCACTTCCAAGTTCGTAGAATACAAGTACCATTGCAGGCAGCAAATGTAAGTACTTCTGTAACCAGTGGACATTGAGAATACCATCCGGATATAGCTCTGATTTGGGGTTTCTGGGAGACAAAATTGAGGCACTGGAGCCATCTTTATAGGTAGTTATCTCGATGTTAGACTCGGGGTCCAGTTTTGGTTCTTTGGTATGGGGATACTTGTATATCTAAAGTCATGTTAGCGGTGATCTGGCTTTAGCCGATCAAAAACAAATAAACTAACGCACCCTATCAGTAAACTCGATATGCAATAGATGATTCACCTGTCTTTTTGACGCTTTGGGGGCCAGTGGTTCCCATATTGTGTTTTGACGAGACTTGGATTTGAATCTGGCGACAAGGTCCTTAGCAGCAGGAGAGTCTAAAATAGGCTGCTTTGACTGTAATACTATTTCGCTGTTTATGTACAGAGGATTATCCTGAATCTTGCTATTGGACGATGCAGACCCCAGGCCACTGATGTGCAATGGCGGTGTTATATGAAATAAATATTCGCCGGGGTAAGGATCCATGGCGATGCAGTGGTGGGGGATGTTGGATGGTGGGATATACAAAGCAGGAGAAGGGCAGAGTACTCGAGCACCAACGACTGGAGAAGAAGTAAACTACAAAATGTGGTGTTATGTTGGTTCGGCAAAGATTATATATTTATCCACTAGGCCAATTGACTATATTGGTTTGTCCAATATTAGGCATAGGCCAAACCAGTGGTCATCATGTGCTCAACTCGACTAGAATGAACCCAGCTAGACGGGCTCCATTTATTTACCAGTGAAATTTGGCTTTCGCTTCTCGGCAAAAGCAGCCATGCCTTCCTTCTGATCCTCGGATCCAAAAAGAGAGTGGAAAACCCGTCGCTCATACTTGACGCCCTGATCGAGTCCCACTTGATAGCCTTCGTTGATCACCTCTTTGGCAGCCTTGACAGCCAAAGGAGAGAACTGGGAGATCTCAGAAGCAGTCTTGACCGCCTCATTAACCAGCTGATCTGGTTCAAACAGCTTGGAAACAAGACCCCATTCAAGGGCTTCCTGTGCAGAAAAGTTTCTGCCAGTTAGAATGAGTTCGGTAGCTCGAGATTTGCCTATAAGCCGAGGCAGTCTCTGCGAACCACCGGCACCAGGAATGACCCCAAGTTTAATTTCAGGCTGGCCGAACACAGCCTTTGTGCCAGCGTAGATGATATCAGCCATCATGGCCAGTTCACATCCACCTCCGAGCTGAAAGTTCAGTTAGTAAGCGTAAATACAGCATGGAAAAAAAGGAGCTGCTGAACCCCCCCGAACACACAACCGTTCATACGTAGTTACATACCGCATAGCCGTTTACAGCTGCAATAATTGGCTTTTTGATTCTGGTCTGGTTGCTCCAGTTCTCAATGAAGTCCTTGCCGTATACACTGGCAAAAGTCTGATCCTTCATCTCCTTGATATCTGCACCAGCAGCAAACGCCTTTTCGCTACCAGTAATAACAATTGCTCCGATTTCCTCGTCCTTGTCCGCGTCTTCCAAGGCGTGGTTCAATTCCAAGATCAGAGGAGTAAACAGGGCGTTAAGGGCCTTGGGCCGGTTGAGCTGGACCAGCCGAACCCCAGAAGCAGGCTTGGAAACCACAATGAACTCGTACGAGCCTCCGGCGCTGTACCCTCGAGAAGGAGATGACATGGTGGATTTCAGAAGATATCGAGAACAGGTATTAACAGTGTGTTTAGTGGCTGCGGACTTGGTGATGGAGAAGAGCATGGTTTCACACAAAGTGTGGGGTGGGTCTCGGCAACCTTTGCTACCCATTTATAATAAGGCCCCACCGAACCGATCGGGGGGATGTCGGCATCGAGCCAAATCCCCGGCAGACCCACAACTTTATTGGGATACGTGGTTCTTCATGTAGAAGCGAGTATTTCACACGTAGAGGAATATCCTTGAGAAGTATTTTATACTGTAATATATCTATATACAACTACATTCCAGCTCGTCCGCTTGCTGCCAGAGCAACCAGTCGCTCCTTCAATGCAGGCCGTTCCTTGATGAGGCGTAGCTGTATTCGTGCAGCTTCAGCGTAGCTCAGAGCCTGGATTCTCTCGGGGTCGGTTCGAGCAATTTCGGCATTCTTGGTGAAAAATTCGTAGGCATCCTCGATCTTGTTCAGCTGTAGACAAATTTGCGCCATTGTGCCCAACACAATGTCGCTCTGGGGGTCGAGGGCGTAGGCCTGTCGACACAACTTCTCAGCGGCATTGATGTCATTCTGACCCTGGTAACTGGCAAGAGCCTTATTAATCAGAGGCAGAACATTCACGCTACCGACCTTCTTGTTCTTCTCCAGGTCAATTGCAATATCAAACTCCTTCATAGCATCACCAACATTGCCCTGATCAAGCAGAACTTCACCGTAGTAGTTGTGAACATCAGACGACTCAGGATGAGCAACAAGCAACTTCTTGAAAGATGCCATGGCCGAACTCACCGACTCCATTCGGTATTGGGTAACCGCAAGCTGGATGTGGGTGAAGATAAAGTCATCATCAAGAGACAGAGACTTCTGATAGTCTCTAACAGCAGCATTGAAGTCTGCAGTCAAGAACGCAACCTGAGCTCGGTGGTAGTACACATCGGGCGATTCGGGGTCAATCTTCAGCGCATTTTCGAAATCAATATTGGCAGAGTTGATCTGGCCCTGTTCCATATGGATAGAACTCAGAATAACATGTGCTTGAACACTGGGCTTTAGAGTAATAGATTCCTGAATATCCTTCTCAGCATTTACAACGTCGTCCATCAAGAACCGCATAGTACCTCGATACTCCAAGGCAAGAGCCTTGTCTTCAGCGTTGGATTCCACAGCCTCATCAAATAAAACCAAGGCTTGCTCATATGATTCTCGGGTTTCCTGAGCAAGGGCATCCAGACCAAGCTTAAGCTTATAGTTGCCGGATCCAGGAACAGCTTCCAATACAGAGGCAGGAATGGCTCGCTTTCGGAAGGCGTGCAAGAAAGAGGTTACAAACGAAGGAGAAGGCAGCTTCTTGGGGCGGTCAGCATATTTCTCCTTGAGTAGCTTCTCGGCATTCAACTGCAGCACTCTATCGACTGCAGAATTGAGGTTTTTATCCTCAAAGTTGGACAAAATGCAAGAAGAAGTGAAATCCAGGCAAGCATCGGAGTACTGCTCCAACTTCTCGTAGGCAACAGCCCGTCGAGAGAAGCACTTGATATAATCGCTCTTGATTTCCAACGCCTTGGTGGTGTCTTCAATAACCTTCTCATAGTTTTGCAGAGCATTGTAGCAGGCGGCCCGATTAGAGTAGAAAATGGGGTCAGAATCATCACACTTGATGGCATTGGAGTAAAACTCAATGGCCTTTTCGTAATCCTTGGCACCAAATGCATGATTACCAGCGGATTTGAACTGCAACGAAAGCTCCTTCTTGACTTCTTTACTTAGAGGGGCAACCTGAGCGAAATCCTCAATAACAGGATATTCAGGGGCATCGGCTGAATCCTTCGTCAATGCAAAGCCACCCGGGGCGGAAGATTTGGCAGCAGGACTCTGCTTATTCTTCTTCTTGTTCTTCTTCTTTTTCTTGGAAGCGGCCGTGGTGTCAGGCTTGCTAGCTTCGACGCTGCTGGGGCTGTTCAAAGCATAGTAGATTCCCACACCGGAACCAGCAGCAATAACTGCAGTGGCAACAATGAGAGCGGTTTTATTTCTCTCCACAAAAGACGACAAGGTCATTTCTGTTTGCTTTTAATTTTGTACCGGTAAGAAACTGGGGTTGACGACAGGTAATTTTTGGGATTTAGGATTTTGATTTCTATTTCCCGCGCGCCTCTAACTGGGTGAGATAATACAAAGCAGGGCCTCTGTTTATTCCTTCACACAAAGGGATTTGTAGCAATACAATTCAGCCAAAGGAGATCCCAATCGTAAACTGAGATCAAATCGGTAGTTGTCGGGGGTTTGCTTCAAGCTACTGAGATGTGTAGTGTAAGTTGTGTACTGAAATTTTTCAGGTGTGGGTTGTGCGGCAAATCACTGGAAGGGAGCGAACGAACAGATCTGGGTTGAATAAAGAAAGACGTAGTGAGGCGAGCGAGCGAGCAATTGACATGACAATACGGAGACGGAGAAGAGAGTTTTGCAGAAAAAAATATTCGTTGCTATTCAAGTGGGTAATTAACTGAAACGGCCGGATTCTTGGTTTGGAATTGACTGTTCTTGGTGGTTCTGAAACAGACCATATAAAGGCGTAGTGCAATTGAATATGTCCGATTACTCAGACAGGTGAAAATTGGCAACCTACTGGCATCAAATAAAAGGTTCCATCGCTGTAGCCGGTAAAAGCTGCAATTACAATCTGCCCCCTTTGGTTATTTTGCCAATTGAAATTATTGCTTCTGCTGTTGTTTTGCAGTGACCAAATTGGCTCGGTTTAGGCTCATCCGTCTATTTATCTGATCCGAGTGAGCCCCCTTACAAAATGGCCAGTATGTACAAGTTACTCCAACGGCCTTTGGCAAATGTCGGAAACCGTGCAAAATAAATCAGTCAAAATCAAAAAAAAATTTCTCTGCAAGTTATGCCATTTGTTGAGAAGGGATATCACAAATAATGGCTAATTCCCTGCCTGCGGAAGTGCCAATATTAGAATCCCGCCATATGCGGCTTGTACCGAAACCATCCAACATACGATAGCTTGGTCCAGCTGTAGTAGTAGACAGAAGACCCTCCCGTAGAACGTGATTTAACAGCGAAGCCCAGTCTTCTGCTCGAATTGCCTGAGGCAATCTATAATCCCATATATCATTTCATGTTCAGCAGGCCGGCATTTCATACCCACCATCAATGAGATCAAACCGAAGGACCCTGAGAGGCGATGAGATGTCGGATACCCGCGAAAACGCACGCACTCAGGAGTTCCTCACTGGATTTCGAGACCTGGACCGAGTACTTCAGTCACTAAGAAGAGATAGAGCAGAATTCCTGGCTAGAGGAGCTCGAGGCGGAAGTCAGAACCCCAGTCGTGAGTTTGAAAACGATCTGTTTTCCCCACAGGAGCTGGCCAATGTGCGACGTCGCGACAGACAGCAAGAAGCGATACTCTATGGGGAAGAAGGTGCAGGTAGCAATCGTGAAGATGCAATGGAACGGATTTTGGACGGAATAGAGGACCTTATTAGCAGGAATAATCAGGATCTATTTAGTATTGAGCCAAGGGGGACAAGCAGGCGCAGGCAATTGCAGTCAAGTACTAGCAATAACAACCATTCGGACGAAGAAACAAGTCCAGATGTTGCATTTGGAGGTGATCAAAGCCATGTTAGCCTACGGGGCCTTCGCGAATTCTCTCATCAAGCAAGCCAGGCTCCTTCTGGTCGGGCTTTTCCACGCATCTCTGTGGATATAACCCGACTGATGGATCTGGTCCGCACATCTTATTCTAATCTCTCTGTTGACCCCTGTTCGTGGTTGCTTCCCGGTGTTCGATTCTCTGGATGTCAATCACCAATAATAGTCCCGTCGCGATCTTCCAACCATCTGAACCAAGAAACTAATGCTGTGTCAATTCATTTTGATTGGGTCGACTTCGATGTTGGTCGTGTCGCTGGCATGATGCAGTTCAATGAAAGTCTGCTTGAGCAAGATGCTTACAGTAGTGGTTGCAAATGGTTTGCTATTGAAGGACGAATAATAGACTTCAATCGAAACAACCTTTTCCTCTATCAGGACTCCCCAAGTGTACACAAAGATGCAAAGCTATGGCATCGGCTAGAGCCGTTTGCTGACCTGTCTTTCGAAGAATTTGTCAACTGTGGCTTCAAAGAAGAGGCCCTCAAAGACTGGCTTGACAGATTTATAATAATGAGGTGGTGGCTCTTCTCTCAGGAAGACGAAAAGCCAGTATCTCGTACTCGGTTTGACCAGGATGCATCGGCCAAGTACTTTCTTACGCTGAATCGAGAAAATGGAAACGTTTCGGGATACCTGTACGATGATGCCAGGTTTAATCCGGGGAAAAAGCTCTCTGTGTCACCGGAAATTTACATGGCTCGAGATGTGTACAGCATGAGATAATTTTTCTTCCTTTGTCAGTAGTACCGCATAGTATTCATATTTAACAAGCATATATAATGTTGATTTATTACCATATCTCCGTTTACTCTGATATCTCCACATTCTCTACCGATCAGTACATGCGGCTCGATTTAACCTCCTCCACTATTAACAACAGAAGCAAAGTCACTCCTCGCACCAAATGATGCCCATGTCTTCCTCTACAGGGCATCATCCTGATGAGATGATGGCCGATACTGAGAGTTTAGGTAGTACGGAGGTCAGTTCTGAGCATGAAATGCATTTAGACGCTGCCAATCACGCGATCAATCAGGTCGCCGGCGGCAGTATCACATCCAAATACCATGTTATCCAGCCCACGGATGACTCAAGAGAACCCGCTGAAGCACCAGAAGAACCTGCTACCAGCATAGAGGATATTGGTGACGAAAATGATCAAGGAGAGCTGCTGAGTGCGGTTGCTGTGCCGTCTTTCATGATGACCAAGTTCACGTTGTACGAAACAAGGAAGAAGATGTACATTGTTGGATCCAATGCACGTGAATCGAGATTTAGAATGCTAGAGATTGACCTTACTGCCCCCAAAGATCAGCTGGTTGTTTCCGATGGGAAGCAGCGGTTCACACGAGCGGAGATCATGAACACCCTTCAAGAACTAGAAGAGGCCAATCCAGGAGGAGGCTTCACTAAACGCCTGACTGCATGGGGGCTCCTTGGAGTTATCAGGTTTACAGAGGGTTATTTTATGGTCTTCATAACCAAGCGTTCGGTGGTTGCCCTTATTGGCGGCCATTATGTCTATCATATCGACGGAACAGAGATAATACCGGTCATGCATACTCGAGATTACAAAAAGCCTGATAGACGATCAGAGGAAGCCAGGTTACTATCTACGTTTCAGTCGCTAGACTTGAGCAAGACTTTTTATTACAGTTATACCTATGATATAACGCATACTCTGCAACACAATATTATTCGAGAGAAGGAAAGAGCTATGGGATTACTGGAACGTGCTGATGAAGTTGTCGGAGAATATCATGAGATGTTCGTATGGAATCACTTCCTTCTTCGCCCCATTTTAGAGAATCCTAGTTACGTCGAGAAGTCAGGAAATACCGCATTTGACTGGTTCAGGCCAATCATCCATGGCTTTGTAGATCAGGCTAAGATATCCGATTTTGGAAGAAGTGTTCTGGTCACGATTATTGCCAGAAGATCACACTACTTCGCAGGTGCACGATTCCTCAAGAGAGGCGTCAACGATCAAGGCAATGTAGCAAACGAAGTGGAGACCGAGCAGATTGTTACAGATCACTTAACTACTTCTTTTCATGATAATAGAGATGGAATATTCAACAACCCCCGCTATACATCCTATGTTCAGCATCGGGGAAGCATTCCTTTGTACTGGTCGCAGGATTCGTCCAATATGACGCCCAAACCGCCAATTGGACTAAATGCTGTTGACCCCTTTTATAGTGCTGCTGCACTTCATTTTGATGATATGTTCTCAAGATATGGTAACCCTATTTTAATTCTCAATCTAATCAAAATGAAGGAAAGAACTCCGCGGGAGATGATTCTAGGCGTGGAGTTCGAAAACTGCCTTAAGTATTTGAACCAATTCCTTCCGGAAGGCTCCAAATTAAGCTATACAGCTTGGGATATGAGTAGAGCTGCGAAAGGCAGAGATCAAGAGGTTATCGACTTTTTGGAAAAATATGCTGAAGAGACATTGCGGAAAACAGGTATTTTCCACAACAAGAAGAATCTCAGTGGAATGCAAATTCAGGACGGAATTTGCAGATCCAATTGCATTGACTGCCTGGATAGGACAAATGCTGCGCAGTTCGTCATAGCCAAAAAAGCTTTGGCATATCAATTGCATGCCCTTGGCCTAATTGGCGATGACATGAATATTGAATACGATTCGGATGCTGTCAATCTTTTAACTGAAATGTTTCATGATCATGGTGATACTATTGCCCTTCAATATGGTGGATCACATTTAGTGAATACCATGGAGACGTATAGAAAGATCAATCAGTGGACATCACACTCTCGTGACATGATCGAATCCATCAGACGATTTTATTCTAACTCATTTGTCGACTCTCAAAGGCAAGAAGCTATCAATTTGTTTCTGGGCAACTATGTCTGGGAAATGGGCCGGCCTTCTTTATGGGAATTACCATCCGATCATTTTCTTCACAATTCACTGTTCGGAGCATACAAATATGGTCGGTCATATCAGAAATGGTGGATTCCATATAATCTGAAATCTCTACACGATAGGTTGAAAGAAGTAGAAGAGATGGACGAGTTTGAGGATGAGCCGCTGTTACCATACAGAGGATTCTACGATAACTACTGGAATGAATGCTATAGACCTCGTCAACTTACTTCCTTCCATCTAATATTTGCATACAACATGAATTCTACGTTGAGATACTTACCCATGACGATGACACCTGAATTGTCTGGTAGCAGCGGCCCTTTTACTCCTAGAAAGAGACCAGACAGCCACCACTCTCGGTCAGATAAGCATCGTGGACATCAGAGAATACGGACTCCGATGTCTCCAGCAAATGACCGTCGTCGTTCAAAAATTGAAGAGGGAAATTCAGGTTTAGGACCGGGAGCTGGAGCTGGAGTTAGTTCAAGTGATAAGTCAATAAGAAGGGCAGCTATCAAGCGGGCCTCTATGCTGTATCAAAACTCGGCCGGCATTCCCAGATTGCTGAGTGATAGAGTATTCAGCGGTGGAAAACCGTCCTATTCAAGGCTCAGCGACATGGCTATTTTGGAGGAAGAAGAGGATAAACCTTCAACTGCTGAAGATAGCCCAGATATCAAGTCACTGACCGATTCCTTTACGGATATTCTGACACTTGAAAATAGGATAAGCAGCTTGATTGAACCAGACATTGATGATTACAACAGTAAGGTCTACAAAGAATATGTTGGAGGACGGTTTGCTAAAGCTGTCGATGAGACGGAAGAAAAAACCTATGAGGACTTTTTTGATCTGCCAAAGAGGATTGTTGGAACAGAAAATATTTCTGATGCCAGCTATGATTTCTATAAGAACTATTTTGAAAAGGCAGCACCTGATGAACGATTTGCCAGTGGGGAAGAGGGTTTTATCCAAAGTGAGGAGACTAAAGCTTTGGCTGGTCAATACGAAACTTGGCTTAATACCGGCATTATCTAGACATCACTATTCATTATGCATATGTACACTATTTATTGGTAAAGATTTTTTTGATCAACGAATCAATATCATGAGGAGAAACATACTGGGCCTGGGTTATCGCCTCGGTGACTTTCCATACTGTCATCGTATCGGGCGCATTGACCCAAACTTTTCCGTTGACACCTATGGCAATCTCATAAGGGGTTTTCTCCCCAATAGCAGAAAGAATAGGGTGTGTTCCTTTAAGTAACTCTCTAGCATAGCCGAGAGAAACGGTAATAACGTAGCCATCTTTGAGCTCGCCAAAGCCGGCAGACTTTCCAGAAATACTGTCAAAGCATTCTATATTAGCTTCGATATCAGGATCTGTCAGTGATACTCTCGCATAAATAAGCGTTCCATTGGGAAGATTTGGTCTATTTTTCTTTGTAGCGTTTTCGAATGCAAAGGCGTCCAGAAATACCGGAGGAGAGTTATCTTGGAGCAGAACTCGATATCCGTTCGAGGCCTTTCCAGTAACTACGCCGATTACGTGGTCCTTCATAGAAGGCACATATCTCTTTGTATTAGTGTCGATATATACCACAGTTGTAGTCCCCTTGGACTTATTGTGCTTCGTTTTCGATTCCAGGATCCCAGCAGTAAGAGCTCTAGGGTGATCTATAGCAGATTGATAAATATTAGGACCGAATGCAAGTTCGCCATCATGCAATATTATATTTTCAGGGTTTTCGCCCGGTAATATCAACGACATGGCAGTGGTTCGTTGTGCCAGATATTTTTCCAGTGACGATGTGAGGTAGGTAGAAAATGTCGGTGGAAAAATAAAATTATACACTGATCGGGTCAAAACCATCAACAGTAAATGTGGAGAACAAGATTCGCGGCAGAATAGCGAGAAGGGGATCTGAAAAAAAAGCTTTTATTTACAAGCCCTTGCAAGAAATATACTAACTAATAAATTTCCTACTGGTTCAAAGCAACATGTGCCCAAGTGGGGAGCACAAAAGAGGCCTCGTGAATGGCCCGGTTGTAATACCGGGTGAGCTTTTCTTCCTCGTCCTTTGGCAGAAATCGGATGGGAGTAGCAACCTTGGCATCCTTGTCCTTGGAGCAAACCATGAAGCCGATTTGACCAGACGGGTAGGTAGGGATCGTGGTGTAGGCATACTCAGCAACAGGGAAGACCTCCTTACAGGCCTTCTTGAGGTCCTTGATGATGGGCATGTGAAGCCAAATGTTTTCGGCCTGGGTGGTGATAACACCCTTTTCGGTTAGAGCACTGTTAAGTAGCTCAAAGTACGGTTTCTGGAACAGAGTCTCGGCAGGGCCCTCGGGATCAGAAGAATCGGTGATGATTACATCAAAGGTGTTCTGGTACTTCTTGAGGAATTCAAATCCATCTCCAATGTGCACTCGCACCTTGGGATGCTGGAACCCCACAGCCATTGACGGAAGGTACTTTTTGGAAGCCTTGATGACCGATTCATCAATGTCAACCAGCCAGGCCTCCTCCACAGTGGAGTGTTTGACGATTTCTCGCAGCACTCCACCATCACCACCACCAACCACCAGCACCTTCTTGGGATTTGGGTGTGAGTTCATAGCCAAATGAGTGATCATTTCCTGGTAAGCGAATTCGTCTCGTTCAGTGGCCTGAATAACGCCGTCCAAAACAAGAACATTGCCGTAGTCTGTACTCTCGAAAACGAGAACCTGTTGTTGTTAGCATTTGATGTTGGTGCTGGGGCTGCTGGCTAGCCTTTGCTTGCTTGCCGGTACTCTGTTCTGGTACTCACATCCTGGTATTTGGACTTCTCCACGTGCAGAATCTGCTTGCATCGCAATGCCATGGCCTGGCCGGGCCACATGGTATCAGAGATTTCTCGGAACCAGCCGTCCTGAATGGAAGAATGGGTCAGCTCTTCAGTCATTTCTACAAAATTCACTAGGTGGTAGTGGAGGGGAAGAAAGTTTTAATTGTAGCTTAGATCGGCCCGTCCCAAAAATGTGAAAGAAATATCTTGCTTTTAACCACATTTTGGTTCGGTGCTCCCCGATCCCGATCGTCGGTGCGGCGGGTAACCCCTTTTGCCCTTCAAGCCAGCACCCATCCATCGCACCGTTTCGTTCTATCCTACCGCCGCTAGCTCAACATGCTTCGCGATAGAACAAATTTATACTTGTCGTATCGACAAAGTTATCCTCATCATCCTCAGCCCAATTTGGGAACGGGGATCCTGACTGCGGATGAATATGACGTTCCCGAGGAGCAGCAGGGCCTGATGGGTGTTGGAGCCAGCGCCATTCCTGCATCGTCCGAGTTTGGCATTGAGATGGACAACCTGCCACCGTCGTGGGTAGATATTTCCGACCAGGTTGAAGAGGTTTTGGTGGAAGTCCGCAAGAAGTGCAAAGTTTTGGACACTTTTCACAAGAGAAATATGCTTCCTGGCTTCGATGACCGCAGGTCTGACGAAGAACAGATCGAGCAACTCACATTTGACATCACAAGTAACCTTCATAAGGCCCAGGGGCTTGTCAAACGACTTGAGACCATCACCAAAAATGAGTCTGATCCGGCGGAGATCAAGATGTCCTCCAACATGAAGATCGCCTTGGCCACTAAAGTCCAGGAGTCTTCCACCCAGTTCAGAAAAATGCAGTCTGCTTATCTAAAAGCACTTAGAAACGATGCATTCCCATCAATTGACTCTCAGAAGACATCTTCCAACCCTTACAGCTCAGTCCAGCAACAGGAGGAAGATCTCGATATCCAGTCAGCTGAATCGACCCTTCAACAATCGTCCATGCTGGCTACTTCGGAAGATGCCAACCTCCGTCAACGAGAACACGAAATCACTAAAATCGCACAGGGTATCCTTGAGCTTGCCGAAATTTTTAAAGATTTGCAAACAATGGTTATAGATCAGGGCACTCTCCTGGACAGAATCGACTACAATGTCGAAACGATGTACACTAACGTCCAACAAGCCGATAAAGAGCTCATCAAAGCCACTCATTACCAAAAAAGAACACAGAAATGTAAGGTTATCCTCCTTCTTGTTCTTCTTGTTGTTGCATTGATCATCATTCTTATCGTTAAGCCGAAAAAGCATTCATCTTCATCCCCTTCTCCTGGTCCTCCTTCACATGACATACCTTCAGATAATACCCGCCCCGTGCCTGGCATGCCAGATACACCCGGAGGAGATGATGTGTCCCAAAGATACTGAAGCGATGCATCAAGATGACTTGTCTAACGTTGGTAATTAACCCTGCATTATTTATATCATATTGTTTAGAAATGTATTTCTATTAATTTCTAATTAATTATATTTACAGTTGAACTCGAAGCTCAATATAAGTGCCCCTTAAATATCTCTTGCAGTGTGTTGATTGGGTCCTGAACATCACCACCATCTCTCACTATATTGATAGTAGAAGCAATCTGGCTGCTTTTCGGAAGTATGCTTGAAACCTCTTCAAATATCAGTTCAACATCGCTAGCAAGCCATCGCTTAGAGATGGCAGAATTTTGTGTTAAAGCCAAAGTTACCTCTTTGGTAGCCGATAGCAATGGCAGAGCTTCATATCTGAATGCATGCTTAATCACATTGACAGCGGGTGTATAACCCCTTTCAGTGGCTGATATCTCCATGATTTGCTTAAGAATTTCAGTTCCAGCCTCGGCTGAGTTTGCAGATTTATAGGCAGATAGAAACTCTAAAACAAGATCCTGGTGCTCAATCCATGACTCTCCATAAGTTTTGATAAACTCTTCCCATTCCCAATAAAGTCTATCCGACCGACAGCATCGCCCAAGAGCTCCAATGTACTTCTGGTACGCCGATTCGTCACAGGTAGCATTAATCATTGTTCTCAAATGATAAAGGATGACTTGGTCACGCTTTGGGTCGCTGACTACCGTGCCATTCACAATCCAAAGAGACGCATCCTTCTTGGGCTCCTTGGCCATGGCACCACTAGCAATTGGGAACTGGTCAAACACTTGGCAAATGACTTCTGGGGGTATAACAGCATTTTCATCTAGTGTTAATCTCATAGAGATGGCACGGTACATTCCCGCAGAGTTTCCATGCTTGGCCGACAATAGTAAGCACTCATCCAGAGCCTCTGCTGAAATTCCACCGGGATACTTGCTGAACCGGTTGAGGGATCCAAACATGTGAGCCATTGCCTTGGCATGAATAGGCACGAAGTATGTGGGGTCTGCCACTGCTGGAGTTTCGTTGCCCTTCTTGTCAGCGTTCAGGGAGCACCGCACGACATGCTGGAGAATTGACACCTGGCAAGTTTTCATTATCCAATCGGCATTTTCACTGTTCATTGCTGTCTCTAGCACACTGTACACTTCATCAAGAGTGGTTGTCCACATAAGAAGAAACTGGATGACCGATGGAGTGACTTGGCTCGACACTAAGAGAGACCGATAGACAGTAAGTTCACTCTTTATGCTGGCCACAAATTCCTCCTCTGTTCCAGGAAAGGAGACACGTTCGCCATCAATACGCCGTATTAACGCCTGAATAAATAAATCAGTTGCTTCTCGAGAGGGAAGCTTTTGTTGTTTCAAGAAGTATTGACACATGAGATCATCAGCCATATCAATTGGACCAGACTGCGCAACAAGCCGGAACCACCGATCTTGTAGCTCATCAATCCCCTTCCAGTCGTAAATCGAGAGGAATTCCTCAAAAAATTCCTTGTATGCTAGTAATGCAGATTCGGGTGCTTCAGGATCAACCGGTGGGAGCAGCTCTAATGCTCTAGAAAACACCTTGATAACCTGGTTCTTAGCCGTGACAGTGTCAGATTTTGTCCCTTCAAAGCCAGTAGACCACATCTTTCGTAAGAATTCCATAACAATCGGCAAACTGGCCGCTGTAGAGTGCTTGATCATCTCATCTATCGACTGCTGAAGCAACTGTTGGATAACATGGTTGGACTCAGAGAAGATAATGTTCAACTTTAGCCAGTTATCAAGATCAGCCGGTGTCAATGTTCTTGTATTGGAGTCTTTCATAAGGGAGATGATTCTCTCGATGCTCTCCGGTGAAAGAACGCTTCCTGCCAGAGGCTGGCTGAATCGAGACTGCTGAACATTCCACTTTGAGAAATTCTGATTTATCTGGTTGCCAATGAAGGACAGAGAAGCCTCAGAAGTGGCAGAAGTGCTGGAGTGCCGTCTTTTGGACACTCTGTGCTCTTCAATTTCTCTGAGTCGCTTGATCTGCTGGACGAATGCCTGAGAAGCAGATCCGGTATTCTCGCCCTTCTTACCTCGATAAACCGTTTTACTAGGAGTACTAAAAAACAGACTGTGAAAAAGACCATATTCTTCGATTCCACGAAAAGGGTGGACATCTTCAAGGCCTCGTCTTCTCTTTTTGGGGACATCAACCGCTATGTCAACAGGAAGATCGACAGCATCAGCATATCCTCGACGAGTATGCGAAACCACCAGTTTGGATTGGTAACGAGATATACCACCCGTCACCAAAGTAGGAGCCTTCATGTGATTGTCGCAGCAGTCGTTGTAAGTGGCTTGGACAGAAAAGAATGTTTTGGTGCGTCCTGCGGTTTTGTTCTACTATATAAATTTCAGTCCCTGTGCAGTGCAAAAAGTAGTGTTTAAGAGTGAGAAGGAAAATAGCCGCTTGGCCATTGGCTTTTTGGGCGCTAAATTAGGCAATACCTAAACGGAGAGAGAAATGGCGCGGGTAAATCCCAGCACAAGCAATTTCGCGCTGTAGCGCCTATTTAGGCAGCAAAATTACCGCGTTGGGCTTAATATCACAGGACAGGGAGAGACGAGAAGACGATTGATAAATAACGGAATATAAGCTGAGTATATTCTGCTGGAAAAAGGCACTAGGATAAAAAAACCGCTGCTTGTCCTCCTAAACTATTCATATTCATTATAACTATCCAAACATACATACTATTCATATCTCATAAATACTAAAGAGTTAGTTCAAACGATAGGGTCCGTCGCTCGGTCGCGCGATGATCGTAGGCTTCTTGGCTCCGCCAGGTCGTTTTTTCACTGCTATTTGAAAATCGGGGTTACTTTCCAGCACACCGTCGGATCGGTTTTTCACAGGAGCCGGCGCTGCTGCAAATGCTGGTTGGCTTGGTGGTGGTGCATATCCCCTAGCCTGTGGTGACGGCTGGTTGTATCTTGCAGGAACAGGTGATGGGTTACCGCCAGCCTGGCTCGTGCTGTAAAAAGACGATGCCTCCGATGTATCTTCTCCATACTGCCGAGGAGCAGGAGCATTGTATTGCTGCAGCTTTGGGCCAGAAGGAGATGAATTTGCATATCCGCTAGGTGTATCGGCATATGATGGTCCACTGCTGTATCCAAGCCGGTTAGCGTCTGTATCATCGTCGACAAAGTAATTTCGCATTTGTTGGCGATTGTCAGGCGAAGATGCAGGAGGCGGAGAGAAGCTCACAGGGCCCGGGGATGGTGGTTCGCTGATGGCATACCCAACAGCAGGAGCACCAGAACTTGGAGCTCCCGAATAAGCACCTGCTGAGAAGTCAATGGGGTTTCCCGCAGGCTGAGATTCTGGTTGCTGCCATCCACTTCTCGGTGGAACATACTCAGTATCGGCAGTCAGATCGTTTCTCGGAGGTCGAGGTCCACTAGGTCTTCTTTGCTGTTGTCTCATACCACCGGGAGCACCTGAAGGCATACCGGGAGGAGTTTCTGGTCTAATTCGGGGGATTGGAACCACGTTGGGGCCATAGCCGTCAGCACGTTCGTTCTCTAGACCTGGCATGTACTGTCCAGCTACAAGTGGATCAGCACCATATCCCGGTGCGCTAGCACCGAAGCTACCAGATCCCTGTTGGTGGAGAGGAGGACGTGGGGGGTCTTGGGGCCCTCTTTGAGAACCGCCCAGGGGGCCAGCGCCGATGGGTCTGTAGCCATTATTGCCTCTTGGAGGGCGATTAGAGTAATTGTCATTGGCCGGAGATGGCTGGTAGCCACGATATTCACGGGGAGCAAGAACAGAAGCATCGTTGTTTTGGAACTGTCCAAGCGAGTCAATCGTGGCATTAGCCTGGCCATCGTCGTAGGAAATGTCACCATCCCTAGTATTTGTAGAGCGGAGAGGGACTCTATCATCAGATGTATCACCCGCCGATGTCTCGTATTTGAGTTCGGTAAATTCAGCATCCTTACCAGAAGCGGTGAAGGTGCCAGGGAGTCCAAATGGGGAAGAGTCGTTAAAGGAGCCGAGGTTCTGGAGCTCAGAGTTTTCGGCAATTCTCTTCTGCATGGCACGCTGAGAAGATAGAGTTCTTCGCATCAAGCAGAGAATAATGCCCGAGAAAGCAATAAGAACGGTGGATGCTAGAACGATCCACCCTGCCCAGTTGAGATGACTGACAAACAGCAGAATGTCGACCAGAAAAGCCAGCAAGCTTATAAGAAAAGTAGGCAGAGCCAATACCAGCATGGCCAGAAGGAATCCAGTGGAATTCGACAGCACATGGGCCAGCAGAGCATTGATGAAAAGGATAAACGTAAGCCCAGCAGCTACAACATGGACAATCAGGAGTTTAGACAGCGACGATCTGGCCGAAGAAGGCAAAGTAATACCTTCATCTGTAGGATAACCAATTCTTGCAGAAGAACAGTCTCCAGTCTCGGTATTGCAGTAGCCAAACACGCCAAACTCGTAGTCTTCGTAGTTACAGAGGGTGATTTTCCTGGTGACGGGCACTGATAAGATGGCCACGAGCTCCAGGCCGAACGCTATCAGCAAAATCACACTGAGAATAGAAGCAGCTTTATTCGGCATTCTGAATTTGCTCCACGGAGGGAGTGGGGATTTATTTCTGGGAGAAAATATAGCTCGCCAAACAGGAGCTCACGAGGATAAGCAGAAGGGTGGGTTGTCGGAGATGTTGTCTGGGATAGTGGAAGAACGTAAGCTGGAGAAATCTAAGAATAAAAGCGGTAACCCCCAAATAACACAAGTGGCTCACGATAACGCGTGCGAGGCGAAGGCATGCAAAGCAAAAACGACTAAGGTAGTATCGGAGAAAATGGGGCTAGTAGTAGTGGATAGAAGGAAGTGCCGCCCTGAACAAACTGGAATGATGTGATATTAATAAAATGCTGGCCAGTTACAAGTTACAAGTTAACAAGCACAGTTGCAGGTGTTTGTGCCAATCTCGCTCGCTTGTGATAAAACAAGCAAACCCACTCAATTTAGTTTCAAAGCCACTCTGGGGAATCAAACTGAATTGCATGGGCCTGAAATGCCACGGCCACTGGGCAGGGTGGAGCCATGTGAATTATTGGACTACAGCAAAACTCAATTAGCAAGGTCTGGCATTAATTTGTTCATTGCTTGGTTCATTCGTTCGATCATTCCTCCTCAGCCCCCCACCTGCTTATCGTGCTAATAATAGCTTTCCACTGCTATCAAGGGGGTCCTTGGTCCGTAACCCCAGCTACAACACTCCGTGTGAGGCTGTAAGGCTGCGCTGCGGCCTTGAATAGACATGGGTATTGCTCAATTGGGGCCTCAGCTTACTGTTTTCGGAAAAGGCTCTGACGAGGCCAAACCATGTCGATAGTGCAAATGCCGGCCGCTATGTCGGCTGCTAGCTTCTGCTCCAGAAACCACCAACTTTGCTAATCTTAATGCAGGGCCCATGCGCTGAAATCAGCTCACATGAAACCGATCCCGCTCCACTTTGAATTGAATCGCAAAAAAAAAAAAAAATTGAACTCTGTTACAATGGAATCAATACACTTTCTCTCTCTCGGTGGGGCCGTTTCCGTTTAGTTAGGCCGGCCTTATGATCTCATTGTGTCCCGTTCCCCACCAACACCACCAGAAAGGCAGCCTCACCGCCAAATTTTTTTTTTCCTGGCTTAAATCTAAATACTAACAGGCACGACCATCGACAAATGCCGCCAAAAAAGCATACAAAATTCGTCGACGACGAGCCTAATGGCTCTGCTTTGGCGGCGACGAAGAACCCCGGCAGTATAAAAAAATCTTCGGCGGTGCACAATCTTCACCAGCATCTCAAACCAGATGCCAGATCCATTTTGGGCCCTCTGAGCATTGAAAGGCTGCATGATCTGGCATCTGGTGATGCCTTGTTATCGGAAAGTGACGCTAGATTCGGTAGAACGTCTAGCAGTGCTCCAGAGTCGCCAGAGAGTGACTCCGATTCCACTGATATCGAAGCCCCCGAGCCGATCAAGACTGTGATCAATGGAACATCACATAAGACTTCTCAACAGAATGATCCTTTCGAGCTGTCCTCAGACTCCGTGAAGAGACCCCGGCCGAACGGAAAGCCCAAACGAGATGATTCTGGAACGCGGAGTAATGACGTTTACTTCTATGATTCAGACGATGAGGACCTGCCAAAAGCTGTGTCCACTAACCCCCAGTCGCTTAGAGAGCATGCATCACAACTGCTCAAAGAAAGACAAGGGTTGCCAATATATAAATCACGCCAAAAGGTGATTGAGCATGTTTTTGCCAACCCGATCACCGTCCTTCTGGGTGAGACCGGCTCGGGAAAATCGACCCAACTTCCGCAGCTTATCTACAACCATGGCCAAAAAGAAAGAATCGCAATCACACAGCCGAGAAGAGTAGCTGCAATCAACCTTGCCACCCGAGTCAGCGAAGAAATGGGGGTTGTTTTGGGTGGTAAAGTCGGTTATAGTGTTCGATTTCAAAACAGATCCAGCCCTCATGATACACACATCAAATACCTAACTGATGGTATGCTTATGCGAGAGCTTATGCTGGATCCCAAGCTCTCGAGATACACTACTGTAATATTAGATGAAGCCCACGAACGAACGGTGTTGACCGACATCCTCATGGGTTTGCTGAAAAACTTGCATGCAGGGGCTAGACCTGATCTGCGCATAATTATCATGTCTGCTACATTGGATGCGGAGAAATTCAGCGCCTTTTTTAACAATGCTGAAATTATTTATGTCGAAGGTAAAAAGTTCCCTGTTGAACGACTGTATCTGAAAAATAGCCTGGATGATGTTGTGGATGGCATGATCCAAGCCGTCTGCCAGGTCAATCTATCAGAAGCTAGTGGTGGAGATGTGTTGTGCTTCCTGCCTGGCCAAGATGAAATTGATCGATGCGTTGACAGAATAAACTCTATTGCGGAGCATCTTCCAAAGCAAGCCCCTCTCTTGGCTCCCTTACCTCTCTACGCTTCTCTTCCGAATCAGGCTCAACAAAAGGCATTCGAAAGAGTTGGAAATATACCAGGCAGTCGCCGCTCTCGAAGGAAGGTTATATTTTCGACGAATATTGCCGAAACCTCGGTCACTATTCCTGGAGTCAGATATGTCATTGATTCTGGGCTAAGGAAAATTCGAGTCTGGAAACCGGCTCTTGGACTCGATACACTACTGGTATCGGCTATTTCACAGGCCAGTGCTCAGCAGCGGATGGGACGAGCTGGCCGAGAAGGTCCTGGGGGTAAATGCTACAGATTGTACACTGAAGAGACATACTTGAAGCAACTTAATGCCCAAACCGAACCAGAGATTGTCCGATGCGACGTAGCATCTACAGTTCTGATGCTGAAAAACCTTGGAGTAGGCAACGTTCTAGAATTCCCTTGGCTGGAACCTCCGTCACTTCAGGCGATAACTTCGTCGCTATACCAGCTATACGGGCTAGGAGCTCTGGATGATGAGGGAAATATCACTGGAGTTGGTAAAAATATGGCTCTTTTGCCAATCTCGCCACATCTGGCAGCTATTCTGATTAAGGCTGCAGGTGATAAGGCGCACCCTGGTTCAAGGCAGCTGGTCGATATTGTGTTGGATATTGCGGCTTGCCTATCGGTGGAGGATTTGCTGGTGAACCCCCGGCCCAATGACAGAGACGAAGTTAATGCCAACAAGGCTCAACTATTCCCTCGAGGAGTTCAATATGGAGATTTAATGATGCTGGGAGATATGTACCAACAATATCAGGAAACACCTGCCAAGGCACGCAAGGGATGGTGTAAATCGGTTGGAGTGAATTCCAAAGCTATGAGAAATGTCATCTTGGCCCGACAGCAGCTATGGAGATACATGAGCAACATCGTACCGTGGATCAAAGATGAAGAAAGGAAAGATACCACTGTATTTGTTCCGCCCGAGGAGATCATTCAGTGCTTTCTCGAGGGATATCGATGGAATGTTGCCCTAGGATTACCAGATCGCCGATATAAAACAATAGGCGGGGGAGGCCAGACATTGTCTATTCACCCCAGCAGCATGATGTTTGGAGCTCGTGTGGAGGCAATTATGTACTTAGATTATGTATATACGACCAAGAGCTATGCGCGATGCGTGTCGCCGATAGACCCGAAATGGTTGGACTAGAGGCTAATTTCAATATACGCCAATGAGTGAGTTAATAAGTGAGAATACGGAGGGAAGCGAGGAGCTGATAAAGTTGTCTTTAGTTTTGGTTTAAATAATATTAAGAGGGCTGTCTGCGCGTGTTTGTGTGATGCAGCATGATAATAAGCATGGAGTTATTTTTCGCCGTTGTAAATTTCCAAATGTTGGGAAAGGCTCACGGCCCGATCTTGAAGGTCTGTGTAGATCATCATGTGCACGCCGCTCAATGCAGCTCTCCCGGTACCCAAATGGCGGGACGACTCAAAGTTTGCCGACTGGCATTAATATTTCCTATGTTGGCTAACAGCCCCAGAGAAGCAGGTCGAGGGAATTAGTAGCGAAATGCAACTTTCTAGTACCTTTCACTAGCTGGACAGCCTGCGCACGGTACACAGAAAAGCAAATATACTTTAAAACAACCAGTGGTCAAATTATCACAAGGCATGATAGAATCAGAGCATCGCATAGTTACGCGCGGGGAGGGGGCCTGGCCGACAATGAGAGTTGGTTTTTTGGTTTTGGTTCATGGCAGGTTAGGTTCCGGCAGCGCGGGATCAAGGTACAAGGTTGGTTGGTTGTTTTATTGGAGTGGGGAGCTGAGCTGAGCTCAGCTGGGCTCGCTGGGAGGAGGTTTTGGTTCAGACAGTGAGAGAGTGCTTCGACGATTCTGAGCTCTGCCGTGTCCGGCCCGACTGACCGAGACAGTCGTTTGAGTTTACTACATGTTGGTTAACCCAAGAAGGAATGAAAGTCGCCAAACAGTAAAGCTCCTTGCCGGGGCCATTATTATATTCTCAAAGATGACTAGTGCCCAGAGAAGGCCTGGGGGGGGATATTTGCCCAAAACGAAGATTCCATGCTGCTGCCGCCGAAGTAATAGAATTATTTGTATTTTAAGTTTTTATTTTCTTTGCACAGTTCCGTTCAGCCATATAGGGCCACGACTTTGCTCCAGAACAAGCGTTGTTCATCTCCATTTGAGCTCTGCGTCGTTCGTTCGCTGGAGAAAAACTTTGCTTTTAGTTCGGCATGCGATTGTTGCTTTTACAGATTGCCAGCCATTGCTTTTTTCCCCAGAGTTTGCTTTTGCCGGAGACGGTTGGGCGATAATAACAATATTACGGTGCTGAGCATTTGGGCCCTTGGAAAATCAGGCTCATGTGGCGAATACAGTTCATGCCGAGAATAACTTGGAATATGGGGGGGCATGCAAATCTCTGGCAATGGAGGTACGTATACGAACAAGATCACAGTAAGCGACTTTCGCTTTATTTTTTTCCGTTGGCTGTTACCTGCGATATGTAATCTCTCGAGTCGTTGCTTGTTACTTGTAGTTTCTTTCCCTCACCCCTTCCGCCGGCCGGCCAAAACCGTTGCTCGCGCTCCCATGATGAGCGGTTTTACCGATTGTTGGTGGGTACCCCGTGTTGGTCGCGTTCACCCTTTGAGTCCCCCCCTTTGCCACGGTGCTTTTTGCAAACTCTTGGTGGCAGAGAAGAAACTGTAGTAAGTTTGCTTTTTCCAACAACCATTACACCCTTCCGCTTTTTGTGTTGTCATAAGGAAAACGTTGCTTTTGTGAGGAAGAGCCAAATAAATACTATTAGACCCAACGCCTGTTTTTCCTCTTGTTCTTGCATTTTTTACTTCCATCCGCGACAATCCAAGTGTTACGACGAACACCGCCACCTCTTCGAACATGTCACAGCTGGGGACCGCTCCTCCTCCTCCGCCACCTGCAATGGTCAGTCGACACCATCAAAATGGCCAGATACCAAACGGATCATCTCTGCAACCGTCGCCTCAAGCCCAGCTCGTAATGCCCAACAACGTGCAACAGCAGCAGCAGCAGCAGCCTCCTAACCAAGGACAGCCTCCTCAGGACGGTCAACAGCAGCCTCTCACTCCGTATCAGCAGCTCCAGCTGGCCACCAGCGATGCTTGGCTCATGGTTGGCAACTATGCCGAGCTGCTTGACGAAACCGAAAAGGCCATTGCTGCTTATGATTCTGCATTGAAATATTCCCCTTATTCCATTCCCGCAATGACGGCAATGGCTAATCTCTATCGTTCAAAGGAAAACTTCGCCAAGGCTATTGAATATTACCAGAATATCTTGAGTTACGCTCCCGATTCAGGTGTCACGTGGGGTTCCCTCGGCCACTGCTATCTCATGATGGATGATCTCCAAAAAGCCTACCAAGCCTATCAGCAGGCCCTTTACCATCTCAGAGATCCAAAAGATCCAAAACTGTGGTATGGTATTGGTATCCTCTACGATCGATACGGCTCGCTGGAATATGCTGAGGAAGCATTTAGTCAAGTCATGGATATGGACCCTAATTTCGAAAAGGCAAATGAAATCTACTTCCGTCTCGGAATCATATACAAGCAGCAGGGAAAGTATCAGCAGTCTTTTGATTGCTTCAGGTATATTCTTCACAGTCCTCCCAAGCCACTGACTACCATTGATATCTGGTTCCAGATTGGCCATGTGCACGAACAAAAAGGCGAATTTGATCTTGCTCTCGAAGCCTATCAAACGGTTCTCAAAGAAAACCCTAATCATGCCAAAGTTCTTCAGCAGTTGGGCTGGCTCTACCATGAACAATCGTCATCATTTGAAAATCAAGATAGGGCCATTGGCTATCTCACCAAATCTCTCGAGGCTGATCCGCAGGATGCCCAGTCGTGGTATCTTCTGGGACGATGCTATATGTCTCTTCAAAAGTACAACAAGGCTTACGAATCTTATCAGCAGGCCGTTTACAGAGATGGCTCTAATCCCAACTTTTGGTGCTCAATTGGTGTGCTCTACTACCAAATCAACCAGTACCGAGATGCTCTGGATGCCTATTCTCGAGCTATTCGCCTCAATCCCTGTATTTCAGAAGTCTGGTATGATCTCGGTACTCTTTATGAGTCTTGCAATAACCAAATTTCAGATGCTCTTGATGCGTATCAGCGAGCCGCTGAATTGGACCCCCATAATACACACATCCAGGCCCGATTGGAACAACTCAGAGCAAGTCAAAATGGTAGTGCTCCTCAGGGTCATGCTATGGTTCCTCCTAGACCCCAAGACGTTAATCCACAAGCATATCAGCAAGGCCCTCCAAGTGCTATTTGGAATCAACAGCAACAGAGACAAGCGCCTCAGCAGCAGCAGCATCCTGCTCAAGGCCAGCCACAGCCACCTGTTCAGCAGTTACAAGAAAATCCCGGAGTTGCGGCTCCCCCGCATGCGCAGCATCTACCTCCCCCTCCGTTGGCACAGAGCTACCAGCAACAACAGCTGCCTCAGCAACAACAGCTTGCTCAACAGCAGCTTCCTCAGCAGCAGCTTCCATTGCCTGCTCCTAAGGTCCCTACCGCGGCTGCTACGGCCCCTAGTGTCCACCAATTAGTTGCACCTCATCAACCGCAGCTCGCCGCTGGTGTTCAGCCACCAACGCAGGGATCGATGCTTCCTACACCGCAGCAACAGCAGCAGCCGTCTTTGGTAGCCTCGCAAGTCTCGTCTCAGCCTATATTCTCTCATCAGAACCTACCCTCGCCAAATCAACTTAATAACAAACCTACCAACGGGGTCACGATTCCTCCAATTAATCCTAACAGCCCCCCTAAGCCTACCAGCGCATCTGCGACTCCTTCAGCCACACCTGCCAGGCCTGTTAGTGAAACTTCTACTCCTGTAGTGGAGTCTGCAAGGCCCAAGACGCCTATTGCTGCTGTTGCTCCTCCAGTGACGGTAGCGGCAGAGGTATCGGCTTTGGAAGAGGAAAATTCTCTGAAACGAACAATTGATGAGGAAAGCAGAGATAATGGTGGTAGTGCTAGCAAGAAGGCTGCTCTAGAGGTCAATGGAGCTTCTCATGATAGTGTGAATGGGTCTGAAACTTCAACAACAGCAACAACAGCGTCTGTTGTTGTGCCTAAACCGAAGGTCGAAGCACCTGAACCGGTAGAGGCTCCTCAAAGAAGCGTTGACGAAGACAGTGATTACGATGCAGAAGAAGAGACTCCTGTTGCTGCGCCTGTCGCTGAAGAGTCTGCAGAATCCGTTGAAAAGGAAGCGCCTGCTGAAACACCTGCAGTACTTCCTCCTGTTGCTGCCGAACAGCCTGAAGCTGAAAAACCAGAAGAGTCTTCCACTGGGGAGGAAGTCCCGGAGACGGCCCAACCTGCAGTGGAAACTGCCAAGGAGCCATCTGAACCATCTGAAGAAACGAAAACACTTGAAGATGCCGAGATGAAGGATGCTTGAAGCTCCCTGATAATACGACGTGGAAATGAATGGGCATTGTAACATATATTTATAATAAATGAAGATGATTGTTTAGTGTGAATAGCTATTGGCATGAATGATCGAGCGAGCGGGATCGAGTAATAGAGTCGGTTTAGAAAAACGTCCTTTAAAAAATCAAAATATAAAGGGAATAGTAACGAAAAGCTGACGCATATTTGCTACCCTCCGCCGCTTTGTTTTGGCATACCTTGAAAGCCTTTTTTGCGGTCGGATTTTACGGGCATGTTGTAGTTGGCGTACCTTTTTGTAGGAGAGGTACTTTGCAAGCTCAGTATCTTAAGGGGTAAGCGGCCGCAGACAGCCAATCGTATTATTCAGATTAGCAGTAGAAACACTTGCCAAATGACCAAGTTGGCTGATCCCAGGAACAAACTCCGTATATCCGACCTGCATATGTCCAGGCGTTTGTTTCTCTTTCAAATTACGGTACGGCTCGTTTGCTCCGCGATTTCTGAGTCCGAGGGTTTCAGTATATACAGAATTGGTGTGGAGACAGCTAATATTCCAATAGAACATCATATGCAAGCCTATTTTCCCCCAGCGTGCTGATAATAATCCTCTTTGAAGACTAGAAGAGCTGTAACTAATATAAATATATCAGATGAATGAAATAAAACCCACCTTCCCTCGCCGCTGTACTTCCATCCCCCGAAATCTGTTTGATTGCATGTCGCTCGGTCCCGCCCTGGGTGGGGCTCGAAATCGGTTGCAAAAATCCAACCTTCTGCCACCTCTACACCAAACTGAGTTGACGATGCATTCAGCACTTCCGCAGGTCGACGGGAAGTTCCACGCGCGTAAAAAAAGTAAAAATGCAGGGTTCGTGGAGACGCTAGAAACCTTTATTGATCAGCTCCAGGAGGGCCCGAAGATGTACATTTACTTCGCCATGGTGATGGCGGTGATTGTGCTGATTGGAATCATCACCTCGTTGGCTGCTCTGTTTGGCGGAGGAGTGCATAATTTCGCGGTTCGAGACGGCTCAAATGTTCAAACTGTGGTCAAAAGTCCATATATCTATCCTGATCTTGCCCGATATTCGGAATACAAGCTCATGCAGAGTGTTTCTTTAGAAAGCGGAAAGAAAGTCAACAGTGCCAAACACAGCTACCTTTACCGGGGTAGCGAAACCCCACAGGTCATCATTGTATCCGGTTTCATTAGTGATGCTGGCTTCACTGCTGAATACCTCCAGAGAGTACTAGATAACCGGCTGGAATTCGCGAAGAAGCATGGCCACGGCGTGTACATACGATACATGAAAGATTTTCAGAGCCAGCAAGTTGTGGGCCCCAATGACGCGAACCGGTTCCAGAGGGCCGAATTTGCCAAGCTCTTCCTTATTAGAGAGGCCATGTTTGCGTTCCCTAATGCCAAATGGATCTGGTGGCTCGATCAGGACGCTATCATAAAGAACATGGAGTACGATATCCAAGATGAGCTGTTGACTCCAGCCCATCTCGACAAGAAAATGTTGCGGGATTTGCCTATCATTCCTCCTACATCTATTGTGCACACATATAAGCGGGTAGCTGCTGCCAACATTCGCTTCATTGTGACCCAGAATGACAGGGGATTGTCAACTCAATCCTTCATCGTGTCAAATGACGAAATGTATGGTCGTATTCTCATGGAATATTGGATGGATCCCTTGCATAGAAACTATCATGGATTTATTGAGAGTGCTGACAACCAGTATGCGTCACTCGAAGCATCTCTGACCCATATGGTTCAGTGGCATCCTGCTGTTCTCTCCAAAATGGCTGTTGTTCCCCACAAGTGGCTAGGCAGTTACCTTGTGGAAGGCAGTATTATCAAAGGTCAGAATGAGCAGCCCTACAATGTTCTTCTCTTGCGATCTCCAGATGAACATGGCTCTCCTGGTTTTGACAAGATCAAACAACTATGGATGAATAATATATTGGGAGCAGAAAAGTCTGATGAGAAATCTACTTAGTAATGAAGGAGTGAATTATTATTGACTGCCATAGAGATTCAGTGTTAAGTGAGTGGCTACTAATGCTCAAATGAATGTTGCAAACTGACAATGAATGTGAGAGGGTGACCAGCCTGGAAAGCTGTTGTCACCTGTTTATGTGATTTTTATCCTAGTATAATGTATGACTGTTGGATAGCCATAGCCAATGCTATAATGTAATGAGTGGTGAGATTATTATACCCATGCACCTAATACTGCCATTGCCAGCGCCCCGGCTACCATCGATGTGTAGCAATATATGACCCTACCAACACCGGCTTCAGCGATTTCAGGCTTATGCAAAAATTCGTTGGCGACCAGCTCCACCAATGCAGTGTAGATTAGAATGCCCGCGCTGATTGAATCAAACACACCCTCCGTAATAAGTGCCGTAGGAGAGTTGGGGGCATATAGTTGCCGAACACCCAATCCAACGGCGATAGCAACGGGAGCGGAGAGTCCAAATGCAAATGCAAGAGTCCATTCAAGCCAGCCCTTCTCCTTTGGCCAATCGACACCTGCGACGCGGGTGCCCAGACCAAGGCCTTCAAAGGTCTGGTGAAAGGATAAAACAATAAACAGCGTGGTAAATTCAGATGATCCTGATACAGCCAAAGTAAGTCCAACAAACACTGAATGAAATAGAATACCAAATTCTAGGAACAAGATAGAAGCCAGGTCAGAAGTGACCTTGGGGGCTTCATTCATTGATTCGGCAATAGTCTCAGCAGATCCCGCCTTCTCACCGCCTACAAGACTCTTAGTAGATGGTGCAATGACTGAATCTAAGGTGAGGGCGTCAAATTCTGAGTGGCTGTCTGGTAGAGATTCAATGTGGCCAACATCTTTGGTGATCTGCCGACTTTTTGATCCTCTATGGGAGATTAACTCAATCATCAAAGTCAAATAGATGACTCCCAGGCATATTCCAAAGGCATAAGGATATGCTTGCCAGCTTGAGTCTAGACATTCCGAGCTGAGTGACTCTTGAGCGGGAAACAATAAATGAATGAAGGCTGTAGCCATGATTACTCCGGATCCAAAGTACTTAGCAGCCATAAAAAACTTATCTAGAACCTTGGTACCTTTACCAACAGCATATGTATCCGGTCTATTCTGCTGTATTCTCTTGCTGATAATAGGAACCACTGCACCGAGAGATCCTCCAAGCAGGATCACGAAAATGGAGATGATTCGCAGCTGGGTTTGAGCATGGTTGCTGCCCTCAATAACAGAACACTTTGATTCTTCTTCCATGATATAGAATGTGTGATCAAACAAACCAAAGGGCGACATCTGTTACATTTTATATTCCATCTAACGGCGTCCATACCTAGTCGGGATGGTTTTTGTGGAGAATACAAGGAGGCAGTACCTAGCGGTATCCACCACAGCTTGCCTGTTTTAGACCCTTTAAGATTAAGAGAAGTCCAAACACACTGTGATCAACCCCACGGCACTACCCATCGTTGGACCAAAATAATAACCAGTGGGGCAATGTGCTGTTTCATCACGGAGATGGCGCTGGATCAGCTTGGCTGTGGATCTCATTTAGCCGTGTGAGCAGGTAAGGCTTGTGGGGATATAATATCAAGCAAGGTACAACTTAGTATCACGTCAGGTAGTAACACATGTTCCTGCAGTCTATTTGCAGAAGGAGTAGGCCTTTCCCCTGATGGGCAAGAGCATTTTTGCAGGGACTGCTCGCCAATAATAATCATTTTAAGTCTATAATAAGGATTATAGGAAACGGTTGAACCATTCTTCACATGTTGCCGTGTGTCTCAAGGTAATTAAGTAAGCTGAGCCGGAAACCGTCAAGGTTTATTATCTATTGTCAATAAAACCCACAGTATGAGTTTGTCAAACTACTTTGACTGCTGCTATTCAGCAGCTAACCACTTGCTAGCCTGAATCTGGCAAATACCACTGCGCAGGTAGACCACCTCGCAATACGCAGAGATGCAGTGATCGGACAAGACGGGTGATAAGTTTAAAAGGTTGCTGAGACGCAAATTAGTGCGCCGCCACCATGTACAGTTTCACAGATAGATGCTTTCATTTCCAGACAGACAGCATTGTTACGGCATCGTTCTTTATGGTCTGGTCCTAATAGTATTAGTCAGTAAGAAAACCGCAACTAGATCTAGACCTTCATTTCTTCTCGTGAGAAAAATACGAGCCTGTGACGTAACGGAGATGCTGGCTGACTGCAGTCAGCCGGCCGGCCGGCCGGCTGGGCTGGTGATGCAATGTTTATCACTATCTAGCATTCCAATCTCCCACCATTGTTGTTTACTTTGTTACCTTCTCCCCCACCATGGAAAGCTGCGTAGAAGGCATTGAGAAGCTTCCTGAAGAGCTTCTATATGACATTTTGGGACGTCTCGATCCCGGAGATCTGGCTAGCTGCTGCAGAGTGAGCCACAAGGTGGGTTGTTTGATGAGCTGCGGCTCGCGCGCAGTACGAAAGTAATATGTTAACGGTATAGTGGTCACGTATCGCGGGTGAAAAGAGTTTATGGAGAGATTTGGATCTCGATATATCGGATTTACAAGCTCGCAGATTCAATAAGGACGGCTTGTTTGTAAGGCTAGCCCAGGCTGAATCGTTAAAGATCACCAGTAGCCGGCGGCATGTCGGGCCCGAAGCGCCGGAAACATGGATACAGGCCTTGTGTGCCAAGGGATTGAACATGGATGGCCTCAAGACGCTGGAAATCAGCGGAATACCTCTGTCTGGGCACTGTGTCAAGATTGGTGGACTAATCGGATCATTATCGGACTGCATACAAGAACTTTGTTTGAGACAGACCCTCGTAACTTCGGAGACACTTTTCATGTTTGACGACATGCAGAAACTAAGAAAGCTGGATTTGTCGTATACCAATATTGAGGATGCTGGCCTGGAGGCCATCCGGACATCCAAATATGGTGCCAATCTGGAAGAACTACGACTGGATGCCGTTATGAGAGTCACTCAAGATGGAATGACTTTGTTTCTAACCAGTTGGAAGGCCACCGCTTTGAAGCTGATATCCCTGAACCACAATGAGAGTGTCAGACCGATGGCTCTTCGAGATTTTGTCAGTCGAAACCGCGGTCTAGCTGTGAGCATTCGAGGCTCGGATCATTTCACGGTCCAGGACGTCACGGACATCAAAGAGGCTGGCAATTGCAGGACTATTTCACACTCTGCCATTTTGGAGGACTGGAGCTTGGAATCATTGCGCAGATATGTGGACTATCTGACTACCGGAGTGGAATGGGTCAGTGTGAAAGAATAGAGAGAAACACGGTTAAGGGAGGATATATTTATTAATGATTACGAATTGTATAGGGTATTGCGTGTATGGTATGGTATGGTCTGGTATTGTCTTAGTTGATTGAAAATGAAATATTCAATGAAGAGTGCAAAATGCTACATGGGCATGTAAGCCGATCCAAATCAAGCTGATTGACTTCACGGGAGATCGGCAGGCAGCAATAACACGAAGTCACAAGAATAAATGCTGCTCATCCCCTTCCTACCCGTTCACTTAGACTGTCAGTAAGGTACTTTGGTAAGGTATAGGGTATTTTTTTTTGGTTGTGTTAATAATGAAAATAATATTATCTCCTATGAGTGTTAGAGCCACACTCGTTTGACTTAACGGCCATCAGTGGCCCCTATAAATACAATAAATAATTAAATAATAATACAGTCTATCAATGCTCTCAATGCTTTGTATCGGGCGCAGTTTCAAACACTTGCCGGTTTAACAGTAACGGTAGCTGGTGAAACTCCCCTGAGCTTGGCCACTTGGCCCAGCTTGAGAGACGGCTTCAACGGTTCGTTGTCAATAAAAAGTGCGCAACGGCCACCAGCCTCAAACTTGTCTTTGGTGGAGATGTCCAGAGTCTCGCAAACAACATCCAACAGTTTTCCGGCAGTCATATTCCGACTATAGAATGCCGGCTTGGTCACCTCAGCCCGGGTGGAAGTAGCGGGTCGACGCAGCAAGATATAAACCCGGTCTTGAACGGGGATCTTGGAGTCGCCAGTAGCCGATTTCTTGATTTCAAGCATCGGCGACACCACTTTAGGCGTCCGCACCTTGTTAGCAGATGGGAACAGCTGCTTCAGTTTGGCCAATGCCGCCGATGAGCCAGTGGCGGGCTGTTTCGACTTGAGCAGGCATTGTCTGGTCACCTCGGCCCGCGGGCAACGAGGAGGACTGATTTTACCTGCAAGAGAATGTTGCGAAGATGACGGGCTGGCAACTGCCGAGACTGTCACCCGCTGGTTGGTCTTGTTGTCGGAAGGAGCGTCACATTCGTGCTGCTTACGATGCTCTCCGCAAAAGCTCTGGGAGCATTTAAAGCACTTGAACGGGAGGAAGTCGAGGCGTCCACATGCAAAGCAGTGGACTCCAACGTCCATAAGTCCCTGGTCTTTAGTGCTCATGTGTTTTGGAATGGTTGATATGAAGGGTTTTTTGGTTTTGCAGTTGTCTAACAGATGCTGTCAGAGTTAACTTTGTACTTGTTGGTAAGACGGAAGCCCTTATATAATAACACCCGTGGGGTGACGATTACCAATCCTCGTAATCATTATATAAAAAGGTTGCACAGCCGCGTAGAAATTACTGGAACCCTTTGATCCCCTCCAGGTGACCTGTGTGCTCAGATGTACAGGGAAAACCACCCAAACTTTTCACCAACGACAAACTTTTCTCCATCACTCCCTCCCATTCAACTACCCCGGCTCTCCAATGTCTGTTGCATCGAAGGTAAGTTGGTTGTATTTGCATTTCCACACCTGACCGGCATGTTGGTTTCACCCAGGTTGGTTTCTTTAGGGAACTCTGGGGAACCCAATTATCGGTGGGTTGATATTCCCCGCCTTATGCTGGCTCATTGGCCTTGTGCTTTGGTTCTCATATGCTTTTGTGCTTTGTGCATATGTGCATTGGTGAATTTGTGTGCACCCATCGCAAAAAGCTTCCCATCTAACATTCCTTCTATAGAACCTGTTTGCCATCCTTGGTGACGACGGTGAACCTGCTCCCCAGGTTGTCATTCCTAAGACCAAGACGTCTACCTCGTCCAAAAAGACCGACCAGGCGCCCCCCAAGGCCGACCCTGCTCGTGCCAACCCCAACCGAAAGAAGCCTACCGGCAACGAAGGTGCTTTCCGAAACAAGGATGCTGGCCGAACCGTCAACCGATCCAAGCCTGTCGAGGACGAATCTGCTCCCAAGTCCCGAAAGCCCATCGACTCCAAGCCCCACGACCGAACCAAGTCTGGCCGATCCGACTCCAAGAAGCAGGTGACCAAGTCCTGGGGTTCTGAAAAGACCACCCAGGCTGCTGACGAAAAGGCTGCCAAGGTCATTGCCTCTGCCGATGAGGCTGAGGCTGCTGCTGAGGATGCCAATACCACCGTCGAGGAAGTCGAGGAGGACAAGTCCAAGACTCTGGAGGAGTATCTCGCTGAGCTGTCCACCAAGACTGCTGGCCTCAACAAGCACAGTGCCCGACGAGAGGCCAACGAAGGAGCCGATGACTCCAAGTGGTCTTCTGCCAAGGAGCTCGAAAAGCCCGAAGAAGACCTGTTTGCTGCTTCCAAGACCAAGACCTTGAGAGAGAAGAAGAGAAAGGAGAAGGTCTTCATCGAGACTGAAGTAAACTTTGCTCCCCCCAAGCGAGACTCTGCTCCTCGAGACTCCCGACGATCTGCTCGTCCCCAGCAGCTGCAAAATCCCAACCGATCCAAGGGTCCTCGAGCCGAGCGTCCCAAGGTGTCGTTGGTCGCCAATGACAAGAACTTCCCTGCCCTGGGTGCCTAAACTCATGAACATGAACCATGCCAAAATCTCATATCGTATGATATACCACTGTATATGAATATATATATATGGTATCTCGTTGCCCCTTTGTACGGCCTTTTATGAACATAATAACTTTTTAACTTTTGAGCAAACATGCTGCTACTGTCTGCCGATTTTCTTCGGAAAAATATCCGATAATGTAAAAACATTCTCTCCACATCTCTTCAGGGCGCCAAATTCCTTGATGAGCGTAAGCAAAAAGTAAGGATACTCTGTAACTGAGTATCGTTAACAATGCCCTACCGTCAGAGTACCATCGAATGAGCAATCACTGCCATATGTTCTGTACTGCAGCTATACTGTATATAATCCTATTCACATTGGCTGATGAAGAAAAGCTACATATGATCCAAAACAAGTATTCAGCATATATCGATGCCTAGCTATAGTCAAAATATATATAATATCCTGAAATGATCGCAATATCCTGCCATGATCTTAGAATCCCGAGCATCTGGGTGGGTTCATCGTTTGTGTGTTGAACACATAAAGAGGGAACTGGAACAAAAAAAATTCCCCAGAAAATAATAATCTGATCGGTAAGGACACAATAGCCCCCTATCCGTCAATGATGGTGCAAAGCTGATGCCATCCTTTGCACGACGGTGTACCGAGTGTTGGTGCAAACTCGCTATATTGAGCGCAACTGTACCAACGCATCAATTGCTTCTTGCTCTCGCTTACCTATGGGGATAGGGCTACCTCTCAATCCCTCCGCTCCAACTGACTGCCAGTCTTCTTCGTCAGTGTCTCCTCCACCATGCTTTCGTCCTCCCCCAGCTAAAGAGTCTCCAGGAGATCGCCCAGTCGGTTGAGTTCGGCTACCAAAGGTAGGTCGCCCAGTTGATTGCGTTCGGCTGCTAAAGGTAGCTGATTGAGTTCGGCTGCCAAAAGTCTCAGGCATAGAAGAGAAGCCAAATTCGTCACTATCATCTTCGTCATCGTCATCTTCTTCATCGTCGTCTGAAACAATAGCAACGTCGTCAATATCGTCATCAAACACACGACCAGAAGGACCTCTACGTGATCCGCTCCCTCGAGTCTGGCCAGGAGAGTTATGAAACATCATGTCATCGTCAGCAAGATCAACATCGTCAACAGCCCACGAAGATAAGCCACTCTTGTTGGTAGTGTTGTAAGATTCTCGACGAGGAAAACCGCTACCGACCCCAGCTTTGAGTCCATCTTGTGGCTTGAGAATAGGTGAGATTGGTGGACGTGCATTGTATAATCCTGAAGTTATACTCTGTCTCCTTGCTTCTTTGGAGAGCAGTTTGTGATCGAGTTTGCGTGCAGCCCACCTACCCCACGAAATCTTCTCAAACACCACGTTATTGATAGGATCTCCAGAGTCCAGCACTGCTATAATTAGACGACGCTGTTTAGATGATGACAGGTCGGCAAATCCCGTAATATTTAGAGCCAGATGTGAGGTTATGTGCCGAATGGCCAATGGCCCCTGAGTGAGCAGCAACCTAGATAGCTTGTCTGGAGTGACCTGTGCCGCGGCAGCAAGAGCCAAAGGAGAGTTCGCATTTAAAGGGCCACCAGCCGCCGATGGCCGACTGCCTCCATATGAGTCGTGGAGCGACGAAGGTACCGACGGTGCCGTGGACAGCAGCGACAGCGCACTGGGAGAGCCTTTAGCGTAGCCAGAATTGGATGAATTGGAGTACCTTCGCCTATCTGTGCTGATGGGACCAGGTCCAGATGCTGCAGGAGAGCCTCTGTGTGAAGAAGAATGCCCATGGTAGGGCGATCCTACCGCAGATGAGCCAGAGTAGCTGGTGCGCAGGGGCACGTGCAGAGGCAGCGGCTTAGGGGATTGGAGATGGTTGTCCAGCGAAGAAGGGGGTGTAGCTGTCAGTTCTCCAGAAAGCGAATAGCGCTGAGAAGAAGCAGGATAAGAAGGAGAAACTCGCCGGGAATCCACGTTGGGGGTGTTGGCGTTAGAGGAGGAGGAGCCGGTGCGCTGTCTTGTTAGCAGTCCAGCTCCGCGCGACAGAGGACTCAACTTGAGGTCCATCGTATCAGTGGTAGAGACTTTGGGGACATTGACAATCGAACGGGATGGGGATTCGTCTATACCTCTCTGGGCATTTTTCCGGTCGCTCAGCGCGATCGAAAGGGCGCTCATCGATCAATTTCCGGCGCAGCGACAGTTGTAAATTTCACTGAAAAATCACCAATAATTGTGGGGGAATACAGTACAAATTAGGAGGGTACAAAATGCGGGGATGAGCAGTTCACGTAGTATCACAACGAAAAATGACAAAAAAAACGATACTGGACAGGATCAGTCTACAAGCTGCTATCAGGTTTAAGAGGGTTACTGGTGCAATGGAAGGTTTCAGCGCGGGTGTTTACGAGGGTTCGTCACCCGGCTCGTCAAATGACTGATTGGGAGACTGGACTGGAAATTTCAGGTTGAGGTTTGAGTGGGCGCTGAGCTAAGCACCAAAAAGAGAAGAAAGAGGACATAGCAGAGCAGTGCACCAACAACAGAGAAACACAGAGGGAAAAAGGTTGAAACAGAAACGGATTTAGTTGCGTATAAAAGAAGCGTACAAGTATGGTTCTCCATTCTTTAAACTGGCAGAAGCATTATATTACCATTTTTACGTCGTCGCAAGCCCCCGGGATGATTTTTGGTTTTTGGTAGTAGGTGAGAGTCGTTAACGGCAATGCAGCACTTAGTAGCCCAGAGTCTTGAGCTGCTGAGAAACAGCTGAGGACTCGACTGAGGCGGTAGCAGCAGCGATCTTCTTCTGCTGAGCAACCTTCTTGGCATAGTAAGCGGCGGACTTGACCTTTCGTCGCTCTTCGAGTCGAGCAACAACGTCTTCGTACTTCCAGCCGACAGAGGAGGAGAGCTGACCAACAGTGGTGAACTTTCGACCAGGCTTGAGTCGCAAGACTCGGAGAGCCTGGGGAACAACCACACGCTTGGTCTTGTCGTAAGGAGGAGGAACACCTTCAAACACCTTTAGTCGTTCAAGGGCAGCCTTGCCACGAGGAGTCTTGTGGGAAATCATACCTCGAATGGCCTTGTAGAAAATTCGAGAAGGAGCTCGGAAATGGAAAGGACCGTGGGTCTTATTGTATCGGGTTCCCTTTCGCAAGTAGGCGTGGTACTTTAGCTTGGATCGGAAGAACTCGCCAGAGATGTTAAGGCCCTCACATCGGACAACGACAATCTTCTGGCCGTTGAGCAGCTGCTTGGCGACAGTGCTGGCAAGTCGGCCAAGGAGATGGCCCTTGCCGTCGATGACAATAGTAGATTCGAAAGAGTCCATTGTTCGGTGGATGTGTCAAGTGTGATGGGTGAGATGAAAGAAAAAATGTGAGTGTGGGAGCAGAGGCACTGGTTTGAGTGGCACATCCCGATTGGGAAAACCGTCCAAAGCAGTCACGCTCTCAGAACATCTGAGCACGAACAACATCTCCACCCACCAAAACTTGAGAGCAGTGGAGCCCAGTTTTTGGCTTTTGGCTGGAAAAAGCCGAGCCGCTTTATGAGCTGATGGCATAAGCAAAGTTGGCAAAAGCTGAGCTGAGCTGAGCTGAGCTGAGCGAACGGAATGGCTCGGAGCGAGATAGCGGTCAAGGGCACAAGAAGAAGAGAACAAGGACTTTACTCATGGTAGATAAACAAGAATAGAATTTATACATTTAGAAACCCTATAAATCGAACATTTAAGCATTCCGTTTCGTTTAGTTCATTCAACTACCTCAGACCGATGAAAAATTCCAAAATCCATCTTTATCGTAGTCTGCTAGCAGCATTACCTGTGTGTACGGTTTTGTGTATTATTTCCCGCTCCCGATAATCCCGCTCGCAGTCAAACTCCCGACACCTGCTGGAGCCGAGCCTCATGTTGCTGGTCGCACAAACTCTCCCTACTCCTCACCTCACCGTTTTGCCATGTCTGAGGCATCCCAAGGAGCAGCAGAACCGGAGGTTATCCCGTTGACATTACTGCTGGTCACAGGACTGCGGGTCTCGCTAACACTGGACTCTGCGTTCATCGCTCAGCACCAGCTGGCAGCTCCTGAACCGGGTGATATTGTCATCGGGGCTCTGAAGACCGCCTTGTTTACATCCTGGAAAGACGAATGGGGCACTGCTCCTGTCTCTGCTGAAAATATTCGCCTGATCCATTACGGAAAGGTTTTGGAAGAGTCCCAGAATGTCAAAGGTGGGTTTTATTTCCCCTGCTTGGGCCGCTATTTACTTGGCTTGTGCCGTACCAAGAGCTCAAGAACCTCGTTTACTAACTTCTGTTATAGATTGTAAAATAGTGTCTGATTCTCTACATAACGTCGTTCACATGTCTGTTAAACCTGCTTCTTTCGAGCTGAACAGTTCTTCTAAACCCTCGAAGGTCCAGCGTTCCGGTTTGCGACGTTCATCTCCTGAAGATCCCAGCCAGTCCTCGGCTGGGTCTCGTTGCTGTATCATCTCCTGATGATGACTACTAGCATTACACTCATGTTCACATTCTTCTTCCTGTGGCCCGGGCCTAGCTACACTTCGCATTGACATGACTACTATTTATTCACTAATATAGCAATATCCCTTTTTGCATCGATTTCTTCTAAATAGTAATAAATATCCCCCCTTTCAGCCTTTAAGCTGCTCAGGGGTTCTCTCTCCTGCCGATGCTGAGTCCCCTCGCCAGTTGCCGATCTGACGAAACCCCCGTGTGAGGTCTACATCATGTAGATCACCTAGAACATCGTCTGATCCCGGTCGTTCTTCCCTGTTGGGCGGTGATGAGTACTTGCTAGGACTGATATCACCAGCTCGCACCGGAGTAGACGAAAGCTGCATCAACTTCCAAAACGGTGCAGGCGAGCTCACAGGCATGAAAGAGGACGGCAGCTGCTGTGTTGCAGACGGTGGGGCCAGTTGCAGCCGTGTGGTCGGTCCTGGAGTCGCTTTGATCGACGAAGGTGGGGCCCCTGCCAGTGTTGGCTTTCCCCCATTAACAGAATTGTTCCTGGAGCCGTTTTCGCCAACCTTTGGTGTCTCTGCCACTTTGATGTCCTCTTTAGTATCGTTACTGCTTTTTGCCGTAGGAGAAACTTGCCCACTATCACCACCCTGGCCAGTATTTGAATTGGTCCTAGATGATCCACGATCTGGGGTATACGCTTCCAGTTGGCTAACACCCAAATAACGATTGCTAGGCGGGGAGGGAGATCCTGCAAGCCCGTATGTATCACTATACCGCTGGTCGTACGGTAACTGACTCTTCTTCGGGGTAGCATAACCCAATCGTGGCACATTCGAGGTGGCCGCGTTATATACAGGACCAGTTATAGTAGCCATGTTATCATCATCGTCAGTATCGTTATCTGCTGCTTTCGGAAAGGATGGGACTGGTATCGGAGGAGGGTTGAGCATTATGGGTTGAGTTTGCTCAGGACTCTTGGTGGGAGAGGACTTTTTGGTTGGCCTCAGCACATGCTCATACTGCTTCTGCTGCTGTTTCATAGGGGAGTCTCGAAGTCGCTGCTGAAGAGTGCTGGTTCTACCTTTAATAAGTCTGCCGCAAGATGCCTTTTTGATGAATTCCTCTTTGAACTGAGGAGTAATTTGCCATTTCATACCTTTACCAGGTTCATTCGCTCTTCTCGGCACCTTTTCAAATGCCTTATTGAGCGAGAGATTGTGTCTGATCGAGTTCTGCCAGCCTGACCGTGAGTGTCTATAAAATGAGTACTTGGACGATATCCAGTCGTAAATATCCGACAGTGACATCATCATCTCATCGGTAGACATAATAGCCTGGGTAATCATGGTAGCATAACTGTAAGGCGGCTTGATATCTTTGGCATCGTCCGAAGACAGATCCTGATCAAATATATACTGCGATCCTTGGTTCACTCCCCGAACTTGAGGTCGAGTGATTATGGCCACACCCTTGGGGTATGGCATATTGGAAGGTGGAGGAGGGGCAGCGACATTAGAATGAGAATCGAAGGGAGCCTCCGATGATGCTGCAGCTGCTGCAGTAGCTAGAGAAGTCAAATGGTTGCTATCATCGTCGTTATATGCCGTGGAAGTAGAGGCATTCTTAGAGTGGCCCACCTTCTTTCTGGGCGATGAACCACCATTCTTATGACTTAGAACAGCGTTCTTCATATTCTGAGCAACCTGAGGCTTAACGTCTGGAAGTACAAACATCATTTGCACACCACCAATGTCCAGAACATTACCCGAGTAGAGTCGAAGAGAACCCTCTTTGTGGGCTATTCGGTCGACACGAACACCATTTCGACCGAGGATAGACATTTCCCAGAACCTGCCTTCTAAATTATATTGAATGGATGCATGTCGTCTGCTAACGACCTTGGACGGATTCAAGTCTATCTGGACATCATCCTCGGTGGGACTGCTGGTACGTCCAATAACTATGCTCAAAGTTTGAACATAATAAGTCCATGTTGGACCTGCCAGTTTGGCATATGCCTGTACTTCTGTATTTGAAGCATGGTTTGCATGATCAACGGCCACTTGTATTTTCTCGTCGGGAAGAGCAAGATTAGCAATGACTATATTAACATCGTCGTCGCCTGCTAGATCTTCGAGCACAGGATTCGAGCCGGTATCCACTTTTCTTCTCTTTTCCACCGGACTGGAGGCCTCTCTGTATCGTTTGGTTTGTACAGACATGATGGAAGTCTTTTTACTAATACAGCTCTTGTCTGATTCAAGGTCGGAAAATCCGGATAAAACAAAACGCCAGGCTTGCAAAGTATTAGGAGAAAACACTCCGATTCAGTCCTATTGGGCCCAAATGCTAAGGATATCAGAACTAAAAGGGTCGAACTGTCCAAAGCGCCGTTGGAGTCGTTGGTTGCTGATCAGCTCGGGTATCAATAGAGTGCGGAATCGGCACAAAAAACCTAGACAAAATCGATCCACACCTATAGGAAACTGTCGAAACTATTAAACGTGAGTTCGGCTGCCGGTCCAGACTGTATCAAGTCACCAAATGTGCCTGTAACTGTTGAGAGAACGAGAAAGGTTTTATTGCCCTTCTCGATTTTGGTGTAAACAAATTTGTTGATGGATGGTTGCCACAGCAACACTCTCCAGCAACGCACGCACGCACTACGCAGGGCTTCCGTCGCCCGGCCAACATATGCGATGGGGACCAGGCAAAGTTTGCATTATCTACGGATCTTGCGGGAAGGCGATCGAGCCGCTTGGCGAGCGAAAATACGAGATCTGCAATGATGATAGGATACTAGCGAATTTTTTCCAATTCGAATCGCCATTATGATTCCGCGTTGTCTTGGGGGGTTTTTCGGCGATCTCCTAAACTAGTGAATTCTAATAAATCGTCAGGCTGAACCTCCCCCAGAATGAAGAACATAACAAGCCAAGCTGTAGGGCATATTATTTTAGTAGTTCAACAGTAAACCAGAAGAAGACCTTCCAAGCACTAATACTATAGAATTGGTGGAAGAAATAGAAATATCGATTTCATTAAATTATCAAAAACTTTGTCGGCCCGCGAAGGTTATTCCTTAATTAAAATGTAGCCAGCCTATCCCGAAGGCTCGCTCTCCTATCGCCAAATTTCAGCCAGACCCAACTTCTCCATCTAACGTTTTCTTGCTAAGACGTTAGCACCTGCCCTTTCCGCCAGCTCCAGAAACCATCCTGGGTCGCGCCATGGACGTCCAATCCGACGAAAGTTCTCGAAAACGTAAACGAGTCACTCGGGCTTGTGATGAGTGTAAGTTGAGCCTCGAGGTCGAGCGTTTTAAGTGAGTCGGACGGCAGCCGTCCCCCTCACCTCTGAACAAGGCCGAGAACCATTCGTCCGCTAACTCCCGGCTAAAGGTCGCAAGAAAAAAGTCAAGTGCGATGGCCAACAGCCTTGTATTCACTGTACAGTCTACAGCTACGGTATGTAATTTTGGGGGATTTTTTGCCTATAATTTGGCCCTATCTTGATGCCATTGTGTGCCCAATGCAGGCTAAAATGTGCTAGTTAGTCAGTTCAGTCACAGGAGGAATTTTTTCAAACTAACTCATCGCCAGAGTGTACCTACGACAAGCCGTCGTTCAGGAGGAAAGCGAGCGATGCCAATCGTCTGGAGGCAAAACTTAAGCATGCCGAATCTCTACTAGAATCTCTGCTTCCGGGAGCCAATATCTACTCCTCTAATTTTGACCTCAACACCAGCCTACAGCAGGTCGCGGCACAGTCTGCAGCCAGAAATGACTCGAGTCCTGGATCGACAAGCGCACTGATCTCTAAAATAGCCCATTCTCGAAGCCATCACCGTTCTCCTACTGCTCCTTTGAGCACCGGCTCGTCTTCCGGCTATAGCGGCACCGACCGGTTGGAGCACTACATGTTTGCTTCTCCCTCATCAGTTGATGATCCCAGCGAGTTGAAAATTGTTCTCCCACCCAAAAGAGTGGCTGTTGAACTTTTCGAGGCTGTCTGGTCCAATGCTTGTGTTCTTTTCCGTTTTTATCATCGTCCCCAGTTCATAAGGGATGTAGACCTCCTCTATGATGTCGATCCCGAGGACTATACCGATCGTGAATACAGAATTCTGCCTCTCCTGTACTCTGTAATGGCCGTGGGCATTCTTTTCACTGCTGATCAATCCGGTAGTTTGGGCTTCACTGATGCTACAGAGGGCTATAAGTACTTTGTTGCAGCCCGGAGACTTTTGGATATCACTGACGCTCGTGATCTGTACGCTATCAAATCTGTGGTCATGATGATCATGTTTCTTCAGTGCTCGGCCCGTCTCAGTACATGCTACTCCTATATTGGCATCGCTCTTCGATCGGCTCTCCGAGCTGGACTCCACAGAAAAGTTACGAGAAATTTCAACCCTGTAGAGCTGGAAACTCGTAAACGTCTCTTCTGGACTATCAGAAAGATGGACATTTATGTTAATGCTATGCTGGGCCTTCCTAGGTCTATTGATGAGGAAGAATTCGATCAAGAGATGCCTGTTGAACTAGATGACGAGAATATAACCGAGGACGGTTATTTCCCTCAAAAGGAAGGCAAGCTGTCCTCCGTTGGTATCTCAAATGCGCATACCAAACTAATGGAGATACTACATCGCATTATGAAAAACATATATCCCATTCGACCCGTAGATGGAGATAACCATGTGCATGAGATTGCAAACGGGAAAATAGAGGAAATGGAAGCTGAAATATTATCTTGGCACGAAGCGTTGGCTCCACAATTGAAGCCTGGTGCCAATGTTGCACCCGAGTATATGAAGGCGAACAGACTGCTTTCGGTTGCTTATTGTTATGTGCAGATTGTTCTTTACCGGCCCTTTATTCACTACTGCTCACCGCGTTTTGGCATTCATACCGGTGATGAGAAACCTAAACTGTATGCCCGAAAATGTATCAATGTCGCTCGGCGAGTCATGTACCTGGCCAACGATTTGGTCACCAAGAGCATGCTTCATGGTGCCTATTGGTATTCCATCTATACTATATTCTTCTCGGTATCATGCTTGGTATATTATGTTCATGAAAATGCTACTGAGCACGATACCTATGGTATTAGACTGGATGCAGAGATGGGAAAGAATGCTCTCAAGCAATTCAAAGAGAGTTCTGCGTCTGCCAAGCGAACTTACGAGATACTGAATGTCATGTTTGATCAGCTTAACAAATCAACGGCGAACATACCGAAAGGGGATAAGAGGCTCGCCAGTGCCAGTATTCCTGGAGCTGCAGACTTCAATGGCAAGGGGCCGGAGATTAAGAACGGCATCATCAAGGATGATCAGGACAGCATTATCTCGATAGACCCTAGTTATCGATCGATTCTTGCAGAAGGCAACTCCAAATCCAATATTCCGTCGCCGCAGTCTATCCTGAACAATGGTGTCAACCCAGGCAATCAGAACGGCAGCTTTGATGACAGTTTTACACCTTCTATTACTGGGGGAGACTTCAGTGGCCCTAAGGAGGAAAAAGTCGGCAGTTCGGAATTTGATACCAATCTCTATATCCCAGGAATGATGGATCAATTTGAGACACAAATTTTTGGCCGATTCCTTCCACCTTATATGATGTCGGACCAGAATAACGCGGGATCGTCCGGTGTGATCCCTGGCGATAAGATTGTTGCTAACGAAACTACTGCACCAGATCTTCCTGGAACTGGCGTGCTTGGCCTTCCAAATGATCTTATAGAGTCGGATGCTGGCTTTGATACTTTGACAGCCGATGCTGCGCTTGATAGAAATGCATCTCCTGGAAGTGCCAATGGGCTGTTCAGCACCAAGAGCTGGGATGAGTTCCTGTCTCAACATGTGGGACTATCAGGTGTGAATATATGAATGTAAATGTATCTAAGCATAACTAATTATTGATAATATTACTGTATTACAGTGTTGCTTGATATCACTGGTGACAAGGCAAAGTCGAGAAAGGCATGTTCAGATGCTAATTTATGCAGGGTTTTTTTGGCGTACAGATTAGTACTTAGCAGTTGCAAGGGGTTCACTGAATGGCCGCCTATACAACTTGTTTGATTTCCGTCTGGTCAGAGTGGCAATGCCGTTGGCCATGAGAGCAGGTTTGTAAAATAGGAATCCGAAGAAATAAACAAGCCCAGCAACAGCACCCATAATTAGAAAGATGGCCAACGGGGACATTGTGGTATTTTTATTAACCTGAGGGCACGCATGAGGAGTGTAGACATTGAAAAAGAAGGAACAGTTGTTCTGGGAAGCCACATACGAAATATAGGCCTGACGTTGAACTGCACGAACGTCCCTATCGCACTTGAACACCAATGTCGAAGACATCTTGTATGGAGTAGGAGAACCGTCGGGGCCCAAACACTGTGCACCATCCTGGTACTCGAGGATTAGATTTTTCCCTCGGAAATATAAATCCTGCGATGGTTTGCCCAGCGAAACAACCTCCGCTTTACTGTTGGAAAAATATCCAGCAGTAGGAGGTTTTTCAGCCAGATCCGAGCTGTTGATCGGGGTGCAAATAGACATGGTGAAGTTGAACGGGAAGTCGTAGCCTCTCACTTTCCACCAATCTTCTTCCCGCTTGAGCGGGCGAAGATCAAAGAAATTGCCCGTCAGCGGATTGGTCACTGTGCATGGTTCTACGGGTAAAGCAAGGGATCCTGACGTCACGGACACCGCTTCCTGGGGAGGAGGAGCTGCTGAACCGGATCGTACAGAAACAAGGCCAACAAGGACCGAGATGACCGAGGCACGCATGGGGTAAACAGAAAGTGGCTCCCGGGTGCTGGTCTGGTGGCGGATTATAACAATGAAAAACCCCTGTTGCTATTCGTGCACGTAGAAGGTTTTGGTTTTGGTTTTTAATCCCTGTGTTTTAGTGCAGGCCGGCCGCACAGCACATGTGCAGGCGTATTACCCTTTTGAGCCAGGCACCGAATTATGGTGTTGGAGGGTTGAAACAGCGTAAACATAAAAGCTCAGACACAATACGTATATGCCTATATACACTAAATACAATGCTGCACCTACCTACATTTTCATTTAACGCTTGTTGCTGCTGGGGCCGAAATTGGGGGGTGGAGGACGCTCTCGCTGCTCCTTGGGCTTCTTGAACACAAACTTGGCAGCGATCGGAATATGATCCGAAGGGTGATGAGCGTTAGGAAAACCTACAAAGTGCTTGGCATACTCGGGGTCAATTCCTCCCAGTACGCTGGTCACCTGTATAGATTGCGTGCTGTACCACATGTGGTCAATGGGTTGGACAAAGTTGGGGGTGAAATTCGTAAACGGCAGTTCGCCAATATCGGCAAACGCAGACCGCAATGACAGTCTATGCGACATGCCATCCTCGGTGTATTTGCCGTAAATTCGTGAGTTCATGTCCCTATGATTGGGCTGACATTTGCCCTGGGCAAATAACTGGTACACACCGCTGTCAGGCGTCGAGTTGAAATCTCCAGCCACAACCATGGGGATTTTCTTGGCATCTGTGATTTCTGGAAACTTAGACCCTTCCCGAGTGCTGTTGGACGCATATTTGTCTGCGACTCGCTCCAGCTCTTCCAGAAGAAGGGCCACCTGCACTATCTTGACGTCGCTGAACGCAGGATTCCACAGCAAATGAGTGGTGGCCACAATAAATAACGTTGGTCCTTCAAGCGGTTCTTCGTCTTCGGGAGTACTGATTCGCTCCAGCACCGTGATCAGAGCTACATTATCCTTATTCATGACTCGATTGTATATATCGTCCGTCTTCTTAAAGTCGTCCTTGCGTAGAGCCAACGTATTGTACTCCACCGGACATCGTTCAATCAGTCGAAACTTATCTGTCTTGTAGTATACTGCGCAGCCGTCCACCTTTTTGCGTTCCTCCGAGTCCATAGTTCGAGCCCTGCTCTTTGGCCAATACAAACCCACGTAGTTCTTCTCTTTGAGAGCAGCAGCCCAATCGTCAAAAGCATTTTGGTCCACCTCCTGCAGACAAATGACGTCGCTATCGATATTGAGAAGCTCCTGAGTTATGAGCTCTTTACGATGTTTCCACCCCAAAGCCCAGGATGGTGTATATGCGTATAACTGGGGATTGGCAAGGTTGTCGCACAGAGTATTGTAGCTCATGAGAGAGAACTTATTCGGGTTGTTCTTCTCGCTGTTATTCTCATCCTTCGTAGCATCATTATTCTTATCGTTAGAGAATTCAAGCCATTCTCGCGGAGGGCTCTGGACGGTCACTGGTGCTCGTTCTCGGAGATCAATAATCACTCCCTTGGTACCCTGTTTGCCCATAATCTCCCGAGTATGCTCGTTGATAGGGTTGCCTTCGATTCCCAATGTTTCGAGCTGGAAAAGAAATCCAAACTCGTAAGGGAGGCTCGACAGCCGATTGTCAAACAGAAATAGATATCGCAGGGCGTACATCATGCCCAGCTCTGCCGGAAGTTCAATCAGCATATTGTCTGACAGGTCCAACACCTTAAGCTGGGTCAACTTGGAAATGGATGCAGGCACCTGCACCAGCTTGTTATGGTTCAAATAGAGCTTTTGGAGGAAATTGTAATTGAACAGTTTGGGGGTGAGTTTGGCCAAGCCCTGTCCCGATAAGTCAATCGCAGTCCAAAACTGCTTCTTGATGTCCTCATTGATGCGCCTCTGCTTCTCCTCCTCGAGCTGGTCTTTCTTAACTTGGGGATTGACGTTATTAGCTGATGCTGGGCCGAGTTTTCCTGGAGTTTGGGGTCCATTGGAGGTGCCGTTGGATGATGAACCCTGCTGATGCTGGACCAACTGCGAAGCCAAATCGGCCACCGTTATGGGGACCTGAGAGCTATTTGGGGATCGCGAAGAAACAGCTGCTGAACGGGCATAGCTATGAGGAGAGTTGATTTGGCGGGACAGCTGGGCCAACTGCAGTTGTTGCTGCCAGTACAAAGACGTCAGCCAATGGCCCTCTTCTTCCTTGTACCCGTAATCTCGGTACGCCATGGCCGCGTTTCGATCGGATCACAGTTGGAAGAGGATGGGGTTGATTGGTATGACTGGGTTGGATGGTTGGTTGGTTTGACCGCTGCCCAAAAAAATGATGGGTGTCTTGTTCGTTAAAACTTGAAGCTGGGCTGGGCGCAAAAATAACTAGGTGAGGTTGGTTGTTGGGAGTAACAAACACGGCCGGGTAAATTCAGCCGTGCGGCCCCTCGCCACTTTTTTGGTGGTGCTGTGGAGCTTTGCTTGGTCAGGCAAGTCCCGGGGATAATCAGCGAAATAAGGCCCCCTCCATTCTTAGAGGTGGGTGAGGTGAGGTGATTCAAAGGTGGGATGGCTTTGAAATGGCGTGTGGTGAACCCTGGCTTTAACGAGGGACCAGACCGAATCCGACCAAACAGACAACCGATAATGACTAAAGCAAAACGAACGGTGAAAAACAAGCAATTGAAGAGCGGGCCAGCAAGCGGGATTGTCTGGATCGGCAGAATTCGCCGGCGGGCTCTGGACCACCCCGGTTTATTAATATTAAATCTCGGAGACGTGTGTTCTGTTACGTACTAATCTCCAACGGACCTAGGCCGGTGAAAAGCCGCCGGGTAATCGCTTAGTAAAATTGGGGGTTCTGGACCGTGGTACCCAGGGTCGGATATATAAGGCCCTGGGTTTCACAGGTTAAGATTGATCCTCACAACACCTTGCATTTGTACAAACCAGCAATTGAATAGAAACTCAAAATGACTCTCAAGATTAGACAGCCTGCACCCGCCTTCAAGAAGACCGCCGTCGTTGACGGTGTGTTTGAAGAGGTCTCTCTCGAACAGTATAAGGGCAAGTGGGTTATCCTGGCCTTCATCCCCTTGGCCTTCACCTTTGTATGCCCCACTGAAATCATTGCTTATGCTGATGCTGCCCCCAAGTTCAAGGAGCGAGATGCTGAGGTTCTGTTTGCCTCCACCGACTCTGAGTTCACCTGGCTCGCCTGGAACAACCAGCCCCGAAAGGCCGGTGGTCTTGGTTCCGTCAAGATCCCTTTGATTGCCGATCTCAATCACAGTCTGTCCAAGGACTATGACGTTCTGATTGACGACGAGGGAATTGACTTCCGAGGAATCTTCCTTATTGACCCCAAGGGTGACCTTCGACAGATTACCATCAATGACACTCCTGTTGGTCGATCTGTTGACGAGACCTTGCGACTTCTTGATGCTTTCCAGTTTGTTGAAGAGCACGGTGAGGTGTGCCCTGCCAACTGGCAGAAGGGTGATGCTACCATCGACACCTCCAAGGCCTCTGAGTACTTTGAGAAGGCTAACAAGTAATCAATTCATTTTAATAGATATAGAATAGAATTAGACATAATGTTGGTGTAATAGTTGAAAGCAATTTTTATTAGACTCTAAGTGCCTTATCTATCGAGAGGTAACCCATCTCTTTCTCGTCACTCCCCCACGTAGAAAAGTTGGTTTACTCATACAATCAATTACTCCGCTACCTTCCTACTATCATCCATTCAAATCGTTACCATCTTTCCTATTACCATTCATTTGTCGTTACTTTTCTATCTATGTACAATTGACAAGGCTTCGTTCTCATTCGGGTCTACTCGCAGGGTCTTGGTTACACTCACCGATTTCCACCGGCCCATAAACAGCTCGTACCTGAGCACTCCGCGTACCGTCAGATCAAACGGGTGTACGCTCACTCGTGACCATCGCTTTTGACCTGCATCCTTGTCATCATCATTCGGCTTCTTATTTTTCCAGTCGTCTTCTCCACCGTCGTCTTCAATTGTGCTGTTCAGTCCGGGGTTGAGTAGTCTCACATCGCCAAAGGCACTGCTAGGACGCCGATTGAAAAAGCTTCCCTCAAATATCAAGGGAACATCAAAAGATTTGATATTTCCAAGCTTCATTGTATGCGCACTGCCATCGTCGCCACCGCCTCCAAACCAACCACCACCGTTGTCGTCGGGGTCTTCAACATATGGAGACTTGGCGAACACATCGAGGTCGGCTTTTTCAATAGACACTGCCAGCAGTCCAGGATTCATTGATTCCAAAACAAGCCCAAACGCAAGCTCATCGTCACTAGCTAGCACATCAAACACTCGAGTGAACCTAACGTCATGTAGTGGTTTGGATGTTGCGTACAAGAATCCAATTGTGAATCCAAATCCAACAACAAACACCAGGAAAAAAGTAATCCATAGCATCATACGAACATAGTAGTACCGTGATCCCTCAATTGCTCGTTGTTGCTGGTAATTGTGCGGCGAATATACTATTATTCCTCCATTTTTTCGTGAAAGTCGTAGTTTCCGGCCATTAGGAACGTTGACCCCACTTACAGGTCCTCCGTAAGTGGTTCCTCCACTTGTTGCCCCAATTGCTCCGTTGAGCTGAGAATTATGCATTGCATGTCGCAAAGGGGTAGATTCAGTGACATCTAGGTAGTCGTCGTCATCAATGTCTCCTTCGGCCTCGTCATCGTCGTCTTCCTCTTCCATGTATCCAGAAACTGAGGAAGGATTTCTCCAGCGGCGTGAGTTTTTATTATTGCCGCTGCCACCATTACTGTTGTTAGCAGCTGCCACTGCAAACATTCGCGAAGGTTTGCCACGAAGGTTGGGCAAAGGTAACTGGCTAGAAGAGGAGGAGTTGACACTCGCGTGCTTCAACGAGCTTCTACCGCTATTGTTGGCAGCAGAGAGCTGCTGCTGTTGTAGCACCGGTGGACCTTGCGATAGTGCTGGAGACTGTGGAGGGAATTGGCCAGAGCTATGGGTGGAAGCAACACTTGGTCGTGCAGACGATGGAGGCTTGCGAAATGGAGACGAAGCGGATGATTTGTGTTGGAGGAGCCTCGGAGGAGGCAAGGCATTGGAATCGACATCACTTTCGGTGGAAGATAAGGCATAAGGTATGCCTCGCTGCTGCTGGAACTGATGTGTACTTCCTCTCCTGGGGATTCCCGGCATCAAAGGAGGAGTAGTGACATTTGGAGTCGTTGCACCGGTAGAAATAAGTGCTGCAGGGGCAATGACTTGCTGCTGTGAATTAGCAACAGTAGCCCCATCTATTAGGGAGAGAGAAGATGCCGATGTGTTGCGAGTTTGGAATCTTGGCCGGGCCATTGTTCCGGCGTTGGTCAGAACGGTGCTGCCAGTGCCGGATGAGGCATTGTTGGAATCGGTATGAGGGTTCGAGTCATAGACAAAAGTCTCATCTGAATCTGACGAATCCACTTCGTCCACAGCCCGAGCGATTCTTGCCGCAAAAATCTCTGCTTTTGTGCCACCTCCAGGTACTCTAGCATTCTTCTTCTTCTTGTGTCTTTTGACAGTATTGTTGGCATTAGAACTACTTCCACCGGCCAGACTGACATTAGGCACATTATCTACACTCTTCTTCATTTTGAGACCAGCAGCAGACGATGCTGCCACCAGAAGTGGGTTTTGAGCAAGAAGTGCCAACGGAGTCTGCATGCCGGACGAAAGTGTATCTTCGGGGTTGTATGCATTGTTATTATTATCGTCACTCGCAAGAGGAGCATCGGGAAAATACGAGTCACCTTCTTCACCGTCCACAGAAGGATGATGCTGTATGCTGGAAACACCTCCGGTGGTGATATCGGGCTGATCGATGACCGGTTCCTCCGAGGGAGGAGGGAGAACAGGATCAGCAGCAGCAACCGCAACGGTAGGAACCGCAGCGACAGTCTCAGCTTCGACTGTCATGTTGCTACTGGGGTTTTTAGCAGGAGGCCGTTTCGAAATGGAGTTCGTAGCAGAAGCAGCCGGCACAGACGTAGTCGACGAGGTGGTACCAGTGGCGGACGCCGACGAACCAGAGGCCGTATTGGTAGCTACGGCCGTCTGGGGTTTTGAAGGAGGCAGATGTTTGACAGTAGAGGCTTCTGGATTGGAGCTGCGCAGATCCGAGGTGGCGTCGGTGAGTTCTTGGTCGTCCGGGCCGTCGGAGTCTGTCGAGAAGCCACCATTGTCAGACGACGCACTGGCAATAAAGTATGGGTTAAACCCACCAACGCCGTCTTTTTGCCGGTCGGGGGGTTTTTCCCCGTCAGTAGGCATAGTATGAAACTAGGATTTAGAGCAACCGAATGGGGGGGTAGGGAGATGTTTTGGTATTGAGGGAGGCTCGTACGCGTTTGAGTGCAGACTTGAGGGAAATGGTGGTGAGGACAGGATGGGGAGGGATGGGACGGGGTTTTGGTGATCGGTTCTATGCGCGTAGTTTGGGGCTCACCAGCCAAACAAAATCTGGGGGAGACCACGGGAAGTACAAGGGGAATATTGAAGGGGGTTAGAGGCTAGAAACCAAGCTATGTCAAACAATCGGTGCTATTGCTTCTGCTCTGGTTCTTGGGTTTTGTCAGTCTTGTTCTTGTTCCCGTGATTCGGTCTGGTTTGCTTCAGCCGTAGAGTCTTTGAGTGGTCCGGGGGAACAAATCTTGCTCGAGCAACAAAAAGGAGAACCAGTTGGCACAGCAAGCAGATTCAATTGGACAAGGAGATGCGGAAACCGGGTTTATTGGCTTTGCATCGTGTGAGATTAGGAAACTCATTTATCCGAATAATTTTCTAGCTAATTACTCTTCTGGATCCATTCACCGTTTGCATATGTTACCGATCTACCCTGTACGATATTTCTTACTGTGAGCCTTAAATTGCTACCGTACAAAGTCACATTTTTAAGTAATTTATTATAGGGCCAACGCCAAATAACCAAACACCCAAAACGGGGGAATCAGTATGCTATAGTACAAGTATTAGTAGATACAAGCAGATACAATGTAAAAAGCGATAAAATAGCATATAATATTTTTTTCTTCCTTTCCTCCGTCTTACTGTCTCTTCATCCACCGTTGGGTTTCGCTGTATATTCATGTACCCATCCTGCAGTTTCGTTTATCAGGCTCATTTCATCCCAACGCGAAACCCTTCATCACCAAAACACCCGACCACAACGCGCCAGCCTTCGCTCGAATACCAAACATCCCCCCCGGTGCCCCCGGAAGCAAAGCCCCACTGCTCTACACGACCCACAGGCGGCAACCGGCAAGCCCTCCATATTCCACGATGGTCCTGGATATCCAGAAACACCGCTATGTCGACCATTCGTCCGAGGACTGCTTGATGGACGACGAAGACACCGACTCGTTCGACATGGGCGTGGCAACACCCAGCAAACAATCTCCAGCAGCCGGCATCACAAAAGACCCCGAGCCCACTGCCTCGTCGTCGTCGTCTACGCGTCCACGAAGTCTCAAGGCTGTCAAGCGTTATTCCGGCGTGCTGAACCTCGACGAGGCGTCCATGGGTTCGCCCATCGAGACAAAACAGCCACCTTTTGCCTCCAAGCCGTCATCTTCTTCTCTACAAAGACAACGTTCCGCCTCTTCTCTGTCTCCGTCTCACTCTACTCCTTTGTTGAGTCGCGACACTACAAGTGGTTCCACTGCCACCGCCAGGCGGCCCTTCCATCATCAACGAACAAACTCCAGCCTGGGAATGTCCGAGGAATCGTTTTTACACGGCGGCTCTCTTAAAAGGCCTCTTCCGTTTGGTCAGATCCAGGATCCTGTGCCTTCCAAGTCCATGTTTTCCCGTCCCAAGCTGCCTCTGGACGAAACAACCACGATGTCCACTCCAAATGCAAACTCTGTTGGACTCAGAAGACTCTCGCAGAGTGGGTCCTTACCCATTACTCGGAGAGAGTCCATGGAGAACCTCTTTTCTTCTACTAGCTCCCCGGACAAGCGTTCCTCCACCGGATCTCAGTTTGCAAATCCCTATACTACCAGCCCATCTCCCTCCCCTGCATCCAATAAGCATATCAACCCTCTCTTGGCGGGCAGTGGCAACTCTTCCTCATCCTCTGCCATCAAATACCATCATCCTGCATCATCGTCGACTGGCCCTAATCGATTTTCCTCTCAGCAGCTCAACGCGTCGCTCCAGGCGGAAATCAGCAATCACGATTTCCATACTCCCGACTACAAACTCGTCAAGCCTCTGCAGACAGCGTTTATGAGTGCTGGTCTACTTTCGAAGCGCAATAGGATGCTTAACCAGGACGACTCTTCTGGTACTCCTTCCAGGTTCAATACAAGTGCCCCAGCCATTCTTTCCACGGCTGAACACAGCGAGATACATGATCCCGAACAACATGACAGTGGATTTGCCTCGGGGAACAACAGCTTCAACTCGTCTGTCAATTTTGGCCATCACTCTAAGCTGGCTCTTAACACATCCTCCCCGATCATCTCCTCGTTTGGTAAGAACCTTCAGTTTTCGGACTTCTCCTCGAGAGTTACCAAGATGACCCCCGATACTCCAGTTAAAAGACCCACCTTCACCCCTGGTAACATTCCGGGAAATAATTCGTTTGCTGCCGCTCATAGCGGAAGACATAATCGACCGGGTCTGCGAGATTCACTTCTTCGCTTCAGTATTGATTTTGGTAACATCAACTCGGCCAGTACCCCAACCAGGGAGTACCCACCAGAACTTCCTTCTCCTGCATTCCCTACCATGGCATCTAGACAAGTGTCAGACGCCAGCACAGTCACCTCGCTAGACACTCCATCCCATCATGCATCAAGATCCTACCTCTACGAAAACCCCATCAACACATCTTCGGCATCTAACGACTTCTCCTTATCTTCTCCGCGAACCCCGACTTTGGATGTGACAATGCATCACGAGCTAGAGGAGGAAATAGATACAGACGGAGACGGTTCCTTCAACACAAACAGCAGTGGCTCTGAGCCCAAAACTCCTGCAAAGGCTCCTGCAGGCAATCTTAGCCTTATGGTAAACAAACAGGATGGTCTGGACTTATCGCTCACAGAGAGATTTGACCGTGTTATGCTGATGGGTCGAGGTGAGTTTTCAATCGTTTATGCTGTTTTGGAAGAGAATCAGGGTGGAGCTACTGAAGCTCGATATGCAGTTAAAAGAACCAAGCACCCATTCTTGGGACCCAAGGAGAGAAGTAGGCGTATGGAAGAAGTGGAGATTCTGAGAGACCTGACCAACGGTGATGGAAACGAAGAGGAGCTTATCGGCAAAGAGCATATTGTGAATCTGATTGACGCATGGGAAGCAAACGGCAACCTCTACATTATGACAGAATTCTGTGAAAACGGTAACCTTGATACCTTTTTGTTGGAGCGAGGCAATGTTTCTCGGTTGGATGAATGGCGAGTGTGGAAGATTCTTGTCGAGCTTGCTATGGGTGTGAAGTATATCCATCAACAAGGATTTTTGCATCTCGATCTCAAACCAGCGAATATTTTCATCACCTTTGAAGGTATTCTCAAGATAGGAGATTATGGAATGGCCACAAAGTACCCAGTAGCAAGAGGAACTGAAAGAGAAGGCGATCGAGAGTATATTGCCCCAGAAGTGCTCACCAAACAGCAATATGATAAACCAGCCGATATATTTTCGCTTGGTATCATGATGCTGGAGATAGCTGCCAACATTGTGCTGCCAGATAATGGCATTCATTGGCAGAAATTGCGATCAGGGGATTTGACAGATGCCGGAAGGCTGTCTTCAGGGGATCTCAGCATGGTTGATCCCATGAGCGATGACGATTCTTCAACCTCGTATGAAGATGACGATTCAGCATCGACCGGAACCACATCTGTTTCATCTGCCAAGAGTGGGAGCATGGACATGATGTCTTCACCAACCAGTCTAGCCGACCGACGGGAAACCAGGTCAGCTAGGAAGCACCACAGACGACGACAGCACATGCTTCAGCAACAACAACAACAGCACCACCACCACCGGGGTCCATCGTGGGCACCCAAGTTTATGGTGGACAACTCAGGAGCACTTGATAATATTGTCAAGTGGATGCTGGACCCCGATCCAGCCAAGCGACCATCAGCCTACGAGCTGCTTAGCAAACGAGAACTGCAATGGGTCGAAGCCACGCGTAAGGCCGGGGCCATTGTATATGAAGGCGATTACGGCCCTGAGCCGGACGGAGATACAGTGATGCCGGAGGAATGGCAGTCGAGAATATAAGCGGGGCGGGCGGCGGTATTTATTATAGCATATTAAATTGTAGAATACAATATATTGATTTGATTTATTGCAACTTCTCAAACTGTCCGGGACCTTCTGTTAATAATAGGCTGGTCCAAACGGGTAATACAAATAAAACTTACATGCTTTGACAGCTGACCAATACTGCCGCCCTGGGCTGGACAGGTTGGGTGTGGAGCACAAGGCTGCGCTCGCACGCTCTCGGGTTTTGTTCTTTTTCAACACAAACGGAAAGCCAATCCGGAATCAAGCGGAATGACATCCACTAGTAGGACCGACTATGCCAATGCGCTGCTTCCGAACTACCCTCCGCAGAGGGCTGTGGAGATTGTGCGCGACAGACTGAATGGGGCGAAGCTGTTGAATGACGCTATTGCGGACTGGCTCCGGGAACGGGCCCGCGTGGAGGAGCAGTATGCGCTGGAACTGGAGAAATTGGCACGAAAGAAGCTTGTTTTGGGCAACAGCAAGTCAAACGAGTTCCAGGAACAGGTTTTAGGCACCTTTGCACAGCCGTGGTCAGATATAGTCAAGGCCGTGCGGGAGAATTCCCAGGCGTCGAGCGCTTTCGCCCAAAAGCTCAAGACCGACATTGCAATTCCCGTGAGACAGTATTCATCCAAAAGTGTGCAATGGGCCGATGTGCGTCAGCTGCATGAAGGATTGATGACTGTCGCCGATAAGTTGGATAACTCTGAGGATCATTTCAACCGAGCCAAGGCCAGTAAACGGGAAACGGCCGGGGTAGATTTGGCCGAAGTTCGCAGTCAATGGGAAAACCAGGCCCCGTATAGCTTTGAACAGTTTGAAAAAGTCGACGAGGCGAGATTGATTTTCCTCAAGGACTCTTTGACTCGATACGAGACTCTCGAGTCCGACAAGGCTCAGGTCGCTCAAAAACAATCCGAAAAAGTCCTTAACGCTATGCTTACTTTCGAGCCTATCGAGGATATCAGATCTTTCTCTGCCAGAGCCGTAGGAGGAGACTTGTTTGTTTCCAAGTCTCCCAATGCGGCAGGTTTTGCCAAGCCAGGGCTTGCTGCTACCGGTCATAGACAAGGCTCTACTTCCTCCAGCCAACACCACCATGGTCAACATCTTCCTAACCGTGCAGACACAGTATCGGATGATTCGAGCAGTTTGTACTCTTCAGGAACTGCCGGTACTGCTGGAACTGGCGAAGCGAAGGGCAATCGGGAGTCTGTAAGCGGACTGCATCTCCGGTCCAAGGTTGGTTCCATATTCCGAGGAGGAAGGAAAAAGAAGGATCACAACGTTCCTTCAACTGCGTCTATCCCGGAAAATTCGGCATCGCCTAGTAATAATCTCCGAGGCCCCCCAGCTCCAGTTTCCCGACAAAGTACCCGGCTGTCTGAATCCACAGGTCCGGCTCCTGTTAGAAACGATCTCAGAAGAGGTCCACTGGTGGTAACTGGAGGTGCACCACCTCCTCCACCATCAAGAAAGGCCAATGGACCTTCTTCTCCAGTAGAGCGAACCAGTGGTGACCTCTTCCGAAATTCGGATGATCTTGAAGAGCCCGATAGCCATACTCCTAATTCATCCGGTCTACGTGTGAATATCCGAAATGAATCAATTACCGAAGAGAAGGAAGAGGATAAACAGGATGATGATGTAGCTCTATCTACACTGGCCACTACCCTCCGTTCTCGTTCTACAATCTCTGGTAGATCGGGCAGGGGCCGACGGGATATACAGTCTAGGCTCTTTACCGGTATTGAGCCGTCTGAGGAAGAGCTCCGTGGCCCTGCTGTTCCACCTAAATCGTCTGGACCTCTTCTTTCTCAGCTCCAATCATTGGGCCATCCTCAACCAGGAGCTATTGCTGAGGAGGAGCCTAACACGCCAGAATCTCCTGCTGTTCTGGCAGTTGCTTCTCAGCCGCAGCCGGCACAAACTCAGGTTGCTCCACAGCCTATTATCCCTACTTCCACTGGTGCAACTTTCTCAGATGCTCAGAGCATTCGATCCTTGCAGTCTCACATGTCTACCACGACATTGATTCCTGCCAAACACCCTGAATTGCTGCAAAGCCCCGGCTTGAGTGGAACTGTCATCGAATTGATGAGTGTTACAGTCAAAGACGGTGTAATCACCAATCCCACTGTCAATGGAGAAGTTGCTCTGGGATATCACGGTGAACCGGTTGAATCGGGAGCAGTGTATATCAGATTTGTCAACGCTGGCTTGGATAAAGTCGTTGCCAACCCTCAGTTTGTTCAGAAAGCTTCTTCCGGAGAGTTCAGCACTGGAACATTTACTCCTGGTACAGCAATATTCAAAGTGAACCTTCAAAACTTGTATAACTTGCGGTACGGCATTGTTGGCTTAAAATACTCAGGCCCTTATGGAGGGGTTCCTGTGGTTTTCACGCCTATATGGAGAGTTGAACCTAACCAGAGCTCTCTCATGTTGACTTACAAGTTGAGTGAGGAGGTTGCAGCAGTAATTGATCATATTGTACTTCAAGATGTTGTTATCACTGTACCTGTTGAAGGGGGACCGGCTCTTTCTGCCCAGTCTAAACCCCCTTCTACGTTCAACAAGGAAAAGCAAAGGATAGTATGGCGATTTAATAGCCCTGTGACAGTTAAGAAAGACAGTGAAGAACGTCTGCTTTGCCGATTCACCACAGCCGATAGCCCGTGCTTTGAGGGATCAAAGGGTATTGACATCAAGTTCAGAATTTATCCAGCACCCACCTTCCAGCTTGAATACCAAACAGCACCGTCAGGGAGCGACCCGTTCAAAGATGATCCTACAAGATCTGTGGAGAACTTGGTCAGCTCAGGTGAAAACTGGATACCAGTGTCGACGTTGGGGACACTTGCGGTTGGTAAATATACTGCTCAGGCGGAGACAAATGTTCAAAAGAGACTGGAGTAGTTTGAAAATGATGCTTAGATATTTGTTTTATCGATATAAGTTTGTACCTATATGTATTTTGTTAAGGAGAATTTCGTGAGATCGGAGATCGTAGTCAGCAATAAATATGCTCATGGAATACATTTTTAAATCTATGACATTATCAGCCTTGACCGGAAGCAAGAGAATAATTGATACCCTACTGAGCCTACCAATTATTAACTTCTGTAGCTCTCGAGTTGGTTTCTTCTTCATACTCGATTTCGACTCGGGGCCGCGTTCGACGACCCTTCTTAGAGTCCTTGTTACGCTTTTTGTTGGATTTGGAGTCATCATCGTCTGAACCAGAAGATTCTTCATCATGATCTTCTTCCTCATCTTCGGAAGAGTTACCCAGCCATTTTTCGAGATCCTCCAGTTCTACCAAATCATCCTCTTCGTCATCATCAGCCTCGACATACTCCAGTTCGCCTTCCTCTTCAGACTCCATTTCCTCTTCGTCCTCTTCTTCGGACTCGTCTTCCTGAAGACCTTCAGTTTCAGCAACACCATTCAAGACCTTATTCCAAATCTTCTCGTCAACGTTGAGAGGCTTTTCACCATAGGCACCAGATTTGAGACGATCAAGAAGTTCCTTTTCGATAGATTTTTCCAGTCTAGCGGCTGCAAGGGCTTTTCTTTCTCGAGTCTGTTCTCTTCTTTTAACCTTGGGTGCCGTACTAGTATAGTGCCGTTCATTTTCCTTTAATGCTAATCTTCGTTCGGTGATTGCGACTTGGGTGAGTCTCGTCAATCTCTGTTTACATTTATGCTTGAGAAATGACGGCCAGTAAATAAGATGCTCGTCAATCTGTTCTAATGCTCGGGAATACTGTTTGGAAAGCTTTATCCTCTCCCACCATTTAGCAGGCATGTGCTGTCTCTCGGCAGTTTTCATGTATAGGTAGAGCCTTCCATCAACGCTCTTCACCGTAGCATACTTTGCGTTTGCCAGGGGGCATGACTGCCTGTTGCAAAGACCACTGACATTATATTCGTTTCTGCAGAAATTCTGCTCCTTTGTAGTTTTTAATTTGAATGCACAAAATTGGTGGTTTAAAACCTGCCAGATGATTTCATCAGACATTTCGTAGTGTTGAAGGCTGAAATTTTTATTTTCCGAATTTTCACACTTAGAATTTTTTTTGGCGCGGCTGATCTCACCCGCTTATTTCAAGCCCCCGATGATTTGATGTTCGTCATTACTTCATCATGAGCGAGGTTCAACAGCGCAACGGACAGAATAATCGAACTGGTGATGAGAAGGCTAGAAACAAGCGGATGTTTGGAACATTCCTTTCTTCATTACGTGGATCGGAACAGAAGACTTCCCGACAACGGACAGAACCGAAGGATGTCTTCCTTCCTGTAAATACTACCGATTCTGGCGCAGATCAAGATGCCTGGGCTGCTCAAAGAGAAGATAATCGCTCTAGAAAACACGATCATATCGAAAACATGGTGTTGTACACCGGGCATTCCCCTTGCGTTGCTTATAGGCCAAAGATTCTTACTGAAGACCAAGAAAAACGCCTGGAACCGTCACCCACTGTATAAAACATTTTCCGTGTGCAGCAATTATTTCTTGATCATTATTCATTAATTACAGGTTAGAATACCTGCTACATGCTATTTATATATAGTACACATTGATCCATCTCTTCAAGCGTTACAGAATGGATGTAAAGGCACTTTGCCAACAAATCTGTGTCAAGCTTGTACTGACCATTGTTGGAGGACCACTCAATGCATTGTAATAGTGATCGAACAATTGTGGCTGTCGTACGAATCTTGTCAAGATTGAGGATCATGTTGCCACTGTCAAGATAAGACGGTCTTTCTTCATTTGACGTCAAATCACTCAAATATATACCAACGAAGGGCGTACACCCCTTTTCAGGTTTCATGCTATTAACCTCATGTCGCAGATTTTGGAAGTTCTTGAGTGGTGAGATCAATCGATCTAGTTCTCGAAGCGTTGCGATGTCTGGCAGAGGAACCTTCTGCCAAGTTGCCTCGCTCATTTTATTCTGAATCAAATCCGAACTTAGAGCAAGAACTAGCTGCATCATGGTGGCATAATTTTGCATTTCACGGGCTCTGTGTGCCATTCGGATAAAGCGAGAAATAGCTGCTGCTCGAATATCAATGTCGCGAGTTAGAACTATTTCACTCTTTACCCAGTTGACTACGAGATTGAACCGCGAGATAGCAAGGTCCACACCAGTATACTTTCTCTCTAAAAGTACTGTCAGCCAGCTTTGTACAGGTTGTAATCGCTTGTTCCAATTGAGTTCTACTAGTTCATTCCAATCAACCTCTGCAAGAGCATCTCTCTCAATTAGAGCCAGTTGGTCACAAATAGTATAAACGTCATAGAAGAGAATAAATGGAACGTGATTAGTAGTGATGACTTGTTGCAGGAATGACCTGTTGGAAACAGGGAGACTCTGTATCCTGGGCTGGCCATTACTGACAGAACTATCACCATCCTCATTCGGTGTTGGAGCAACATCATTGATATTAATACCACTATCATTTGAGGCTTCAGAAATCTGAAGGTCGGAAGATATGCTCGCTCCTGAGCCCACCGACCGTATGGATGGAGTATTGACAGGAACACTAGACATGACTCTTGGAGTCCCCAATATATCTTCGATATTTTCGCTTGCATCCTCATACTCCTCTAGTTCGGGAGAAGATGTACCAATGCTGCTGTCGTCTCGGTCGATACTGGTCCCTAGAGTATTGAGTTGCGCAATATTAAATCTTGATTGGAATGCTGCATCGTAGAGGTTCGTACTTTGCGACTCAGAAGAGGTAATCTTAATTGTGCCAAATAACTTGAAAGATTCAGATGGTACAAGTTGATCCTCAGAGTGCTGCTTCTCTACAGGTTCTTCTCGGGAATGCTTGAGAAGATCGGTCTCTGAGCACAGATTTACGTACCGAGAATCCCGAAGATTAGAGCTCTCAATAATGCTGTTGTTATTTTCATCGACAGAGAGGCTGTTCCTTTCCTCTTGAATGAAGCCGCTCATATTTCCTAGAGACTTCGACCCTTTGATATACACACCTTCCAGCTTTTCCAAGGCTGTTAGAATAGCATCATCTTCTGGAGTATCATCTGGAATAGCCGCTAGCTCTGCAGCAGCATCCGGATCGACACCGGGAGGGAAGGGATCTCTAAGTCTGGGTTGGTCATCATCGGAATCTTCATCATCATTGCTCAAGTCCAGCGAAGATGAGCCAGTGTCAAGAGAAGTTCCAATAGAGCCGACGGTAACAATTGAGAAGCCCCGCTGAGCAAGATTCGGAGTAACATCAGAGAAAGCTGCTTCATCGAGTCCATCTTCTGTGTCATCAAGAGGCTTGGTGTGGTGATGGATGTTTTGAAGATTCCCTTGACGTCGAAGACCTCTCTGAGGGACAGTAGTACCAGTGGATCCAATGGTAGAAAATGATTCAAAAGACTCAGAGGAGACGTACTGCGGAATTCGGGGGGAATCATCGATTAGGTCGAATTCAGGCTCATTACCAGTATCAGAGGCGGAGCTGGAGCTCAAAAACGATTCTCTTGATTCAATGCTATTATGCAATTGGCTGATCTGTTGAAGAGAATCAGTACTATCCAAGGCATTCATACTAGACTGGTCTTCAAAAACAAGACTTTCTTCGGACGGATTATTGGAACCCTCGAAGCTAAAATCTTCAGTAGATTGAGCCAATTGTTTTTGAATGCAAAGGGAATCAACAAACGATTGGCGCTTGTCGACTTCCCCTTCAGCACAAATATGTGAATGTCGAGAGTCGTTGCCTTTTAGGAGTTGAGCCAATTGATCGACAACATGTTGACTCAAAATATCGATCGTCCCAGGGGGGAGATTCAGGGGGATAGACTTAGCACTGATGCTTGAGTTGTCCCTGGGAAATTTTGTAGTGAAATTTGGAATTGACTCGGAATGCCTTGCCACTTTCTGCCAGAGCCTTGACATGAAGCTCGCCTTTGGTTTTGTTGGCGAGTGTTGTTGCTGAAGCAGGTCGTTAGCAGATTCAAGGTAAAATTGATGCAGATGCAGGTCGTTATTTTGGGTAGTAGCAGCATCAGGCAAGGGGTTCACAGTGACAAACTGGGTTAGAGGTATTCCACCATTTATGATAGTGCCGTTGAGAAGCGGAAGATTTTCCTTGTCCTGGAGAAAATGGGCATGGAGGTCGTTGGCTCTGGTTAGGTCGTCTTCTGACAGAATCGGTTTTGCGGATTCCTGGTAAAATGCAAGTAGAGTAGATCGACGGTCTTCCGGAGGGTTCGAGCGCTTGATTTGCAAGAGGCCACCGAACACTCCTCCCGGGCTGAGTGGCAGCGCCAGGATGTTGGCGTCGGTGGGGGCGTCGGTGGGCCAGTACATTCCGCACACCCTGAGCCAGGATCTTTTGAGCTGCTCGAATATTCGAGTTATTGCAATATAACTGGCAGAATCACCAGAAGATGCATTTTGACGGTACCAGTTGTACAGTTTGTTGAGGCTTATACAGAACTGGGATCGGAGTTGGAAACGGGGGACAAAGTCGTCAGGGAAAAAGTTCAAAATCCAGTGTCGAAGAACAACAAAAGTTCTCACGGCAACGTCCCTTCCTATTTCATTGGATTGTGAATTCATGACATGATAGTGAATGGCCCATGAGAAGCGTGCCATCAAATAGTTGAGCAGATCACTTGGGGTCAAGTATGTTCTGTAGCATAAGAAAAAATCCAGCATTTGCGAGTAGTCAAGGACATCATGTTGAGTCAACAACGATACCAATCGAGGAACAGAAACCGCTACTGTGGAATTGGTCAGGGGATTTTTGCGGATCAGAACCGAAGAGTCTCTTTCAGGAGCAAACGACAGGTGGTCAAATATTGCAGGAGGGAAGAGAGGTGACAGCTCCAGCGGTTGTAGTGTAGCCTGGTGATAGTTGTGGTTGAGTTGAGAGCCATTCGGCAGACTAGCCGAGCTCGAACTAGCACCAGTGCTTAAACTTCCACTTGTGAAAGTGCTGGTAGAGATGGGATCTCTCGGCAGCCCCGCTCTCCAGGAGCAAGTCGACAGAGAGCCTGACGACATTGCTTGGGCTGTTGTTGAAGTGAAAACACAAGAGGAATGATGAAGGATGGTTAGTATTGTTTTGGTGCAAGCGGGTCACCCTGACAACAATAAATAACGCGTTCGCGAAATCTGGTGGGTCTTTGGCGGGGCACCAAGTAAAAAAGTTCCGCAATGTGCCAAACAAACACTTACAACTGAAAATGCAGAGAGGCCCTTTCCCGCCTTAAATTACGGGTTTCTTTATTCTTAGTTTACTCAATAATTTGTGTTTATTTCTATAGCGTTAGGGTTGTCAAGGCGTGTGCAGTGCTTCTTCTTCTGGGGCTGGACCTGTCCGTCTATTTTGCATGCTTTGCTTCCATACCGATCAACCTAAACACATTGCGGTTTAATTCCTCAGTTAAACTTACTGGCCCCCGTTTAAGCACCGATCGGCCGCTTTGCGATTTACGTTTTTAGCACCGGCTACTTACAGTTCCTGCACCTGCCCTGTACGCCGCTTACCGACTTGCCTGCATTATCGTATTAAGTTGTTCCGTCCGTGCCTTGCTTGGAGCACAGTTTGATAACTATCCAAGATGAACAATTCTAGTTCAAATATTGTATACCCGATATAAAAATAAAGCAGATATGTGGGTAACAGGCGTATTAATATAAACTCATCAAAATAGAAGCTATGCTCTATCTCCATCTACAAACGCTCCACTTCCCTCATTCCGCCGTATGTTTTCTGTTCCTGCGGGATTTGGTTGGGTGTATTTTGGCTTTGGCTGAAACTCACCACCATTCCCACACTCTACCACTGTCGACAACTGCTGCTTCACTTCATCCGAAATGTCCACTCAATCCGGTATCGCGGCGTCAGAGGAACTGCGGACAGCGTTCCAAAATCTGCAATCGTCTGGAGCAAGAGCACTGATTGTGGAAATTTCCAACGAAAAGTGCATTCCGGTCCACACCATTGAAGGGTCTGGCCACTTTGAGGAGGATTTCCCTCTTGTTCAGAAGCACCTCAACAACAATGAAGCTAGATATATTTTGTATAGAGCCGAGGAAAACAGAGACGAATTTCTGTTCATCTCCTTCGTCCCCGACCATGCACACGTCAGATCAAAAATGTTATATGCGTCGTCGGCCAATACGGTGCACCGACAGCTTGGAGGATCTGAACAGTTCCGCAGTGTGATATTCTGGAGCGACTTGGAAGAAGTTTCCCACAAGGGCTGGCTGGCTCATCTACAGCATGAAAGTGCCCAGACCCCCCTTACCGAGGAGGAAGAATCGCTACAGCACGTCCGGGAGCAGGAAACAACTGAAATGCTAGGCACTGCCGGGCGAAAATCCCACTATGGTGCTCCAGCAGCCTCAGGCGGGAATGTCCTTCTGGCAGTTGATCCCAGCGTCGATGCCGCCTTGAAGTCCCTGGCCGATACCCCGGAGCCTTCCGTTTTGGGCCTTGGGATTGATCTTAGTTCTGAAACGATTGTAGTGACTCAATCGGGCCCGATTTCGGGCCAGATCAAGGAGCTTATTTCTGGGCACGAGCCTCAGTACACCATTTACAAGACGGGGGAAAGAGTCATTTTCATCTACACCTGCCCGACCCAATCAAAGGTTAAGCAACGCATGGTATATGCCAGCAGCCGTTCGTCTGCCATAAACAAGGTCAAGCAGTTTTTGGTTGTCGACGACATTATAGAAGCTTCTGATCCAGGGGATGTTCCGGAGCTCATTTCGGAACCGCCTGCTACTGCTCCGTCTTCTTCCCGCCAAAATCTGTCGTTCGCGCGCCCAAAGCGTCCGGGACGAAAATAATCTGGGGGTGGTTACCTCGGTCTTGATTGGGTCAGCTGACCGACACACTACCCATTTCCCCGAATAATTATCGAGTGGGGGATGCTCGGCACAATCAAATTCTGGGGTAATGGATCTTCTCGGACAAGTATATAAATAAGCCAACCGCCCCGTGCTATTGTTTCAATACCTTTTGCAATCACTTTTGGACTTTACGAGGTACATACCGTCTCTCTCCAGTATTTTGTTATATATATCGTCCCTCTGTACTTGCCCTGAACTTTCTATTGAGGCAGCACAACCCTTGTTTGTTTTACTCAAAGCACGTTTTTTGATCTTTCCTTAAGCCCGGAATAATCTTTTCTTCAAGTCACTTCCGTTGCTCTTACATATCTCCCTCTCCTTTTCTCCGAAACTAAGGAATATTATTTTTTTATAATGTCCTCTACTAAAAAGAAGTCTGGCAACCCTGCCATCGACTTCATTGCCGGTGGCTCTGCTGGTATGATGGAGGCTCTTGCCTGCCACCCCTTGGATACTATCAAGGTGCGAATGCAGCTCCGTGCCAAGGAAGAAGGCGTCAAACCTAGAGGTTTCATCTCCACTGGCATACGGATTGTCAAACGAGAAACTGTATTCGGCCTCTATAAGGGTCTTGGTGCTGTACTTGTTGGTATCACCCCAAAAATGGCCATTCGATTCACCTCGTACGAAGAGTACAAGCGTCTTTTGGCTCCCACTGACGGATCGGCGTTGAGCACCGGTCGAACTTTCATTGCTGGTGTGGGTGCTGGAATTACTGAAGCCGTCCTGGTGGTTACCCCTACCGAGGTGGTTAAGATTAGACTTCAAGCCCAGGCTCATTCCCTGGCCGATCCCTTGGCGACGCCAAAGTATAGAAACGCTATTCACTGCATCTATACTGTAGCCCGAGAAGAAGGTGTGAGTGCCATCTACAGAGGTATCTGGCTTACTGCGGCACGACAGGCTTCGAACCAGGGTGTCAACTTTACGGTTTATTCTGAGTTGAAGCGTCGACTGCAGGAATATCATGGCGATAATTCCCAGCTGCCTGGCTGGCAGACTTCCATTATTGGTCTGATTTCCGGAGCTCTGGGACCTCTGTCTAATGCTCCTCTAGATACCATCAAGACCAGAATGCAGCGAGAGTCTGGTGTTTCTACTGAATCTGGCCTGGGCCGATTCACTCGAATCACTAGACAGCTCGTCCGAGAACAGGGTGTTACCGCACTCTATCGAGGCATCACCCCGCGAATCATGCGAGTTGCTCCTGGTCAGGCGGTGACTTTCACAATCTACGAATATGCCCGAACTGCTCTGGAGAAGATGCCCGTCTTCGGTCAGACTGTTGCCAACTAATCTAGTTGTTTTATCCTTCCCGCTGGTAAAAGTTATGATCCTTTCTTTGCATGTATAGAATAAAAAAGAAATAGATATATATATATATATATATCTATATATATAAAATATTCAACTACGCTGATACGACTCGTCCTTCTTTTGTAAATTATCGCTATGCCACGGAGCACTGCGTAAAACGCTGCTATTGCGATCTCTGTACATTTGAGTCATTTCGTTAGTCACATTAATCTAAGTTTATCCGAAATCGTTTTGTCCGCAAATTGTATGATATGTTCATTGAACTGTGACTAAAATGATCGTCCTGTAACTACTGGAAGGAATTCTGTGAAACAGTGGACACCTTTCAACTGTGGAGAATGGCATTTGCCGAGATAACGGACTACTGTACTCATAGTGCTAGCGTTGAATTCAATGACTGAAGAAAGTTCCGCCATGGGTAAAACGCTTCTGCCTGAAAATCGACTCTTGACTCCGCAAGATATTAAATCACGCAGTTGATAGCCTTTCGTGCAGGGGTGATTTCCCCAGATTCCATCTGTTTACCTCGGCATTAACTGCAGTGATACTACCACTCCATAAAAGCACCAACACAGCGAAGCTTAGCTTGAGAAATACATTCAACTCATGTTCATTCTCCGATTACCGCACAGATATACGCTATATACGAGAAGTACCGATGCACTTCAATATACCGCAGATGAACCCTGAACATTCGAACCTCTCCGCATGATGTGCGGCTCGCATACTCAAGTTGACGAATCTTTGGCACTTCAGTGACAGCACAGAGTGGCCTGCAAATTGATAATTACGCCATTTGCTGATGAATAACACGGCGCAGGAGGCCATTGGTTTCAGTTTCCTGTCAAGGTTTGAGTTTGTGCCAGAGACAAGCAATACGCGGCTCTTTTTACACGTGGATATCGTCAGATGCAGCATCTGAAAAACCCGAGTGCACAGGCCAAATCGGCAGCATGAATTGATTAGAAAGCATGGTGAAAACAGTTTTTTTACTCTTCAATAAGATATATATATAGTGCCAGCATTTACAGATCGATTAAATAAGAATTTGGATGGCAAACCTAGCAAGCGAGCCGATTACCATCGGCCACCGCCCTGGTTATTGTTGTTGTAACCACCTTGGTTTCCTCCATATCCTCCAGGGCCACCGGGTCCTCCACCGTAGCCACCAGGGCCTCCTTCAAAGCCACCAGGGCCACCAGGGCCACCGGGTCCACCGAAGCCACCGCCAGGAGGACCTCCGTGATGTCCACCATGATGACCGCCCTGGTTACCACCGAATCCTCCACCACCGGGGCCCTCACGGTATCCACCGCCTCCGCCGCCGTTATTGTTGTAGCCTCCACCGTAGCCACCCTGGTTATTGTTGTTTCCACCACCGAAAATACCAGAAAGCATACCTCCGCCCTCATGTCGACCGGGTCCTCCCTGGTTGTTGTTGTAGCCTCCACCACCACCATTGTGGTTGCTGTGAAGAACATTGCCCAAGATCTTGGTGCCTAGAGCACCAGCCATGGCACCACCAAGGGCACCGCTGGTTCCGTGGCCGCTATTTTCACCGAGCTTGTGGCCGGCAAATGCACCGGCAGCTCCACCGAGCAGATCAGCTCCAAGGCCACGTTCACCATTGCCTTCGCCTTCGCCCTGGCCCTGTTGGTTGGAATACTGCTGGTCATTGTACTGCTGCTGTTCGCCGTACTGCTGGCCCTGGCCCTGGCCCTGCTGCTCGTTCTGCGAATTGTCTCCGTAAAAGTCTCGTGCGCTCATTGTTCAATTGATTAAAAAGGATAAGTTACAAAGAAAGAAAACAACAAAGGTGCAGCCTGGAGCACGTTATTTATACTCCTCTGAGGGGGTGATCCGCCTGCAGCAGCCCCCCGGCAGCAGGCAAGGCAGGCAGTGGTGCTCACTACGTAATCCGGGCTCCTAAACAGGAAATGGGGGTCGGAGCAAACCGCAGGAAGTCACCGGAGCCGGGAGTTAGCAGCAAATGGAACAATTGTACAATGATTAAGGTACGGGTACAGGCCGTACGACATGAGTCGAGGCTTAGCCGTTCTGAGTCCACCTGATGGTTGAGTGAAATATCACCGGCTCCCGTTCCTTTGGGTCCTGGCCTGGCCCAATGCCCAATGGGGACACCAAAATTTCGGCAAACTAAAACATTTAACACTACAAACTTATATAAAAGACAAATAAATACACTGAGAGACCGAGAGATCTGGAGGTGAGGACGTTGACTATGGCATAATGAGTACTTTTGTATTCCATTGCCAAACTGAAAGCACTGGAATGGAATACACTTGGCTTGAGCTAATCTGATAAGCCCAAGGTGCTGTTGAAAATTGATCTGGGGGCCTCCCGCACTTCCATGGAGGGAGATAGACAAAAACCGATTATGCTACAACCTCCTCGTATGCCGGAGGCCGATCAGATGCACTGTATTGTGGAACATGCTCATACTGCGGTTCTCTATCGTAGCGGCTGTGACGAGGTGCCGCAGTCGTTTGACTGCCGTCATCAGACCTTTCGGAATAATAGCAGTGCCCGGCTTGGTTCCTCTTCCGCTCCTTTCTGACTTTTCTTTTCCGATGCACGACACGAACAATGCGTACGACACATACGACAAGAATAATAATAGGGAACATTAATTCTTAAAACGTTTGGTTGATCGTCAAAACGTGTACGGCCAACACTTTGCTCTGTCAGCCTTATATATACAGTATGTGGGGAGTTTAGAGGGCACACTGCCGTCTCCCCTCTTGCATCGCGCTTACATAACAGGCACCAAGATACTGCTGAGATCCTGCGCCCTGGCTGGCTGAAAGCTTATTATCGACTCGAAAACACCGGACCTCATGGTCTGTATAGCCATGATTTGGTGACGCATTATTACTGTGATATCATAGAGACTCTCCGTGTAGTAAATAGATTATTAGTTCCATTCACGTCAAGCCATGATTTGCAATCTGCGATGCCACTGAATTTCTGATACAGTGCACCCCGGCCAGTTTTATAGTAGGCCAAGTATATGTATAAGTACTGAATGAATTATCAACATTATATAGCGGAAATAAATCAAACCAAAAATGTCCTTGCTACTCTTATGCCATCTGCAAAGTTCTGTATTCTGGCATCTAGGACAAACCCTTGCTTGGCAAGGGTCTCCAGTTCCTCTGGTAGGTCTTTCAAAGGTACTGTAAAAGTCTCGATGAATTCATTTTCCTCCAATTGAGGCTGGGGATTCTTATTTCTTTCATCGCTCAAGTCAATCTCGACCTGGACCAACTTCATGTTCGTATTACAGAACCCAGGATCATTGAACATCAGAGGTGAAGTGTAAATAGCCTTTCCAATATAGCCTGTTTCTTCCAACAATTCTCTCTCGGCGCAAGTTTCTATAGATTCATTGGGATCAAGCAACCCTGCTGGAATTTCAATGCATATACCATCAACAGGAGGTCGAAACTGCTTCTGAAGCAGAATTTCCTTTCCCGAGGGCTTTTCAAGAATAGCAATTATTCCAACTCCTAGGAAATTAGTAAAATTGCACAACTTGCCAGTGGTTACAGGTTGTTGTTCTCACTTACCATCGCAATCGCTGCCTTTGACTCGAGTCTGCCGCGAGCAGAATTCCCAATCACGAGCTACACGGGTCAGTATATATATATCTGGAATTTCGTCACCCCATGACTCAAATCTTACCTTTCCCAGTAGGATCCTGGTAATATATCTTTTGCATCTACAATGTTAAAGCTGGAACAGACGATCCGTGATCTCTCTCCACTCACTTTCACCCATCGGGCTGAATCGGACTCCTACAATATATTAGTACACTATTTAATCACCTACGGAATCTTAAACATGAATTCTGCCATATACGCACCAATGGCTCTACGCTGGTAACTTTAGCTTTAGTTAAATCTGTCATGGCGCTGTGTGATGAAGGATACTTTGGAGCTTTACATCAAATTAGGAAAGACAACGTCTCGGTGAATGCCCCGATAGGGCAATACCATTCATAAACGCACAAATAACACAAACAAGCCATTCCAAAAAAACTATAAAAAATTGATATTTCTACACGAGAGATACACAAGGTAGGGAGTCCAAGAGGGTCAAGTCAATCCAGCCCTCTGGCGTTGCTTGCACTGGAGGATATAAAATAAATATGGTGCTTGTCATCAAGCCAGTCAGTCAACTGTCCAGCACACCTAGTAACAGATATCTTAGCTACTGTCACTGCTGCTAGAACCACGACGTCTGTGGCGTCTTCCATGGCGATTGTGACGACTATATGAGGCCTCATTGTAGCCCTGGTTGTAGCCCTGGTTGTATCCTCCAGAAGGACCACCATAGCCGTTATTGTAACCGGGGTTGTATCCGCCATTCACATAGTTTCTAGGACCATCATAGCCATTGTCATAGCCTTGATTATATCCTCCGATGGGACCGGCATAGTCCTGATTGGGATAGTAGCCATTGTTGTAACCATTGTTGTAGCCATTGTTGTTGTAGCCATTGTTGTTGTAGCCATTGTTGTAGCCATTGTTATAACCACCGTTATTGTTATTATTACCTCTCAATAGACCAGAAATTATACCGCCTCTGTCTCTGTTGCGACGATTATCATCACCCCCAGCAAGACGGTTAAGAATCCTACTTCGGCCAAGGATGCCAGTCACAGCACCTCCAAGACTGTTATTACTAATGCTCTGGTTATAACCCTGATTATTATTAACCTGTGGGCCATATTGACGATCTGAGTAAGCCCCGTCACTCTGACCTAGCATGCTGCTTGAACCCCTTGAACGTTGGCCATTCAACGGTTGCCAATTCTGGTTCTTATTCTGATTGACCACGGGCACTTCGTAGTCGGAAGCGTCAGTGTAACTCTCTTCTTTAGACATTAAGTTTCAATGAAGTAAAATAAAATAAAACAGAGACCGGAGATCTATAGTTAGACTCCACAACCAAGGATTCGGCGCTCTTTTATATCTTCTTCACTGGATGCATTCATTGCTGGTGCGGCTCTAATACGGTGGTAATGTACACCTCCGCTAGTCCCGCATTTTCGGACTCGGAGTAGAGATCCCGCTTACATCATCGGGTTCTAGCTGGCCAGCTAGAGCCGCGTAGTGGGCTGGGCACCCTGTTTAAGCTCCTCTTTAACGTAGTCGCAGACCAGTTCGGGCGACACTATGGTGTCAAAGTCATCCAAGTGCCCGTTTTCGTCTTCTCTTTGTTTCACCAGTTCGTATAATGCCCGACTGGTCCGCCGACACACTTCGGTATACTGATCCTTGCCCACTTCTCCAGCACGGTAAATGGGCCGTAAAATATCCTTGACCATCGACTGCACCTTTTTTTTCTTATCGAAACTCAGATCGACAGATCCAGCCGATACCGGTGTTGGGGAAGGCGACCCACTCGAGCTGGCACTGCTTGCGCCTCGATTCCCGCCTGTGATTGACGGGCTGATTTGCAGGGCTTCGCTGCTCCACCGTTTTGGAGTGGGTTGTAGAGGCGTAGTAGTGCCAGATGCCTGTAGGTGCGGCTTGGGCGCAGACCGGATATTGCTCAGTAGAGAATGCATTGAGGAAGGCGTCACGGGGACAGCTTCGGAGGATGGCGAGGCTGTGTGTAGTAATGAAATACTATCATTTGATCGAGTTTGATTAGGTTGTGTAGATCTGCTAGCTCTTGATGGTCGTTTGAGCTTCTTTGTCGGGGGTGAAGCGGAATTGCTGCTGGCCGTGGCACGTGCGCTAGTAGCGGAAGACGAAGATGGCAATGAAGCAGAAGATGCAATATTAACAGGCGTAGGAGATCCCAAGAAAGAATTAGATATAAGGGGAACGGTAGATGAGGAAATGGCAGGTGGTGTCGATGGTGCAGTTGCCAAGGGCTCTACTATTGAAGATGGGCCCTCCTCGTTCAACGCCAACTCCAGCATATTCCATGCTTCTATCTCCTCCGGCACAAGCTCAGGGGGACTGTATAATGGTGGTATTTCTTGATTTCCTTCTTCTCCCGATCGACTGAAGACCAATGAAGAAGGAGCCGGCATCACCGGCCGATTCAGAATTATTCGGTTGATTCTAGTAGGGGCATTTCGCACGCCTACCTGCCTCCTTCCCGACCCTATTCTAGGATTTGTCAGAGTGAATGGAGAATTGGAGTTTCTGGTAGAACTTCTATTTCTGCCTCTTGCAGCTCTTCGAGTACCTCTGGTGGTGGTGCGAGCAGATCCTCGGCCCAAAGATCTGAGCGTCGAACGCTCACCATAGTCGAAACCGGAGAACTCAGAGTCTAGTTCACATGAAGGGCAAAACCAATCATCGAACGGAACAGCTCCCAGTCCCAGGCATGTAACATGGAAAGTTCTGTCACACCCATCGCAAATCAGCAGCTCATGGCCACGATCGCCACTTTGACATATAACACAGTCTCCATAAGAGCCCTCAGTCTCGAATATTATCAGATCCTCATATGGTATTCCTGCTATTTGAGCCGGATGAGATTCTTCGGCCGCTTCGTTGGCCGGCTGCACTCTTTCGTCCACCTGAATCTCATTGACCACCGGCCCCTCCAGATGCTCCCGAATTGTCAGCTTGGTGAACTTAGCACGACAAGATGGACAGCTGTTGGTTCGCTCGGACCATGCTTGAATACAAACATGGTGATAAATATGCTGGCAACCCGACAGTTCGGCGACATAAAGCCCTGCCGATTTGCCATTGAGCTCCGACTCAGTGTGGCTCAGAGGCTCCAGGCAAATCGTGCAGGAGTCGTCGTCAGCGTCGTCGTCCATAACAGACTGTAGAAAAATAAATAAAAAATCAGAAACGAGGATGAAAGTTGAACAGCTTCACACCAGGGGTGTCTTTCTTGCTCAAAAGATGCAGATTTGCCCCCCGAAATATCCTAAGTGTTGATTAGCAGCGTCGGATACGCAGTGTATTTTTACATGGAGAGTACATTTAATGGCGTCTCGTCAGCTTGTGGGGAGCGATTACATAAGCAGACGAGCTTTTTGGGATAGTGTAGGTGAACACTCAATTTTTTCAAATTGCGAAAAACAACAGTAATAACTACATTCTAATCCATTAGAGACCATATGAGAATATATATATATGTATTTTTTGAGATGATGGCTGTGTATCTTTTTGTTTGTCGTTCGTCATGTTACAATTATTAAAACCAAACCCGTTTTGCTTACGCTTCGGCCAAGTCTCGCAATCGTCGAATGGTAGATCGAACAGTGATAGCAGCAGCAGTGTTCAAGGTATAAGCACCGCCAGCGACAGTCTTTCGGCAAGACTTGCAGGTCCAGATGCCAGTAGCGTCACGCTTGACGGTCTTCTTGCCGCAGAAAGTGCAGTCGTATCGAGAGTGCTGCTGGACAAGGAGCTTTCGGCACTGTCGTCGCAATGAAGCACCATATCGGACACCGTACTTTCCGGTGATACCAACCTTCTTAGTTCTCTTGGTCCTGATGATGTTAGTTTGGCCCGTTTATGAAGATGTTTGAGTGCTGAGACCCAGGATTTCAACCTACATTGTTGATGATGTGTGTGTGTTGAAGGGTGAAAAAAGTTGAGTGCTTGGAGCTATGGAGAGGGTGTGTGGGTTTGTGCAGCGTGACTGTGAAAATCAAAGCGCCAAAATAGGGCTGAACCCTATATTGGCGGCCCGCAGCACCAGCCCAGCCGCACGTCATATGGCTTGGCTCCACCTGAAGTCTGAGCCCTCAGGCGAAGCGCACCAGAGACACGTATAAAACTATCTCGTGCACAACTCGAGATACCGCCACAATGGCCCCCGATGGCTCGTTCAGTTTGATAGATCATCCTGCGGTAGATGATCATAATCCGTTTGTGGATGATGACGAGAATCCGTACGGAGTGTCCAACAGCGTGCCTTCTCATGATACCGCCAGGCATGACCAGCAGAATATTAATAGTAATAGTCATGGAATCCGGCCGGTGGAATCGTCGTCTTTCGGCAATGGATATGGATATGATCATGAACTAGATGAGGAATTCTACGATGGAGGAGGAATCATTGCAAACACGTCCATGATGGACGACCAGGACTACCTCGATGACCATCATCGTGCTGGAGCGCCCCAGGGGAACTCCAGACCCGGAGCTCTTGGATCATCGTCAAACAGGATTTCTAACATGTACACCAACGTTAAGTCCAAACTTGGGTTTGCTCCTCAATATAGCGAAATGGATTTGCCCCTGACTGAGCGTGGAGCTGGTGCTGGGGTTGGAGCTGGTGCTGACGGTGGAGCTGGAGGAGCACCTCAGCCGAGCCAGGGCCCCGCCACTACTCCAGGAGGTTATGTCGAGGACAATGATATGAACAAGCGAGACTTTGATATTCGTGATATATTTTATGCATTGGTTCGAAAGCGCAGAGTCGATCCTGCCACTCTGGGACCGCGAACTGTCGAACTCAACTCGCCTCTGGCCCATTCCTTCAAAGGAAACCACATCTCAACCACAAAGTACAACGTTGCTACGTTCATACCCAAGTTTCTGTTCGAACAGTTCTCAAAATACGCTAATCTGTTTTTCTTGTTTACATCTTGCATCCAACAGGTCCCTAATGTTTCCCCCACAAATCGTTATACCACTATTGGCACTCTGGCCGTCGTGCTAATGGTCTCTGCCATCAAAGAACTGATCGAGGATTTCAAACGACGCTCCGCTGATAAAGAGGTCAATAACTCTCGTGTCGAAGTTCTGTCGCGCGAAACTGGGCATTTTGTCGATAAGCTGTGGGTGAAGGTGCAGGTTGGTGATATCGTAAGAGTTACTAGCGAACAGCCTTTCCCTGCCGATATCGTTTTGCTTGCATCCTCAGAACCAGAGGGCCTTTGTTACATCGAGACTGCCAATTTGGACGGTGAAACTAATTTAAAAATCAAACAAGCAAAAGTTGAGACCTCTACCTTGGTTTCTCCCGGAGAGCTGAGCCATTTCCGTGCCAAACTCATCTCAGAACAGCCTAACTCCTCTTTGTATACTTATGAGGCTAATCTTGAACTTCCAGATGGAACTAAGCTGCCCCTATCTCCGGACCAGCTCTTGCTTAGAGGTGCTACGCTGCGAAACACCCCTTGGATCCACGGTATCGTTGTGTTTACCGGCCATGAAACGAAACTCATGCGAAATGCAACTGCTGCTCCTATCAAGAGAACTGCAGTTGAACACATGATTAATCTTCAGATTATATTTTTATTCTCCATTCTTATTATTCTCTCAATTGTGTCCGCAATGGGCAATGTCATTACGCTCAATGTCAAGGGTTCGCAGCTAAGTTATCTTTATCTCGACGGAACTAGTCGAGTGGGCTTGTTCTTTTCGGATATTCTTACCTACTGGGTCTTGTATTCCAACCTTGTACCCATTTCTCTCTTCGTTACCGTCGAGATTATCAAATTTTATCAGGCTTATCTTATCAGTTCCGATCTTGATATGTACTATAAAGAGACTGATACCCCGTGTATTTGTCGAACCTCATCGCTGGTGGAAGAGTTGGGTCAGATTGAGTATATTTTCTCAGACAAGACAGGTACTCTGACTCGAAATATAATGGAGTTTAAGGCCTGCTCGATCGCCGGTAGATGCTATGCGAAGGAAGTTCCTGAAGATCGAAAGATTGTTGAGATAGATGGCAAAGAAGTAGGCTATCGCGATTTTGTTTCTTTAGCTGCAGATATGGATGCGCCGGAATATGGACAAGTTTTACAAGAGTTCTTTACACTGCTGGCTTCATGCCACACTGTAATTCCTGAAGTTCAGAAGAATGGATCCATAAAATACCAAGCAGCCTCTCCTGATGAAGGAGCTTTGGTGGAAGGTGCGAGTCAGCTTGACTTCAAATTTGTCATTCGACGACCCAAGTCTATCACTGTCGATATTCGAGGCGATAACTACCAATACGAGTTATTGAATATATGTGAATTCAACTCTACCCGAAAGAGAATGTCCGCCTTATTTAGATGTCCCGATGGAAAGATAAGACTGTACTGTAAGGGAGCTGACACTGTCATTCTGGAGCGACTAGCTGATGAGAATCCGTTTATATCTGATACCATGGCACACTTGGAAGAGTTTGCTGGCGAAGGTCTCCGAACTCTATGCTTGGCTATGAGAGTCGTTCCTGATGCGGAATATTATCAGTGGGCTGAGATGTACGAGCAAGCAGCCACGTCTCTGAACGAACGTTCTGAAAAGCTCGATGAAGTCGCTGAAGCGATTGAGCACGACATGTTTTTGCTGGGGGCTACTGCTATTGAAGACAAGCTTCAAGAAGGTGTCCCAGAGACCATTCATACTTTGCAAGATGCCGGCATCAAGATTTGGGTGCTGACTGGTGATCGGCAGGAAACAGCAATCAATATTGGCATGAGTTGCAAGTTGTTGTCAGAAGACATGAATTTGCTGATTATCAATGAAGATAATTTTGAAGACACTAGCTCCAATATTTTGAGCAAGCTAACTGCAATCAGAGGTGCTACGAGTCAGCCGATAACCGGACAAATCGATACAATGGCGCTAATCATTGATGGTAAATCTCTTGGTTATGCTCTCGATAGAAACCTCGAGAAGCAGTTCCTTGATCTTGCTGTTATGTGCAAGGCCGTCATATGCTGTCGAGTTTCTCCTCTGCAAAAAGCACTGGTAGTAAAACTCGTGAAGAGACATTTGAAGTCGTTACTACTGGCTATTGGCGATGGTGCAAATGATGTTAGCATGATCCAAGCTGCACACGTTGGCGTTGGTATTTCTGGTATGGAAGGTATGCAAGCTGCTCGTAGCGCAGATGTTTCAATTGGCCAGTTTCGATACTTGAGGAAGCTGCTGCTTGTCCACGGAACATGGAGCTACCACCGACTGAGCAGGGCAATTCTTTACTCGTTTTATAAGAATATTGCTCTCTATATGACCCAGTTCTGGTATGTATTCCAGAATGGCTTTTCTGGGCAGTCCATTTATGAATCATGGACAATAACCTTCTATAATGTCATCTGCACAGTGTTACCCCCGTTTATTCTTGGTATCTTCGACCAGTTCGTATCAGCTCGACTTCTTGATCGCTACCCGCAGCTGTATCAGCTTGGCCAACGGGGGGCTTTCCTCAATGTTCGACATTTCTGGCAGTGGGTATTGAATGGATTCTACCATTCTATATTACTCTATATTGGTGGTACTTATGCATACCAATATGGCCAAGTTTTGCCGGACGGGCTCATTGCGGACCACTGGACTTGGGGAACAGCTGCCTTCACTGCATGCGTTGTTACGACACTAGGAAAGGCTGCACTCGTTACCAACATGTGGAACAAATATGCGCTTTTTGCTATTCCTGGATCTCTTCTTATCTGGCTGGGATTTTTCCCGGCGTATGCTACTATTGCTCCTCTTGTGAATGTGTCTGACGAGTACAGGGGAGTACTACCACATCTTTATGAATCGCTTGTTTTTTGGGCTATGATCGTTGTTTTGCCTTGCATGTGCTTGGTTCGAGATTTTGCTTGGAAGTACTATAAGCGAATGTATCGACCGGAAATGTACCATTATGTCCAAGAGATTCAGAAGTACAACATTGCTGATTATCGCCCTAGAATGGAGCAGTTCCAGAAGGCAATCAGAAAGGTACGACAAGTTCAGAGAATGCGAAAGCAGAGAGGCTTCGCCTTTTCCCAAGCAGATGAAGGTGGACAAGCTAGAGTAATCAGAGCATATGATACTACTCAAACGCGAGGAAGATATGGCGAGATGAAACCAGCGGTGGAGGAAAGTCGTACACCTGGCTTATTCTAAGCGTGGACGAAACATAGTATATACAATGCGCATTATCGTAAATGTATTTGTTTTCACAGGGCCTGGCGCTGGAGATATACCGTTCATTTATGCAGTTTTGTATATTAAGCTTACCCTATATAACACCAATTCTAAAATGCCAGTTGATATAGATCATTATATTCTACGACAAATCGGAAACAAAATCCTTGTGGTTGAAATCCTTGGTACCACCTGCTCCGAGATAGTCACCAGCAACGTGGCCGGCTCCTCGCAACTGATACTGATAGGACATCAAACCTTCCAGACCAACAGGGCCACGAGCGTGGATCTTATTGGTAGACACCCCAACTTCGGTGCCAAAACCATATCTAAAGCCATCGGCGAACCGAGTAGATGCATTCCAGTAGACACCGGCACTGTCGACGCCCTTCATAAACTTATCAGCAGTATCAGAAGAAGAAGTGATGATAGCATCGGTATGGTGAGAGCCGTGTTCGTTGATGTGAGCGATAGCGGCCTCGGTGCTATCGATAGTCTTCATAGCGAGGACGAGGGCTAGAAACTCGCGATCAAAATCATCCGAGTCGGCATCAACAACATATGGAGTGGGCCCAATGATTTTAGATTTGATTTCGGGAGTAGCTTTGACAGTAACGCCAGCATCTATCAGCGCATTAACAATATGCACAACGGTTGAGTCAGGAACCGACTTCTCAATGAGAATGGTTTCAACGGCATTGCAGCCGGCAGGATAGTTAGCTTTAGAGTCGACGATAATTCGCGCAGCCATATCTTTGTCTGCATCTTTGGCGACGTATATTGTGCAGATGCCGTCGGCATGGCCCATGACCGGGATTTTAGTAGCCGACTTTATGGAACGAACGAGAGCATTGGAACCTCTAGGAATGACAAGATCAATGTACTTGTCTTGTTTCAGGAGTTCGCCGACCTGCTCTCGAGAGGATACAAGCTGAACTGCATTAGGAGGGATTGAGGTTCTGGCCAGAGCCCGCTGGACGGCGCTGGACATGGCAGTAAATGTGTGAAACGACTCTTTTCCGCCCTTCAAAATCGCAGAATTTCCAGACTTGATGGCCAGAGATGAAATATTAGCAATAACCTCTGGCCGGGATTCAAAAATAACCAGCAAAACGCCAACGGGACATGAAACTCGGTACAGATCAAGCCCGTCATCCAAATGCCGCGAAAGGGTCACTTTGCCCATGGGGTCCTCAAGAGCTCCAACGTCCAAAATGCCTTGCAGCATGACATCGTACTTGTCTCCCTTTGCCAGATCAAGTCGTTTGATGAGCGAATCGGCCAAATCTGCCTCGGTAGCCAGTTTCAAATCCAGCTTGTTTGCCTCGAGAATTTCATCCTTGGAGTCTCGTAAATGGTCATGGATAACCTTGAGGGCGGCAGTTCGCTGATCATTTGACAGCGTTTTCAGCACATTTGCTGCTAAGCGCGAGTCTCTTGCGATTTCTTCCGCCATTTGTTTGCGTTGTGGGTGGTTGCAGGCGAGGATTTCAGAAGGTGACTAAATTTGAGGTGAGTCGGCACTTTTTTTGTATGCGTGCAAAAGTTGGAGCAGGAGCTCCCAAACTGGAAACGAACAAGAAAGCCCTACTCTACAAAAACCCAGAGTTGGCTAAACCCAAATTCAGCGGCATAGCATGAACCGAGCTCAACAGATACTGTCGGCGATTCGCAGCGATGACCCGAGCTCAATTGAACTGCTACAGCAATACATCAGAGACGATGTCCAGGATTTGATGGAGATCAAGGCGCTGGAGTCGGTGGTGTTGCCCAGCAAGCATGGCTCATGCTGGATAGTGCTGCAGAGCCATCTCATTGACCATGAGAGCCACACCCAGGATCTGAAGCATATTTCACAAGTGATTGGCACTATAATATCGCCAGATTTTGATATTAACGATGCATATGCGGTTGGGGCCGAGTTTGGTGTTCTTTTGACCAAAATCACAGGTCTTGCCGTTGACCTACCGGCGATTGATTTGATATCATTGCTATATAAACTGTGCTTAAAACTCGATCCAGGCAAAGTCACTCCTATTCATGCATGTTTTCTGAAACTGTCGTCTAGTACCCTGCATGTATATGCTAAACGATTGCTCCGGGCCCAGAACTTTCTTTCGGTTGATGATCGTCTGGGAACCTCTGTTACAGATATTGCTGACTTCTTTCTTCATTCTGCCTCCATTATGGTAGACCAAGAGGAATTCAGTGCTGCCAAACTGTTTTTTCTCATTGCAATCAAGGCCCTTGTTCCGCTCAGAGACTACAATGTACAGAGGCCCAATGGAGGGGACTCAGGCCCGATCTCGGACTTCCCCGAGAATTATATTCAGCTTGTTGCCAAGCTTATCCCTGTACTTCTTTTGGAAGATTTGAATATTCAGGAACTGAAAAAAATCGACCCTGAGGGCCCGGCCAATATTAGCTATTGTCTGGGGAACATGAAGGATCAAGAGAGAATCATAGCACTGGCAGCCTGCGGCGAAACTGCACAACTGCGCAAGCTGACAGTGGACAGAAGAGAAAAGCTAGAAAAAGATGGCATCTACAACATTGTCAACTTGCTGAGGTTAAAGCTTGTGGCTAACGAAGTACTCTCATATCGATCTGCCTACTCTTCTGCAGATCTGAGCCGGGTGTTCAAGGCAGAAGATAATATTTATGAGAGCGGTGAAGATTCGGATGTGATAAATCTACTGAAAAATTTGTATGGAACGGAAATTTCAGAGTCCGCTCAAATGATATTCTACGAGAACGATACTGATGTGGATCCTCAAAAGCACATTGCTAGTCTGCGCCAAAATATAGACGATGCTGTGGTCATGATACATGAATTGGAAGATATCGCCAAAGACGACAGAATAACCAGAGAGTATCTCAAAGATATCCTATCTCCTGGTAGAACCAAGCCGCCCTCTCAGAGAAGCTCAGTAGGAAACTCCTCTTTAACATCACTTCCTTTTGAAGCTCTTATTAATGCTAGACGGGAACATCGGAGCCAACGAGGTCGTCGAATGAGAAGAAAACCACCTGCAGCTTCGCCAGTTAAGCCACCCAAAATCCGAGCTTTTGCTGCTGTGGCCGATAAATGGACGGCTAGTATTTCGAACGATGAAGATCACACCATGGACTCAGAGGCCGACAGCGACAGCGAATAATGGCGGAGATTTCACAGTTAACTTATTAGATACAAATAATACACGTGCATGACTATTTACAGATAAAAATGGACTATCGTCACATCATTTGGGGACGCTAACGGAGGAAAGATCGGCAGCAGCATCATCAGCACCGTTATTAGGATCATCCGGAAGACCCAAGTTTTGCCAAGAATCTTGATCCATAAGACCACTGAAAATTAGTTATTATGAACAAGAACCACATTATTAGAGATACATACTTTTCCATTCTACACTTGAGATACTTTTTGGCGAGGAGCCGGCAGTTTGGAGCATTGTTGCCCTTGACGAGCTTCAAGCAGTTCAGGTACTCCTGCATCGACTTGGTACAATCACCATCGTGATCCAGAGGAAATGAGCCTCTTTGCGGAGGTGTTGGTCTCCAGGACGTGTAGTTGCCCGAGGCAGCCGACATGATGGAGTGATGTGAAGGGCAGTCTAACAAAATTAAATCATCAATAAATTAAAAATCTGAGGCTACAAAGACAGGATTGGTACATGAAGAAAATAAACTATATCTTAACGGCTATGCTCAAGCGAAACTAGACGTTCTTCTGCAATGGCTAACCGCTCTTCCAGAGCTCGCACTCGGATTTCCAGCATCCGGTTCATATTGATCAGATCTTCGTTATGCTTGTTTGGGGTGGAGCCCGATGATGATCCATTGGGAGGCTCTGACTGCTGGGTTGGGGTGGTAGCAGAGCTGAACGACGATGATTTGGGAGGAGGAAGTCGCCAGGTGTTGCCTTGTGATGGTTGCTGCTGTAGAGGTGGAGGAAGTACGTTCCGTTCCAGTGGTTGTAGAAATGATGGTCCTATTAAGCTTGGGCGATAGTGAGGCATGTCCAAATGCGAGAGCCTTAGTGGGGTAATCGGTCTTATAGGCTCAGCCGTCAGATTCAGAGCGGGACCAGGGTTAGAGCCTGGAGAAAGCGAGTGCGAATTTGGATTTGGCGAAAGAGAAGAGACAATGGTTTGAGATATCGATGTGGAGTTGGCAACCGGTTCGGGTTGTTCCGAACACGGCTTGGAGTTCTTGATATGTCGAATAAGAGCATCTCCTCTTGCAAATCTGCGACCGCATAGTTTGCAAACGTAGGGCCGTTCGCCGGTATGTAGTTTCAAATGTCGTTTCAAGTCGTTTATTCGCCTGAATTTGGACGAACAGCGATCGCAGGTGAAGGGTTTTTCGTGTGTATGGGTCAACACATGCGATTTGAGATTATGCATTCGAGTAAAGCCCTGTGAACATTGCGGACATTTGAATTTTCTCTTTTCTTGTCCGTTTTCATCGAAGGACTTGCTCCTTTCGCGTTCCGGAGGGCTGTCAGAATTTGAAATAACGTCAGCAGTGGACTCTCCAAGCTCAGCATTTATCACAGCAGCGACTGCTCCAACGTGAGGACTCGAGCTACTACTACTACTGCTCGATAGGCTTGTATGATCATGAACACCGTCGGGCTTTGAAGTGTCCACAGACACCAGCGACTCCACTTCAGTCATCGTCTTCGTGTGTGTCTGCTCCTAAACAGAGGGAAGGGTGAGATGGTAAATTATTTGGGCTTTCCAGGCGAGCGTGAGCCCATACAGCTGTGGCGCTACATCACGTGCAGTGGCGAGTTCGGTGGTTGTGGCAGTGTGAAGGTGCGGCGGTGCCAGAATTGCGTTTTTGGCGAGGTTGGGAAGTTTTGGAAAGGAACACTCAATATAAGCATTAGCAGCAGTAGCTTCTGCATTAAAATATACAATGATCGGGCTGGATACTCGACCGAAGATGCCCTGGAAGGAGTATGCCTTGGATTTGGAGAAGAAGGGTAAGCTTCAGACATCCGTAGAAATTTAATCAGAATTTTTTCAAACCCGCGGTCTTTGGTATTAACATAACAGACAAACTCAGGTCCCCTGCTCCTGCCGCTGCTCCTCAGATCTCGGACTGGGATAAGTCGGTACTGACCAGCACCAACTTCTTGGAAAGTGCCTTGGATTACAAAATTTGTACCAAATGTGATCGGCCTATACTATCCTCCTCAATTGCATACCACCTGGAGTTCGCCTGTCCGAAATCGAAATTTCAAATCGATAAGCGTAAGGCTGCTGAGGCTTCGGTGTCTTTAACCGACACTCCCTCTCCTGTCAAAGATTCCCAGGATACCCAGCTGGACTCAGATAATGATGATACTACCGAGGCTAATTCATCGAATCTGACTGCCACTGGAAGACCCCGGAAGAAATATAAAAAACGAAAGCTTGCTGATGAGGAATCGTCTCCACAGAAATCCAAGAAACCCAAGAAAGAAAAGGTCAAGCCTCTCCCCAAATCGAAGGCTCCGGTCGATGTTGAAAAGCAATGCGGAGTGCCTCTTTCTAATGGTCAGCTCTGTGCTCGTTCTCTAACCTGCAAGTCCCATTCTATGGGTGCTAAACGTGCAGTTGTGGGCCGTTCGGCTCCATATGACGTCCTATTAGCAAACTACCAGAGAAAGAACCAGGTTAAGATGGCCTCTTTATCTACGGTTCAGCAGCTTGCGGATGAAAACGAGGCTCTAGGTGGCTCTGCCACCGTTAACCCAGATGAAGAAGTTGCCCAGGTTATGGAAGGTGTTCGGCGTACCATCATCTTCCCCATAGAGCGCAAGGTTATCATGCCTACCAGGCTCAAAACGCAATTTCTCAGAATGCGTGAAATGTTGGCATCTTCCCTGCTGCCCATGAGCAATCCTTCTTCTGGTGGTTTGCATGGCCGTGCAAATGCGTTCGACCCTGCTCATCCTGATACGCTACATTTTATGAGACCTCCTGCCCTCCAACGGGCTGCTTATTTAAAACAACAACAGCAGCAGCAACAACAGCAGCAAGCAGCTCAGGCCGCAGCGGCAGCTCAAGCAGCTTCTGCCAGAAGCACCTAATCCCTCCTTACGATACTGTAACAAAATTTCACATACTTGCATTGCATTTCTACCCATACGTTACCTACTTTCTGAGCATTGCGACTACTATAGCAACTATCAATACTATCAACCCCGCTTTCATCCATAACAAAACATTATGTAGCGATTGCTCCTCTTCTGGACGCTCCTGGAGTTTGACGGCAGACAGCAACTTTTCTTCAAACTGCTCAGCCATATGCGACTGTGAGAATTCCTTTATGACCCGTAATCTAGCTTCGTCTCCCATAGTCTTCTTCTCTTCTGGCGACATATCTACGAGAACATGACGCATTATATCTGCCCATTGACCACTGTCTCTAGTTCTGTTCCAGCCAGTTTTAGAGTCAAGAATGGTTTCCAGCGGACCACCAGTGTTGGTAGCCAGAACTGGAGTTCTCAACAACATTGCTTCCAGAGGTACAATACCAAAGTGCTCGAAGCTTGGGGTATACAAGAGAAGTTGAGCTTTTGCAAGAAGAATGTTTTTGATATTACTTGGCACAGAAGGCAAGAATATCACATTTGTTCCTGAGAAGTCGAGATTTGGACTTTCCAGCTCGGCCGGAGTAAACACCTTGGCAACAAGCTTTGAATCGTTTGCTCTGTCAAATAACTGCTTCAGATACTCAACATTCTCCTGAACACGGGGATCATATCCACCAGCAATTATGAGGTTCGCTTCCGATTTATTTTCACCGTTGTCACGCAAACTTGTAAAGGCTTCTAAAGCCAGTTCAATGTCTTTTTTCTTTTCAAATCGATTGATTGATAGGAAAAATGGGCCACTTAGTTGGGAAAAAACAGGGTTTTCAGTATCCGCCTTGAGCTTATAGTCGACGTCGACACATGGATATATGACATCAGGCACTCGATTGATTCGCTGGAAAGTCCTCTTGAACATACTCTTGGTGAAGTTGCTATTTACAGCAATCACATCCGAAAGGTTTGTAGTCCACTGCTCAAGAAAATCAAAGGGAAGCCTGTATATCTCTTTCAATATAGAGTGCCGTTGAGCCAGAAGCTGATCTGGAAAATGGCAGTAGAAGAGGATCCGCGAATCACCAAGAAACTCTCGTATAAGCGGCACGCAATAAGATAATTGATCGATTACAAATACATCATGTGAAACTCCCTTTCGGATCAACTCATATGTGAGGTAGATTTGTCTCAGTGCAGCACAGACGATGGAAAAGCGTCCAGCTACTTGCGTTGGAAGGAAATCGCCGTGTACTTCGACCCTGAGCTGGCCAGATTTCACCTCCTCGAAACTGTGAGACTTATCACAATGCGACGTATATATGACTACCTCATGGCCTCTTCTTTGTAAGCCGATCGCAGCATCCACTACCAGGCGCTCAGCGCCTCCAATGCCTAAATCAGGGTGGATAAAGGCAATCTTCATTGTAGTGGTGGGAAGTTGAGTAGAAATACCAGCTGGCCTGAGATCATCCTCAGATACGTGGGACAGGCAATTCACCAACCCTGCGGAAAAATTAATTTCGGATCAAGACTCTATTATATTACATGCTAATTTTTTATGATATCTGTGCAGCCTGCTTTCTCTTAAATCGAGTGTCGACTGGGTTGAAACCTCCCTGCTCTGCGCCGTAGACGGCCCATTCCTCGGTAGGAGCAACGTAGTCCAAAGGCATGAAAGTGTCGTTTCCGCTCTCCAGCAAACTGAAAAACTTCTCATAATCAATAGCAGTATGCCATCGCTCATTGATGTAGAATTTCTCATGGGCGATCAAAATGCAGCAAGAATGGGCGTGTTCAGCAGCAATGCCGTATTCCAATCCTCGGCCAGCCATTGCCACATTCAGCTTTTCGACAAAAGCTTTCACTTCTTCATAGAAGGGGACATTTTGCATCGTAAGAGGATTACTCTTAGAAGTACCACAATATGTGACACCCTTGACCTCTATGAAGCATGGTTGGCCCCTTTCAACCAGATCAGCATAGCCCTCGACTTCGTTGATATTGAAGTCTTTCACCAAAGTGAGCCGGAAGACAGTTCTCTGAGTCTGCTTCTTTCTGAGAATATCCAAACACTTCAATGTTCTCTCCCAGAAGTCTCGATGCAATGGCCTGTCAACTTTTCGCATCGATTCCTTATCAGCGGCATCAATAGATACGTAGAGCTGAGTGACTCTCTTCAGACTCTCCAACTCAGCGGGATGCTGAGCATTGCAGACTAGGAAAGAAGAGATATGTCTTTCATGTAGCATCTCGACAAATCTATTGATATGCGGATAGAAGATAGGCTCACCGACCAGACTCAGCGCACAATGTCGTACAGTAAATGCTTCAGCAAATCTAGCTGCAACTACACCAGGTACACCTCTCATCTGCTTGATCTTCTGGTAATGGCCCTCGAGAGCTCCCTTAAGAATATCTTCAGGAGCATCTACCTGCCATCTCCAAGTTGTGCCAACAGGGTTGGTACCATGTCTCCAGCAGAAGACACATTTGTTAGAACAGGACAGACTAGGAGTCGTCTCCATGCACAGATGCGATTTGATACCATAGAAAGAATATTTGTAGCAAGAACCACGCCCTCGAAGAGCCGACTTGGTCCATCGACATATTTTGACTCCAGAGTGTGATCCGACTACAGTATATCCCTGTTTAGTGAGACCCTTGTAGGTAGGAGAATCTTTGGCAACCATCTCCTTGGCAGTAGTAGTCTTTGATTCTTGCTTGGTATTCTTAATGATTCGGCCCATATCCTCAACATCGACAATAGCCTCTGTCTCGGACGAGCCTTCACTTTTAGGCTCATCATCCTCGTCGTCTGAATCAGCAATGTCAGCATCTTCCAGAGCAGGACTGGGATCCCGAAGAGTACCTTCGAGGTGTTCAAAATATTCGGCCATAGACTCTTCAACGTCAGTCTTAATGCAGCCGGTGCCAAGAGGGAATATTCTTCGGCCACCCAATTTTCCAAGATACTTGTCGACAATTTTGGCTTGGTAACAGAATTTGCTCTCCTCGGGCCAAGATTCCTTATCACCGATACCAAAAACTGAAAATCCAGACAATGCTGCCAGTGGCCGAGAATCAACTCTAAAATCATTGTAGGTTTCCTTCAGAGACTCGATGAAAAAGTCCAGTGGTGACTCAGTCTCATAGGAAGGTACAACCATCAAATATACTGCATTGGCAAGGTCTGGTCTCAACGACACAAAGTAAGGATCGAGATCTTCAATATACTCGAGGCTCTGAATTTCAGGGGTCTGCGTTAGAGATTTAGAGAGCTGTGCATGAAGCTTTTTGGCATATCTCTCGGAAGATCCAGTTAATGTGGAGTAAAATATGATAACCTTGGAGTCCAGGGACGCTAGATCTGGCTGAACAGCAGCCTTAGATCGAGAAATAACCTTTCCTTTTGCTTTCGAAGCAACAAAGCGTTTAGGCTGTTTACCTCTAGTAGAAGCCAAAGTGGAACTCGTGAAATCAATAGGAATAGGAGCAGCTCTTGCGGAGACTGGCTCGGGGACTTTTTCTTCCTCTCGAGTTTCGGTACTTGAACTTGAAGCTAAGCCTGAACCTGAGCTTGAGCTTGACTCAGAGAGTTTACCTTCATTGTTTCTGTTTCTGATCCAAACTATTATCAAAATAATAACGAGCGGTACGCGAATTGCGTGCCAAATATCTACCAGAAACATCCCTGGTCTTCAGCGTAGTTGATAAATTTTTGCGGGTTTGAAAAACAATCCCCGATGATGGAATCTTACATAATCACCAACACTGGCGGTGTGTAAGCATAATTGGGGACATTTTCATGGGCACATCATAATAAGGTGAATTTGGGGTAAACTCAAAGGAGGGGTGAAGGACAAGTGATCACAGACCACGGGTGGCAATTTGAGACGGATGAGCAGATATCCTGGTGAATACTGGTGTAAATAGTCTTTGTTGGCCTATTTGCTATTCAAGCAAGCCATAATTGAACTAGTCGGCCGTATTCAATGGAGCAAATAGCAAGTTTGCTGCAGATTAGAGCCAAGTACGGGCCGTTCTGACCGATAAGAAGCGAAAAAGCTAGATACACATAGGAAACGAACAGTTCAACAATCAACAACTACGACTGGAGGAAACGACAAGGGAGATTGGTAGAAGAAAAAAATATATTCCTACTTATAATGCTAGACCATAAATTCCATTTTCTTGATAAACCTGCTATTCAAAAAAACCCAATGCGAGTGTTGTCACCTGCAGTGACATTACATCAAAATGAAGAGACGTAGATAAAAGGTAGCGAGACAGGTACTCTGAAGCGAGCCATCTCATGCATGAAGAGGCAGAAGACAAATCTGTCTTACAAACCGCCACCGGATCGGTCAACGCTGACGATTTGATCAGAAATGTCCCTCTTAACGGTAGGTCGATAGAACCACCATCTGGCAGCAGTGACAGCGCCGGCAACGCCGCCGACAGCTGAAATAGCAACAAGGGTTTGTCGTGCAAGGGGAGTGTTACGAGCCATCTTTAAAATTGATCAAATATGCTGACGTGCTTTGTGTGTGAATTTGAAGGACGTTAACAGACGGGAGATTGTGTTAACTTATATATTACCTGGGCACCGCAAGCACTGTAACCTAATTGGGGTTTGGGCTATTCCCAATCGAACCAGGGTTTATCACTGACGTCATGTGATGGTGTGTCGGACTGAACCGGAATAGGCTGCCGGAAAAACTCCTATGGCCCTAATTGATACCGAGTACCGAAAAATATGCAACATGGGAAAAAGAAATAAACATTTGCAAAACAACAGGAGGCATCAACGTCCATGCCGTAGTTGAACAGGGGCCGAATGTCTGTCAACGTCTAATAAGAGTAGGTATTAGTCTGAGGGTTCTTTCCCGGCCGGATCATGATAGGAATCGGTACTCTTTTGCTGCCAGATCCTATGTAGACAGTTCTTGCGACCTTGAAGCCAAACTTTTCATAGATTTGGATGTTTTTATCGGTCGAGGATTCGAGGTAACATGGAATTCCTTCTTCATCAGCCTGTGACGACATCAATATTCAGGTTAGGGATCTCCGCTCAAAACAGCTCATAAAAACAACCACGGCAATGACGCTCGGTAATTATGCAAATGATGTACTTACCCTTTTAATCACATTCTGTAACAAAATTCGCCCATAACCTCTGCCCTGACTGGACGGCCTCACTCCTAGATAGGCAAGGTACCAATACCGAGGGCATTTCTTCATTATCTCATCATAAGTGCCTTCCAAGGTCTTCAGAAATTCATCGTAGAATCGGATTTTAGTATCTTTATCCATGTACCAAGACAGCCAAAATAGGCCTGATCGAACTTCTGTGATAAAGTCGGTGGTAGATCCACCAGGCTTGCCCCAAGCTGCTAACCCGTGAAACTTGCCCGGGTTGTCCACTTCTTCGACTGCTTCCACCATGCCGTCACCAACTATAAAAGAACTAAGCATTGATTCGTACATTTTCCTTTCGAACCTTTTCTGGACGTATGAGGTGACCTCCCCTTCTGGATCGCCGGTTACTAGGTACAATGACAGAGGATCTCTTGTATAGGAGTCAATAGCACAGTCAGCAGCTGCCGAATATTCACTACTGGTGATTTTACGGATTCGGACTTCCGGTCTATCTTTTTGCGACATTACTGCTTCTCTGGGTGTTTTGTAACGCTGCTACTGAAATGCTACCGAATGCCGATAAGCGTTTTAAGATTTACTATCACCGAAAAAAAGCCAGGGCACCTTAGAGATTTTTTTTTGTAGCACTGTAATCTTATCTATTCAACCCAATGAGATAAGGTCGAACGCCAGATACAAAGACCGATAATGGAAGCTGAGCTCTACGAAGAGTATTTAATAAAGTCGAGATTATCCAGGAGAGATATTTTTTTAATTTTTGGTTCCTCGGGCTAGCTTTATGCGAAGACACCTGGACTATTAGTTACTAAGGACTATTACTTACACCACCACCCTTTAGCTCCTTTAGGCAGGAATAAACGGCGATTATATTACCGCCAGCAGCAGAGTAGATAAGACCGTTCGAATGGATATATATTTGTTGCTGTATGTGCTAGTAGGGTTTCATTTGTCCCTGTCTTGGAAATATGCTTTATGTGTGTCAAATAATCGGCCCTGATCCTGTTGTCAACCCTACAATTCTATAATGCCCCGTAGTCTCTGTCTGCCCTTGTTGTCCTTGTAGCGATATGCCTTCAAGTCCGAGCCAAAATATGCCCCTGCAGTAGCCACCAGCTCCAGGGTAAAGCTTGGACTGGAAAATTCCGGCAGTAAGTCTTTCCACTCAGTATAGAATGGAAGGTAGTCTTGTATCGACTCAATGGGAGCCGAGTGCCGGATGTGAGCCTTGTTTCGTGCAATTAACGAAGAAATCTGCATGATCATGATCTCATCTTCATAGTCATTGTCAATGAGGTCATCTAAGCTGGATGCATTATAGTAGGCTAATGCGCCCTCCAGTAGATGCTTATCACTATGCTCCAAATCCAAGACTATAATATCATCATTCCGAAGCAGCTTCTCCACTTCGTCCTTACAGGCGTTCAAGCCTAAATGATATATAAGCCGAACACTATTGGTATACCAGGATGCAAAGACCTGAGTCCGATCTCTATTATCGAACGGCTCAGTTAGTGTGGTGATATTTCCAAGCTTCGCACTGAGAGCGTTGGTGAGCATCTCGAGACCATGAAGCCTTGCAACAACAGAGTCATAATAGTAGCCATTCTCGTATGCCATAATTGCAGTAAAAACATCTATTAAACTCCTTGGTATCACCAATCCTTCAATTTTACTCAGGAAAAAAAGTCCATTCTCTGGTAAATCAAGTCCAAGCTCCTTGCAGTGCTGTTTGGCTCCTTCATTAATACCAAGCTTGAGGGGAATATTGTCGAATGGATTATTTTCGATGCAGAATCCATAGCCAAGAAGAAGCTCCTCATTGCCTTTAGCTCCATAGTTGTTAAATGCTTCTTCACCCTTATGAACTTCTTGCCCGGTTACTAGCTCGAACTTTTGACCACCTTTCGCATTCCAATTGATTACCACATAAGGTTTGTGATTCAGAAGATCTACTATGGGTATCAGCATGGAAAGAGAGTCATCCTCATCGGGATAAATCAGCTTGGCTGGAAAGGCTCTGGAAGTGAATATAGTGCTGGCCCATATATATTCATCTTCAGTGAATCCTTTTGCTTCTCCATCATACTCCTTATACTCCCGTTTCCAATTCTGGATCTTTTCTACAAACTCAGAACCCAAGTTGGTACCTTGTATCAACTTATGGCTTTGTTCGTTGTAGAATATAGGAATGGCATCCTTTGCACTCTTAGGCAGCAGCTCGATGTAGCGGAACCACGGGCTTTTCTCCCCCAGCTTATATTCCTGCAGGAACGACAGTTTGATATACGGCTGCATCTTTAATTCCTTATTCAGATCTGGGTATACCTCTCTAGCATGTTTGGGCCCCAGTAGAAGATGCTCAGGACAAGAGATTAGACTTTCATCAGCGGAGATATCTTCTCTGGCGATAACTTTGTTATAGTTCGGTGCTGGGTTGGTCAGTATGACGTCAAAAGTCTATCAATTGTGATTAGCAAACATACCCTGAACGATCTGAAGCTTTTTGCTTATGAATATTCCATTTCTAGCTGCCCAAACCTCCAATTCTTCCATCTTCCTTTAAATCCTTGGAGGATGCCAATCAGTTTGCCTAACCAAAAAAAAATTAAACCAAGAAAAATAAAAATAAAGCTGTGTGCACGCCGCATAGCCGCACGCTGATTGTGCAACACCTAAAATGGAAATACAAACAAACACACCTTCATCTTCCACTGTTCACCATGCCGAATAGAATAGTGGCTAATAACGAGAATAGTAATCCTCAGAGTGGATATGCAAAACAGAATGGTGGCAGTGGAGGGGTCACCAGCATATCGCGTCACCCGCTGCTCAAAATAGCTCTGCAGAATCAACACAATGCCCCAATTGCTTCACAACAAGCAGGAGCAGTTTCAATGGCACCTCCATCTCCAAATGTGCCTTCAAGAATAGATGCTGCCACTATTAGAAGATCCAATCCTCTCCAGGGATTGAGCCAAAATGGTATCAACGGCCTGCCTCCTCGTCAATATACCCTTGCATCCTTTGACATCGGCAAGAAGCTTGGAAAGGGCAAGTTCGGAAAGGTATACTGCGTCAGAGAGAAGAAGAGTGGATATATCTGTGCTCTGAAGGCCATGAGCAAGAAGGAGCTTATTGAATACAAGGTGGAGTCGCAGTTCCGAAGAGAAGTTGAGATCCAATCCAACCTCCGACACCCAAACATTCTCCGACTTTATGGCTTCTTTCACGACGATACTCGTGTGTTCCTCATTATAGAATATGTTTCCAAGGGCGAATTGTTCAAAGTTCTCAGACGAGAAGGTAAATTCTCGGACGTGAAAGCCTCTAAGTATATATTCCAGATGGCAGATGCTCTCCTCTACTTGCATTCCAAACACATTATCCACCGAGATATCAAGCCGGAAAATATTCTTCTGGGTCAGGACGGAAATATAAAAATTGCCGATTTCGGCTGGTCCGTGCATGCCCCTTCCTCGAGAAGACACACAATGTGCGGTACTCTTGACTATCTACCTCCGGAAATGGTTGAAGCAAAGGATCACGATTATAGAGTTGATATCTGGTCCCTTGGAGTCCTAGCCTATGAGTTTCTAGTTGGAAACCCCCCATTTGAAGAGCATGGCCACGCTGCTACCTACAAGCGAATTGCCAACGTAGATTTGCGGATTCCGCCATTTGTCTCGGCCGAAGCCGAAGACATGATCAGACGACTGCTGGTTTACGAACCCGAAAAGAGAATGTCGCTGGCTGATGTCCCTCACCATCCCTGGGTACTAAAAAATAGGCATCTCTGGGATACCATTTAATATAAATAGCTATGAATTGCACTCATGTTCGAAATCTAAACTGAAATTCATCATCGTCGTCATCTTCGATATCAACTCTGTGAGAGTCTGGCATTTCACTTACTGTCAATGACATGCTCACATCGCTCGGTGTAATGCTACCGCTATAGCCGGACTGTTCAAGAGCAGAAGAGCCGCTAGCCCTTTGGCGCTTGCTGCGTCGTTCTCTAGGACTAGGTACAACTTGGTTATTTTCTAGCATATCCATAGTATCCTTGTCACGTTTTTTAAAGTGCTGAGATACTTCCTTAACCGTTTCTCGAGTGATAGTGCGTTGGTGGTGATGGGCAGGTTTACTTCCGTGCCTCACAAATGCTTTGAAATTGGGCCTTCCAGCCCAGCGGGGATCCACTGATATCGGTTGACGAAAATCTCTACTGCGTGGTTCTATTGTTTTGTCAACTAAGGTGAGTTGTTGGATCCGGCTGATAGCATTTTCGTCTAAATCTCCGATATCCTCCTCATCGTTATCAGGCATTTCACCTACTATGGGAGCAAAGTCTTCGTCATCAGGAATTTCGCCGTGGATTTCGTCAGGGATGAGATCTGGAACTGAAGGTGCTGTCTCAGATGCGGGCTCAGGCTCAAGCACAGGCTCAGGCACCTGCTCGATCTGTGCTGGAGCTTCGTCTAGCTTTCTTCTCTTGGGAACCGGTCTTTCCATATCGGGCTCATTTTTAACAACATCTAAAAAGTTCAACGTTTTGGGCTGATGCCTTCGGATGACTCGCTGAGATGGCGGATTTCGTATGCTCTGTGTGATGATTGATTCACCAGCAGCAGCACGATTTGCTCGAGTCGGTCGAACCGCCTCTGAGATAATAGAAGGGGCAGCGGCTGGCCTCTTTTGGATAAGCCTCGATGGAGATCCGCTTATGATAGCTTGAACGAATTCGGAGTTTTCCAGCAAATATTGGCCCAAGAACCGCGAAGCTTCATCCATTTTCAGTAGCGTATCAAGCTGTTTTTTCGTAGGATTATCCGAAGAGACAGGATATTTAAATAAAACTGGCGTACAATCCGATTGCGAAGATGAATTCACCAGGTTCGCGATGTCTTGAGGCGTAGTGCGCTGGGTTATATCCAACACTTGAGATTTACCACCGGCGGCCGCGATGGTACTCATAAGTGCATCTCTTTGCTTGATATCACAGAATATAAATAAATACTTGTCAAAGCACTTGTCCCGTAGTGGGTTAGGCGCGTATTGTGGATCAGGTAAGTACAATGCGGGGTCGGGGAATGCAGAGTCGTAATCTTCTTCCATGCTATTAGCAGTAGCAGCAAGAGCATCAGCAAATTCAGTAGTAACTATCGGCACCTGTTTGACCAGAGCGTAGAGTAGCTTGGAAGAGCGGGTTTCTTTTGGCTTCAGGTAGAATGTGGTGTTTGGATGGAAATCAGCCAGCACTTTGATATCCATATTCTCCACTTTATCCAACAAATGCTTTTTAAATCTCTCATGCAGAGCATTATCAGATTCGCCAGATGAAAAAGTGATCACCTGAGGACACCATTGAAGAATAAAGGTGGTTTCTTGTACCTCTCTTGCGCCTAGTCGGATCACAATAGGACCCTCCTGAGCCAAACTAGTCACATCCATGCGTGCACCAGCCACAATCTTGCTTGATTCGCCAACCATGCTGCCGAATTTGGTTCCAAGATCAATTATTTCCAGTTTTGAGCGTACCGACGTGTGCAGGCCCGCACCGGGTGGCACAGGGTGGACTTTGATCTGCAGATGCTGTCGAGACACCCACTTGGGGTGAACAGGAATGACATAACGAAGAGAATTCTGGTCAGAATGCGGACTTTTACGACCTATAGTATACGAGGAGCCTGGTCTCAGCCATTTTTTCCTCCCTTGAAGCGAAGGACCAGGCGAGGTTAGAATCCACATTGGTGTTGGTGGTGGGAGTGCAAGGTGAATGCATGCTTTGCAAAGATCAAAATACTATACACAATAGCTACATAAACAGTTCGTTGAGCTATTTCGGGGTCCGTCCGGGACTCCTTGATCTTTCTCGCCTTCTGGAACCTCTTCTATCATCTGCGGAAATCTCGTTTTTCCCACTCGACACAAAAGCCCAGTCAACATGGATAGTTTGGTCGAGAAACTCAGTGCCATTTGCGCTTTGCACAGCAGCAGCAGCTTCGCCTTCGGTTTTATATTCTAATAGAGCATACCCTTTAATGAATCCAGTCCTTCGATCTACGTTAAGATGACAGCCGGTGACTTCGCCAAACTCGCTGAAGAGCTCCATTATTTCTTCTTCTGTCGCTTCTTCATGAACCCCAGTAACGATAACAATCCAACCTTCTACGGCTAAAAGCAGGGAGTTAGCGGACATAAACACCCCAAAAGCAGTGGTTTTATTACTTACATCTTGCAGGGGAAATATGGTTTGATCCATCGACCTCCATCGGGCGATCCAGTAGCTCTTCCATGCTACTGTGGTTTTGATGGTGATGTGAGATAAAGTTTCAGCTGTGAATCCCATGGACATCTAACCTCCTCCGAAAACCCACTCCACTGCAATGCAAAGCCATTCATGTTGGTATTTATTACATATAACGTATATTAACTCATAGTGGTACAGTTTTGCATGTCTCAGATTACCGCAGCTCCAGTCCAACTCCGAACTGAAGCCCCCCTCGAACAGTGTCGGTACTATTTACATGCAATGGAACGCTATACGTCAATTCCAGCTGCGCAGCCTCAGTCTTGTAGCACACTCCGAGGCCAGTGGCAGTGGATGCTGTCTGCTTGAAAGGAGCCTTGAGAGTGTCAACAATGCTCGCTCCATTGCTTCCTACAAGGCTGGCACCGTTGAAAAACATGAGAAATCTCAAGGGTGAAGCTGAGTTAACAAGCAGAGGGAGTTTGGTATATACACTGATTTTACCAGAAGCATATGCATCGCCTCCAATTGCATCTCCATCTGTTTTGGGCCCCAAGCCATTATACTGGAACCCGTAAATGTCCTTGAATCCACCTAAGAAGTACCTGTCAACTATTGAGGTAGGGCCAGATAAGGAAGACAAAATTCCGAAGGAACCTGAGAAGTTCACTGTTAGCCTATCATCTGACGTGGTTTTAGCATAGAACCCGTCGATCTGGGCCTTGAGGAAGCTGGCATCACTCTTAGGAAGAACACCAGCAAGTACTGGCGGGCCTGCTACTTCAGCATGAACATCTACTTTGGATCCATTTCTGACGAAAAAGGGACTGTCAATCTTAGAAGCCGACCAGTTCACAAAAGTGGAGTACTTCTCGTTCTCTCCAGCCGATGCTCGAACCGCATCGCTAGCAGCAGCTCCTATGTCAGACACAGTGCGCTTTGAATATTCAACGCCAACCTCTGCGAGAGCCTGGTTAACATGAGAAGATCCACACGACTGTGAGATTTTAGCCGTAAGTCCCTGTGTAAGCTGAGAGTGCGAGGCCCATGGAGCGGCAGAAAAAGATGCAAACCCGCTAACGGCCGCCCTTCGAAACACATTTGACGCAATAGGAGTGGAAATCTCTGCAAAAAGACTGTCTGCCTGTCTTGGCTTAGTGAATCGCGTAGCTTGAACAGCAAAAGTTTCAGCACCTCCAAGTAGATTATTATGGCCAGCAACAAGCACTCCGCCAGCAACGTCTTCTCTGGTTATTCCAGTAGCGGAAATATACGCAGGTGAGACATCCTCCAAAGTCAGGAGAGCGTTCAATCCCAAAGGAGCATCATTTTTCTGAGCAGATGCCAGATCTAACTTGAAACTACTGGCTACACCAAGTCCACTGAACTTATCAGAAGTTCTTTCTAGCTTAGTTATCGTGTCACCCAGCGTTCCAGCTTCGAATATACCGGGCCATTGGCTTTTTAGAAACGAGTCTCTGAATTTCTGTCCTCCTTGAACCTCGAGTTTTTCAATGGCTACCGCCTGAGTAGCGTTTCGCTCGATCTGAACAGTTAGATACTACGCCAAAATATTACAGAAATTCACACTAATTACCCAGCTATCCAAATCAGACTTTAAGTTAGACAACATTCCCCTTTTCGTGACGTTGAAATAAAACCCACCTTGGTTACCGACATGATGATTTCGGTGATGTTGGCTCGAAACTCGATTTGACGGCGTTGATTGGGTTAACTTGACAAGCTTCAGCATCGATTCTTGCCAGTCATGTTCAACCAAGCACAGGAACTGTGCGATGCGATAAATAATGCATATCCTGTGAAACATATAGAAATAGTAGCTCAACTCCCTGGCGCATCTTTCACAATCCAACAGGGCATACTCGGAATAGAAAAGAAGCACCTGGTGCGGCTGTATTCCGGCATCAGATCGGAGCTGTCTGAGTACTGGAAAACTGACTGCATGGATGTTCAACGGGGACTCGATCTGACTTTAATATGCATTCTCGCTACATACGAGCATTTAACTGCTGTAAATACCAGGAAGCGTTTAATAGCAGCCAACCCTTCGCTAGCAATTCGTGAATTGGCTCTGCTCAATGCTCTGTTCAGCTCTCCTTTACCAAAGCATACAAAGTCTCCATTGCTATGGGAGCATAAACGATGGATAATATCGAATTTCATTCTCAAAAAACAAGTAAATGCATTTGACGACTTAGTTCCTATCTATTTCGAGGCGAAGGAGCACGGGAAACTGGAGCAGCTCCCCTGTAGCCTGGCCATGCTAGAGCTGGCTCAAGTACATCTTGCTGGCGAAAAACATCCACGCAACTATTATGCCTACGCTCATGCGAGGTGGGTAATAGAGGTACTTCCTGTCGACCTCTCTTTGGCAGCTCAGGGGATGTTCGCTGAGTGTAAGAGCCTAATCGGAGATATATCTCGTTGGTCATTCTTACTTTACATTCTACGCAAGCTATCTGATCCAGGTATTACACAATCCTACCTTGAACAAGCAAAATCGGTCGACAGCGTTGCCCCAGAGCATGAAGCAGTTCACTGGTTTTTGAAGCATGGATCAAGCATTTCTCGGGAAGGAGGGCAGACCTGTAGCTGAGCAATCATCATATTTATCTTATGTTAGTTATATATTGAGAATAGGTAGAACCAGTAGCATAACAATGAAAAAAAACTTAAGATCAAAACCTCCCATCCGACCTCTTATTAATCTTTCGAATTGATACGCTATTCCGCTGCGGGCAGGGCATCTTCTACGTCCTTCAGCGAGTCGAGGGGAGCGGGCTTAGTATCCTTCTTGAAAGCAGGGATCTCAAATTTCTCGTGAAACTCCTGTCCGGGAAGGACGGGAGCAATGGTGAAAATCTGATCAACCTGTTCCTTGGGAGTTGATCCATTAATATCCTTATAAATAATGTATTCCAAGGGAGGATCGGTTGGCTTGAACAGCTTGGGATGGAACTCCACCCCATCTTCTTGTCTTTGGCGAGCTTCCTTTCTCTGGCGCTCTTCAATTGCGTATTTCTCATCAGTAGCAACCGTGTGATTTCTCTTGCCCAGAGCGTCAGTGACCTTCTCCCACAGCCGTCTTGATTCGAGGGAACCCTGTTCAGACACAGGACGAATGATAGGTCGAGAAATGACAGACTTGGCGGTATCAAGCAAGACTTCCTTCTTTGAGGAGCCAGCCTTCTTGATTTCCAAAACTTCATTCCACTTTCCAGTGATTTCGTATAGCACCTTGCCGGTAGATAAGCTCTTTATCTCGGCATGGATTGCATTGTAGGTACCAGAAATGAATCCCTTGGTTTTGAACTCAATGTCAGCTACCAGATCATTCTGAGCACACTTCACAAAGGCATGGTCACCCAATTCGAATTTAAGAGTGCCAATCAGAATTCCGCGCGCATACATGTTGGGCTGGGTGAACTCGTATTCTTCCACATGCCCGTCTTCGTCCGTAATATCTAGAAACTTCATGAATGCAATACCTTCCATTATTGAGGCAGCCGAATTGCCCAGAAACTTGGACCGGGGGACCAGGGTGCCGTCGACCCGGATATGATTTTCCGGAGACATGTAAAAGTAAGACGACTTTGGAGGATGATGAGACGTTTGTTCCGCAAAGTAAAAGGCCTGAGTATCATTGGGCAAATCCCAATAACACGAGAAATGCTCTCCTAAAACCGGATTTAGCGGCTTCTTGACGGCCTTAGGGGCAATATGCCATCCTGATAGATACCATTTGACAACATTAACAAATCTCTCGGTAGCGTCTTTGGTGCTATGCGCTTCCAGCAGCAATTCAGGCTGCTGGAAAGTGTTGGTAATACGCTCCAGCATTGACTTGCGCTCTAGAATGAAAGTAGGCAAGGTGATTCTCGACAAATCGGACCCCATTCTCAATTGCCCAATAATGCCCATGATGATGTTCTGGCCCTCTCCATCAAGCTCATCAATATCTTCACACTGGTTAGCATCGTCCACCGTTAATAAAAAACTCAACATCTACATAAGACATGAGCGGAAGAAAAACCACCCGTCAGCCGGGAGCGAGTCGTGGATGTTTGGACCCTCCACACCAGCGGCCACTCCGGGAAGTTAATCAACCATAGCCTTCATTTGCATGTGCATGTGCGCTCACCAACCGCGGCCCAGTTCATCGGCAAATGCAACACTACGTTCGAGGCATTCCGACTCAAAGATGGAATTGCTACTTACCATCGATTTCATCATTCGAACCAGAAGTACTAGACGAAGCATTTGTCGCTGTGGATTCTTTCTTAGCTGTTGTCCGGTTAGTGTTCGCCCGCCTCATTCTATCCTTGCTCCCGCGATGGACTCAGCACCAAACGGACGCAAGTTCTTGTCAATAATTTGATAACATACAGCCATGGCCCCTCAGGGGACTCAATAATCCAGCAGGCATTTTGTATCTATTCAATCCAGTACAATTCCTACAGGCGGTTGTTGCTCTACGACGCCTAGTCTTTGTCTAACTAAGTGGGGGTTGGGTGTAAAGTTAAAGTCATTGGGACGACCCAGCGGGAACTCGCCTCTAGATAGGCTTGCAGACAGGGGCTCAGCATAGAGATTTAGCCATAATTATATACGTAGACCTACACAACAAAAATGAAATAGTAAAAAGAATTCACTTTTTTTAGTAGAATACAAGTCTTAGTGCTCGAGAATACTCAAGCTACCAGTGATAACCACATTTTCCAGCACGCTGCCGTTGGGGATGTCGATCTTTTTGCCCTCTTCGCATACGATGATCACGGTGCCCTTTAGAGCAACGCCCTTGCCTAAGGATACATTGCCGGTGATGGTCAAATGGTCCAGTTCCACGATCGCGGGCATGTGCGGAATACGCTTCTGGAAATCGCTGACCTTCTTGAAGTGTCCGCCCAGCTTGATCAATGGGGCTCCGCCGAACCGAGATGACGATATTTCCAGCCGTCCGTGGTCCAGAGAATACAAGTCAGACTTGACCAACAGCAGGTCAGAGCATGTCTTCACCGGCAAGAATCGTGAACGAGGAACATTGACTCCACGAGCGTTCTTGAAGTGTCGGATTGCCGCGCCGACAGCAGTTTCCAATTGCAGCACGGAAATGTCCTGGCCACCACGGGAAATCGACTTATTGTTGGGAATGATCTCCATGGAGAGCTCGTTGTTCTCAATGATTCGCTTGATGGATTTGAGGTTGATCCACAAGTTGTTGGTGTTGAAGTACTTGAACTTCTTGATGGACTTGAAATCCTCCACATGCTCCTTGGGCACCTGGGCAATTTCCAAAAGTCGAACCTTGCCATCATAGTCAATGATGGTACCACCCTTGACATCGGCACGGGTCTTGTCAGTAAGCTCCATGATGTACTCACAGTCCTCTTCCACCATGTACTTGAGGATGTTGAAATCCACGACTGCACCCAAATTGTCGCCGTTGGACACAAACAAATACTCCTTGCCTTGGGCAATTAGCTCGTCAAGAACACCAGAGTTAGAAATGGACTCGAACAAATCACCGTGTCCGGGAGGATACCATGAGTCGAGCTCATCCTCAACAGACTTGGGAACAGGCAGCAGGGAGTCTTTGAACACACGTGGGAAGCGGGACTGATTGAAGGTCTTGATGGTCACATTATGGGACTGATACTTCTTGATAATAGTAGAAGTGTCCTCATCGGTGTTGAACGAGTTCATCAGGATAAACGGAACGTCTGTCTCATACTGTCGATTGAGGTGCTCAATCTGACGAACCGCGAGATCAAGGAAAGACTTGCCGTCTCGCACCTCGATAATCGACTTAGGACCAACGCAGCCCATCGAAGTACCCAGGCCACCGTTCAGCTTCAAGACAGCCAGCTTCGACAGATGCTTCTGATCGATGGGGTTGGCGGGATCACCCTTGGGCAGATTGGAATAGTCCACCACCTGGTCTGGGTGGGGTGGTCGGATGCGATCCCACTCTAAAGTAGTTCCCTTGGCAGAATCAGTCAAGTATCTTCTGAATAAAACAAAGAAGTTATCCATCTCATTTTCAAACTTCTTCTTGGTCTCGGGGTCCTTGACGGTGTCGGCCAGCCGATTCAGACTATTTCGCATTTGGCTGGCAGCCACTGTAGTAGCATTATTATCAAACGCCTGATGGGTGGGGAAAGAAGCCCGGGTTAGCAAGTCTGTCGTTTGTTTTCTTAATACTGCAGAAATTATACAGTCTACTACTTACAAAGGCACTCTGGCTCTTGATATGACGTTTAATCTTTTCTTGTTCTGGCATGATGATGGTGTTTGTAGCAAGCAGGTTGCTAAGTAAAAATGGTGTCACGTTGCTCTATTTCCTCCACCCCACCAAACCAACCTCGCAAAGTAGCACGATTCCCCTGAACATCTGCTGCTCTCCGCTGCCAAATCGGGACAAGGCAACCAAGGCGGCCGACTAACTCAACTTTTTTTTACCACAAAAAACAATGCATTATATATTAGCTGTTAGAATAACCACTTATTTAAAACAATAAACAATAATAAATCCCAACTTTAGATTTCGTCCTCCACATCACTCCGAGCACTCTCGTACGCTGATATGCGACTATCCTGGCTCACGAGGCTATTCTGTCGTGGAAGCTCGTTAGTCACCACGCGAAGTCCCGTACGATTCGAACGGTTGGAGGCAACTGGAGCCACTGGAGTGTAGAAAAGAGGTGCTACAGAGGCTTGACCTCCAGCACTATCATCGCTGTCACTGATTCCAGGCGTACTACTGAAGTTTGCTGTCGACGAGCTTTGCGGATCTCCGCTTGGTTCTCGGTTGTTATACTGAACTGGGACTATTCGCGGTCGGCTCAATACTTCGAAACCACCACCACCACCCTCACCCTCGGTCTTCCGGCCAGACACGTTGCCCGCCAGACGCAGGCCTTTGATCTTGCCAAAAATGCGGCCAACTGTATTTCCTCCCCCAGTAGTGTTATTTCTTTCGTAATTGCCGTTCTGACTGGGGACACCCATGAGCTCACTTTCTTCCTCTATTTCGTCGTATATCAGCGAATCGGTACCAGTGCCACTCCTCATCTGGCTACTTCGTGTAGGAACAGTTCCTTCCACCTCATCATTAAGCCACGAGACCGAAGATCCGCGCTTGGTGATGTACATGTCGGCTTCCCGGACGGCATAGTCGACTTTGTGTGCTCCGTTTTCGTCAAAATGGAATTCTTCATCGCTGATCAGTGTATGTTCATCTGATTTATATTTGCGAGAATGATGCTTATCCGGTGTCGGCTGGCTTACTTGCTCGGTGGCCCAGTCATGCGACGACTGCCGTCTTCTTGGCCTTCTGTAATACCCATTAGAACCATTTTGAGCTGCACTGATCGGTGATATCATTTCACTAGTTGGCGAAGATGCAAATACTTCCTCGAATATACTCTCTCGAGGAGGGTTCAAAGTATCTCGAGGACTTCGATAATAGTTTCTTGATCCAACCACGTACTTCTTCTCGTCGCCGCCTAACTCATCAGCAGCACCAAGATCTACCAGCGTTAACCGCTTCATTTCGTAGGATGATTTAGCATCGGGAGATCCGAGAGTAGCTGTTCCTTTACTGCCGCCAGGCGTCTCAGCGAGTGGAATGCTGCCTTTCCTAAGAATCAGTTCGACAAACACCTGGATAGCATGCACAAGGAACAGTAATGCTATCACACCGTGAATGACAAGAATTACATATCCGAGCCATCCTTTGACAGCCTCTGATGTACCTAATTCAGCAACGAATGGGATCATCAGGCATAGTATAATCAACTTGACCACACTGAGAACAGCTGTAATGACATTCATAAACGTACCGGTTTCAAACGGATGGAATATAGTCACTGCGAAGAAAGCAACAATCTCAAGAACTATAAGGACAATGAGCTGTGCCAGACCAGATGCTTGCATTAGACCAACTACCATTCCCTGTAAAAATTTTATAGATAGCTCAACAAGGACAAAGAAGGGTCGCTCTGATATAGGGTATATATTGTACAATGATCCCCAGATTAATTTTGTTCTTAGTTCGCCAAGGTGGTGAAAAGAATGGATGACTGTGTTATATCCTCCGTAGGAAGCCAAGGCTACCCAGCCTAGTAATGTAAGAACTGAAAATACATCGGATTGGTAAGGCGAACCAAACCGATTAATGATGTACATTTGATAAAAGCCCAGCGAGACTATAGGCAGAGCAAAGAATTTCAGAATCAGTCTGACCATCATACCAATCAAGAAATAGTGGGGTTTCTGGCCTGGAATCGACAACTCGGTAGCCCTGTTGTCCTCACCTACAGCCCTTTTTGGTTCATAAGCAATCTGCTGCTCCAGATTAATTGCAGCTGAAGAAGACGACAAGGAATTAAGAGAGGCTTGTCTTTTTGTATTTTTGGTATAGTACTGGATGGCAAGTGCGATGCTAGAGAGCAACAGAATACCTGCACAGACAACCACAAGCCAAACGATGAATGAGGGCCAAATGTCAGCATCCTCAGTGAGCTGAACATCTCGGGCCATATGACTCATGCCGTATCGGCCCTGGTATATGTAGATGTTATCGTCAAAATCTTCCACATGCTTGGAAACCCAGCTGAAATGAAATAGGAGACTTGACCAAGACACAATGGCCAAAATGGGCTGAAAAAACGCGGGATAATTGAGAGACAGACAACCGGAAAAGAATGCAAATTGAACGTAGTATAGATAGTCGGAGATTCCGGGGGTAATTAGTCGAATGGCGTCGACAGCCATATTGTAGTTTGTCGAAGATAAATAAAGATTGGCAGTGCCGGACCAGGGATTGAGTAGACTGGCCAGGTAATAGGCAGCACCAAGAAACACTAGGACGGTAAGGATACCGAAACCAATAGAATACCATACATAGGATGCCATTACAGGGGCAAGTGCCACAGAGATACAGCCTACTACCACAGCCTCCTCTTCAGGGGATACAATATAAAAGGTGGTATCGTAGGCTACAGCCTGGTATCCTTCGGAAACATTGAACGAGTAGGTAAAAACGCCAACGGAACCGTTCTGCCAGGGACATGAGCTGGCCGTATGTTTGCAGAACTCAGCATAGCTGTCCTCCAAATCGTAGTTGAGAATGTCGGAGGTGACACGAAGAGTGGCTGGAGCCAGGTTAGCGTTTATGACCAATGTCAAGTCAGTCAGGCAATCATTCAATACATACTATACTGGTTTGTTTCACTATTCAAATCTATCAGCTCGCCTCCGGTCAGATTACCTGTGATTTCAAACGCCAGAAGTCGATTTCCTTCTGAGTCGGGCTCGGAATAGCTAGCCTGCACTCCAGTCGCCTGGAACAACGGCTCTGCGCTACCAGGCGACACACAGTTGGAAAACCTCACGTCGGCCAGAGCATGCAAACAGCGCAATCCGGCCGTGAACCACACGACCAAACCAACCCTCATCGCTGCACCGGGGTCGGGTCGTTGAGTTTATGGTTTTGGTGCTGTTAGCAACTGTTTAAGTGAGTGAAAAGAAGGTTTCTAAACAACGCAAGGTGGTGCTGCTGGTGTACCTAGCTGCCCACGCGGCTGCAACAAAGAATGGTGCGCGGCGCCAAAACACCAGACGCCTACCAAATTTTATCGGCGGAGATGAGCCACCCGGCTGACTTGCGATTACGTTGGCAAGCAGGAGAAAAGGGGGGGATTGCGCACACGAGCGAACGTAATGAAAAAAGAATTTTAAAAAAAGAGGGTCATCTACTGGCCACAGGAAGAAGACACAGCTGCGATTCTATTAGGTTGCTGCCAAGAGCTCCAGGATCCTCTCGGTAGGAGTCATCAGAGGTGCCCACCGCCAGGACATTTCCATTGGGGGACACATCGATGCTGACAACGCTACGTTCGAATCGTGATCCAAACTTGAGCTTCTTTTTGGTATTGACGTCCCAGGAATAAAGCGCTCGGTCAGATCCGCCAGTATACAAAGCCCCTGTTTTGGAGTGAAATGCCAAGGCGTTGACCGGCAAAGCGACATCTTCCTCGGCAGTCTTCGCACGATGGCACCGAAACCCGAATCCTTCGGCAGACGGATCAACATACTCCAAGGCCGCTCGACCTTCTATAGATGAAACAACGTAGGCTGCTCCTCCCGGAACCAGACCTGCTGGAACGCATTTGACGGCTCGAGTACTGTACCGTAGTGTGGTTTCTCGCTCAACCACCGGAACTGAAACGTTTCCTCGCATGTCGTAGATGTGGATCAGCCGGTTGTCCATACCAACCACTACCATGTTTCCGTCCTCAGAAGCGTCCATAGCAAACACTTTCCCAGGGAGGTCTACAAAAAGACTCTCAGTACTACTCCTTGTATCAATGTATTGAAGCTTTTTGTCCAAGCTGCCGGAAATCAGCCGGTGGTCGCGGCAAATCAGACTACTAACTGCCCCACCATGATCTCTACCCATCTGCGTTAATCTTCTGGTTTCGGTATTCACTTCGTATACCACCTTCTCCAATCCTCCAGTATACACCAATGCTGGATTCACTCTGCTCCAGCAAGCATCCCATAGAGGTGCAGACATATCGGAGACACTCTGAAGGGTGCCTGCCGAAGTACTATAAACTCTCAATGTATTATCCCATGATGCAGCCAGTAGCCTTTCGCCGTTGGGCGAAAACTGAACCTTTGAAATCAGATCCTGTGGAGGACTGCTCAAAGTTATCGACATAAGTGTGTGTGTTGTTTTCAAGAAAAAATGGTTGATCTGATCTGAATTTATCGATTAATCGACTTTGTAGCTGTCGAACGGGGAAGTGTAAACAAATTGTGGTTTCCCCGGCAACCCCTCCACAACTTCACGTTCGGCCCCCTCGCCTTCTTTTGCCGTTGTTCAACCCCAGAATATGTCCAACATTTGGGACATGATTGGCAACCAGCGGCCCAGCTCGGAACTGGTTCGCCCGCCAGATGGGGGAAAATCTTCATCTAGTTCGCAAGAAACAACTGCCGCCGAATCTCATAAATCCCACTCGACCGACCGGAAGAGGCTTAGCAAAAGCTTTGATAACTGGCTTGGGCTTAAAGAGCTCATCGACACTCCTCCGGCAGGTGGAGCCAAATCGTCAACTCCACACAAAAAAGAGTCCGCTGCCTGGAAAGAACTCATGAGTCCTTCCGGTGCTTCGGATTGGTACGGAAATATGACTGACAAGCTGGTTGAAAAGGTTATCAGTGCTGCTCTGCCGTCCGCCTCCATGTCCACCAGTGATACCGATCGACGTATCCAACTGATGAAAGAGCGCCCACAGCTGTCTATACCCCTCACCACTAAAAATTTCAGGAGAATGACGTCTAGAATGTCCATCATTTTCGATGTCTACTACTTTGTGTTTGAATTGATCTGCTGGAGACAGCCTGCCTTTTCCCTGTCCATACTTTTCATCTACACATATTGCTGTCTGAACCCCAAAATAATACCCATGCTGCCTTTCATTTTATTTGCATACGGTGTACTCGCACCCTCTTATCTTGTTCGACACCCTCCAGACCCGAGTACTGTCGAAAACAATAACGATCCTGCCTCGGGTCCTCCTCTCGTGCCTCCCCAGTTGCCAAAGCCCGTTCCGGAAATATCTAGACAGTTCTATATGAATGTGGTTGATACTCAGAATGCAATGGCCGACTATTCATATGTTTATGATGTAGTTTCCTCCAAACTAGAGGTTGTGGCATACTTTGCTGATGAATCCCGATCCTCTCTAGTTTTCTTTCTTTGCCTAGCCGCGGCTGCTATAGTCTATCTGGCCCAGCCTTATATCCTGCTCCTTCCGTGGAAGTTGATATTTGCTGCTTTTGGCTGGATTGGTGCTGCCGTTACTTACCAATGCGCTCCGTATACTCTTCAGTTCCTCTCAAGGCAGAAGAATGAAGGCAAACAGGCCAATAAAAGTCGACGCGGATCAGATGATGAAAGTCCAACAAGAAATAAGCAGAAATCGTCGAGACAGGGCAGTGATTCAACTATAAATCAGAAGGAAATCGCGGCCATTGCCGAAAGCCATGCCCGTGGGCTCTTGAAGAGCATTGATGATTTTGCCCACTCGGAATTTCCCTTTGAAGAATCACCAGAGCACAGAGAGATCGAAACGTTCGAAATACAGGCATATGAACACGATATAAAGCACTGGTCTTCAAGTTTGTTTGTTCCCGAATCCCATGTTCTCAGGCGCTTTTTGCAGCCAGAAATGCAGGTAGCCCTCTCTGGGCCTGCGACCTACTCAGAAGTTTTGCCTCCAATTGGATGGTCATTTATACCAAATACATCCTGGACACTGGATTTCATACCCGATGACTGGGTAATGAATAGGGCGTACGCGCCTCTGGTGGATGTTGATCACGGCGAGAAATGGGTATATGATTACCAGGATGGACAACGGCTGAACACATGGCGAAGGAGAAGATGGCATAGAACTTGTGTTCGATCAAACATGGGCTCAGATCCTGAGTCGCCATCTCTAGGCACTACATCGGATAAAGCTTAAATAGCTATTTATTTATTACCATTACACTATTTCCGTTAATCTGATTAACCAACCCACTGTCGAGCATTGCGGAACAATCGTATCCAGGGGCCTTCTTCGAACTGCTGCTTAGGATACCATGAGTTGGCTTCTCTGATGACGACTCGTTCAGGATGAGGCATCATTGCCAGAACTCTGCCATTGGGGGATCGAATGCCAGTAATACCATCTGGGGAGCCATTAGGATTGTAAGGATACTTCTCAGTAACATTACCATAGTTATCGACAAATCGAATAACGCTCAAGTTATCCTTGGAGAATCGCTTCAGTTGCTCATCCGTCTGGAACGAAGCTCGGCCCTCGCCATGAGCAACAGCAATAGGGAATCGAGAACCTCTCATACCGTGGAGGAAAATAGAAGAATCGGAGGAAGTTTTGTTATCATCAATGATTTCTACCATGGCAGTTCGTGCCTCATATTGCTCACTGGCATTTCGCTCAAAAGAGGGCCAGTCATCAGCGCCAGGAATGAGCTCCTTCAGCCGAGACAAAAATTGACAACCATTGCACGCACCGAATGCAAAAGTGTCTTTTCTTTCATTGAAAAAGTTGAAGAACTCCTGCTTGAGATCATCGTGAAAGAGGACCGATTTTGCCCAGCCAGCACCGGCACCCAGAACATCGCCGTTAGCAAAACCACCGCAAGCGGCGAAACCAACAAATTCACTCAGAGAAACTCTCTTAGTAACCAAGTCAGACATGTGAACATCAACAGCGGTGAATCCAGCCTGTGTCATAGCATAGGCCATTTCATTGTGTGAATTGACACCCTGCTCTCGTAAAATAGCAACCTTAGGCCTCTGGGTCAGAGTTTTGGGCAACGAGACAAGCATATCTTCATATGAGAGCTTGTATGAGAGGCCAGGGTCGGAATTGTCCAAAATATTGGAGAATTCCTGGTCGGCGCTTTTTGGGTTGTCTCGCAGCCTCTGTAGCATGTACGAGGTACGGGCCCAGGTTTGCTGCAAAGCAGCTCTAGAGCTGTGGATCACTTCCCTTCCATTGTATGAGACATTGATGTCTTGTTCCTTGGTCACCTCAACAGTAGCAATCACGGAGAGAGCCTCTGCAGGCACACCAGCATCAGTCAAAACTTGGATGAAATTTTCAACATCAGACACCTGGAACACGGCACCAACCTCCTCAGCGAACAAAGCAGGAAGAAGCTCCTCATCACTGGCACCGGACAGATCAACATTTAATCCTACACGGCCAGCAAAGGCCATTTCAAGCAAGGCTGTGATCAAACCACCATCACTGATGTCATGGTATGCAAGAACTAAATCACTGTACTTTTTATGCAATAGTTCAAACGACTTGAGAACCTTCTGAAGGAGCTTATTATCGTCAACATCAGGACAGTTATCGCCAACTTGGCTGTAGACTTGGGCAAATGCAGAGGCACCAAGTCTTCTCTTGCCTAATCCAAGATCAACGTGGACTATCTTAGAGCCATCAATTCGCTCTAACTGGGGAGTCCAGGTATTTCTAACATCCTCAACGGGTCCAAACGCGGTAATCACAACGGAAACAGGAGATGTGACAACCTTGTCCTTTCCCCATTTCATCTTCATCGACATGGAATCCTTTCCAACCGGAACGGAAACACCGAGATCAGGGCAGATATCCAAGCCAATTGCCTGCACAGCTTCATACAGTGCAGCACCTTCACCTTCATGAGCAGGAGCAGCCATCCAGTTTGCTGACAAGCGAACTCGCTCAAGAGCAGTGACGTCAGCAGCATACAAATTAAGCAAAGACTCGGCAACTGAGACTTTGGCACTAGCAGCAGGGCTAATCAGTGCTGATAAAGGCTGTTCGCCAATAGCCATGCACTCACCAGTATGAATGCCAGGACCATGGGAAGTGATGGTAACTGCAACATCGGCAACAGGGGTCTGCCAGGGACCAACCAATTGGTCTCGAGCAATCAAGCCAGTAACTGATCGGTCACCAATGGTAATCAAAAACATCTTAGAGGCGACCGAAGGAAGACTGAGAACTCTATTAAGGGCTTCTTTGGGGTCTTTACTAAGAACGTCAGAAGTCAAGGGCTGAAGCTTGAGAGGTTTAGTAGTAGTAACTCGGCTCAACTTTGGAGGCTTTCCAAAGAGGACTGACATTTCCATATCAATAGGAGTAGTATTAAGCAATTTGTCGTTCAAAATGAGTCGTTGCTCACTTGTGGCAGTACCAACGACAGCATAGATAGCTCGCTCACGGTCACAAATGGCCTTGAAAGCATCCAAATCAGACGTGGCCACACCAAGAACATAACGCTCTTGTGCCTCGCAACACCAAATTTCCATGGGAGACATTCCAGGCTCAATACAAGGAACATCGCGCAGTTCAAATCGAGCACCAAGATCATTATCATGAACCAACTCAGTCAGTGCATTCGACAAACCACCAGCACCTACATCATGGATTGACTGGATAGGGTTGGAAGCACCCAAAGCAACACAGGCATCGATGACCATCTGAGCACGTCGCTGCATCTCAGGATTACCTCGCTGCACAGACGCAAAGTCAAGCTCGGCAGAACCCTCACCGGAAGAGACTGATGAGGCAGCACCACCACCAAGACCAATGAGCATTGAGGGACCACCTAGAACAATCAGAGCAGCACCAGGAGTAATTTTTCTATCTTTCAGAGCAAATTGGGGTCTAATGGCACCGAGACCACCAGCAAGCATAATAGGCTTGTGGTAACCTCTGATCTCGGTCTTTCCTTGAGCGTTGATGACCTGATTAGTCAGAGTTCGAAAGTAACCAGTAATAGCAGGTCTGCCGAATTCATTGTTGAAAGCGGCAGAGCCAATGGGAGCCTCTAGCATGATATCTAGCGGAGAAGCGATATGGCTGGGTCTGCCGACGTCCAGTTCCCAGGGCTGCTGAAACTCGGGAATCAGCAGATCAGATACAGTGAAGCCAGAAAGACCTGCTTTAGATCGAGAGCCTCGACCCACGGCACCTTCATCTCTAATTTCACCACCAGAGCCAGTTGCAGCACCGGGGAAAGGGGAAACGGCCGTGGGGTGGTTGTGGGTTTCGACCTTGACCAGGAAGTGAACCAGCTCTGGTTTGGAAGAGTATACCTTCGACTGAGGATCAGGTGCAAAGAAAGCGGCATCGGATCCCTGAATCACAGCAGCATTATCGGAGTAGGCCGAAATGGTGTACTGGGGGTACTTCTCGTGGGTGTTTCTGATCATTTTGAACAGAGAAAGAGCCTTTTTCTCGCCATCGATTTTCCAGTCGGCATTAAAGATCTTGTGACGGCAGTGCTCTGAATTGACCTGGGCAAACATGAAGAGCTCAACGTCAGTGGGGTCTCTGCCGGGGAAAGAGGTGTTGAGATAGTCGATCTCAGCCTGATCCAGAGCCAAGCCGAGATTTTTATTCGCCTCGGAAATACTAGCTCGGGGAACCGACACCAGAGGCTTAGGAGAATGGTGAGCAAACAGATCGTTCTCCTCCGGCACTGAGGTGGGGATAACCTGAGTCATTCGATCATAGATGAAGTCCAGGAAAGCACCAGACTTCAGGTGCTCGGCAAACGGGAAACCCTTTCTGACCTGAACAACCAGAGCCACGCCTCTCTCGACTCGATCTACATCGTTGTCGAGTCCGCACAGCTGCAGGATGTTGGTGGCCTTGGTGCTCCACGGGGAAATAGTGCCGGGCCTGGGAATGACTCTAATGAGATAGCAGTCGTCAGGAAGAGCAACATCGGGCTCAGAAACCGACTGAACAAGCAGTCTGGTAAGAGGATCCTCAGTGTCAGCCTTGGAATCGTAGTCGAGCAGAGCGTCAAGACGGGATCGCTTGATGTCGTTTCCGGCTAAATCAGACTCGGGCAGTACTGAGACGTAGTGAACGTAGATTGACCGTACCACCACCACGGCAGACGAGTTGACTGCAGTGTTGATGTTGTTGATCAGGGAATTGATCCGGAACGGCGAATGGGCCGTGGGTCCAGCCAGTACCAGCATGGTTTAATTGCAGAGCGTGCGATTGGGGGTGGGTTGGGTTGAAAACGGGTGGACTTTTTGTTTTAATTTTTTTTTTTCTTGTTGGACCGGAAATCCCAAAGGTTATCGGAGGGGCCCCTTCAACCTAAGCCAAACCTCTCTGCAGAGAGAAAACTTGCCCATCTACATCCACCATTACGATCAAAACGGCCACCATAAATGCCCCAAGGAGTCTTGAAAAAGGCATCCAAGCCGACCAAGGGCGTCAGGAAGAACAAAGCGTAGGTATTTTAGCCAAATGCATGCGAACGCATGCGAACATGTGCTGATTTACTTTTGCTCAAAGCTTAGCTCAACATCAGCCTGCAAAACATCAAAGTATACCGAAAAAAACAAAAAAACTAACACAATAAAGGCCAAAGAAAGCAGCAGTCAAACAGCTGGCTCCACGGCGTCAGGCAGCTATAAAAGAACAAAAACTCATCAAAAAAGCATCGGGAGCTATGACAGTGGTGACGGAGAAGCATCTGGCATCCAAGGTGGGCCATCTGGAACTGCTCAAGGGCAACCGACGAGAGCTGGAGAAACAAGCCAAGGAGAAGGAGCTCAAGAAACAGCAGAAGGCAAACGGCAAGTAGTGCGAGTTCTACGGAGAATCAATGTTGCCACGGATATTGTGCATTTCGGTGCGTCGAGTCCCATCTCAGCTACGGCTGATCTCAGGGCCTTGGGTAAATAGTCTTGTTTAGATCCAATTTATATACGTACTAATCGGCTGGTGTTTTTGGGTGGTGAGAGTGGGATCATCACTCTGCTCATCACTCAATCCCTCGAACAAACCAACCAACCACCATGCTCAAACACGCACTGAGGGCTACCAAAGCCAAGACCGCCCCGTACACCGTAGCGCAGGCAGCCAAGCTGGATAAAATTGTCCGAGTCGACCAAGCCGGTGAACTGGGTGCAGATTTCATTTATGCCGGCCAGCATGCCGTGTTCTCCGTTACCAAACCGTCTTTGGCGCCGCTCATCAAGCATATGTGGGACCAGGAAATACACCATAGAAACACATTTAACATTGTCCAGGTAGAAGGCAGAATCAGACCATCGGTGTTGACTCCGGTTTGGAAAGTAGCAGCGTTCGGACTGGGTGCAGGCACTGCGCTGTTGGGCCAGGAGGCAGCAATGGCCTGTACCGAAGCTGTGGAAACCGTCATTGGCGGCCATTACAATACCCAACTCAGATGGTTGCATCAGGAATTTCCAGAAGACCTGGACGAATCCACCGACATCGGGTTGTTGAAGAAGACCATCAAGCAATTCCGAGATGAGGAGCTGGAGCATCTCGACACTGCCATCGAGGAAGGAGCCAAGCAGGCAGTTCCATACATGTTGTTGACTGAGACCATCAAAAACGGCTGCAGGGCAGCCATATGGATGGCTGAGCGAGTATAATTTTTTAAATCAATCATGTAACTGATTAGTTATGGTGTTTTACTAGCTAAACGGTACACTAGCTTAACGGTAAACCCCGGGTACATACAATAAATAGGCATTTGGCACTCAAAACCGATTCTCCAGCTCTAGCTAGCTCGGCTGAATCGGTCACTCATATTTTGCCTGGCTTTACTAACCACATCTTGGTTTTGTCTATGACGGCTGGTAGATGGATTTTGGGTGGAAATGGCTTGGCTGGATATATCGTAGCTATCAGCCTTGGACGACGCTTCCATTGATTTCGAACCCAACCCCATCATTTCGTCGGCTTTTCTTTTAGATCTTGCACTATCTGACTCTCTCCATGAAGAATCCACCCCGTTAGGATTAATTCTCCGGAACGTTTTGGGATCATAGATGATTTCGTCCTGTTCTGATCCCAGTGCCAAACTCATCCAGTTAGATCGGCTGGCACCACCACTAAGACTTTCGGCACCACGCTCAGTTGCCTGGCTCAATCTTTCCAGTGCTCTTCGTTCTTCTTCCACCTCATCTATTTCATCTCCGGGTAGAGTGGGGCCGAAATCATCGTCGGAAGACTCCTCTGTGTCTTCACCTGCTGTGTGAGCATCCACCACAACACCCTCCTCCTTCTTCTTTTTCTCCTCCTCATCACTTCCAACAGCAATTCTACCGAGCCGAATGTTTCGGATTCTCTGTATTTCCTCGGGAACTGCAGGTCCGATCATCGCATCTACGATCTCTGTCCGGTGTCTGGCTACTTTGAGTATAAAGTTTACCCTGCCAGATGCCACCAACTTTTGAACTGCAGCCAAAGCCCACGCATCCATCTTCATCCTCTAGCGCTCACAATGAAGTTCGAGACTGTTGCGATTGCAGCTCTTAGCTGCTGCATTGCGGCCTCATCCTCGGCTTGTGGACCCGAATCCGAGGCATCTGTATACTACTTGAACACCGACAAGGTGGCTTCAAAGCGTGTTCCTACTGTCAGCTTGGAACAGGGCCAGATGGTACTCAGCGACTTCACCGGTACCAGCAAGCTCTACGATTTGGAAAATAGCGACGATGCTCGATTGATTGCTTCGCTCAAGTCTACAGGGCTGTTTTCCAAACTCAAAAACTCCGATACAATCGTGGTTGCTGTGGACAATCTGAAGCAGCAGGTTGACGATGGCTGCAGCCAGTCGCTCGGAGTGCTTCCTGCATTCAACATCAAGGATTTCCCTGAGTTTGACAGCTTCTCTTCTTTGTTTGACACTCTTCTTAATGATATCGAGAGTGTTTCCGGACGAATTGCTCAGTCTTGGAGATCCGGTGTCAATGTGTTTCCTCACTCTTCATCTGGTCAGTACAAACGAATGGTGAACGATTACTATTCCAGCTGTCAAGGCGAGGATAGCCAGTTTGAACAAGATCTCAATAGTATCAAGGCTGTTGCTCAGCATGCAAACGAAGAGTCCGTTGTTCTTCATCTGAGGTCTCTGAATGAAGTGTCGCCCGAGAAGCTTGCCGATGCCCGATCTGAAATTCTCCAGGCCGTTAAGGACCTGGCCAAAAAGCAGCCCCATATTAGAATCGCTCTTTTGGCCATGCCTGCTGAGAGCTGTTCGATTGTTCAAAACAAGGGCAAGAATCATAGAGTCCGAGTCACAGATGGACTCCACAAAAGAAGTGACGCTGTCAAGTTTACTACCGTCAGCACATTTGAAACTCTCGAAGACTGCCAAGAGCTGACTAACTCCTGCTCGGGCCACGGAACCTGCAAGAAGATCGGATTGGACTCCTATCAATGCGCGTGTGGATCCACGTACAATGAGGAAAAGAAGAAGACCACTAATTGGGGAGGTAATGCATGCCAGAAGAAGGATGTTAGTACTGAGACTCAGATGTTCCTATGGACTGGTGTTGTTATTGTCATAATCCTGGTTATGTCTTTGCAGTTGCTGTTCAGCATTGGAAATGATCCATTGCCTGGAGTCCTCAGTGTGGCCAGCAAGCGGGGATGAACCAACTCTCTTTGTTTGATAGTGTTATTTGAATAAATATATTTTTGGCATCGCTGTAACTAACTATAAGAATTGTTAAGAAAGGGATATGAAAATATCTGATTGTAATGGAGGTCGTCGATATTCATGCAGACCTAAACCAAACCATCGTACAAGTTCAAGGCAGAAACAATGGTAGGATCGACCTTGGAGCCTTCTCGGAACTCTTCCAAGGTGATTTCACCGTCCTGGTCTTTGTCCATGAGCTTGAAGATCTTTTGTACACGCTTATCCGGGGTTGATTCGTCCTCGGGAAGTTTCACCATTGAACCCACCATTTTATAGATAGCACTAACGATAGACAGCATTTCGTCGTAGCTGATCAGACCGTTATGATCAATATCGTAAAGCTGGAACGCCCACGAAAGCTTCTCTTCAAGGGTACCCCGCGAGGTGATCGACAAGGCAACTATAAACTCCTTGAAATCTATAGTTCCACTGTTATCCTTGTCAAAAACATTGAAAACATACTCGGAAAACGCAGAGGGATCTCCAAATGGGAAAAATTGCTTATAGATTTTGTGAAATTCCTGCTTATCAAGCTGGCCGGAAGGACAGTCCTTCAAGAACCCCTTGTACCACTGCTGAAGTTCTTTCCGGTCGAAGTAGGTGGCCTTCTTGAGCTCTTGGAGCTCGTCTTTTGACAGTTTGGAGTTTGCTTTACCCATACTTGAATGATTCAGTGAGGTTACTGAATTTTTTCTAAGGGGGTGTGGAGGATGGCTGCCTATGTAGCTGTGATAGATTGATTTAACCTTATGTGTCCAGGCAACGACTCAGCCTGCTTGTGCGGCGCACCGCCGTCCGCTGGCTTGGCTTGGCTTGGAAAAAAGAGCTCTGATAGTGTATAAATGAGTAGAATACTAGAAGAGCACGTACTATTTGATATACGGCTGATATACGGCAGATGTGAAAATAATATATATATGTGATTCTGTTTTGGAGCCATCATAGCTCCCATGGTGGAAAGATCTGGTCTTGCAGCCATTGGTCGAGACCTTGCCGAGTAACAGGACTCCGCCCAGCTACATCAAATACATTGCCTTCCATCTTCACGTATTTGAGATTGGGCTGTATATCCTTGGCATAGCGGACTCTATTGCCCAATCGGACCAGTTCGTCTAATTTGAAGCTTCCTATGTAGGGGTGACCCAAGTATGGGTTAGCCTTGGGCTGCTCAAGATCAAGTATTTCCAGTTCGTCGAGTTCTTCCAGCCACAACGGAACTTCGGTGCAGGGTATTTTGAGGGATTGCAATTGAACACAAGATGATAATGGGCTCAGCCAGTCGCTGTCCATAGCTACTGACACATTGCTGCTAGTGGCTTGAATGGTGAGACGCTTTAGCCCCGAGACTTGAGCAATAGCATATAGACATTCTCGATCGTAGTTAATAAGAGTCAGCTTAAGTGACTCCAGATGCTGTAGTTTGAGAAGTAGGTCATCTGTCGGCCGACTAACGCCGGCAGTTTTGCCGCTATTCCAGTTGATTTCCAGATGCCTGATGTTTGGTATTAGTGGCGATATGGCACGTATTAGCCCTGGTGCTCGGTAGCTCATGGAGTCGCCTTCTCTACTGGGGAGTGGTGCAAACTGGGGCCCCAGTCTCTCGTATCTGAGCACATCTTCATCTCCTTCATCGCCGCCAACCAGGCATATATGCGTGAGATTGTCAAGCTGAATAAGACCACGCAGCATTTTGACGTCATCGGCAGAAGCCACAATTCCACTGAACCCGAGCTTAGTCAAACTAATAAAAAGCGGATCATATCCGTCATGCGAGCACCGTTTTAGTAGAGGGCCAAAGAAAGCATTAAGAGGCTTCACATTCTTTCCTTCAATTCGGTAGTTATCTCTATCCATAGAAGCAAATGTAAACCCACTACCAACCTGTTGGCCCTTGGAAAGATTCTGGCCAAGATACAGCGTCTTCAGCCGTGTTCTTGTTTTGTCATTGTAGCTATTAGCAAAGAACTGTCCGCACCATGAAAGGTATTCAGACGTTCGAAAAGGGCTCAGAACAAGATGCTCTAGATTGGGCAATGTCAGATCATTCATTTGTTTAGATACAGCATTCTGCCTCAAAGCAATATGCAGCGATAACACTGACAAGTTTTTAGCGAAGGTTTCGCATTTGGTGAGCATATCAACGGTTATCTCGGGAGTGCCCTGCCAGATCAAGCACTGGAGATTGACCAAGTTCGGAAACACCAGAGCCACTTTTTCCTTGACTTCCAAGTCAGAGATTTCCAATGAACTATGAGTCTCAAGTCTTTTCACCATGGCGGCCTTGGACGGGCAGGTAGCCAGTGTTCGGAGACATCCCCGCAATCCGCCCACAGTCTGAACAGTGGAGAATGCAAAGTACCGATCGGAGTCCTCAGATTCGGCTAACAAGCTAGGCTGCTTCTTGTATTTTGATATTTCCTTGTTGAAATGCCGGTGCCCCGAATCGAACGCTATGCACTGGTACAGCCGCGATATCGATGATTCATATAGGCTTCTAGAGACCAAGCACAAATGGAAAGCTTCAGCTTGCGAGCACTCTTGAGCAATCTTCTCGCGCACCTCGAATGGTATGCTATTTAGCGATGGTCCAGATGAAACCACCACCGGCCTGGTGTCCCTTTGTACCACCGTTGGTTTCTCCATAATCGTCTTGGACACCATCTGCACGGTGAACGGTTGAGATGTGGTGGGCATGGCACACGACCTAGGGCTGCGAGGCATAAAGCAGCACATGATAGACTTCGACAATCCAACAGCTGCTTGTCAACCAGAACTTTGTGAAAATGACAATTTGACAGCAAAGACTGTGGAGATGCTACATATATAAATACCCGCGGATTGCCTCATCGCTCGAAAAGTTGATCAGTTACCTAGTTTTATCAGATCCGATTACGCTTTTAGGCAAATTGTCAGGGCGATCTTTGCGGAGCCGGTGCCGGGCCGGTCATTTTGTGCCACAAGCGGCCATTTTCATCTGATAAAATATGCACTGCGTCGGAATCGTCGTAGTTCTGCCGGCAAAAGTCCCCCCTCTGGTGTCCACTCCACTCCTCCTAGTTTTGCTACCAGAACTCAGTACAATGGGCTCCGATTTTTTCAAGGTTTTACCAGCCTAATAAGGCACGGCTCGTTTGTATAACCTATGAGACTAATGCTGCCAAACACATGGATATTCCAGCACCACTCCACGTAGACCCCTGTCAATTCTACTCAACTGAAAATTCCTTCACCTAAAATATATCTGTATTTATGAGTTTTGAAGGACTTCGCTACTGGCTGAAGCACCGAGCCAAACGAGGTGGTATGTAATTCTCCTCTGTGTGAACAGTGCTTTTGCTCTGCCCCGGTGCCCTTTGGGTACCTTGGCTGGGCATCACGTTCGGTTCAGGGACGTACCGATGTTAACTCTGTTTTTAGGCATTCATGTGATAAGGAACTATTTACTTTTAATACTGTGCTTGGGTACTGTATTTTTTTTTTATAACTGCTCTATTGTTAGTCGGACCAGGCCAATTGCATTGTCTACGGAAACTCTGACAGACAGATTGTACATCGACACATGGACCATCGAAAAAAATAGGAGAAATATCGACGGCGTGCCAAAGGATTTGATCCTTGCGAATGGATTGTTCCCTGGCCCAGCAGTCAATGTAAACATTGGAGATAGACTAGAAATTACGGTGGTTAATAAGCTCGATGAGCCTACCAGTATTCACTGGCATGGAATCAGCCAGAGGGGATCAAGTCATATGGATGGAGCACAAGGCATAACCCAATGTGGAATTCCCCCGGGAGGAAATCTGACCTACTCGTTTATTGTGGATAAATCGGGAACATACTGGTGGCATTCGCATCATGACACTCAGCGGGGTGATGGCCTATTTGGCACCTTGATTGTTCATGATGACACCGAGGATGCCTATTCGTCTACGCAAAATTCCTATGAGGAGGAGATCAACGTCATCCTCTCCGATCATTATTTTGATACTGCTGAGAATACTCTTAGTTGGTATCTGTCTAGAATGAGTGGAGGCATGGAACCAGTTCCTGACAATGGCTTTATAAATGGAAAGGGTGTGTTTGACTGTGACCGATTGCTAGGCGACAAATATACATGCGTGCACAATCAGGGGCAGTATTCGGAGTTTTATTTCCAAAAAGGCAAAAAGTACCGAATGCGAATCCTTAATACTGCGGCAATGGCCCATTTTGAATTCAGCATAGATGAACATGAGCTTCATGTCATAGAAGCTGACTCTACTGAAATCCAAGCACAAAAAGTTCATTACCTGCCGATAGCCCCGGGACAGAGATATTCGGTCATTGTTGAAGCCAAGCAAGAGATAAGCTCAAGCGTATATATGCGGGCAAAGATGAACACTCAATGCTTCAACTATGCTTCATTGTATCTCGATGAAGAAGTAAAAGCCATTGTCCGATACGTCAGCAGGACAGGCAGAGTAGTGAACAATGTCCGACAGTGGATCAGTAAAACTATACAATACGTCAGAAGAAGGTGGATCGGGTCAAAGGGCGCACAAAACTTCAATCCAGGGCTGAAGCAGAGATTGCCTAACTCATCACCATGGAAAGACACCATTCCTCCGAATTACTGCCTAGACCTGGATGAAAAAAGCTTGGTGCCTCTGGTCAAAGAAAATGTTCCGCCTGCAGATGTCCAGATATTGGTCAATACTAAGATCATGAAGTTGGAGAAGCGAAATTTGGCTCCATATGGATTCTTTAATCGAACCTCTTGGCAACCAGCGGTCGGGGCACCGAATTTGCACGTAGAACTCGGGCTGGCGAATGCATCAGACACAGTTTTTGTGCCCACAATTACAGGGATGCGCAGAAATACGGCAAAGTGGGGCGGAGATCAGCTGGTTGTGGATGTTCCTCACGGAGCAGTGGTGGAGCTGATCATCAACAATGGGGATGAATCGTCACACCCCTTTCATCTGCATGGACATGACTTTTGGGTATTACGGAGCTACCAGCCTCCCTTTCAGAATGGAGTGTGGACACCCCAGGTACAAGATGAGTATCGGTTGGTGAACCCCATCAAAAGGGATACATTTACAGTGCCAAGATTTGGACACTCCGTGATCAGGTTCAGAGCGGATAATCCTGGGATTTGGGCGTTCCACTGCCACATTCTTTGGCACTCAGCAACAGGCATGATGATGCAATTCAGAGAGGGCGTAGAGCTTATTGCACATACAGGTATACCTGACTCAATGCTGGAGCACTGCCGAATTGAGAGGAACCTGGGCGGTAAAATGCTCAAACCTCTTCCAGGCAGTGAGTATGAATAATAATGATGGGGCTCCAGCAACCGCTCGGTGTAGTCATGCGTACAGCTTAGCTGGCATAGATTCTCGACTGCATTGGCAGTGTTGGCTAAGTAGACCGGAGCTTGGCATATGGGTGGGGTAGCACCGACCGGCTGACGGAGAGCGAATGTTTCGTTTTTCCTTATGCATTTGTGCTTTGACGGCTACCCCTTAATCTGGTTGAGAAGAAACCTTGGCTGCGAAACTGGCCAAATGTTGAACTATTTTTGTGGGTTTTCCCTCACCCAGGAGCCAATTTTTGCATTTTTCGCCTTACTTTTGGAGCTTGGGGTACAGCAGTATCTTGGCGTTGTACGCATTGCCAAGAGATTACGTGGCGGGGAAATACTCATAATAAGCATCGCTTTGTAGAATACAGGAGTGCCATTGCTGCAATACGAGAAGCAGAGAGTATAAGCATCTTCCATCCATTTAGAACCTTCGTGCTGTGCTGTAAAGACAAGTCTTGAGATGCGTTTCGGAGCTGGTAGATTTGTTGGTTGTTGGACTTAAATTAATTTTAGCCGTGTTTTCAGCCCTTCGGGATTGCAGAGGATGCGCGGAAAAACAAAAGCAGAGAGTAAATCCGAGGCCCACCCCCGCCTTGAACAATGCGAAGGAGAAAGCACACTTACAAAAGCGAAAGTACAGAAACACTGGCCGGAACTCAGGAAGGTGAGAAGAGGCTGATGCTCTGTTTTGGTGGATGTTCTCGACTGGACTAGCTTGTTGACGGCTGAAAGTATCGCAGAGTGCCCTTCTCTGCGTGATGCGCTAGTACCTGATCCACGAAATCTCAATCCTAGCTACTGCTGGTGCATCCCCCAGTGCCTTTTTTCCGGGGAACAAGAAATGCGGGGTCGGCTGCTACCTGAGACAAGGAAGCAATCAAATGCCTTAGTCGGAGTATCAGATGATCCGAGTTGGATGTTTTCTCTTGAAGTGGCTATATCGGTATTGCTTACTTTTTCTCCTTGGCTATCATTTTTCCCCCGTAATCGGCAAGACGTGGGGTAGGGCGGGTATGCCCACCATGCGCATGTCCCGAAATGTAAAGTCTGGAAAAACTAAAGATGCGGTGAAATGATGCCCAAAATCTATATAAGGTCCCCGGATTATCCCATGATTTAGGTGCATATATCGCATTTCTCTCATTCTTAGTTTCTCTATAATGGATCGCTTGCTCAACGTATTATTCAATTACGAAGAAAAGTCCGAGGGTTCTACCTTCCGAGCCATATTCATCGCTGGGTTCGCTGCCTTTGGTGGTATTCTCTATGGTTATGATACCGGTACTATCTCAGGTATTCTTGCTATGGACTATGTGAAGGAACATTTCACCGAAACTGGTGCCTTCACCTCTGGCCAAACATCTTTGATCACGGCTATTCTTTCTGCTGGTACTTTTGTTGGTGCTATTTTTGCTCCTTTTGCTTCTGATACTTTGGGTCGAAAGTGGGGTCTTATTATTACTTGTGCCATCTTCATGGTTGGTGTCATTCTTCAGACCATTGCTACCGGCAGGTCTCTTTTGATTGTCGGTCGTGTTGTTGCTGGTGTTGGTGTTGGTGTACTGTCTTCCATTGTTCCCCTTTACCAGTCTGAAGCTGCTCCAAAGTGGATTCGAGGTGCCGTGGTGTGTTGCTACCAATGGGCCATTACTATCGGCCTGTTTTTGGCTGCTTGTGTCAACCAAGGTACTCACGCTCGAAACGATTCCGGCTCTTACCGAATTCCTATTGCCCTCCAGCTTTTGTGGGCTCTCATTCTTGGCGGTGGTATGCTCTGTCTACCCGAGTCTCCTCGATTCTACATCATGAAAGATAAGCCGGTTGAAGCAAAGGCTGCTTTGTCTACTCTCCGGGGTCTGCCTGAAGATCACCACGAGGTTACTGCTGAGCTGGCTGAAATCTCTGCTAATTATGCCTATGAGCGATCATTCGGTAAGAACACATACTTGGACTGCTTCAAGCCTGGTAACCATCAACTCAAACGAATAATGATTGGTATAGTCATTCAGGCTCTCCAGCAGTTGACCGGTATCAACTTTATCTTCTACTATGGTACTCAGTTTTTCAATGCATCTGGCATTGAAAACGCTTTTGTTATTCAGATGATCACAAATGTCGTTAATGTTGTTATGACCATTCCTGGTATATTCCTTGTTGAACTAGCCGGTCGACGAAACTTGCTTCTGTGGGGTGCTATTGGCATGTCTGTTTCTGAATTCATTGTTGCCATTGTCGGTACTGCTGATCCCTCTTCTGATGCTGCAAACAAGACCTTAATCGCCTTTTCCTGTACTTTTATCGCATCCTTTGCAGCAACCTGGGGTCCCCTTGCCTGGGTCGTCATTGGTGAGATCTTTCCTTTGAGAGTCCGAGCCAAGTCGGTTGCCATCTCGGCTGCTTCTAATTGGCTGTTCAACTTTGCCATTGCTTATGCTACACCATACTTGGTGGATTCTGGTCCGGGCAATGCTGATCTTGGAAGTAAGGTATTTTTCATCTGGGGCTCTTGCACCTTCCTCTGCTTTGTCTTTGTATACTTCTGTGTATATGAAACCAAGGGTCTTACTCTTGAACAGATTGACGAGATGTTTGACAACTGCCCGTCTGCTCGACAGTCCAAGAAGTTCCACCCTGGTTATGGCTTCGCTGAGGATCCCGTCGCTAATGAGAAGGATGCTGCCATTGAGACAATTGAAGATGTCTAATTTTGGTGCCGCAATTCCGCATAAAGAAGGGTATATAACGAGAGAATTGAGTCTCCTGTACGCTGTATTTTTTGAATTTTATAATATATTGTTTACATATAAATGATGCTGGTTTTTTCGTATTTTATATTCCATAAGAGCACGCTCGATAACAGCAATCAGCCACTGCAAGCGAACTGGCATATATGTCCTTGACAGGGCTACACCAGCTGGAAGACTGATTTTGGTGTATAAATTACTGCATTTTCATATAGCCCAAGATCGAATTGATTATTCTATCATCTCAATAAGTGACGAACCGAAATAGGTTACTTTCAAAAATAAAAAAAGATATCTACGCGATGCAAGTGGAACTCCAAGGTCCCGTGCCTGATATCCTGGGAATCGTCAGGCTAACAAAATGAGATTATCGCGCGCGCTCCCAATTTAGTGAAGTCACCAACAACCAGTAATGGACACCGCCGACACGTCGTCCGTGAAAGACATAAGGTTCCAACTGCAGCATCTGCTGTTGGCTCGGGACCCTGTCCTGCAATCGCAAGACACGTCCGGTGCGTCTGACGAGTTTTTGGACCAACTCGCTTCGATCATCAAGCGATCACTCGAAACCGACGCTACCGACCAAGTGGCCGAAAATATCCAGGGCCTTCTCAGGCTGAAAGACCGCGAAATAGAAGCCATTTGCGGAGGAAATCATAATGTGCGTAAGGAAAATCTTCCCTGTAAAGATGGTGGCCGATCGACTAACCTCTAGGAGTATCTGCTGTCTGTCCAACGCTTGGATCAAGTATCGGCAGAAGCGCAGAATATCGCTGGCATGGTTGCAGATATTCAAACTAGAATAGCCCAGACGGGCCAGGTTCTATCTGATAAAAAGACGTCCTTGGAGGATGCCAGGAGAATGCGAGTGAATCTGGACTCTGCCATTGAAGCAGTATCCTCTTCCTTGGAGGTGTTGAACAGAACCAATAAAGTCCATCAATTGCTGAAAGACAAGAGCAAGTTTGAGGCTTTCAAAGCACTGGAGGATTTGAGAAATGTTCAGCAGCAGCTTTCTGCCGATTTCGGATTTGCAAGGGTAATTAATAAGTCTGTTCCTCAACTAGCCAAAATCGTGCGAAGTGAGACTGTCGATGACTTTGGAAAATGGGTTGCAGAAGTAGACCAGATGAACATATCAATTGGGAGGCAGGCATTTGACATCATCCAAGAACGTATTGATGAATGGAAGCGAATTGTTGCTGGTAATTCAGAATTAAAGAGATACAAGTTCAACTCTCCAGTAGAGCAAGCATATCGAGATAGCAGTCGCACTTCGGACTTTTCACAAATCAAGGTTGATTTCTCACCCTTGTATGAATGCGTTCTTGTTCATTCATCTCTTGGATTATCTGCCGAATTCAAGCGTCATTTCGAAAGTGACAGGAAAGTTCGCAGCAACTACCTTGTAGCCACTGACACTAAAATTATTGAGACTACGGTAACTTCTAATGATGACTCTGAAATACCGGATGATATCTCTGAAGTTGAACAGGTGATACAGACTGTGGCCGGCTTTTGCATAGTTGATAGACTAATCTCAAGGAGCATACCGAGCTTGCGGCCCTTCAAAGAGGCTGATGATCTATGGGAATCTCTGAATCAAAAGCTCAGCAGCCTCTTGGAATCTTTAATGAAAAGCATCACAAAGATCAGTACCTTCAAGGAACTCAAAGGACTTTTGGGTTCTTTCCTCTATACTATGCAGAGCTTTGGATTTAACACTGCAGGTATAGAGCGGGTTATCCTATCACTTTTCCAGCGATACTCGTTGCTGCTCAAAGAGCAATTTAGGCATAATTTTTTCTCAGCTTTATCGCAAGACGACTCCATGCCGATGAAAGTCCGGGGCCGTGGCCTTCACGAAGATATCATCCAATATGCATGGTACGTACCTCCCGAGAATCAGGCAGGAGTGACATTCCCTATGACTTTACCATTTTCAGAAATCTACTATATATTCTGCCGAGAAATACGTCTATTTCTCGCATTTCACCAATCGTTCTTAGATGAGCTACAGAATGATCCGACGGCAATTGAGGACATTCTTAATTCTGCAGTGGATGACCTACTGGTCAATACTGTTTGCAAGACGTTTGAGGATAGACTCAAATCATCTTCCAGAGAAGAAATCATTCAAATACTGGTGAACCTGGAGTATTTCCAAAACGCGGCAAACGGCCTCGAATTTCTCCTGAGCCAGGATAGGATATCTGGGAGAAGAGGAAAAGTTCACTTACAGGCACCGCTGGCATTTGCAACAGCAAGAAAGAAGTCTGATGAGCGAATGTATCAGCTTGTGAACACTGTCATTGACGATTTCCTTGATCTTGCGGATTATCGTTGGACTGCTACCGAAAAGGTGGACCAACCTTCCTCTTTCCTTATGGACATGGTTACTTATTTGAAGACATTGTTTACTTCTACGTTTGCCCCACTTCCAGGCTCAGTGAAGGCATTCATTTATTTGGAAGCATCAGATCATTTATCGTCGTCTTTGCTCCAGTTCTTACTGGACGCTCCAAACAATACATCCCTAGAAGCTATCCAAAACTTTGACATTGATGTAAATTATCTCAGGCAGTTCCTGGACGGACTGTCTTCGACAGTGGTTGACCAGAAGTTGCTGCTGACATCAGTGACTGAGGAGCTACGGCAAAGTGTAGATCTGCTGCTAACTGATAACGTGGAGGAGTACAATGATACTACAATTCGAGCCAAAAAATACAGCCATATCAAACCGGAGGATGCCAAAATGTTAGCCGGCAAGGTTGCTGATGCCCGAATGAGACAGCAAATGGACATAAATGGAATTCCCGGCTCACCGAATCCGGCGAGGGATGTCTCTCCGAAAATATCATCTTCAAACAAATTCATGAAGTATTATCGAAACTCGGTGGAAAAGAATAAGAATGGCAGGGCCTAGCAAAATGCAAATTAATCTATATATAGTGATGTTAGATGTGTGTAGATTGGAATGCCATTGCTATTGCGAGCTATCTTTTAAAACTGTATTCGTTATTTACATTCAACATAGCTTTACCAAAGTTTCCACCCCGATTTTGGTTTGACGGACTCAGCAGGTGCCCTTGGCACTTCGGCAGATGCCTGCAGCGTATTATTAGTGATGAGTTGGTTTTGGGCTCTGTCTAGCTCTTGATTGAGAGCTTTGATCTCGGCTGGGGTTAGTGGGCATCCGACTAGATTGGATAATAGTACGAACCTAAGTAATATGCCTTCTTTTCGTCCATTTCTAGCTTCCACCAAAGGCAATGATATCCAAAGTAGGCCGTGACACTAAGGAGGAACACCTTGGCCATGGGTGTGCCAAACGTGCCGAACAACGTAACCTGCTGAATATATTAGCACTACTAGTATTCATGTTTATTACAGCCATACTTACTTGTGGCGGAACTGTAGAAAACCGCCGATGGAGTAGTTTTCCACGGATCATTCTTAGTGGGATCAATCTTTCTGATATTGTTCTGGAAGTTAGCTTTCATTACTGGTGCGGCTTACATCTCTTTCGAGCAGAGCATCTCGTTGACTGTTAATACATATATTTAATAAATAACTTATGGCATATAGAGCAATTGTGTAAAAGAAGCACAGCACTAGATCGTGTCTGTAGATATCGGTTACTTGGCTACATTTGTTTTGTCCGCGGAGCTCTGCTCATCTGCACCAAATGGCTTTTGCGAATTAGCTATCTTGCGACGGCTTTTATTACTGAATTTGATCTTTCTCGCAATATCCGTCTTGGAAAAGTCAAAGTTTTCGTCAACTTTACAGAAGACGTTTTTCAGGAGTTCGTCAGCAGTAGGTCGCTTCTCAGGAACGATCGTAAAGCACTCATCCAAGAAAGCTTTGCCAATGTCACTCACATATGGAATAGTATCTTCGGGAATCGGCGGCGCTTGACGCGAGGTTCCTAATTTATACATCGCTCCAATGGCTTCATCAGTGGACCAAGGTCTTCTTCCCGCAAACATCTCTAGCACCACGCATCCCAGAGACCATACGTCGACTTTGGCACTGTATCCCTGTTTCTCATTGTGAACCACATTATGAATGACCTCAGGAGCCATCCAGAAAATTGTTCCCTGCATAGACATTTCTGCGTCATTGGCGTAAATATTTCGACTTTTCTTGGAGATTCCAAAGTCAGAGATTTTGCAAATACCATCCAAATCTAGCAGCAGATTATCAGCCTTCAGATCACGATGCAAGATGCCCCTAGTATGTAGGTAAGATAGACCAGCAAGAACCTGTGACGTCAAAGACTTAATCAAAGGCTCTTGAAAGCGTCCATGAAGTTGTAGTATTTTTCCGACAGATCCACCTGGCACGTATTCAAGAAACAAGGAATACACATTGTCAAACGCTTCGAAGCCAAGATATTGAACAATATTCAAATGATCCAAATCTTTCAAGGTTTCGACTTCTGAATGGAGTGCCTCAATCACTTCTCGTTGTCTCTGGCTGGCCTTGTCACTACTAGTATAGGGAACTTCTACCTGCTTCACTGCCATCATTTCGCCTGTGGTAGCATTCAGTGCAAGATAAACCTTTCCAAATGTACCTTTACCAATAAGCTCACCTTTGACCCAAAAGTATTGCTTGTATTCTCCTTTCTGATCGCGCAGCTTGCTTAAATGGCCACGTTCCATATCTTTTGGAGTCATCTCCACTACTTTCTGACCCCATAGTTTAGTACTCTTTCTTCTCAATAAAGCACCATTGGAGGGGTTAAAGGATGAAGTACTTTGCATAGATGAAAGTCGTCTTCTCGCTTCACTAGCTTCCCGTGCAACAACTCGAATAGATTTCATTCTATGGGCCCCCGGTCGCTTAGAGGGAGCTCTCTGCTTAGAAGGTTTCAGCTCAGCATCAGATGGAGCTACTGGCACGTCTTCCTTCAATAATAGAGTTGGTGACTCCTTTGGCTCAACCACAGGTGATAGTTCTGGAGCATTGGCGTATCTTCCAGGTATTGACGGGGCGCCTGGAAACTGAAATCCTTGTGTGACATTCACGGATGCCTCATCAATGATTGGCTTATCCAAATCTGTATTCGGAAAGAAGCGTTCAAGGTTCTCATACACCACTTCAGTAGGAGGTCTAACTGCCCACACATCTTCTGGCGCCAATGGCGAGAAGTTTGAAGACGCAGACTTATACGGCGATGAAGGTGAAAGAACCGGCAGAGGATTGGTAACCACTTTTAAATCAGGTTTAGGAGGGTCAAATTCTCCAAAAGGTAATTTACCACCAACAAGCGTATTAGCAGCAGAAGATTCGTTGGAAGGAGGAGGCTTCTTAGCCCATAGACCAGAATCACTGGAATCACCATCACTGCTATCATCAACAAACTCTGGAGCACCCTCCCATGATATCTCATTTTCCGCAAATTGTGCTCCTCCAGTAAGTAGACTGTCCCTACTTTGAGATCCTGACGCATCTGGTGTTTTAAGAGTATTTGAGCCCCTAGATGTGCCTACTCCAACAGGCTTTCTGACAACCATGTGCTTTCTGCTCACGTACGGGCGAGGAATCAAATTTTCGCTCTGCCCAGGACTGTAAGCTTGAACATCTTTCTCGTTGGCCGGAGGAGTCAGTTTCGAGTCAACTTCTAGCTTGGGGAGCTTGCCTTGGGGCTTCCTTTGAGACTTAGCTCGAAGGAGTTTCACAGAACTCTGGCGGCTTGGAGGAGGCGGGGGAGCTTCTCTAAGAGCAACTAGGTTAGTCTGTTTTTTACTATCATAAGGTGACGGTCGCCTATCGTCAAAGTTTATTTCTCGGCGTTGAGGGCGAATAACCTTGAAAGAATCGTTGCTTCCACTAAATTCTCTTCTAATGACCCGAAAAGAAGGCTGAATCTCATCAGGTCTCAAATATTGTAGAAGAGGATCCTGTTCAAGAGATTGGCTATGAGCGGAGGAAAGAATATTGGTTGATGAAGTAGCTGCAGTGCTTGCTCCAGAGGAGGATGATGTCGCTTTGGAATCGTAGTTAGCGGGCTTCTTTATATTGAAGTAGTCCTCTTCATCATCTTCCACTGCATCCTGTTTCTTCTTAGATGTATCGTGAATGAGATAAGCAGGTGTGGCGGGGTACAAGCGCGCATCTTCTCCTGTCATATCATGAGGTGACCATCCGCTTCCTGCAGAAGAGTGGGTGCTCATAGTAGGGCGCTGAGAAACAAACAGTTTCACAAGATCTATACCTTGGTGAGGACTGAAAAGTAGCTCACTGGCAATACCATTGTCAAGCACAGCGCCTTTCTCATGGCCAAATTCCGTCAAATGCAGGGTGAGCTCAGTAACCGGAATCATAAATTTATCAGCTAGAAGTAATCGCAGCTCTTCAATACTAGAGACGCTAGTAATATTAACAGCTTTGAAATCTTCATTGTTAGCAGTGACAAGAAGTATCTTTTCTGGCAGCGAGTGCGCAACGGGCTTCAAGTTCTCTGGAAGGAACCCGAATTTTTCAGTCGTCCCTTTAGAAAATGACAGCGTTAAAGACTCCTTAACAGGCGATGGATATCCCACGGACGGTAATAAGGGATCGTTTGACTTTGACCGAGTATTGCGGCTTTTCAATCGGTTGAATAGTCCACGACCAGTACGGTCAGACACATCTCCTGTTACTGACGTAGTTACGGCGTTCTTAATGCCAAGTACCAGGTCATCAGTCGACTCAATAGTACTACTTAGCATACTCTGAGAGGATTCAGAGGAGGAAGTGCGCCTATGTCGACGCAAAAATGCACCACCTGCCTTGAGAACCGGACTGCTAGGAGACTGCCAAAGAGGCTTGATTAAATTAGACGATTCGAAAGTGGACATGGGGCGATTTTGAGCCACGCCTTGATTTGGCCGTACTCGTTCCATGCTGGCGAGGTTGTCAAATGATTTCGGTGCTCGATGAAGTGCAGGTGGATTGAGACTGGTGGATGAGATCATGGGCGCCAGACTCTCCATATCATCATCATATGACGTGGAGTGCGTATCATTATCCAGCGGTAATATGTCAGCTGGCAGATGGGCAGGTTCCGAAGGAGCTGGAGAGAAAGACTCCGCCGAGCTTAAAATGTCTGGGGAGGGAGCAAACTCATTGGAAGCCGCAGAGATAGATTTATTGAGTAGCTTCCTCAACAAGTGAATAAACCTAGAAGGGCGCGTATCATGCTCATTCCGGTTACCTGAAAGGCCGGCATTTTTGAGGTTTTGGTAGTTAGTCAGAGAAAGAAACTGACCACCATAAATGCCTTGATCGCGGAAGATGTCAACCCAATCCCGGCCGAACTTGTTTGTTCTCAGCCAAGTGATAACTCTGTCACTGGTCCATTCAGCTGGATCACCGGCATTCCAGCTGACTGAGGTTGGGCTATAAATAATGGAAGAGGGGTCCGAAGCCTTCCTAGCCGTGGGAGTCGAGGTGGCTTGAGAGGAACCACTGTTTACAACAGGGGAAACTTCTGGATATGAATAATTTTGGCTCTTCCTGTACATTTTCATAGGTGTACTAGACAGTGGAGAGGCATTTGCTGCTGGTGCTGGACGAGATGATCCCACAGATGAAGCAGGTTTATATATAGAAGCATTCAATGTCATTCTCTCCCTGTTTGATTTGGGGAAATTGGGATCCTCAAACGAGTCATCCTTAAGTGGGAAATTAGACATGGAAGAGTCATTAGCAGAGGAATTCGCAGAGTAATAGGTTGACCCGTCATGACTTCCAGCTGATCCCGGCGTGTTGTTGAAGAAACTCTTCTGGGGAGTACTCAGAATTGCATTACTAGCATTGTAGGAAGCAGCAGAGGTATTATAGGTATTAGACTTGTTCGAAGTAGCCGACTCTTCGGTACTTTCATGCACAGAGTTTTCAAAACTGGGAATTTCCAGAAGGTAGGAAGAAGACGGGCTGGTTCCCCCAGGTTTAGCCATAGAAGGATACGGATCAGAGGCACCCGACGGTGCCGACAAAGACATCAAGTCTGACTGCTTAGAGATGTAAGGCATTTCCTCTCGGAGAAACTTGGGGACATAGTCGTCATCCTTTTCCCTGCGTTTTCTATGGCTACGGGGATTCGACATGGTGAAGCCAGAGCCGCAGAAGTTGAGCTTGAGCCGGACAAAAACACTGCCAGCCGGGGGGGTCCACTGTAGTAATACACACACCAGGAATTTATCGATGGAATGCAATATTTGTATATATACAGGGAAATGGAGTGAAGTTTGATAGACATGCAGATGGTGTATTTATTATTTACAGGAGCACACAAGCGGACTATTTATGACATTCAGTAGTTTTCATTTACTTTGAGTTCGCTGATTCGAATTGAGGTGACCACGTTCTTGATAGCAATGTGCCGAACATGTCGTCGACGTCTTCGGGTCTTTTCCTTGATCTGACGTCTTTCTCGTGATATTTCCACAACTCGGCCTTTTATCGAGAAAACACTGGGGTCGATCCGGGTGTTGCCTGACAGTGTGTAGTCTCGAGATCCGATTTCTGAGACCTGATCAAAAGACAACTCGTCGCCGATCTGTACTCCATTCAGTCGGACAGGAATCATCACTTTATCGCCCTCGGTCACCAGAAAATTTCGATTATACAGGTGGATTTTGGCATAGATGCTGTTAGCCTCCTTGAGGGGGGTGATATCTCTTGGCTTGGTGTACTTGATGGTCCTCGACAGCAGCTGTACAGGATCCTGCAGCTTGATTTGTGGGGAATCTGCATTTAAAAGAGCTCTCGAGCTAGAAATAAAACGTCTCTGCGCCGTAAAAAATGCCTGTGACGGAGCAGCTCGGGTGCTGGTTCCAAGCAGAGACCGAAAAAAGTTCATTGTCGACCTGATGAAGAAGGGTTGAAAGCTCCTGAAAAATTCTGATTATGTCACAAACCATCACCCAAACCTTGCCGAAGCACCCACTGAACATCAATAAATATATTTCCCACAAAAACAAGCTACGAGCATTAAAGTGCACAACCAAGCAAGTTACCTACAAACACCAGTAGCAGGTCTTCTCTTATTGGTTTTTGGCGAGGGACTTGAAATACTGCCGTGAAGTGCTTTGCTTTATTACTCGGTTACTCTACTACTTTCATATCATAAGCCTGCTACCATGCCTCTACCGCCAAACTCCCCTGAAGAAGGCGGAGAAGATGGAAGAGATTCAGGATACGGAGGCTCAGTTAACTACGATCCCGAGAAAGATGCACATTTTGATCTGAATAACCCAGACCTGCTTTTGAACAACGGTTTGCTCAGTGCTTCCAATGGAGGATCAATGCGGGGTGTATCACACCACCGGTCATTATCGGCAAATTCTCGTCAAATGGCAAGCGCAGAGATAAACCAGATGATGTACAATGATAACAGGATTGCTCTGGGAAGATCCATTGAAGCCGGCACAAGAATGCTTCGAGAACTCCAGGAGATGAACCGTGCTTGGCCTGTTTACTATCCCGCTAACTTTGCCCCCAAGGACCCCAAAGGTAAGTCCAAGCAGACACAACCACCTGTTTCCGACGATTCTACGATCTCTAAGGAAGATGAACCCAGGCTTGTGCCTCCCCAGCAGTTCAGCGTCCTCCATTTGGATCTGAAGCTCAGTGGCGTGTATGAAAACTCGGATATCGTGAGCTCTCTGGAAAAATCGTCTGTTGCATCGTTATTGGAAAACAAAATCGTCCAGACAGTAAGACATCTCGCCTCTTTACGAGAACGAATCAATGAAACTGCTTCGAAAGTCCTTATTACCGGTGATTTAAATGCCGGTAAATCCACATTCTGCAATGCTTTGCTCAGAAGGAAACTGCTGCCTACAGATCAGCAGCCCTGCACAAACGTTTTCTGCGAAGTATTAGATTCAACAGAAAATCATGGCGTGGAACAAGTTCATGCTGTTTTCGTTGGAGTTACATATGATAGGAACGATTATGGCACCTATCAACCTTTTGATCTCAAGGATCTGGACAACCTTGTGTATGAGTCGGATAAATACTCTATCCTGAAGGTCTACGTTGATGATAAGCGACCAAAAGAAGAAAGTCTACTGAGAAATGGAATTGTTGACATTGCATTGATTGATGCCCCTGGGCTGAACATGGACTCTTATCAAACGACGCAACTGTTCAGTCGACAAGAAGAAATCGATATGGTAGTTTTTGTTGTCAGTGCCGAAAACTACTTTACTTTATCTGCTAAGGATTTTATTACAGCCGCTGCGCATGAGAAATCCTTTATTTTTATTGTGGTGAACAAGTTTGATGCTATTGAAGACAAGGAGCGATGTGTAAAGAGAATTATGGACCAGGTTGCCCAGTTATCTCCAGAAACACATAAAGATGCCAACGACTTTGTGCATTTCGTGTCTTCGAAAGGCATGCTGAACTCGAGTCCTGGTGACGGTCCTGGTGATGATGACAATCCAGGCGAAGGGAATAATCCCGATAACCTACGAGATTTCGACGACCTCGAGTCTGCATTCCGAGATTTTGTTCTTGAAAAGAGAGCATTTTCAAAACTTTTACCGGCAAAGACTTACTTGAATAATATCTTCACAGACTTGGAAGTTCTTGCGCAAGTTAACATACAATTCACAACTGATGAGAGAGACAAGTACCTTCTAGAGCTAGATGAGCTGTCTCCAGATTTTGACAAAACTGTTCATAAATCTGTCAAGATTTCGGATGGTATCGATAGGGATATTGAGAAGATCTGCGATCAGGTGTACGATTTCTCTACTGAACATCTGCGAAATACTCTTAGAGACGACTCACAACCTGTTAGCATTGAATATCGTGGTTTGCTATCTTCAGTAGAGTATGCTATTGATACTAGGGAAGCAATTGTGAGTCGCATTCAGAAAACTGTTGAGAAATGCGAAGAGCATGCTCGTCGGCAGACTGCTATCGCAGTTAACTCAATTATCGCACTTGGTATTGAACATCTTGGTGAACGACAGGAGTTCCAAAAGATGTTCCGAGAAGAAGCAATGTTTTCTCGAAGACGCGATGAACTCAATAAATCTGTTGCCACGCAGCTGGATCTGTCTGACTTTATCGATGTGACGATACCTTCATTACCTCATTGGGTTTCATGGCCAACTTTGCCTGTCATCTCATACTTTAATGTGGATGATACTAAGGCAATAAGCGACACCTCTATAAGCACTACTGTTAGTAGTGCACTTACGGTTGCATCAGTTGTTGGAGGTGGCCGAGCTATTCTTACCAGCGGTTGGGTTCAGAGTACTTACCATGCTATTGGCTGGCTCAATTATGATTTGGTTAAAAAGCTGGCAATTCCCGCTGTTGTAATTGGTACCGTTTGCACAGTTGGCTATCTTGTGTCGGATATACCAAATGCTGTCCCAAAGAAGCTTTCTCGCAAGATTGCAAAAGAGGTGGAGGACATGGGATATGTCCACTCTAACTCTGATCGAATATCCAAAGAGTGTCGAAAGGTTTTGCGATATCCTGCGAGGGATGTGCGAGCTGGGTTCCAAAGTGTCATTGAGAAACAGGCAAAGAGGAAAGAGGAATGTGCAGGTCAGGCAAGAAAAGCTGAAAATGGCTTAAAATACTTCTCTAAGCTTTTCCGAGACGCCTCTGAGCAGAAAAATGCTGTAGAACGAATTCGCATCGAACATATTGAAGTTGATTAGTCGATACCCCACTTCTATTGTACATAAGAACATTAAATAATTTAGGCCCCTAACCTATTTTCCATATATAAATAATATGCACCACGCGCTAAGCTCATCTGCTCAAGTACGCTTTTGTTTTGGACTTTACTTCGATTAGAAGTGCAGAAATTTTGCTTTACCAGCTGAGTTGTCCTGGATCATTATTGGAGGAAACGCTCGTTTTCTCTCCTTTTAGTTCTTCCGTGAATGATACATGAGACGGAGAACCTTTCCATAAAGAGGTTGGAAATAGCCAGGTAAAAAGTAGATAAAGGCAGAAAGAGTACACCAACCCAGTCAGGAAGGCAAAATAGTAGTAACGTTCTCCAGCTGTTGTGATTTTCACATTAAAAACGCCGAGAAAGCCGTAAAAATTAGCCGCGACTGATATAACATAAGCGGCGAAAGCTCTCCAGTTAAATCCAAGTTTAAACCAATATACTGACGATGAATTTGAAACATAGAGGTCCCGGTAAACATCTAGCTTGCCTTTACAGACGAAGAAGTAGTCCGCAACAAGAATACCTGCAATACAAGCCAGAAAACTCTGATAGGCAGAAAGCCAGCTAATGAATGAGGTTGCAGTTCCTAAGAGTTTCCAAGGGCAGCAGGCAATCGACAGTAGGTTCGCTATCAAAATTCCGGTCCTGATTGAAATATATCTTGGGAGTACACCTGCTAAATCGTTACCAGCAGGAAGGAGGTTTTCAAAAATGCAAGAGAATAAGGATGAATAAGCAAACATTAAAGCGAGAAAGAAACAAGCAGCTCTGTACGAGGCAGTGTAATTATCAGTAAGAAGAGTGTCGAGATAAGTGACCGGATTCCAGATCACCTCTCCATAAAGAACGACAGAAGTGGTAGCAACTATCAAACCAACAAGCCCAATAATGAAGTTGCCTATGGGGAAACCCACTATTTGGCCAAAGATGACTTGATTTGGTTTCCTACAGTACTTCTGAAAGTCGGAAGCGTTGGCGATGAACGTTGAGTTATTGCCCCAGGACAAGAATACAAACTTGCAGATTAGCCAGGACTTTGTCGACCCGTGGAGCTTTCCTCCAACCGCATTTACTTTGCCCATTCCTCCTGCCATGTGGAGGGTCCAGCCCAGCATGACAGCGGCGGAAATGAGGAATACAACCACCTTGATATGCAAATAAGGCTTCAACTTGGGGATAGGTATGAAGCAACAGGCAAAGGTCAATATCCAGAATATAAAAAATCCAATAAACCCGCCAGAATTGATTGAATCGGTTGGTCCAAATACATTGTGCAGATGAGTAATTGAAGGAAAGATACAGTGAAGCATGACATATACACACTGACCACCTTGAACAAGATTAATCGAGTTCCATATAATGGAAGTAACTACTCGATTCAATATGGGCCAGAAGGCCCCGATCATCCCAAAACTCGAGCGACAGATAACAGGATATCCTACATGGTAGACAGCACCAGGCCGACCACTGAATACCATGCATATGCCGGCCAGAAATTGACCAGCCAAATGGCACGCAAGAGCCTCCCACAGTGAAAATCCAACTGTCATGAAGGACGACGGAGAATACCAGTTTGAAAGGTTGGCAGCCGCCGAAAGCCAGAAGAAGCTGTAGGTCCACCAGCCCCATGTACGCTGAGACTCAGGAAGAGGGCGCAGATCTTTGCTATCCAGCCAATCTTTGGAGTATTCACGCATATCGAAGCATGCAGCTTATACAGCAGTGTCGAGCATACATATATGTCAGTCAAGAAGATGTGATAAGTGACGCCGTGCTGCTTCTAATCTAATTCAGCCTCACGCTTGTCCCGAGAAAGTTAGATGGTGGGCATCGTAGATTCAGCCAAAGCTTGCAAACATGTGCTTCAATAGAACCAAACGACAGAATTATTAGTTGTACAGCTACGGTGCTAGTATTTGTTTTGATTATATGAAATGCGATCAGTTTTCCTACACCCGGCCTCTCGAGAATCCAGCCGATTGACAGCGGACTGCCGTTTTCAGCTATCTCGATAATCCCAGTTTTTCCCCCCTTCCCTAACCCTAGAATAGTCAACTAGATAGAGATATTAACTCTTAATAGCGCATCTCTTGCCCATTTCGGATAATTGTCTGACTGTCCATCGTACAGATTGTAGAAGAACTCCTGGACGAACTGCTCATATTTGTCCTCGATGATGGCCTCTCGAGCCTGTCTCATCAGTTCCAGCTGGTACCACGTGTTGTGCAGGGTCAGCAGATGGGCTCCGACCGTCTCCTTGGTAGCGAGATGGTAGATGAGAGCACGGGTGACTTTCCCGTCCTTGCATGAAGGGCATTTGCAGCCCTGCTCGATGGGGCCAAAGTCACTGGCATATCTCCTATGTCTCAGATTGAGGACTCCATGTTTGGTGATGGCATTGCCAAATCTGGCAGTTCGAGTCGGATATACGCAGTCGAACAAGTCGGCTCCCAGAGCCACCGATACCACCAGATCTTCAGCGTAGCCCACGCCCATGCAGTATCGAGGTTTGTATTCTGGAAGGAGGTCTGTGCACAGGTCCACCACCTTGCAGTAGCTTTGCTTGTCCTCTCCGCCTGACAGTCCTCCTATGGCTATCCCCGGGGTATCTCGTTTGGCCATTTCAATGCAGCACTGTCGTCGGAGATTTTCGTCCAGTCCCCCCTGGATAATGGCAAAAAGGTTCTGCCGATCAGGGTTTTTATGAGCTGCAATGCATCGGTCAAGCCATCGGATAGATCTATGCATAGCTTCTTCCACTCTGTCTCCAGTAGTCAATGTAGCAACGACATCGTCCAACTGCATGATGATGTCCGATCCTATTGAGTTCTGGAGAGCTATTGAATGCTCTGGAGTCAGCAGCATGGGAGACCCGTCATGAGGACTCAGAAACTCCACTCCCTGTTCTGTAATCGTCGCTAGTTTCAGAAGGCTAACCATTTGGAATCCTCCACTGTCGGTTAAGATGTTTCTTCCCCAGCTCTCCTGTAGATTATGAGCTCCACCAATTGTATCCAACGTCTCCTTGCCTGGCCGCAATCCCAGATGATAGGTATTATTCAGACATAATTTACAGTCCAGTTCTCGCAGTTGTTCGTATGTAACTCCTTTAAGGGCAGCTTGGGTACCTACAGGCATAAACATCGGGGTTTGAACCGGCCCATGGGGCAGAATCATGGTTGAAGCTCTGGCCTTGCTCTTAGAACACTTGGCATGGACTTCGAATGTCAGAGCCGGACTATCATATTTCAGGGCAGGGTTTAGTTTTGTCATCCTCTTTAACATCGGCTGATGTGGTTTGGGGTTGTGTTCGCAAAAAAATCTTGAGCTGAAAAATTCCTGATCTGAAATTTAATTTTGTGTTCCAATGCGAAACTTAAACCTTCAGACATGCCGCTGGTGAGAAGAGAACCTGCCCGACCACTAAGCCTCCGCGGTCCCCCAGTTACGGGTGGTCCTACTGCTGGTAATAGAGGCACCACGACAGTACTGCCAAGCATATCATCTCATGCTGGGGTTCGGCAATCCCTGCAAACCAACCATCTTGCCGTCTCTACTGGCTGCGCTGATCTGGACAAGCTACTAAATCACGGTGGTCTCCCTCTGGGTTCTATTCTGTTGCTGGAGGAAAATGGAAATACAGATTTTGCTAGTATCATTCTCAGATCGTATGCTTCTCAAGGTATTTCTCATTCTAGACTTGGCGAATCGGGGTCGACAAGTATCCTAGTAGTTGGAGCAAACGAATACTGGGGAAGAGAACTTCCTGGACTTTACAAAGACAAGAAGGAAATCGCCAAGGAATCTATAGATAGGACCAAAGGAGTAGTTGACAAGCTGAGTGAAAATTCATCTGGTAGCTCCCGTTCCTCCAACATGAAAATTGCTTGGAGATATGAGGTGGGTACCAGCAAGGGTGCCAATACAATCACCGGTGATCTGGGAAAACCCAACTTTATTCACACTTTTGATTTTACCACTAGACTTGCACCTCCTCCTAGAAATATCAGATATGTCCCCGGTCCTGTGGGTTCTTTCTCTGGTGCTTTGACTGCTATTGAATCGGCCTGCCGTGAAGCACAAGCTAGTAATGCACTGCTGCGAGTCGCCATCCCCGGGCTGCTCCACCCTGCAACATACGCTCCTAATACAACTTTGGAAGTTGTTTTGTTCATGCATAAACTTCAACAGATATGCCGGAAATATCCCCAGACTATCACCGTGGTTCTATCTCTGTCCCTGAGCCTCTATTCTAGAGACATCGCACTGACCAGATGGATCGAGCTGTTGTCAGATGGAGTAATAGAGCTTGATCCCAAGCCAGAACTGTTCGAAAAGCTGAAAGATTCTGTTCCTGACGGCCAATCTGGCAGTTCATCCGACACCTCTAAACCATTCCAGGGGTTTGTCAACATCTACAAGTTACCAGTGCATAGTGAGCGAGGCTCAATGGTAACCCGTAGAGGTGAATTTGTGTTCCGAGTCGGCCGGAGACAGTTTGAGATCTCTGAATGGGGTATTCCGGTCGAAGACACTGAAGAGGAAAAACCGAATGCGCTTGACTATTGATTCCCCAGTGTTGAAGGTGCCATTGTATAGGCTTTATCTGCTGCCAAAATATTTATTTCAGTCTTGGTGTACCAGGCCGCGCGCACGTAAATCCGGAGCTATTCCAGCTTGGTACTGTACTATAATCCCGCGATATCCCCAACCTCCGCCTCGTTTCCGCGGACAGCCAATACGAGTCTCTTTATGGGTGCTCTCCCCAGCACCCGTAGGTTCTTGGAGCAGCGCACTCCACCAACATCAGCACCAACACCAGAGAGGCCCGGCATTTTCACGGCAGTATATAACAAATAGCATTGCAGGGAAAATATCAAAACAATCCTCGATTATATCCAATAACCTCCAAATAGTACTGCATGCACCCGGCTCCGACGTGACTAAACTGCGGGTGCTCACTTTGATTGAAACCCTATCTGCCTCTGCGGCTCATGCACTACAAACAACTCTCGCCTGCACCAACGGTGATAGTACCAAGGTTACGTGCTAAATACCTCATAAACCATGGGATCTGTCAAAAACGCCGATGATATCGAACCGGGAGATTCCCCCAGCTCGTCTTCTGGATTTGCATATCTCAGCTCCTCTTTGCAAAGACTCAAGATTCGGCGTAAGCTGACCAAAATCATCCATAAGACATCGAAGCTGCCTCTTCTTCTCACAGATGGACTCCCTCAAGAGGCTATTGACACTTTTTACTCCCCTAACTACTCTGACACGGCCCTTGTGCTGATTCCTGACACTTGCAGGCAGCATCCAGTCCGGCATTCCCGATCTGCTGCAACCATTGCTCAGAGTTCTCCGGCGCTGCCTGACCAATCCACTCCGTCCCCTTCTATTTTAATACCCCGGCCTACACGGGTTACGCGTGCTCGTGCAAACTCAAATAGGACCATGGGTTCTGTTTTCGCCGACACCGATAGTATGAGTGATTGCTCTATTGCTGCTCCTGCTGCTATCCTTCAGCTGCCCCATGCTCTACAAGCCAACAACAGCTACGAGGATGCTGCATGGACGCCCTTTTTTTATCCATCATGTATCCAGAACCCCGCACGTTCCGAAAAAGCTTCGCTGAGCGATACCGAGTCTGGAGTTGCGTTTCTCGAGGAACAGGTTGATAGGAATAGATATGATCCTATTCTGTACTTCCCCTCGGAAATCGTGGACCAGATACTGTCACATCTTGACATAGCTACGGTTAATATCTGTTCTTTGGTATCAAGATCTTGGGGCGGGGCTACAAAGACCAATACTACGTGGAGAAACCAGTTCTACTCTAACCATTACTGGGAAGTAAGTCCATCGCTTCCAGATATTAGCTGGAAAGAGCTATACAAGACCAGATATGAGCTCGAAAAGCGATGGAAGTCCGGCAAAGTATGGGCAAAGACATTGTTAGGTCATTCAGATCGAGTTTACTGCGTTTACTTTGACGATAAGAAGATTGTAACTGGTTCCTCTGACAGAACCATCAAAGTGTGGGATTACAAGACAGGAAATCTGTTAAGATCTCTGGGTAGATGGAGAAGCGATAACCAAATTAATGATATTACTGCAGGCTTGATGATTTCACCGGCCAGCGAGACTGGAGAGAGGGCCGTCTCAGCTAATACTACTGCATCTATGGTTACGCCTTCTGACACTACACAAGAGGATAGTTCTACATCGCTAGTTCACGATGGATCGATCTTGTGCCTATACTTCGATGATGAGATTATGGTCACTGGATCAAGTGATTCTTCTTGCATTATCTGGCAGCTTCCTGGCTTCAAACCGATCAAGAGGGTCTATCGGCACTCAGCGGGAGTATTAGACATTTGCCTTGACAAAGAGCACATCGCATCGTGCTCTAAAGATGGTACAATTTCTGTCTGGGACAGAAAGAGTTCTGACTATTCTCTGAAGTTGAAGTTGACCGGTCACAGAGGACCGGTGAATGCCTTACAGATGAGGGGTGATTTCATCGTATCGGCTGGAGGGGATGCCTTAGTGAAATTGTGGTCAATTTCAGAAGGTACGTGTATTCGAGATTTCAGGGGCCATACTCGTGGATTAGCATGTGTATCATTTTCTACTGATGGCAAGAAAATTGTCAGTGGTGGTAATGATAATGCTATTAGAATTTGGTCTATCGAAACTGGAGAGTGCCTGCATGTTTTGACTGGCCACAAATCGCTGGTGAGGTCATTGCATGTCCATTCGGGTCGTATCATCTCGGGATCTTATGATCAGATCATCAAAGTCTGGGACTTGGAAAGGGGACAGCTTCTTTCCGACTTGACGGGGTACCATGGTAGCTGGATATTCAGTACGCGGGCTGATTGTAGGCGAATTGTTTCTACTTCGATTGGAATCAACCCGGTTATTTTGGATTTTTCCCATGGTCTTGATGAAAACTACCTAAAATATTTAATAGCATAGTTATGGCCAGAAACGGTGGCCTGGTCATGGCGAACTTTTTCCCTGGAATTCCAGGAGAACATTAAGTAATAATATCTACATGTTTCCGTGCAATTAATCGCACTTATAACTTAAAAGAATCGTGAAGAGAACTCAGCTATTATATGGGTACTCCCATTCTCTGTCCTTTCTCTTCCAGGCGAATCGCTTCTTCTTTTCAAAGTACTTTGTGTCGCAGTGCTTCTTCTTGAATTCTCTAATAAAGTTGGGATCCCAAAGCTCCGAGGCAATGCCTAGATCTTTACAGCATCGCATCAGTGCATTAGACTTGCAACCTTCCATTGCAGTGGGGACTCCGTTAGGGTCGAAATAGTCCTGTTCGCCACGGGCAATGCCAACAAGTCTACCCAGACATATAAGCCCGTACTCTCGCGAGACCATTTTGGTGGATACCAGAGTTTGCGACCGAGGTGCTAATCCCCAACCACCGGGGCCGAATGCTCGATTGAGCACTCGACGATACTTGATCTCAGGAAGGTAGATGAGCCCATCCGGCTTGATCTCAATTTCACTGGGGTCTAAATTTTCCCATAATACTTGTGCAATTTCCTTAGAAAAAGGCTCGGTTCCCAATCCACTGAACGAGGAAGCCCAGTTTTCACCGGAATCCTCGCCTGGAACGAGGCCCTCCGTCCAACTTTGGGCACTATCGACAGACTCGAACGAAGAAAGAGCATCCGAGGCAGAAGTAGCAACTGCAGAAGGAGAAGGAGGAGAAGCAGCAGCAGGCGCAGAGCTTACAGGTTTAGTGGTAGTAGATGGAGTGGTTGCGGTCTTGGCTTTGTCACTGAAAGCGACTTTTTGCAGGTTTATCGTGGTAGAGAATCCAGAGCTGGGGGCCGGTTTGGCAGCTACCGGGGGTTTAGCAACAGCTCGCTTGAAGGACTGAGGAGCAGCCGGAGCTTTTCTCGCAGTGCTGCTCACTGGAGCCTGTTTAGGAATAGCTGATTTATACGAGATAAATCGCCGGCCTAGAGTGGGGTTGAATCGGCTCATATGAGGAGTGAACGGTAAAGGTGAGGTGAGCGAGAGATAGTCGTTTTGGGAATAGTTATAGGAAGGGCTATCGACGTGGAGTAACGCGAAAAAGCGAAAGCCATTCCTACAACTTGCATATACAAGATCAGATCAGGACATAACGATACAAAGAATAGTTTATGCTTGACAGGCTTGAGCAAATTCGCTGATTTTTCAATGTTTTTTTGATAGTATTTTCAACGCCTTTTCATTTATTTTCATATACGCCAAATAAATTTATTTCATTACAATCAGTTGATCTGTCTATTGTGTTTGCAAAGTACCGGCTAGACCCTGGTATTTCGTACGGAATGATATCAACAAAATAAATGCCTCATGCTCAAATCTCAAACAACTTTATTGGCCGTTTCCTGCGTGCCTGGCTCTACAACATCAGGCATTAAACTGCGCCTTCCTTAACTTAAAGCTGAGCTCAGACATCCTTATAAGTGGAGTTTCGACACGTAAGTGCTCGAAACATCAACTCAACACAACACATCATCGATTCTGTTCCTTCCTTTACCTCTTCGCATTCATTTTTTTTTCCAACATGTCTATTCGACAACGTAATATTGGACATAAAAAGGCGGCTGCTAGTGAGAAGGGATCCTTGGCTGCTAAATCCAAGGCAAAAGAGGTTAATGTTAGTAGCAGCCGGCTGTTTGGTGTTTTCAGAGATGAGTATCAGTTGGCATTCTGGATCGTCACCATCGCGGCTATTGTTACTCGGTTCTGGTGGCTTAACCACCCGGCAGAAGTAGTGTAAGTACATTGGGGCTCAATTCTTCTATCTGTACAAGCGAACAGCTATTAACCTCCAGTTTTGATGAAGTTCATTTCGGTAAATTTGCCAGCTACGTAAGTTGACTCTGGTCTCGTCGATCATCGACGAGACATCTCCAAATGGAAGAAATTTGGTCTGCCCAACTCGAAATCGAAACCAATACTAACATTTATTGTAGTATCTTCAAGGAAACTACTTTTTTGACCTTCACCCTCCTTTTGCTAAACTCCTTATCGCTGCTGTGGGTTATATCGTTGGTTATGACGGTGAATTCAAATTTGAAAATATCGGCGACAATTACATCGAGTACAATGTACCTTATGTTGCGTACAGATCTTTGTCTGCTTCAATTGGTGCTGCTACTGTTCCTGTGATTTTTGAAATCCTCAAGGAAAGCGGATATTCCGTCTGGGCTTGCACTCTTGGTGCTTCTCTGGTCCTGTTTGATAACGCTCACATTGCTGAAGACCGGTTGATTCTGCTCGATGCAACGCTTATCCTGTCGATTGCAGCGAGTTTTTACTCTTATGTTCGCTTCTCGAAAGAGAGAAATCAGCCATTTTCCAGAAAATGGTGGAGATGGCTGCTTATTACTGGTGTGTCGCTGTCTTGCGTTATTAGCACCAAGTATGTTGGTGCCTTTACTTTTACTACTATTGGTCTAGCTGTACTCATTGATCTATGGAATCTGCTGGATATCAAAGCTGGACTCACTTTGAAACAGTTTGGTCAGCAGTTTGGTGCCCGTGCTATTGGTCTCATTCTTCTTCCTTTTGTTATTTTCCTCTACTGGTTTTGGGTTCATTTCACAGTCCTCAGACATTCAGGCACTGGTGACGGATTCCACACTCCAGCTTTCCAGCAGACGTTAAGTGACAATCCATTGGCAAAAGAGTCTAGAGAAATCCACTTCTACGATACGATTACTATCAAACATAAAAACACAGGCTCTTTCTTGCACTCGCATGACGCTAAATATCCTCTGAGATATGACGACGGACGAGTCTCGTCTCAAGGTCAGCAGGTAACTGGCTACTCGCATCCGGATGAGAATAACTTCTGGCAAATTCTACCCGAGCAAGACCGAGCAGAGCACCAGAGAACTGGTGAAGTCATCAAAGGCAATGACAAAATTCGACTGCGGCACATTGGAACTAATACTATACTCTACACCCATGATGTTGCTTCTCCTTGGTATCCAACTAATGAGGAATTCACGACAGTTACTTTGGAAGAGGCTGCTGGCGAAAAGCAGTTCGGTACGCTGTTTGAACTGAGCATCATTTCGAGTAATTCCCCCGTGGTCAGCACAAAATCAACCTTCTTGAAGTTCCTTCACGTTGAAACTAGAGTAGCTATGTTTTGCCAGTCTACCCAAAAACTCCCTGACTGGGGTTTTGGACAGATGGAGGTAAATGGTGAAAAGAACGTCAACGACCCTGGCGTTATTTGGACAATTGATGAAATTCTTGGGGTTGTGAGCGACGACCGAATCATCCATCAGGAAAAGGAGACCAAGCCGATGCCTTTCTGGAAGAAGTATCTTGAACTCCAGGGAATCATGTTTGCCCAGAACAATGCCTTGACCCAGTCTCATCCCTATGCTTCTGAGCCCATCACCTGGCCATTCTTGATTCGAGGTGTTTCATTTTGGACTAATAATGAAAACCGAACTCAAATTTACTTCATTGGTAATATGTTTGGCTGGTGGTTCTGCATCGGTATGATTTCGATTTACATTGGTGTACTTCTGGCAGATCAATTGACTCGGCGACGAGAGTTTTACGCGATTGGAAACAGAGGAAGGTCAAAGCTCTACAATTCTATGGGATTTTTCTTTGTTGCGTGGGGCACGCATTATTTCCCATTCTTCTTGATGGGAAGACAGCTCTTCTTGCATCACTATCTACCTGCTCACATGGCTAGTGCGTTGTTGGCTGCTGGAGTGGTAGACTTTGTCTTTGGTGAACTAGACGAGGAACATCCCAAAAAGAAGAGTCCCCTCTCCAATATGAAATTAGTGATTTTCACTCTTGTTGTCATTGCCCTTACAATAGCCTGCTTTATTTATTTCTCACCTTTGACATATGGCTGGCCCTCTCTCAGCCCTGAGGAAGTTCGTGCTAGACAGTTCTTTAGCATTGAGCTACATTTCGCAAAATAATCTGAAAGAACAAAAAAAGAAGGGATTCGCAAATGCTGTCTTAGAACATTGAATAAAAATAATACCATTTTTCTGTTAGAATTAATTAAGCAATATATTATGGCTTCCGATAAAGAATCTCTCCGTTAACCACGCAGAACCAGGCATCTTCTTCTTTGCCCCACTCTCTCCAGCCATTAGATATCCCCTCCAGCTCTTCTTGAGTGGCAATTCCATTCTTAATAGCAGTTTCGTGCAAAGATGATTTGAGGACTCTGTCTGCCCACAAACTGGACCACCACTTGATCTCCTCTGGTGTAGAATAAGTCCAATTCGACGAAGAAGATGTGACACTCTCGCTCTCCAGACCAGCCTTTTTAGCGTAATATTTCAGTCTCCTTCCGGCATCAGGCTCTGCTTTCAAGGAGTATGCTGATTTCCTGTAAATGTCACTCCACTCATTCAAGACAGGAAGCTCCGGGTACCAGAACATAGCAGCATAATCAGCATCTCTAATAGCAATTACACCGCCTTTCTTAACCACACGCTTCATAGCAGCCAGTGCACCGACTGGGTCAGGCAGGTGCTGCAGTACTTGATGTGCATAGACTACATCAAAGGTATTGTCTTCAAAAGGCAATTCATATACAGATCCCTTGATAAACGTCACGTTTGTAACCCCAACCTCTTTCACAGTAGCCTCCGCTTGCTTGATTATCTCATCCGTCATTTCCAATCCCACTATTTTTCCTTCTGGACAATAGTTCTTGGCCAAATCTGCAGTAATAGTCGCGGGTCCACAGCCAACATCTAGAATGTAACTATCTTTCTTGATATAAGGCAAAACAAACCCAGCGGAGTTGGATGCAGTTCTCCAAGAATGAGATCGCAAAACACTCTCATGGTGGCCGTGAAGATATTTAGACATATTAATAATTTGTTGAGTCTAAAGAAAGTCTGTTATACAGTTGCAGGGTTAATTATATGACTTTATATAGAAACCCGGGGTAGCCGCAAGCGGTCCGACACCGGCTCCTCCTTCGGGATCAGTGTCTTCATGTACATCGAACCAATCATGAGACCCGTAATAAAAATAAGTATTATGGAAAATCCAAGACCAATTCCATAGCTAGGTTTAGTATTGTACAATGCGCTAGATATAATTGGACCAAGGAGCTTTCCTATACCTGCAGCAGCTGCGGCGGCAGGCATGCCGACCGTCCTCACATCATCAGGCAGCACCTCCTTGAACATGACTGGGACACAAGCGCCCTGTGTGTTATAACCGGCAAATGCTAAGGTTAAGCCTACGGTAAAGCCGATAGCTAGGCCAATCTTGCTGGTGCTCCCGCTACGATGATCCACACCTTCCCATATACCTAGCAGCAGAACAATCCCAACTAGCATTATCCCAAGACTTATAAAAAATAGTTCCAGTTGGATTCGATAAATATTTTCATCGATGTTCTTGTTAAATAGCTTTCCTTTTCGTGCCAATCTGTGGATTTTCTGAAGACATACCGCAATGCCTAAACCGACTAGCAATGCAATGATGACACAGATGCCTTGATCTCTAGGGCCGTAGCCAAGTACGACAGTGTAGAATAATGGGAAAAAGTATTGTACCGATGACAAGACATAAAGTGATACCATACTTGCCAGAAGGACTTTTCCCGGTGCGTAAATAAAACGGCTGGGATCAGACTTCATTTTCTCAATCAGGCGCACCTTTGGTTTCTCCAGGTCCTCTTGCTCTGTCGACATATTCTCTATATCCATGACAGGTAGTTTTCTAGGAGCAATTCCCACGTTGTTGTCAAGCAGGAATACCAGTGCGAGTGCACTTCCCAGAATTATAAAGGCCGACAGGAACGTTGAAGCATTATATTCATTGATATGATAGGAGTTCACGGTAAAATCACAGTATGACAATCCTATAACCATAACCTGACTGACAGCCATTAGAATTCCTGCGGAGTTTCTATAGGTAGCAAAGAGAGATGATATTTCTTCTTTCGCCAAAGGAAGCGAGCTGAGATAACTGTATGTGGCAGCTGCTGAAGCTGAGCCAATGCCGGTAAGTATTCTTCCTGCTACTACACTGCTTAAAGAATTCAATGCTCCTGGTCCTCCGCAAGAGTAAATGAAATTACCGGCAAAAGAGATCAGCAGGCAGGCAATGATGGCGTACTTGAGAGACCGTATCCATTTTGCAACGTAGCCGATCAGAAGCGATACAACAACTTGGACAGCGGCAGATGATGCTTGTATGACAAAGAGCCAATATGAACTTGACTTTTTCTCCTGACTGCCGGGGGCATCTAAAATCCACTCAATGAACCCTACCACACTAGTCGTATAAACCGATGTGTCCAGCGAAAACTGAACGGACAAAAGAAATACCGTTAAAATGAGCGTGAGTTTAGAAGATCTCATATACTGTTTAATGCTACTTTTTTTGGCTGAATTACAGAAGAAGTTCTGAGTGACGGTGGCCATTTATAATAGTGCCGCTGCGGAAATGCGGGAATGCGGAGATGCGGAGATGCGGGAATGCAATCCGTCCAACACCAGCCTTTGGCCTGTGCCGAGCCCGAACACACCACGCTTCCAAGCGAAGTGGCACGCAGTGCCAATGCACGACCTTTTCGGCCCGGGGACTACTGTTTTTACCGGAAGGACTTATATAATCTGTGTATCTCTTTGGAGCTCCTAGCTGGCCGTTGCATACCGCTCCATGGTTCTTCACCTCTGTCGCTCAAGAGCTAACCAATTATCACGCAGCAGGCCCTCGAAGGGCCAAGCCATGCTATATTATTCACGACACATTTTTAGATCCTATAACTTTTAATCATAACATTTGAAATAGATGAATTGAATTTATCAATATAATTAGTTGTTCGCAGCTCCGAGCCCACATTACGTAGAGGGGGGTTGGTTGTCCAGGCCGGCCTATTAAATTATCACCATATCGATCTTTCCAATTTATCCCTGTTGTGCACCCTCGTCTTTGTTTGGTTGTTGTTAACGTTTGACCCCCATAAAACCTCCCGGGAAACCAAAGGATTGGATGGCCTTGAAAGTCGTAGTTCTGGTTAGTATAATAGTGGCACGAGATACCGCCTGCAATTTTGGCCATTCTGATTATAATTGGTGGTCTTCCCCATAAACTACAGAGCTGTTCGGTGGTGGTTTGTTCCCGTACCCCGGAAGTCTACCCACACTGGTAGTCCCGCAAACAAATTTTTGCACATCAGACGATAACCTGATTTTCTGCTTTCCCGATTAAACATAACCACCTTCCTTCCGGCACTGGAGACAACCGGACCAGAACACAACAACAAACCAAATTTCAATATGAGTCAAGGAAAGCGAGCCTTGGCCTGCAATAATTGCAGAAAGAGCAAGAGAAAGGTTGGTATTACATGGCAGGCTTTGTATATGCACCCATTGCTTATTGAAGCTTGTGGTTCTCGGTGAAATTTGCGGAGGTGCAAAATACCTTAGGAGTTACCGCAAGCATCACCTGTGCGCCAGGGTTGGCAGTAGAACACCACTAACAAAACCCAGTGCGATGGAGAAGAACCATGCGGACTCTGTAGGAGACATAAGCGGAAATGCGATTATTCAGTTGATCATCGCGTCACTAGGCTGACTCCCCAGCAGGAGATCAAGCGACCGCGTCAGACCCATATCATGAAAACTGGAGCTCCTCCAACCAAGGAAGACAGCGAAAAAATATACAGCTTCTTTGTCAAGCCAGAAAACAATCAGGGCAGTCAAATGAGTGATCGAGAAGCTGCTAATATCCTCGGCCGCCTTTATGGCTCTATGCCTGTTTACCATCAGGCCAATGGAATAAATGGTACAGCGAATGGTGGAGCAAACTCCTCCACTTCGCCAGCACCTGACGGAGAAAAGAAACATCTTTTCATCCGAGGCTTGGGCTACGACATAGAGCTCAAGTTAGAAAGGCAGCAATGTGAACATTATGTCAATACCGTTCGGGATTCTCACTCGGTGGCCGGCGATGCGTTCTTGGATGCGGAGTTCTACGATGTCTATCACCGAGCTTTCACCTCGAACCCCAGTACATCTCCTGGCGCGTATCTACTTCTATACTCCATACTTGGCATAGGCTCGATGGACAAGCCCACCTCTACACTTGAATCTGCTTCAGAAGTCACCAGGGACTTATTTACGGCCGCTTCTTCGTTGGTCGGCTCTGCTATGGTCGAATGTACTTTCATCTCTGCGCTGGGTTTGGCTGCGTTTGCTCACATTTGCTTACAAACTGGTGCTTTTCTTTCTCAAGGACGACTTTGTCGTGTTTCCCTGGATATTCTTATTTCCCTCGGATATCATAGAGCCCCCCTCAAGAGAGGCTTACCTGGAGCGGACAAGGAAGAGGATTCCCGAGAAGAAAACAAAATTCGCCTATTCTGGCATTTGTACACTGTTGCGTACTTCCATTCCGTCTTTCTGGGTTTTGGTGGAGATATCTTGTCTTTATCGAAGATCACTGTTAGACACCCAATCCAGCTGCAAGAGGATGACAGAGATTATATTTATTTGGATTTGAAAATCCAAATGCTTGATGCTCATTTGGCTCTGAAGGATAACAAGCAGGATACCGCGTCCATGAAAGATTTCTATGCGAAGGTTTCTCTCATCAAGGAGTCTGCTAAAAAACGACTAGATGAGTCGGACCCTATCAAACGAGTGTATTTTATTTTACTGAATTCTCTACTACTTCAGATACATGCAACGGCATATCGCTCATTGGCTCACAAAACTCAGGCAAACATGGATGCTCTGGCCGAAGAAGCAATTTCTCTGATAGACATTGTTTGGAAGTATGTTATCGCGGAGAAACAATTCTATCTAGGGTCTGTCTGGTATATTTGCCATCATCTTTTTCTGTCTTGCATTATACTTATTTATTGTCAGCGAGTCTCGAACGTATCGGTCAAGCCACAGATCGGTGAACATTTCAACAGAGGCATGGAAGTTCTCCTCAATCTGAGAGAAGTTGTTCCTAGTGCTCCTAGGTGGATTGAAGTTCTTACATCGTTGAATGAGATGGACAACCACCTACCCCCTATTTCATCAGTGACAGGAGAAAGCTACCCTGGAATCCATAGTTTCTTGGTTGGACTAGCAGATGATACTCTATTATTTAAAGACGACCTATCACTTGAGTGGTTATTTACAGATGTATTTTAGAATGGATTGCTGGCCCCTTTTCTGGTGCGAAAGGCTTATCTCCCTCAGGAGATTGGATTCATATAAACATACATGATATAAACGCTACTAGTAGATAGAGCTACAACAGACAATAGTGAATGAACATCCAAAGTGAATGAACATCCAAAGGGGAGGAAATACATTTCTCAAGAGAAGAAGCATGATCACATGACAGGATAATTCAATCGCCGATGCATTCGTGAGACAATTTCATAATAGTCGTGCTCATCCTCCGCAGTAATAAAACCGTGCCTAATCAAAAAGTCAATAGTGACTAAGCCGGTGTTATATTTGAAAGCGCCCTTAGACAGTTCTTGCTGTACTTCAGGAATGGTCATGAGGTTGAATTGAGCAACTTCTCCGTCAACCGGAGTAGGGATAACACCATCCTCGACGACAAGATCATAGATATACTCCACTTCGGGTTGAAAAACTCCATCTTCGTGGTCAGAAGTGCGAGACTTTCTGAAAAAGTAAGACACAACTCCTGCGGACTTGATATGTGAAGTCACGTACTCCTCGCCGAGTCCGGCTTCCTCCATGCATTCTTTAATCACCGTCTCCATTCTTCCACAAGGAAAGCCAATTCCACCAGCTACCGTATTATCTAACATCCCGGGGTACGTCTGCTTGGTGAATGATCGCTGAGGGACCCATATTTTCTCCGGAGTTCCTTGATTGTTCGGAACATATCCGACAATGTGTACACCATAGCTCACCAGCCCGAGCAGACAAGCCCCGGCCCGCTCTACCAGCATATAAGCCGTATGAGTAGGATTGTATACAGTATAGAGCTCGTTTCTCCAACCCTTCAGGACGTCAAAAGTACTATTTGATTTCCATTTTTGCATCAATGCAGCAAAAGCTGCCGATCGATCCTCCAATGTCTTGAGCTTGGACAGAATCTTGATGGTTTTGGAAGGATTGTCCACCGTCACGGTGGTGGGCTCTTTTTCCAGATGCACAGCGACAATAGGCAACACCAGCCCGAGACAAACGTTATCGTGAGAATAGAATTTGTAGCAATCGTCTATTTTGCTTTCTAACTGCTCGTCTCCGTATGGAACGGAGTCTGTTAGAGCCACGATCTCCAAATTGCTCAGGCCCATCTCAGTTTGATCTGGTTTGCAAGTCGGTGAGGGAGACGGGCGGACCCCGATCTATGCAGCTAACATCCCATCACCACTATCTCGGAGAATAATAGCTAAATCCGTAGTCCCTACCAAACGACCCCGGGTGATAACAGCTCGCAGAAAATGGTTGGGTAAGCAGTATAAAATGATAGTAACAGTTATCAGGTTATAAGCTGGCCTTTTTCTAACATTTCTCAGTACTCTCCGCTCTGTTTCGCAGGCTTTGGATGCCCTTTTCACCGGCGATTCGTCGACGTCCGATTCACTTGACGAGACAACTTCGAGTGTTTTAGTAGAATATGTAGAGCGTCAGTCACCTGTTGATTCTCAGGAAAGTTCCAGGCTCCAGGAAGAGCTGGTCAGGATTCATCGCCAGCATGTGGATCAGGATTCTAAGAAAGAGCCTCTGTTCCTGCGATGTATACAAGAACTCGTTCCATGTCTGATTAATCAGGGTGCTATCCGCTACTGGTTTGCATATTACAATCGACCTGCAATTGAGTCAGCTGGCTACCACCTTCCTTTGGTCCAAGCAGCCAGGTCGTTTCTCCTCGCCGTTATGACTAAAAGATCAGATATTCTCACTGAACCGCTCAGCGATCGCTATCAGGCCAATGCATCTACTGTAGCTCAATGGGTACTGGATATATATTTGGATTGTTCAAGTGAATGGTCTTTTGCTGCTGAAAACACTGTATCAGCCGAAGCAGAAGAAGAGCGGCAGAGATTTGTTAAGATGAACGCAAAAGATCTGCTCATACAGTACGGATTCAAGAGAACCAAAGATTTTTGCTTCAAATTGAACGAAAAATTCGTCCTGAAGAAGTTCAGAATGGAGACCCTCGTTCTATTGTCGATCTTTGTGGGACAGCAGCCGCCATTTCTTCATTTAATAGAGTCAACTCCTCTGTTAGACAATCTTACAGTCTGCCTGCTCAGAGATGTCTCTTCATCTACTCTTTCCGTTTGTTGCACCACGCTTGCAATGATACTACCGCATGTTTGTAAATATATGAGTGCCAATCTCTTTAAGCTCCTTGCTATCTATGGCAGGTTGGCAAGTTGGCATATGTCGTCGAATGACGACTATAACGATAATGATCTACCCCAAACGAAACAGAATCTGGAGCACCTTAGTAATGAGAAATCAAAGGGCAATGAGGATGATGATGATGATGATGAATTCTGGGATACATGGCAAGTACAGGGTCACCTATTTCAGATCGATGAGATTGTTGAACCCTATATAGAACCCCTTTTTATTATGCTATACGGCCTATTTCCTGCCAATCTCATGAAATTCTTACGGGGGCCAAGAAAATATCTTGCCAACGGCAATTACGAATCTGTTCCTGCGGATTTCTGGGATGAGGGTGACATTATCCAATATTCAACAGCACGTGCCGAATCTTTCACGTTGAATCCCCTATTCATGCAGCTGACTTCAAAACAAGAATTGAAAAATACTGAACGGTTTCAGGATATGGGTTCCGTCACCGATATTGCTGCATATTGCTTGCAATGGTATAATCCTCAGTTGATAGCTCTACAGCCTACTCCATTTTCCAAGGACTACGAAGCTCCCTTCATTGACCTTCCATCGCTCATCGAAGAAAAGGTACCTCAATATGATTATCTAGTCAAAGATGAGCCTTTTGGCGCAGGGAAGAAAGCGATGTCCTTAGTTACTGATGTGAAATCTCCGGCTGCTGAGTCGGACGGCCCTGTCTCCAAAATTCTTCTTTCCCCCACGTCACAGAGCAGTGATTCCCCTGCACTTTATGGAATTGATACACTTCTCGATCAGCATCAGATATTATATTCAAGGAAGGAATCTAGTCCGATCAGTAAAGTAGATCCTCTATCTTCTATTCCTGAAGCGCTATCACTTGATGCCGAATCATCTGACAAACCTAGTGTCGTTGAGAGCAAATCAACTGATGCCAAGTCTCCTACATCTATTGATTCGAAACCTAGCTTGAGTACAGTCTTTGGAAGACGGACATCGGTGGACTTCTCACCTCGATTAATGTCTGCCGGCAGCCCTAGTTTGCATCCCCAAAGCGATCTTAGTCAACCCGAAGTCACAGCGATCAATGCTGTATCTCCTGCTCTGGAACCACTATCTAAAACGAACTCAAATCAAATTCAGCCCATGAGTTCATCGTCCTCTGTCAGAAGGAGGTCTGCATCGGGTTCCTTAAGAAGAGGGTCCGGCTCAAGCAATGGTGCAGCAGGAAACACACACGATGTACAGATTGATGAGTTTCAAAATCAGCTATCCTATTACAAAAGAGAGCTTATGTTGATCAAGAACGAACTTGAGTTTGTGACATACATTGAATATCACAGTCAATACCGTTACAAGAAGCTCAAGGAGAAAATGACCAAACAGATAATGTCAAATGAGAGAATTGACCACGTTATGGCACAAAACAAGGCCCTGAAGGCTGGATACCAAATCCTACGTCAAGAAGCTGAAAAAAGCAGAAAATCTGCCCAATTATATCGAAACGAACGGCAAGCATATGAGGGCGTGCTTGTCAATAAAAACAAAGAATTCAGAGCTAAAATCAAGAGTCTAACAGAATCAAATAGTAACCTGGAAAGTCAACTTGTTCAAGTCGAAGAGGACCGCAAAACATGGGTCCAGGAGGCTATCGAGCATAACAAGAAGATCTCCGAATTAGAGTTACAGGCTTCCTATGAAATCGAGCGTGCACAACTTGCGGACACTTACTTAGAGGCTCTACAAGCTGCCAAAGCTGAGTTGGCGAAATTTAAATCTCTACCAACTAGTCAATTGCCTAGCGATGGAGAGAATGTATCTCTCAAAGGCGAATACGATGCACTAGTAGTCGAGCTGCAAGAAATGCACCAATTACGCCAGTCCTTGGAACATGACATGGAAAATCTGGAAACTTCCTATGGAACACAGATAGCAGACATGAGAAGCACAATCCAGGCATACGAGGCTAAACTATCTGACAAGGGTTCTGAGCCTTCCGAGGAAGTCCTGAAGCTAATTCAAGATGTGAGGAATACTACTGAAATGCAATTTCTGGAACTGAAAGCTGCGTATGATTCACTTGCTAAAAAATATGCGTCGCTGAATGCTCACTATCAAGAAAGGCTAATAGAGGATGATACAAGACGAGCTAAATTGGATGAGCCGGTGCCTATTAAGAAAGCTGTACTGCAAGATTACGATCAGAGCACTAGCCCCAAAAATGGGGCCACCCACTCTAGAGCTCATACTATGCGCATGATGGTGAGGCAGCCTACTGAGACACGAATAAGAGGTCGAGGTGGAGTTCAAAATGCCTCTTCTTCTTCGTCTGCTGTTCCAGGAGCACCTACAGAACCTCACGGCAAAGGTCGACAAAATTTCAGAGGAATGCATATCTAAAACTTCTCAGTTTCCGCAATGGCGGGGCGTATTTAATTGCATGTATTATAGCTAACAGGCAACAATAATAAGAGATATATATACAATAATAAGGGACCATGCACTATATAGACTAGCAAAGACTATACCAGGCCCAGATGCTTTTTGATGGCATTCTCTCGTGAGGCCCTCAAATTCAACTTTTCAACCTGTTCTTTCTTGTTGGTCATTTGTCGGCCGATCTTCTTGGGGATAAACGGAGAAGGAGGATCGACATAGGGGCCGACCAGGCCACCGAAAGAGGTAGGGGGTCGAAGCTTATCTGATCCGATTCGGTTCATGTCACCGGAGTATTTAACAAGCTCCTCATGAAATGTGGTTCTGTACTGCTTGGCCATCTCATTCTCCGACGAAGGCTCGGGCCATACAAAAGGATCAACCATATCTATAGTCATCTTTTTAGACTGTGACTGCCTATACCGTGGGGCACCGGGATGCTGTCTGTCCCATCTTGCCCACAGCAGCTGAGTGGTCACATTAAGAGCTCTCAGACCGTAGATATTCCAAAGGTAATCTCGGAGATCAAGTTTGTTGAAATTTCGCGGGACTAGGAATTTGGCCTGGTAAGGAGTATGCTTGGGGTTTGGCCTCAACAGAACAATCTTAGCATGAGGGAAATACACTTCCTTCTCACCCAGCCGAAAATGGGGAGCATTGTTATCGAGGTTTTGCTGAAGTCGGTTGTAGAGAGTCTTCAAATGAGCCGGCTTCTCTTTCGTCTCTGCAGCGTCGAACAACTTTGACCGGCCAACAGGTTCCTTCTTAGGTGTTACCTTAGGGATAAATGGCTCTGGAGGCGATGCTCGTGCCTGTCTTTTCAACGAACGAGGCGGAAGACGTCTAGGCATAGACAGAATGGATGAAAATCTCATATTGTCTGGTCTGTGAGTGGTGATGTTTTTTCGGAGTTGAAATTTTGTGAGGGTTGAAAAAAAGGTCACGTGCAGCGCTCTGTAATTTCGACAAAAGAATCAAATCACTATCTGAGATCGAGATTTCTGAATTTGCCTTAAGATGGCAAAAGCTACGCCAGCTCAAATCAGAAGTGCCTTGGCACGCAGAAGAAAAAATGTCCGCGCTGTGGAGAGTGCCCCGGCTACTCCCGATCTAGTACAGAAAGTAAGTACCGCAGACCACAGGATGAGTGTAGAGGCCCAGAGATCGGATCTAACTATAGGCTCGGGAGGCAACAAGAAAGAAATTCAGGGATGTTTTAGAAGATTATATTGATTTCAAGAAATCCGAAATATCGGCTCGAAGAAAGTACATGGCTGTTCAAGAGCTGGAGTACGACAAGTCGTTATGCGAATCTGTCGCTCGAAGTATGGAAGATGCTCTATTTTCAAAGAACATGAGTACGGGAAATGCATATAGAGCGGATTTCAGAAAAATATTTTTTGCCTTAAAGGTAATGTATAGTTGTCATCATGGAAAACATTGCGCTTTATGCTAACGTTCCGCAGGATATGAATAATGATATACAAGATCGTCTGCTAAAGAGCGAGCTTACGGGAGCTGAATTGGTTGAACTATCACCAGAGCAACTCCGATCTGAGGTCGCTCGGAAAAAAGACAGTGATTTGAAGCTAGAGAATATGAGGCTTGCCACTAAGAATGCCGCTGAGCAGCCTGAGAGCATTAAAGCTTTCGATGATGGAAGAGTACGAGAGAAATGGTGGGGTGGAAGTAGTCATGCTGCCATTGATGACGATTAGTGCATTCCTCCTTAGTTTCGACATATGTTGACTATTCAGTCTATTATTAGCGTACATGCAACTGGCTGTCTACCGTTATGATTCGGTCTTGGCAGGATCAAGGTTTACCATTTCTACATCGGTCTGCGCTTCCGATTCACCCGACATATCTGCATCTCCGTCATCCATTTGTTGACTTGAAGGTGCCGTTTCGGTCACCTCTATCTTTGGAGTAGATGCTTCAGTTATCGTTGGTGTATCCAGCGATGCATGATTTCCTTTGCCATTTGCGGCTGGTTTAGAACTAGCTCCTTTGATCTCAACTATAGCGGGCTCTAGAGTGTCTCTTATGTCGTCTGGAATTGAACGTATGAGTGCAACTGCCCTTGTAATGATATCTCTTCTTGTGACACGCACGCGTCCGCCGGCGGCTTGGCTTGGTGAGACTTTAGCTTGCTCAGGCTCGCCCTTCTGAGGCAGCGGAGTAGATGGCGCCATTAGGTTCGCGACAGACATGACATTTCTGGGAGTACTTGGTGCACTTGGTGTCGTTGCATGGCTTGGTGTTTGTGCTCCGTTCACACTTTCAAGAGACCCCAGACTAGAGTAATAGATATGTAGGTAGACCGCAACAAACAAATCATCCAATGCCGCAGTAGAGCCGAGACTATTGTTCAGCTTCCTGAATTCCTGAGCGTAATTCAGCCAGCCAAGCCATTTTGGGACTATCTTTCTCATTTCTACCGCTGTATTCAGCTTCTTGGCCATGTTATCAAACTCGTCAAAAATCAGCGTCGGGATTATATCGGTGTATTTAGGATCAATTCCAAGAATCTGCTTTATGCACAGTCCTGCAGAGGTGCAAAGATGTTCCCAGGCTTGATGATGGTTAATCATACCGTGTTGAAATTTTCGCAGCTTTTTTGCAAGAACCATCAAAGAATCGGAATCGTTTGCGTCTCTCAAAAGCTCAACGAAGTACATCACGTACTGAAATACAAAGTTGTAGTGTTCTCCAGGGCGTTCCAGATCAGGTTTCCAAATCATAATAGCGTTCTTCTGCCCTGTCTTTAGTGTGAATAAGCTAGCCATTTCCTCTGTGGCTTGTGCCTTGTTTTCGTAGATCTCATCGAGAATTTTAGCAATACGAAACGTAGGACGATGATGCCATCTTCTCTTATCACCATTACGTATCTTCAACAAAGTGCTGAGGCAGCTGGCATAAAACTGCTTGGTTACTTCATCGTCTGACGTTTCCGGCAATGTGGTCCCTGATTCAAAGAACAGACTCTTCTGGATATATTCCATAGCTTCAGCAGCCGTAATATCTCCACTCCTCATGTATTTGAGTGCAAATGTGATTAATTTGTAATGTGGCTCAATAAAAACTTCAGAGTGCGATGTATGCTTGTCGGGCGAATGGGCCAAACCATCCAACAAGCAGCCAATCACTGTGGTCGCGGGAGCACCTAACATCCGAAGGACTTTAGATAAAATATAGTAGTTGTACCATTCAGTAGGAGTCGAGGAAATTGCCTTCTTCAGCAGCTTATTGACGATCTTAGTGACTGTACCAGAACTTAGGGATGTGATGGCACTTTTTGAGTAGACTCCTTGTGGCCCGCAGAAAACTCTCGATTTGATATCCTCGAAGGCTCCCATAGACATCGGTGACCTTGTAGCATTGTAGAGCAATTTTCCATACACACCCCACAATCCTGATGCGAAATGCTGATAATGAATGCCTGAAGTCAGCGATGTGTTTCCATTTTGGACATCCTGCAAGTGTATATTGATAGCCATTGTACAGGCTAGAATAGACCGGCGCTGGTACGATGCGATAACTTTTTTCTGTTCCGGACTGTTCAGCTTATCGGCGTTCCACGTCATTGCATCGGCAGCTAACGCATCAAAAGCCTGGGCAATCATAAGCCACGACTCAAACCGGTTTGTATTGCACATCAAATCACACAAAAACAGCTGTATACATTCTTCAAGATCATCCGTCAGTATAGATGATGTCTTCTTACGAATTTTGAACAAAGCGTATTGAGCCTGCCCATAGGCATAGTAGAAACCAGCCTTTCCTACTGCAACATAATCATCATTTGCATCAGTCAGCGATAAGTACAATCGTCCCTTCAGACCATCTGAAATAGTCTGGAAAGTGAGCGGCAGTGACAGATACTCTTCCAGCACTCCAGAATTTTGGCTGAATGGGTATTCCTCAGTTTCAGGCTGACCGAGAACTTCGTAGAACTGATCCAAGACATACTTAAACTCCGTCCTTAACAAACTCTGGGTCAGATTCTTCCTTCTCATCACGGATCTGATAATAAATTTAGAAGTCGCAATTGGAACTTGGGCATCCAATTCTTCAGGTGTACAATGATGATCTGTTGGAACAAAATGCTCATTACCAAGTCCAAGTCCATATCGGCAATGAAGACACTGTAGCAAATCCGCTTCAGATTCGTCCCAGTCCATTCGAACAAATTCCTTGAGGGACAATTTCAATAGGGCTCCGTCCGCTGCACCGCAGAATCCTCTATTTCCCACCACTTCATGAACAATGCTAAGAACGTCGTTTAGTATATCTGGGTGTGCATCATTATCAGGAAGAATTGCCTTGAATAAGTAATAAAAGAGACACCAGGACTTAATAGTAAGTTCTTGAATTTGTCCAATGACCTTCTCCCAAGATAGGTGAGAAGGAGCTTGAATTACGTTGTTTGTGATTGCATCTGTGAGGAATATTGAAAGATAAAGCATTCTCAACAGGTTTGTAACGCTATTGAAAGCCTCTCGAGTTCTAGCTTCCGTTAGGATGGAAAACAGGTCCCCATCATACTCATCAATGATTCTCAGTAAGTTACTGCCAACGTCAGAACAAACGTGCAACGTTTTTATTATCAGCACTTGTCTCTGGTGATCATTATTGGCTTCGTATCCTTCGGAAGTGAGTTCCTCAACAGTAGAAACAAATATTCGCAAAAACCCATCAAATGATTTCGATGTCTCTCCAATATCATTATACACTTCCAGAAGTCTATACCATAGTTGGAGGCGAAACTCACTAGAAGCCGAAGCCAAAAAGTTTGAAATGGCCTCATGTTCAGGCAGAAGGTTTTCTTGCTCCTCGGGCATGAGAATTGCTTCCAAAGTTCTGGCACGTTCTTCCTCACTAATATCCTCTGAGTTGCTAAACACCTGAGAAAATATTGCAGTCGCTTGCACCTTTGATATCTGAGTACCAATACTCTCAAGTGAAAGCCGTGGTATATGAGAATAGTTCGAAAATAGTATTTCAGTCTTCTGGTCAACGAAAGATAGCCGTTCTTGTATATCTTCGTACATCTTCCGCGATTCAGACGGCGTACATCCAACTGCTTGCTGGAAATAAATATTAGTCCAATCATGACGAAGGCTCAGTGCGCTTGCTTCATCTTGGGCTTCCCCATTGTAAACAGAGAGCAGATCACAGATGAGGAGATGCCACATACGAATCCTACTTATGTAGATCTCCCGTACGGATGTTGCTTCTTTATCTTTCTTTTTTTCCCAAGATGGACATGACTTGCTCAGTTCCAAGAACTTATCGACTACAAGCTCAAATATCCCCTCACATATTTGAAGCTGAAGCAAAATAGATTTAGCCTCCTGTGATAGTAATGCGCTGTTTCCAGCCCTATAAAGAAGTTGCTCAAGTTGGCATACAGATTTCTCCAGATTTTGAGTGAGAGTTTGCGGCCAATAATCAAACAGAATCGAAAGCTTTTCGGTCGTAGCAGGTTCGTCTGCATCGAGGATCTTGAGACTACTTTTAGTATTAAACTCTGGAGAGTTCTGCCTATGACATCGGAGCATTGTCGCAACAAAAATCAATCTGACCTCTTGAAGAGCATAGGCACCAGAGTTGATCATAAAAATGAATTGACTTGCGAGTTCAGAGCTGGCAATATAATTAACACGAGACTGCTCATTGTTGCCTAGAGCGGCAAAATCCAGAATTTGCATCAGTGAAGATGCTTCGTCGTCTTCTGGGGCTGCCCTCGAGGATGCCGTTCCATTCTCATCGCTTCTGAAGAATAATTCTGCCTGTTCATCATCCCAGCTTTGGAGAAGAGTCCGAAAGTCCTGGATGTACTGGTCTCTTTCAGAAAACTCCTCATCAATAAATATGGGTATTACTGATTCAAACTTGACCCCAGCCTTAGATATAAAAGAATTGAGCTGATCAAAAAATGCTTCGTCTCCGGATAGATCTATATTATCCACCTTGTGCTCATCGGACCTTGCTTTGACACGCTTCGAGGTTCTTGCAGGTGGCTCGACAAATTCACTCTTTCTCTTTTTCTTTTTCGCTACAGCATCAGCTGTATCAGAAACCGGCGTATTACTCTCGTGGTCGACTTCCATCTCCACGTCAGTAGGTTCATCAGGAAGAACATCATTTTTATCCTCTATCTGAATAGTTTCACCATGGGGTAGCACAAATTTGACAGAGTTGACAGGTTCAATGGAATATGCATAAGGATCTTCGTATAAGTACTTCTTTCGACCTTTGATGGTCGCTAAGATCGCTTCCTGAAGTACTACACTAATTGACACCCAATCAACTGATGTAAGAGTAATATCCAGCCCTCTATTTTCCTGTTCCGTTTTGATCATTTTGGGTAGGCTATCCGAGATATCGTGATGCTCAACCAACCAAGCGTAACTATGGTCTGAATTGTTTATCCAAGCTGGTAATTTAGCCTTTTCCAGCTCTTGGAATATTCTATGATTTTTCGAAGTAATTGAGTCATTCATATCATGCAAAAGATCGCGAAAGCGTATTAATGCTTTCGAATCATCGGGACCCACATTTCCGCCAGTAGAGATATATTCTTCGTCCAACGGAACAATTCTAGATGGCGAATTGATAATACACTCCAATGCCAGTCTAGCAATCCGCTGATATCCTAGCGGAATGGATATTGCCCTGATAACTTGCAAGAAGCTTGCATCATCGCTATTGTAGACCAAGGCATCGCTGATCCAGTCAAGAATTGTGCCAGTTCGGTCAATTAACTCATCTTTCGAAATGCCTTCGACATCCTTTTCCAGCTCATAGAGCAGTAGTAATGCATAATTTTTGCCTGCGAGGTATTTTAGTTTCTCCGCAGCAGGAGGTAAACCAGTGTCCTAAACAATTGTCAGAAGGCGTTAACTCCAGAACCAAACTAAATTACTTACATGGGTCAGTTTCAGCACCTCAATATTAAATAAGCTCTTATAAGCTTTATGTGCTTCTTTTCTTTCTCTATTGCGTTGGTGTTCCAAGGCAGTTTGGTACAATTTCAATGCCTCTTCGATCTAATTCCCAAGTTAGGCACGCCAGTCATTTTGACACCAAGTTACACAAGGTTATCTTACCTGCAGTTCCCGCGTGTGCTGTTCGGCATCCTGGATGATATCTTCTTCATACACATTTAATGGTATGAAGAACGACTAGTACGAGGGGTTAGCTAGTGTGATCGGTGTGCTGAGTGCCTGAATGCACTCTTTTGACATACCATCGTCTTTTCGGGGATTTAGACGTGTACAACGTAGCGTGTCAAATCCTTCATTTCTGATGTTGAGAAGTCCCAAGTTCGCGGGGAGTGCGGCGTTGCTATCTTGTCGGTGCCAAATCTTGCCCGCCGCCGTAGTGTGCGATCTTTCATTCCCATTGGAGATGGCTCCGATCTACTTCGCAGAGTATTTGCCCAACATTAAGGCAATATCCATATCAGTTCAATTAGATCCCGATTGCTATGCCAAAGAACTGGAATTTCCAACTGTAAAAACTGCCGTCCTGCACTATGAGGGTGCTTCAAGCGGTACCTTACACATACTTCTACCACAAGAAGTTAAAGCTTCTATAATGAGTATTAAAACAACAGAGAAGTCAAGTACCTTTTCATTTCGCCTGCCTGCCTCTCCAGTACTAGACCAGACAGGTAGTTTGCCTACTAGTGGAAAACAGCAATGGATAGACGTTAAATATCCGTGGGACTGTGCTAGTTTGCGAAATGACAAAACGGAACTACTACTGGCCTGTTTCTTTTGCCAGCAGCCATTTCTTCCCAAAAAAGGTAGTATTCAGACATGGAAACCAATGCCCAGTGAAAACTGGGCAGAGCTAATGGATTATTGGCATTGTCATAAGCCAAATGTTGGTAAAGCTACTGCCTTGCCCAATGGCCGTGATTACAACAAAGCTTTGATCCCGAGCGAAAATACCTGTATGGTGGGATCAAACTATTTTGCCTTGAACAGGTTTAATATAACAAATCTTAATGTTGAGGAAAATTCGGGAAATATATCTTGCAATCAGTGTAAATCGACCATTGGTAAGAAGGACGAATTCTCTAATATTCGACTCTTCAAATGGAACATATGCCTACTGGGTTCTGATAGCATTATACCACACTATAATGAGAGCCTTTTTGTGAGTAGTACTATCTATGAGCAAATTGAATTTCATTCGATATACTGTTACCATTTGCAGAGTGAAGATGAGAACCCAGATCATGAGCTGCTTGTAAAGATTTTCAACCCTAACATCACTTTCACCACGACGGATAGCGAGCGAATCCGGGCAGGATCTAAAGTATTGTATACTACTAATCGTGATATTTTCCCTGAATTAATGCAGACTACTGGAGACGTTGAAATACTGAGCTTTCCCGGCTGGGTGCTGGATCAGACTAAGAGGTCACTCATAGATTCAACGCAAGGTCTACCCCCCAAAGCTCAAAATCTGGGCCTATGGAGCGTCGGAATGATGGAAAGGCTCGTGTAAATAGTGTCATAAAAATTATTTATTTATTTCATCTAAATGTTCTCTAATTTAATGCCATGAACAGCCGCTCTTAGAAGAGGGGCTATTTGCTTTCTAGTAGCTCTATCCTTGACCTGATCAAAAACTGCTAGTTCGGACTTACCCAAGATAGACATTTCACTGCTCTTCTTGGATTCCAAATCCAGTGTCTCTTGAGAAATCTGCTGGAATTTATCAACTGCCAACTTTTTAATGCTCTCATCTTTGGACCAGATAGCTAGTTCCCGTCGATGTTCGCCCGTAACTGGATCTTTGAAAGAAGTACCACAAGCGTAGACAGACAATCCCTGATCCTTTGCCCAGAGCTCACAATCCCTATCGAAATTCGGAGCTTCTTTATAAATCCACTCCAGTGACTTTCCCACGGAAGAAACGCCGATAGCCAGTGACCCATCTGACTGTTCGTATCTCTTGTAATCCTTTCTGATAATGTCACTGCCAGAAAATCCTTCAAGATCGGCCTTGGCCTGCTTGAGAATCTTGAAAAAGCGCTTGGCATCGAAATCAGCCTTGCTTATTAAAAAGTTGTAGTTTTCCTGGTCATCTTCTTCAACCTTTGATTTCATGTTGGACGTATCAATCAGCAGAGGAGCTAGAGCCAGCTTTACGATACTCTGTTGCTCGAAAACGTTAGCTGGTATGATTTTCCTCCAGTAATTGAGTACTAAAGAACTGCAGCTACCTGATTTCTTGATTATCTTGGGACCATTTCCAATGGAGTCCAGGTATAAATTCTCATTATCATGATGGTCGATAATGCCAACCACCTGGCTGTCGGAAAATACCTTGTCTAAAGAAGGTGTAACTCTATTATGGTCAACGAGGAAGAGATAGCTGTTATTTTTGTCAGCTTGGACATCCTCGAGAAACAGCAAATTATCATAGTTGATCCCGATGTCCTTGAGAAGATAAACAATGTCACGTCTAAGTTTGAGATCAGCTTTGGGAATGTTTAATAGAGGAAATACTGCTTCCGGGCGAGCGTTAAGTCCAAGATCTTCATTTTGGCCTAGTCTCGAACTATAGAAAAACGCAGTCAAAATAGACGAAGCACATGAATCGAGATCTGGTATTAGCATATCGCTTCTAACGAACAAAAGTCTCTACTCACCACACGAGTCGTTTCCGACAACATATAAAATCTTGGCTCCCTTAGCCAATAGAGGCGACCTGACAGTTCTGATAGAGTTGACAAAAGTCGATAATGAACTCATTATTGGAAAGTTGGTTGCTGGTACAGTTTGAGTTGTTCCCCACCGTGCAGCCTCAGATCGGCAACTCATCGACGACCACTGGGGCCAGACAGACGGGCTAAACTTAACATTTTTTGAGCAGAGAGACAAAGCTCCAAGAAAATTGCCTGCAATTGATACTGTGTGTTTTGAATATAGTGTAATATATTAAATATTTGAAAATCAACACCTGTCGACGGATGGCTGAGTTGTCCAGGCACCGAAAATCGACATCTGTTAATCTCAAGTCGTTGCCGTTTTCACCATTAAACCGGAGCCTTAAACATGGCACAGGTACCTTTCGACTGTATTAGCCCCATTAAATGTGTCCAGATGAAAGATCTTAGAATATTCCTACCTGATCTCACGATTTTCATGCTCAATGCGTATCAACTATCTGATCTTAGCTCTTACCAAGGTCACGTGACATGAAACTCTCCACATCCGGGTTAGGGTTCCTGCCTAATTCCTGGCTGTGATTTAGTCATTCTTGATCTTATTGTTACAGTTTATATAAAAAATGCCTGGTGTTAACATCGCAATTATCGGTAGGTGAGCTTTTTTTTATCGTATGAAATCCCGTATCTAATGCTTCAAAGGAACTGGCCTTGTTGGCTCTGCCTTTCTTCGTCAACTTCGAGATCTGGCCAAACGGCAGGCTGATGTCTACAATGTCATTCTAATTGCTCGATCCTCCAAGACCCTTGTGTCTAAGGACTATTCAGCAATTTCGCTGGATAACTGGGAATCCGAGGTAAAGGCGTCTGACACTGGTGCTCTTTCTTCAGGAGATCTGGTTAGCTTTTTGACAAAGTCTCCAAAGCCCGTCATTCTTGTCGACAACACCTCTAACGAAACTCTGGCCAACTCTTATCCCCTTTTCTTGGAGAATTCTATTTCTATTGCTACCCCTAACAAGAAGGCCTTCTCCTCGTCTTTGGATCTTTACAACAAGCTGATCACTGCTGTCTCTGGACCTCGAGGTGGATTGGTGTACCACGAAGCTACAGTGGGTGCTGGTCTTCCTATTATTGGCACACTCCATGATTTGGTGGCCACTGGAGATAAGATTCACAAGATTGAAGGCATTGTTTCTGGCACTCTCAGTTACATTTTCAATGAATTCAGCACTGTGTCAGGCTCCGATGTCAAATTCTCCGATGTAGTCAAGAAGGCCAAGGATCTTGGTTATACCGAGCCCGATCCCAGAGAAGATCTCAACGGTTTAGATGTGGCCCGAAAAGTTACTATTCTATCTCGACTTTCCGGTCATATTGTTGAAAGTCCCACTTCCTTCCCTGTAGAATCTCTGATTCCAAAGCCTTTGGAGTCTATTTCTTCTGTCGAGGAATTTCTTCAAAAGCTTCCTGATTATGACCATGAGCTTGATACACTCAGAAAGGAGGCTAGCAAAGAAGGAAAGGTCCTTCGTTTCGTTGGAAAGATCGACTTGAGTTCTGCCAACAAGGAAGTCAAGGTTTGTATTGAGAAGTACGATGCTTCTCATCCCTTTGCTTCCCTGAAGGGCTCTGACAATGTTGTGTCTTTCCAGACCGAACGATATACTAATCCATTGATTGTTCAGGGCGCTGGAGCAGGTGCTGAAGTTACTGCTGCTGGTGTCTTGGCTGATGTCATTCGAATCACTCAGCAGATAAAGAACAAAAACTAGAGTACATATGCTCAGTACATAAGAAAATAAATGTATGATGAATCATTATTGCTATATATGCATTAGGAAACAGACTTCTTCACTGGCGTAGAGGCACTAGAAGAATCTGAACGTGAGGCGTCAGTACTCAGGGCAGGCCGTCTATTATTCCAATTCAGCCTTGCTTTCAGAAAGATCTTTTTTAGCTCTCCTTCGTCTTCACACAGCCGTCGGAACAATTCCTGAATTTCATCAGGATCAGTCATAAGATTAGGAGGCAGACAGAGTGCCGCTTGAGATACAGGGGACTGCGGGGAATGCTGCCCGACTGCAGATAGCTTTGGCGTTGCTGAAATCCCTTGGTTGTTGACAGAACTTGTAGGCAGTGCGGATCCTCCAGTAGCTGATGCGACACTGATTCGGGAAACGTGCAATGAGTTAGTCATCAGCATGAAGTCATTATTGCCCATAATCTGGCACAATACAGTTCCCGATTTATGAATAAACTGGTTGTAATTGTAAAAAGGTCTTCCCCATGAACACAAGATATCCAAATCGCTCACTATCAGATTAGAGGCCGCACCCAGATCTGCGCAAAAACCCATATACGACAAGAAATTCTTGTGATAGAACAAAGGGTCTTCTGACAGCGGGTTCTCGTCAGGGTGAATCACCAGGTCAAACGGGGATACGACAAACCCGGTCCTCACTACCGAACAGAAGGGGTTACTCTCTGGAATTTGTGATATCTCCTCAATCGGAACTTGGACAAGCTTCAGCGCATTTTGATCCGCTATTCTACCCAAGTTGACAATCATTTCATCAATGAGTTTGGGAGTGGTATTGAACCATTCTAATCGTAAATGGAAAGCATTATCAGGGTTATGAGCTCGATCGACATGGACTGTCACATACTCCTGACGGTTGGACCGACGCTGAGGATCAGCGTCGACTTTCACAGCAGCACTCACATAAGCCTTTCTAGTCGGTGGTCTCATCGTTGAGCGTGAAGTAGCGGATCTCAATGTTGAATTATCACCGGCACTACTCGAGTTTTGCTTAGGTGATGCTGCACTCCCTGCATTAAGCTCACTTATGTTACTTCCTGAACTCTTTCTCGATTGGCTTCTAGAGAGAGCTGCCATTTCAGACACTGACTCAACAGGGCCAGATGTGCTCTTTCCAAACCAACCTTGCTTTTCTGCCTTCTCTTCTACCTTATGATCTGTCTTGTGGTCTTTCGGAAGAAACTCCTGGTTGATTTGGTAGAAATAATGACCATCTAGGAATGTATGTCGATGCTCAACATGAACAAAAAGTCCTTTTTCCATCAATTCATTGCCGTACTCCACAGCCTGTTCAATAGTGACGACATCAATGAAATTCTCGATGAGCCATACAACTAACTGATGGCCAACAAAGCAGTTTTTGTGGGTTTTCCGATGCCATTTCCTGTCTGAGAGCTTGATACCACTATCTGATGACAGTAATTCGGCCGCCAGCTCCTTCAGCTTGATAGACCGGCTGAATCTTTCCGATAAAACTTTAGCCGGGGCACTGTCAGTATCCATTAGCTGCTGTAGGTAGGAGGCCAGCTCGCCCGTATAGAAAAGAATTTCTGGGGCTGCGACTTCCTTCCTCTGTTTCTTCTTCATCTCTTGCTCTTTTCCCGTCAGATATGCATTGCGATGAAGACTGATGACAATTTTTCGAAGGCCGTCCACTCTCATCTCTTCCAGAGTCAATTTCTCATCTCCTGGCCCGGCATTACTTCGAACATTGTCAGTGGGTATAACTACAAAACGCACCTTAAATAGTCTTTCATTGTCTTGAATGTCGTCATAACCAGCCAGTAGCTGATCTAAAGAGTTCCAATTCACAATTCTAATGCTAGGGTCAAAAAAATTGCCCTGGGTTTGTTTATAGGTATCGTCATATTTGGCCTTAACGAAGGGCTGATATGAGCCACTCACAGGAGCTCTCAGCAGATTCGGTTTTGTGTAAAGCTGCACGTTGATAGTACCGGAAGCTGATATCACTAGTCGATGTATCTCATTTGCACGAGTCATGTATATTCTTGAATCACCAAAATCCTCACGAATGACCTGAGTAATCATAGAAGGATTCCCGTCGGGCCTCATTCTCGACTCTACTTCGCAGACAGCATCACCAACAGCTATCTGAAACCCTATATGCAGGCGCATAGCTACCATTTCTTCTAACAAATCCCCCGGTGTCATATGGTCTTCTTGCTCAAATGCTAAAGTGATATCGTAGTTCTGCACAGTGAAATTTTTCCGAAATTCATCTACCGAGGGAAAGATATTGGTAGATAAGGGAAGAGATGCAGGAGATTTTATCGACGCCCATTTCACGGTTTGTCGCTTTGCAACCTTTGAAAAGACATTTTTCCACCTTCCATAATTAGATATATTGAAAACTTTATCACGAGGAACGTTTGATGGGTTCGGGATGGTCACCCATGCATGGTTATTAGCATCCAAGTCGTCGTTTTTGAATCCTGTCTTGTATCCATTGTTTGCAGAAGGTGGGCTAGAACCAATGGACGAGGGGCCCATTCTGTTTCTTCCTATTCCAGAAAGGGTATTCGGAATAAGCATCTTACTGTCTCTCTTCGACGGCGAAGAAGGCTTAGCAACTGCGGGTTTAGCAATTGCGGTTATAGCACGAGGAGGCGTCGGTTCTGGTACAGCAGATTTGTCGGCAGCTTCAACAGCATGCAAGGCCTTCAGAGAAGGAGATTTTACCTCTAAATCGGGTGATTTCTTCTCACTCCCTCTACCAAGGAGAAGAGATGTCAATGCTGATATTCTGCGAGGGGTTTTCATGGTGCTGGCAAGAAGAGAGGCACTTGAGCCACCTTCGACTGGAGAAGAGAAGATAGCTGTGGTTGGCGTGCTATCAGACACAGCCCGTGAGTTTGAGGGAACTGTGATTTCCAGTTTGCTTATTTTGGGTCTCAAAAGCGTGGCAACTTTTCCTCTGTCAATGGCCTCGGAAATGACTCTCTGGTTGGAAATTGCGGCCTTTGAGAGAAATAGATTCTGATCATAATTGTCCATGATTTTTTCAATCGTTCTGTCATTTGTTGGCCTTTGAAGATAATCAACGCTTATCGAACTGACATCATTCTCCATCAGACCCATCATTTGAATTTCGTAAATTTTGCACCTAGGAATCCATTGCTGGCTGTGTCGTTCTCTGGCATGCCAGAAAGAAATATCCAGCCAACTTGGCAGGGCATTGATCACCTCGCCTTGTTCTCTGAATCGAAATAGCGGAGTAACGTGAAGGGGCTGTCTGCTCAAGCACACAATATCAATGCCTATCTCAATAGACAGGAGTTTCATGCTCGTTTGATAGAACAAATCGTAATCGACATCGAAGATACCAGTGCCAGGAGTGACAATGACCACTTCTAGATTTGTTCTTCTCAAGTCTCTGTCGTTAAACTTGCTGGAAACAAGTGTAATAGCTAATGTCATTGCCTCCATAATGTTACCCTTGACGGCTGGTAAGATTGTTCCCTGAATCCGGCCATCTGATCGAAGTAGTACATCTGTCGCAAACCTCTGGAACTCGTATCTTAGTTTCGCCATTATATGACTCCATCTGCTCACTTGGACTTGATCCACGACAACCCGGAAATAATCCTCGGTGTCTTTTCCTCGCTCACCCTGCTGAAGTTTTACTCTCCTTTCAGAAACATCCACTGAACTGAATAAAACTATTGTAACCACATGGTGAGCCTCTGAATCTCTCCATTTTCGGAAAACCTCTGGTAAGAATGAGTTGACCAGTTTATGGAAGATAACCTCCGAGTTCTCTTCAAAGTTCCACATCTCTGCAGACATTTGTATGAAGAAAATAGACCTTGCAGAAGCCGATCTATACACTAGCTTTGTATCTTCATCGACATAGGCCGACATTGTCTTGTTCTTTGTGCGATAGATATCACTGACCGTCATTCGCACCACTCCAAGGTAGGAGATTCGCTGGCCATCATGAAGACACCTTCCAATGAGCGACCGAGACATTCTCCACATATCCGCTCTTGTCATGTAGGAGTCTCTGAACAACACTTCAAGAGTGTCAGCTCGAACTTCCTTCTTCTTCCTCAATTTCACTTCAACTGTGCTTCTGGGCGGTATCTCCAAAACTGCCAACAACCGCGGGTGCAATGAAAGCTGCAAGTTAGATATTATCTACGAGTATTGATAGCTTCATGATTGAGGTGCCTACCTGGACATTTTGCATTCTGGCGTCAGTGTTCTTCTTGACGATGAAATATAGCTTCTTGGGCTTATCTTCAATGGTTCGGATCTCAGCAACATCGCCCTCGTGAGCATCGGGAATCAATGAAATATCCACCACCACATCCTCAGTATTCGCCCGGATTTCATGGGTCCAAGCCACCATCTGCACTGGGCGGACGTGCCGTTTCGCCGGCTTCCCCATGTTTGGTTTGATGATGGTTCTGGTGTCAAAGCCGCAGAATTCGATCCTCCCCCGTTGTGAATCAATTTAGCAGGCATGGCCAAATGCCCGATTTGCAACAAGGAGGCCACCGAAGCTGAGGTTAACCGTCACTTGGACAATGGATGTCCACCGGAAGCTGCTGCCCGAAGTACAAGTGCGCAAAAGCTGTTTTCATTTGAGTCTCCAAAGCGAGTCAGATCGGACGCGTCGCCTTCTGCCAGTCAAAATTCGCAAAATGAGCCGATAAAACGAGCTGTGCAAGACAAAGAAGCAGGAAATATAAATATACGGAAAAAGCCCAAGCAGGCAAGAGTCGGGCTTTCCATGGTCCCGTTTGCCGAGCAGGTTCGTCCGTCATCTCTGGACGATTACATTGGCCAAGAAGATCTGGTGGGGCCAAATGGAGTTTTGAGGAAATTTGTCGAGCAGGATGTTTGTCCGTCAATTATTCTTTGGGGCCCGTCAGGAGTTGGTAAAACTACCTTTGCTAGAATTCTGGCCAAAGCTACAAAGTCTCGCTTTGTGGAATTGTCTGCTACAACCCATGGCATCAATGACGCCAAAAAGGTGATCGATGAAGCCAAAAACGAACAGAAGTTGTTGGGCAGGAGAACTATCCTATTTTTGGATGAGATTCATAGATACAATCGTGCTCAGCAGGATATATTTTTGCCTCATGTTGAACGTGGAGATATTACTCTGATTGGAGCTACCACTGAGAACCCTTCTTTCAAACTCAATGGAGCTCTGTTATCCAGATGCAGAGTGTTTGTACTCCATAAACTCACTACTGAGAATATATCAGAAATACTGAACCGAAGCATGGCAATACTAAATCGTAATAGACAAGACGATGGTATACCGAGAATTATATTTCAGCCCGAGACACTGGATTATATGGCTAGCTTGGCTGACGGAGATGGAAGAATAGCTTTGAACATTCTGGAAATGTCCATTGCAGGATTAACTACTAGCACCGAAGGGACCGGGGATTTGGTTCTGGACAATGATCTGGTCAAACAAAACTTGCATCGGACTCATATGCTCTACGACAGAGTCGGTGATTCCCATTACGATACCATTTCTGCATTCCACAAATCCGTAAGAGGGTCGGATATTAACGCTACTTTATTCTACCTGGGGCGAATGCTTGAATCCGGGGAAGACCCGTTGTACGTTGCTAGACGCATGATACGCATTGCTAGTGAGGATGTTGGTCTAGCCGACGATTCTCTGCTTCCATTCACGGTTGCTACCTACACGGCAGTTCAGCAAGTGGGTATGCCGGAGGCTGATTGCATTCTTGCCCATTGTGCCGTGAAATTGGCGCAAGCAAGGAAGTCTGTTAAAGTATACAAGGCGTACAATGCAGTCAAGGCCCTACTGAAACAAGAACCGGGAGCAGCTGCCGCTTCAGTTCCTCTCCATATACGTAATGCACCTACAAAGCTTATGAAAGAGTTGGATTACGGAAAAGAATACAAGTATAATCCCGATTATGTTGATGGGAAGGTGAAGCAGGACTATCTTCCGGAGGGGTTTCGAGATGTTGAATTTATGCCCCGACTGCATCTCGGCACATCAGTTGATGCGGAACTGAGTGAATAATGAGTGTGGTAAACAGCAATCTACAAAAAGACAGCATGGACTTTGATTGTACTTGTATTATCTTTGTCATCATCATTGATGAATTCTATCTGAAGGCAAAGCGTACAAATATAGGCATGATATGTACGATCAACATACTCATGTTTGGGGGGGAGGATTAGAAAATAAGTGGCATGCTAGTGTATAACCACTCAAGGATTAATAATAAACAAATGGTGGTCATCTTGACGCCGGATTAGCTTAACAATAGTGAGAGGGAAGTGTCATAATCAGTAAATTTTTGTCTTTGGAGGTGGTGAGCCAGAGATGGAGTGAGGGTTCAGGATTGGAAGGGCGCAGAGACCCTGACGGATGCAGGTAAAAGACACAAAACCGAGTCGATCCACGGTTTTATGGCTTAAGGGTTCGAATGAATGAAAAAGGAGGAGAATGGCAGCGGCTAGAAAAGTCTAGCTCTGACTAAAGGGTTCCAAAGTAATTTTTGAGAAACTCCTGGCATTCCAGGTAGTCTTTGCGAACGACAGCAACGGTAGAAGTGATTCTTTCCAGAGAGACTTCGGGATCGGTGATATCAGTAATGCCTTGCTCGTCCTTCCCAGCACCCAAATGCTGGATTTTCTCGCAGGAATCTTTGACTTTGGTGAGGCCAAGCGCTGCTGACGAGCCTTTTAAGAAGTGGCCGAGCGACGAAAGCTCCCGGAGATTCTTGTCCTGCAGAGCCTGTTCCATCTGACCAAAGGTCGCTTCGGCCTGCTCGAAGAAGTTTGTGACTATTCCGGTGGAAAATTCACGTTCCACTTCATCTTCGTCCATTTCTAAAATCTGGTTGAAAGTGGTCCAGTCAATGATGTCATTTGTGGACGACGAAGCTGCGCCGGTAGGGGCGATGGGGTCTGCAACGGCGGACATCGTGTCAGGCAGCTATTACGGGTGGAGGCAAGAGGAAGCCGACGTGGATTGAATGGACACGGTTGGGGTAATTGTTCAGAAATAACCCTGTGGATTGTGGAAAACCAAGTCGTTGGATTGCTGTAGATGATAATGTTGGCAGAAAGGCAAAAAGTGGGCACAAAAGCGCCGTCACAGGGAAGTTTGGGACCACCCACAGCAGCGTTGGGCAGGCACAACGGAAAGCATAGAGAAAAAAAGGGCTCCACCAAACATGTGGTATGGTTTCAAAATGAGCCGAAAGCTAACTTTAATTCAATTGTGAGAAGGGGGGAGCATTTTTCGGTGCATTATGCAGAAGCTGGGCAGGGTCGATACTAAGCTGGATGGACAATTGGTCAGAGCCCGTTCTATCAGGGCCCTTTATCACAGTGTTAATGGTAGAGGGTGATTATCATATTGAGGTCCAAAAAATGGAATTGGGCTACATCAAATCCCATGGTGAAGTACAACGGGTGCTCTGTGCTACGGCAAAACATACCTCGATTGCAAAAAAAAGCAGCAGCGGAATTCCTACATGTGGGTTTTTGTCCAAGATCGGTGTTAGTCCTTGTGCTGTTCTGTTCTGTGTTGCCTCGGATCAGCGATGCCCACCGCACCCATCTAGTTGAATGTGGATAACCTATCTATTTACCAAGCATATAGTCAGTCGACCGCCAGTGAGCCAGCCGTTGGCGGCGCCGCAGGTGCGGCCCCCGATAAGGAGGTACGTAACCAGTTTGCCAAAACCTAATAATAAATGGGATACTACAATCACATTACGCTAGCATCGATCGCAGCAGTTGAGGATCAGCAGTGTGAGTAAGTGCCGTTGTGGAGTATCGGAGAAATCCCCGACAAAAATGTATATCCCAAAACTCCGATCGATGGAAACACATAGCCCTGGGCTGGGTTCAAAAAGTGACAGGAGCATACGTACGTGGACATCAACCTAATATGCATAATTAGAAAAATAGCCGCCAAGCTCTGCTGCTGCTGCCAATCAAGGAATGATGCCTGCTGATACATAGCCTATCATCTCTGGTCGTGTGCTGTCGTGTGCTGGTTGGATTCGGTGTTCGGACTGCGTAGCCCAGTGAATTACGCACGTGAGCATTTTGATTCAACCAGGCAGGTGCACAGCGCCCCATGCGGCTGTAAACTATATAATTCGGCCCATCGCCTTCAGCATTAAACCCCCCCTTCTCCGGTCTGCAGATTATCTTTAAACACTTTTTGCAGGTGCTTAGTATTTGTCTGGTGCTTTTTGCGGTTCATTTCCTGTCTCGCAAGGTTCTGCTTGTTGGTTATATCGAACAGTAAATACTACCGCCTTTCGCCGCCGCTTTTAGCCAGCTTCCCGACGACGACGTTTCTCGGAAGCCTACAAGTTTAGTGTTGTGGTGTGAAATTTACTTTCTAGTTGACAACATCCAAACTTAAACTTTTTATTATTTTCTGAGGAGAAACAAACCCCGGCAGGATCGCTCATACGAAAAAAAGGCTTGTTAACTCTCATCTTCATCTCCCATTATGGTAGAAATGATGGAAAGACAGCCCGACAGCTCCTTCTCTTCGAATCCGCCTAACCACGATATCGAGTCTCAGACAATACCAAATACCAGATATGGTGGCTACTCTGCTATTACCCAGGATCCCACCGATCTCCCGGTTCGAAAACCAAAATCCTCGACTTGGAAATACTGGCTTCTGTCCTTGATATGCTTATTTCCCTTGGGCTACCTGTTCATGGTGTACATTCCACAAGCATCAATGTATACTCCGGTACCGGACTTGGTTCGGGTCCAAGAACTCAACCACCCCGAATTTAGCAAAGGACATCGCTTAGTCATTGTAGGTGACGTACATGGATCCTATAAGCAGCTCCGAAAGCTCCTGAAGAAGGTTAAGTTCGAGAAAAATAGAGACCATCTTCTTTTGCTCGGTGACTTTATTACTAAGGGTCCTCAGTCCATTGAGGTTCTGGAATATGCCGCAAAGATCAATGCATCATGTGTCCGAGGTAACCACGAGGACGACATAATCGCCAAGTATGCAGATTACCACAATCTTCCTACCCCTAAGACGAAACCTCCTGCTTCTCCTGGTGGCCTGCTGCCTGGATTTTTGCCTGTCAAGAAACCAAAGCCTGCTAAGGGTGGTGATCACAGCATCGATGATGGTAAGGATACACCGGTTGGCGATCAACAGTTTGACCAAACAGACGATAGACAACTAGTAAGACATCTCACACCAAAGCATATGGAATTTATCGGTAGTTGTCCTGCCATTATGTCTCTTGGTGCAATCTCCGAAACGGGTCTCGAATCATATGGCGTTCATGGTGGACTTGCCTGGAACGTCGACGATCTTCAGTTTCAGGACCCTGAACTGGTCATGTCCATTAGATCCATGCTTCCACCGAAGTATGTTGAATGGTCCGTTGAAGATGATGGCGAGCCCTGGTCTGATCTCTGGAATGAGCATCAACTCACTCTGAAGAAGAAGGATCGACGGGTTGTGTTTTATGGCCATGACGCTCGCTCGGGTCTCAACCTCAAGGAATATACCAAGGGTCTTGACTCTGGATGTGTGCGAGGAGATAGGTTATCTGCCTATGTGGTGTCTAGCAATAAGAAGACTGGTGCTTTTGATCATGAGTTTGTCTCTATCAATTGTTAAACAGGTATTTGCGAGCATTATTCTATAACTATGTGCATTAAATAATAGATGGATAATATCCCAAACCTTTGTGTTAGTCTCAGTTTATAATGAATAGGAGTTTTTGATTCACTCAATCCAGCATCTTTGACATGTAAGGTCCATCAAGGAAGTAGCCCAGCTTGGCGTAGTAATTTCTCACACCAACGCCAGAAATGACAGAGATTTTCTTGGATCCATGTTCTTCGCGAGCAATTCTTTCCGCTTCTTCCATGAGAAGAGTACCAAAGCCTTGATGTTGGAACTTTCTAGGATCTCTGCTATGTAACGGCACAACAGATCCATAGACATGCAGCTCTCGAACCAGAGATGTCCGCTGACCAGTCAATTCAGGACGATAGGTGGTTTTCTCAGCGCACAAACGCAACCGTAAGAGGCCAATTAGAATATCTTGTTTAGGGTCCTCGTAGCTGAGAAACGTTTCCCAGCCTCCGTTGGCGGTGTAATCTCTTCTGATCAGTTCCACTTGATCAGGATGTACTTTGTGGTGGACCTCCTGCATTCCAACTTCTCTAGTTCGCACGTCTCGGCAGGTAGTACCAAAATCCTTCATTCGAGCTAAAGCAAGCTCTCGTAGATTGCCGTTCTCAACACCTGCGGTCACCAGGGGCATGGGAATATCTCGCTGAACACGGTAAATTCGAGTCCAAGGAGGAACCAGGGCTAATATTCTAGCTACCAAGTCAATCAACGCATTTGCATTATAGGATTTGTATAGTCCGTTTTTCCACAGCTCATAAAGACCGGTACCACGAATTACAAGAGTAGGATAAATTTTCAGGCCATCAGTTCTAAATGCTGGATTCTCAAAATACTCCTTGAACTGATTCAGGTCCCTCTCCATACCCACATTAGGCAAATCAGGCATCATATGGCTGACAACCTTATAGCCAGCGTCCTTTGCGTATGCAAAGGTACTGCAGACAGCTTTTACTGTGTGTCCTCGATTGGTGTCTCGAGCTACATCTTCATATACGGATTGAACACCAATCTCCAGACGGGTGCAGCCATATCGCAGCATATCGCTTAGATGTGTTTCAGTACAGTAGTCAGGTCTAGTTTCGATGGTTATTCCCACACATTTAGTCTGCGACTGTTGAGAAAGCTCCACAGCCTCGTCAACCACCTCAGTGGTGGCTCCGCTGAGGGCATTGTGCAAATTGGATACAAAAGACTCTCGATATTGCTGCGGAAGACTCATGAAGGTACCTCCCATAATAATGTATTCTACCTTGTCGATGGAGTGTCCCAGTTGGCGCAACTGCTCAATTCTTCCTCTGGCCTGTTCGTAGGGGTCGTAACGAGCACGGATGGCTCTCATGCTAGTAGGTTCATATCCAGTATAAGACTGGGTGGAGTATTCAAAGTCGGAATCTGGTCCACCAGGACAGTATACGCAGATATTGCCGGTATATGCGATATGAGGGCATCTGTGGGGTTTGCACATGACTGCAACCACAGCTATACCGCTAGCAGTTCTGACCGGTTTGGCCCTCAGTTTGGGCAATAAATATTTCTTGTACTGATCCGGGATGGCAGCAATGATGTCAGTCAGCCTAGGCTGGCCACTGAGCTTGTGTTTCTTGGACATTCGTATAATCAAGCCATTAAGATTGACATCTTTGTTGGTCTGGAGACTGGCAACCAGCTCCAATGAAACATCTGCACAGCATGCAAGGAATCTCTCATGTTCAGGAGGCAGCCCTGAGCTTTTCGCCTTGTTAGGCTTGGTGCCTTTTGGAGTTGGCGGTTTTACCATGGTTTGGGTTGAGCTGATCCGAACGAATCTGAAAAAAAATATTTATTTTGGTTTTTCGTTTCGATTAGCAAACGCAAAACTCAACGCCGCGCAGGAACTACACGCACTTTACCCGGTCAGCCCCTGCGCTTTCTCCAGCACATCACAAACTGTGCGTTTTGGCCAGACCTGTTTGTGGAAATTACCAGTTGCGGACTTGGCTAATTCTTGATTACATCCCTAACATTTGGTTGTCAGTGAGCATTTAGTGATTATCACAGCACTGCAACTTGTTTGTCTTGGCCGTCCGTTGCGTGTACTATTGATTGAACTATCATTGGCTCGCCAGCACGCCCGACTTGATCAACCACAGCAAGGTTGAATCACCAAACAACTGTTCAGGACATTCGTCATCGAATATCCACGGATCTTACTTGTGTCGGCCAGCATTACTTCTTTGCTGACTTTTGGTTTGGAATCCTGCATATCTGCAAGTTTAGTATTGCGTCTTGCTTGATCTAAGTGCTGATCCAACATGTCTACCCCGTCTGGACATAAAGATGCCCATTGGAACCCCTTGTTCCGCCCAAGTCAGAGCGATTTGGATAAAGAGGCCAAACGGCAGGCAGAGATCGCTTTGCAGGACCACAATATGGCTAGTCAATTCGAGTCTTTGAGTCTTAGTACCGAACACAAACCTGAAGTTGCCGTAGAAGGGAGGCCTCTCCAATCACATGAATCAATTGAGACTGGACTGATACCAGAAGAAAATAAACTGGAAGCATCTTCTGGTGGGCTACCCGCCCATAACGAGATCGGAGCGTCTGGAGATGAGACACTTAGTCAACCGACACTTTCAAAATCTCAAAAGAGGAGACAGAAGAAAAAAGCAAGAGAGGCTGCTGCTGCTGCCGCCAAAGTAGAGGAGGAACATGAGCTTCCGAAAGAAGAGGCCCAAGCATATACGGCTCTCGGTGTTGCTGAAATCACCAGTGTGTCTGCCTCGCTAGAAGAGGCCTCTGAGGAGAAAGATGCCGTGACTGAAAATGCGGACAATGCTCCTGAAGAATTGGATACCGTGACTGTACCATCACTGCCACTGGCTTTTCAAAAGGATCTAACGGAATCGCCAGAGTCTTCGGTGAGGACAGTGGCCCCATCTGTAGAGACGCAGTCTGAAATCCCGAACGAACCAATATCTAGTGAGATTCCAGTTACAGAAGAGGCTCCTACTGATATTCACAGCAGTTTTAGTCTTGATGAACAGCCTGCTGAGCTCTCATTCCTAGCCGAGGATCAGCCGTTCATGGAGCACATTGTCATTGAAGAGATCAAGCAGAATTCAGACAATGAATTCGAAACAGTGCAATATTCCCTAGAAGAGACTGTCACATCTTCCCCCAAAAATTCTCCTCAGGCAGATTTAGGGAAGTCTCCCAGAAAAGAAAGAGGTAATGCACATGCGCGAGTAATATCTGTGTTTGCTTCAGGTAATGAAGATCCTTTTTTCAGTTCTATTGGTAGTACGCTTGCTGATGAGCCCTCTCAGGAAATATCATCCGATCTTCTTCAGCCAGAACAGGAGAAGAAGCGCATCTCAGTTTTCGCTGACGTTGATCCCGGTGAAGATTCTTTCTTTAGCTCACTTGGCTCAGAGGCGCCAGCTGCTCCTGCTCCAGTGGAATCAAATCCGGCGCCACAAAATGAATCTTTGTTTGAGAGTCCTGGCGATGCTGCTGATGGCTTTTTCGAGCAACTTGCGGTGGAAAAGCCCGAATCTAGATCGAAAAGTGCCGACCTCAGTGCCATTGAAGAGTCTCCCTTAGCTAATCCTGCCTCTGAGGAGAATCTTTTTGGTAGCGTAGAAAATGATGAGGGCGATGTTGCCTTATTCGAGACACTAGCTCAGCAGGAGGATAGGTCTCAGCAAACAGCTCCGGTGCAGGCGAGGCAGCCAAACAGAAGTGCAACTCCCGCAACATTTTCCTTTTTGGAAAATGATGAGGATTTGTTACCAGATGATTATGAAGTGAAGGAGCCTCATGTTCCCTCAGGACCATCTTCTCAAGTCTCTTCTCCTGCACAACCGGTGGTAACTCCAGCATCTATATATGCACCGGCTACTGCTGTTAATCCTGCCGCTTCAGTGTATCATAATCCTTATATCCCTACCCAGACTCGGCCTGAAATGACACAGGCAACTAGCTATATGGAAAAGAGACCTTCCTCCAGCGCGTTTGACATTCCCACGAACATTGTGCCGAAATCAGTACGCCCGTCAGCATCACTTCAGAGTCTACATAATACTGGCTCTTCTTATTTTTCGCAGCCTCAGCCTCAAGTTCCTTATTCTGCATTGCCTTCGAGTGCCTCAACTCCTGGAGGCCCCCCGTCATCAGTTATATCACCGGCGTCAACTGGCCCCAATGCAACTCCCAAACCTCTCACCAAGAGCAAATCATTTTTTGAAGACCTTCCCATGCCGCCTAGACGTACTGTTACTCGTCAGCCTAGTATGAACACAGTTTTTACGGCCCCTACTACTCCTGCTATTCCCCAAGGTCGTTCAAACTATCGCCCGGAAGCTCCTGCTGCCCCTGCAACACAGCAACCGTATGTTCAGCACGCTGCTCCTTCGGGGTATGGCGCATCGCCGTATAGTCAGCTTCCTATTGACCCTGTTCACCCTGTGCACCCTGTTCAGGCTGTTCAACCGCATGCTGTACCACCTACAGCTGGCCAATATGCTCCGGTAGTGGCTCCAAGTAGTCAAGTTCCACAGGCAAAAAATCCTTATGCCCCAGTTAGATCCTACCAGAAGGGCCATACGCGATCAACATCCGGTGCGGACTCTATTGGAAGCTCGTCCCCTAGAAGCAACAACTCGTCTTATTCTCCGTATGCACCTTCGCATACACTTGCATCCCCTCCAGTTGCTCGTCCTATATCGACTGGTCCTAGGGCGAATCCATATATGCCAGTCTCTTCGGCCACTACTGGTGCGAAGCCCATTGGTAATCCCTATGACCCAAATAACAGGATTTCCACGCAGGCCTTACAGAAGCCGTCCCATGTACCACCCACCCTTCAGAGTTCGGCAGGAGTGGTGGCCTCACCTCCTGCCCGTGTTCAACGTGGAGGTGAAACACTGGGTGATTTGCCTCTTGATATGAGTAGGCGAACTTCAATTGAAAACACGGCTCATAAGTATAGATCTGTTCACGATTTTCATAATGGAGGTCTGCCTATGTCAATTCCTCCCTCTGTTCCAGAGTTTTCGCCTGTTCCGTCCACACCTGTGGATAACGAAGCACTTCTCAGAAGACAATTTCCTATTTTCCACTTTGGCGGTGGATCAAAGGCGGCCTATCTGATCCCCTCTGTTGTTTCATATGGCTCGGTATCTAGCCATGCAGATGTTAAGGTTACTTCTGTTCAGAATGTACTAAAGGACGATGAATACCCTCTGTTCAGTAGATTCCCTGTTCCTCTGGTTTCATCAAAAGGAGCTATAAGGAGTAAGAAGAAAGAGTTGGAGAAGTGGATTGATGAGAAAGTTGCTCTACTGGAGAAGCAAACTAATGCAGCTCTGATTGAAGATAGAATTATCTTATGGAAATTCCTACAAATTCTAGTTCAATCGGATGCGCATATCTCAAAACTGAGCAAGGAAACTTTAGAGTCAATTGCAGTCCTGTTGAATCCTCGATCCGGGTACAAAAACTCCAAACCCCAGAGTTTTGCATCAGGGTCGGATTTGTATCGGCAGCAGCAGGCTCAATACAATGGCCATCATAGAAGGACGTCTAGTTTGGAGAGTGGTGGATTTATTGCTAGCTCTCCTACCACCACTTCTGGTAGTAACAAAGCATTCCGCGAAGATATTCGAGCCATCTATTCAAGCATCGAGATTGGTGATCGTGATGGTGCTCTCCACCTTTGTTTAGATAAGAACCACTGGGCGCATGCTTTGATTATTGCATCGTCTCTTGGCCCAGAAGTGTGGAATCAGACAGTCGCTGATTTTGTTCGAACAACGGTGGAGCCTGTAGATGGAATTTATTCTAGAGGTCTCAGTTTGATGTATAGAGTTTTTGCCGGTGCTGGCGAGAGGTCTGTGGCAGCACTCCAACCGCCTAAGACCATGTCTGCTAACTTCGCCCAAAATGAGGGCCATTATAGAGAACAAGTCACGCAGACACTAGCCGATTGGAAATCATACGCTGCATTTATTATATTGAACCAATCCCCCCAGACAAACGAAGCTATTTTAGGATTGGGAAAGATGCTCTTGCAGCATGGTTTTGTTGATGCTGGCCATATATGTATTATACTGTCTGGTGTGCCATCATTTGGCTCTCCAGATGAGAGTGGAATCACTTTGGTCGGTGCTGACTCAAAGTATCTACCTGCTGGTATGGGACGAGATGCGGATTCCTTGCTGATGAGCGAGATTTATGAGTACGTCTTATTAACTAATTCGTCTGCTGTTGTTACTCCATCTCCTCACTTGCTGCTGTATAAACTTCAGCACGCTGTTATTCTTGCAGACATCGGCTATACGCCGAGTGCTCAAAAGCTTCTTGAAAATATTTCATCTCTGGTTAAGGGCAATTCGAAAATACGTTATAGCACTGAGTTCCTTAATGAACTGGAAAATGTCACCAGGTGGTTATCTGCCGCTAGTGATGCGACAGGCTCTGGTTGGTTGAGTGGAAAGAAACTAGACAAAACTCTGTTGCAATCGTTCAATAAGTTTGTGGCTGGGGAGGAGGATGCCCCCGTTAACACTAATGTTCACAGTAGCGAGGGTGCTATCTTCAAGCGACTCGCTTCTACACCTGTGCCACAAGAAATCTTGTCAAACAGTGCTGAAGCTTCGCCATATTCATCTGCTGGTAATCCGTATGCACCATCTGAAGGACCCGTTCTGAATAGAGTTCAGAGCATGCATGTTTTATCAAAGCCCATGAGTAGTGGTGACATATACCAGTCCTCTGCTCCACCCCCAGCTCTTAATAGAGCCTACTCTCAAGTCGGAGTCATGCAAGGAAATAACGGCTATGCACCTGTGTCTGCTGGGGCTGTACATGGCAATGAATACCATCAGACTTACCCCCTTACCGAGAGAAGAATGTCGAATAGCCCGTCAGTTGTTGAAGGAAGTAGACCGCACACACCATTGGGTGATCAGTTTCAGACTGGTGGCTATAACCCCTATGGTCCAGCAACTACCACTGTACTGTCGCGTCCGTCTTCTGCCCAAAGGGCCCGAATGTCTCCTTATTCTCCTGAGAGGGCTGTAAGATCAGCTACTGCCATTGGTAATAGCCAACCGCCTGTCTCTGCAGTTTCTGCTGGACCACCTGCAGTTAACCCTTATGCACCGTCGGGCAGCGTATCGAGGAAGACTTCTACTTCATCAGTGAATCCTTATGCTCCTGTGGCCAATAGTCAGCTCTCAGCAGCAGTCGAGAGACCAGGAAGTGCTGTCTCTGATGGAGGAGCACATATTCCATATGGTTATAGTCCTTATGGTCCTACCCATGATAATTATGCCAGTGCGCCGGCACTGCCGTACGAGCCTGAGTCAGAACAAGAAGATTGGAAAGAGCAGTTACAATCAGCTCCAACGGATAATTATGAATATGGTGCCTCATATGGGAACGTCTCTAATGGTGAATATGAGACCACTGGAGGAGATGATCACAGTAATATTGATTATCAAGGCGAAAGTGGGAATATTGCTGAGGATGACGAATATGATTATGAAGGAGGGGAAGGTTCTGGTTATTACACTCCTTTGAGTGCGCCGTCTAATGGAACTTCTGCCATCAGTAATGGTGTACCCTATGGTAGCACACCGTCGCTCAACAGCTATCAGAGTGCTCCTACCGTGATTCCCGAAGAGAATGAAGAAGAAGCCGAGGACCTAGGTATAGCCAATGCTCCAAAGAAGGAAGAAAAGGCGGATGAGAAATCTAAGAATGAAGGTTCTACGGATGATCAAAAAGAAGGCAAAGGCTGGTTCGGCTGGCTACGAAAGGGCGAAAAATCCCTGGACGATAATAAACCAAAGGCAGTGAGAGCTAAGCTTGGTGAGGAGAGTGCTTTCTATTACGACAAGGAGCTGAAAAGGTGGGTTAACAAAAAGACACCTTTGGAGGACCAAAAGTCGGCAGCCCCTCCTCCACCGCCGAAGTCAGCTACTCCGACGACTTCGACCCCGGTTTCTAGTGGACCCCCTGCTGTTAGGGCACCACCTGCAGGTGGCGTACCACCGCCTATACACGGTACTAATATGCCTCCGGCAGGAGGAGCGCCAGTGGCTACTAAACCATCAACTGGTGGATTGGACGACTTGCTGGCAGCTGCAGGACCACCAACAGGCAGTGCTTCACGAAGAGGTGCCCGAAAAAATGCCCGAAACCGTTATGTGGATGTTATGGCACAGAAGTAGTGGTATATAACACTTAACAAAATTGCATGTTTTATGGTACCGTCTATTGCATTTGTACATAGATTATCGTAATAGCGGCACAGCACACAAGTCAGATTGAGACCTAAATGATGATATGCATTTCATGGATGGAGGCATTGGAGTAAGGGAGGGGGTTATTTTCGCAAAAACAATAACATTTAAATAATATAAAATAATAAAAGAACAACAGAGTGTAGTTTCGTAGTCGTTAGGAGTCAGTCTTTGAACGTTTAAGATAACGCACATACTGATTTGGTGCATTAGGGTCATCATTAAAGTAGTGTTTTCGATCGAATTCGCCATTCTGCTGGTCGACAGGTATGGGGCTATGATAAATATCCGGGGGGGCCATTTGGCTGGACGGAGGCCCCTGAAATTTCTGTAGCTGAGGAGCAGACATCTGCTGGTTAGGAAACTGGGGTCGCGCTGATTGGTAATTCGAAGTAGAATTGGCAGTAGAAGGAGTACTACTGCCATTCGAAGGCAGAGACGGGGTAGGAATAGTAGAAGTGGGGGAGTGAGGTTGCATGGCAAACTGAGATGCGTTTCCCTGGCTGTATGAGTACAACGGAGGAGGAGTAGGAAGAGAGCTAGACGAGGAAGGCGGGGCAGCACTAATAGATCCATACCGCTGGTTCAACGAACCATAGCCAGTGGTGTCATAAGGAGATTGCATAGATTGCTGGTCCAATTGAGATAGGTACGCTGTGGAATACGGCTGCTGTTGCTGCTGTTGCTGTTGCTGCTGCTGCTGCTGCTGCTGATAGGCGGCCATACCCATTTGGTTCGATTGATTGGAATAGGAAGGATTTGGCTGCTGACTTTGCTGGTTCACATAAGAGGCGTTGGCCTGAGTTGGGTAGGAAGCATTGGCTTGATTTGGATAAGAAGAAGCTCCCCAAAAGTATGACACATCATACGATTGATTTCCATACTGCTGAGGCATGTAGCCAGGCGTAGGAGTCCCCGACATAGAGGTAGGGTTGGAGGATGGGTTGGATGACTGCTGGTTCAGAATACCATTTTGAGATGGAAGAGGGGGACCCTCGTTCGAAAAGGGACTCTCCTTGAGCTGGTGGGTTGACCCATCCTGCTGCTGGTCGGAATAAAAAGAAAGAGCCCCCTGGGAGGAGCGGGCTAGGTTTGTTTGTGCCTGTTTTAATTGCATCTGAGGTTCCAGAGAAACTGCAGATGAACCCGTTGAAGTGGCTGCGGTGTCAGAGGTAACGTTCGAAGTAGGCGATGAGTTTGAATATAGAGGATCACCTTTTACCTGAAGGGGGTCGTAAAGGATAGATTTTATATCCTCCACAAAGAGAGGATAAAGGATGTCAGCGATTTTTTCCTTGTTTGCAAAGGCTAATGCTCGATCAAACGGTATCCATACACCTTTTAGATGCATAGCACCCACCTTGACCACATGGCGGCGTTTTTCCGTCTTGAGAATTCCATCTCGTCTGCCACGGGTCATTCCTGCAACGTTGAGAAGCTTTGTTCCATTGATCATATCATTGTCTTCCCGTCTGGCAACGCAGATGCCATTGGCCTCAACCTGGAAGCACAAGGTGCCTTCGTCCTCCCAAAGCGTGGTGGTTACCTTGGGGCGGGCATCATGGGCAAGTCGCCAGGTAGGAACGTTGGAGGAGAAATCCGAGGTATTATTCTCGTATACAGAAGAAGAAGGGGTTACACCCATGCTAGGAGCATTCGATGAGGTGGTGTAGCTGCCAGAATGTGAGAGAACCGATCCAGGAGACTTACCCACATTTGGGGTGTGGATGGGAGGAGCAGCAGCAGCAGGGCCTGGCACCACCATTTTAAGGTTTGGTTGGTGATAGGACTGAGCGGGATTGCTACTAACTTGACCATTGGAAGGAGCAGAGTATGCTCCGTTGTTATAGTTAGACATGACAGCAGTCTGGTCGAAGTTGGCACCGGAGCTGGGAGGGGGAGTTTCCGGGCGCCGGATAAGCGTGTGATAAGACGACACCGGGGGGCCCTGGGCAAACGGGGAAAACAGGTCCGTTTGTTCCACAGAAGAAGATGCTATAGATGAAGCAGCACCTAAAAAAGGAGCAGCAGATGTTTGCGTCTTTCCTGATTGTATTGAGTGAGTGGTCTGCGCTGGCAGTCCGGCCGTCGAAACACTGGCCATATAAATAATACTCAGAGCACGTAAGAGAACACTAAGGGTTGGTGAGGAGTTGAGGAAAAAAAAGGAGAAAGCAAAACGAAACGGGACTTTGTTCAGTCCGGTCAATCCACCGAGCTGGAAAATGACAAAGTAAAACCAAAAAATAAACCGGCCGGGGTGTTGCTAATAGCCAAAAGGTAAACAAAACCAAAAAAAAAAACCCTCTACCAGGTGAGAAAATAGCCCGGACACTAGCTCAAAATTAAAGGATGCGGTCAGTTGAAAAGTGATTTCCGTTGTGCGCAAAAAGAGGTTATAATGTCTTGCTTTGCTTTTGTGCCCAAAACGACAAAAGGTGGTCTCGTATAGCTATAACGAAAGATTCTGCAGGACCCCAAAAATCACACAGTAGCAACGCTATGCACAGATTAACATTTATATATATGTTGGACACTTAACTTTTTGTTTAATTCTTAGTTTGCTTTATCTTCATGCCCATGCCTTTGATATATTGCACCAAGACGTTTCATTTTTTTACGACTTCTATTTCCCCTCCTCCCCCTATTTTTTCCCTTTGCCCAGTCTTCCTCTGGCACTTTTGCGTTTGTCCCTCTCTGCTCCCCAAATTCTCCAGAGCTTACAATTCCAGCCCAAAAAGCAATCATGATACTGCCAGTGCTTGATAGATCGGGCAAAACAAACTCCTCGCTCGGCTCCCCCCACCTGCGGGCCAACTGGCTTTCTTGTGTGGTGTCAGCCCTAGCCTATCAGTAGATCCCCCCCTTCTTGGAAACGAAATAGATCTGTAATACGTCTGTCCTACCCTGATCTCTACTTATCATCTGGAGAAGGGGAGCAAAACAAAACATGCCAAAGTCCTTATCTTGTACTATCTCTGCTTCGTGGTGCCCCTCCACCAGTTAAAATCCTATCCGTCCCCCCTCCTTCCGTCCGTTCCATCCCCATCAACGGCCTGAGTTTGCCGGACCAATCAACTCTTTTTCCAGACCTCAACCAATCTAGAGCACATAACCCTTTGGTAATTCACCTATCCCCCCCCCGCGGAGTGTTTTTGTTTCGCTTTATAATCTGGCTCTCCCGCCCTCACCGCCTTATTTTCATACTTGCATATATGAAATTAATGTTAGAGTTGTCTCGTCTCTAGATTTTCGCTTCCGTACTAGGGGGGAAGGAGGGGGAGGGGGCGCTGCTACATCTCCGCTTCCCGTTGCGATCTTCATCTTTAATTATCTTAATTCCCTAGCCCATCATCAATGTCCATTATTCGATCCTGTTCACATTCTCCAAACTACCCACTAGCTGCTGATCCGCAAAAGAATCTGCCCTTTTACCACATAGTGCCACTTGCTAAATTTATTACTATAAAACTTTATTACTTAGAAGGGGGGTGACGTTCCTGTTCAAAATCTTCCCCTATCTGGAAGCTGCCCTACCCTGGATTTAGCTTATATTCACAGCACACACAGACAAAGCAGTAAAAAGCAACCGAGCGGGAAAAAAAAAATTTAATAAAGCCGCCGATCATTTATTTCTTGATTGCGTATCGGCCCTGTCGCGTCGTTGACCCACTATGATCCTGCGTGATGCTGTTTATCTCTTCCTTCAAGCGTTTGATATCTCGCGCAATCATGTTCAACTCGTTCTCCATCTTGGACCGTTGGCTGTCTAGATCACTCTTCCACTCCAAAAATGTTTGCTCCTGAAAGTGAACTCTAAGATTATGCTGATGCATACACTTTTCCTGTCTATCCAGAAACACCGCATCCGTCTTTTGGTGTAGCTTCTCCAAAAATTCCTTGCCGTAGGGCCATATGCTCTTCAAAGCACTTATGCCGCCTTCCGCGCTGATCTTCGGCCCACCTACCGTTCCTGCCAACGTACCTGTCGTACCTGATACAACAGCTTGTTCATTGCTGACGCCTGGATTGGATTCATTCTCAAGCACCTCATGTGCATGCGTAATCCTAAGCAGCATGGTAGTCTTACGATATGCCTCGTAGTGCTTGTCAACCGTGGTGTCAATGAGGTCGAGCATGTGCCTGCTCATCAGCACGCGACGTAGCCGGACAAAATCACAATGATCTGGGTTCTCTACTTCTGCAAGGCCCCATCTGTACTTACGACCCCGCACAGATTCTCCACTCTCTAATACAACCTTATCTTCCGAAGACATAACTGAAAAGGGCATGTGCCGTAGATCCTCCTGATCTACGGCTTCCTCCGTCGTATACCCTTCGCCTGGTACAATAGGCGGCTCGTAGACTTCAATATCGTTCCCCACAATCGCTTCTCTGATAGATTGCTTGAACCGTGCACTATCTTCCGGTGTTAATGAGTCGGCCTTGGCAATGATTGGAATAAGATTTACTCTCCGACACAGCTCTTGCATAACTTTGATATCCAATGGCAATAAACCGTGGCCATTCGGCCTAATAAAATATAGGCAAACGTGAACACGAGTATCTACCAGCTGTTGCCGGTCAGGTTGTTCTTCCTGAAGCATGTACATGCGGTGCTGGCTATCGATGTAGTTGACGATTGGAGCCCATGAGTTATTATTGTTAGAAAAATCCCCAAAGCCGGGGGTATCAATCACGGTGAATTTTGTTTTAAAATTATTCTCCTCGTATTCCGCTTCTTTTAGCTCTATTGTTGCTGTTTTCTGCCAGCTTTCCAGTGGTCGATCAATAATTCCTGCAAGCAATTTCCGCTCCTTCTCCGTATCGAACTGGTCATCGAACAATGTATTCACAAAGGTTGTTTTACCTAGCCCTGATTCTCCTGCTACCATAATGGTGAAAACTGCGCCTCGTTTGGCTATGATATCTCGTCTGACATGAGGGTTAGCAAGAATTTACTAACACTAATATTTGTTTCATATTGAGGGATCAAATACCGCTGAGAAGGAAGATGGGAAATGAGTCCTTCAGTACATGTCTCAGTTTTCCAATGTTTTAATTTTGGTTGGACGACTGGTTTCCTTGCTACAATAGGAGATGGAGATACTTTATCCTTTTGTGGTAAGGCAACAGACGGAGCGATAATACTTTTCCCCGTGGCAATAGACCCGTCCCTTTCAGAATCTAACATCTCACTTGTATCAAGGGATGTATAGGATTGCTTTTGTGCTGAGTCGGACAGTGGTTGTAGTGGTTCTGCCATACGTTCTTTTATTTCGGCGCCTAAGTCATGATCAGGTTCAAGTGAGAATTCTATATTATCAGAAGGATCATTCGACAGCTGCATTGCAGCATCATATGAAGATCTTCTAGAGTATCCGTCGGATAAATAATTATATGAAGCTTTTCTACTTGAATTCGGAGGGGGCATTCTGTTTGCTGTTTCGAACCAGAAAAGTTGGTGTGGAAGTCAATGCAAAAGCATCCAATGTGGCAGTTTTTATTTATTTACAGGGAATATACAGATAAAAAAATATTCGCAAAAAAGCTGTAGTAGAATTAAGCCGAAGTATTAACGGGAGCGGAAGGCGGGTTTCTAAAGATATCGCCTTTCTGCTTCATGGAGGTAATAATGGCTTGATCATTTGAGGGCTGTTTGGACGGGTCGGGCCGGGGCTGATCCAACGGAGCTGGCAAGGTTAGAAATAACAATTGGCAATAAAAACAAAAAAATATCAACTTACTCTCAAAAACTGAGCCTGACATGATAATTTGAGCCGGTGTTTTGGAAGCATCAATAGTGAATGCGACATAATCAATTACATCTCGCTCGGAAACTTGAGCCTCGTCTGATCCCTTGGTGATCCTCGCCAATCTCTGTTTCGACTCGATTCGATAAACAATCTGACAGTGAGACAAGGGCTCTCCGGGCAGCATTAGAGGTTGGAAAAACATAACCCGAGGAGTGTTATTGAACTTCACCAACTTCCAATCAAGCTGCGTGCCTCGAGGCAGAGACTTGAGTCTGGTCTTCAGGGATTCGTATACCCAAACACTGAGCTTATCCTTGACACCGTCAAGTTGATTGGCAGCAAATGCCTTATTTGTAGAAACGTAAGTTTCCAAAGCCAGATTTTTCCACTCTACGAAACGAGGGCTGATGCTTGACTTGAGTCGGAACTGAGCGACCATGACCGTCATCTGGAAAAGGGTCAGCAGTCGTCGGTAAACTCCCCTGATTCTGAGCTTGGGAGCTGCAAAAATGGAAGGTAAATGCTGTTTTGCCGGCTGAATATACAAGTCATTGCCGATACCGAGATGATGAAGCTCCACTCTCTGGACCGGTTTTGCGGCCTTCTTCTTGGTCTCGACCTTTTCAGAGAAAGATCGTCTCAAAAATGTAGAGCTATTCCAGCTATTAAGCGGAAAAACGGACCTGCTTCCGCTTATTCCAATGCGGGGAATGCGGATCATACGACTAGCCATCTTGATTTGTCCGGCAAAGGTTGGAAATTTTCAAAATTTCAGCCTGCTCCCTCCACCACATCAACTAATAAGTGCACTATTGGGACATCGCAAACGCGCCCGTTAGATCGGTCGATCTGAGCATAGGGGATAAGAAAAAAAAAAGCATAACACTGGTTTAGTAGGGTGAATTTTAAATCTTATAGAGCGTAATTCATAAATTGTCCTAGCGTGGCATTGATTTGTAGAGTATCGGACGAGATTGGATCCGTTGACTATTTCTTGCGGAGTTGCCAAGGGAATCTGAAACAGTGCACTCTTTTGGACCATCTTGATTTAGAGGTCTATTTTTCTGACCAGGCCTGTTTGAGGACCTCGTAATCAGGTATTTTTACGTGTAGACTACCTTGTGGTTGAATTGTGTTTGCAGTTTATGGCAGCCTGTAACTACCCGTCCCAGCAGCATAATTAGAGTATTCCATTTAGTTATATAGCAGTATCAACTATATGAGCAGCATTGTTCCATTCTAATGCTCAAGAGCACTGGAGGAACCTACTGCGGCAGTATCAGCTGCAGCTGCAACCTTCTCTTTGAGACCAGGAGAAGCACCGCCAGCAATACCCAGATACTGAGTAAAGGGCTGTAGGATATTCACATAGACCCATCGAGCACCACCGTATTGAGGCAGACCCAGGTAGAGGAACAGAACGGTCTTGATAAACCAGTAAAAGGGAATCCAGTAAAGAATGGCGCCAGACCAGAACTCCACAACGCTGAACGAAGCATACACCACCCAGTAAGTAAGGTAGTGGGTATCATCAGCTCTGGAGGTGGTCTCCAATGCTATGAGAGAAAAATAGCCAGGAACCACCAAAGTGGCCAAATTAGCAAGCAATTGGCCGATACTGTAGGGAGTCAGCACTAGCTCATGGTCAATACAGATTAGCTTCTATATAATACTCACCCACCAACATTGGCGAAAATTAAAATGAAGTAGAAAGCTACAAATCCCAGAGTGCCATAAGCCTTGGGGATACCTTGGTAAGTTAGCAGGGTGTTCGGCGAATGTTGGCCAGAACCACCACAAGTCACACACAACTCCAATAATAGTCATCATGTGCACAAGGGAATACGCTATACATACCTGACTGACTTTCAATCTTTCGAAGGAAGGAATACTTGTTCAGTTCCTACGTTGTTAATATCGCAATTCATAGCTATTTCTTATCGCCAGTTGCCTGCACCCCGCTAAAGGCTTTCAGCAACCAACGACCATCCATCATAAGCTCACCTTATCGAACCCTCCAACAACAGAAAGGAGTTTATCCTGAGCGACGGCGACGTTGAATGACATTGTTCAAATGATATTCTTTGTGGTGATGGTTACTACGTTAATGTAAAGAAGTAAGAAAAACTAGGGGATCCAAAGCTGCTTAGTGGGCAACAGACAATTTCAGGCAGGATCCAAACAAAAGATGGCAGAGATCTGCTGCACAATGACGCCTCACAGTCAATCGTGCGACGAATCATCAAACATGACTGGCTTCATTATGCTTGAGCATATAACAATCTGTGATATGTGTTATTATAATAATGCTTTGCCTCATCTGATTGTTTGCTGCTATCTGGCCCTGCCCGGGATAATCTCCTGAGATCTCTACTCCATACGCAGCCTTATTCTGCATACAGGGCCGGATATTTTCCATGTAAAATAGGACCTGCCTATGCTATCCCATTATTGCGACATAGATGGTAGTATTTTCTAATGTAGCTCTCTTCCTAGCTTGCTTAGTCACTGTATTATCATCAGCTTTGTGCCAATCCTCCGCTATCTAGTCCGTCTCGCAGAGTATGGCCGACAATTATAAACCATATCTAGACAACATCTCAGGAACAAGGTGTAGCACCAGAATTATGAATTATTTATGAACAATCCTTCCTACCTACACTAATACTTCCCCCTAGGTAAAGAGAGCGTGTATCCTCAAAGTGAAGTACTCCACAAACGTCCATTTCTGTATTGCAAAACGGCATGTTGGTAGTTCCATCAGAAGCGGAGTTACCACATAAGGCATCCCCGCCCGATAGACCGATTTGCTCACAACTATCACGCCGTATGAAATGTCGTCATTTATCCAGTTAAGGCCTCCACAAGACTAGCAACCCTCCTTTTTAGCTTATCAATAATCCACTGGGCAATTGAGTATACTCCAAGCTTTACTTTCAATTGAATAAATATCTACTTTCAGCAGCATGAGCGTCATTCCAAACGAAGAATACCGATTTCTCGGTCCTACCGGCCTACGAGTCTCTTCCATTTCTCTTGGTGGTTGGATTACTTACGGCGAAGGCAAGCAGGTCGAGGATGAAGCTACCCTTGAAATTTTCAAGAAGGCCTATGAACTTGGTATCAATTTCTTTGATACAGCCGAAGGATATGGCTCGGGTGCTTGTGAAATCTCCTTTGGCAAGGTCCTGAAGAAGCTCGGCTGGAGCAGAAAGGATTATGTCGTTTCCACCAAGCTTTGGTGGGGTGGTGAGGGTGTCAACGACAAAGGTCTATCTAGAAAGCACCTACTTGAGGGCGCCGATGCCTCTCTAAAGCGTCTCCAATTAGACTATGTGGATATCATCTTTGCTCATCGACCAGATCCTTATACTCCTATGGAGGAGATCGTTCGAGGTTTCACCCAGATTGTGAATGATGGCAAAGCCTTCTACTGGGGTACATCCATGTGGTCTGCGTATGAAATTGAGCATGCCCAGCACATTGCAACCAAGTATGGCCTCATTGCTCCTGTGGTTGAGCAGCCAATTTACAATCTTCTCGAGAGGGATCAATTCGAGAAGGAGTTGGATCCTATTTTCAAAGAATATAAGTATGGATCCACTGTATTCTCTCCTTTGGCCACTGGTTTGTTGACTGGCAAGTATTCTCAAGGAATTCCCGATGGATCCCGTTACGACCCGAACAATCTGACCAAGGATCACTCCTTGCCTCTTATTTTCAAGCGACTGTTTGAAACTGAAAAGGGAAAGAGTGACTTTATCAAAATCCAGAAGTTTACCGATCTTGCGAAGGAGCTCGATGTTTCTGTGCCTGCATTTGCCCTGGCACTCCTTCTCAAAAATAAGAACGTCTCTACTTTGATTATCGGTGCTTCCAAGCCTGAACAGGTGGTGGAAAATCTCAAGGCCTACGAGGTGCTTCCCAAGATCACACCAGACGTTGTGGATAAGATTGAAGCTATCTTTGACAACAAGCCCGCCCCTCCTTCTGATTTCAACCGACTTGGTGCATAAAAGCTCAAGTAGCGGCCATGGAATTCCGACAGTAATAAGCGTTATATATTACATGCTATATAAATGAATACATATTCCGCCATTATATTAGTGTCGTAGCATGGTAACCTCCACTAAGTAATCCTCAAAGCCGATGGTGGCATAGCCATCCCTATTATAGTCAAACCGCTTGAATGACGTAGTAGTATTGAGCAGATGTATGCAGCACAAAACAAATTTATCGAATGAAATGACATTTTCTCGTGCTCCTCTCCTTGTACGCGAGTATTTAAAAAAGATAGTTTTGATACACGGGCCGGACAGCCTGTATCCAAAGGAATGGAGAGCTCTGCTGAACTCAGTGAAGCTAATGTCCCCAGAATTGTCTCGATCAAACTGATTAAAGATCTCACGGTAGTCATGTAGATAACTCCATAGTTTTTTGAACTCAGCAAAGTTAATCAGGCTGTCGCCGTCTTCGTCAAACATGTGTACAATGACTTTAACTGTGGAGGGATCGAATAGGGAGTGGTCGCCATTGCGAAGACAGGTAGTCAAATCAACTTCTGACAGTTTGTGCATACCGCTGCGGTCGAATTCAGCGAATCGAGCCCAAAGCTGATCTTCATTGTGGGCTCGTGGCCTATATGGAGCAGGGACACGATTCTGAATGGGGGGATTCACGTCAGCAGTAACGGGCTCATTTGCATATCTGGTACGACCAGAGCCATTAGACGGATTTCGCGGCCTTCCCTGAGGCTCTCTGTTAGCGTAGTAGGAGTCATATGCAGCATTGTCACGATGATAGTTCGGAGGATTGGAAACCCGGTATTGGCCGCTATCAGGACCACCTTGTGAAGAAGGAGTAGATATCCGCGGACTGCTCGCTATGGATCCGTTGATTTGTACATGGTCCGATTTGGAGCTGTAAGTCGACCGCGACGAAGAAGGAAGCGGCGGAATGGTATTGGTGGCTATGGCTTGATCGTTGACAATAACATAGTTTGACGGCCCGCCGGAAACGCTCGCTCTGCCGATTGAAGGAGGACCAGAAGGATGTGTAGGATGGCCAAACGCATCATTAGGAGTAGGAAATGCCTGATTTTTGGAGGTTAGCTACAGTACGACGGCCAGCTAGCTGGCTGGTTTCAAGAATTCTTACCATTAGCTTCTCATTTCGATGGGGATTCATATTGGCAAGCAGTCTAACAGAATGTCACACAATGACACGATATATTCGCTCAACGAGTATGTCGTTCGACTGGGTTTAAAAGCTGAGTTCTGTCGGAGGTGTCGTTCAGATTTGGCCTTTGTGCACCTGTTATAGGACGGTTAAGTAAGCAGCAGCTCCACAACGCAAATTCAGAGTTAAATTTAAAACTGGGCTTAGTTGGATAGCAGTGGACAATTATTATTAGAACATGGATTTTTAAAACAAAATGAAGGAAACTGGCAGATTTGTACAGTGGCGTACAATTAGCAATGCTTGTCAGGTAGGAGGGAGGATTTTTTAAAAAAACGCTCGCTTAACGCGGATCCACCAGCCCCCTCCCTTCAACGTCATAAAAAACTCCATCCCCCACCATCACTGGTGACCCACCCCATTAAAACAAAAAACACTACCACGAAAACACTACTGCGGAATTTGTTCAAAAAGTAATACCATGAGAAATACATTTGCAAAAGGCTCATATCCTATTTTTTCATTTTATATATTAGATGGCAGGTGATTTTTAGGTCGTCGTCAAGAGCCTTAACCGGGGAATGATTTAAGCTCGCAGAGAGGAAGCTCGTCTCTTCTTAATCTCAGCCTTCTCAACCTTCTTTTCCTGGACTCGCTTGGCCAAAAGCTGGGCGTACTCAGCAGCAGCATCCTTCTGGGCCTGGGCATTTCGCAACTTGAGGGATCGGAGGTGTCTCTTTCGCTGGAGAGTCTGGGGGGTGACCAATCGCTGGATCTTGGGGGCCTTGGTGTAAGTCTTGTCGCCCTTGGTGACTTCTCGTCGGACAACAAACTTTCGAACATCATCTTCCTTGGTCAAGCCAAAGAACTTTCGAATGTGGTTGGCTCGCTTGGGTCCAAGTCGCTTGGGAACAGTGACGTCGGTCAAGCCTTCAATGTCAGCATCGCCCTGCTTGACAATGACAAGAGAGAGAACAGCAAGATCGGAACCGACAATGCAACCTCTGACGGACTTTCTCTTTCGCTCACCGGTTCGTCGGGGTCGATAACAGGAGTGGCCCTGAGAAAGCAAGAGTCGTACTCGAGTAGGATGCAAAACACCTTGCTTCATGGGGAAACCCTGCTTGTCGTTTCCTCCAGAAATCTTGAAAATGTATCCCTTGAACTCTTCGCCAACAAGGTCACCCTCTACTTCCTGGCCCATTCGCTTGTCGTAAAAGCATCTGAGTCGGTGCTCATCGTCGATTTCAATTAGCTTCTGAGAGCCGTTGGCAGGATATGCGATGTTAAGCTTCATTTTGGAGAATGAAAAGTTTTGTGTTGTCGCAGGTTGAAGATGAGAAGGAAAAACTTGAGTGGGTGTTGTTAGCTATGAAATTTGGGAGGGCACACTGAGTGGTGCTGAGAAGTACGCGTAGATCACCCAACTGCACTTCGCTCAAACAACAGAAGACGCACACCATTGGCATTTGGATAATTGATTGCCATTATAGTTGATAGTTTTCATATCTTATATGTATTAGTGAATTATTCTTCCAGTCTATTCTGTTGGGTCGTAGGTACTGCTCTGCTTTTCTAATCCGGAACAAATACTTCTCTGTGACTACTAGGTTAAAGCCCTAAAACTAAACTGTCGCACAAACTTCCCCCTTTCTCCAGCCGCACGATTACAGATACGCCGCACACTGGATAAATAGTCAAGGGAGTAAATTTCGCACTATATGGCCAAATAGATAGATATATATCATACACATAAACATCATTCAGTACTTTAACGACTGCTAGGTTCTAAGCCTCTTATCACTGATAACTAAGCCGCATCTTTTTCGATCTTGCCGTCGAATTCGGTCTCTTTCCTCCTGCTCTCTTTCCGTCATTCTCTCCTTGCCCACGATCTCCATCATTCTGATCTGCAACAGCCTGGCCTGTAAATTGCACGCTGTTTGCCATAAGTTCCACTGGTATGCTTCCATTTTTGTTACCTGATGCTCCACCGCTCAGCACACTCCCTAAAGAGATTCCCATGCCCACGCCTGGATATCCTGGGCCACTGGACGATGTACTTGTTGAACCTGAACCTAATATGGTCTGAGCAGAGGCGGAGGATGAAGAAGATTGCGCCGCCTGTACTAAAGAAGCGGCTGCTCCTAATACAGTGGTGCCCCCCGGTCCGCCACCGCTGCCAGGGATGGCACTATTGAACCCTGCCGAAGCTGGTCCAAAGTGTAAATTCCATTCTGTACCATAAAAGTTTGAAGGTGACGGTAAAAGATCATTAACATACTTGCTCGGAAGCGCCGCAGAGATTGGAGTCTGTTCTCCATTTGAATTTATCAGAGGGGGTCGGCCGAAGGGGTTTCCTGGCCCAACACCGTTTGAATTCAGGTATGACGACGGCGAAGGCGGAGGTAGCAACAAAGAACTTCCCCAAGGACCACCTGTATTTGGCTCATTATTTCCATTTCCATTATGTCCCTCACCCTGTCTAGTTTCGCGTCCACCATGATGATTGTTCGGGTCCCGTCCAAGGCCACCAGAACCGGCCGCATTTTGACCGTCGCCAGAGGCATTATCGGGAGGGTTGCTGTCGGATCGACCCCTAGATCCGTCTGGTGTTATACAATTATCGGTTCCTCCTGATATCGGACCATGGGAGCGATGCTCGCCGGCTGATGATATTTGGCCCTCACTTGATTCGCCTAACGGGATCTGAACCTTGAGTTTCGGTCTCATATTTGCGGCAGTTCCTGCATATCGTGGAAGCAGTGTGGATGGAGAGTGTGCCGAGTTAGAGGTAATTGAACCTCGTGCAGAGTCCGCAGATGGTGCGCGAGTAGGCAGTCCGAAAATCTGGCCCTCGTTATCATTATTATGAGGAATGTTACCACCCTGATTTCCCTGAGCACTATCATCAGGTCCTCTCTGAGCATTCATTCGAGAGAAATATCCATATTGCTGGTTTTCCATCTTTACCGCATTCTGGTAATACTGCTGCTGGGCCGGGTTTGGCCCATACTGCTGAGAATAGCCCATTGGTATCTGTTGTGTACTCATTCTCTGTGCCTGGAAAGGGTCCATACCCTGCTGTCTAGAATAGTCATATTGCTGTTGTTGCTGTTGTTGTTGCTGCTGTTGTTGCTGCTGCTGCTGCTGTTGTTGTCGTTGGAAATCCGCGTTTGCTTTGGCGTATGCAGCAGCGGGATCTTGAGTCTCGGTGGTGTCTGCTTTCACCTGGTCCGAGTATGCTGATGTATCGCTAGGATGAGATTGGTGCTTGCCTTTCTTGATAGGCCGCTTCGAGACAGGCTGCTTTGTGCCGGCACTTAAGGCTTTTGATCCTGAAAGCTGCGTGTTCCTCGTAGTAGCCTCTGGTGGAGGCGGAGATCCCACACTATCGTCATCATCATCATCATCATCATCAAGATCATCATCGTCCGTAGTAAAGTTCTTGCTATTTTGTCGTGAGTGTGTCCGAGCAATTCTCTGGGATGCGGAGCCCTGCTTGCGAGAGAGCTTGAGGCTGGGATCAAAGTCGTCAGGGCCCTTCGCTTCTTGTGGTGTGGTCTGCACATGTTAGTTACTACCGTCACACGGAACAATATTGCACATCCAGGGTCAAATGGAGTAAAGTTAGATCAGAATGGTATGGATTAGGCATTTTTGGGCGGAGTAGGTCAAAAATCTACAGCCCGATAAAGTATGCGGGATGACCCTCGAGATCGGCACTGTCAAATGTGAAGATCGGTGGCCCGATATCATTCCCTGACAGCAGAGCATGCCGCAAAAGTAACTGCAATGCTATTTCCCCTCTTATTATTGTAACCCTTTGCCCACACGTTGCAACGGAAAGATTGCTTCCGTCCAGCTGATGAGCCGTGCACCGGCGCGCGGGCGCACATGTCGTCACTAGTAAAATCCGGGGCACCTAAAAATAGAACACATTCAAGGGAACCGAATCCTTACTTTTTCCACGGGTGAAAAAAGGGAAAACATAACAAGAACAGGAGGCATTGAGATAGGACAGACAGAACAAAGTGGACCAAAGGTCGCCATCCAGGAAGCCAGATGCCAACCCGAGGGCTTTTTCAGTCAAAATAGCGCAATACATCGACCGAGCCGGGCTCTGATCGTCCAGCCTATATGCTCGATTCTTTTCACATTAATGCCTGAAGAAAAAAGCATTTCCAGATATTTAGATAGGAGGAGATTTTGTAGCAGCAGCATTATTCGTTGCATGGATAATACGGCCCCACGGCTGGAGAAGAAGAATAAATCACCTGCTATCCAACTACCCTTCAAATCAGAAAAATACCATAGCAGTCCGATCCAGTCGGACTACCTTGAAGAAATGTAATCAATTCAATTAATGGATATCTTGCAGGCATTAATGAGGATCAGGTTGGAGAGTATCCAAATGCTTATCAAGCAGCAATTTTCACCACGGGCCACTGCCAAAAAACCGTAAAAACTAAGCCATCCTGAGGCAAAAGACCCTTTTTAATAGCAAATCATCGTAATACTTACATTCTTATATCGTTTTAAGATACCTTCCGTATCTCCAGACGAAAATTCGTAGAGCTTTTGATTATTCCCGAAGATGATCACAGCTATATCGACTTGACATAAGACGGACAGTTCATGAGCCTTCTTGAACAAACCAGCTTTTCGCTTCAGAAACGTTCTAAACAAGTTAATGATTTGGACGTAGCAAGTATGGCTTTTACCCATAGGACGCCCATGTGGATCGGGGATTCGTTTACCTACACTGATCTATTCCGCTCGTCAGTCAAGGGCTGAATAGCAATTTTCCGCCTACCCATGATGAAGAGTAGTATAGAGATGCCAATCTGTTATGGACGATGTGTTGAATGCTATACCGAGATGACGGTGTTCGTGCCGGTCAACGTGAGGCGGTTACAGGGTAGTAGGAAGCTGAGATGAAATAGTTCAACCCTGAAGCGTGGTAATTACAGCACCCAAAATGTGGGAGCCTGGGAGGTACGGGTGACTCGAATCAACCAACTTTGTGGTGCGATACCCGTCGACCAAATAAGATTAAAGGGTGAAGGGAGTGACTGAAAAAGTGGCCTTGATCGGTCTGAATATTCCCACCAATGTTGGGGTCGTCCGCGGTTGTTCAAGCTGAGGTTTAGACGGCGCAGAGAGATTATCCTCCTTTGTGCCCACCAGAAACCACCCGAATCTCACTGAGTTGATATGATATTTATTGACTGGAATAGTCAATCAGATGGTTTCAGCCCAAATCTATATTTAGTTCTATTTTTAGCAACAAACGGAAAAACTAGCTAGAGATTAAGCAATTGGATCGGCAAACAATTGAAGGGGGAAGCTTTTAACTCGATTTGGATAGCCTACCCACTTCAGGACCAGAGGCTGATAACAACTACAGCCGTAGCTCAGCCGAGCTTGAGCCTGATACTACTGATTTGCAGATGGTAACGAAGCTCTCACTCAGCTATTATTTCTACAAAATCGGTGCAAATTCCCTTCGGCCTTGGATAGCCGAGATGTAGTTGCTATCCCGCCTGCCAAGTAATGACAGAATGATCTAACTTCACATTTTTATTGAAGTTTTAACTTTAACAACCCCCCTCCTCCTATCGATGATGTCAACGGGGCAAGCAGCGGGGCCTCTCTTCTGTAAAGCAAGGAATATCCGAACCTAATAGCATACCCCACCGTGAACTAAGAAGTTTTCCTCGAAACTGAAATCTATTCATGTCTTACAAGTCTGCAAAGTGGGGCTTCTCCGCCTTTAAATCAGCCTCACCAACTATATATCTGACATGCCTTATGCACACAATGCAATGAGACGAATTCCAGCGCCATTTAGCCGTATCAAAATGGGAACTCTTTTCCCTCATAGGTAGGCGCAGTTGCAATCGAAGTCCACAATCTGCCGTCATAGCGGTATTAAGCTCGAATGAGACATGAGCAGCCATTGAGGCTAAGTATGATCAGCAAATCGGTAGCTCACTCGTTGCTCCATCTTCTGTGTTACATACCCTCCGGCTGTTTTCACTACTGTGACATACCTGTAGCTGCTTTTCACTACAGCACTTTAGAATATCTAATTAAATAGATTTTTTTCGGGTATCTGCTTCTTTCATATGTGGGAAATACTGCTTAATGGTGCATCAGGCTACGTTATCTACATCCATCCAACCTACAGCCATGTGATAATCTCTTATTCACTTCATATATTTTCCAGCTATCAGAGTCGTTCACACTCTCCAGCAGCTCTCAATCTAGAGCACGCTCTACTTGATGATGATTTTTATTAACCCAAAAGTTACATTATAAAAATTGGCATTAATGGCATTTTAGTTGAACTGAGGAGCCTGGCCACCAGCAACTTCCTTGCCTTCGTTTCGTCGTCGGTAACCGTCGTCAAAGTTTCGAGGTCGTCGCTCCTCTCGGCCAGGTCGAGCACCGCCCAGAGTGGGTCGAGTCTGCTTCTTGTAAGTGTCGGGGACGATTTCTTCGGGGAGGTGCAACCATTCTCGCAAGTATTCAACACCCTCCTCGGTCAAGGTGTAATAATAGTATTGCCATGAGAACTGAGTCTTGACAAAGCCCTTGGAGTTAAGAGACTGAAGAGCCTTGATGACCCAGAGGTTCTTGGTGTCAATGTCTTCATGCTTAGGCTGGTTGAAGTCCTTCTTGGCAACAACAACACCCTCTATTTCATTAGTTAGCACCGCCATTCCTTCAATTTTTTTTCGATTTGCTGCATCTCTACATACCCTTGAAGAGGTAAGTGTGAATCTTCTTTCTGTCTTCCTTGGGAATCAACATGTTGTATTGAGTTTCGACGTGACGATATGGGTGATGGAAAGGAAGAGTGAAAACGAGTTGAGTGAGTGCCAAAAAGTAACAGTCCAAAGCTGAGTGGTGCTGACAACTACCGTCCCAGCGTAGTGCTCAGACCACCACCTCGCGGTTGACCTAGAATCACTCCCAACACATCACGTGAGCTACTTTATTTCGCTCCCATCTCATCCGGCCGTTTTACCATACAAAGAGGCTTATCTGGAGCGTTTCAAACTTCGTGCACAACGGACTCGATAGCATGGTATCGCTAGGAGGCTCGGATGTAAATCCAGCGTTCACATTTTACTTAGATGGAGAGGAGGATAATAGTAAGTAGAAATACTGCAGATATCTTAGTTCAGTACTAACTTCTTGCAGCTTTAACTGGAAGAGGCAAAAGGTTGATAACAGATATAGCGGATTGGTTCACGCAATACCGAGTGCTTCGCATTCCTGTACTGAACTGGGGAATAATAGTTATCTATGCGGCGTTCCTCGCAAGATTGAGCTGGAAGTTCAAAGAGCTTTATGCCAAGCATGCGCTGGTTACAACTATCACGTCGAATCTCTTGCTGTTCGGACTGGCAGATACATTAGCTCAAACGTTATCGGCTATGGTTGCTTTTGTACCGGAATCTGAAGAGAGTTCTGGCAAGTTTTTTGTCAAGTATATCATTGAGAAAGGTAGACCAAGAAGGGTTATTCTTGATGAGGCCGACGATAACCTTCTGGAATTGGGCATCGACGACGAAGATGTTGTTATGGATGATGATTGGCAGTCTCAGGAACAAAGACGCCTGGCTACAAAGTCAAGGAAGCGAGCAGAAGCTTTCGCATTTCGTCGGCTAGCACTGTTCTCGGTATGGGGGTTTATAATATCATTCTTCCAGTCCCCGTGGTACGCCATTCTTAATTCCTCTTACAATGAAGACAATGCATTTCTACGAGCTCTCAAGCGAGTTCTGACTGACCAGCTATGCTACTCTCCCGTATCGCTTGCTGCTTTCTTATCCTACATGGCTGTGGTCATGGAAGGTGGAGATCGAGAAGCAGTTAGCCTGAAACTGAAGAACGTTTATCTTCCTACTCTTGCCGCAAACTATGCCGTCTGGCCTCTGGCCCAATTTCTTAATTTCCTGGTTATTCCAGGGCCTTTACAAATCCCCTTTAGTTCCACCATTGGCGTCTTCTGGAATGCATACTTGTCTTTGCAGAATGCGAGATCTTGAACAACAGTGATACTTTTAATTATATCTGCAGAAATACACTGCGATTAGGTGGTATTTAGAATTACTATCAGGCGTATGTTCCTGATATTGCATATATATATATATTTATTGGCACATCAAAAATGTTTCATTAATAAATAATCACAACATGGTACAATTCAGCTTCAATCTTCTGAGATCATGAAGTCAACGTCGTGCTTTCGACGTCGATCACTTGGAGCAGGGGATTTTCTATCAGAGTCCGTTGGGTTATGTTCAGAAGCAGTGGCTACTGCTGCAAGAATATTGACACCAGACGAAGGCTCCGGAATACGTCGTTGTCTAGAGAGATTCATCCAAGAAGCGCTATGAGGAATTGATGCTTCCGATCGGTGCCTAGAATGTCCCATAGTTTTTCTTCGACTAGAATGAGCAGCTGCGGCAGTAGCAGGTGTTGTAGTTGAACCTTCAGATCCGCTGGTTACAGAAGCACCGGTGTTGCTAGCAATTACCGCAGCCGCTGGCGCAGTCAGTGTAGGGCTCGTTGTACTTGCTCCATTTCGAGGAGTAGGGGACCCTGATCTATCGCGTGTGACCGACCTTCTTCGCTTGATGGACTGAGCGTCCTCCTCGCGCTTAGGAGAAGAGCTGCTGGCAGAAGCATTACCTGGTTTCGCCTGATTGGGCTGCCAGTGATGAAACTGGATAATATGATGCAAGGAATTAGATGGAGATGAAGGGGAGATACTCTGAGGAGGTTGGGGGGGTGGGGGTTGGAAGTATGGGGTATTTGTTCCTGACCAAGGGCCACCTCGAGGCGGGCCATAAATTCCTTGGGGCTGTCTCACAGGAGAAGTAAAATGTGCCTGAGGAATAGCTGAAGTTGACGCTCGTTGATGATGACCAGGTCTGAAAGGCGCTCTTTGTTGAACAGGTTGAGGCTGCTGCGAAAGAGATTGTTGAGCTTGGGGAATATTACCCGCCGGGTTAAAAGCTTGGCTAGGTAATGACATATTACGCTGATGATGGGAAGGGTAGCGATCCCTGTCACCAATATTTGCTGCAGGGCCAAGCTGTTGATGTTTTTGTGTGGGGGAACCTCTCACATTCATAGGAACAGGAGGGGCCAGGCTTGTTTTACCACTCACCGGGCTTGTAATAGGTGGTTGTTGACCAGGAAGTGGAGCATTTGCAACTGCAGCAGCGATAGCCGACTGAACAGCAGGATCATCCGGTGCTTGAAACAGAAGCGGTATTGCAGAAGGAGGGATATTGTAGTGTATCGCTTCCGATAGTAACTTGAGACTCTTCTTCCTGGTTTCAAGTCGGTAAAACTCCTGTTTTGTCTTTTCCTGCTCACTTTTCAGCTTTAGGGCATTTTCCAGGGATTCATTCGAGTAATTCCACGATGTTAACGGGATTCCTAGCAGACTGGACAGTAAAGATGCGTCCGACTCTTTCTGGGTTTGTGTCGCCGAGCCGCTGGCGCTACCACTACTGGGGTAGGGATGTGGTGGAGAGTCTGGATGAGTCGATAGTTGTTCATGCTGTTGTGGTTTTCCAGTAGTGATAGCAGTAGAAGTGGATGAGGAGGAAGAAGAAGAAGATTGATCTGGGGATGACATGTGCCGAATCCCGAGACCAGTTGTAGCAACTGCTTTAGGGGAAGAGCTTTTTGTCACAGGGAACCGGAAAGCAGATGTGGAAACTGAAGTGACGGAAGTCGACTTTCTATGCTTGTTGCTACTTGAGGCCACAGTAAGCAACGGATGAGTTCGAAAGATACCCTTAGGCGGTTCACTAACTGGAGCTTCTGGAGAAGAAACTGAGTCTGAGACCGACGTAATAGTGGTATTAGAGGTATCGGGTGATTTTTGGTCTTGCTCTGGGGAGGCCGCCGACAGAGGAGAAAGATGATTAGAGTTCTGGTCTTCCAGGAGTGGGAGTGCTGAACCGTTCTGGTCTTGTCTGAGAGGGCCGTCAGAAGAACCGTTGTTAGAGTTGTTTTCGGAAATACGAGGATATTTTTCCGCGTCGTCTAATCCACCCTGGAGGGTGTTGTTAGAGGGAGTGAGGTTTTCGTTTGGACGTGAAGTTGCAGTCGGAGGTCCCAAGGAGCTGCTGCCTCCTTGAGCCAGTGTAGGGTTACTAGACGAGGCTCGTTGATCTATAGCAGCGGCAGTGCTTAGAACTGAAAGAGGGTCTTCGGCGTTCTCCTTATTGTGCTCTTGAACCGGTGGAGACTTAAAGTGCACTGTGTGATTTGTTGTAGTGCGAGTAGTAGAATGCACAAGAGTAGGTGGGGCCGAGTTGTTTGAAGACAGGGCGATCGAGCCCATGGTTAGAAAAATTTCAAACGGCAGGGCAAGTCCGCACAATACACTTCAATGAGTGGGGGAGAGAGAGGGGGGGCGTGATTAGCAGGTGCAAAAATAATAAAATAAAAAAAAACCTTGTACCCGAGAGAGCAAGTAAATCAAAAGCACCAGTACCCAATTTGGTGTGGGACTTCTGATTTAATCTTTGTTTGGGTGAGTGGGATTAGGAGAATGTGTGAGCAGTACTTGTATACTACTACCACTAAACTAATCTCAAACACTGGGTTCGGCGGTGTATAAATATAACTGTAATTTTGCACACGGTTACAGTCAGTTTAGTCAATGATCGCCAACACTGCAAGCCTGTTTTGGTAGGGTCGTGAACAGAGATTGACTCGGAATGTCTTGAGTTAAATATGTTTGTCTGGAGCACGCGCGCAAACCACAAGAAAGCACGATACGAAAACGGAAGCAGTATGGCCGATGAATCGGGAAGCCAGATTCTAAGGTCTTACTGTTCAATTGCTAAGTTTTTAGTGTGGGCAGGTGAAAGCACGCCAAAATGCCAGAGCTTATGCTGATTTTAAATAAAAAGGACGGTGGTTCCACAAACTGTTCCAACTTGTCAATTGCAGGTGGTCTGAATCCAAGTTTTGAAAACCAACCTTTTTGGCATGCACTCGTTGCTAGGCGGCGAGCTTCTCCTTTGTTGATGCTTGCCGCATTGGGCAATTTTCGTCTCAAACTGGAAAAAGGTACGCGACCAAACATGCATCGCCGCTTGCAAAACCTTGCAAACAATACGGTTCGCCTCCATTTCCCAATGTCTTAGATGCAAAATATATTATAGAAAAAAAACTCCTCTCCGCCGCCTCCGCACGACCATGCCATAAAAAATATTATTGTCCCCTCCCCGGGAAAATTATCTGTACAAAACTGTGCTACTTAAGCGGTCTCACGCAACTACCGTGTCAACTCGCTTCCGACGGCCCTCATCGTCTTCCCCAGATTTTAACCGAGTCCAGGCGCCGGGTTTGCGGAAATTGATAAACCCAAACGTGCCTATGTCCTCGTGGCCCTCAGCAAACGACGGCTGTTTCAGCGTCACCGTCTCGCCCTTCTGAAGCTGTTTGGACGGCCCGCCTGTCTTCCCTATGCGGTACCCCGAACCGCCGCCTCGGCTGCTACCGCCGCTCAACCTCCTTTCCGATGCACGTCTTGGGCTCGAGTATCCATTCATGCCCGGGTTGTTGCCCAGCTCGAAATGCCCACCGCCATTGCTGCTCCCAAGCAGGGAGCCATCCAGAACATTGAATAGTCCCATACTTCCTTCTTCTGGGTTTTCTTCGGGGTACCTTGCATGTGCATACGCATGCATCTGCGAGTATCCGCTCCATTTCGTTGATCCCTCGCAAAAAACGTCCTCGGGAGTGATCACGTTGCTGGAGCTGTTGGATGATACATTCATGGAATTGTGGCCAAACATGTTCTCGTCCCCATCCACTGCTACACTGTTACTGGCCCCCCCCAGATATCGGGTATCCATTAATGCATCAAGCTGACCATTGCAATCCAATCTCTGCTGCTGCTGACCACCACCAAGCTGCAAAAATCCTTCTGGCAGCATGAAAATCTCATTGGCACATCCAAAAGGTGGATAGCTCTGGGTCGAACTACTGCTGCTGCTTCGGCTGCTGACGGTATTGCTGAGAATAGTTTCACTCTGGCGATCCACGCTGCTGTGTCCACCAGAGTTCGCCAACAGGTCCCCATTCTTAAACAATAGGCTATCGCTACTATCAAGCGATAATTCATAGTCTAGCGAAGGTTCAATCATGCTCTGCCGGTTCGATTCTTGGTTAATTGCAAATATTTGCGCTTGGGGCTCGGTTCTCGGTTCATGTTCTTCTCTCGACTTATCACCCTGGCTACTAGGGAAAAGGTCCCCCAAGTAGGACCGTTCTGCTCTATCAGGTTCATAGTATGGCTTTAGTCCTGCCACAGCATCTATCATGTCTTCGTTATAAAATGTCTGACGGTGGCCAGTGGAAGCTGTTTGGTCAGTCATTTTGTTCACTGTCTCTCTGGAGTCATATTCGGCAGTATTCTTCATTTCCGCCTCGTCATGGACGTCATTTTGAATCATTTCTTCTATACTGTTCTCTGGAAACAGTAATTGTGCGATTTCTCCCTTTGCCATCGGAAAATGGGTAGAGTCTCCCATCGAGCGATCATTGATCATTCCGCCGCGTAATTGCTGGCTGTTATAACCGTACATTGCGGTAGTACATTCTATAGGTAATGACGGAGACAGAGATATTCCGGCAGATTTGCTGCTTAGTATTTCGCTGGTTTTAGTGCCTCTGAAAGAATCATTATCCAGACAAGTGATGTCGCCTGTTGGATCAAATTTTGACCCTGCCGCTACTTTCCCCTGCATTAGTGAATGCATTATCTCAGGCCGCATATCGTGGTTAGCTATTTGGACTACAATCAGATGCAAGTACTCGAGTCAATCAATAGTGTTGTTAACAACCACCTGTATTTGGTAGGAGTAAGCTTTACTGCCATACCAAGGTGTGTAAATTAAGTGACCAACACCTTTGGTTGCCTGTTTCTGAAAAGAAATTGGGCAGAAGAGCTATTCTGATTTAGTTCCTTCAGTAATTATCACAATTGGATTTGCCTTCGTATAAATATCTGCTTTGGGTCCTGAGCCAATGGATGGCAGTTGAAAATTAAGGTTGGACCCTTCCCCACTGTCGGTATCGGTGTACTGGGGAAACAATGTCTAAACTATAAAACTAGCTGTGGAATCAGAGGCTAATAAAAGAGAGTTTTGATAATACGCTCATAGCAGAGAGAGAAGATTACACACCACAGAAAAGCCAAGTGTTTTCTTACCGTTCCTTCACCAGGGATCAGTAAAAAATGAATAAAAGTAAGGGCCTAAGCTGAGCCCTGAAACGAAATTTCTGAGCTGGATGGGGGCTTTATATGAAGAGCTTCCGACCCTGTAGGGTTCTAATGTGGAGGTGGTCCTGGTTGAATGCTACCCACTGCTTGGGACTACTGCAACTGGTATGCAGAATAAAAGGACACGGTTAAGGGTTAGCCATTTTAAGCGGGAGGTAGTGTCTGATACGGGAGGCACAATGCATGCCATAATGAGGAAATTGCAGACTATGCCTACTGGAGTTACGATCTTATGCGGAGGCCGTGCGACACACGGATGGCGATCTTGCAAGCATTGGTACACCACAAGCATGGAAATACTTCCAATAGCATCCAAGTGGTACAGGCAATGTAATGCATGAAATTTATTTGCTCTATATCGTTGAGGGACTAAACCACTAGAGGAGAGAAGCCCTGAGAGTGAGCCTTTGTGGAACGCAGCAAAAAGAAGCAAGAAAGCACACATTTTGGCAATAACTTCTAGATAACTGTCACTATGGACTATTGGGCTGTATACGACCGAGCTCTACTGCACTTTCCACTTTGCCTGATGAGAGCATGAAAGTAGATAGGCAACAGCTAGGGCATGCGGCTTGGAGCTGTGTTTACCTGCCTAACCTGCGTTGAGAGTAGTGCACGGATACCTGCTCGGCCTGAGATGTGACGTACGGCAATTGAAAATGTGTACAGATAACGATATCAAATAGCATATACGAATTTATATTTTTTCACCAATTATCCTTGCTGCTATGGTTGACGTCGCACGCTGCTCTATTTGGATGGGGCCCCGATCAGATCACGAAAGGTATATTAGACACCCACTTTGGGCATTTTGTAATTAGCTACCCGATAGACACGAAAACGCGACTCAATAATGTCTATTGTTTCGCTCCTGAACATAACGGTTCTAAACAACCCGGCTCCTTTTACAGACCCCTATCGGTTTGAAATTACTTTTGAGTGCCTGGAACCACTGAAAGATGGTAAGCTCTTGTATTAATTAGAGGCAGAGTGCTCGATGGTTCTAACTCACGCCAGATTTGGAATGGAAGTTGACATATGTCGGATCGTCAACAAGGTGAGTATGGTTATAGCACGTTGTAGTGAATTTGAAGCTAATATTAGTTTCGAGCATGACCAAGAATTGGATTCATTGTTAGTTGGCCCGGTTCCTGTTGGAGTGAATAAGTTCGTTTTTGAAGCCGATCCTCCATCGCCTGATCTGATCCCAGCCAATGAACTGGTCAGCGTTACTGTCATTCTACTTTCATGTTCGTACGCTGGACGAGAGTTTGTACGGGTTGGATACTATGTGAATAACGAATATGATAGTGAAGAGCTACGAGAGAATCCTCCTACCAAGTTACAGGTCGACCATGTTGTTAGGAACATATTGGCAGAAAAGCCTAGAGTTACAAGATTCAATATTCTCTGGTGGGTATTAATATGATTTAGGGGTATTAGGGATTGGATTTTGTCTAACAAGCAGGGATAACGATGGCGAGGTGGACGAGTTCCCTCCTGAACAGCCTGATGCTGATCTCGGCGAAGACGACGAAGAACAGTACGGCGTTGAAGAAGAGGAGGAAGAAGAAGGCGAAGAAGAAGGTGAAGGTGAAGGTGAAGGCGAAGGTGAGGATGGCGGAGAAGGTGACGGAGAAGGTGAAGAGGAGGAAGAGGAGGAAGAAGGAGAATCTTCCAAGGCAGCAGCTGATGAGGACATTGAAGAAGACATTGAAGATGAAGATGACGACGATGACGACGAAGAAGAAAAGGCACCATCCACGGCAGCAGCTGAAAATAATAGCGATGCCAAGTAATAATTAATTGCGTTTGTGGAGGTAGGTAAAATTAAGTGTTTCAACTGGTGGTCCTGTGCCAGAGCGAGTGCCTTACGATGAGGAAGATCTTGGCAGATGCCGGCAAGACAATCCTTTTCTTGTCTTATTATATTTGTTTAGCCGGTATTTTATCATGAATTTTATAATGTATGAACTTTCTGCCCCCCCTGGGCCTATCAGACCAGATAATGGAGGCTTATTATCTTGATGCCGATTAAAATTAGGTTCGTTCCTTACTCCGCACGCACAGTTAACGGAACGGCATTACCGCACAGTGCCAGGACGGCAACTGGGGCGCGCCGTCTTCATTAATTTCAACAAAACAAATGCTTCCATTATCATCATATTACTAAGGCGAAGCAGTCCAGACACTTGTGAATCCTATCTGTATATATAGATAAATGATGGCCGTTTCCAAGATTGGTTTTATCGATCGCATTCAGCCCTTAGTGTGCTGCTGTTAACCGTACACATTTCTCAGCCTCACCATTGTCCAATATCCAAAATGAGCGAAAACTCGTCTACCTTAAAACGTCTTTTTGACAGCATCCACCAAGGTATCATAGATCGCCGAAGAGCCACAGAACAAGACGGTTCTACTACGGGATACTGTACATCTGATTCCTCCAGCATCGAACTTGGTAAATGCTATAATACCCACGTGTCTAGTATCATGTCGGAACAGGACGGTATTGCTTCCGACCAGGAGAAGAAGGTGATAAAGAAGGGCTGGGATGTGAAGAGCTGGAATGTTTGGTCTAATAATAAAAAAGATGAACTTCCACGAACTGCTGCTCGACCGGCCAGTTTATTGACTAAACCGAAAAGAACAGCATGGGCATCATTCAAGTCTGCTTTTCGAAAATATATGAAATTTGTCGGTCCTGGTATGATGGTTTCTATAGCCTATATGGATCCCGGTAACTATTCTACCGATGTTGCAGCTGGTGCTTCCAAGAAATATTCCTTGTTATTTATGGTACTACTATCTAACATTCTCGCTGTCTATTTACAGACGCTCGCTATCCGTATCGGAACTGTTACAGGCCAGGATCTCGCTGTGAACTGCAGACGGCACTTTCCGAGATGGATAAATATTCCTCTTTACGTTTTTGCAGAGGCTGCTATTATGGCTACTGATATAGCGGAAGTTATTGGTACTGCCATAGCTCTGAATATTCTACTGCGAATCCCCCTCCTTGCTGGTGTGGTCATCACCATGGTAGACGTGTTCGTTGTATTACTAGCCTATCGACCCGGCCGAGGAATGTCCACTGTCAGATTTTATGAGTATATGGTGGCCTGTTTATTATTTGCCGTGGTAATCTGTTTTGCTGTGGAGCTGTCAAGAATCCCGCCTCAGCCTGTAGGTGAGGTGTTCCGTGGCTATCTGCCTTCGCATGAAGTTATCAGCGGAGACGGCTTGTACTTATCCTGCGGTATCCTTGGTGCCACTGTTATGCCTCATAGTCTATATTTGGGTTCTGCATTGGTGAAACCTCGAACTCAGGAGTACGATCAGGAACACGGCCACATCACGCCGTTATCACGTGAAGGCGATTCCGATGAAGAACTCGACGAAGAAAGCGAAGATATTGCTGAGGATAAGTACGTCCCTACTCTCGACGCTATAAACTACACTCTCAAGTATTCTATTATTGAGGTTGCGATTTCTCTCTGTACAGTTGCGCTCTTTGTCAACAGTGCCATCATAATTGTTGGCGGTGCAACTCTATATGAAAATGAAGAAGCAGCCGGTGCTGACTTGTATTCGATTCACAAGCTTCTGGGCCAGATTTTGTCTCCTGCCTGTGGCACTATCTTTATGATTGCCCTGTTGTGCTCCGGCCAATCTGCAGGTATCATCTGCACCATTGCCGGTCAAATTGTCTGCGAAGGTCATATCAAATGGGCTGTTAAGCCATGGATTCGAAGAGTTATAACTAGACTACTCGCACTCATTCCTTGTCTCATTGTTACTGGCATTGTTGGAAAAAGTGGCCTTGCAGCTGCGTTAAATGGCTCGCAGGTGGCTTTGTCGATTCTTCTGCCTTTCTTGGCAGCTCCACTGATCTGGCTGACTTCCAGCAAGGAAGTGATGAAGGTCGTTGTTAATCCCACCACTAGAGATGGTTCTATGGTTACGGTAAACATGGCTAACGGATATATCTCGAAAGCAGTTGGGTTCAGTATTTGGCTATTCATTACCATGCTGAACGTATATCTCATTGTCCATCTTGGAATGTACGGTGAGTAAATTCAAGCATATCTTTTTTGAGAAGATTGAGGTGTATTGAGATGTACATCGCTCCTTGTATATATAGCCTCTCTCATACAGCGAGTCTGAACTACTTCATATCATAGCATTATAAATAGCATCAAAAAAATCAAGAGTCTGTCATCGCTCAATATTGACTGCAGATCGTCGCATGTAATCAGTCAAGCCCATTCAACCTGTGATACAGGTCGAAATGCCAACGATGACCATTCCAATAATAGCCCATGTTATAGCAACGGATGTCTGAGATCCAAATGAAATGCAGGAACCAAACATTTGCAGTCCTATAATAGCCATGAAACCAGCCGTACCACATAGAGTTATGCCAAATACCAGATCGGTCTGCTCTTTTGCCAGCTGTTTCTGAAACAACTCATAAGCCAACAAAGCACCCAAAGGCTGGCTACAGCCTCCAAGTAAGACAGAGATTCCCAGGGCAGTCCACCTACTCTGCAAGGCTAAATATAATGGAAACGCAATAGTAAATCCTTCAATGTAGTTGTGGATAGCAAGGGCAATAAATACACTAAAGCCAAGTTGCTTGTCGGCATGAGTAGTAGCGAATGTCAAAAAGCCTTCAGGCAGTTTGTGGACGCAGATGGCCAAAGCTGTTTGAATTCCAATTGAAAGTAAATGGGAGTACCTGGTAAGCACATGATGGTGGTGAGGCTCGTGATCGTGGTCATGATCGTGATCATGCTCGTGTTCATGTTCATCATCGAGTTCACCCGATGCGATAGAACTTCCATCATTTATAGTGCCCATATCTACAGGTGGTAGAGGGGCACTCAGCGGATCATGTAGGTTCACCTCATCATCGCATTTTTGATCATCGCAAGTGCATGAATTCAGAAAAGAATATCCCATGCACTTACCAATCGAAGTTTTCCCCCTCAGTTTCTTGACAGTCTTGTCTAAAATAGTCAGATCGACTTTCACTTGCTCCTCCAAGGCAAGCAGCGGCGTGGTTTCACTACTGCTCGATTCCCCATGTGAATGTGTGTGGTGATTATGGTGCTCCTGGTGGTGACCATTTTCGTCTGCACGCCTATGCGAATGCTCGCCGTCAGATTCAATAGTGTCCTCTTCCGGGTGATCATGGATACAATGGACAACACTATCCGATGTCAAAACATGCAAAACCCAGTTGAATAGAGTACAGATCAGCACCCCTCCGGCAAACGAAACTAGCACCGCAATGTTGGCCGCTCTAGGAGAACCTCTCAATTCGGGACTCTCATTGAACCTGGTGAGCCCGTTAGGCAGTAGTCTATATAAAGACGTAAAAAGCATGACTCCGCTGGAAAGACCCAAGCTTGCAGTCAAAACGCTGTTGCTTCCTTCGAATTTAAAGTGCGATGACGGCACCAGCCATCGCCAAATGGCATCGGCAAAAATAATGGTTGATCCGCAGATACATGCCAGTGAAGAAGCCGCTACCAGGATCCAAGCCTCTTTGGTACTGCCTGAAGTGTCGTCACTAAACATCTTGTTGCTTAGCTGTCTACAAAATCAAATTACTTGGTCTCAGGTCAACATTTATGTACCTTCACATGGCCACTTCTTACACAGCGATCACCAGCAAGGTGTCTCGGCCACCTGCATGCAAAATATCATAACAGACGTGTGGGATCGCCGTTGATGAATAATTATCAAAAAAAATTCCATGAACTATGTTACTAATAAAACGAGATTTATTATAGGCATTTTTAATTCGGTGGACTTGCGATTAATTGTAAATCGATCAACCCCGATGGTACGGATGATAGCCTCCTCCGCCTCTTCCATACACTCCTCGGCCACGGCCTCGGCCTCTTGACGACTGGCCGCTTCTTGGACCCGTCGGCGACCGAGATCGTCGGTTTCTTCCTCCGTAATCTCCTCCCCGATTGTAGTCATCCTGGGCTCGGCCCTTGAATCGGGTATTTCCACCCCGATAATTTCGGTCCCGGTAGCTATCACCATTATTGCCATCATTGCTGTCAGAATGGGCAGCTGGCTCAGTGGGAATATGGGGTTTGTCGCCATTATCTTCCGACTCGCCATCAGGATTTCCGCCTGCAGCTGCCTGAGCTTGTTGGGCCTGCGCCATTTGCTGCTGCATTCCAGCATACATTTGTTGCATCATCGCCGGGTCTTGATTACCACCTTGCATCTGCATCATTTGTTGCATTCTCTGCATATATTGCTGCCATTGCTGGTAGTACTGTGACATCATGGCAGGATTCATACCGTTCATGTAGTTCATTTGATTGTAATTCTGGTTCTGAGTTTCAGCCGGCTTACTGGGCATGACCTCGCCATTTTTGGATCGAGGTTCTGCTCTCTTGACTTCAATAGGCTTACCCTTAAGAACAAGGAACTTCTCGCTAACAATCTTTTCTACAGCCAAGTCGCTGTCAAAAGTCACGAAACCGAAACCTCGAGGACGTCCAGTATCTTTGTCCATCATGAGCTGGGCATCAATTACGGTGCCATACTGCTCAAAGAAGACCCGGAAATCATCTTCAGTGACATCTCCGCCGACACCACCAACAAAAATCTTGGCTGTCTTGTCTTGTTCTTCTCGGGGAATAGCTCTTTTAGGATCAATGATCTTTCCGTCCAGGAAATGCTCTTTTCTCATGACAGCATTAACACACTTAGCATCCCGGAAAGTCAGGAAACCAAAACCTCGAGATCGCCCACTGGCATTATCTCTCATGACAGTACAGTCGATTACTTCACCAAACTGAGAGAAGTAGTTTTTCAGCGAATCATCAGTTGTTTCCCAGTTAAGACCACCAATGAACATCTTACCCTCATCCTTAGGAGGAATATAAATATTACCAGTACTGAACCCTCCAACATCCTGAGGCATGGGCAAAGGCGGTGGCTGTAAATCAGACTGCTGGACCTGAGGAATCATGGATTGAACCACGGGAGGAGTAGCAACACTGGTTGCATCAGTGGCAGCAGAAGTCAAAGGAGCAGTACTGATGGGAGCCGTAGAGCTTGCAGTACTTGCTGATTCAGATGGGGCCGCCTCTACAGGCTTCGATTCAGGCTCAGCAGGCTTTTCAGCAGCAGCTTCCTTTTTGGCTGGAGCATCGTCTCCACTATAAAAAGTCAGTAACCATTCTAACAAAACTGGATTAAAGCGGGTCTAAAGATAATTACTAGATATCGGCAAAAAAATCGTCGTCTTCGTCCATGTTCGACATTTTGAGGGGAATTTAGATGTTTTCAATTGTAGCAAACTAATGATACTAACGTGACCAAAAAAACCAGATTTCTAAAACAATCTGACTCGTATCTCGCTATATGCTGAGTATTTCACTTTGTGCTAACTTGAATACTTGAATATATCGAGGGCTATAAACAAAACTGCTATACCCTACTGTGCCGGCTGTAAAAGTAAACACTTATTAATATTCAAACAAAACAAACTGAAGAAATACCCTCGGACGCTTTGAAGAAATACTAAAATAAAGGTTTAACGAAGTACAATTGATGGATTCTCAAGATTCCTTTCAATAGCCCAATGAATAGCTGGTAAAGTATATGTGAGTTGGAAGGAACAGATAGCAAGATCCCACTGTTACTTTGATGGCACGTTACCCGGAAACAAAAACCCACACACTGGTAACCTGGTAACGGCGCGGCTCACAGCATCAGAAAAAAATATAAATCCGGCAGCGATCTTGGGTTTGTAGGGGATCGAGCAGAATGAAATTTTTGATTCTGTTTGCCCAGGCAAACGAGAGCTTCAGGATAGCTGAGCTGGAGGCTCTAGCTGATATGTATGCTATTGATGTCGATCTCAGTGGATATCAAGCAAACAGTCCTTTTATTATTGTAGATCTCCCCGACGTAGCTACTGCGAAGAGGCTGATTGAAAGGTCGATCTTGTGTCGTTCAATATATGAATACTATGGCAGAGGATCTGATCTGGAAGAATTGCATAGCATGCTCAAGGAAGAGTACGACTCGGAGTTCTGGGCCCCATACAAAACATGCTCGTTCAAGTTTGATATAATATCTTTTCAAGGATCAAGAGACAAAGATGCTCAGGTCGCGATGATGGAGTCTTTTGACTACCTAGCGATGGAAGGGCCAATCAGAATGAAGAAAGCTGACGAAGTTTTCGGCATTCTTGAGCTCTATGAAGAGAGCACCTATCTTGGGCAGATACCGAAATTGCTCACTATTTATTTTGGAAGACATATCTGTGACTCGTCAAGAAAATTGATCGAGACTTATGACCTGAAGAAAAGGAAATACATTGGAACCACCTCTTTTGAAGCTGAACTTGCGCTGGTTTCGTGCAACATCGCTCAGTGTGCTCCTGGAAAAATCGTATATGATCCATTTGTCGGTACAGGAAGCTTTCTTGTGTGTGCAAGTGAATTCGGATCGGTCACAATGGGATCTGACATTGATCCAAGGACTATGCGAGGCAAGAATATCAAGACCAACATTGTTGCCAATTTCAAGCAGTATGGGATCGAGAATAAGTTCTTAGATACTATGACAATGGATTTTACTCATAATGCTATACGGCCAACTCTGAAATTAGATGCTATCTTATCAGATCCTCCGTACGGAGTTCGAGAAGGACTGAAAGTTTTAGGTTCTAAAACAGAGGAGCTGGCTCTTGAACAAAAAGAGGCCGAGATCGACGGAACACCAGCTTATCTTGTTGATGGCTATATTCCCCCGAAGAAACCTTACCCCTTTTCTGCTCTGCTAAATGACCTACTAGAATTTGCAGCTGAAAGATTGACCCCAAAAGGTAGACTAGCATTTTGGATGCCAACTGCTAACGAAGATATGCAAGAAAACAGCATACCACAGCACCCATCATTGGAATTGATAGCTTCTGGGGTTCAGGAGTTTGGAAAATGGAGCAGAGTTCTCTTGGTTTACCGCAGATCTGGTGAATCTGGTAATGGTGTGGAGAAGACGAGCAATGCACGGCCCTTGGAGGAGTTTAGAGACAAGTATTTTCGGGGATTCCGCGCCTCTTCTGAAGAAAATGCATAGTAAATATTACGAATAAAGATATCATGTAAATATTATTTTAATAGACTATGGTAATGTACAATCATACTGTTGTGATACACCTATTTGTTAGGAGACAGATTCAAAGACAAATTAGATGCCTATCCAATGATATTCAGTTTCTACTATCTTTATTCCTTGATTGACTCATCAATGATAATCAGTTGTCCCTATCAAATCTTTCATCATACAAATCAATGGATATCAGGCATGTTTTTTTCATCTCACTTACTTGTTGTTTGTGCGTGAAGGAGGAAAATTTTATGCGTGAAACCCACCTATTTTCTCTACAGTTTTTGGATTGAGCACTCGACGACACACAGCAATACGTGACCATGAAGGAGTTCTATTTAACGCCGATAATTGTTGGCGGATTGAGTGCACTAGGCAGTATGTAATATCTCGTGTCTTTTCTTGACTATTTAATGTCAACTAACAGTAGGCTATGTGTTTTTCCGCCCTCTTATAATGTGAGAATCAGATCATCGCTGCAGTCGCTACTCCCATCTTCTAACCCGCAGTGAACAACTTCGAAAAGACGGTAATCTCGACCCAAAGGTTACAGTTAAGTTCGATTCCGAAGGAAATGAACTGCCGGAGCCTCAGAATATCGAGAGCAAAGAATAATAGCCCAGTCATTAGAGCATCAGAACAGATGATATATTATATGTACATAAATAGGAATATGAATATTTACATGAAGGGTTCGGTTACTTTTTCATGGAAGCCATGAAATTGTTGGACTTGATCTTCTGCCTGTTAACTCGTCGACGCTCATTCTTCATGACCTTTTCAGGATCTACTTCCTTCTGCTCCAGAACGGTCCACAGCCATTCGGGGTATTCGTTGTCCGGTAATGCAATAGGATCTTCTGCATTCTTCTTGATATTGCAGCCTTTGAGCTTGGTTCCAGCCGGAGCGCTAGATACGATCTCGCCTTTGGCAGCTTTGGTGACAGCTGAAACAGTTGCTTCCGTCGAGTTGAACCGAGTGCTCTGAATGATTCGACTCGAAGAGCGTCGTACTGTAGCCAGAAACATGATGCAGAAGTAGTGGGGTTTGGTTATGGTTTGGAATTTTTCAGTGACAAAATGAAGTTTGGGATTTCCAGGAATATTTCAAAAAAAAAAATTTTGGATTAACCACCAAACAATGGCCAAAGCAAAAAGAAGATCAAACGCTTACAAGAGGAAAGATCCTTCGCGAGTTAAAAGGGATTCTTCTTCCAATGATGAGGAAATTAGGCAGAAGAAGATACTCCCGTTCATCGAGAAGTTATCTTCACAGGAATCGGCTGAACGAATCATCGGCATAAGTGCTATAACAGCTATGGCTGAAGATTCTCATCTCCGATTTTTGTTGCTGAAAGAGAAAATCATACCACTAGTTATGAAAAGCCTGCTAAAAGACTCTTCTGAAGAGGTTGTTTCCGAAGCTTATGGTTTACTGAGGAATCTGGCTGTTGAGGATGGCTACGATGTCGCTATATACATGTACCGTCAAGGCATATTGAGCAATATTACGGAGTCTTTGGGCAAGATAGAGCAAGCCGGTATTTTGAATCAGGCTGAGGAGAATAAGGCTTCTCTACTCGAATGTCTAGAGAATATTCTAGGTTTAGTTGCCGCTCTTGTTCCTACAGACGATCACATTTTCGATGCTGTGAACAAAACACTACCTCAGCTTCCGCAGTTCTTGACAAATGTCTTGCGTCTTTGTACTACTACCAACATTCACTCAGCTTCACTGTTGGAAACGGCGGTGGAACTTATCTATATTCTTTCTGATGTGAATGCTCCTTTCATACTAGAGCTAGAAGGCCTCGATTTCTCCTCCCTCACTTCCTCCAAAAATACATCTGTGGCTGTCTATGCATCTGGATTTCTCTATAATAAGCACATTGAGAGTAAGCTTGATGAGAATATCTCCTCTGAAGATGACATTATCCCCTCAATACTCCATGTTCTTGTCAGTATCATCGCCGATACGAACCTGAACGAGGTCACAGCTCAGCTAAATCCTACAATTACTCCACAAACACCTCCTTCCCAGGTCAATGAGCTGACGAAACTATCGCTCCGAGCTCGATCTCAGATAAATGCCGTCCAAGTGGCGCTGGAGCTTGTGGCTGCCATCGCCGAGACAATCGAAGTCGACCCGAATACCATCTACACAGCTGCAATCGAAGACGAAGGTGAAGAGCAAGACGATGACGAAATGGATGACGATCAGTATATGGAAACTTCACTCCAGTTTGAAGATGATATAGAATTTGCACCGGAAAGCTCTGGCGGAAATGAGGCGAACTCAAACCCTTTGGCTCAGTACCTTCTCACAAAAGCGCTTCCCGTGGTTGTTGAGGCTAAAGAAAATTCTATTTGTACAACAAGAGCACTTTCAGCGCTTAATAACATATTGTGGACTCTCTCGGCTCAGCTCACCATGGAGGCTACTGGGTATAAAGAGGCCCTTGAAAAGCTGTGGAGTGATCTAATTCCTGCTCTCGGCAAGAACTCTTCTGAGGTTGAAGCTCTTACAAGCACTCTCGGCTGTTTGTGGAGTATCTCAAAAGAGTTTAATGGACTTGTTCCTCTGGAAAGCAATATTCGTACAGTTACTGGCGGGCTAACTGACCCGGTGTCTTTCATTATTGACGAGCAATTTGCTCATGTCAAGCAAGTATTCCCTGAGGATGAGTGGGTAAAATATGCATCCAAGGCGATTAATTTCCTTGCTACTATTGCATTGGCTGGTAATGCCACAAAGAAAATTTCCGATTTCCTCTTCAATATTCTACAAAATGTTCAGGAAGTGCCCCCTACTATTATGGTTGACACTCTGAACGCTATTTACGACATCTTTGGTGACAAGGAATACTCTTATGATGAGGAGGTATTTGTTGCTGGTGGTCTGCTTAATATTCTTGTTCAATCTCTGCCATCTGTGAGAAAGGTGACGAAGAAGGTTAGCAAAAAGACCGACTGGACTCTGAGACAGCAATGTGATCAAACTTCCCTTAACTTGGCCAGGTTTATCGATTACAAGCGTAAGGAGAGATCATAGGTCAAAGCATGTATAATATGTACATTTTATTAATAGGTCATGCTTATGTTTTTCCCAAGTGCATTTTAACTTAACGCAATGCCACGACTATTATCAAGGTTAATACTGTGTCTATCAGGCCATTCTGTATTAATAGCCATGCCGCCGTGTACAGTAGTTTAGGTGAGAAGACAGTCCAAATAAACAAGTGATCTTTCAGAGCAATGCATGCTCCCATGATTCCAATGGAAGCAATTGAGAAAAAGGTCTGAGTCAAGAATATTCTAATATGCATGATATCATCTCTTTTGATCATCTGCAGGCCTTCCACTTTACTTTCAAATAACATGGAAAGGCCAGACATTGACCAGTAAAGTGGGCCAGTCCAGTTACTGACATAAGTTAATATGCCAACGAACCCTATATTATAAGACTCCACTCCGTTGTAAGCATTTGATAGGTCTACAGATGCCAGAGAGTTGGAACCGCCAAATGCAAAGAAAGAAACATGCTGCAGTATCAGTACAAATACTACGAGCAAAGCTGTTGCATCTCTGGAGGCAACCCTATTGCTCGATGTAGCTCGCTGTAGATATGATCTAAGAAAATTGAAAAAGATAAACAATGGGATGTTGCACGTTCGTGTTTGAGTCGCCAAAAAAACCTCCGCCAGATAGGATATTTTGGTTATTGATTTTTCTGTATCCGGTTGAAGTAGCACCTCAGTCAGCTCATAAAACAAGAAACCTCCGACGGTGATAAAGCTTAGACGTGCAAGCTGTATCAATCTCACAGTAGGATCACTCTCTGAAGCAACTGCCGACTGAAGAAAAATTGGCACATATTCAGCATTAGCGACTGCTGTGCTAACTTTGAACACAAATGATGCTAGAACTGTGACGATACTCGCGACGAATTTCAGACCAAAACCAGTTCCGTTCCAAGTCTTAACCAGCAAAAAACTGTAATATGCCATAATCATTAGCCAGAGGTAAATCCCACTACCGTCGGCGGTCAAATATTGAACAATATCGGGGGCTCCGGCGTATTTCTGGCCTGTCTGATTCCAACCACGAATGATCCGAATGAGACCAAGACACACGATCCAATGGTTACTATTTTTGAATCCTTTTCTTGCCGACACTACGTATATCCAGGAGAGACAACCGGTGGCAGCCCAGTACCAGAACTGATGTTCCTCCTCAACCATGCTACTAGCAAACATTGTCGAAAAATAGATACCCGAAAGTAGCAGCCCGATGAATTTGAGTTTCTTGGAAAAGTCAACAGTTATCAGACAGCCAATTGAGATAATAGCAGCAAAAATCTCTAGAATGAGACCGAAGATCATATAATTCAGTTTGTAGGTACTGGATGCCCTAGAAAGTAGGGACTGGCATTCGTACAGAAATTTGTACGAAAGGGAAGAATCCGAGAAATTGCTGGGTTCTCCACTCAGTAGATGCCAAAAAAGGCTGATCTGCTCTATTTGATTGAGATCCTCAAGCTTCTCAATGGGCAGACTCGGTGTGGTTGTTGGTAATTGATATGATGCTTGCAAAATGTTGGCAATCTGTCTGGAATTTTGGGCCAATACATTAGATTGGTCTTCTGCCGACCACAATGGTAGAAGCTTCTTAGGCAGCACCCCCAGGGAATTGCGAGGAATAGGGAAATCCATCATGGCCGCCAGACAAGGAATCAGATCCGCCTGTTGAATGCGGTCAAAGTACTGATAGTCAACATTTGATTCGACCGCAGGAGCCTTATTACTTGATGGTATTGAAGCCGCGAATTTTTTACCAAGCATTATCATAGCAGCAGAAGTTTCGCCCGGAGATGAACCTCCATGGTTGCCAGCTTCATTCATTCCATGGTCACCAGCAACCACCAACAAAGTATCGTCACTGATTTTATCAAATATGTGATTAATAATTCCGTCCATTTCAGCCTGTTTTCCAGGCATGAATGGACTCAGAGGACCACCTTTGTGGCCAATGTGGTCCAGACCAAGATAATGAAGGATAAGAACGTCCCATTCAGCAGTGGAAGACAGCTGCTCAGGGAGATGCCGCGTTACATTATTATCCACCTGAGTGAAATCAGATACAAAGAAGGAGGCAGTTCCTTCGGTGACGTCAAACATCCCGGGGAATAGCTTGATCCAGGTGTCGTCGCCGAACATGTGAATCCTCTTGCCTTGTGATTTGAGCTGATACAGCCAGCTATCTTGTCCCGATAACGTTGACGATGTATCTGATTCAGCAATATTCAGAATTGCATCCAGGAAATTAGGTGTAGAGCCGGTGGTTAATCCCTTGATTCGCGGCAGAGTCACAGTAGGAGGAGTAGAAAACGCAGTAAAAGGTATCCCGTAGCCAGCATTTATAAGATTGTGGACTTGAGGCATATTCGAATCTGGTCCGAACATGAAATCACTTCTCATTGCGTCAATTACTACGAAAACCAGCTTGTTGAACACTGGTTCTGGGAAATGGCTATCTACAGTGGGATAATACTGCCCGTGGCCGGAAAGCAGCAGTTTTTTGGGGAAAAAGCCCTTTGCAAACAAAACGAATCCACCTGCATGTAGTCCAAGAATAATGCAAAGCAAAATTAATCGCGTTAGTAGTGGACTCATGGTGAAAACACACGGGATCAAACGTTGGTTGGTGGTTGATGAAACGTGATGTTTAACATCTGGGGAACATCACTCAAACCAACCCCGACAGAGTGATAGTAACAGAAATGTCCGAGTCAGGGCGGAACCGATCGTTTTCGCACACCAGGACCAATTCTTCGTCCTCCGCATCATCTGGAGGTGGAACTCCACCTCCTATGGGCGACGCGAGTCTGGGATATGCTTTGCCTCAACCGCCGTACTTCCGGTCGCCTAGCCGAACGACGGACGACAGCAGCGATACATCTTCAATTAGTTCTCCGGGAGGCGGGTATAATCAATATACGCCGTCTGAAGCGGCAGCACAGGCTGCTCTTCGAAATGTCAAAAATGTGCAAATTACCAGTACCAATCGGCTGAGACCGCTGCCGGAGGAGGTTCTGATGCCTTCGAACACATCGGTATTGTCGTCCATGGCCTCGCCCAAGACATCAGGCAGCTCTGGGTCAAGTGCTACAGCCAATAAACTGAGCAATGTTGCTGCTTCAGCAGCAGCTTTTGCATCCAGGCCGAAGGGAAACATGTTTACTAGGCAAAAGGCTAAGCAGCAGCAGCAGCAACAGGCGCCTAACGGCTCTGGCAATGTCAATGGCAGCGCTAGTAGCAGCAGTAAAAAGCTGGTTGGATCGGGCTCGGGATTCGGTTTAAGCAAGAAAAAGGCGGTGGATTTAACCATTCAGACTGCTATACCAATGCCATCCAGACCGTCAATTTCGGAAAGATCGCCTTTGGCCAGGCCGTCCAAGGAGCTGGAACGAATTGCATCTATCGGTTCACTAGTCACAATGACCCAGGAACCTGAGAAACACAAGCACCATATATCTTTTCGATCGAGAAAGGACAGCCATGGCGGGGTTCTGTCGTCCAGCTCATCGAATTCAAAACTCATATCTGAGCAGGGGAGTATCTATTCGTTCCATCCCTCTAGTCCCGGAATATCTACGTTAGAGATCAAAAATTTGGGCACGAAAGAAGATCAGGAGCAGATTGCCGAGGGTTCGTGGGCTCTGTTGTGCAGCCGAGTGGCTCCGCTGTTCTCTGGTGAAGAGTTGAGAGTCCCTATAGAAGATCTCAATAGTCTTATAAGGATCCATCTACAGCTTCTTGTGCAGCAAGGAGGAACAGCCAAAGACATCACTACGGAATTTGGGACATTTTTACGCAGCGGCATGTTTACTATGGATATTAGTGCGCAGGGGCTTGAAGGAGCCGGACTCCTGGTAAAACTGGCTGATTCATGGGAATACTTCTTCACTAAGGTACTACCATATTTGGAAGCTGTTTTTCTTCCCCTTCAAATTGAGTTTGACGGACATGGGAAAGTTTTAACTGGAGCTCTTGCCCAGGAGTTTTGGGGAATGCTGTTGGAGAAAGACGGCAATCTCAATACTCGAAGATTTATCCTGATCGCATATCGAGACAATATAGTTCTTCCGATCATTGCAGAGTTGGAGGTGGCTCTGTCCCAGGTATATGTTGACACCGGCCATGACTTTTTGTGTGGATCTGGCCTTACGGTTCGAATAATGCAGTGTGCCAACGTTCTTGCGTCCATTCAATCGAATGATGAGAGCCAAGAGCTCATTAAACGCTTGATTAAAACACTCAGATCAAACTGGCTCAGCGGATCACGGGCTGGCAACGATAGAAGAGGATTTGTACCGCAGAAGCTCAGCCTGCCACTAAACTGAAACTCCGGTGACGATGCTATCATAAACCAAAACTCTCCATGTTTTCCAGCTGCCGAAGCAATTCATCGTTGACATTTTTATTTATCGCCTTCCTTAGTTTCTTGCTTTCCATCTCCTGCTCTTGCTTAGCTGCTTGTTCTTGTTCCTTCTCTTTACCACTCATTAGCATATCATGTAACGAAGCATCTAGTTTATTCCTCAACTCATGGTCTTTTATCTTTGTAGCTCGGTCTTTGGAGACTCCACCGGACTTTTTAGATTTCCTAGAATAAGCCCCCGTCCTTTTTGTTCTCTTCTCCTCCTTCTTCTGTGCTTTTCCCATGGTGAAGTGCCAGACGAATAAATCTTGGAGCGGCTCAAGAAAATAAATTTTTTAGAATGAAAAAATATAGCCATCTCTCATCACCAAACTATCAAACCAACACCAAAATGCCATCTACTCACAACAAGGAGAAACCCTGGGACAATGAAGAGGTAGATAAATGGCATATTGAGCCATTTACTGCGGAGGATAACAAATCTGGCGAAAATTTTCTGGAGGAATCGTCGTTTGCTACTCTTTTCCCCAAGTATCGAGAAGGATACCTTAGAGAAATCTGGGCTGACGTTACCAAAGCCCTTGATAGCAAAGGAATAGCATGCGTTCTTGATTTGGTAGAAGGATCTATGACAGTTAAAACTACTCGTAAAACGTTTGATCCCGCTGCTATTCTCAAGGCCAGGGATCTCATCAAGCTCCTGGCCAGATCGGTGCCTTTCCCACAAGCCATCAAAATCTTGCAAGACGACGTAGCTTGTGAGGTTATCAAGATTGGCAACTTAATATCTAACAAAGATCGGTTTGTTAAGAGAAGACAGCGACTGCTTGGGCCCAACGGTAATACCCTCAAGGCCCTTGAGCTTCTCACAAAGTGCTACATCCTTGTACAAGGTAGCACTGTATCTGCTATGGGCCCTTACAAGGGTTTGAAAGAGGTTAGGCGAATTGTCGACGACTGTATGAAGAATGTGCATCCTATTTATCATATCAAAGAACTCATGATTAAAAGAGAGCTGGCCCAAAACCCCGAACTGGCTAACGAAGACTGGAGCAGATTCTTACCCCAATTCAAGAAGAGGAATGTCGCAAGAAAGAAGCCTGCCAAGATCAGAGATACTAAGAAACCCTATATTCCATTTCCCCCTGCCCAGACGCCTAGAAAGGTGGATCTCCAGATTGAGAGTGGTGAATACTTTTTGAGCAAGAGGGACAAGGAACAGCAGAAGCAGGATGAAAAGAGAGAGAAGAGAGACTCTTCAAAAGCCGAAAGACAGAAAGAACGTTCTAAAGATTTCATCGCACCCAAGGAACCGGAGTACAAGAAGGAGAAGAAGGACAAATCCGAAAAGAAGAGCAAAAAGAGAAAGTCTGATGATGATAAATCGGAAAAGAAGAAGAAGGCGAAAAAAAGTGATTGAACAAGCTCGTGAAATATGTAGCTGATTATTACTATATGCATTAAATCAAAAAGTAAAAGCACTATTGCTACTATTGGGTCGATGGGGCTAATCCATTTCGCACCACGGTCGACCTGTACCAATTTGATATCGACACAAAGCCTTTTCTAACCATAAAGAAACAAGTGCCGCTATGACAATACCAGCAGAGTCGCTTACTGTGGCTGCACCCATTGCAAACTCTCGTTCGTTGTTCGGCACCGTTTCAGATATCAGAAGGAAAGTATTGACATAAGCGAGGCCTCCAAGCAAGCCTTCGTAAAATACAAGTCCAAACATTAGATAGACGTTTGGGATTATCACGTAAAGAGATTGAATAATGCAGATGAACAGATTGAGCGACTGCAGAACTGCGGGAATATACAACCTCTTCACTCTGAAAAAGGGAGAAGAAGATCGCGATATGAAAACACCAAGCTGGTATAATGTGCCATATGTAACGTAAACGTCTCGGAAACGAGAAAACGGTAGTTCTTCAATGGGAAACAGTAACGTGGGCGATATGCCTTGATTGATGATGTATTCCCCAATATACACCAGTATTAGAGGAAGCATGTAGGGGAAGAATAGAGGATATATTCGGGCAAATGTCGAAGAAAGTGTTGGAGAAGATTCTGCAGTGCCAGTGCGACTTGTACCGGCAGCCAACTCGGCCTCCTCGTTGCTGATGGTCTCGTTTTCTCCGTCGACAGGCTGGTACATATAAACTCCAAGCTTCTCCGTAGGCTGTGGCAGAATCATTCCATAGACCAATGCAAATAAAAATGGAACCAAGCTAAATGCCACCAAACTTGAGGTCGTGGACATCCCCATCCATACTGTCATGACCAAAAACACAAATGAACCAGCGAGTCCAGCAGCACCAGTTCCCGAACTGAACCCTGCCAATGCCCATTTTTCATAGAAGTGCGTCAGCTGTAAGAAGGTGGTTTCACCAAGTCCTGACGATAGCGAGGCCAGCACAATTCCAAACAGTTTGAACGGTAGGGTGTTTGTGAACGCAATTAAGTTCATTCCAACAAAAGATAGTACAATAAGCGAGGTAATTCTTGCAGTATATGGAATTCTGTGAATGAAAAAAGGCGCACTCAACTTGAATAGAAAGCTAGGCATGACGTCTGCCAGCAGAACTATCGATTTTGGAGCAGATGGCCCTACCAGATCTACTGCTGCCGAAAGAATCACAACATAGAGAACATTATTAACCAGTCCAAACACCCAGAATGAAAGGAATACCGTTCCTTCGACAGACAAACGTAGCTGCATGATTGTTTTTTTTTCCAATTGCCCTATCAGCAGGTGTGTTTTAGCGCCTTATCTATAAAAGATAACTCTGTACAATGCAAGTTGAACGAACAGTACGTTGAACCAAATCGGCGATCCCTTGGTTAAGCAAGCCGTAAGGACTCTGTATTTGTGTAAAATACCCAGTTAGGTATAGCCTATTCCGTGGTGGAACTGGTTATCTCCGAAAAACCTGGGGTAATTCAATTGATTCTGGTAAGTAGCGGAGTTTGGAGATACAACAGCAGTTCAGTCGTGGTGGGAAACCCAACGGCGACTACAAAGTAAGTAAAGTAACGGTTATAGCTTGTACCATCCAACATGGCACCAACGGAAAAAGAGCGGAAATATGACCGCCAGCTACGGTTGTGGGCTGCAAATGGTCAACAGAGCCTGGAGAGAAGCCATATATGCCTGGTTGGGGTGTCGACGGCCGGAACTGAGACGTTGAAGAATATCATTCTGCCTGGAGTTGGGCGAGTAACGGTTATCGATTCGCAACTAGTTAGTGACAAGGACCTGAGTTCCAATTTCTTTCTTGATGATAGCAATCGGTCGATTAGTCGCTCTGAATCGGTGCTGAACTGGCTGCGTGAGCTGAATCCGTCGATTCAGTCGCATTTCATTGAAGAAGACGCTGATGTCATGGTGACTTCGCGACCAACGGAGTTCTGGCAGCAATTTAATATTGTTGTAATCGGCTCGGCAAATGAGCGTTTGACCAAATCATTATCTGCTGTTCTCTTTCCTTTGGATATCCCGCTGGTTGTTACCGACAGCATCGGGTTCTACGGGCTGGTCCAGATCAGCCTGAGAGAGCACACAATTATGGAAACACACCCCGACTCTTTAGTTGATTTACGTTTGGATCAGCCATGGCCAGAATTGGTGGATTATTGCCGCAGTTTTGACCTTTCTTCTCTTTCCTATGAAGATCACGAGCATATACCCTATGTGGTGCTTTTATTGAAGTACTTGGACCAATGGAAATCTTCTCATGGCGGTCTCATTCCTACCAGTTTTGAGGAGCGAAAACAGTTTAAAAGCATTTTATCTGATTCGCAACCAAGTATAGACTATGAAAACTATGAGGAGGCGAAGAACGCTGTCTGGAGGTTGTCACAACCCACTAGCACACCAGAATCGGTCATCAGCATACTGAATGACCCAAAAGCTCAAACCATTACAGACTCATCTTCAACTTTTTGGATATTGGTATCTGCTCTTAGAGATTATATACAAGCTGATAGCCAGAACCTCCTTCCTTTGTCAGGAGTTCTACCGGACATGAAAGCTACCACCAAAAACTATGTTGATTTGCAGAGCATCTATCGAGCCAAGGCAGCTTCTGATTTCAGAAGGTTCAAGGTTTGCTATACCGGCATATTAAATAAGCTGGGCAAATCTCCACCCGACGAATATATATCAGATTCTGAGGGAGAGATCTTCTGCAAGAATGCTAGGTTCATCAAGGTCATTAGGGGCACTCAATATGGCCGACTAGAAAACTTCCAGTCTGGTGCGGATAAAAAGCTACTAGAAATATATGTAGCGATGAGAACATTTCGGCGATATGCCTCGCACAACAGACGGGTTCCCACCTCTAACGATATATACGATCTCACCAAATACTCTCAACTATTCTTAGACACTGCCAGTTCAGCTCCGAGCATAGCAACTGGGTCTTTAAGAGATGCATTGCTGGAGATTATCCGCTCTGATGGTATCGAGCTGGTAAACATTTCCTCATTAATCGGCGGTATTGCTGCTCAGGAAGTGATCAAGCTTATTTCTCATCAGTATATACCTTTGCATAATACGGTGATTTTTGATGGTATTCAGAGCATTACAAACACGTTTACCTTCTAAAAAAATAGTGTAATTAAGATTAATCCTTTGGATTTATAGATCATCAAATGCAGAAATCGCGTTCTCGTTCTTCTTCCTTCTCTTTTCCTGAACCGAGATTTTCCAGTCTTCCTCTATTAGATCGGAGTCTGAGTTGTCTTCATCTCCATGTTCTGCCAGCTCTGCTGCTTTCTTCGCTATCTGCTTCTTCTTCCTCTTATCTCGTCTCTCCGATGCTTTCTCCCGTCGCTCAAGCTTACCGGCCCACGCCTCGTTCAGAGCTGTAGTTTCCTTAGAATGCTTCGGCTTTCTGGGTCCTTCTAGTTTCACCTTTTCGAGTGCTTCCATGCGGGCTTTCTCCTGTTGTGAATTCTCATATGCATAGCTATCCATATCAACAGGTTCGCCGAGCCATCCATTTTCAGGCAAACCTTGTATATTTTTCAACTCTGGCATTTTAGGCATTCTTAACAAATGATAAGATCGAGCAACGTCAACCAAGTCCATGCTAGTAACTCGAAATATTGACGAGGCTGTATGCTTAGCATAAAATCTTATAAAAGAGAGAAATGACCTTAGAGCCAAATCATGTCTGCCTCTGTCTTCTAGCAGCCAACTTCTCATTTCACTGTCCCGCTCAAAAGCCTTCATGCCCACCTTGTCCTCGTTTGAAATTTCAAGCTCCCGTAATTGAACCTTTCGGACCTTCAAGAAATCCACATAGTCTTCCTCTCTTCCTTTATTCAGAAACACAATAGCTTCGCCATGCGCGCCGGCTCTTCCAGCTCTTCCCGCACGATGGGTAAACATATTTGGGTCACTAGGAGGGTCATGTTGGATTACAAGCTCAACCTGAGGAATATCTAACCCTCTTGCAGCTACATCGGTAGTCAGGAGCACGCATTTCTTTGGGCTCTCTGAAAACTTCTGTAGTGTGTTGTGTCGCGGTCCAGGAGGCAGTTTTCCATGCAGTGAATAGATATCAGGAAAAGGCGAGGAGCAAAACTGTTGCAGGAAATTCAGCAAAGCATAAAAGTAGTTCACCCCAGTGCATGTCGGTAAATAAACGATAGCCTTCGCGTAATCCTTAGAGGAAAGAAGATGTAGTAACAGCGGGATTTTCATTGCGGGATCCAGCACTGCATAGCTCAAATCTAATGTAGCTGGAGTCGATTGCTGAGAGTTTCCAGAACTTACAGACACTTTGACGGGGTTCCTCAAGCCGACACGGGCAAGTCTTCCAACAGCATCACTAATAGTAGCTGAAAATAAGCCGGCTCTCTTTTGTTTGGGCAAATATGCAAGAATCTTCGAGATGGTCACTTCAAAACCCAGATCAAGAAGACGGTCAGCTTCATCCAGAACTAGGTTCTCCAGGGAAGAGCATTTTACTTGAGGAGTCGATAGCAGCTCCAGAAGTCTACCTGGTGTTGCTACCAGAATATGTGGTTTGTTCTTGAGAAACAGACTGAGGTCGGCATGCGCGGTGGCCTTTCCACCTATTACCAATTGGCATCGCAATGTGCTCCTTCCCTTGTCGTTTTTGGGCCCTAGTTCAAGTACCTGCTGAAAAACATTGTAGATTTGCTCGGCCAGTTCTCTTGTAGGTGCAACGACGATACCGTAAATGTTCCCTGTGGTTATCGGCTGGGCAATTTTCTGGATTCGCTCAATAACCGGAATCACAAATGAAAGAGTTTTTCCAGATCCCGTAACAGCTTCAACCACCACGTCTTTGTTGCCGCAGAATAGTGGAATCACTGCTGCTTGAACCGGCGTCATCTTTTCGAAACCAAGAGTATCAACAGCTTCCAATCTACACTATTAGTAAAAAACACAAAGGTACTAATAAAATACTAAAATACTCACATCCATTTAGATAGAGAGGGATTTACAGAATCCCAAGCTCGAGAAGTGGCCACCATCTTACAGTCTAATGGTTGATGGTGAAGCTAGAAATTTTGAGCCGCTCCGAATATTTTTTTTCATTATCGCCGGCTTTGATGCTCAGATCGTGGAGAAAACTGTTACGAGCTAAAGCAGGGTATTTCGACATATTTCAAGCAAACATGAATCCTCCGGTAGACTACAACTTGTGGAAAAAGGGGGATTTGATCCGAAGAGTTCAGGAGTTGGAGAACTTTATCCAAGGAAGGGCCAACGGATCACTGGAGCCTGGTTCAGATAGTACAGTTCCGTCGCCCAAACTGAAGAAGAAGAAGCAGATGGATTTTTCGAAATTCACTACTAGAAAAGTCGCTATCCGTTTTGCATATTTGGGCTGGAATTATAACGGTCTGGCGTACCAGAGTGATCCAAAGATCCCTACCATTGAATATGAAATTCTCAAAGCCATGCATAAGACCAAAATCATTCCATCGATAGAGCCTTCTGAATGTGAATTCAGTAGATGTGGACGCACGGACAAGGGCGTGAGCGCATTAAGGCAGGTAATTAGTCTGAGAGTGAGATCATCTCTTACGATCGAGCAGCAACAGAACCCAGAATTCGATACTAAAGAAGTGGACTATATACGGATACTCAATAGTCAACTTCCTAACGATATTGTTGCGTATGACTTGTGTTTGCGGCCCCCCGAAGGGTTCGATGCCCGGTTCAGCTGTAAGTCCAGACACTACCGATACTATTTCGCTGGAGATGGGCTGGATATCGAACTCATGAACACTGCTGCCAGTTATTTCTTGGGTTCGCACGATTTTAGGAATTACTGCAAAGTCGATGCTTCGAAACAAATTACAAATTTCACCAGAGAGATTCTTCTGTCGCAAATAGTCAAAATGGAGGGAACAGGAACATACTACTTCGATCTCAAAGGATCTGCTTTCTTGTGGCATCAGGTCAGATCAATGATAGCTATTCTTTTCCTTGTCGGTCAAAGATTTGAAAAGCCCACAGTTGTTCAGGATCTGTTGGACGTTTCCAAAACTCCTAGGCGTCCGGTATATGAGATGGCGGCAGACTTCCCTTTAGTACTTCACGATTGTGTATTCCCTTCTATGGAATGGGTGTCAATGAAGGGCTCTGATATGTATCGAAAGAAGCAGCACTCAGTGTTGAACGATATTTACAACTTGCGGATCAAGACTGGAGTTATAACAAGCATGTATGAGATGATAGAAGGGGAAGAAGAACGCAACGGTGAAGACCCAAAACTGTATATTAACACCGGAGCTGGAATTGGCAGGCCACTTGCACGATATCAGGAACTTTCATCGAGGGAAACAATTGAGCCTCCGGAGGTGGTCAACCAGAAGTGGTTGGAGAAGAAGGCTGCAGCTTTCGGTGTGAACAAATAAGTATGTATGCATTAATCATCAAATAATATTATATCTATTATATACGGTCCGGTTAGTAATAGCTCAACTGGTAGAGGCACGGCAGATTCGGATAGTCATCTTGCCATGAAGCTATTATATCCATTACCTCGTTATCAACATCAGGGGACTTGGACAGCCGATTGGCGAGGTCTAAAATTCCCTTTCCTCCAACCAAGGCTTCCTCATGGTTATCTTTAATATCCACATTGACGATATGGACCGATCGATTCAAGGTGGCTCCCCGGTTCATCAGATCTAAACAAACAGCATCAAAGCATCTGCTTTCGCATGTGAACACCACATCGAACACCTGGTGGCCTTCGTGCCATCTTTCCGGATGGTCTTTTATTTTTCTGTTTCTATCGAGTATGGACAGAAGGCCATTGGCGGTGTATCTGGAGAGTTAGTATAGGTTTCCTTTCCTTTCCTCTTCGTGCATATATACTTACAGCCTCTGATCTTTTTTATACAGTTCATTATACATCTCATCGTAAGGTTTTCCGAAAGGGTAAACTACTGGTTTGTACGGCGTCGGTCCCGGAAGTCGCACAGCTGTGCCTGTTCCGTACGACGCAACATTGTATCCAGCCTGTTTTAGGACTCTATGAGCCTCCATGGATCTAATAAATTAAATTAGAAAACAGTTCCATCATAAATATATCCAAAATACATACCGATTGTTGTTTGATGCACATACTGTGCAGAATCGCATCGGCGATATTTCCGCCATTGAAGATGTGATGAAGTTATGTAGTTTGGTGGAAAAACCCATCGACATTCGAAGACAAAAGCCGGATCAAATATGGGCTACGCAACATACAGGGACGAAACGGAGTGATTTTGTTCGATTGTCATTAATCATTATCGAGAAAAAATATACATACACGCTCATTATTAAAAAATTTCATCCCTAGGGCGAGATCCCCAGAGCCTGGAGATCCTCCTGGACCTCGTCATCGTTGGCTGGGCGCATTTCGGGGGCAGCCGGGAATCCAATGTAGTTGGATATGCCAGTCAGCAGTGACACTTCACTATTCACAGCAGCACGCTGTCGGGTCAGTATATTTCTATTTTCAGGAGTTCTGAATGAGAACTCCGGGCTCAGAGAGTCCATGGATCGTCGTTCTCGGTTGACTTTATACCACTCCTTGGTGGTTTCCAGAAGTAGCAGAACCCGCGCATCAGCCTGGTCTTTGATGAACTGTTGGTGCAGCTGATCCCGTGCCGCGTGGGTCTGATTATCAACACACTTGAGCTGGTAATCCCGGTGGAACTTGGCAAGCTGCAGCTTATGATCTCGGTATTTGGCAATTTGGCTGAAGTAGTCGGCCAGCTCAGGATGAGTGCCATCAGTGCACATATCTATCTCTGCTTCATAGCGTTTTATCCTGTCGCTATGGAGGGTATCTCTGACACTGGCGAACTCCACCTCGATATCGGTGAGCATTGAAATGGCATCTTTGCGCATTTGATCGGGGAATCCATTGTCTTCTTCCTCGTGTTCTTCTTCTTCTTCCTCTTCCTCTTCTTCATCATCTTCTTCCTCCTCGTCATCCACGCTATCAATGGCTCCCGATGGTCTTTTGTTGATGTTGTTGCCATTCTCTCGGGGTTCTTCTCCGCTACGTGCCCCGCCTGACTCATCCTCTTCAGAGGCAAGCCTGCCTTTGAGAGCATCGGCTATGCGGTGTTCACCATGTTGCTCTTCTTCTTCTTCTTCTCCTTCTTCCTCATAGCCAGATTTTCGACCGGCAATACCTCCGTTGTGCTCCTCGTCCTCGTCCTCGTCCTGTTCGATTTGCGAGGGGGCTTCCAGCCGGGGCCGCTTGGGGGTCACGTGCAGCCTCTCAGTTTCAGCCTCCGAATCGGCAGCTTCGTCCTCGGCCATATTCCCGGGGCCCTTGAGGTTGTTTTCCGGAGAATCTTCCAGCTTGCGTTTCGCAGAGCCAGGAGCCAATTCGGAATTCTCTATAGTGCTGGAGAGCACTGGGGTGGGCTCCACCTTAATTCCCGACTCCTGGCGCGGGGGCCCTTCTGCTGAAGAATGGGCGGCGATGGTGGTAGTCATGTTAGAAAAGAAAATGCGAAATAAATTAGAAAATGGGGTCCAGAGGATCTTTGGCCTGGCTGGTTGGTTGGTTCGTGGAGGGGGGTTAAGTCAGTCTTGATTGTGAATGCCCCCAGTCAAACAAAAGAGGTCAATAGTCTCAGGTGCAAAGAAAATGCCTTGAGCTGAGTAATTTGGAACCAGCGTAGTAGGCAGCGATGAATGCTCCGTTGCAAAGTCTGGGGCAGTTTGCTACAAGGGAACCGGTTGCGATTGTTGGTTTCGAGGTTAGCCTATCAAACCTGTAGCAGGACCAAAGTGCATGCAATCAATATCAATTTGGGGGTTGCAAGAAAGGAAAACGGCCCTAGGAGAAAATAGGTGACGTGAACAATCTGTACGGTACAACCTGGGGTTCGAAAGCACTCAGTCAAGGGTGCCGCTGCAAAAAGCCCCCGTTTCTATCAGGAATATCGGAAGAAAAGTGCAAGTCGAGCCAAAAAAACACACAGCGTGGTAGGCTGCCTGGATGCGGTAAGATTGGTCACAACGTGCGGCTCGCTGACTTGGGTTGCCCGATTAGGCAAGGATACCCGTGGGGCCGATCAACCAATTGTGAAAATGAACGGAATCTGTGCACAAGTAGAGGGAGATCAGTTAAGTGGTGGCATTTCGGTGAAGAACGTTAGCTTTTCTTCTGTTGACTCATTACCGGTCTGCCTGCCGCTTTAACGTTGGACTCTACGTCACTGTTAGTCACGATGATCTCGGTGAAGCGAGCGTGGAGTATTGCAGTACGTTGGCGGGTGGATGCCTGCTACGCCATCTTAGTACATCACCATTAACATATTAGCCGACCTTGACCATTCGAACGACCCGCATCTGCACCGTTTGACCTCAACTCTCATCCATATCTTAGACCAGCATATACAAAGAGTTGCAGCCATGCCGCCGCCTCTGATACTGTTGACTGGAGTCACCGGCTTTCTTGGTGCCCATGTGCTGGACCAGCTCATGGCGTACGACTACGCTGTGGTTTGTACTGTGCGATATATGGAACAGGGTCTATATTTCAAAACTCGATACCCACACGGCCGTCTTGCATTTGTAGAGGTTCCAGATCTGGGCCACGAAGATGCTCTGGACCATATTTTCAAGCATAATCCTAATATCCGCTATGTTTTCCATCTGGCTACTCCTTACCATGAGGATTACGATCTGGTGAACTGCGAACAACAGCTGTTCGAACCCTGCCGAAACCAGACTCGATACGTTATAGGGTCCTGTGCTGCTCATGGCCAGCATCTCAAGTCGGTTATCGTTGGCTCGTGTTTCGCGGCTATGGTGGATGATCCACCACGGTTCGACGATCAGAATAAAATATACAGCTCGCGGGACTACTGCTTTATTTCCAAGGAGGAGGCTGTAACTGACAAGTTCCATGCTTTGCTGGGTGCAATGGCTTTTACCGAACAAGCGGCATGGGAAGCCTACGATTCCAATAGCCCCAGCTTCTCTATGGTGACTGTTGCAACACCAATGCTCCTGGGACCCCCTATAAATGATACTTCTGTTGGCACATTAAGCCCATCTCTGAAAAGAATACACAATCTCATGACTCAGGCCAATGAGCCCAAAGTCGAGCCGTTCCCTTTGCCCTTTTACATCGATGTCCGGGACGCTGCTCACGCCCTCATCAACACCATTGACATCTGTGAGCCAGAAACTGGCCGTTTTTTCGTTTGTGCGAACAATATTTCCAGCCAGCAGGTGGTCGATATGGCTAGGCGATCTTTGCCTCACCTGGCCCAAAGGCTACCGGTGGGCCGTGCTGGCACAGGTGAGCTGGAACTGGCAAGTCAATGTGGTTTTGACAGAAATGAAAATGCTGCTCTGTTCAAGACATCGTTCCGCTCTCTGGAGGATACGGTTTCTGATACTTTTAATGCCCTCATAGCTTTGGAGGCGGCTGACGAACTCAAAGATATACCAGAGAATCTCAACGACCTAAGTATATCCAACGACGCATGATATGCGGGCCTCTGCTACTCGGCTACTATTTAACTATTCGCATTCCCCTTACTCACCAAAATCTTGTATGACTAAGAATAAAATATATATTTACAAACACATTTTTGCTGGGAACTATTCAATGGCCTCTGTCCATTCATATGGTTTCCACTTGTTCTCCAAAGCATGCCTGTCATTGTCATTTGCATCCCATGTTCCCCGTTTTCGTATCAGTACCGGATCAGCTTGCAGCATTCCTCCTATAATCTCTCTTGCAAACTGATCCCCCGGTGGCCATTTGGCTATATTCTCAACGATATGGCCCATACCGCCATTGATGTTGAACCAAACATGAAAGTATGGTGCTTCCTTGGCAATGGAGGTTTTGAATGCAAACTTTGCATACGATGGATCCATCTCTGTAGCCTTTTTCCTGGTGTCAATCACTTTTCTGTGACTTGCCCATTCGTCGTCAGCTGTGATCATCGCTTCGCTAAAGAACCCTGGAGCAGATTTGAACAAACTGGCTCCAACCGGTACAGCAAAAATCACTGAATGCTGCTTATATGACCTAGACACGGCATTTTCATAAAATAACACTCCTTTGTTGTGTGCAGCCCACATGCGAGTCAGCGACTTCATGTAGTTTCTGATCTCTTCCCATTCGTCGTCATCGCATTCTAATGTGTTGATGTGGTGCTCCATAGGCACAATGCAAGTAGCTCCACGGGTAACAGGAGGATTTGGTGCAACGCATAAATAGACTCTTGTTGCAGATGAAAGCACTGTCACTTTCGGGGGATTTCCGCTCTCGGTACATAGAGAACAGTTGTCGATAGCATCATTGATCTGCCTTGTTTTATTCATCAACTGGCTCCGCAAATTGCTTTCATTTTTAGTAGAGATTTTGGAGAACTTTTCTGCATTCTCCGAAAGATAGTCTTCATCCTGCTGATAACCTGCGTCCCTGCCGATTTGTTCGGCCATCTTCACATCCAAGCGGTCTCCTCTGCTCCTCGAGGCAATCTCTTCCTGCACCATTTGTTGGATAGTAGAATTGTCATCAGCTTGAGCAACTTTGCCTAACTTCTCTAATTCCGGGTTGATAGCATAAATTTTGTCTTCTGTAGAGCGACTCTCCCCGGGTTGAAGAGAAGTAAGTAGATTGTCATATTCCTCCTTGAGCTTTTCAAGATTGGGATCATTTTTCAGCTCTGCTTTCATTATTTGAGCTCTCATTCTATTCAGTTGAGTATGGGAGGCATCTTTAGAAACGCTTTCAGCCGACGGGGCAACTTGTGCTGGCTGTTCGTCGACCATCGGTCCCGAGTCAACAGCGATAACCCATTCGCCATCACGATCAGCCAAAACTACTTCCTGTTCGTCAGATTTTTTCTCTTTAATATCCTGGTCCTTTTGTGTATCTCGTTCTGAACGGCTCTCTCTTTCTCTGTTGCGGTGATGTCGGTATCCAGATCGATGCCTGCTTCGGTCTTGTGCATCATTACGATCTCTCCGATGCGAGGATCCATGATCTGATCTGTGCCGATGTGAAGATTCATGATCTGATCTATGCCGATGCGAGGAGGTGTGAGATTTATGAACACGATATCCATCTCGGTCCCGTCCATCGCGGTCCCTTCTATGGTCCCTGTAATCACGGCTCGAAGAATCGTCCATGATGAAGGTGGTTGTTCTGTGGGAGAATCAGATCAGAGTGAACAAATGTTAGATATAGGCAAAACTGACAATATAAGAAGTGAAAGAACGGAAAAAATATTCGGTAAATCATTATTATTTATCCCCACGCAATAAAGAAACTTTTCCCAGAGATCGTGTAGCTCTTGTATAAAACTATCCCCGGCCGTCGTTTCGCCTGCTCCACCAAATACTTTTTGGCAGGGTTTATATCCCCGACATTCTTTCCGACAATCACACAAGATGGGCCGATACTGGTGTACAGCATGCAAACTGGTTAGTATCTCATAGACCAACCCCCTCTTTCATCCATTTTACTAACATCTAAGTATGTGGAAGATACCAAGCTCGGCAAATCGCTGCATGAAAAGACTCCGAGGCACCAAAATGCCATTCAGCAGCAGCTCAAAGCTCTCCACGATAATAACACAGCATCTGAACGAAACTCAGCGAAAGAGAAAAAAATACTGCAGGATATTGCCAGGAAAATCGGGAAAGACCATGAGGATGTCGCCGAGAAAAGCATATCCAAGAGTGGACTATCTAAACCGGCTACCTCGAAACCGTTGAAGCTCACGGCGGAGGTTGCCAGGGTTGATCCTTCTAAGATCATTGATCCAACACCAGCATTCAAGAAACAGAGGACTCAGGTTCGTCAGGCGCATGAATTCACCACTTTCAAGCTAGAGCATAAGGAGTACGAAAATGAAGAGGACATCGTTGTTGATCTGAGCGGAAATGAGAGCCGAAGTACCAACGAGCCCAAGCTGGAAGTCGTAGACACTCTGACAAAAAAAGATGAAACAAATCTCACGGCTAGCTCCGTAATAGGCAATAGCCAAGCTTCACTTGGCGTATTGAAGCCCAAAGAGGATCCCGAGGTCAAGGCAAGCACGGGAGATAAGCCTAAGGCCCTGTTTAAGAAGAGAAAAATCTCGTCGAAATAAAGCATCTCGTATCTGTTGCAATAGTCCAACGATAGAGCCCCCAATGTAAAGGTTATGACCATTGTTATACAACCGCAGTTCTTTTGATCTAATGACTATTTACATAAGTTAATGACTCGGAATAAAATTATACATACAAACACCTCCTCTTCCTCATATTCATTGTTTTGTTTTCCATTTATGTCCAATCTCTAGACTGGCCCCGGACTAGCTCAGTGATCTTCCATCCACGAGTTTCAGGGTTGTCCAGCTCCTCAGAGAACCGGGTTATGACCATGGCATATGTGCTCATCTGGACTTGGTCTTCAACTCCAGCCACAATTTCACCCGTCTTGACATTTTTGTATAGGTGCACTTCCTGTGCTCGGCAGCCAATCACGAAAACAGGCTGCTGATTCTGTGGAAGGATTTTAGAGCTCAGGATGTCAACGCCTCGGATGTCCAGCACTCTACCGGCAGCAAATGCGCCCATCTTGGTGTACTGCTTGGTAGATTCCTTCCACACGTTATAAGGAGCTTCAGAAAGCCACTGTTTCAACGTCTCGCCGTCTCCCTTGACATATGCATCCAACACTTCGGGCAAGATATACTGACGGACATCATTCAAGAAGTCCTCTTGATTGAAGGTGGGGTCCATTTCCTTGAACAGTCGAATAACCTTTGCACCTTCGGTTTCCTCAAAAAACGATCCGATCTTGTCGGTGACTGATCTCACCGAAGAAACAAGGCCGTTTTCTGACTCTTCGTAGGCGATTCTAAAGTCCTGCCACCTCTTGCCCAAAGCACTCTTCTCAAAATCGTCCTTTAAGTGTCTGTCCGGCTTGGCAGTGGCATGAGGAACCACACCGGTTCCGGCTTCGGGATTAGCAGAAACCGGGGCGTCCAGACCGGATTCCTGGAGCTTCTTCATCTGTTCCATCTGTCTTCTCTTGTGTCGAGCCTCTTTTTCCTCGAACCCGCCGTATCTGATACTGCTACCATCATCAATGACATTTTTAACGTCCTTGTAGAACTCGGTTTGTCTGATAGGCTCTGTGGCCTTGTCGACTGAATCGGCAGCAGTGCTAACGGCCTTTCTTGTTCCTCGAACTACAGAAGAGTCCCAGGCAGTAGTGGCAGCAGATCCAACAATCTTGCCAGCCTTTTTTAGACCTTGACCGGTGATAGTAGAAGCTTCATGAGTGCCAGATTTGGCCTTGTCCAGTGCTTCTTTTGCTCGCTTGAAAGCGGCACTTTCCGACATTCGGCCGGTCTCATCGCTTAGAGCCTTGATGTTTTCTTGCAACTCTTTGGATTTCGACCACTCCTGTTTGAAGGTATCAAAGAACACCTGGATAGGGTTCTTGCCGGGGTCCTGCTCCCTCTGCCAGCTGGAGGAGTGGAACTGCAATTCATTCCTGATCCCGCCGGGAGGCGCCCGGCGAACGGCCCTCAATGCATGCTTAACACCAGCAGCTCTGAGCATGGCGACCAAAATGCAAGTTTTTTTTAGTGATCTAGCTTGAGTCCGCTACGATCTAAAATACAGCAGGGGGTGACTTTGCCACTTTGTGAAACGGGGGGGATTTCTGGCGGTTCAGTCTAGAAAAGTCTGGGTGGGTGAAATTTTCAGCGCTGAATTGCACAGCGTAAAACTAAAAACGGGTAGGTTTAAGGTGTTGAAGTTGAACCAGCCAAAGATTAACAACAAGACGCGAACGAACAAGCCGCAAAAATTATCAGTCCGCGGGGGAGGTTGAAATATATTTTGCACTTATATACAGGTATATGTGCTTTGTGCTATTGGTTTGAAATTGATATCCTGTTAAAAGCTCGCTATTTCTGTTAGCCTTGTGGCAACTGAGCTGTGGATATTCGTCCTACGGTGTTTTTACAGACATCGGAGCTGCGTGGCTCTCATGAACTGAATGGTGGCTGATCCGATCTTCTATTTATTATATCTGCATCTGAAAAAGACTGTTGGGCCATGGAAAACGGTGATCAGCACTCTGTTGAATCGCACAAAGGCGAAGATTTTCTCCAGGTCCCGGCCGATAGCCCCAGAGTCATCAAGGAGTCCGGCAAGTTCCTTTCTCTCACTTCGCATCTCCGTGGCTCGCTTGGTGGATCCAAGCGTGGGGTTAGTCTGACTCCACGGGGCTCCAACACCGATTACCAGACTGTTGTTGCTCCTCCAAAACCCCAGCATCGGTACGGTTCGTCGAGAAGACCCAGTATACGTGCTGCATTCGTGCCAAAGTCGCCGGACGTGCCTCAGAAAAAGCGGACTTCAATGGCCCTGGATGCTGGGTCCAATGGCGGCAAACGCAAGAAGTCGCCCATAATACAATCGCTTCTTAGCGGCACGGTTGTTAACTCTGCTGAGCCTGACTCTGATGTAGAGACTGCTCCGCAGATCAGTAACACTCGTTTGCATGTCCCCTTGGAACGGTTGGAGACCCCTAACGATAAACAAAATGGCATACTCGAACTAGCAATCCCTACCTCTGAATTGAATTCAAGGCATTGGTTTATATTGAGTGAAAGTGGCTCTGCTCTGTACAAGTTTCGTGGTGAACGTCTGCGTAAAGCGGCCTGCTGCAAACAAACCAGAGGTATCGTGCTAGAATATCTTGATCGAAGAGGTTCTTCCTCCCCATTACATCTCCAGCTCTGCAAGATGCCTATGAAAAATGTTGAATCGGTATGCGCCAAGTTTGAAGAGTTGGATTTGTACAACGATAATTTCGGCATGGTGTGCCTGAATCAAGATGAGTTTCGTTTATTCCTAGCTCAGTATGGTTTTGCATCATTGGTCAATTCGAGAAACAGTTCTCCTATATCTTCTCCAGTGAAATCTCCTTCTGCCGTCCGACGTTCCAAACTGCCCAATCACCTGACGGTCCGCCCAGAAAACGATAGCCCTTCCGCTAATGATGCATTCAAGGTATCTCCATCAGTGCGGAGAACGGAGGATTTCAGCTTCAGTTCGCCTGGTGCTCCGTCACATGAAACCCAAGTGCTGCTGGAGCCCGATGTTGAACTGTCTGATTCTACTATAAAACCTGATCCCAGATCACAATCAGTTGATCTCACTCAACAAGAAAATACCAATCCCACTTCTAGTGGCAGGTCTTTGAGGGATAGGCCGGTGAAGCCTAACACATTTCCAGACGATGCGAAAGCCTTTGGCGACACTAACTTTCACTATGTGTTTAGTGATAACAAATCAATCGATATTTCTCCCACAGACTTCAAGCGTCTTGACGAGGGTGAATATTTGAATGATACCCTCATCAACTTCTTCCTAAAGATGATGGTTGAGAAATGGGCACCCAAAGACGTCGCTAAGAAGACATATTTATTCAACACATTTTTCTACGAGAAGCTCATGCAACGATCAGACAATGGCAAAGGTGGTTACGAAAACGTCAAAAAGTGGACATCTAAAGTGAATTTATTCGAGATGGACAACGTTATCATTCCTATTCATTCCAACATGCATTGGTACGTGGCTGTCATATATAACCTGCCATTAGTACTCAAGCCAAAATCTGTGGAAATCAGGGAGACTGAATCCCCGAACAGCGCTCAACTGATTGTCCTGGAGGAAAAAAAGGAAGTCAGGATGTTGAGAAATGGTGCGCAAGAGAAAAGCAATGTGGCTCTCCCGAGGAACACGAGATCGAAAGGGCCAATTGACGTTGAGGAAGAGCCATTGATAATGATCTTTGATTCGCTCAAGTCTGCTGGCTACGCATCTGTGTACCGGGCCCTCAGGGACTATATAGTTGCTGAGGCCAAGGACAAGCTGAATATCAACGTTGATAGAGACTCATTACGAGCAAAGGTGGCTGGCACTCCGCAGCAGACCAATTACTGTGACTGTGGAGTATACCTTGTGCATTATATGGAGAGGTTTCTAAATTCTCCAAAAGAGTGTATTAAGACTCTGTTGGCTACTAATAATGAGAAGAATGAAGAAGCTGCTCAAAACATGTGGCAGATTGATCAATTAGACGACAAACGAGAGCATTTACGCAAATCTCTTGTAATGATCAAAGGCACCAATTCAATTCTAGATCCCATCCCTAGTTCACCTGCATCTCAGTCTACGTCGGTGGCCGCAAGCCGAATTGCATCCGAGGAGCCACCGTCAGCAGCTGAGGATGAAGATGAAGAGATTGTGTTTCTTAACGAGAACAAGCGAACTCCGCGAACGCCGCGAATCACCGGAAAGAAACGAGCCCAATAGATTTATATAATTATTTTTGCATGTATTTGAAGTATAATTACTGTTATCCGAAGGGTAAAATCATATCGTTAAGGGTGTCTTGCGTACATTTGAGCACGAAAACACTCTACCAAAGTATAAAAGGGCTACCAATTCAGTTTTTGCTACCTAATGTAATTTTGCTTCTGCCTTCTATGGCTGAAATTTGGAGATAAGGGGTGGACATGGGGTCGTAGATAATGGATATTCTGGACTTGTAGGAGTGCATACGTGAAAACAGAAGGTGGAGATAGACCGAATATGACTGAGGAAGACCGCTTTGCAGGTTTCTTGCGATTTGCTGCCAGTTGTCGCCACTGCAAGGGTCTGATTTTGGCAGTATGTTATTCGTGTGTTCTTGGTACCGGTGGATTTGGCTGTGCGATATCGAGAATTGCTGTAGTCCTTGAAAGTGATTTCTGGTTCCTTCGAGGCGATGGTAAGGCGATGTGCCTAGGATGTCAACTCTTCTGGAACCTGCGGCCAATCACCACTGGAGGCCTGCCTGCTCTGGCTTATGGCCGGCGGATTCTGTTCTTGTGCTTGGTGTATGAAATATCGTCCTTGTCCTTAAAGAAATCATGTAGTATTTCCGTGTGATATTCCCCGTTAAATACCCCGATAGATATCCTTGTATAGTGGTCTAAATGCCTGTAACAATAAATTGTGTCTTTGTCATGCTGATTGGTTTTCATCTTTTTTCTCCTCCCTAACCAGAGAAGCCCAAACTACCTCTTGCAGAAAGAGTCTTAACGAATTACACGTCTGATTATTAGACGGTAAGTGAGATAGCCAGTTTGAAATATACTCGTATGGACTATTCGTGTGTACTAATAGTGATATAGTCGCAGGTGCTTTGCTGAAAAATTGATTGTCGGCCAATCTGAGTGCGCCTGGACAAGATTGCATAGTAGGCCATCCATCAATAAGTTCGATTCGAACATTGGCTGGTGATCTTTAAAAGTAACTGGTGTGCATATAATTCTCTGAGTTATTCATTCCAGCGGTCTTCTGACTTCTCTGGCTGTATTTCGCGGAGCCTCAAATCAGGTGGTGTCCAGTGCTGTCGTTTGTTCGGACCACCGTTTAGCATCCAATCGGTCCCGCCTTTTAACAGTAGAGCTGGTCTTTTTTCTCGGAAGGTGCTGAATTTTGGAAAACGTTTATTTGATCTTTGGTAAAGCTTTTTTCCAGTCTGAAAGGCATTCCGGATCTTTTTTTTTGGAGTGAAACTTTTCCGTTCGAACCTCTCGGTTAGAACATATCGCGTTCTTTTGCGTCTAATACGTATAATAACCGATCTATCGCACTGATAGTAATCTATTAGATATGACCGAAGTTATTGATAACGGCCATGTCGAGCCTACGGGCGATACTACCACCAGTGGGGATTCGACCATTTCCAATACTCCGGTCTTGAATGAGTCCACCATATCTACAAGTCATGAGGAAATGATTTCTACTGCTGTCAATCATATTGCTTTTGATGACGATCCGGAGCTGTACGGCCTCCGTCGGTCCCGTCGTGCGCATACTGCCCCTGATAGATTCCAGATTGCAGAGGCTGCTCCTAACAAACGAGCCCGTAAATCGGTGTCTCATTATGACTATGGCTCTGATTCTGATGATTCTATAGACAGGAGAAGATCGAACAGGTCTAGAAAGTCGGCTTCTCGGGCTCAGCAGTCATATGACGATGATGAAGACGACGAAGACGATGAAGACGAAGAGGACGAGGATGAAGCTTTTGCTACTTCGAAGCGTGCACTTCAGCAAGAAAAGAGTCTTGCCAAGAAGCGAAGAAAGCTGCAGAAGCTATCTAATGGCGCCGCAAAGTCACGAAGTGAAACCGAAGAACTAGGAAGTGATTTTGCTCCTCAAATGAGATTCTCCTCGAGAAATAATAGAGTCGTCGTTAACTACAATACCGACATGGGAGACGAAGAGTTTGAAGATGAAGTGGCTTTCAAACCTGGTGAGTACGAGTACGACTATCCCATGGAAGAAGAATCGACCGACGCGGTTGAAATGGTTTTGGATCACAAGCCTATAGACGAATCCAACAATGATCTTGATCCTAGAACTGGGCTCCTCTATCTCATCAAATGGCAGGGGTACTCTCATCTTCATAATACATGGGAGCCCTTCAGCAACGTCAAGCATTTCAAGGGTGCCAAGCGGGTTGATAATTACATTAAGAACTTCGTCCTTGCTGATGTGGAAATCAGAAGTGACCCTACCACTACCCGTGAAGATATTGAAGTCATGGACATGGAAAAAGAGAGGAGACGCGATGAACTTAATGAATACAAGACTGTTGAACGTATAGTTGCCTCCGATCGTGTTAAAGATGAGAATGGCAGAATTCAGCTCCAATACCTCGTCAAGTGGAAACGGCTCTACTATGATGAATGTACTTGGGAGTCTGCCGAAGAGATAGCCAAACTTGCCCCCGAGCAAGTCGAACACTTCCAAAATAGGGTCTCCTCTAAGATCTCGCCTGCCCATTCGACAAACTACAATCCCTCCGCCAGGCCGCGATTTGAAAAGCTCAATGCTCAGCCTTCCTTTGTGAAAAATGGAGAACTCCGTGATTTCCAGCTTACCGGTCTTAACTGGATGGCTTTCTTATGGTCACGAAATGAAAACGGTATCCTTGCCGATGAAATGGGACTTGGAAAGACGGTCCAGACTGTTGCGTTTTTGTCTTGGCTCATCTATGCAAGAAAACAATGTGGGCCTTTCCTGGTGGTCGTTCCGTTATCTACTATTCCTGCTTGGCAGGAAACGATTGAATTATGGGCGCCTGATTTGAATTACATCGTATATCTAGGTAACGGAAAAGCCCGTCAAACCATCCGAGATTACGAATTCTATGTCAATAATGCATCAAACAAACGCCAGCCCAAGTTCAATATTCTTCTCACGACCTACGAATACATCTTGAAAGAAAGAAGTGAGCTTGGCAGTATCAAATGGCAATATCTTGCCGTAGATGAAGCACATCGTTTGAAGAATGCTGAGTCTGCCCTTTATGAGTCTCTTAGAGAATTCAAGGTTGCTAATCGGTTGCTTATCACTGGTACTCCTCTTCAGAACAATATCAAAGAACTTGCAGCTTTGGTGGACTTCTTAATGCCAGGAAAGATTGCTATTGACCAGGAAATTGACTTTGAGACAAATAATAAGGACCAAGAAGATTATATCACCATGATTCATAATCAGCTGCAGCCATTCATCTTAAGACGACTGAAGAAGGATGTCGAAAAGTCATTACCTTCGAAGTCAGAGAGAATTTTACGTGTGGAGTTGTCAGACATGCAAACAAACTACTATCGAAACATTATCAGTAGAAACTATGCTGCTCTGAATGCCGGTGCTGCTTCGTCTGCTCAGATGAATCTACTGAATGTAATGGTGGAACTCAAAAAGGCGAGTAATCACCCGTACCTCTTCCCTAATGCGGAGGACCAATACTTGCGCGCGCTTCCAGAAACTGATAGAAACACTCGCGAGAATCTTCTCAGAGGTATGATTATGAACTCTGGTAAGATGGTACTGCTAGATAAGCTGCTAAATCGGCTCAAAAAGGATGGTCATCGGGTATTAATTTTTTCGCAAATGGTGCGAATGCTTGATATACTAGGGGACTATTTGACTATAAAAGGTTTTCTCTTTCAGAGACTAGACGGTACTGTTCCGTCGACCACTCGAAGGATAGCTATTGACCATTTCAATTCCCCTGAAAGTCCCGATTTTGTTTTTTTGCTAAGTACGAGAGCGGGAGGTCTCGGTATCAATCTGATGACTGCAGACACAGTCATTATCTTCGACTCTGACTGGAATCCTCAAGCTGATCTTCAAGCTATGGCGAGAGCACACAGAATCGGTCAGAAAAATCATGTCATGGTATATCGTTTCGTATCTAAGGACACTGTTGAAGAGCAAGTGCTTGAGCGAGCCCGAAGGAAGATGATTCTGGAGTATGCTATTATATCTTTGGGTATTACTGAAAAGAGTGGCACCAATGGAAAGGCAGATCCTTCGGCTAGCGAGCTCTCTCAAATTCTAAAGTTTGGTGCCGCTAATATGTTCAAATCAAATGATAATCAGAAGAAGCTGGAGGATTTGAACTTGGATGATGTCCTTGCTCATGCTGAAGATCATGATACGACTCCAGATATGCAAGAGGCCTCACATCTTGGTGGTGAGGAGTTTCTGAAACAGTTCCAAGTCACAGATTACAAGACTGATGCTACATGGGACGATATTATACCTCAGGATGAGCTGGAGAGGATTAAGTCTGAAGAGAAGAAGAAGCTGGACGAGGAGTTCTTGCAACAGCAGCTTGAAATGTATGGTCGCCGCAAGGCTGCCATGAAGAGTGAGCAGACTAACACTGAAAACGAGGACAGCGACGAAGAGAAAGACAAGGATGGTAAATCCAAAGCCAAAGTTAAGAAAGTAGTTCGTGTCAAGGCTCCCCCCGTGGAAGATGTTAAAGAGCTCACAGAAAAAGAAATCCGAACTCTATACAAGTGTGTTTTGCGTTTTGGTGATGTTGATTCGATGTGGGATAAGCTCTTCGGTGACGGCACTTTACCGGAAAGAAAGGCTGAACTGTTCAAAGAGGCCTACAAGGAATTGATGGATATCAGTACAGAAACCCTCAAGGTAGAGACAGAGCGCCGAGAGAGGCAGCTGAAAGAGACCAAAGAAGATGAGGAAAAGGCAGCGAAGACCCGAGGAGATGATGAAGCTGCTAGAGAAAAAGCTGTACTCGCCAAGGTCGCTGCTCTCACCAAGAAGCTGGAGAAGAAAGCTATACTATTTGACTATAAGAAGGTCAAGAGTATCAATGCTGAGCTTATGTTGTCTCGGCCTGCTGATATGAAACTTGTCAAGGAGTTAGTCACTAATGATCCTAATTACAGACTACCAGTAGCTGTCAAGAATGTTCACGGTTGGAACTGTGCTTGGAACGACGAGGATGATGCTAAGCTTATGGTTGGTGTCAGAAAGTACGGCTACGGTGCTTGGGTTGCAATCCGAGATGATCCAGTTCTTGGTATGGCTGACAAACTATTCTTGGAAGAGCATAGAGTCGAGAAGAAGCAGGAACGAGCAGCTGCACTTGCTGCCGTTGGTGGTGGTGAACGAGCTGACAGCACTGGTCCTGATGTCTCAAACAATGAGAAGAGTGAAACGCCTGCTGTCAAGGAAAAGGCGTCACCAAATGTTCCAGGCGCTGTTCATCTAGGGCGACGAGTTGATTACCTTGTTTCTGTGCTCAGAGGAGACGAAGAGCCTCCTAAGAAGAAAGTTGTAAAGCCAGTTGCCCATGTCACGAAATCCAACGTGAAGACAGAATCTCCTCGACCTGGCGTGAAGAGCACTGTGAAGACCGAATCTCCGCGACCTGGTTTGAAGAGTAAAAGTCCACCGACATCTTCGGGCTCATCTCATGCTCACGTACATGTCAAGAAAGAGTCAACGCCTCTGCCTCTGGAGAATAACAGGGCAAGCCCAGCAGTTGGCAAAAAGAAGAAGCCAAGCAGATCTGCAGGCTCTACCTCTCCAATGGCAGCAGCCAACGAAGAAGATTATAGCGACTATTCTAGTATGGATGAAGGTGATTGTAAAGACGCATTACATCCTATCAAGAAGAGCTTGAATCGTCTCAAGAAGGGTAAAGAGGGACTTGATAATAAGGAATACAAAGCTATGCTCAAGGGAGAACTTTTTGCTGTTGGCGATTTCATCCAGGGAGAGATCAAGAAGATTTCTGATAGTGCTGTGAGAAAGAAGAAGGAGAAACACCTCTGGGCTTTTGCAGCTGCTTTCTGGCCAGCTAGGGTTCCCTCGGCTCAGATTCGAGCTATGTATTATAAGAAAAAGGAAGCTCAGGCTGGTCATGACAAGTAAGCTTAGCTACTTTGGAAAGAAATAGTAATGAGGTAGGATTTAAATAGAGCAATAATTAATGTGGCATTTGTTTGAGTTGATATTTCATGTTCCTATCTCCCCCAAAATTTCATCAACGGTTTGTTTGGGTGCTACATTGTAAAATACATCATCGGCTTCAGGATGTTTGATGAACTCAGGAAAAAGAAGGAGAAGAGTGCATTGAACGGTACAACTCGGGGAATTAGTAAGCCGTCCTATGGAAAACAGGGTGGCCGGAGTGGTTTGTTCGCTAAGCTTGTATCTGAGGATGTGGAAAAGAGCGCGGGGTCGAGCTTCACAGCGACCGTGGGATCCAAAGCATACAGCGGTGCGGAGGAGACAGCGTTGGATAAAATAGTCAAAGACTCGGACTCTTTCTTTTCATCATATTCTAGAAAGATAAAGTCTGCAAAATTTGGCGCGGAACTACAACGCTCGAGATTGGCGATATCCCAAGTAGATCATGATCTAGATCTGGAACTATCAGATGACAGCCTGAGTGATGTAGAGCCCTCTTATGAACCTAGTGAGGATCCATCGCATAAAGAGGAGGTGATAAGGAGGGGATTAGATGCTGGGTACCCTAGTCAATTGGTTGAAAGGGACATCGAGGAGCTCTGTTTGGAGAAAATGCCTGTCATACTGGATGTATTTTCAGGGAAAGAACCGTCAGGCTTCCGAGACGATATGCAAGGTTTATCTAACAAGTCTGGGGCGGCAGTAATTGACATTGGTCATATGGTAGAGGCAGAAAAGATGCCTGGTCTGGGTTACTATGGATTTCGAGGTCAGGAAATCTTGTCAACTAGAATCAAGATCCAACTAAAGGACGCCTTGGACGATATATGGGAATCAAATGCATGGATGCACAAATATAGTATTAATACTCTCATTACGACTATCTTGGTGCCTGACATGATGACTAGGATAATAGAGCAGGAGCAGAAAGTTACAAGGGAGCGAGCTATAGAAATTTTGAACGAATCCTCAGAATTCGGGCGATTATATTATGCGGGCACTAAAAATGTCATTTCCAGGACAAATATGCTAAGTGCCGAAGATTTGGAGGCTTCGGTGGATTCAGACGATTTCTTGTCGTCACCAGCTCGCGGCTGATATTTGTGCGCCGCACCAAAAAAAAAATTCTTTCCAACTGCATAATGTCGAGAATGGATCTGATTTCTCAGGAAAAGCGACAAGAGCTTGAAACAAAGAATGTTCTGGTTCCTAGTGTAGTGGAGAAGTACCGACTTGCTGGCCAGATTGCTCAGACTTGTCTGAAATATGTGTTGTCCCTAGTTGAGGACCGAACGACCGAGAGATCGGTCGGTGAAATATGTCGACTTGGAGATCAATTCATACAGCAAATTACTACCAAAGCATACAAGAATAAGAATGTCAAAGAGAAGGGTATTGCGTTACCCGTGCAGATTCTGCGAAATGAGTTTATATCTGGTGTTGCACCCGAGGAAACTGATGTTTTCCAGGGTGGATACCTGAACGATGGTGATCTGGTCAAGGTCGTTTTAGGTGTCTATATTGACGGTTACACTGCTCAGGCTGCTCATACTGTTGTTGTGCGAGATGATAAAGAAAACCTACAAACACCCCTGCTTGGTGCTGGTGCCGATGCTGTGTGTGCTGCCTATTTGGCTACCGAGAGTGTAGTAGCATATTTAAGTTTGGCATTTACTGAAGAACCTGTTACTGGTTCACGGATCAGAGAACTGGTCGATACCATTGCTAAGTCATTCAACGCCAAAGTGTTGGATGGCTCTAGAGTTCGACGAGTTGAACGGTTTTTGGCTGGTCAGAGCACCGCCGTTAAGGAAGACGTTGTTGGTGTTTCATGGGATCAGTCAGATGACGAAGAAATCATTAAGGTGAAGGACGATTTTGTTGTTACTCCTGGTTCTACATGGTTGATTGATATTCAGTGTATTGCTGGTGTACCTGCCGATACAGTTGTGAAGACTGACGAATTCACTGGATATGGTGGTGATCTGGCAAAGCCATCCATATTTTCAAGGGATTATACCGTTACTTATGGTCTGAAACTCAGTGCATCTAAGCAGCTGTTGAGGAAGGTTGGAGATGAGACTTCTGTGTATCCTTTCAAGCTGTCATTCATTCATGACGAAAATGAGATGAAGCAGGCGAAGCTTGGACTGAACGAGCTTCTACAGCACCACATTATTCTTGCTCATCCCATGCTAAAACTCACCAACACGGACTTCAAGGTTGCCAGGGAAATGTCCACTGTGATTCTTGTTCCTGCATCCGAGTCATCTAGTTTGAGCAATGAGTTCATCCGACTGACTGGAGGATCAAAGATTGCTCCACCTTCTTGGATTCATAGTGCATATGAGATTGCCAATCCTCAGGTCCTCCAATTGCTTAGTTTGCGAAAGGAAGGAAAGATCAGCGGCATCAAGTTCCACGACGTCCAGTCTATGAAGGTGACGGAGAACAATGAGGTGATTGAAATGGAATTAGACGAATAGACACAAACTTCAGAAGAGATAATTTTTCTTATTTAACTATATAGATGATAAGACTATGTTCAGCTTTACTTATTGATCTGCTTCTTGAGCTCTTCAATTTCTTCACGCTGCTTAGAACTGAGAAAGTTAGTATACGGTTAAGGGCAATTGCCATACATATATATATGCATTGTGGATTCACAATGCTGCAGCCCATTGGCTTCATTCCTAGTTACTTACAGTTCGTCTCGGAGAGCCTTCAGCTTCTCCTGTTCATGCTGTCGAACATAGAGATCTTCCTGGGCCTTCTCTCGCTTCTAAAAAAATAGTTAGTAAACTTGTCTAGTAATTCAACGGTAGTATATTCTTGATTCAAAGCGGAATCATGAACAAGATCATACTACTATTATGTGGAGCCATGAGATAGATGTCTTCTGACCCCAGAAAATGCTTGTTATACGCACATTGAGAGCATCGGCGGTGCCGGAAGGGGGGGTGCTGGATCCAAGCTCACCAGAGTAGAACCGAGCATTGGAGATTCGGTTTGCAAAAACAGGAATTCGTCGGAAAGCAACTGAAGACATTGTATGTTATATGGTTATAGTGATCAAATCAGAACAGAACTTTACGAAGATGGCGGCAACTGATTGGTTTGCAGGAGTGTGGCCGGGTAAATTTGTGACAAGGACAGATTATCAGAACAGAAGAATAGCATCATCACCAGGACGACGGACTCAAGTTTCAGTTTGAGCACACAATACTAACCGGGGGTTGTTTTTATATGGGGAATCACTGAATAACGCGGGGTATCTACGAAATAGGGCCAGCCAGTGAATAAAAATACAAACCCAAAAATGGCCAGTGATAATTCCAAGAAGAAGGGCCGAAAGAGGAAGAATGCAGTGGATGGAAGCCGGGCTGGTACACCGAGCAGCAGCAGCATTGGACGGCCCCGTAAGAAGGGCAAAACAGCAGCAGCAGCGGCCTCTGGCAGTAGCAGCAGCACCAAGGAAAAACGCGAGCGCGCGGGGTCTTCGGCCGTTAAAGAGAAAAGCAAAGCTCCAGTTGATATCGAACGGCAATGTGGAGTTGCGCTGCCTCAAGGGGGGTTCTGTGCCAGATCATTGACGTGCAAGACTCACAGCATGGGAGCCAAACGAGCGGTGCCTGGCCGTTCGCAGCCCTATGATGTTCTGTTGGCGGCATACCAGAAGAGAAACCAGGTGAAACAGGCATCGTTGTCTACGCAGCAGCAGCTGGAGCTCGACAATGAGGCTCTGTTGCTAGAAGGTGATGCTGCACTGAACCCCGAGGAGGAGTTTGAACAGGTCATGGCTGGAGTGGTCAAGTCATATCCTGTACCACTAGAAAGAAAGGTGATTATGCCGACCAAACTGAGGACCAAGTTCTTCCGCATGAGGGAGATGCTAATCGGGTCGCTGACCAATGTGCCTAGTGTTCCATCGGCATCGGCGAGCTCTCTATCGTCCAACTCCACAGGCAGTGGGGTCGCGTCTGCTTCCCAGCAGTCGGTTAATGCAGTCATGTCAGCCACTGGGTCTCTGCTTGGTAGAACTATTGTGTTCGACACTACCACCGGAGCCCAATATGCTCGGCCTCCACGAGTATATGTCAACACCAACCAGCAGCAGCAGCAGCAGCAGCAGCAGGCGCAACAGCAGGCTCTGCTACAGCGTCAGCGCCAATTGCAGCTGGCTGCGATGCAACAGGCATCCGGACAAGCCCCTACACCACAGCAGCTTGCTCTACGTCAGGTACTGCAGCAGCAAGCAGGGGCGGCTGCAGGCCAGCCTGTGGGCACTCAGGTGCGTTAGTTTTGACGATACAATAATGCAATACGATATTAAGGTCTATTTATATAATAATAATTGATGATACGGTTTTGGTTTAGTTTTGTATTCCCCCCAAGTGGTTTATATCTTATTTGTTATTCTACTATATAAACTACCGGCTGGCCATGGCTGAGAAGATAAGCCACAGTGGTGGGGCTTGTTTCAATTGGGGAGTAGTTGGCGATGAATGTGGTGGAACCGGGAGGAGGTTTATGTAAAGCAGCACATCGGGGTAATTGTCACACGACCACTGAACAGGCAGACGGGATGCGCTCCTACGTTTGGCATATTTAATGGTCACAGACTGGTCAAAAGTTGCTCCTGCGGGGATTGCCTTAGTAGGCAGTTCCTAAGTCATCATTTACGTCATCGACGGTGGCTTTTAACATCGGTCTCATCTCGTGTGTGTTTGGGTGTGAGTGGGTTGGGAGTCAAAAGGTGGGTAACCTTGTTTTTCATTTATGACGGGGGTTGCTGCTGTGTTTTTTCATCTTCACATAATAACACGACGCCCCTATTAGTAAAATGTAGGTAACAAGATGAGACGGGTCGGATGCGAGCCATTGAGCCGACGGAGATCTCGTGCGATTGAATCGACTGAGCTGACAATTAATAGTTTACGTCTATACAGAATACCGAGAACAAGGTAAGTGATCAAGCAATCAAGTACAGCTGGAATGGAGGACTCGTTTTTAGTGGGAACCAAGACGCAAATACAAGGCGAAATATGGTGATTACGAGGCATTGAGCTTTGAAGTATACAGGATGATGTCCCGGAAAAGTTGATGATTACCATTGGCCCCCATTTGATTGGCGTTGGTACAAGTTGTGAGCGAGCGAGCGAGCGTAAGATTTTGGGGGGTGGTTTCCACCATCTTAAAAACCTGCCTTCCACAACAATGACGCTGGCCAGTTCTTTATTGTTGATTTCTACTCTCCCCGAAAGCTTTTCTCCTTGTGCTGTGTTGGCCAGAGGGATGTTGTATGCTGTTACATGTCATGTGCTCCTTCTCTTTATCCCCCCCCTCTTGTGGGGTTTTTGATGGCGTAGCAAAAATAACAACAGGCCCCACTGGAAAGCCAACACTCAATAGCAGCAGCCGCAGAGGATAACCTGGTCATATTTGAATCTCGACGGTCTATTTTTAGCAGCTTGAAATCATCTTCCCCACGTAGTTTTGGCACCATGGAGCAAATTTTTGGGTGTTTTTTTTCAAGCGCGTCGGCTGTCTAAATATGGTTTGTCGGGCAAGTGTGATGAGCTTTCCTCTCGGGCACGCAAAGCTGGCAGGGCACACCCACCTCCTCGGAATTTTCGTCCTCGCTCGGTCACGGAACCCCATCTCAAAAACAATGTTTTTTTCCCACTCAAAACCACAAATACGAGATACCTCATTCACACGTTGTACATTTTTTGGTTGATTTGTTTATCAGCAACACTAACCTTTACAGATGCCGTCTCGAGAAGATTCCGTCTATCTCGCCAAATTGGCTGAGCAAGCTGAAAGATATGAAGAAATGGTCGAAAACATGAAGGCCGTTACTGCCCTCGGTGAGGAGCTCTCCGTAGAAGAGAGAAACCTCCTGTCTGTGGCGTACAAAAATGTTATTGGTGCTCGACGAGCTTCTTGGAGAATTGTTTCCTCAATTGAACAAAAGGAGGAGAGCAAAGGTAACGAGGTTCAGGTCGGTCTCATCAAGGAGTACCGACAGAAGATCGAAGCAGAACTTACTGATATCTGTGAGGACATCCTCAAGGTTCTTGCTGATCACTTGATTCCTCCTGCTCAGTCTGGTGAGTCCAAGGTGTTCTACTTCAAGATGAAGGGTGACTACTATCGATACCTTGCTGAGTTTGCAACTTCCGACAGAAGAAAGGAGGCTGCAGATAAATCCCTGGAGTCATACCAATCCGCATCTGAAATTGCTACTACCGAACTGCCTCCCACCCATCCTATTCGCCTGGGCCTGGCTCTCAACTTCTCTGTCTTCTATTACGAAATTCTCAACTCTCCCGATCACGCCTGTCACTTGGCAAAGATGGCCTTTGACGACGCTATCGCCGAACTAGATATCTTGTCTGAGGACAGCTACAAGGATTCCACCCTGATCATGCAGTTGCTCAAGGATAACTTGACCCTGTGGACCGGTGACATGTCTGAAAATGTTCCCGATGAATCCTCTGCTGCTCCTGCTGCTGAGTCTACGTCAGAGGACAAGCCTGCTGCTGAATAGATTGTTAGTATGGAAGTTTTTATTGTGATTATTTTTAAATGAATTGTTTTAAATATCGGAGCCAGAGCTCCTGGGCTCTAATCGTAGTTAGTCCCATTGTAGGTGGTGGGATAAGAAACGAAACCTGAAGAAAATTCAAACCACCACCAATGTCATTAGTAGCAAAACGACCAAAACACAACGGCGATCAGTTTGTGCTTAGTACGAGCGTAGCAAACAATGGAATTGCAGATCAGCGTACTTATCAGTTGATAGGCCATGAAGCGGAGGTGCTCTCTGTAGCGTTTGATGGCTCTGGAACATACTTGGCGAGCGGTTCCGCAGACAAAAGCATTCTCATCTGGAACGTCAGTGATACACTTTCGGGAAACAGCAGTGGATCTGTTGGATTCATTAAGGGGGGTCACAAAGGAGCTGTTTTGGATGTCAAATGGTCCAGAGATGGAAGTCAGATCGTGTCCTGCTCGTCCGATACAACGGTTGGAGTTTGGGATGCGTCGACTGGCAAGAGAATTAGAAAGCATAAAGGGCATAGTGGGATAGTTAATAGTCTAACTATAATATCCCGAGGATCTGAGGTAGTAATTAGCGGATCAGATGATGGATCTATATGTTTCTGGGATCAAAGAGAGAGAGAAGCCCAAGCTACCTGGAAAACGGACCTGCCGGTTATAGCTGTTGCGGTCGATACAATTGGGCAACGTGTCTATTCAGCTGGTATTGATAGTGAAATTTCAGTTTGGGATGTTAGGCAAGGTAAGGTTGCTGATGTGCTGAAAGGACATGGAGATACGGTTACTGGTTTGGAAGTGTCTCCGAATGACGAACAGCTGGTGTCGAATGGTATGGACTCTACTGTCAGAACATGGGATATACGAGCCTTCTCCGCCAATGAATCGAGGCTTATCAAAACTTATGATGGAGCCCCTGCATCTACTATGGAACAAGCTATAATAAGAAGTAGCTGGTCACCAGACGGGTCTCGTTTGGCTTGCGGGTCGTCGGATCGTACTGCTGTCGTTTGGGATGCATTCTCTGGTAGCATTGTTAATAAGCTACCTGGTCATCTTGGTACAGTCAATACTGTGAAGTTCAGTCCGGTAGACAGCAACTTATTGGCCTCATCTTCCGCCGATAAGACCATCATATTAGGCACAGTCTAGCCTATTTTTTATCGTCCCCTTTATGCCAAATGTTTATCGTGCACCCCCTATTCGTTTATGTATTTCTGCTATATATGTATATTAATGATCATCTTCTAGAATCTCCATTTTACTTTTTCGACTTCTTCGTTGTTCGTAGTCGTGAAGCATATTCTACCAACGATTCAATGACGCTCTCAAATGTCTCTTTATCTTTGGCTGCAGAATCCTTTTTGACATTCAAAGACTCTTGCCACTCTTGAGAGCTCTTGGTGGCTACTTTAAGTAACTCTATATGCGACTCCAATTCCTGTTCATCCATCCCGTCCAATGCAATCGAGCTCACGCTGGCCAGCTGTCCCCACTCGGAGAGCAGAGATTCTAGCAGCGCTGAGTCCACCTCTCCGGAGATTTTGCTCGAGTTCTTATTCTCTTTCGTATTATCAGTCCGTTTCGCCGCAGATGGCAGTACCAGTCGTTTGGTGTTTCTATTGGGCATGATTTCATCGAGATCCAGAGGTACCCCGAGAGATACCAGAAATAGCTTGCGAATGCTGGATCGTTTCCAGTCCATCGGACGGTCATGCGCCGTAACCATCAGCAGTTGGTTCCATAGTGATGCGCTTCTGGGATTGAAGTAAGACGCTGGGTCTAGCGGAGCAGATGAATTGTGTTCCGCAGTAGACACAGGAATCTCTTCGCCGCGTTTCTGCGTAATGGGAGTAATGATGGAGGTAATGCTTTCATAAAGCTGAGCAGAGGATTGAAAATCTTTCTCGCTCAGACATGGAATGGGTGTTTCTGGTGTGATATTTGTTTGTGGTGGTTCCTGAGGCGCAATGTCTTGAGTCTGAGGAGGTACTTCGAAGTCATCAAAGTCGTCAAAATCACCAAAGTCATCATCTTCTTCCACCACTTGAGCCTCAACCTCCGGTTCATTCGCATCACCTTCGATCGCTTCGTTTATTTCCATGTTTTTCAATTCATCGTGGGGTATCTCGAACGCCTCAGCTTCGTTCGGTGTTCCCGTCCCCGACATAGGTGGTGTACGAGTGGGTTTGTGTAGTGGTTAATTAGCTAGCATACTGAAAAACTCCAACTTGTCCACCACGTCTCTATAGAGAGCCAAACCCCCTTCAGGCACAATTTCAGTCAAGTCGCTATCCACTCTCGTAACTGGAGATAAAAGAGCGGTCAAACACCGAGCAAGCTGGTAATACCCTTCACCATCGAATATAATCAATAAATCACACTATCATCAAATTGGTTCCTATTTGCGTATCTGCAGATCAGCGGACGACCTGCCGGATCGAGTCTCCTTTGAGCGAGAATAAACACGCTAGCACCATCTTGGTGAAATAAGAAGCAGGTGAAAGTGCCTCAACCTGCTATGTATTAAATATGTAAAAAATATCTGAATAATTATAAAGCGTTTTATCTGTAGGTGAGTGCTACACAATAATACAAAAATGTCATGTTAAGTATAATAAAAGGGCCAATTGATATTTTGGCTATAGATTAGAAATGAAACAACGCTGCACCACCCGAATGAGAAATAGCCGAGAAAAAAAGTATACAAATAGAGTCATCAAGCTTCACAAAGATGTGCTATAGGTATCAGGTTTACAAGATCAGTGCTGCAATAGCGGCACCGGCAGCAACAATGTTACCGGCAGCCAGACCTTGAGCACCATTGACAACGGATGCGGTAGCAGAGGTGGAGATGGAAGTATTGCCAGAGCAAGAAGAAGAAGGTGCAGTAGAAAAAAGGGAAGTAGTAGAAGCGGTAATAAGAGTAGAATAAGATGAAGTAGCAGCAGTAGTGGCAGCATCAGAAGAAACAGTTTCGACGGCAGCAGAGGTCGTCTTGACCGCAGAAGAAGCAGCAGCAGAGGAAGGAGCAACAGATGTACTTACAGCAGCAGACATGAGAGACTCAACCGAGGAAGTGTCGAGGGGAGCTCCGGCAGCAGAGCACAAGCTCTCGGCAAGGCTTAATGCACTCTGCTGGTCAGCAGCATCGCAACCGGCCATAACGCATGGGATAAAGGCATGGATAAAAGCGTCAGACTTGCAAAGACAGGCAAAGTCAGTAGCTGCGCATCCACCGGCGGAGCCAACAGCGCTGGTCAAACAGGTGGTAGCACAGGCAGTTATGGCCTGGGCAGAAACGGAAGCAATAGCAGCGACAATGGCAACAACAGAAAGGTTAGAGAGCATTTTTTTTGGACAGGACAATTATTATAAATTAATACAAGCGATTGAGCGTAGTTATAGAGTATTTCACAGGATTATATAGTTTTACACAGAGCTCACATTCAGAGCCAAAGGCCCCGTATAGGACCGACGGGCACGAATCATGCCATCCAGCACCAACTACGACCGAGAAGAAGAGGGCCGTTGCAGGGCTGCCAAACAAGCTCAACAGCCTCGCCAAAGCCTGGTCTAATCCCCCCAAGCTCAACAAAATGATTTTTCAAATTTGCACCCTGGCCGTTGAACGCCCAAAATCCGCACGATTGCCGCACCTGAGTTGGGTCATCTGTTGTTATTAGGCCGGAGTTTTTTGGCAGGAATATAGTGGGCAAAGAATTAGGAACAAAGATCATCGCCCGACCATACATAAATACACAAAAATATCAAAAAAATGTACAAGCTTGTAGTAAATTGATAACAAGTCAGACACTATCTGCAATGACAGCGCCCAAGGTGGTGTGGGCTAGAATCAGGGAGGGGTGGGTATACTATGTCTCGATATGATAAACACTAAATGAGCTGAGAGCTACCAAATAAGTCTAAGTTGGAACAATCAACCTCACGAGACAGTATCTAGTTAAGCATTAGAGTAATGTGCATCAGGAGAATACTCGGTGGCCCAAGTGGCAGTGAGTGATAAGGTTGCTGTGAAAAAATTCCAATCTTGGCAAATACGACTTGAATCGATGCAATCTCGGCCGTAAATGCGCGCGTCCATTCCTGGCCCATAGTTTATTGAGCCCAGGCGCAAGCTAAAAATCTAAACTCCAGTGCAATTTTGAGCGCGAACTCTATTTGGAACAAGAGGGCCTTTGCTCCGAGGACAAGCATTTGACTGCATAATCCAAAGTATAATGAAAAGATATGATAAAATTTTGGTAAATTACAGAAAAGAAAAATATAACAGTGTACTAAAACAAGAATAATTACTCGAGAAAAAAAGATCCACTCAAGGGTATAGGTATCATTTCAATGAAGAATGTAAACAAACTTACAAGATCAAGGCAGCAATTGCGGCACCAGCAGCAATAACGTTGCCGGCAGAAAGAGCGGCAGCACCGCCAACAACGACGGGTGCAGCAGTGCTAGAGGAAGCCTCAGCGACAGAAGACTCAACTGCAGAGGTGGCAGCAGCAGTGGTGGAAGCAGCGGCAGTGGTGGAAGCAGCAGCCTCAGTAGTAGCAGCAGCCTCAGAAGTGGTAGCAGCAGCCTCAGAAGTGGTAGCAGCGGCCTCAGAGGTAGTGGCAGCAGCAGAGGTAGCAGCAGAGGTAGCACCACCGTTAAGAGAGGAGATGACAGACTCAATGGAGGAGGTGTCAAGAGTAACACCGGCAGAAGAGCACAAGCTCTCAGCAAGACTCAAAGAGGTAGCCTGGTCGGCAGTGGAGCATCCAGACACAACACAAGGAATGAAAGCATCAATGAATCCAGAAGAGTCACACAGACAGGCAAAGTCGGTAGCAGTACATCCACCAGAAGAGCCTACAGCGGAGGTCAAACAGGTGGTAGCACAGGCAGGGATGCTCTGAGCAGAGACAGCGGCAATAGCAGCGACAAGGGTTGCAACGGAAAGCTTGGTGAACATTTTTGAAAGATTAAAAGTTGGTGGATAAAGAGTTGATTAAAACAAGCGATTGAATATAGCGAGAATATAATCTAATCAATGCTTCTACCCAGGGGGGTTTATATAGTTTTTCAAGCTTCGAACCATGCCCCGCATGGGAAGAGCCGAGTGGCCATGAAAGAGGGGCAGAAGCCCCACAAATTGTAAGCTGATTGAATTAAAATAGAGAATAGATCAGGAAAGTGGGTTACTTTTTCTGGAACGAAGACACCCTAATTCTGCTGCCGCACAGCAGGCGGTACCGCAGAAAAATGCGAGAGAATCCCAAATGGGTATGTGGACATAGGCATAAATGTACACAAGAGATATTGTGCAGAAAGCACACAGCAAAGTGAACTCGGTAGCGGTATTCTCCCCCATATTGCTGCAGGGTGTTAGTCTGCAGGAATGTTGATTCGGGCCGAAGATCGATGAGGAGTAAGTAAGGATCAGTTTCTAGCAACTAATGTCGCAGATCCCGGTTAGCCCACCCTCGAAAAACATGGCTGATTTACTCGTTGGTTGGTGGGTTTTTTTGTTATGGTAGTTGCTGATTTCTACCCCGCATTAGAGCCCAAAAAGTCACTGAAATTCCACATAACAGCGCCCAGAACAGAAGGCATAGCAAGACAAAGCAAGGTGGGACACACCCCTCCCTGCAGTGGGTTATACAAAGACGGAGGACTGGTGTTTATTTTCTCCAAGCAATGATTTATGTCTGCATTACGGACTGCGTTTCTAATCGGATACGAAAGAAAAAGCCGATGATGTATGTATGCTGCTTTATTTAGGCCCATGCATCCATCTCCCTGCTTGTCTCAGGTTTTGGCTGGTAGCCGGAGCCGTACATGCATTTTGTTAAACTACACTCAAACCTTAAGCTTGATCTCCGACCAAACAACAACAAAAGCACCTTCCATCACAATATCGAGCGAGGCAAACAAGTATCGACTCCCCCATTAAGGAATGCAATATAGGGCATGTGGAGCGTTTTCTCGGTAAAGCTCGGAACCCGTTTAAAAACTAACGGAAATTACTAGGGGGTCTACGTATACTCCCCCGCAGCTTTGTGTGCCGTTCATGGACAACCATGCCTCATGATTAACAGCGTATCTTGCGATAAACAGCAGAAACAGGCGGCCGCAACCCCCCGAGAGGATAACCCAATACGAGTGGGAGCGGAAGCGGCAGAATCGGGTTCTCGGAGTCTAACCGTTGCGCATGCCCGCCTTTGACCATTATAGTACGAAGACCCTCTCGAGCCCCGATCCGTAGTGTTAGGAATGCGAAAAGGGGGGTTTTTTTTTTTTCCTGAGAGGCTTATCATGGAAGAGTGTTGAGTGATAATAAAAAACCTAAACGGCTAGTGAGCGAACGGAGCCGAGCTGCAGCTATTGGAATTTGCGTGTTCTAATCTTTCCATTGCTGGAACAGACAGAATCTTTTCCACGGAGTTTTTAGGCAGTTTTGGGTTACAGCGAGCGTTGGTGGATTACCCCTCTTCCAGGTTTCTAGGCGATCGCTCTAGTAGATTCACACAGCCAACAATGACACATAGACCGAACGCTGAGACAGTTCACCGGACGAGGCGCAGGTCATTTGCAGGTAAGATCTCTGGGTAATCAATGTCTGCCAGGTACAAATGAAATTTATTGTGTTGCCTTTATTGCATATATCTCCATTATTACAGCTATAGGGGTTATACGACCGCGCCCGATTAGGGATCCAATGACCAGATCGGGCACAGATGACCAACCACCCCGCAATTTTTTTTTCAGTTTTCATTCCTAAAGGGGACGGTCATTTTTATTTTTTGTTTGTTGTTTTGAGCCGCTGACAATGTACAGAGTCGAGGCGTTCGCCAGGAAAGCCCCAGTACATCCCATTATATTCCACGCCCCCCTCAACACATTGGTGGGGGGCACGGCCGATCATAGCAGGTATATTGTTTTCAGATTGATCGTGAGCTGCAGGGCGCAGCCTTCTAATTGGGTCGGTAGAAGATCTCGGAGCCTGCCGGGGTAGAAGGCCGTGTCACATTATGTCATCCGCCTCCAAGCCCCCTTTCAGAACTAAGGGCGACCCTTGCCGTTACGTTTAATTCAGACGGGCATCTGCAGAGCACCGACATCCGGATACTTCTCGTATTCGACAAAACCAACCGAGATGAGCTTCCAAAAGAAGGGCCAGTAAACAAAGATATCGGCTATTTTCAGCACATTGTCAACAAACATCATCATTCCATTTCTACAGTTGCGTTTCATATTCCAAAAATACCTTGTTGACTTTGGGTTAATTTTATTTTAGTGGGGCATTTCGCTCTCAGGGTAGTTTGTTCTACCGGGGATATGTTACTAAGCGCAACGGAGGTTGATGAAAAGTGCTTTGTCTCAGGTACAAGAGCAGGCTCAATTTGTATATCAAGTATGCAAGTACACCTAATACGTAAGCATGGCCCACGGGGGTCCTTGGCGTTTTTCTGCCAGAAAGAACCGACAGAGTTTGCGGTGGCAGTACTCAAAATTGCCAAACCTTAAAATGGAGCATAGTAAATAAAAATAAAGAAGAAGAAAAAAAAGTCCACAATACAAAGCATCTCGGTAATCAAACGGAAATATCATTAAACCGAAAGAATAAAGGGCCTAGAAAATTATAAGAAATAGCTAAACGAAAAATGAAAATAATTTATGACATTGCTAGTTTATAATATTATTAGAGTTATATCACAAAAAAATACACTTATACAAAAAATAGTTTTCTGTCGCTTTTAAACCCGTCCTCTATATATTGATTGTAAATCAAAAACTTACAACAAAAGACCACCGGCAATAACCAGGGCACCGGCAAACAGAGATCCGACCTGGTTGGTGGCACCAGCACCGGTAGCGGTGGCACTGGATTCAGCAGCAGAACCAGAGGCAGAAGCCTTGGAGGTGACATTGGAGGTGGTGTTAGAGGCAGCAGTGGCAGAGGTAGCAGCCGAGGTGGTAGCAGCAGCAGAAGAAGAAGAAGCGGCAGCAGACGCGGAAGAAACAGCAGAGGCAACTGCAGAAGAAGCAGCCTCAACAGCGGAAGAAGCAACGGTAGTGACAGCAGAAGAGGTAGCGGCAGCAGAAGAAGCAGCAGAGGTAGCACCACCGTTAAGAGAGGAGATGACAGACTCAATAGAAGAGGTGTCAAGAGTAACACCGGCAGAAGAGCACAAGCTCTCAGCAAGACTCAAAGAAGTAGCCTGGTCGGCAGTGGAGCATCCAGACACAACACAAGGAGTGAAAGCATCAATGAAGGCAGAATCAGCACAAAGACAAGCAAAGTCAGTAGCAGTGCATCCAGAGGAAGAGCCGACAGCGGTGGTCAAACAGGTGGTAGCACAGGCAGGAATGCTCTGAGCATTGATGGAAGCGATGGCAGCGACCAAAATGGCGAGGGAAAGCTTGGACTGGAACATTATTATAATATGACTGTAAGCAAAATTTACTAAGGGTGATAAAAAAAACCTAGAAAATATAGTGGTGGGCTTCCTTTTATATTTCTAGTCCAAGCAAGGTCTGGAAGGGATGTACAAAAAAGCATGCTCAAAAAGCAAAGAGCCACACAAAACCAGAGCCACCTCGCCCGATTGGTGGATTAATGCTTAGCATAAAGCAAAAAGGTAGCAGCTAAGGGGGGCCTATTGAAGTGGTACGAATTGAGTTTTACTAATTAAAGAAAAGAAGAAGGCTGAAGAAAGACAACCTGATGTTGGAACTGGTGCCGAAGGGGGGGTGTTCACTGGTAACCCCTTCCTCATCTCTCTCTTCGCTTCAACACTCGTACAGCCGAAACTCATACAACCCGAGCAATCTCTCTTATCTACCATCGTCTACCTCCTACCGCAATCGGACCATAAAACTTTTCTCGTGCTGCTCCCAAAAGTTGGCAGATGAGCTTGGTAGAGTCTGTAACCAAGGGCAAGGGTTCAGTTGGGGTGGGGTAAAATCAAAAGCCTTCCGAGGAGGGCGCAGTGACCCCACACTGAAGGCCCTCTGGTGCGCCTTGAAAATAGAACAATGGGCTGCGACGGATTCGGATCAGATTTGGATTGGGTTCAGCAAGAAGGATGGAGAAGATGGCTGGAGTCAAACCAAAAGCGACACATTGAAAAACGCAAGCTGCTGGTGTGAGACCAGTTGGCCGCCCCAATCTGTGGAGGTTTTCCCACTGGCTGTTGAGTAGACAGATGCTGCTGGTACATTCGGTACCGGTAGGTTTCCACCTTACGCCTAATTGAGATCTACTGCTTCAAGGTTGCTACCAAATCAGGAGATGCTCGCGCAAGGCGCAAAGGCGGAACCCGACGCGAATGATTGTAGCCGAATGGGTTTCACCCGATTAGCCTGTAGTTGCTTAAATGGAAAGGGGAGGAGGGGGGTAAACCAGATACAGGGGTTCTGGTTGTATGCGGTGCGCGATCGTCAGTATAGATAGCATTGTTTTTTGTTATGCTAGGCTAAGCTGGTAGTTCGGGTCAACGATAGGCAGGCCCCCCGATCGATCCGGAAGACCCGGACCTGACAGAATTTATTAAGCTTTGTAGCATATTTCTCTGCTTGGCAGGAGATGGAACCACTTTAGATATTCATTTTCCATCGATCGCAGTCGTTGGGTAGATCACTAATGAAAATTTCAACCTTGTTTTTCGTATGCGGCGCCCGTTTCCGTGGAATCGCGCAGGTGCAGTAGATTAAAATTAGCCCAACCATCAAACACTGTGGTTTTGACTGGGGAACCAGACTTGAAGACTTAGCCTTCTCGATTGCCAACATAATCGAAGCTCATCATGGTTCAGAAGGATTTCTACGGCATCCTTCCTGCGATTGGATGGTATTTCGTACCGAATATCCTTACAGGTACTTTGGTGGCCTTGATTGTGCGGTGTAAGCTAACTAGCGCTCGTCACCCAGCTGAGCTGATGGCCCTGCGTAGAAGAGTGTATGCATTCATCATTTCTTCGTATTTGGTCTTTACACTGCTTAAAGCATACTATTCTGTTATGTACGACCCTGCTGAGCCGTTTCCAAGTCTGTATTCTGTGCTAGGGGCCAATCCTCACAGCACCGCCGATGATCTCAAGAAGATATACAGAAGGGCTTCTTTAAAACATCATCCCGATAAACAGAATGGAGAAAACGAGGCTGATTATTTATCTCTGGTCCAAGCTTACGAAGTTTTAAAGGACCCTCTACTGCGGTTTGGTTACGATCGTAAAGGGTTGGGTTTTGTTCAATGGGCTAACAGCATCAAACAAACCAACGGCTTTACAGCGTCCTCGGCAGTCTACCGTGGACTGCTCATGGACAAGGCCACTCATTATGCGTTCTTCTTCATGTCACTATCAGGCCTTTATCTCATCTTTGGCTTTGGAAAGAAGGCCATCTGGTGGAGATATATTGTAGGTACTGCAGGCCTGCTATTGGAGTTTTACCTCATGACCCATTCTGATGTGCCGGTCATTGCAGGATTATTGCCATATCAGCAAGTCGAAGTCTGGAGGCAAGTATTGGTGTCAATTACGGTAGGATTAAATCAACTGGTACCTCTGTTCGAAGGAGAGGAGCCCAAAACTGCAGCCCAATTGAGAATTGACAACCTCAGAACCTCAGAAACGGTCGCCAGAGCTGCTGGTCAAATGTTCATACGAGAATACTTGCCATTGGCTGGCGTGGATAGCCCCAAATTGAGGCAAACGCTGTCGAACATTTGGAAAGATGCATTATTAGATAGTGATCCACTCGTACAGGATGCTATCCTCGAGTACAAGAAGAAGCAGGAGCGATACGTCTAGTGAACCCCATGCTTGGTTACGAGACAGACTCATTCTGCCGGACTAATCTAAATATTTTGATTTCGGGAGTTTCAGGGGCGATAAACCCTGTGGTGAACATTCCTCCCCCCGATTGATAATGTTTCACCAGTTCAAGTTGACATCCAGCCTTGCTGCATTCAAGCTCGAGCTGATTGAAGGTATCTGTTGATCGAATTGTACATGAGATCAGCACTCTAGGGACTTGCAGGGCTAATGTGCTTACCAGATCGGGAAAAAACGTCGGATCGTAGGTACAGTCAGCTGCTACAACCCAACAAGGGCCAAATGATTTTATGAGCTGTTTCCCGTCAGGGGTGCCCCATACTAGCACACGGGCCTTTACAATAGCAGCCACTTGATTGAGGGAGACGTTTTCCCGCACAGTACCCACCACGTTGGGGTCCCCATCGGTAATTATCACCTGTTCAGACAGGCATGCTTTGGCAATCAGAACCCCAACTAACCCAGTGCCACCTCCAAGTTCAACAACGGGATAGTCTTGAAACGTATGTCCGCTAGTCAGCAGATAATCTCCCAACGCAACCGATGCCTCCCATGTCCTGCGGCCAGTGGTGCCAGCCTGATATAACATGCCCGGCTGTTCTTTGATCTTGATTGGGGCATTAGCACCTCCCCCATACACCAGCACCTCATCGCCTGGATTCTCCGAAGCACTCATCATCATGAGCTTACCATATTGCTCGTACACATTTTCGGATATTTCCAGATTATTCGATTCCCGATTGGAAATGAACCCTTTGAGTATCTCTGCCTTATATGCAGACCAGTCCGCCTGATCTAAATAATCCAGAAGCTGCTGCTGCTGCTCCTCGCCGTCTATATCCGCCAGGTCTCGCGTTAAATGACGTCCCGAGACATGCTGGAGCAGTTTCCGACCCAACATGGAGAAAACCGTTTCTCCTACTCCCCGGGCAAATGGGAGAACCAGCAAATAAAAATTATTGTTGACAAACTGATAGGATGGGCGTACGGCTGAGCCACTCCTCCGTCCGCTCATCTTTTTGTTCCCTATCCCAACCCTAGCCCTTGTTGGGGCCTAGCTCCCAACCGTCCCCCAAGCAGGCTATATATAATAGGCAAGAGATTTCTGGCAAACTACTCGTCTTGCCGAGTTGCTAAAAATCTGAGAATATTCATCATGGAGAATATCGCAGTCGACAATCTCCAGGCTATTGCCGAAGGAGCCAGTGCTCGAGACCAAGTCAATATCAATCGAAAGAAGGTTGCTGCTAAGAAGAATACGCCTATTTATGAACAGCCGATTACCTGGACCAATTGGTACAAGCACATTAACTGGATCAATGCCACCTTGTGCTGTGTGATTCCGCTAGTTTCTTTGGCCTTTATTCCCTATGTTCCTTTGAAGTGGAAGACGTTCTGGTTTTCTATTTTCTACTACTGGTTCACTGGAAATGGCATTACTGCCGGCTATCATCGATTGTTTGCCCACAGAAGTTATACAGCCGCCGCCCCTTTGAAATTCATGCTCTTGTGTGCTGGATCAGGTGCTGGTCAGGGATCCGTGAAATGGTGGTCTAATGGCCACCGAACTCACCACAGATTTACCGATACCGACAAGGATCCCTATGATGCTAAGAAGGGCTTCTTTTTTTCTCATATGGGATGGATTCTGTTTGTGCACAACCCTAGATTGAAGGGACGAACCGATATCTCTGATCTCATTGCTGATCCTATGATCCGATTCCAGCATAAGCATTATCTTGCCTTCCTTAGTTTTTTTGGATATATCTTCCCTGCTATCATTGCTCACTACGGATGGGGAGATTTCAAAGGTGGATACCTTTATGCTGGTGTAATTAGAATGTTCTTTGTCCACCAGTCTACCTTCTGTGTCAACTCTCTAGCTCACTGGATTGGCGAGCAACCCTTTGACGATCGACATACTCCACGAGACCACGTTCTTACTGCTCTGGTCACTCTTGGAGAAGGATACCACAATTTCCACCACCAGTTTCCTTCTGATTATCGAAATGCTCTCAAGTGGTACCAGTATGATCCTACCAAGGTTTTCATCTGGGCTATGAAGCAGATTGGGCTTGCTTACAACTTGCAGCGATTCTCCCAGAACGCAATTGAGCAAGGTCTTGTGCAGCAGAAGCAAAAGAAGCTTGACCAATGGAGAGCTCGTCTCAACTGGGGCGTTCCAATTGAACGATTGCCTGTCATGGAGTTTGATGACTTCAAAATTCAGGCTAAGGAGCGAGATTTGGTCTTAATATCCGGCATTGTACACGATATTACAGATTTTGTCGACAAGCACCCTGGTGGTCGAACTTTGATTCGATCCGCTATCGGCAAGGATGGTACTGCTGTTTTCAATGGCGGTGTCTATGACCATTCCAATGCCGCTCACAACCTGCTGGCCACAATGAGAGTCGGTGTCATCAGAGGAGGCAGCGAGGTTGAGATATGGAAGAAGACCCAGATTGAGAAGAAGGAGGTGAAGATCCCGGTTTCGGGTTCTGGAGAGAAAATAGTCCGGGCCGACGAACAACCTACAAGGGTTCCCAAGGCACCCGTCTCTGGAAGAGCTGCATAGAGTGCGATTATCTAAGGAAAGAATAGTAAAGGCTCATTTTTGAATGAAATAAGCAAAGAAAGGTACTTTATTTAGGCATATAGGATATAGCATAAAAAATCCCATTTATAGGAGCTTCATCATTTTTCTCGCCAAGTCCCAGATATTTCACCACTACTTAGCGTTTTGCCAAATAGTCATATATAGCACGAATATCACTGTAAATCCGCCAGGCACTCATAAAAATTAGTAACGATGGGTCTGATTATTGCGTGGCAGCTCAAAAATAAGCGTATTCTGGTAGTTGGCGGAGGCAATGTCGCCACGAGTAGAGTGGAGTCGCTTATCACGGCCGGGGTTGAGCACGTTACGATAATTGGCAAAGAGATTGATCCCGAATTGAGGGCTAAACTTGATGAAGTCAAGGGCGAAATCGGGATTGAACTATATGAAAGGGGGATTGAGGAGTCGGATATAGGCGAGAATTCCCGCTATGATCTTGTTTTAAGTGCTATTAGTGATCGGCCAGCTTCATACAGGGTTGGAGAGAAGTGCCGAAGTTTGAATATTCCGGTCAACGTTGCAGATATTCCTGAATATTGTGACTTTTATTTCGGATCTATGATAAATCGGGGCCCACTGCAGGTGATGGTTTCTACGAATGGAAAATCTCCAAGACTTGCCAAGCGAATTAAAGGTGTTATAGAGCAGGCAGTGGATGACATCGACCCAGAGAGGGCCATAGAGAATATGGGAAAGCTAAGAGCAGCCATCAAAGAGAAAACCGAGAATAAGTACGATAGCAGTACTATCAAAACACGAATGCACTGGATTTCCGAGATAAGCGATAGTTTATCGTTTAGTGAGATGGCGCAGTTGACCCAGACAGATATCGATAATCTTGTGTCTCAGTATCCTAACCTCCCACATGACGATGCGAATCAAGATCAAACTGGTAGGAGTCAGTGAGGATGAACCCTTAAGAAGCAAGTTTTGGTGGCCAATCCGAGATGACAAAATAACTGTGGCTGAGCTCCTGGAAGATATTGTTAAGGAGTTTGACGAGGAGGGCGACGGTGGATACCTGGCCAAGATGGACTCATACAGACTGCGAGACGAAGATCAGGTAAACGAAGTGATCCGAGAAGATGATCTAATAGAGATCATCCGTTATAATCCTCCTGGGTCAGGAAGCTCAAAAACCAAAAAGAGAAATGAACGAAGGAAAAGAACCAAAACAGGGCAGGAAGATTCAGGAGTGGTTACGATAAACGAGATCAACTGCGACGTGAGTGACGAGGAATATCTAGACGTTGGAGAATACGAAGAAGAAAACCATGAAGAAGAAAATCACGAAGACTATGAAGAAGAAAAGCAGAGCGACGATGGAATAGAAACTCCAGATTATGACGAACCCGTGTTAATTACCAACATAATGGATACTGCGGTTGGTTCCTTGGTGTTTATTCGTTACATGGGTGTCATTCCACCATCCTATTTGCCGCAGACTCATCAAGCCTTTGGCATCATCACAGATATTAATGACGATGAATGCGTGGTACAGTTACATAAGAGTTTTTTGCCGACCAGATCTGGCCGGTTTGATGCAGATGAGGAAATTTCAGACCTCAGATCGTTTTCACCTTCCGATATCGAGTTGGCGTTTGATTATGGATTAATAGTCAAAATTTTTGACTCTAATGGCCACTTGGCTTTTCCTCTACCGGAGGTTCCAAGTTAATGACCATTTCATCATTTGTACCTAATGCAAGCTCCTCTTTTATCAGAGGAGGAGCTTGATCAAGTACTGGCGCAGACACTGATTCTTCAGGTTGAGCAGCCGGCTTTGAGGACAACTCTTCGGGTTGATCCGAGCCAGAATCATCGGAAGAGTCGGAATCGGAATCTGAACTAGAGTCAGATTCGTCCGATTCAGAGTCTGTATCCGAATCACCAGTATCTTGTTTATAGCCGCTTGGCAATTCAGGGCCGGTAATCAGCAAGGTAGGGAACTCTATTACTGTTTTTCCCTTGAGAGCTTTGCTCAGCTCTTCTGTCCTATTCAACTCTTCGACTAGAACGTTTTGAGTGGCTTTTTTACCGATGATCTGAAACCAGATCCGGGCTGCGGGATCGTCTTGCAAACTAAACGCACTTTCAATAATAACAGAATCAGCAAAGTCCTGTATATCATAACTTGGTTCCCCTTCAGTATTTAGCACTCTCGTATCCTTCCATTCAACAGTCCAATAAAATTTTTTGCGTCTGTTGTTCCATGCAGACTTGTTTTTCCTCGCTCGCTCCATGCCCGATGGCAGTGATCTGACTTTAACCCCGTTTCTCACTACCTCCTGGCCGTTAGTTTTTTTCTGGCGCTTTCTATTCTGAGAATCTACAACAAAATGCTCTTCGTCATCCTGTCTTTTAAGTTCGAGTCGCCTGCCGATTTTTTGCAGGAAGGAATAATCCCGATTGAGTGGATGTGGAGATGAGCTCAGAGTTTTACGATCTACAAACGAAGTGACTTGTATTTTGCCGTCACAGTTGAAATCCACTTTATGCGCCTTGGAACATTCCAAAGAACAAGTCCTCCTTCCGCACTGCGGGCATTTATATTTCCATTCGTGCGTTTTGCAGATGGAGCACAGCATAGTAGTCGTCAGTGCAAGCAGTGATTTGATTCCCACCCAAATACAAATCCACAACTTTAACGGGTTTGGCTGCTTGTCAACTTAACAACCAACAACCATGTCCGCTCAGAACTCCAGAGGCATCCAAACACTGCTTGAAGCCGAACGAAAGGCACATGAAATCGTGCAGGCTTCACGACAATATCGGGCCCAGCGCCTAAAGGCGTCGAAGACCGATGCTGCTAAGGAAATTGAGGACTATAAAAAGGCAAAGGAGGCCGAGTTCCAAAAGCATGAACAGCAGGTATGTAAAACCCTCCTTTTTCAGGCAATAGTTTGACCGGGTTTTTGACTAACTCCAAATAGCACAGTGGCAACTCCTCCAAAGCTCAGAGTGATGCCGATGCCTTGGTTGCCAAGGAATTGGAACAAATCAAGACCAAATCTGCCTCTGAAAAGGCTGCCGTTGTCGACAAGCTCATTGGTGCCGTCACCACTCCAAAGCCTACTCTGCACATCAATGCTTAGGCTGGTAGACGTTTGCTGCAGATTTTCTCGTAATATTATTATTGAATAAAATGGTTAGACATTTATAGAGTTTGCAAATGGCGGTTTGGCTTGGCCAGGCCAACCAAACCATGCCGGGCTGGGAGCTTCTGCGCACACCACCCTTTCTTAGCAGTAGAAAACACCCACCCAACCATCGGTAGGCGAGGAGACGTAGAGGGATCGAGGCTTTCCACTAACCAACATGAACGTGCAGGTCAACACCACGACCGCTACAGCGGTGCTGGCTGTTGTACTGCCGACCATCTATTTGGTGTACAGAGTACTGCTAGGCCGATCTGGATCAGAAAAAGAATCGGCAAAGGACATTTTCATTCAAATCCCCGAGCAGGCGCTTCCTCATTGGAAAGGCAAGCGAATCAGCCCGGTCGGGCTCTATGATGAGCAAGACCCGGACAGTATTCAATGCTACTGCCCTGCTACTGGCCAGTTTCTGGCCAAAGTTCCCGCGGCATCTCCTGGCGATATCGATGCCCAGCTTTCCAGGGCCAAAGCTGCTCAGAAGGACTTCGCCGACCGATCTACATGGTCTGATAGGCGAAAGATTCTCAAAACTATCGCGAAATACCTCAATGACCATCAGGAAGAGGTTGCCAGAATCGCCTGCCGTGATACTGGTAAAACCATGCTGGATGCTGGCCTGGGTGAGATCATGATCACGCTGGAGAAGATTAGCTGGATTATTCAGAATGGTGAAGCTGCGCTTCAGACCTCAAAGCGACCTGGACCATCCAATATCCTCATGTCATACAAGGCTGGAGAAGTCAGATATGAACCTCTGGGCGTTGTTTCTGCAATGGTTTCTTGGAACTATCCCCTCCATAATCTTATGGGTCCTGTCGCTGCCTCAATTATGACCGGCAACGGCCTAGTTGTCAAATGCTCGGAGGCAGTGGTTTGGTCGTCTCAACACTTTATGGAGATTGCCAAACAAGCAATCAAAGTCCATGGGTTTGACCCTGAGTTGGTACAGCTCATCGCCTGTTGGCCGAGAGATGCTGATTATTTAACTAGTCACCCGGACCTCTCTCATATCACCTTCATTGGTTCACAGCCGGTTGCCAAATTGGTTGCTCTAGCAGCCGCCAAATCGTTGACTCCAGTTGTGGCCGAGCTTGGTGGTAAAGATCCTCTGATCATTCTTGACGATAATCATTCTGAAAAAGAGGTGCAAAATCTCGCTTCTCTCATTCTCCGAGGAACTTTCCAGTCCTCAGGCCAGAATTGTATTGGAGTAGAGAGAGTGATTGCTATACCCAAGACATATGATTCATTGCTTGCGATACTGTCTAAAACCATCTCACAGTTCCGTCTAGGCTCATCCATTGACCAACAGGAAGACATTGATATGGGTGCTACAATTTCTGATGCAAGATTTGATACCTTGGAGAGACTTATCAAAAATGCAGTTGACAATGGTGCGCGTCTGATTCAGGGTGGTACTCGATATTCTCATCCTAAATACCCTCAAGGGCATTACTTCAAACCGACTCTGTTGGTTGATGTCACCCCTGATATGCAGATTGCTCAACAGGAAGTATTTGGCCCAATTCTTGTGATGATGAAGGCTGATTCTACTGAAGAAGCGGTTGAATTGGCCAATAAGAGCCACTTTGGCCTGGGTGCATCTGTGTTTGGCCCTTACAAGAAGGCGAGCGCGGTTGCAGATAAGCTGAGAACAGGAAATGTTTCCATCAATGACTTTGCTACGTACCATCTCTGCCAACTACCGTTTGGAGGTGTTGATGGATCGGGATATGGCAAGTTTGGCGGCGCGGAAGGTCTGCGAGGACTGTGCCTAGAGAAGTCCGTGGCGTACGACAAGGTTTGGTTCATCAATACCAAGATACCACGAGTATTGGATTATCCTATACCTGATGTGAAAAAAGCATGGGAGATGGTTAAGGCCATAAATGAGGTAGGATATGGACTCAGCCTCTACCAAAGAATAAAAGCACTGTTGCGACTGGCTAAAATGTAACTATATATATTTCAACTTTGCCTGTATATAAAAAATAGCGTGAAATAACATGCATAATTGTCCTTTGTCACGGCTATATATATTTCATAGAGAGTTTTCTGCAGTTTTCTGAGCCTGCTGGAGCTTGGTTGAGTAATCTTTATATGCTTTTTCCACCTTGGTATTATACTTTTTGAAATCATCCTCGGCCAGATCATTCTTGGCCTTCTTGATATCATTCAGGAATGCTGATCGAACGTTGGCCAGAGAAGTGGGGAGCTTATGAGAATTTCGAAATTCATCGTGCAATGTCTTGAGCTGTTTGAGCACCTCATCCTTACTCTTGGCATGCAGAGGAACAGTGAGAGCTTGCTTATTTTTAGGATCCTGCTGAGGTGTGATATTCAATTCGGCAATGACGGACGACTGGATATGCTTGACATCCTTCGGATCAAAAGCTACAAGCTCCATGATTCGATTACCGCCCTTGATCTGGAGGTTGGCTATGCTTTTCAAGGGCACTTTAGATCCGTGGGTTTCTATTTTGAGATTCTGCCATTTGGATATATCTGCATCGCCAGATTTAATATGCTTGGCCTGTTCAGCGAAATCTGCGATGACCGTAGCGAACTTGCTATCGATATCCAACAGCAGATCCTTGGCCTGTGACTCCACCTCCATTTTAGCAGACTTTTCGTGAGTAGCCTTGCCCTTTTTTTTCAGCAGCAATGCGCCGGCCGAGAAATTTCGTGAAAACACTCGGGATGTGGAGAAAGCACATGGCCTGTAGAGATGAGTTGATCTGATCATGGCCTGCCTCACTTGTACGAGGAAAACTTCAAGATTTGTGGAGATTTCATGGCTGCTGAACCGAACGCCAACCAGCTGGTCCCATTGCGAACCACAATGAAATTTGGTACAAGAAACACTGGTATGATCAAAAAAGGGAAGTATCGGCTTTAAAACACCCGATACCTCCAATGGCTGCCGGCCCTAACTCGGAGCTGTTCTCCTTAACCACTCACCCCAGTGTTGGATCATTCGACCCCGGAAGAAGCCGGACGTCCGCCCCTCATATCTACACCCAGCCACGGACCTCCGCTCACCCACCTTACTCCTATCATCCTCCAATACTACAGTACGCTAAAGTCAAGCTATTCAAAGCAGTAGAAGGGGGGATCCTTCTAAGATATATAGCACCCAGGCTCGTATGGATCTTAAGCACCAAGTTTGACAATGATCGAATGGAAGCGATACCGAGCCTGTGAGAAGTGCCGCAAGGCTAAGACGCGCTGTGAATACGATGGCCCTAACAGCATCACCTGCAAGAGATGTTCCAAGCTCAAGGCAACATGTGTGCAGTCCACGCCAGTTCGAGGTGGGCATGTACCGGCACTGGCGTTTGCGTTTCAGAACGACAAGGCAAAGAATGCTGCTGCTGTTGCCAGTATTTCCGAGACCACCACCCTGGTTTCGGATCCACCCAAGGCCCGAGGAATTGAAGGTCTGACAGTGAAGGAACTGAACCGAAAGGACTGCATAAATCTGGCCATGGAAATAGGACTATACACTAACGAGAGCGTCAAATTATTTTATGACCTTTATATGGCTGGCATGAATCTTCTTCTGCCGGTAGGGCTCGATGATTTCACCCCTGTGGAAGTGATGATCGGCGAGAGACCGGCACTGGCCTTGAGTATCATCACAGCCTGTGCAATTTGCACTACCAGGGAATGTGCCGAGGAGAGAATCAAGTTTTTGGAGAGAGTGCTTGTGGAACGTGCTTTTATTGACAGAGTTTGCAGCTTTGAGGTCGTTCAGGCCTTGATGATTGGCAACTTTTTTGTGTGCATCAACACCGATAGTGTATATGATCGAACTGTGTCGTGGCAGACCACCTGTCTGGTAATATGCCACTCTCTTTGCGTTGAAGAGAACATTCTGGCCGAAATCCGAAAGCTGGAAGGAAGAACTGTGCAGGAAGAAAAGCCTGCCAAACTTGTTCAAGTCGATCACCATAAGGCAGATGTAGGGAACATATCGACAAATGGTAGCGATATTACCCGACACTACGATTTGGTTAATAGGGTGAAACTACTCATGTGCGTCAAGCTCAGTGCAGCAGCAACAGCGCTTCACATGGGCGACGATACGGCGCTGAATATCTTCCCTGGGCGAAGGGAAATAGAAGCTTGGGCTGAGAGCAATCCTGATACCGGATTGGACCTCAATGCTTGTGGCTGTCAACTGATATTTGTGGGCCATCTAGTTATGAAAGAGTTGGTTGAGGTTAAAGTTGACGACATTGACAACCTTCTGCAAACCTACGAGCGAGTCAGCAAGGAAATCGTCAGCATTCGACAGAAAGCAAGGAACATTCTTCAGGAACGAGTTTCCGGTTCTATTCCAAAATACATTGATCTCATCATGGTGAAGTGCGATTTCTTTATTGCATCCTGTCAAGAAGTGGTTCTAAACCGATTAGCTGCCAATCGTGTCAGAAAGGATCTACAACGGGATCTGACAGCTAAGATCATAGAAGCTTCGATCAGGATAATTAACAACTTTGTTGATACCACTTTGAAATCAGCAAGATTTCCTAAATATGTCTACTTCCGACCACTGCAGGCATTGACCTGTCTATTGCGACTGAAGGTACTCAGTCTCAGTACTGGAGAGGAAAATATCTTTATCGACACCACCATTATAATCAGAGAATTGAAAAAGATGCGGGATTGCTGGGAAAGGCTCAAGTCGACCTCCATTCTTGCTCAGTATTCTTATGATGAGTATTTCCTCAAAGTTGAAGCATGGGTCACAGCAACTCTGGATTCAGAACGTCGTATCCGAAAAAGGTGGCAGAGGGATGGATACACCGATCTTTCACCCAAGGCACTGCAACTGTTGGTCTCAAGCATCGTATTTACCTCTCCTGCTATGCGGGTTGTCCAAGCAGCCGAAGAGCTCGAGCAAGAACAAATCAAACTTAGCTATCCAAGCAAGACAGTGCTAACAGGCACAACAACAGGCACAACTGGCGTGAATCTGGCAGGCGATGGGTACACCAATGCCAATGGTGGCCATGATGAACCGAATTCTGAATATTCCGATTCGTCCTCATCGTTGTTGAAGAGGATAAAGACTAGCGACTCCTCCGACATGTCTCCTTTTGATACCGACTTCTCGGGGGCAGACATGACCGAACAGGGCTTTGATAATATGGAGTTTGACCAACTGATGCAGCAACTATTCAAAGAGACGTCTAAAGGAGACTTTTATTACTAACTTTTCTGGTGCAGGGTTACGTTATGTTATTTATTGGTTAATAGTGTATTTATGTATTATTTTAGTTTAGTTGACAAAATATTCGATAGTAATAGCTGAATCCATCGGATGCTGAAAGCCCCACTCGGCTGAAAAGCAGGTTTTCCCTCCAAAAAATCCAAAGTGTTTGGAGCGGGGCATTTCTGGGCCGCCGAGACTAACGCTATTCGGGGTGGAGCCCAAACTTCTATTGTGGGGCATAGCGACATCGCCGCCTACCCAGACAAATTAACTCAACATTGGGGTGTAACCTTAAAGGACGTACTATTTGTTTAACCACAGCCCCTGGAACGTATCTAGTAGGAGGATGGACTCTGAATTTTCCAGCCAATGGAGAAAGAGGCAGTCGTGCATGCGATGCCGACGTCTCAAGGTGCGCTGTGAGTACAAGACGCCTATCTCAGAGGCCTGCAAGCGCTGTACTTCAGCGGGTCAGCCATGCACTGTACAAGGCCTGCCTGCAAGAACAATAGACAAAAACGACAAGGAAAAGAAGCAGACTGAAGCCAGGATGCGAATCGAGTATCTTCACAAGTACATCACGGATGCGTACAATGAGATTGATGGCATTCAAGCTTCCAACCCTGACATTGTAGAGAATAGCAGCCTTGCTGGAGAACGGCGACCATCTCAAGAGAATGGAAGTGACGCCTCTGATGCTGCTTTCGAGACTTTTGGAACTTTCCCTGTGAACGCTGATAATGACCATGGCCTTGTGATTAGTGTTCGGCTACTCAGAGCTGATGATCCTGTGAAATCGGCCATAGACTTGGGACTTTTTACTGAAGAAGATGCTACAAAGTTCTATAGGCTGTTCCTGTCAGATATGATTAACAATATTCCTTGTCGGCTCAAGTACGAAGAAGACCTAAGTGACATGCGAGAGAAGAGCCCGGTGCTGGCTCTGGGGATGATCACCGCTGCTGCTACCTGCTCTACCCTGGAAAAGGCAACAATGAGACGGATTTTCTTCGAAAGAATCCTTACTGAACATGTATCCATGATAATGCGACTTAATTTGGCCTTGATACAAGCTCTGTTTGTCGATGTTATGTTCCTGTCCACCTCGCGAAGCTACCTGTGGATCAATTGGATATACTCTGTTTGCATCACCATGGACATGGCCAATGGAGAAGAGCTTGAAAAAATCCGATCGCTTCCTATTTCTAATCCTGAGCGTATATCTGCTTTAGAGAGAGTGGATACTTTTTTGGCTCTTCAGTGTGCCATATCATGCCTAGGGTCTCAGAAAATTAGACGACGAAGCTTGAGTCTGCTCAGTGGTTGGCATATCATATGCCAAACACTCCGCGAACATGCCCCAGAGGAATACTCGCGGCAACAGCATTTTATGTGCTACATTGAATGTGCATTTGACATTCGGTCAGCAACTGAGCGGATGTCGGCCATTCCAAAAAATGCCATTGGTGAAGTGGTTGAAGTCTACAATCGCTTAATTGCAAAACTAACCAAAGTGGAAAAGGAGTTAACCGAGCTCATTCTTTCAGGAACAGCGCATTACAAGTGGCAGGGCCTATTTCTGAGTACGTTTAAGTTGGTCAAGTCCGAACTGGCAGAATACGTCCTGCAAAGGTACGTGGCTAGTGGCTATACTCAGAACAAGCAAAGCTGGGTCAATGCCACGCTCATTACGTATGTGGATGAGATTTACATGTTGTCAATAGCCGTGATAGATGAGTTTGTGGGAATTACGGAAAAGGATCGAATACCTAAGTTTGTTTTCTATCGGCCTATTTTCGGCCTATTGGCTCTGATTCGTATCAAAACAATTCGCAAGGCAATTGGAGCCGGGGGTGAGGTATCTGATGATGAAATCATTAAGGAGCAATTCGAGCGAACCATCGGCGTATGGCAAGCTATAGAAAGGACTTCATGGCCGGCTCATGAGACATACCCGTTTCTAATAAAAATGAGGGACTGGTATCTTCAAGGCCCGAAAAATAAGAGAGCCCGGCAAGTAGATGAGGTGTCTCGAATGCAGACCGGAAACAAAGTTTTTATTGATGATCAGAGGCACCTCGTTCCTCTGGGTCAGAATATACCACCGCCTATTACGGCAGGAGCGATAGCGGCTGGGTCGCTATTGGATATGGCGGGGGTAACTGAAGACAGCGGTGGCTCGCTAAATGCGGCACCTGGCCTTAAACCCTTACAACTGGATGCCGATCGGGGACCGTCATCGTCGATTCTCGAAGCGGACTACAATATGCACTCTCTGCCCGGAACTGTTGCGAGATCTGTGCTCGATGAGCCAGCCAAATATAGCGCCGCAGCTTTGAACGGGGACAGTATGCTGGCCCAGTACTTGTTTGGAGGAGACTACTTGGAGCTGGATGACCTTCTACGGGACCTGACGGGTGGCCGGATGTTCATGAACGCAAACCCCACGTAAACGATGACCAGTGCAAATGGTGACAGATGGTGGTACTGGGTTGGTTTGGTTTTGGCCTAGCACACACAGACCATACGAGACCCCCCCTGCTCGGTGGACGACTGCATGGATCCATTGTTATCGCCAATATGCACAGAACGTAATTAAGGGGGGGCGGGCTAACTTAGGCACCAGCGCCGTCGGTGCGAAAATTCAGTTGCGAGTCAGTGGGGCTTAGGGATGAGACTGGGTGTTACTGTTTTGAGAGTGATTTATTTTTATATTTAGTTTTTTTGTCTTTGTCTAAAAGGTCCTCTGCGGCAGACAAAGCACAAAAGAGGGCGGAACAAGGGCGGGATGAAAGATTAGTTCGGGCGTTGACATAGGCGTACGCAAGGAAAAAAGATGACCTGCCTAACGAAAGCAGGGTATTTGAAGGGAACTATATATTATGCCTGTTGCGCCAGAAATAGGAATTTTTTTTTTCTGGTGCTTGACCAGCTTTGGTTGAATGCGTGTAGTCATTAAAGTTTGAATCCATGCATTGAGACAGGTGAGAGGCGGGAGGCTGCCCCCAGACATGGGCAAATGATGCATTTTGGAACCACCGAACGGATACGGTTCCTGACCTAGTCAATTGGTAGGACTTTTGAGGCGTATATCCTTGCTTGGATGATTCCTGTATTTGAAGGTCTCAAAACGGTGACCGTGTCTGTCCAGATGCCTGTTGCTTAGCTGCTGAACAGTGGCTTTTTTTTGTTGTTGATTACAGCCTCGCCTTTGAGCTTATTTATTGTTATGAAAAACACAAATGGATGCTTGTGCGTGAGAGTTTGTTTTTCCTTCGGTCGCACGATTAATAGGCGGCAAGCCCGGGAAAAGCAAAAACGCCTGTAACTGTGTTGTGGAAATAAATTTTTTTTTAGTGAGCCAAATCTCGGCTAGGGATATATAAATAACGTATGTCTCCTTTTTAGCTTGGCTTTCTGATACATTGTTTTTAGAAGCCCGTCTACCTTCGTTATTATGTCCGACACTCTTGCTAATCCCCCCGTCACCGAGCCAGTGCTTCCTACCACTGAGACTCCTCGAACTCTCCGAACTGCCGAGTACAAGAGCAGCCCCATTCTGAACAATAGTGGTTCCCATGGCAAGGTTCAGTTTGCTGGCTTGCCCGATGGCGTGCGAAACCATGTAATCGCTGCCATTGCTGAATTTGTCGGTACCTTTATGTTCCTGCTTTTCGCATTTGTAATTGCCCAGATTGCCAATGAGGACAAAAGACTCTCTACCACTGGTTCCAATCCTAACCAGCTGGTTATGATTTCATTTGGCTTTGGCTTCTCCGTCATGGTCTCATGCTTTGTGTTTTTCCGAATTTCTGGAGGTCAATTGAACCCCGCCGTTTCTCTTACCTTGGCTCTCATTCGAGCTATTTCTCCTACTCGAGCCATTATTTTGATGGTTACTCAGATTGTTGCCGGTATTGCTGCAGCTGCCGCCGCCGACGGTTTGACCCCTGGTGAGATTCTGTTTGCCGATGGTCTTGGAGGAGGAGCTTCTCGAACCCGAGGTCTCTTCATTGAGATGTTCACTACTTTCCTGCTTACTATGACTGTCTGTTTCATGGCTGTCGAGAAGCACCGAGGTACCTACTTGGCTCCCATGGTTATTGGCTTTGCTCTGTTCATTGGACATTTGTTTGCCGTTTACTACACAGGTGCCGGTATCAACCCTGCTCGAGCCTTTGGCCCCGCTGTTGTTAAGGGCTCTTTCCCTAACTACCACTGGATCTACTGGCTTGGACCCATTCTTGGATCATTTTTGTCAGCTGGTCTCCACTATTTGCTCAAGTTCTTGCACTACGAGACCGCCAACCCTGGCCAGGATGCCGAGTACTAATCGTTGCAATGCAATTCTTCGGAAAAAGTTGCATGATTCGGAATGCAGCTTTGGCATGATCTGTTTTGTTATCAAGTCGAGTAATAATTATTTAAGTCCTCATCGCTGAATGATGCATTTCATTGTGGGCCCTGCCGAGGCTCGTTAAAACAAACCCCTACTCCCATCTGTACTTTTACCGCACAGTGGGTACTAATAGTAATCGATATTAATGGATCTAATGACCTACAAACAGTAAACTTCTATGTGAAATGAGCGATTGTCTTTCAAACAGCTCCACGTCCAGTCCACTTCCTCCTCATCTCCGATGTTCCAGCCTCGTATATTTTTTTTCCTGTTTGTTTGTTTACTTTTAATTTTATTTGGTGGTGCAGCACCCATCGTTACACTCTAACCGCTTAGAGCAGAAGAAGTTTCCGCTTCAGAACACTCAAAAAATGGGCACTTCTATTTCGAGATGTTCCACGCTGGAACTAAAGCCCGGCAGGAACCCCACCACGGTACTCTGCACCGAAAAATCCGAACTCAACGGAATCAGACGGTAACCCACCACCCCACATCGCTCCCCTTATCCGTTCCTGTTAAAGTGTGTGCGGTGTAAAGCAAACGTTACCGGCCGCAGCGCAGAGGCTTAGCTTTTGGTTGGACATGGAATAGCGCAGTTAGCGGTGAGTCGGCAGCCGTTAGTCATATCCGGCTGTGCAACCGACACAACACAGTCCGCTCCGACAGGCACCTGACCCCCCCTCTACTTAAAGCCAAGGGCAGTATCAACGGCGCCGTTGGTTTTGCGCATTTTGGCACTTTTGACAGCTGGGTGCTACACATAAATAACCTCACCCATATCAAACCAGCTGCACCATCGCCAAAATTCCTCCCACCTGGCTTAAGTTGGCAATCTTCCAACCTTCCAACCAACCAACCAACCAGCCAAGCCAAAATAAACACAAACTGCAAGCCCAGATGGACCGCGACTTTCTGAGCGCGTCCAATAACGATAATGAGGACGGGTCTAAAGCGAACGGGTCGCAGCGATACTCGTCCTCAGAACAGTTTGAAAGCGTGTTCGACGATATCATTACCAATGGCGATATTTCTGGCCAGAACGTCATGAGCACCTCGTCCAATATATACCTTTCTCCGTCGTTCCAGTCCCAGAACAACCTTGGTGTTCCGCAAACTTCACATCATCACAGGACATCTTCTATGTACTCCGATGCCTCCTCAGCTGCGTTTGAAACTCTTTCTCCGTCGTTTCATTCTGCGCAAGCATCGCCTCTGTTCTACGCCCAGGACCCGCAACAGACAACTGGCCTGGAACAAATGACCCAAAATTTCACGCTTCTTGATGATGTTACTCCCTCGGATACTTTTTCTGCCGACTTGAATAGCGGCATGATCAACCCAAACCCGTCCTTTGATCTTGGATTCCAGTTCCCTGAACCGTCCTCTTCAAACAGCCCTGCAACCCCTGAAATCGGCTTTCCTGTACCGGACATTATTCCAGGCCTTCAAAAATCAGGTGAACGAAGTTATGACAATAGTGGAAATGATCCACAAGAATTTATGAACGACATACCTTTTCCTAGCTCCTCTAGTTCAAACCGACCTCAAACGGTATTCCCCGGTACTGGAGGTGGACTTTTTCCTAGCGACGAAAACGATTTCTTTTCTCCTGGCTCTCAAGCTTCTGCTTCTTCAGTTGATACGGGCGACGACTCTACCTCTTTTCTTAGCCCTGCCGTTGTACACCACCTGCCTTCTTCCAATGCCTCAACTCCTGGAAGATTTAGATCGCACTCCGATTCTTCGGCAAAATCAGCTCCCAAGTCTCCGTCGTTATTCCTGTCTCCAGGGAGCCGATCGAACTCTCCAAATTCACCGATTCTCCCGTCATCCCCATTGCCAGTACAAAACAGTGATAACCTGAGCCCCAACATGGCAGCGAACGCTTCTACTTCTACCATTGATTCTGTTGGATCTGGATCGGGATCTAAAAATCAACTCAGTGTCCCAGGTGCCGAAGTACGGCGGGCTCGATCCACTTCTACTTCTTCTTCGCGAAGCCGGACTTCAACTTCGAGATCAAGATCGCGGTCTCAAACTAGGGACTATTTATTGGAGCTTGCGTCTCCAAGTCAACCAAATAAGCGTGTACAGAAGCATCCATCTGTGTATGGATGCCATTTGTGTGACAAACGTTTCACCCGTGCGTATAACTTGCGATCGCATCTGAGAACACACACCGATGAACGGCCCTTTGTATGCACGGTGTGTGGCAAGGCATTTGCACGGCAGCACGATAGAAAGAGACATGAAGCATTACACTCAGGAGAAAAGAAGTTCGAGTGCCGTGGTGTGTTATCTGATGGTGCTACTGAGTGGGGCTGCGGAAGGAAATTCGCTCGTGCAGATGCTCTCGGCCGCCATTTCAGAACAGAAGCTGGTAAAGAATGTATACGTCCTCTTATTGAAGAGGATGAAAAGCTGAAACCCTCACATGACGGCAATGGTGAAGTTCCCATCTATCTGAACAACAACAACAGTACTACACCCTCGTTGATGCTGTCACCGCCGGAATCAGGGTCTTCTGGAACAGGTGGCACCTCGTCATTCCCATCCGTGCTGCTTCAGCAGTTCCCAAGTTTAGGTAACATATCGTGGGAGAATACTGGCAGCGAATTCGAAGACGAGTGAACAATACAGAGCGCAATATTGTCCTTTGTTTTTTTTACGTGGATTATATAAATATTTATGAATAACGTTTTCTGTCTTCTATATATCACTTCTCAGACCTGTTATGTATCATAAAATCACCGCAGACATGATAAACACCCGGTGCGAAGGTCTTGATGCGTTCAACGTGGATGAATTTGATGTCAGTCGTAGCCGATGTATGGAAAGAGGTTAGCGTGCTCACTACCTCATGGCACCAGGTGTCTATGTCACTATCGGCGACGTTTTCATGAATATGCAATGTTGTGGTGGGGGATTTGTTGGTAGGTAATAGAGTAAGTTGAACGGCCAGCTTCCAAGCTTTTCTGCAATCTGGCAGCAGTCCCATGTTTATATGAGAAATAAATAAATCTGAGACAGACGAGAGAACTTGCAGGCTCCTTTGGTTATCATCGAGAAATGCATATATTTGGGTGGAAGATGATGTAGGCGCATCTGTTATTTCACCGCCCAGAACAGCAGCGAAATTATTAGCTCTTGCTCCCCGTAAGAAGCCTTCAATACTCCAAGGGTTTATGTCCCAAGCAAAAATACGCCTCGGATTGTTTGTAGCGTAAGCCAGCGAGAAGTAGCCTATTCCACAATACAGGTCAACGATGTCAGACCCCGAGACGTTTTCGAATCCCTTCACTCTGAGTTTCTCCCTGATGTTTCCTCGAGAAAACATTGTATATTTTGGAGCCCAGATTTGAGTTATACCATGTTGAACACAAGAGCACCAGAATGCAGTATCAAATGTTTCGTCGCCAGGCCCAAAGTCACCGTATATTGGAACGAACTTTGACGGAGATCGAACGACATCACCGGGGATCAAAGGAGCGTTTCGAGCCAGGTGAGTTATTCCGGCTTGACCAAAATATTTCTTGGAATATTGAACCAGGGCACGGCATTCCTCTTCAGACCATTCACAAGCAGTATTGAAAAGCACCATGGGAGGGTAGACCGAGTATCGATATTTATGCAATTTGGAGTAAATTTCATCCGTAATCTCGACTTTGGCAGACAGGGCACTTGAGATGGGCAAATAAAATACTCCTTTTTCCTGTATGATTTTTCTAGATTTATCATATAAATGCGAGGATTCCAGCTCGCTTTTCACAGCTTTTACTTTCTCACTGCTTGGCACGCTTCGCCATAGTTGGTCATTAAGCTGCATGGTGGTTGGCTTGCAAATTGATCGAATCGCTCCAGCGTGCATTCTGTTTTGGGACAGCAGCTGCCATCGCAACGTTCCATCTTAACATCTAAACATCACGATCACTAATTTCGACCATGACGGACGGACACAGAACCAAGTTTTCCTGGATGCGACGGTTCATTAGGAACAAGAACAATTCTAGCAGTTTGTCCCATTCCATTGCACTAGGAACCGGAAGCTCGTCGACCAGTGATGCCAGTGATGCGCGTGGAGAACAGGAAGACCGCGTGAGAACAGGCTCTTCAACGCATATGGACAGCTCTTATTCGGGTAGACAGGAGCAGGCATATTCGAGAAGTCATGATACTTCGTATTCTGAGACGCATGAACGAGAAGATGCCCAGGAAACGGCGGCTGGAGGTCCGAAGTCCATCACCGATGGAGCATCGAGCCGCCAGAGTATAGGAGCAGAGTCGTATGATGCATCTTTAGAGACAAATTCCATGTTCTCTCAACTACAATCAGCGGACTCGCGGCCTTCTAGAATTCAGATAGTGGACTCTCGTCCCCATGCAAGATCGGGGATTGAAAATGCCACCAATGATAATGAGTCGTTGATGTCCAAAAAGACTACGGGTTCTATTAAAAGAAGGTCGAATTCGAATTTTACGGTTCCATCTATCTCCAAGACTTCTATTACCACCATGTCGGATGCCGGGTCTACACATACAGTTCCTTCGTCGCTGCTACCTTTCCACCAGCAGCAACTGCTGGAGACAGCTTCGATTATAACTATAGCATCTTCATCAAAACATAACGCTAGGCGTTCATTTGACACTAACGCATCGACCATGGCTCTTGCCCCGGAATCGATCCTGTCTCGCAATGGGTCGATTGATTCATATCCTGCAGCTCCTACCAAGAGCATTTCTAGCTCAAGGAAGTTTTCCGATGGAGAAGAGAGCTACGACTATGAAGGTACGGCGGCCTGAACCGGCAGACCCGTGGTTTGTTGATCGCAGTGCGATAGGAAGCTGTAAATGAAAAAAAAACTAATCATAACCTCTTATTTATATAATAATAATATTAAAACAAATGCCTTTTTTATCTTGCCTTCAGCTTTTCGACGACTGGGCTTCACCTAAGATAAACTTCTTCCTTGATTGTGTCTTGGTGATACAATCGAGGAGAGCTGGATGTAGATGTAAGCTTTGCGTCAGGGTGGTTGAGAATGGCCAGTCCAGAAAGATGTCGACCTTGAACGTCGTGATGCTGCTGGACTCCAAGTCCTGCGTTGATTGGGGTATGCGGCATAGAATCCGTCATAGGGGTAACTGTCTGAGCGTAATCCGAACTAGCACTACTAGTAGCGGAGGATGGTGCTTGACTAGGGGGAGGGAGAAGATTAGGGGTGGTATCATTGACGGAAGAATGATAAGATGCAGTGTGGTAATAATGCTGTGGAGGTGGTTGAATATGCTGCAGCCCTTGAGAATGAATCGTCTGAGTAGGAGATTGCATCATCTTGGCCGACGGCGAGTCACCGACAGAGTATCGAGGGGACTGGTGCGAGGTATGCCCGCCATTGTCACTAGGGGCTGTTCCGACAGAGCTTTGAGGATTCAACACACTGTCCGATGAAGTGTTTGCAGAATCCTCCGACTCCTGGGCCTTTTCCCTTTCGAGCTTCTCTTGCTTCCTCCTCTCAGCAGCATCCAAGACCTCTGCTGTTCTGGCATAATTGGCAGGATGATACAAGACCGCCTTGATGTCCTTGACGAACAGAGGATACAGCAGGTCAACAATTCGCTCCTTATTAGCTAATTCCAGTGCCCGCTCGTAGGAAATCCACACGCCTTTGAGGTGCATAGCACCTGCCTTGACAACATGGCGTACACGTTCGCTCTTCAGTATGCCATCTCGTCGACCTCGGGTCATGCCAGCCACGTTGAGCAGCTTAGTACCATTAATCATATCATTATCCTCTCTGCGCGCAACACAGACTCCACGGGACTCCACCTGGAAGCATAAAGTGCTTTCGTCTTCCCACAAAGTTGTGGTGACCTTCGGTTTGGTGCCGGGAGGGGCTATCTGTCCATCTGGATCAGTAACCGTGAGGTTATTATTATGATGTTGATGACCATGGGGGCCAGGAGAAGAAATAGGAGAAGGTGAGACCGTTCTCGAATGAACCATGTTGCGATACGGATGGTAAAGTTGATGATAGTTCTGCCCCTGATGCTGAGGCATGGGCAGTGCTTGTCCCTGGGGAGCAGGTAGCTGGTAGGAGGAGGCAACAGGAGCACCACCAGACTGGCTGGAAAGAGGATATCGCTGTTGCTGACCCTGAGGAGAAACAGGTAACTGCTGAAGTGTGGGGTATTGAGGGTGATAAGGGTAAGCAGAGTATGATTGAGGCTGGCTCTGAACCTGCTGCTGAGCCTTGATGTACTGAGCATACTGTGGAACCTGAGCCTGGACCTGCATTTGATGCTGGTAGTAAGCATTCACCTCGCCATTGGAAGGAGGAGAAACATGCCCTTGCTGCTGCGGAACTTGCTGTTGACTTTGTGGCATTGGTGGAGGAGTAGGGGATGCATATTGAACAGTAGGGGGGCCACTGGCACCAGGATAGCCAGCATGAAGAGCAGCTTGGTAGTATGCATATTGCTGCTGTTGCTGCTGCTGTTGCTGCTGTTGCTGCCTCTGGACATTAGCTTGAATTTGAGCCTGAGACATAGGTTGTTGTTGCTGTCTCTGTTGCATATAATTCATGTCGTTATAATGTGAGTAGCCAGTTGCTGCAGGGTTGGCAGCAGCATATAGCGGTTGAGAAACCGTCTGCGAAGTAGCAGGCTGAGTAGCAGCAGAAATATACAGCGGGTTATTCATTTAAGGAATGGGGGAGAGTTCACAGACAGAGAGTTGTCTGGTTGCTGTTAATATGAGGGTTCTTTGTGAGGAGAATCCGGGCAGAAAATAGGGGTTGACACAGTTTTAGATTCTTTGCCTGCAAAAACAAAATATGGGTAGATGGAGGATGTCAAAAATTGAAATCAACTTGAAGCGGCAGAGACACACCCACAAATAGGGGATACAACGGTAGAGAGGAAAATTGTGAAGCTAAGCAAACAAGGAGGATAACCCTAGAAAGGGGGAAGATAGTGCAAACCTTGATTGTTGGTTAAGGTTAAGTTGTCCTACTCTTCGTTTCGCTGCAAAGTGCCGGGATGAGATCCGATCGTAGATCTGAGCCAGCGCTGAGGAGAAAAAAAAGATTTATAAATAGAGATCCAGCCTTACGCGACTAAGAATCAAAGTTGAGTATTAGTATGTGCATGCAACGGGCTAAATTAGGCCACAGAAAATTACAATAAACACGCTGGAGGATAAGGGGAAACTGCAGATATTATATATTCGTGGGCCCGTTGGAGGTGGGTTAGGCGGTGGACATATTGAAACAAGCTCTCTTAGATAGCGAGATCTCGTAACTGCTGCATAATAAAAGCAGGCACGGAGTTTTTTTAGCCACTGGAGCTTGCAGGCTGCATAAATTAAGCAGCACTGTCCAATTCCAGCCATTCTGGTATACTTTCGGCGTGAGATCTGGTACGCAGGTGGTTAGGAAATACTTACTCGTTTTGGACGTGAAAAAAAAAGCAACAGCGCCCAAGCCAATTCTCCACCACCTCTCTAACCGATTGACTTCATCGCTGGCACCGGACCTGATCTCTATCTCTTGAGTTAAAGTTCTGTAATTTGTTCAAAGATCCCTGCTGTCGAAGGTCTGTGCTTCTCGCAGCATGCTGCATGTCAACGGTGAAATGTCTAAGTGCAGTCCGCATATTACGCACTTCTTGGTGAAATTGGCACCCCCTATTACGCTTGCATCTAACCCTTCTTAAGCTTAGCCTGCAGATAAGGTGCTTCGTGTATTTTCGGGGATGGCATACGTTGAACAATATAGTAGATCGGCATTTGTGATCCGAATATCCCTTTTTTGCTTTTGCACTTAGCCATTAGCTGAGTTTAGCGTAGCATCAGATTTGCATGTAGTGCTTCGTCTAGTCCATCGGGACGGTGCGTACTTTAGTATAGCGGGTACGGCACCAATATCGGCTGTTGCAAAACGTGAGCACGCACCATCTACTTAGCGAATACACTATTATCATGCATTATCTAACTAGTTGGGAATAGCTCGCCTCGAATTTATTACTCCTTCGCAAAACTGCAGAAGCAAAAATGCAAAAGCCAGGTTACAAGTGTAGAGGCTAATCGACTTTATCGAAGGGCTATCCAAAGCTAACAAACTCGAAACTGCTATGGTTCACATCAGCTGATTGGCTGCGACACAATTGACCCGCTGGGCTTTACCCCATGGTCACCAGGACCTAACAGCTGCGTGCAGTTGATTTCTATACAGGTGAAGATTTTTCATTGGTGTATTTTCTTTTCTAACGTCAGGTGCGAACCGTTATTTGATCTGCTATCTAAGATCTCATCTGGTTTCCTTGTTTATCACATTCCATGGTGTGTAAAAACAAACCATAACCAGATTTCAGGATAGCGCGGAGACGCTCTAGCCCAGCAAAAACTGTCACAGGAAAAATAAACTACCGGCTTTTCTTAGCTCCATTGTTGTGCTCGCCCCGTATTTTGAGGTATTAATGTGGAGATCGAGAAAAGTCCCAGATCTTTTAGGAAAAACTCAGCTGATTCTTTGATTACGCGAGAAAGAAAACCCTACCTACTGCACCGATCTGCAGAACACACCCATGCAATCCAGCCCCATGCTTAAACTGCAGTTCGATTCTTCGAATGATTGTAGTACCACAATGCTTCGATCGCATACGCTTGTACGCTGACAGTATTATTTTTTCCAGAAGCTTCGTGCAGCGAGTCAACCACGCGGAACTGGTCGATGCATCCTTGCAAGCCTGCCCGTAACTCCCAGTTTTTTATTTTGGGCAACTTGTATAATATTCGGCCTAGCGTTTGTATCGCCATACACCGTTGAGATTGGTTACTCGAACGAGCCAGATGACCTAGCTCTGCCACTGTGTAACCTGCGGCCAGCGGAGCATCACCGTGGTGATGGAGCCCTAAATGAGAATCAATCTCCCGCGATTGCTTAGGAGTTATCAAGTTACCGCGGAAGTCGAACCTGATCTCACTGGGGGCTAAGCTATCTTGGTTGACCCCATATTCGGCGGCCTCTTCGGAGTTATCCTCAATGGGCCGCATCCAAGCCAGCTTGTTTTCTTCTACTTCCAATTCCGGGAAATATTTTTCATGCATCTCGGTTAGGAAATCTTCCTCATTGTCTGCCGTATTGTTCTTGACCCTAGTGAAATGAACGCCGCGGTCTTCGGTAGCGAGGTCTGAATAATCGACGCTAGCAGACCCTGATGTTTCAAGGCTGCCGCTAGCGTGCTTATTGTCCTGTTGGTTAGCAGCCACATATGCGTTGGCCCGTTCAGGATCTAAGCGAGCCTGTTTTCCAGATTCGGCAGCTGGTGAGTCTGACGCTTTTCCCGACAATACGTTAGGGTGATCTCGCTCCTCATCTTTAATGGTAGCCCTTCTTAAAAGAGCCTCCAGAACCCCTCGATCCATCTGACCAATTAATTGCTCCTTTTCTTTTTGGATCTCGGTATCGTCCATAGATGAAAGTCGCTTCAGGTTCTCCAAATGTATTTTTTCCTCTTCTGAAATATTGTCGCCAAATGCATCACGGATCGAGTTAGCAGTGGGCTGGCTGGTGTTGTCGCCCCCCACCGCGGCAGGCGCCTTTGACCTAACTTGCTTCCATCGACTCTCTTTCTTTGGCCTTGATGTGGGTATTCCAGAGGGAGCGACGACAGGGCTGTCTACAACGTCCCGTTCTACAATATCTCCAACATCCATTGCAAGAAGGTTGAGCAGTGTGGATGTTACAGGTGAAATCTTTTGATGGGACTAACAAGGTGCGGCTGTGCTGAAATTTGGGGGAATGTTTGGTTGCAAGATTCCATCGACACTAGGCCCAAACTGGAAAAAGAGTCTAACTAAATGTGGCAGCGAACAAAGTGGTAGGCTAAAGCTGCAGCGGAGCAATTAAAGCTGAAAAAAGTAATGTGAGTGAAATAGAAGTAAATAAAATAAAATATGAACAATAGATACTAAGAAATAGAGTATGCAGATGTAAATGTCGTTTGTTCATCCGCAATGCAGGGTCGTATACGCGTTAAATAACCTGCGGGCCGAAGTACTCATAGCTGATATTCCGGGTGTAGCCTAAATTGTTCAACCATCGTCGAACATCAAGCATGAAGTAAAGAGGACCGCAGACATAAATATTTGGTGCTGTGCTAACACCAGGAAGCAGGTCTTCCAATTGATCTTGAGTCAATCTTCCCTCGACTCCAGAAGATGGAATTGCAGTAGTCTGCTGGCTCAAGAACAGCTTGTACTGGAAGTTCTCATTTCCTTGGAGTTTCTTGAAGAATTTACCGAAAAGCTGGACCTTGGTAGTTCGGTCGCATTGAATGAACCGAGTTTTCAATTTGTGCTCAACAGCAGCCTTATGAGCCATGGACTTCAAAGGAATGGCACCAACGCCGGCCGCAATCATCACACATGGCTTCAGCTGGTTGTCAGTATCCCGAAGAGTAAAATTTCCTCCAGGAGGGCTGATGTCAACGGTATCATTTAGTCGGAGGTTGTCATGAATATGCTTGGAGACAACTCCGCCAGGCTGTTTCTGAACAGAGATCTGATAGCAATCGGTGTCTTCATTGATAATATTGGAAATTGAATATTGCTTTCGATACTCAACACCACTTTCCATATCGAGACGTAGACCCAGGTATTGGCCCGGTTCTGGCATAAGAATATCCTGGTTCTTGTCTTTAACCAACGGCTTCAACGCCAAGGTTACAACCTCGGGAGACTCCATATATCGCTCGGATATTCTGAAGGTCCTATATCCAGTCCAGCCGCCATCGGCCTGGGCGTTCATGGCATCAATGACCTGTGCCTGCTTGACTAGGTAATCGGCAAAGGTGGCATACAAAGCGGTCCAATCATTGACCGCCTTAGAGTCCAGATTCAAAGCTTCCTTCAAAGCATCAATGAAAGAAGCACCAATTCGAGGATAATAGGATGATTCAGTCATCAGGGCTCGGTGCTTTTGCACCAATGCCTCGATGAGCTCATCGTCCTCGTCTTCATCCCAGGTTCCCGCCGCAACTTGATAGGCATAGGCAATGAGGGCCTTGACAAATTGCTTGGGATGACCCTTGATTGTAGCCTTATTACTAGGCTGGGTGAAGATTCGCGCAAACTCTGGGGTTGCGTCGAAGAGCTTCGTATAGAAGAGCTGGCCAATCTGGTCGGCATGGTTTGCTACCTGATCGACCTGGGTCTTAGTGATTCCGGAAACTTGCGCCCCGGAGGCAGGGACCCCAATCTGATCGATAACCAGGTTCTTGAGAGCGGCAGTCATATTGACAGTTAATTGATAATTGGTTTGTTACTTCAATTGAAGAGTATTCAGCGGGTAAGATGAATGGAGGTCTAAATCAATTGAAGCTTGGCCGCCTTTTTATAGGCCAAATGCAGTGTAATTAATTCCCCTCACACCATTTCTCTCGTTTTGCTCGCCTGGGGTCAATCAGGCCTGGTCCCCACCTTTCAAAGCTGTCACGTTACAGCAAAGTTCATTTACTCTCTCCACGCTTCCCCACAAAAAGCGTGACCTCTGGCCGCATTGCACCAATTGAAAATGACTCTGCACAACAGGCCACAAAAGATTCATAAAACATACAACAATATATACTCTGGAGACGAGACTAAAAATAATATATATATAGGCTTACCTAAGGTAGATCACTCCCATTGAGTAGGTCCGAAGAAATCATAGAATACTTCCAAGTTAGGGGTTCCCTGCAGGTAGCTCCTGACGTCTTTCATAAAGCCTAACGGGCCAACCACGTAGACTTGGTCCGAACCCTTGACCAACTCCGCCAATCTGCCCTCGTTGAGCCTACCGTGGCTCTTGGAATATATTCTTGTGACTTGCAGAATATTATTCTCCTTGTGTTCTCCGGACAGCTTGTTGATCTCCTGGGTGAAGGGAATTATGTCCGGGGAGGCATCGCATTGAATCAAGTTGACTTTTTGGATACCTGATGTGCTCAAGAGCCTGCTAGACATGGTAAGGAAGGGCGTGATACCAATACCGGCTGCAAGAAGACTGATAGACTTGCCTCCATTGGGCTGAAGAACAAAGGTTCCTTCGGGGGCCACCGTCTCAACAGTACTGCCGATCCTAATTGCATCGTGAATATGATTGGAAACGACACCATTCTCAATTCTCTTGACAGATATTCGGTAAATCTTATTTTTAGGATCAATACCAGATATAGAATATTGCCTGCACTGGACTTTCCCATCAATCTTGAAACGAAATCCCAGATATTGGCCGGGTTTGGGCACAATGAAGGCATCCTGCGGCTGCCTCTGCAGATACACCGATATCACGTTGGTAGTCTCCCGAGCCATCTTGACCACCGTGAGCTGTTCGTAACCATTCCAGCCTTTTTCAGCATTTGCAGCAAAAGCCTTCTTCTCAAGAGAAATTAATAGGTCTGCGAGCATGTTGTAAGCAATTGTCCATGCCTCTAGGAAATCGGCAGTAGCCACCTCTGGTCCAACAGTTTCGGCGATGGTTCCCAACAGGTACTTGCCGACAATGGCATATCCTTCTGCTGGGATTTGAAGCGAGACGTGCTTATCAACAATTCTAGCAACTAGATCATTTAGTTTGCCCAAGTCTTCTATATTTTCAGCATACATAAGAAGAGAATGAGTGAGTGCTCTTGGCTGGGCTAAGCCGCCCTGATGTGCAGAGTTGAAGATGTCCTTCAAGAAAGGGTTTTCGCCAATCATCCTTGAGTAGAACGTCTTTGCCAGTGCGGCGCTATCATCCTTCAGTAATGGGATAGCAGATTTGATTGCAACAATCTGTTGAGCAGTCAGTGACATGGTGAATTGGATAGATATATAAAATATGGAATATTCGAATTTAAGTGTATAATGGAATGGGCAAGATCAGCAGGACTTGTTCATATATATAGAAAACCCCACTGCTAACGGAATTTAAACTTTACGTAGTGCAGGAGCCCTGATGCGCACGATCAGGCTTTATGTCAAAAATTGGCTGACTTCTTGCACTCTAAGCAGTTTCCGTTTTGGTGTCAAAAAATGGTTTAGCGAAATGAGCCTTATTTTCACAAGGATAATCAAAAAGGAACGCATAGGAGCAGGGCTGATAGCCCGACCCATCTGTCTATAGAAACGCTCTTGGTATATGGTGGAGTCAATGGTATCACCATTTGAATCTCTTACATCAAGCAAGCTTACTCATTTGAGCTGTACGATGATGCAAGTCTAAAAAATTACAACGACATCGATCAGAAGACCCAATATGGATAACGCTGGAGTACTGCGGGAGGCATCGGATCATCGTTCTTGCACAGCATGGAACCAATCAAGAGCATGGCATTAGTACCCAAGGCGTCCCTGACTCCCATAACAGCGGTAAAAACCGGCACGGAATTGTTCCAGATCGCCTTTGAAATCACCCCACAGTCCGATTCTTCTCTTCGAGACATCGGAACTGCGGCCGGGAAGTTGATTTTTCCCCCCAGCCGGGTTGAGCGTTCCGCACCGACTATCCTAATATGCTAGATGAGGGCCCCTTAGCGATGCCGTGCGCAACTCGCAGTCGCCGGTGGCAGCCAACGTACAAAACAAGATAAGCTGCTTCTGCTTAAATTAAATTAACACACTCTCCACCAAAAAACGGTTTGATAGCAGTGTGTCGGCTGGCCAATGGTTGTTATACTGTGTAACTAGCACGGGCTCATCTGGCAACCACGGTAGTCCACATCAGATCGACTAAGCTACGGAGAAGCTGTCTGCGCATATAGTAAAACCAGTGTCTACCAATGGAACAACCAAAAAAATAAAAAGTTCGATCGGGAAATTATCTGTTTCCGCTCGCTTGGCCAATATAAACCCCGCCCAAAATGCTTCTCCGCTGCAGCCCAAAATAATAAAATGAAAATACATAGCTCACCCGCGCACAGCTTTTACGTACTTGCATATCCGCACACTTTAGGGTTATCGCTTGTGGTGGGCAATAAAATAATACTTGCACACCTGCAATTGATGATGAGGCTGTTGCTTACGTAAGGGAATCCAATGCCACTCGGATAACAACAGTGAAGGAGATGTTAATGCCATTGCACACATTGTCATAATTTTATGGTCGAAATAATGGCTCGAGTAGACTGCCAATGTTTGTCTTGAAGCAAAGTTGGGACTCCGACAGCTATTGAATTTACTTTGATTTTCTCATTTTTCCTGGGAAATTAGGGCTGTGCAGCGAGAAGATTCATCACTGCACCTTAACAGCCGTAAGCTGTAGAAATGACATATTCAGAATAGTTGATTTACCGCAGATAGATGTACTCTGTACATACCGTACCGAGAGTGCTTGCAGTTTGATACGGAACTGGAAATGGTCCCGTATTGTTTATTTAGTCCAATATACACCTTTCCCCAGACAAGTTAAACTTCAGTTCCAGTCACGTTTTTGGGCTCTGAAGTATCATAGAGCTGGGCTGGACTGTGAGTGACTTATGTGAAGTACCCACGGCAAAATCTACTTTTAGCCGGTGAATGGTATTTGCAGTTCTACTTCATTTACCAGCTGCATATAGAGCGTTGATGGTCTGCTTCTTCCTTCGCAGCTTCCCAGACTCACTGATCAGCCTTACGTAGCTCTTTTATTGTACCGCAACGGAATCTAAATTTAACCGTTGACATTTATTAACACCACGCAAACCCACCCCCAGAAAGATTACGAGAGGGTCTTAGTCTCAACCAAAAAACTGACCGCCGTGCTTCAACTGCCAGACATTCCTCATACGTTGCTCGGTTCATTTTCTTTCCCGAGCTTGACCTTGTGGTGCTGATTGCTCGCTCGATATGCCTCTCGACCAAGGAACCTCAAGTCCGAAACGATCAAGGGGGTACAGTTTAAGGCGACAGATTCTCACTAGTACCACTCGAACGGATGCTGACAGACCTCCATCGCCTATAGAATTGCAGGAAAACGACTCGACTTTTGCCCAGGGCTGGAATTCTCGCGCGTCATCTGATATTCTGGAACAACCTGCAAGATTTGACGAACCTACCCCTTCACTTCCTCAAGATGTTTCGGCACAAGAGATAAAAAAAAAAGGGAAAGTATCCTCCTCTGTCTCCGAGGTTCTCCCTAACTATGCATTTTGGGCCACAAAGTCCTCTTCCTCCAAGTTTAGGCTGCGGTTCTCCACAGCCTTACACCGATTGCAGGATTACATTTTGCAGATCAAGCATGCACCGCCCAGCGTCGGTGGTAGGAGAATCCCAATACGGATAACTCCAAACCAGACTCGACTGATCGATGAGAGAACCAATAAGAAATATGTTGGCAATGAAATCACATCGTCAATATATACTCCTTACAATTTTCTTCCTCGGCAGTTGATTTTTCAATTCTCAAAATTGGCCAACGTGTACTTCATGTTCGTGTCCATTTTACAGATGATTCCTTCATGGTCTACAACTGGTTCATATACAACTATTATTCCTCTGTTAATTTTCATTTCCATCTCGATGGGAAGAGAAGGGTACGATGACTGGCGCAGGCATCGTCAGGATAAAGAGGAAAATAGCAGGCTTGCCCATGTTGCTGAAGTGTCGGTGGACTATGGTTATTCTCTAGAAAACGAAAGTTCAGTGACTACCACCCGGACAGCGTCAAGAATAGCTACTCATGCCAGTACGAACACTAACTCTGGCCCCATAATATTCAAAGAGACGGCCTGGAAAGACATAAAAGTGGGCAATATTATAAAGATCAAGCAGAATGAATGGGTCCCTGCCGATGTCATCATTTTGAACAGCGGAGGGTACAACAATGGCGCATATATCGAAACTATGGACCTGGATGGAGAAACGAATCTCAAAAATAGAGAAGCAATTGCTGATCTGGCTGAGGTGACGACGAACGCCGAATCCTTCATTTCTCTCGATAACTGCTCTGTGCATACTGAAGATCCCAATGTTGATTTATACAACTTTGAAGGCACCCTCACTCTTAACGGGAAGGAATATCCCATAAGCTCGGGAAATATTGTTTACAGAGGCTCAATAATAAGGAACACCCCGTATGTCACTGCATTTGTTGTCTTCACTGGAGAAGAGTCCAAGATTCGGATGAATGCTCTGCAAAATCCTAGATCTAAAGCTCCCAAACTTCAAAAGAAGGTCAACAACATTGTCATATTTATGGTAATTTTTGTGCTTGCCTTATCAGTTTTCTGTACTGTGGCTTGCCGAATATATTACAGCGATCAAGGTCACAGTATGTGGTTCTTGGCCGGTGCAGAAGTTACAGTGGTGCAGAATCTAATGGGTTTTATAATCATGTTCAATACTTTGATTCCTCTTTCTCTTTATGTTTCTTTGGAGATAATCAAGGTCGCTCAGATGGTTATGCTTGAGAAAGATATTGATATGTACCACGCTGCGACGAACACCCGTTGCGAGGCTCATACAGCGACCATTAACGAAGAACTGGGCCAGGTGCATTACATATTTTCTGACAAGACCGGTACTTTGACGGATAATATCATGGTTTTCAGGAAGTTGACAGTTGCGGGACAGGCGTGGCTCCATGATTTAGATATTCAACTCAAAGCAGCTGTAGAGGAGGCTCATGTCTCGGAATCACATCTTGACAATGATGATAAGAGGACGAAACGATTGTTTCATCATGTACAGGAAGAAATGCCTGGGAGAACACCGATTGAACCCGTCTCATCAGCGTACTCTCAACGAGAGAGACCTTCTACAGACGTTATTTTCCGACAAGTTGCTGCCTTACCACGAAGAAGTACTGCAGGTGCATCGCTTGGTCGTCGATCACTGGCTAGTTTAAAGAAATCTACCAGTATCAGCGGATGGAAATCGACAGCTGCTCCGAATCGAATTCAGGATTTGGGAAATACTCTTCAGTTGCTTGAATATATGATGAAGAATCCTAACGCCGCTTATACTCAGAAAGCGAAGTTCTTTTTATTGGCAATTGCATTGTGCCACAGTTGTGTCCCCGATATTGATAAGCACAACACTGCAGAAGGAGATATAGAGATTGACAACCTGGAATACCAGGCGGCTTCTCCTGATGAATTAGCTCTCATAGAAGCGGCCAGAGATATGGGATACCTTGTCATCGATCGTCAGCATAATTCTCTGACCATTCGAACATACCCCGATGGTTTCGATAGGCAGCCAGTTGATGAGGTCTACGAGATCATGCAAACCATCGAGTTCTCTTCTGCTCGGAAGAGGATGAGTATGGTGTGCAAATTCCCTGATGGTAGATACTGCGTCTTCTGTAAAGGAGCCGATAATGTCATTTTGGACCGATTAAGGTTGAACGCCATGGCCAAAGCGAAAGCCAACGAAATTACACGGCAGTCTTTGCTTCGAAAAGCTGCGGAGGCTGATGCTGTGATTGCCAGAAGTTCAATGTCTTCTGTTACTGAGGGGGTTGTACGAGTTGGACGGCCTTCCCTCAATGCTGGCAGACTCAGCAATGCTGAGCCAAGTCTTGGTGGTGGCCGACCCAGTCTAGGAGGTGGACGGCCATCGATTTCAATCGATAAGAAGGATGCTTTGGCATCTTTGGATGGATTTTTGCATAGAGCACATCAGAATCATGAAGTCGAAATGATCGCGGATTCTTCAAGAAGATCAATGAGCATTGCAAGGCAACGAAAGTATGGTGAAAGGCCCCCTCGCATGAGTGAAGATGGCCAAGGTGGAAAGAAGAGTGGAGTGACTGTCGCTTCATATCCTGTTGCTGATGCCGTCACTGATAGCCCGGCTGCTCACCTAAATGCTATTGATACCAGTGTTGTATCTCAGGCTCCTGAGGGCGAATTCGAGATTGACGATAGACTGGTATACAATGATAGCTATGTCATGGAGAAAACTCTCGAGTATATAGAAGAATTCTCTACGGAGGGTCTCAGAACCTTGATGTATGCCCATCGCTTTATGACTAAGGATGAGTTTGGCTCGTGGAACAAGCTGTATCAAGATGCAAGGACCAGCCTCGTTGATCGACAAGAGAAGATTGAAAAGGTTGGTGAGATGATTGAAAAGGAATTAGAGCTTACCGGTGCTACCGCTATAGAAGATAAACTCCAAGATGGTGTGCCTGAAGCTATTGAAAAGCTCACTAGAGCGAAGATAAAGCTTTGGATGCTTACCGGTGACAAGCGTGAAACGGCAATCAATATTGGATACTCTTGTCGGCTTATCAAAGACTACTCAACTGTGGTTGTATTACGTGCTGAAGAAGGAGATGTTGCCGGAAGAATGGCATCTGCTATGGTAGAGCTTGATTCTGGTGATCGTGTCGCTCACTGCGTGGTAGTCATTGATGGTATGACTCTGGCTCATGTTCAAGAAGATATGACGCTGCTGACCTTATTTGTTGATCTTGGTGTGAAAGCAGACTCCGTTATCTGCTGTCGAGCTAGCCCTTCTCAAAAAGCTGCCATGGTTCAAGCCGTTAGAAAGAAGTTGAAGAGCGCCATTACTCTAGCAATTGGTGATGGGGCCAATGATATCGCCATGATTCAAAGTGCAGATGTTGGCATTGGCATTGCTGGACGAGAAGGCTTACAAGCAGCCAGATCATCTGATTATTCTATTGCTCAGTTCCGTTTCTTACTGAAGCTTCTGCTGGTACATGGGCGCTGGAATTATGTTCGAACGTGCAAATACGTCCTTGCCACATTTTACAAGGAGTTCCTATTCTACTTAACACAGGCAATCTTTCAGCGGAACACCATGTTTACCGGTACTTCACTCTATGAGAGTTGGTCTCTATCTATGTTCAATACGCTGTTTACTACACTGCCCGTGCTGTGCCTAGGTATTTTCGAGCAGGACTTGAGTCCTACCACTCTTATAGCGGTTCCTGAACTCTACTCCTCCGGACAGCGAAATGAGCGCTTTGGTCTTATTCTTTTCCTAGGCTGGATTGTGCTTGCTGCTATTGAATCTGTGGGAGTTTCCTTTCTGAATTTTTACGTTTGGGGGATGCCTTCCTTGCTGGACAATTCGTTATACCCCCTGGGTATGATTTCTTTCACCAGTATCTTGATGATTATCACCACAAAGCTGAATATTTTAGAACAGCATTATATTTCAGTTATCAACTGGGCTGTTCTATTTATAGAGAATGCTGGCTGGATGTGCTGGTCGATGCTTTTATCCTACGTTTACCAAAAGTCTCCATCTATGATTTATTACGTCGGAGATGGCATCTTCAAGACGTTCGGAACAGATGCTTCATGGTGGGCTACAATTTTGGTAATCTATGGACTTTTACTCATGTTTGAGTTTATGGTGAGATTCGTCCGAGGTGTGGTTTTGCCGACCGACACTGATGTGTTCCAAGAACTTGAACAAGATCCTGCTGTCAGGTTCAGATTGGAACAAGAGGCTTATTCCGAGCTGAAGCAAGGCTGGGAATACCGTGGAGATGTCGAGTCTCAGTTATTTGATGAGAGTCATCATCCGCGACCAAGCAATGGAGGAGGAATTTTGGGTCGGCCAGCCAGCCGGAGCCTATCGTTCAGGTCTGAATCAGGCGAGTATGCAGACGAAACAATGCCTTTCTCTCCTTCTCATAAAACTCGTGGACCATTCAGTGATCGAATAGCAGATGATGATGGTGGTATAATTTATTCGCAACCTCAGTCCTCTGCTGTTGAAGTAGGTGAAAGCTCGAAACCTTCCAAGTCGAAGAAGATGCTCAAGAAGCTCAGGATTGTGCATAGGAAAACATCGGAAGAATACGAACGAGAGATTCTTGATCTTCTGAAAAAGAGAGAGCAGCAGCTCAATGAAGAGTAGCTTATCATACAGCATTCGCCTCTCAAAATTGGAATATTGCATATTTTTATTTTTTTATTTGTAGCTGATTTGCATGCATTGCTTTGTAATGTATTATTCCATTTCATTTCCCCCGGAATAACAAAGTTTCATAATATTCATCGAACTATTGGCGTATGCCCTGCCAACTTCTTTCGATTCTTAGGATTATAGGAGTTCTCGAAAAACATTCGCTCGTCTTCATCCATTTCAGATGGCGGAGCAAACGATTGATATTCTTGTGAGAGCATGTACGAAGTAGCTGCCTGGCCGCCGTGAGCCTTTTGTTGATCAAATATAGGGGTATAAGGTATGGATTCCCTAACAGTGATGACGGGATAATTATAGTCACCGTATGCCAGACGACGTGCCTGGACATAAATCTGTTCATCTGCCAGCAGATCATCTTCTTGTGTATTCCAATCAACAGGTTGAGAGTCAATCTCAGCTTCAGTTCTTTCAGTTGGCGGGGATGGCGACTCAGATGAAGTATGATATTCTTCATTAACACCACCATATGATCTGTTAGAATCATTTTGCAACAGGCTCCTTGTAGTCTCTGCCGCTTCTGCTGCTCTATGTGCATCTCTTTGCCTCTTTGCAAGAGTGCTCTTCGGCAACCAGTACTTTGACTTTCCACCATTCTTATACCGTAGACCAGCATTGATTCTTGCCTGTCTCGACTTGCTCTCCGGATGGTCCAGCATGGCTTCTATTGAATCAAATTGGCGATATCCATAGCTGCTTCCATAGAATGTGGACTTGAAATCGGTAATTAGGTCCACAAAGCCAAAAGCATCACGAATAGCGTACTTCACCGGAAGGCGACCAAAACCGATCATAGAGGAGGCCGCGTAATCCTGATAACTAAAAGCTATCCAATGGCCTATTGAAAAGCCCAACATTTCAAATGATAGTAAAGTGTTCTGGATCATATGCCCTGAGTTGATAAAGAATCCGAACAGCTTCAGAATAGAGATGCCAAATCCCTGCCAGAAGGAAAAGAAAATCACAGCTTTAATGCATAAAAATTTTGGCATGGGTCGGTATGGTTCGAGATCACCATGCAGGCAGTACCAGAACAATGCAAGGAAATACAGCGACATGGAAATGCTCACATTGTACACCAATCCAATCCAGAAGTATCCTGAATTCCATGCAATAACATTTGGCCTATAAACATCAAAGCCTTCGGTAATAATAGTTGCCAGACATAGCACAGGTTTCACCCAGGTATACTGAAGTACCCCCCGCTTTATCATGAGAAATGTGTGGGGATCAGAGATATCGATCTTGTCCAGCAACCTAGTGAAAGGAGGAAGATGAGCCATTGGCGCTCTACCGCTGCAGCTGATAATAATGTCCCGCTCACCGCCCAGAATATTTGTTAAAAGAGTGAAGAAAGTATAGATAACAAAAGCTTCGTATATCTCACGAATAGGACCGACGACTAAATTGGCCTCTTCCCAATGCAGAGCAAGCCAACAAGAAACAGCATAGAGCGGAATGAATAACTGAATTCTCACTATCAGTCGCTGATCCATGGGCTTTCGATAATTCTTCAAATGCATATATATTGACAGTGTTGATATGATGATTGAAGCAACAACACTCAATGTGGTGAGCGTCACGAGCCAGCTAAAAGTGTTAAAAACTAGACAGGAATACCCCACTGTAAATCTACTTACCCAGGCATGCTATCCACATCTTCCTCCATGGCAGTGGTTGTGTCGTTAGCTTGAGTTGTTTTTTGCCTTCGAGAACGTAACTTTCATAGCAAAGCCGTACGGTGCTGCTCTGATATTCCCATGTGAATTCGCCGTGCCATGCATACTACGACATTGCACGCATCTCTCCGGAAAAACACATGCATGGAACAATTATATCTTAGAAAACTACCAATAATATTTGTAATCTATCAATATCTTCTGTATTTCCAGATATACCCATATTATACTGCATTGGACATACCCAGCCAGCCATCAGCCTCACATAGACCGGCTACGATGCAGTGATTTCAGCCTGCCTTCTCCTTTGAGTTTGTCGGAATTGAGAATCCTCGGGTTATTTTCTCTTTTGCTGAGTATTCCACTCCACCGCCCAGGGGGTCAGAGAGATCTTGATGAGGTGAATGCGAGCTTGGGCCGGAATCGTGGTAATAGCAGCTTGAGCTCAGCGCTTGAGCGATTTCATTGGCTTCTTTCAGCATTAGGACCTGTGCTTTTGTTGCATGGAGCTGGAATCTTATTTTGGTAGCGAATTTTGCGCGGGTTCTGAAGCAGTGACTATCGTACAGCTCTTTGTTGCGCAGAACAAGACCAACGGAGGTACTGAAATCTCTATATCGACCCAGTTCGAAATCCTTGTACCTTTCAAGCATCAACGTGGAGTTGATTGCGGGATGTACTATTTTGATTTTTAGGATTAGAGCCAGTTTTTCCAATGAGAAACTCGGTAATTCTGGGGTTAACTCTCTCACCAGTGCTTCAGTCCAGTCTTTTGGATACCTCGGGCGCTGGACAGTTTCTTCAAACATGTAGATTCTGACCATCATCACCATCTGTTTGAGATATGGTGATTTTGGTGGGACATTGCTGAGAATAGAAGTAGGATCTCTGGTGTCGAAAGGTCTAACCTCAAAGTCGACCTGTGGAAGTTTAGCACTAGCACTAAACTCTCCTCGAGCTCTTCTAATTTGGTTTTCTCGGAATTGATGAAATCTTGACACGATGAGGCTTTTCACAAAGCGAAAGGAGGTCCATTCTCCAGCAAATACTATGATATCATTATCAGTTGCCTGCAACTGGAAGTTTTGTCCCGACTTTTCCCCATCCCCGAGCTCATGAACAATATCTGGAGTATCTGGATCGCAGCATAAGCCGAGGTACATCCATCGGTGAAATAAGACTTCAGCATCGGGGATATAAGTGTATGTTCCCGATGAGATTTCCTCTAACAGGCACAACTCTCTTTCAGCAAAAAAGAACAGGTTTATCTCATGTCTGGACACTGGATGGAACATTTCTAGCCGTTTCATCTGAGACTGGTTCATGGTGTTTGTTCTCAAAATCGCTCGACAAACAGCGAAGCAGGCAGCAGACTGTATGACTCTATCTGCATATTGGGTATCTATATTTTCAACCAGAGGATAGTAATGCCGTATCTTTTCTATCTTTTTCATATGATGAACAATTGCAGTGGCCTGTTGAGATATTTGTGCGGGAAACTGAATGTTCAACTCAATGGCCACATGATATTTCGTTGTTGTACTTCCATCAGGGTAGATGAAGCATCCGTATTTTTGGTTATACTTTATTAACCAATGCGGATAAACTGTATTTCTTAACTCCTGCCCGCAAGTTTTCGAACTGGTGGAGATGAATTGTTCGAATCTAACTCTTGCATGGTAACTTTTCAACAGCCTTTCGCGGATTGCTGGTTTAGGACTATAGGGAGAAAAAGCTTCGTTGATTTTCTCAGTATCTGACTCCTCTGTTTCATCTACTTCTAGATTCGTCTCCCCCGTCTTCTTGTTTCTCTTCAACTGTACGTGCTTATCCCATAGTACCGCACAGAATACGGTTGGTGAATCATGCTTGCCCTGTATGATATCTACGAGGAATGATTGATTCTTATCCCGAACCTCCATAGTGCTTGATATGCCTTCTTCTTCTTAATGGAGTTTTGGTGGTTGGCTGTTGAGGGTTAATACGCGATACTCAAGCTCATCTTCTTTTTGTGGCTCAGGGATTTGCACGGCACTTAACAATTGGAGAAAATATACCTCCACGGAATTTATAATAGCAGATGAAAGGATACTTATTGGAAGTCAACCAGCGCAGGGTGGTCTGTGATATGGGTGGTGCAAAATGATACATCATATCAAGGGACTTTTTTGCATCATCCCCTGCATATATTATCTGCTATCTTTCAATTCTTTTTAATTGTACGCATGCGATATGTCAACTGAGCTTCATGGGAGTATCTCAGATTGAACCGAGTTTGAGGTTAAGCCTGCAGGGTAGAGTAGATCAGGTGAGGGCCCACGTGAAATGTGACTTGTTAATATAATCGATCCATCTGACACAAATAGAGATGTATGACTGCACCTATCATTCATAAATAATCATGTTTTTGTGATGATACTTTGAGGCTGTCGATTAAAGCTGCTAATATAAAATACTGCATTGTGGCCTACATAGAAGTATACAGCAATTGCAGTACTGTGGGTGAGAAGAGAAACCACCAGCAGCCAGTAGAAATACAATAGAATATTTAGCCTAGAGATTAAGCATTTAATACTTGTATCAAGATGACATATCCCGCTTTATCATGGAGAACGATTTTGTACATACAAGTGGACTCTCGGCTCTCAAAACAGCCGCACAAGGTTTCTACGGAACTACTGGCGAGCCAATCGTCTTTTGTGGAGTGTCGTACATAATAAGCCAAATATTTCAGCTACATAATAGTGCTTATATCAATTGATAAGACTTTAAATAATTTTTACCAAGATGCTACAACTTGAACTTCTTCAAGTTGGCAATGTTCTCGCGTACGAGGTCCATCGTGGGTCTGCTGAAGACATAATCAATTTCTTCCAAAGTCTTTCCGTTGGTTTCAGGCATGAACAGAAGCTGATAAAACCAACCAATGACAGCAATACCACCGTAGAATCCAATAGCAAGACCGCAGCCAGTCATGGCACTCTCCATTCTGTCAAAGTTGTATGTGACAATAAAAGTCCACAAGTAAAGAGAAGCAGACGAAGTAGTCATACCATATGATCGGAGATATGTGGGGTAAGATTCAGACGGGATGACCCAAGTCAAGCAAGAGTACGATCCAAAGAATACGCAGTACAGAATCAATCCGGTAATATAAGTTCCTTCCACTGCTTGTATTTTCGCAATAGGGACAACGTAAGAAACACCGACCAAAACTAAGCCAATGAAGAACATGGGCAACATTAAATTGGCCCATACTCGTCGTCCAAATCGGTCCATGTAGAGAATAGCAGGAATTGTACCAATCATAAGAGAAGCACCGCCTACTAGAGACATAAACACAGCCTTTTTGTCGTCAAATCCAACGTGCTTCATAAGAGTAGACATATAATACATAATGGCATTGATACCAGTGAACTGTCCAAGGAAAATCATAACATTGGCATAAACCAACGCTCGTCGAGCACGAGGAACCTTGATGAAATCCATCCAAGCATTCTTCTTTTCTTGTTGAAGATCATCATGATTTTCTGCTGCAGCAGAATGCTTCATGTCCAAAAATTCAATTTGTGATTCTTCAGTGTCGATCTTTCGAATATTCTTCCAAACAGCAAATGCTTCGAGTTCTCGTCCTTTATGCATCAGCCATCTGGGGGACTCGGGAAGCATGCATACACCAATACCCATGATGGTGGAGAAAACCAACGATGAGCCAAGCATATATCTCCATTGGCCGCTCTTAACGTTCACAAAGATAGCAGCAACCACATAACCGAGAACTTCACCTAGAGCAATATTAAACTGATACAGAGAAACAAGCCGACCTCGAACTTCACTGGGAACGCACTCAGCAACGTAAACAGGAACGGTACCACCCTCGAGACCGACACCAACACCAAGAATAACTCGACCAGCCATCATCATACCGAAATCGACGGCACCAGCTTCAAGAGCAGCACCAACGGTATAGAAAAGAATAGAGATAAGAATGGAGTATCTTCTACCCAAGTTTTCATTGCAGGGGGCCAGAATCAATGCACCCAGGATGCCTCCCAGTGGCATACCCGAAGATACGAGAGAAACTTCATTAGTATCCAAACCCAGATCGGTGGGCATATAAAGATTAGCCCCCGAAATTAGGGACTGATCTATGCCAGACAAGAGACCACCCATTGATGCAAAAAATGCTAAGGTGATAGTGGCAGTCTGTCTTGACTTGAACTGAATTTTGGGAATTGAAAATTTGTGTCTTGGTGGAGTATCCACTAGTTGCGCTTCCAACTCATCGATTTGCTCTTGAGCATTCCAGTCTGGTCTGGAGTAATCATCTTCTTTTCCCTTGACCTCGTGGAAGGACGTGACAGGTTCTAACGCTGGCATGATCCTTGAGACAATATGTGTGTGTAGAAGGGAAACTAAAAGGCGCGCTGTTCTTTATATATAAGATTGAAAGCCCGGGGTAACTAAAGCGGGGTATTTCCGGAATTTCTCGAAGTGGCCCGACCCCATAAAGCATTTCCCCGGAGGGAAGGCTCCATTAGTACGGTCAAGCGTACGCATTGGTAAAACAGACTAGTTCGGGTCGGAGGAGTGGCGGGATGGAGAGCCGGATAAGTTAATCCGACGATAGTTACTTCTGAGTCCAAACCCTTTTTTTCTGACATTTTATCTTCGCCTAGAAGGCATTGCATCTTTGAATATCAGTAATGCCCCGGAAAAACTGGAATCCAATCTCACCCCCAACTTGTTGCCCCGCTCTCTCCGCAAATTCGTTTAATCCCCTGATACTTTCATTGTTAGTGTCTGTTGGATACTCACGAGGGAACCCAGGCTCTACTTCCTATTACGGAAAAATCGAAAGTAGTTTGCGTATTTTGGCTCGGGTGACATCACTGTCAGGGCCCAAAGCCCGGAAAATCTACCAGCAGATTGGCAAGATCACCACAAACCAAACTGCTGATACTCGAAAACCGGGGATTACCACAAACCAACAACTTACTGTCCTAAACCAAGCCAGGAATTGAACCCCGTAGATGTGCAAAATGCATATGCTTTGAGTTTCGACACCCTATTTTAATGCGAGATTTCACTCACGCCCTATAGCTGTCGCAATAATTATGCACTTACTTTTTCGGATAGGAAAGTGGTTATCGGAAGAATTAGCCGACCAAACCGGTCCAAAGCGACCGACATTTCAACCTTTGATCGGGGCAATGCTGCCTTTTTCAGATTTTACTTCCATCAAGCTGGCTCATGAAGTCCATAGTCGGTATCATCACGGGGAGTCGTCGTTAGAATTGGCCGTTGACGACAAGTCAACACGCTTCTTCCGATAAGCTTTGCCTAGCGTAGTTCCTAGTCGTAAGTGAATGCGTAGCCGCACCTAACACCGGGAGATTTGGAAGAATGCTGCGGAATGGCCCAAATGGAGACAATAACAGCAGTCTGACGAATCTATTTTCGCAGCAGGGTATCTGGCTGAGCGTATATTTTTCCGAGCAACTCACGCGGCTCACCGATCACGGATAATCCCACGAAGCTGTGAAAGCTGACTCCTCTGTAAAGCTGATTATTTCTCCCACGCTGTAGAGCACAAGAAACCACCATCCGCACCAACCCCCCACGTACAATGGACAGGCAACTTTCTTCTGATCGAAAGCGCTCTGCCCGGGCATGCAGAGAATGTCACAGTGGGAAAATGAAATGTGACGTCTCTGTCGTTGGAATACCGTGTACTAGGTGCAGGAATAAAGGAGTCATGTCATGTGAAGTGTATCCGTCAAGGAGGGGTAAATACGATAGGAAGAGGAAGTCCATGACAGGCAATGGACAACCAGCACACGTTGAAAAAGAACCTAGATTATCTGCTGAAAGAATCGGCTCGATATTGGGCTCCGATGAAAATGAACAAATGTTCTCGCCGGGCCTGGAAGCGCTGCTTCAAGCGCATAAGTCGCCGACCCCCATCGATTACATCGCATCGTCGATCAACAAATCTAATGATCTCTCTACAGCTCTGCAGCGGCCCAGTCAGCTTCCTTCTGTATCTCAAAATGAGCATAGAGAAACGTGGGAGCTTTCTGTCCGAAGCAAAGAGAAGGCAGAACTATGCTTTCGCAGAGAGAGAATCGGCTTCTTGGGTGAAACATCTCCTTTGTCTATGCTCTTGAGGAAAATGGCCGACAGCGGCCATATAGAGATTCTTCTTCCAGATGATGAACAGCAGATGATAAATTCTTCTGCAGAATCCAGTCTAGGATCATCTCCGACGGAGATGAGTGACAAACTCGTATCAGGAAGACCATCTGCAGCCCAGCGTCTTTCAAAATACAGCCTAGAACTTTTTCTGGATGCCTATTTCACACATGTTCATCCTTTCTATCCTATTGTGGATAGAAAGTGGTTTGCAAATCATTATATGAGAAACTCTGTCCCACCGCTGCTTCTCAACTCCATATGCTTTGCTGCATGCTATCACTGTCCGGTGTCTACTATTTATTCTGCAAACTTCCCATCGTTACAGGCAGCCAAAAATGCATTTTATGAAGATGCCAAAATTGCTTTGATTTGCCATGGCAAAGCTGAACCGGGTGTGGCGATCCAATGCGCCATTCTACTGTCTTTTCAGGGTGCCGGAACACCTGGGGATGTTTGGAACACTGGTACTTGGTTAGGACTGGCAGTCAGCATGGCAGAAGATCATGGCCTTCACAGATCTACTTTGAAGTCCAATCTCAACGCCAGAGACAAGAAGCTGTTTAAAATCATCTGGTGGGTTCTTGTGTTCAGAGATACCATGACATCACTGACTCTTGGCCGCCCTAATAAGATTTCCCTGCAGGACTGTGACGTGGATATATTAAATATGGATGATTTCAATCATGATTTTGACCCGCAGAATGGTGAAACAATCTTTGGGCGAAGAGATGAAATGAAACACAAAATGTTGATCGAGTTCTGCAAGCTCAATGTGCTAATGGGTGATCTCACCAGAGCGCGATATAAACCTAAATCGACAGAAATTAACAACCTCAATGAAGTTCAACAACGACTGGCGAGCTGGAGATTGAATCTCACGCGTGAGTTGGATTGGACCCAAAATCCAACATGTGAGGAGGCAATGTGCCTGAACATGCTATATCAGCATATAATCATATATATGTACAGGCCAAAGCTTGCAGATTCAGAGATTCTCGAGGATTGTTCGCTGGACAAAACTGTACAGGCAGCTTCTGAAATTGCGGTAATTGTGGGTAAGCTAGGAATGAAGAACATCCTCGCCATTCCACAGGATGTTTACTCTGTGTTTGTCACGGCAATGGTGGTTTTAGCGGTGGACATTCGATCGAAGCGGCATCAAGGTGCACCATCCATGTCTTCGATGCAGCTGCAGGTTTGCATGCTCACGCTCAACCAGGCATTGGAGCACTGGGATCAGGCACCTTGGGTGGTTAAAATGTTTGAAAAACTACAGAGCAGTTTGGAAGAAGTACCTACAGATAGCACTATAGCAGCTTCGCCAATTGCGACCGAGTTTGAAAGCTACGGGAATAATACCATGTCAAACGGCTACTTGGAGGATTATTTTGATCTATTGCAAACGGTTATAACGAACTAGAGTCATAGCAGAAATACTTCAGAACAAGTTCAGCGGGGCCACATGCGATTTGATGAAGTAGACACAATGGTACAGTTCAACCTAGACCCCGTCTCTACCGACACTAAGTACAAAGGAACCCCGCTAACGGTTAAGATTCGGCAGGGGCCCATCCGAGTTTAATGGGTGGGTGGATTGCTAAATTACTGATGAATGATATGAGTTATTTATTGTCTTGAAGATACTCAAGCTGCTCTCGGCTTCCCCGGCTTTTAATGTTGGTCTACTGCGAAAAGAAGGAGAAGAAGTATGAAGTATGTGAAGACAAGCTCAGACATATAGAGTTTCGTATACTCTCAGGGCGCAAAGTTAGTATTTTAGAGGTTTATTATAATAGGCTTTGTATGAACGGTCAAAAAGTGCTCAAGGCTGTTTACATCATTGGCTTTTAAACTTAATGGATGACCCAACGTCAGTATCATCATCATCTGCATGCTGCATGTTTAGTGTGTACTAGTAATTATTTATTAGTAAGAAGCTCATTAGTATTTCTCACGGTCTAATTACCGCCCATATGGCTGATAAATCAATATTAGTAAACATAGTGTTCTGAGGTAGTTACGCGGTGTATGACTCGACTCCGACTCCTATCACCATCTGTTAGACGGGCAGCGATGCCCATATCGGCACTTGTAAAGAGCGAATTCCGACTTTCTTTTCCTGGCATTTCCCGCAATACCAGCACCGTGGACAAGCTCTATATACAGGCTACGATAAGAAGTAAATAACGACAATCCAAGATAGCCTGCTAAAAAAACCTATTTTACTGCTGTTTGAACAAAGAATGGCCTTCGTCGTTTAGTCTACTGTTGGGTGGGGCACACGTAGGGCACGGCGCAGGAGAGACCGAACGTTTGTAAGTGACAATGAATCCGGGACCTGACATTATTTGCGACTCCCATTACCCGGACCCAAAACCTAACGAATTACTCTTCCCGGAGTTAAAGTTAAGCCGAACGGTGAAATGCTCGGATTTAGGTAACAAAGTCTGTACCAGCATCACGATGATTTTCGATGAAACTAAGCTCAACCAACTGCTTTGTCACCCAGGTAGCGCGGTAACGAAGAAATGAGATCTACTGCTGCGATTGACTAGCTTCATAAGCAGTAATAAGGCACTAAGAGGTTCAAGTCGGAGCGGCTGATTAATAATGGACATCGGACCTCCGCACGGGAGGCTTGCTATGTTGATCCTATGCCCTGCACGTTGAATATATATATGGCTCCCACCCCAATATGAATAAATTTTTTTGTGTAAACATTAAATTTCCGCCAGGATAGGAGTGCTTTCAAACCCGTATATAACTGCTACTGAGTTAACTCCAGTACTTGAAGGCTATCGTTCTACATATCGTTCACCATGTCTGCGAATATCGAAACAACAAATGTCCTGGAGAAAGATACGGCTCCAGCTCCGGCTATCGATGGTACCGATTTTCACGATGCCGCGAACTCTTCCGACACCAACATCGATGAGGACGAAAGTCCTCTGGGTTTATATGACGATGACAAGGATGTCGAGCGAAATTTATCAAGAAATGCCAGCAACGATTCCACTAGAGAATTGGATGCTATAAATCGAATCATGAGTCAGACATCTTCTCGACTTCGAAGACGAGATAGTCAACGTCCACTCCCCAAAATGGGAGGAGGACGAGATTATCCCCCCGAACTCCCGGATAGAGATCCGTACCGAGTGGAATTTGACGGCCCGGATGACCCTAATTTCCCCCACAATTGGCCTTTACGAAAGAAGGTGATCATTGGTGCCTGTCTTGGATTCACAACTCTGGTCACTGCTTGGGGATCTGCTATTTTTGCTTCAGCTGTTGAGTTTGTAGCTGAGGAATTCGAGGTCATCGAAGTTGTTGCAATTCTCGGTGTCTCTCTGTACGTTTTTGGATTTGCATCTGGTCCCGTTATTTGGGCTCCTTTTTCTGAGACGTACGGTCGAAAAATCCCCTTGATTATTTCTGTATTCGGTCTGATGGTTTTTGAGTTTGGTGCTGCCACTGCTAAAGATTTACAGACGTTACTCCTCTGCCGATTTTTCGCCGGTTTCATTGGTGCTGCTCCGCTGGCTGTAGTTGCTGCTGCTTTCGCTGACATGTTCAATAACCAGCAGCGTGGTTACGCCTTGGCCATTTTCTGTGGTACCGTTTTTGCTGGTCCCATTGCTGCTCCTGTAGTTGGTGGTTTCATTGCAAATTCTTATCTTGGATGGAGATGGACCCAGTATATCACTGGTATCATGGCCGCGTTGGCCCTTGTGCTTGACCTCATTTTTTACGAAGAGTCATATCATCCCATCATTCTTTGTTACAAGGCTCAAGAGCTCCGAAGAAGGACTGGAAACTGGGGTATCTATGCTCCTCATGAAAGTGTTGAATTGAACATCAGTGATCTTGTCCAAAAGAATCTTTCTCGACCTTTGGTTATGCTCTTCACTGAACCAATCGTGTTTCTGGTGACTCTATACACAGCTTTTGTATATGGTATTCTCTACCTTTTCTTGGAAGCATATCCTCTGGTATTTGCCGGTAGATACAAGTTCTACAAGGGCATTGCCGAACTGCCATATTTGGGTCTTGTAGTAGGCGAGTTTCTAGCGCTGCTCGCTTATATGTTCTACTTCGAGCCTAAGTATCTGAGGGCTGTTAACGCAAATGGCGGCAAACCGGTGCCCGAAGCCCGTCTTCTTCCTTGTATTGCTGGTGGTGTTTCTTTCACTATCGGCCTCTTCTGGTTCTCCTGGACGTCTCAATATGCTGATCAGGTAAATTGGGCCGTTCCTACTGTCTCCGGCCTCTTTACCGGTTTCGGGCTTCTGGCTATCTTCTTATCTGCTATCAACTACATTGTTGATTCATACTTGTTCATAGCCGCTTCTGCCATGGCTGCAAATACGTTTTTGCGATCTGCCTTTGGTGCTGCCTTCCCCCTGTTTGCTACCTATATGTTCGACGCCATGGGTATCAATTGGGCTGGTACACTTTTGGGATGTGTTTCATTAGTTTTAGTGCCTGTCCCGATCTTGTTCTACAAGTATGGTAAGAAGATCAGGCAGAAGTCCAAGTATGCTTTTGACTTGAGTTAAAGCAGCACTTGAATTAAAAATTCATAAAAAAAAGGTTCTTACCTTGGATACTTCCATTGTTAGTAACCAGTAATTTCTTCGGCATATAATGTATACATACTAGCGACATTAATAATAATATACCTCTGTATCTTTGCAGAAGAGCAGCTCCCCTTATTTTAGAGCCTGTCCGGAATAAAAAGGGACGCTCCTGGTTTGAAGTCTATTATTATGAAGTATAAGTTTTTTTAAATAAATATGTTTATGCCCAAACTACTAACAGAGTGTTTTATTCTGTAGCCTCTGCAATTGCCTTGCTGATGGCTCTTTCAACCTTTGCAAGAGGGAACACAGGCCCTCTACCATCACAAACAGCCTCGCCCTTCAGAGAGTCGACGATACGGTCGAGGTCTACTTCGTCAGGAATATTGGAGTCTTCAACGATCCTTTTCCAGACGGCACCAACACCCAGCATTACGCTTTCATATTTCTGTGATTCATATACGTCGTATGACGGATTTTCAGCACTTGCCATGCCATGCTCTGGATCACCCACTAGGGTCTCAAAAAAGTTGTTCTTGGGGAAGAAAGCCTTGTTTGGCCGAGATCTCTTCTCTTCGGAAACGGCATGATGCTGGTTCCGAGCCGATTGCTGATTGAGAACCTTATTTTCGGTGGAAAGAACAGCATTCTCACGACGAAGACGATCCAGCTCACGCTTCATCCTGCTCTTCTCCAGCTCAACTTCTGAGAGTTTGAGTTCTAGTTCTTTGACTCTCTGTTCACGGCGCTCTCTGAAAGCTCGCTGAGCGGCACGGTTCTGGGCCTTCTTCTTCTCAGATTCGTCTTCTTTGGTGACAGCAGAAGCATCATTTCCAATCTGCTGGGCATGAAGAGTTGCCAGGTCGGGGGATGAATGGCCATTACCAATATGGCTGCTTATTTCAGAGTTGGGGGAGGGCCCTGCAGAGTTGTTGCTCGAGTTGAACGACCCATCCTGAGGGCCAGCATGCTGAACGAAGACATTGTCAAGTGCCATGTTGTTTGTGTCCATAGTAGTTGGGTCGTAAAAGTTATTTTGGACTGTCTCATGCTTGATGGCCTTCTCGCACTCATCCCAGTCTAAAGGTGGGTCAGGCTTGAAAGACATATCATCCATAAGCTCATCTCCGTCATTCTTATATATAGGGTTGATATTTTCATATAACCCTACACCGTTGAACTGAAAGGTATTTGGAAGAGAGTTCATTGCGTGCGAACTGGGGAGTAGGAGGTTAAGCGCAATATCGGGGTGTGGATTCCCAGTTAGGTAATCATGTCCTGGACACAAATAGCCATATGCTAAGCTGGCAATGGTCGTACTTATCAGTCATTGACAAAGAGAACAGGATGTTGCGTACTTCAAATAATGGTTGGTTGGCAAATAAAGGAATATATTTAGCTGTCTGGAGAGGTCTAGGCTTTGCTAGCTCAAGATAGTGCTATTTAGTCAGGGGTAGCTTACCGAAAGCATTTGTTCATTGTTACTTACACAATATTCACAGCGCGATACCGATATCTAACAATGGCTCATCATCCAACCGAAACTAACTCCATGTGTCATTGGTTTTACCTCATGCATCCTACTATGTCAAGTTACATAGATCGTTATAATAATAAAAAATAGTAATAATAATAATAATATCGGCGGCTGACCCGAAAGAACCTTTCAGACACTCTCCACCGGTTCAGCTGGCACAAGCTGTCCAGAGCCCGTTTCGCCAAGCAGAGGCTCGCGCAGTGCTGTGCGAGGACCTCTTCGCATGATTCTATCAATCAACGGAGTATGCTCAGTGGCTTCAGTCACATCCTTCTTGCATATTGGACAGGTTTTCTTGCGACAAACCAGCCATCTAGTGATGCACACTGCGTGGAACTCATGTCCACACGGTAGTCGCATTACCTCACTGACACCCGGCACATAGTCTTCCAAGCATATAATGCATTCTCCGGACGAAACCCACACCTTTTCACGGCCCTTGGGCGTGCTAGCACTCCCCTCAGAGTCGGACGGTGTGAGTAATTGTTGCTGCTGCTGCTCACTGGACTCTGTAAGGTCAGGCTCAGGCTGTACCCACACCCGTTTAGGGATGTGCTCAATATATGACTTGGGCAGTCGCTCTTTCACGATGCGGTATCGGCGGTGCACAACAAGTATGGCATATATCATGGACAGACTGAACAGAGGGCTGACAAGCAGGAATAACACCGTATCAAGGAAAGCTCCAGACTCGGGAACATTGGTAATAGTAACAATATCGATACCTTTGAGAAATTCATAGCTGTCCTTGGACACAAACACTGAGGGTATTGTTGCCTCGTCGTTGTCATCACGATTGAACATGGTTACCAGGCCTCGATGATACGCATTGTCTCCGACAATCACTGCCACTGCACCCCATTTCTGCAGAATTAAAACCTTCTCGTAGAATCCACAACCTCCACGTGCAACTAGTGCTATCTTCTCCCGTAAATCCTCCATGGCCTCGTCTTCCTGGCAGCCCAACGACTGTACCATGGAAAGGGACCCAGTAAACCCGCCCAACTCGTTTTCCTTATCACCTTGCTTCATAGGTATGCTTGGGCCAAACGCAGCAGGCCTTGCTACTAGCGATACGTTGGTGCCCGGAGAGGTTATAACAGCAGCCATGGGGTCCAGCATGGCAATATCCCTGGTGTATCCAAACTCATCCGACGTGTACAGAAACAAAACTCCCCCAATTCCAAGCAAAATCACCATCAGCGTGATCCGCCAAAACAATAGCCGGTGTTCCGACTGAAGTGCTGGCATTATGTGCTTGCCCCCCGCAATTTAAATACAATAGTAGTACCTCGGGAGAGATATGATAGCACCACGACCTTTACCAAGCAAAGGCTAGTTGGATGAACGAACGCCAATTATAGAATAAACACCCAGTGTAACAAGACTGAAGCTGGTTACTGGCTAGAAATGTCTCAAGGCTGGGGCTACGGTCTCTACAAGCGCGCCACGTTCCGAACAACCGGCAAAAAAAACACACACGAAGGGCAAATGCTGGTCGAGACTCTGAATATAAAACTTGTCTATTCCCTTATAGAGCAAGGCAACGAAGTTTCTGTGTCTGCCGACTGCTATATTTGCGCCAATTTGTCTTTTCTGAGGCTGTGCGGGTTGTCCTAATAGACGGGGTGTTGCATACAAGCCCACCGTTTGATATTAAATCAGCCTTGCGCTGCTTCACCGCGGGGAGGAGCTAATTGAATTACAACAGGTCATCGCAGGCCGCATGACGAAAACTGGGGACTATGAAAATGATAAAAAGAGCCGAAGATGTACAATTCCACCAGTGTATGCATATCTATTACACAACTAAAATGATTGATGGACAAACGCTCTATTACGCTCGTTCGTTCACTTAAAATAAACCGACTGGTAGCTGTGAAACTAAACACTGCTGACTATCTCTGCAGCCTTGCCCAGGGCCTCCACCATTCGTAGACATTCCTTTCGTCGCTGCACAGTGAAATCATTCTCCTTGACAAGATCATTGAGTCCCTCACTTTGGTACAGCTTCTCAAGAAGCTCTTTCTGGATGTTTTCCTTGGAGTATGTAATCAGGTTGTATGTTATGCTCTTGGGTACCAAATCCGTCACTGTTCGCTGTACAATGCCAAAATACGAATTAATCAACAGCTTGACTACCTCCGTCTCAATCATCTCCCGCTCCGTCATCTGGCCTGAAGCTCGTAGCACCGAGGGAGGTGATTCCATAGCAGCCAGTCGCTTCTTGTTCTTACTAAGGAAGAAGTTTCCGAAAAATCCCCCGAAAGCGTCTTCTTTCTCGGGCTTCGCAGCTACCGCCGCCGACTGATTATTCAATGGTTTGCCTGTTTTGGGATCCAACTGCGTTGGCTTGGACAGGTTTAGACGATCATTGACAATTGACATAGCCTGGTTGCCTTTGATGAGATCAGGGTGGGCCGTATTGATATAACTCTCCTCCATACTAATGATATCCTGAACAAGCTTGTTAGTGGGAATTTGCAGATTTCTAAGAAATCCTACAAACACCGAGGATATTTGGTCCTTGAGTGTAGGATATCGGTTATACAGGGGCTTGTTCAGAACCTGACTGAGAATTCGCACCAGTTCATCGTACACCAAAGAAACACACCTCAAACTAGGTTCTTCGAACCGTCGAATCTGCTTCTTAACTAGAAATTCAAATGGTGCTGTGCCAACAAACAAAGACGGAGAAACACCAGCACTGTTATACAGGATTGTTCGGATATCAGCATCCTTGATCTGATCAAACGGATCAAGGGCCTTAACACCATTGGCATAGATTTCGTGGAACACAAATGAAATTCTGGCACCACCAGCCAGCTCCTGAGAGCTTACATCATTACCACGTCCGTCAAGAATGGACTGATATTCACTGCTGAATTCGGTAATAGTGGATAGGACAATACTAGAGGCAGATCCGAGGTCAGCCGGGCCTAGTGCAGCCAGCTCCTGTTGATATTTCTTCAGAGTGCCATCAATTCGATGCTTGATATCTGGCAAAGTAGCCTTGATGTGGCCCAACAGAATGCTATTAAGCCGCTTAGCTAGGTAAGGAGTGCCACAGTACTGAGCTTTATCCCTATAGGCAGGGTTGGATTCAAAAAAGTTCGCTTCAAACTGCAAAGCAGATTTGATGGATTTGTTCGTGGTGATATCCTTTTGGCCACGATTAATGACCGGAACGTACCCGTATCGCAACGGGATGATCTTTCCGTCCAAAATGTCATTAACATCGGTACCTTGATCCATAAGATCAATTTTGGTGAGGACACCAATGGTTCTATTACCTTCAGGATCAACTTCTCTGGCCAGTTTGAGACCATCTGAATTTGCCAGATCGGTGTTTGCACCCGTGACCGACAAAATGATAGCATTTGGCTTTGAAATGAACTTCAAGAGCATGTCTTTTATCTGTTTCTCGATATCTTTGGGCTGGTCTCCAACTGGGACCTTCGTGAGACCCGGAAGATCAACCAGTGTGAGGGTAAGGACATGAGGAGAATAGATTCGCAGATTGATAGGTACGGGAGAAATTCCCAAATTCTTGCCAGTTTTCAAATCGGTCTCGTTGACTATCTCCTTTCTGATTTCATTAAAGTCGTAAAATTTTTTGCCTGGAAGATGCAAGAATTCACCCCATTCTTCTTCGTTGTTTTCGTTGGTTCTATCAGCATCCGCACTATGGCCAGAAGGACGCCGGTTGATCAGCTGCAACACCAGCGGTCGACGAGTTACAATGCCGGTACCTCGAGGAAGGAAATCACGACCAACAATATTTTCCAAAACAGATGATTTTCCAGACGATTGTGATCCCACGACGGTAATCTGGGGCAAATCGATCGAGTGCCCAGAGGGTCCAAGCGCTGCCAGGGCGTCCTACGCAAGGGGTTAGCTTGTGAATGCAATCGGTCAAACCAGATTATATAACATACCTGAAGTCTATTAACCGTATCAATGAGATGCTGATCCATTGTTGGTGTTGGCGCTGAGGCGGAAACGTGTTACGTGTAGAGGCGAGGAGTTACGGTGCTGTTGGCGCAGCGAAAGCTGAGTTTTGGAAGGTTTCTAGGGACGGAGTGGTTGCCAGGGAGACGAGATCGATTTCGATCCATGTTGGTACCCAGGCAGATTTGGGGATCAGCACCGGGTAAGGGCTAGATGAGGACCTCGAAGGGTAGTCGGTGAAGAACAGAAGAGAGCAAGGGGGGGGGGGGGGGGAAGGCAAAATTTTAGACGGAATTGATAGCATTCACGGGAGGCGATTCGTAATTACTTGGCTGGATCAGCTATACAGGAAGATATGGGGTCATGGGGTTCGCTACGGGCAATGCGATGGGCTATCTTTAGCCGTTTGCTACTTCAATGCGATATGAATGGCGCGACACCTTCTAAGATCGGTAAGATGGGTATGTGAACCCTGTCATCGTACGGCAATTCCGTCATTACTGAGGACTGTGGTTGGTTGGAGATTGTAGATAGGAATACCCCAAGGCGTGGAGGAATCAGATCAAAGGCGTGTTTATCGACGAATAGAAACGGGCAAAACTTTAAAAGCAGCCAACCCCATTAAGTCGATAGGCATCAGGGCGTCACGGGTTAGTCCTTTCGAGGGCTATTCTTGAATATTACTGGCCAGGATTACCATCTCACTAATTTAATCACGATGTATATTTTCACTTCTATCAGCTTCGACTGCAGAGAGCTCGGGGTCCCTTACCGAATTGAATCATTGATCGTCGCAAATCCGGGTAAAGCGGTGTTATCAGCAGTCTTATCTGTGAAGATCACTACCCACAACATTACTCATACATTCAGACAAGAGTGAAAAATTCGTCCAGAAACTGCCACGGCTCGAGCATACGCAAAGCCTATTCGTAGATAAGGAACCTCGTGATATCTTGATCGATAGCGTTAAACACGGCGCCATCGACTACAAAGGAATTTGGGGGGTACTGTTTTAGCCGCCATATTTCACATTTTCTGCGGGGCACTCAATCGGCCTAGTGCACTCCTGACTTGAGATAACGCCCTCACACATAACACGGGAACCACTTTCCTTCTTCACATTCACCTAAACCACCATGATCTGGCGTCACTTTTCTTCACATGGCCGACCTATGCTCGACTGGGTCTCCGAAATAGGATTACACCTATCAGAAATCTCCACAATAGCCAGTTCCGTTTCGGTAGTTGGCTGGATAGCAGCCGGGATCTATCAAATCTACTCGATCTATCGCACCAAAGAGGTCGAGGGCTTCTCAAAGTGGTTTCTGCTTAGCTGGGTGATTGGCGATTTGACCAATGTTATGGGCTCGTTTCTCACAGGACAACTGTTTTTTCAGAAATTCTTGTCCAGCTGCTTCTTGCTGCTAGACGGTGCTCTTTTGTCGCAGTTCTTTTATTATACCTATTACTATTATGAGGAGCAAGTTGTGTTGGTTGAAGGTAGATCACCCCTTGTAGGCGACTGCCAAATGTCAACCACAGCATCACCGGCCATTGCAGCCAAATCTCTGCCCCAGCCTCCTGCAACCTACTCGGAGGGTGCTTCTGGGTCCACCGGAAGCTCTTCTCCTGTCAGCATAAAAAAGAAGCCCATAAATGTTTCAGACATACTAATAGCTGTTTCCGCATCTTCTTCCGTTGCTTCCGCGGCACCGATCCGGGCTAAAGATGGCCACATTAGTGATATTCTCATAACTACACTGGACGATCCTGTCAGTGTCTTCTGGGTCATCGGTACCTTCTGTGGATACGTGTGCTCTACGTTGTATTTCGTCTCTGCCATTCCGCAGATGATCAAGAATCATCAGGAGAAATCTACCGGAACCGTCAGTATCTACCTTTTTTTGGCAGACTTAATTGGCAATCTCGGCTACAGCATGTCCATTGTGGCTACCGGCCGAGACATTACTGATCCTCTGGAGCGTAAGGAATTTTTCTTTAACGAGATGCCCTTTTTGGTCGGTACCAGTATGGTGTTTCTTCTCGAACTCTACATTATGTGGCAGTTCTACATTTACCGTGGAAACAAAATCCACCATCATCATAGACATGGCATGGATGAGCTCATTGATGAAGACACTCCGCTCATGAATGCCATCACAGAAACTACAGCGCTCACCTCTACTAAGTATTCTGATGAAATCTCTAAGAAGAACTATTCTGCCTAGCTCTCTTAGAAGAACTTCTCTGCCTAGCTAGTTCGATACTTGCGTCCTCTCATTAGCATTCCCCCGAAATCCCTAGAATTTCTTATATAAATTTGCATGTAATGTACAGTAAATATTCTTCGCGTATCACGGTTGTTTTCAGTAGCGAGAGTTGTGAAGCCCAAAGCCTTTCTCCGAAGCCCCATGTGTGGCTTGCAACTTCTCCGTAACTTCGTTCTGTCACTAACCGTCCGCCGGTTGCACTGTAACATCACCAGCATCACCAGCATCACCAACGGCAGGTCTATAGGAATATAGCAGGTTTGTCCTCAGTAACTTTGTTCTAGTGAATAACACGCTACTTGTGTTGAAATAGATGAGTACTCCAAAACAGTATGGCGTTACGCCGCCAATCTCTTTGGCAGGCGCCGACGCCAACGAGCGGGCATTGAACGATCAGCTCATTGAAGAACTGAAAAAAGAGGGTTCATTCGAATCCGAAGCAGAGACTAGGAAGCGTGTCACGGTTCTCGGAGTTCTGCAAGAACTTGCCCAAGAGTTTGTTCGACAAGTCAGTCTCAAGAAAAATATGTCAGAAGGAATGGCGAAGGATGCGGGAGGCAAGATTTTTACCTTTGGATCATACAGATTAGGTGTCTATGGACCAGGGTCTGATATAGATACATTGGTAGTTGGGCCGAAGCATGTTACTAGGGAAAACTTTTTTGACGTTTTTGACAAATTGCTACGAGAAAGGCCCGAGCTGGAGGAAATAGCCCCCGTACCAGATGCATTTGTTCCCATCATCAAAGTGAAATTCTCGGGGATTTCTATTGATCTAATTTTTGCAAGGTTGGATGTTCCTCAAGTACCCTTAGGGCTCACCTTGGATGACAAGAACTTGTTGAAAAATATAGACGAACGAGATTTAAGATCCCTGAACGGTACCCGAGTCACCGACGAGATTCTCTCACTGGTACCTCAGGTTACTGTATTCAAGCATGCACTTCGAGCTATCAAAATGTGGGCCCAACGAAGAGCTATTTATGCCAATATAATGGGATTCCCTGGTGGAGTTGCTTGGGCTATGCTTGTAGCTCGAGTTTGCCAGCTATATCCCAATGCTGTTGCTGCTACTATTGTGGGAAGATTTTTCTATATTCTTTCTCGATGGAGATGGCCTCAGCCTGTCCTGTTGAAGGGCATTGAAGATGGCCCACTGCAGGTAAGAATCTGGAACCCCAAGATCTACGCCAATGATAGATCTCATAGAATGCCTATCATCACGCCCGCATACCCTTCCATGTGTGCAACCCATAATATCACGGCCTCTACTCAGAAAGTCATAATGAAAGAGATTGTTAGAGGTGGCCAGATTGTTGACGAAATTTATGAGGGCAAGAAGACGTGGAAAGACTTCTTTGTCAAACACACATTTTTCTATGACTACAAGTACTATCTTCAAATTATTGCAGCTGCTAAGGGAACTGAAGAAGACCATCTCAAATGGTCTGGAATGGTGGAGAGTAAGCTACGTCTTTTAGTCCAGAAACTGGAGATTTTAGACACAATTGAGATTGCTCATCCATTCAATAAGACATTTGACAAGATTCACATATGTTCAAATGAAGAGGAAGCTCTTAGAGTAGCAGATGGTGAAATAATACCGGAAAAATGCGTCGAAACCAATAGAGAGCTAAAGGAGGGAGAGATAAAGGTTTATACCACGAACTTGTTCATCGGCGTCGATGTAAAGCTTGAGGGTGCCAACAAAAGACTGGATATCCAATGGCCATGCCAAGAATTTTTCGAAACATGTCGCAGCTGGCCCCATTATAATGAGGACGTCAACAGTATTTACATCAAAAATGTTCGAAAGTGAGTGTCCTACATGAGTGATCACAAAATTCTGTTCTAACCATAGTTACGACCTACCTGACGATGTTTTCAGTGAAGGAGAAGTTAAGCCCACTAAAGCACCCAAAAAGAAGAAGAGAAAGGCTGCGATCGACGGAGCAACAGAAGTGAGTATACAAAAATGCGCCAAAAGCTAAAACTGTGACAGCTTCTAATTCTCAAGGCGACCGAAAAAAGACCGAAGAGTATTGAGGAAAATGGCAGCGAGGAGAAGAAAAGTTTGGCTACTGCTGCAACCGCCTAGATAGTCTTCCACGATGCGTAGGGTCCATGATATAGAGTAGTTATTGCCGCAGGAAGCTGAGCTACCTGCTCGTAGAACCACGACATGATTTACAAATAAATATCTTAAATATTATTACTACATTGAAAGATTGGCTATATTGGGGCCAAGACAGGAAATTATATCACGACTCTTAATTCCTGGATCGTTTGGTGCTGGGGTCAGACCCGGTGGTTGCCCGTTTTTTTGAGTTTGCATAATCAGCGAGTACTGAAATAGGGCGCTCCGCTGTTTTATTCAGCCATTCCAGGGATTTTGTGAGAATTTCTTTCTCTCGGTTGATTATCTCTTCAGCAAGGCGTCCTCTTAGATCTTTGCCGTGGGGATTGCCATATTCTTGTGCACGTTTAGTGAGGATACTCTTCCATAGAGACTTAATCTCCGGTGTTATCACTAGATCTTCTTCTTCATGAAATTTCTGGACAGCGTTATATGCTGATTTGGGCTTGAATTCGGGAAATGATGAGCAAAGCTGAAAGACAAGAAGAGCCCTGTGAGTGTCAACATCCATCTCCCCAGATGCGAGGACATCGAAAGATTCAGGGTCAAAAACATCGATGTCTTCTTTTTCTTCCAGAGATTCAAAGAACTTCAAACATTTGGCGATCAATTCTTGATCTATGTTGAGACCAGTGGGAGAAGTAACCTCCGACAGAAGATCTGAGGTTCTAATTTCAACTACATCAAAGTCATTTCCTCCTTGTTCACAGTATCCATAACGTCGGAGCAGATCTGAATTGGGTCGCTCGCCATAGAAGTTATAGACTTGTTCTCCTCTCGAGATTTCTTTAGTAGCTACCATCTCTAAGATCGAATAATCCTCGCTGGGTTCCAGTCTGGCATTACAGAGCTTCGTATGTGCATTCAAAGTATCCGCCAAAGGAACCATTGCCTTGATAATACCACCGTCAATGTCATAATCATCCAAATCTTCTTCTTCTTCGACGTTTTCAGCTGCATCTTTTGAAGGAATATCAAAGCTATATGCCATAATGAGGGATGCCATTCTATGGAAAGCTTCAAGCGAGTGGTCCACTTGTGTCATTCCTTCGAACAAGGGCTTGATAAAATCGTTGTACTCAGCTTCAGCTTCCTCTCTTCCAATTTTCTCGACCACATATGAGCCGTTGAGGTTCTGGAGCTGTTGCTGGCTCCAGAACATGAGAGTGTCGAATTCGTGGGGAAGAACATCAAAGTAAGGCTTGAAATGCTCCGAATTCTGGTTCAGTAGCAAAGCCGCAATTAACGAGGTCCATGCAGATAGTTCTGGACTGCCTCTACTTTCCAGAAATGCGGCAAAATTTCCTGGATCGTTGTCCACGGAGATAACTATATCGCGAGGAAGAGAGAAGAGAAGCTCGCCTGGGCTAATATCAGCAGTAGCCCTGATCCCCCGACCTTGGTTGGTAGATCTGTAATCATGGATTTCAATTTTGTCAGAGATAATTGCACCGTTAGATTTAAGCCAGTTCAGAAAGGCGTGGGATTTGACTGAAAAGTCGTCGGTGCCGGGCATTTTTGTGAGATGCAGAGGCGATGGAATATTTTTATTTTCGGCGATCCAAAATCTAATTGACGTTCACCATCCAGTCCAACACCAAAATGAGCGAAGAAGGTAAGGCAGCAAGCGAGCAGGCATTGCCAAAAATATTATCGGCTGCTAACTGGAATTTGTAGATGTCGAAAATCAGGAAAACGGCCAGACCATTGCTGACGAATATGAAACATGGATGAAGAATTGCCCCTACATGTATTTGATGGTCAGTGAGACGGCGTTATCGTGGCCATCATTGACATTTCAATGGCTGCCAGAGAACAGGTGGGTAATCGACATGTAAAAAGATTGATCTGAGAATGTCGCAGCTAATTCAAGCATTTCACAGGATGTTGTAACGCAAAAGTTACTTCTTGGCACTTATACTGCTGGATCAGATAAAGAGTACTTGCAAGTCGCGTCGGTGAACTTCCCGGTCGAAGACTACGATAAAGAGGATGCTCCTAACGTTGACACTCAAATACAAGTACAGAAAAAAATCCTTCACGAAGGTGAGGTGAATAGGGCTCGGTACCTGCCTCAACAGACGAATATTGTTGCTACTGCAAGTATTAGTGGGAATGTCTACCTCTTTGACACTGAGGCCGAAATAGAGGACGAAGAAAATCAAACATTCAGTCCACTGGCTACACTGAAGAGCCACAGTATGAATGGATATGGTATATGCTGGTCTCAATTCAATAAGGGCTCTTTGATCAGCTGCTCGGACGACGGTACTGTGGCACTGTGGGATGCTAAATCTGCTACTGGCACGGTTAGTCCCTTGATGAGATATGCCGACCACACCGACGTGGTGAACGACGTTGACTTTCACCATAAAAACTCATATTTATTTGGCTCCGTTTCTGATGATAAGAAGTTCAATCTCTACGATACCCGACAGCAGGCGTTTGTTGAGAGTGTGGTTGTCCACGATGAACCGGTGAACTCGCTGTCGTTCAGCCCTTTCAGTCAATACCTGCTCACTACGGTTTCCGCTGATCAGACAGTGGCGATCTGGGACTCCCGAAACCTGAAGCAACGCCTTCATTCTTTGATGGCCCATAGTGACAGTATCACCTCGGTTCAATGGAGTCCACATGTTGACGGTGTTCTGGGATCGGCAGGGTTGGATCGAAGGGTCATTCTATGGGATATCCGAAGGATAGGAGAAGAACAAACGCCGGAAGACGCCGAAGATGGTGCTCCAGAACTGCTGTTCATGCATGGTGGTCATACGAATACGGTGAATGACTTTGGCTTCAATCCAATTCACCAATGGTATCTTGGAAGCGTGTCAGATGATAACATTGGCCAGATTTGGCGGCCATCAGATAATATTGTTGGAGCACCGGAAGAAGAGGTGAAAAATAGCGAACTGGAGTAGAGCAGTCGCGTAATTGGGGCTCCTTTAGATATTTTATAGTATTATATATATACATTCTCCTGTATTGCATGTTATGGGATTAAGCATAATTGGCCCTGTTGGTGCAGGTCTGATCTGAAAAATTTCAGCCCAATTTGACATCACCAACTTCACTCTGCCCAAACAAGCATGTTCAGATTCTGCGCAAAGCCCGAGCGGATTGCCCCACGTATCTGTGTAAGATATAAATCAAAAACAAAAATACCCATTCAGCTTCACCAAGATGTCCCGGGTCTTGGTCTTCGAGGAGAGGTGGTTCGAGTTCTTCCGGGGAGAATGCGAAATCAGCTCCATCCTTATAACGGAGCCAGCTACGTTCTGCCAGGCAAACCCTTGAGAGTTCCTCTGGTTACTAGACAGCAGGCGGCTGTTGAAGAAGAAACCAGGCGTGCCTCTCTGGCTGCAGCCGAGTTGCCTGCTGTAGAGGAAATTGTCGAAGAACAGGTTGATTATTCGGAACTTGGATTTCTGCAGTTTCCCTCCGCCAAATCTCAAGCCGCTGAAACCGACACTGCCGATTCTTCAGCAGATCTTTACAGCATCCATAATGCATTGGAGTCTCTGCCGAGCGTTCTTACTGTGAAGAGAGATGTTCTGGAATCCGGCTTCCTGTCCAACAATTACACCGCCGAGGAGTTTGCCGGCTTTGTTTCGAATCTGATTGGCTTCCCCATTCACAAATCAACTGTTTCCTTCCAGATATTGACTGGGCCCAAGCAGATCGCCAAAAGCTCTGCTCTGGATCATTACGGTATCTACGGTGTTACGTTCAATCTTTCTTCGGTGGATCAAGTCCAGCGTCAAATATCCTTAATAGCATCAGATCACAAGATCAATATCACGCACAAGAGACCGTTTGATGCTCCTCTTCCTGGCCAGGCTGCTTCTGACGCTGCTGTGGAGCCACCAACCACAGAGACACAAGAGACGAAAGAGTCTAACCAAGCGTTCCCTTGGGAAAATGATTTCATCACCGAACTGGAGCGAAGAGTGAGAAAATAACTCTCATGTATGTCCTACCATTGTAAATAGTTTAATACATACGCTAAATATTCCTCCCTGACACTGCTATAGCTACAGCTTTCCCTTGGCCTTCAAGCTTTCATCCACATTGCCAGCAATAATTTTGGCCATAGCCATACAAGTCAGCATCGGGTTCGCTCCACTTGCTTCGGGGAATAGACTGGTATCCGCTACAAAGACATTGGGGCATTCCCACAGTCTTCCTGTCAGATCAACAGCAGAGTTACTAGAATCAGTTCCCATTCGGCAAGTACCCATCTGATGAGCCGTACCGAACGGAGTCTGGTATATAGCAATAGGGACAGCTTCTACTATCTTCAGCCATTTGACAAAGTCATCATCTTGCAAGGATCGCTGTTCTTTTGGCACAGAACAATGGAAAAGAGGAATTTGACTATGAGGTGCTTCAATTACCTTGGCGCCTTCAATATAGATGATCTTGCATATTTCGATAAGACCTCTATGAAGAGACTGGCAGTCAAATTTAGATGGGGTATAGTCTAACCGGGGCTGATATGGACTGTCCTTCGTGTAGTATACTCGTCCTGAGCCACGGTCCCGAGCGATGACAACAAAGATGACATTATGCCTGAAATTGGTGAGCTTTTTGGGAATACATGCAACCCCAGGTCTCCAAGACTGCGTAACTACACTAACAAGAGGAGTGTGGATGCTGACTTCGAGTAATGGCCCATGACCATGGCCATCCAAGTTACTAAACTCGGTGACAGCGGCGGTGAGGATCGGCTTGGTCACAGGGTCAACATCTTCTTCCATAGTTGCCTGAGGAAGTACTGAAGGGTGGAGCTTGAGGTGCCTGCCAATGTGGCCGTTCCTAAAGCCACTTCTCTGGAGCACTCCAGGAGTTTGAAGCGTTCCTGCCGATACGATAACTCGCTTGGCTCGTACAAGAAGATCAATTTCGGACTTGACAAGACAGCGGACACCAACAGCTTCTCCATTAACAGGATTCCGTTCAATATTCTTCACCACGGTTTGGTCTATAATCTGAGCCCCGTGCTCAACAGCTGCTCGTAACCAATAAACTAGTCCGCCCTGCTTGATAGCTGCTCGACAACCGACCTGACAAAATCCGCAATCATGAGGTTGGTTTCCAACATTCTGCGGAACTTCCTTACAAGCCCAGCCTAGCTTTTTGGCACCGTCTAGAAGCATTTGATTCCCTTGAGAGTGATTAATGTGCTTGGTTGAAGCTCCCATGCTATCGAACACAAATTTGTAGGCATCGTCGAGAACCTGTTCTTCGATCCAGGGGATACTTCGGGCCCATTCTTTTCTCACCAAGGGGCTGAGCTCTAAACATGCAGACCAATTGACGGTAGAGCCTCCGCCCAATGTTGCACCTGCTAACACAGTCATTGCTCCATCTTCGGTGGTCATTAAACCAGAATTCTCAAACAGGCTTTCAAATCCTTCCAGTTCATTGAATTTCAATTCGGTGGGATGGTAGTATTTTCCTTTTTCGAGAACCAGCACTCTGTGGCCCTTTTTGCTGAGTTCTGAAGCCACTACTCCTGCTCCTGATCCTGATCCAACGACAACCACATCAACATGGATTTCAGCACTCTTTGTAAAAGGACCAAGATCGACGATCTTGTATCTGAAATAGCTTTCATCCGGCATTACTGAGGCTGTCTGGCGGATCTTGTGAGAATACTCTGCATGCCGGGACATCTTATAGACCAAGGGATCACTAGTAACATACGCTATTGTGATAGCCATAGACACTGATCGAAACAGCTTTCGTTTCAGAAGTATAGGGGAGTTATACCAATCCCAGAACAAAGCGCTAGCAGCTTCTGGCGACATTTGGTCGACCGGTACCAGTGTATTTCCCAGCAGTCCAACCACCGGTCGGTATCGGAGCATATTCAGCACCCTCGCAAAAGTAGCCTTCAATTCAGCAGGACTAGGGCCTATTATTCTCTCAGCAGAAGCGCGAAGCCCGGGGATTTTGGACGGAATAAGACCTTGCACGTCTTGAGCTGTAACCCCATACTCGTTATCAGCCAGGGCAGCCGAGATGTCTCCAGTGGAAGGAACGCCTATTAGACCATCTGCCAAAGAAACAAACACTTTCCAAGTCTCATCAGTGAAAAAGGCCATGTGTAATCAATCAATTGCAAATAAAAATAAGATAGTAAAATGTACAATACATGTACGAGAAAGGGGGAAGTCACCTTAATGTATAGAAGGTGAAGTGCATCGTTCTTCCCCTCCTTGTCGGGTGGACCCGTATAAAGTAGTGTACGATTAGGCTTCTGGCCGTAAATTACTCTGTACGAAAGCACCAGACTTATCGTCTACAGATGACCATGTTTATATATCATGTACGTACATTAATGTTAGTAGATCATAAAAAATTCAGTCAATAAATCTGCAGGCGTCGACCGCATTCTTTCCAATGATCCACCGTCGAGGGTTCGTTCCCGCTCATCTCTACCCCGCATGTCGGCTAGAATTGACACACCGCGTCCTATGGCGAGGTGGGCCCAGAAAACTTAAAAGAACAAAGCCTTCGGTTTACCGTAAAATTTGAGATACATTGGGGCTCAGGGAAGAGCAGGTGATTTGATATCAAAAAGACTTCGAAAAAAAAAAAAAAAGAGCCCTACGTGGGGGTCGAACCCACAACCTTGTGATGACTTTTATTTCCGAAGAATTATTAAGAGTCACACGCTCTACCGATTGAGCTAGCAAGGCAACTTGATGCAAAGGTAGTATCTTGTCCATATGAATACAGAAACGTGAAAATCACGTCACGTGATGGGTTTTTTGTGTCCGCGGATACTCACGCCCGTTGAGGTACGCCTCAAAAGGTTTTTGGCCTATTCA